>OY856410.1:814889443-816380276 GCA_963693085.1 Alisma plantago-aquatica
TAGGATGTTGAGGAATGACCGACGTATTTCTGAACTATACCATACTCATGCAGTAGGTGGTCGGGGAGGTGGTTATCCAATACGCACTGAAGTTCAAGGGGAATGGTAGTGGACGTGGTGGTGCACTTCCTTTGAAGCTAGACTCCGAAGACGATTATCACATACTAGGCAACAAGTTAAGAAAATACAAGCGTGTCAAACAGGCCTCCAATGACATAGAATAGGTTGCATAATTGAACAATGACCAATCACCCGTCACAATACATGTAACGACCACATTATTTTAGAGGAGAAAGGAGACCATGAAATAAATAGAATCTAACAAAAGAAACGCATTAGTGGGTAATTACTCCAAAGACTACACTTTTGGTTAGAATTTCCTTGCACACAAGTCATATATAAAGTACGAGATAATATTTTTATATAAGTCGTCTTTTAGACTTTTGATAATTGAAATGTTTCTTTTGGAAAAGAACAGTTACAGTTTGTGCATAACAGTTACTTTTCCGTGAAGTTTAGTTACTTTTAGTACCACATAGTTACATTATGAACAACCACATATCATCACAAAAAATGAATTCAAATGTTACAATATACGTTGATTCATTAGAAACTTATACCACACACGATCACTGATCAATAAATTTACATGTTACATTGGGTGTTCTATTAGAAATTTATACTGACACATGGAGTCGTCACCAGCGGATACTTCCCTCAGTATAGTTTTACTCGTAAGAAGTAATAGTTATAGTTTGTGCAAAATAATTACTTCGCAATAACTGTAGTTAATTTTAATAACACAGTTACATTGTGTGCAGTTAAAAGGTGATGTAGTTGCTCAGTTTTTATAATTTCTTTGTTATTTTCGATGTGCACAAGTTACATTTTATACAAAATAGTTACTTTCCATATAAACTGGTTACTTTTTTAGTACCATGTAATTACTTTTTATGTGTAATTGTTTTGTTACTTTCGATGTACACAAGTTACATTTTGTACAAAATAGTTACTTTCTATGTTAAGTGGTTACTTTATAGTACCGTGTAGTTACTTTTTATGTAAAATAATTACGTAATTTCTTTGTTTCGATGTACACAAGTTATATTTTGTACAAAATAGTTACTTTCTATATAAAGTGGTTACTTTCTAGTACCGTGTAATTACTTTTATGCACTCAAACAAATACCCAGCATATGTTCCTTATTTAAAACACATACAAGCAAACGACTTCAAACACCACTTTAACAGAAAAATACAAACGTATAATAGCCACAATCTCTAGTAATGTAAATATGTAATGAAGTAAGAAGCTCGGCAAGGAGAACACAGGTCAACCAGGTGACAGAAAAAAGAATAATATTTAGAAACCAAATGTCATGTTCAAGAAGCCATGGAATAGTGGAGAAAAACATGTGTCACTGTGTGTGCAAAATATGTAAGGGGAGACATGAGATGTGGTCTCTCCAAGTAGTCTATCATGATAGCGCGGTAGATCTAAACTAGAAGCAGCAACTGTTTGGCCAGTAACCAATGCCCAACTCCGGAGACTACCCAGAATCGATCCAGACGGACAGATTTGACATGGAGTCGTACAAGGCGCCATGGCTGGCGATGATGGAACTGTCGAACATGCTGTCAGTACCCATGTCCTTACACTCCGTCGTGCTCCTCAACGTCCCTGATGCGATCTACCAGTCAGGCCTCAACGCTCCGCTAACGGCCGGTGAGATACTCAAGCTCCTCAAACCCCCGCCGCCGACCCGACTAACCTCCAGTGCATCCTTCGGCTCCTCTCCTCCCACGGCGTCTTCCTTGAGCACATCAACTCAGACGGCGACAGCAAAGCCACTCGCAGGTACAACCTGACGGAGGTTGGTAAGACCCTTCTGGTCCCTCCAACGAGTGTCGGTGACACCGCTGGACCGTCGTACGCAGCCTACGTGCTGTAGCACCACCAGGACGCTCTCTTCCGGGCCTGGCCCCGATTGCACGATTTCGTCCTAAACCCATCGGGACATGAACCCTTCGCGCTCGCCAACGGCGGCACAAAGGCGTACCAGTATTACGGGCAGGACAAGGCCGCGAACGAGCTGATGTCGAGGGCCATGGACAACGTGTCGGCGGCATTCATGGAGTGCTTCCTCGACAGATATGGCGGGTTCGACGAGGCCAGCGGAGGAGGAAGCAACGTGTCCACTCTTGTCGACGTTGGCGAGAGCTCCGGGGAGTGCCTCAGGAGGATCATGGCTAAATAGCCAGCTATAACCGCCGGAATCAACTTCGACCTCCCCAAGGTTGTCGCAAAATAGGCCAAGATTGGAGAGCACAGAAGTACCGTACCGGGTCTGGTATTTACAATTCCTGCCTGCGCGTTTGGCACAGGAATGGGATTATGCAATCAGGACTCAGGTAGTCGGGGTTAGTTTGGATTCCGGTACTGGCTAGTCAGGATGCAGTCTGATTTTATTTGACAACGCAGTCTGATTTTGGTCAGCTGGTCTGATTTGAGTCTGTGTGCAGTCTGAATCTGTTTGGCTGCAAGTCTGATTCTGTTTGGCAGCGTAGTCAGTATCTGCTTATTCTGTCATGTTCTTGCAGTATTGTTTGAACAAGTACGCAGAATGTGTATTTGTGATGCCACTTCAACCTAAGTTTAGAATATATTAAAAAATTATTTTATTTGTGTTGTGTTGGTGTTATTTTGTATATTTAGAATAGTGCAAATAAGATATGATAATGCTAATTTTTACGTGGTGATTAAAAATTAATGAAATGTTATTGTCGTCTGGAATGACATTTGCATGTGGTATATATGTAATGTTGAACATAGTTAAGTGTCATCATTAGTTAAACAAATTACATTATCGTCAGTAATAGTCAAGCTACATGAAATATGAAATTGGCCTAATATATTTTATTCATAACATAAACAAATTACATTATCATCATCAGTAAAAGCAACTCATAATAATCATATTGTTGTCATTAGTTAAACATAAATGATTACTGATAATAAAATAATTGTTTACGTCAGGGGAGAAGGACAAAAAATGGGAGCAATAAACAGTCAAACAAAAGCTAAGATTTTGACAAGGCACTTTGGGGGGACATGGTTGGATGTGGATCTTGATTAAAATTGGCCAACATTATGGCCTCATCATACTCATCCCATGACATTGGGCATGGTTTCTGCACCGGCTGCTTGTTTTGTTGTTTGATGTCGTCTTTTGACCAATCAAACAACAATGACAAATGAGGAACATGCTGACTGACTCGGCCCTTGACTTGATCATCGGTCCCAATTTTGCCCTCCTCGTTTGTGTGATTGCAACATGGTTTTGTGCAGACAACATCTTTTTGAATTTTTTCCAGTGACATCAACAGTTTTTCAAATTTTGCCCTTGCCCTTGCCTTTGCACGCGATGTCGACATCTAAAATTAATAAAAACAATGGTATGAACAAATAACAAAATTCGTAAAGTAACTGTGGCAATAATATAATAATGAAGTAGGAAATTTGATCACATTATGGTAGCAACAAATAATATTGTAACACATAAGTACAGCATGTAAAATGTGACACAAAAACACAACTACAACATTTAGCACATAGTTACAAGTTCATTTGTTTATTTCAATCGTCAGTACCAACAAAAATCCCTGGTGGATAAGTGTGACGCGTCATCAAAAAGTTGTGTTCAATGTCTTGTTGCACGGCCAATGTGGGGGGAGGCAATAAATCTCCCAATATGAACAGATTGTCTCTTACAAACTCTCTTTTGATATATTGCCATCGCATTTGCAACTCAGCCAATGAAATGTAAGGGCCTCATGTTATGTATAGGAACTGGTGTCATGCCTCCATCCAAGCCTCGGTAGAGTATACTCCATTTACACATCTACCCACGTGATATTGGGTTCTCATCAAATCCCTGAAAACCATATCAAGCTCGGTAGACCAGATAAAAGACGGTGTCGGCGGTTGGCCATCCATATAACAGATTCTGTAAGTAATATATTTTTCAAACGTAAGGGTGTATATCACAATTAATTGTATTAATTTGGTTTTACCTAACGTTAAGCAAAATTTTTATTAATAACATACATCATTAATAAAACATTCACCAACATGAAGAAAAATTCATAACACTTATAATGTAATACGACGTTTATAAAAGTGCCTAAATTAAACAAGTGTATGATGTTCATAACATCATACTTTTGCCATTCAAACAGAGAAGACAATATAAATGTATTTGCCATTCAATGTTATGGAGTCATTTGAGGTGAAGGGATGTCCAGAAGCAAACGACAATCTTCCTCCAGACTGGCAACATAGCATTCTAAAACCTCATGCTCATACTTTTTGTTACTGTATAATTCATCATAGTTGTGATGAATTTCAACGAAGTCCTTCATGTTCATCGGCTGAACCCACACTGACTTGCACTCAATAGTTAGTAACATAATCTCCTCTTTCAATGAATCAATTTTTGGGGGGAGATCGACTGCCCAATAGAAGTATCTGCATCGGTCTTTTCCCTAAAATGTAGTACCAAGTTCAAGTTAATGGCAAAGAAAGCGGAGCCTCGACAAGGGAAGTCAATTATTTATTGATGTACTATCGCACCTCACGAGTAGGGCATATGTAATACATTTCGCCCGGCCTTTGGCTCAGAATGGAAAAGTCATATAACCCTGCATCCTCTGTGTTAAGTCGTAAGGATGCATTTAGCCCACAATCACACCTCGGAACCTCAGATGGAGTCATCGACATCTAATAAAACAAAATCGACGATTAATAGAAAAAATGCCAGGTTCATGACATAGTTTTCAAAGATAATATGAAGACCATTTGTTCAGGAGTAGCTAATTATTGTAACAGAAAAGTGCAGTTAATTTGGACATATCATAATATAGTATATCTATGATGTATTATATCCATCTTCTTCTGTTGAAGAGTCATTATCGCTCGTTATTTGAAGTCGGTGGTGAAGATATCGGCACCTATCATGCATACTTGAAATTTCTTCTTGTAACCTATCGGTGTCTGCTCTTGTTGAACAGACAAAGTCACAGTGTTCTGACCAGAACTTGCGTTCGCTACGTGCATATGCGAGCTGTGATACCATTGCATCCCTAATTACAGTCAGTATAGCCACTGTAGGTTGTACTTGCTGCGCGGGCAACCTCATATGGTATCTGGTTGGTACAAGACCCCTACCACATGTAAAATATGGCCTGTGGGGATTGTTATCTTCAAACCGTCCATTTTCCGCATCTGTGGCATCCATGTACACTCGTACGGTGCACTATAGACCACATGGGCACGACGGCATGTCATTGTCCATTTCTAGACAGAAAACCTAATGAGACATAATTTCACATTATTTATAAGTAGGCAAAATTGTAGCCAACAATAGAGTTTGAGAACAAAAGTTGGTCGTTAAGTTACAAAAATAAATTGGAAAAAAGAGTAAGTGAAACATGTTGTACAACATGTTTCAATGTCTTCAAGTTAGAAAACAAATGTATAAATCATTGATTTTCCCACATAGAATTGGCAACATTTTTGCATAAAACATCTCCCTCTCTAGCATCGGCCTGGCTTATTTGTTGGAGAGAACTCAATTCGTTCAAGATGTCAGTGGTAGTATGAGGCTCATCTAAGTTTTCATCCATCATAGAATCACCATCATTTTGGCACCGGATAAAATTGTAGACGATACAACAAGCCATTACAATCCAAGACTGAGACTGTACGGGAAAAGTCGCTCATTTACTAAAGTATGAAAACATCTTCTTCAACACACTAAAGGCTCGCTCAACAACGTTACATAGTTGAGCATGCCGGTGGTTGAACATTTCCTTTTTGTTGGTGTATGAGCCTTTGTTACCCTGATACTCTGCTATATGGTAAGCAATGTTTCGATATGGTGCAAGAAATTAGCTGGTGTTGGCGTACGCTGCATCAACAAGATAGTACTTCCTAGCGGGTACTTTAAACCCGCCTGTGGTTGTATCTGCGTGAAGTACCCTTTGGCCAGCAGCAGATCCCTCCCAACCAGTCATGATATATGTAAACTCCATTGAGAAGTCTACTACAGCCATGACATTCATGGAAACATTCCCTTTTCTATTCCTATATCGGTTCTGCTTATCGCGCTTCACCAAAATGGGGATGTGTGTCCTGTCAATTGCCCCAATGGCATCCTAAGACAAGTATATAAGAAATACGCAAGTAAATACCAAACTCAACGATGACGATAGTGGTTATATTAACAATGGAATGGACAATGGTCAACTAAGTGATGGTCATACCTTGAAGTAAGGGTAAAATCTTGAACTCTTTCCCATGCGGTGGTGCGGAGTTATGAATGCAGTTGGCATGACAATATATTCGTTGCACAAAGCACACACTGCATCCAACACCTCATTAAACTTTCTACTTATGGTCTCACCACTGTGAATGTAGTCCTCAGCCAGAACACGGTTGGTATGGCCATGGCCAACCATCTGAAGGAAGTAGCAAACTACCTCCACTGATGACACACATCTGGTACTTTTCAACAAACCTCGGTCCTCAAGTTTGTCAACAAAGACTAAAATCGTGTTGGGTAGCATACAGTACAGATCGTACGCCCTCTTTTCATGGTCGGTTATTATTTCTAAAACCTTTTGATGGCTGCTCCTAATACTAACTGATCTCGGTATTGGTTGGTGTGTGGTTGCGGCGTCTGAATTTTGCATGATATTATGGGATATTTGGTCAGCTATTTGGTAGGATATTGTGTTAGCAATGTCATTAGCCGGACCAGACATAAGATGCAGTAGTTATAGAATGTCATCAGTTGTTTCATATGGATGAATACCAGCCATCATGACAAGAATAGAGAGTTTAAATACAAGGGGCATACAGACAATAATTCGTGTTTTCCTGATAACTGACCAGCAAAACTGAGCCCTACTTATTACTCGTGTACAATACAACAACAATATCATGGTGATAATATAATTTCCAGCAACCATGTGATTATACAACATACCAATGACCCATGTTACTCATGGACATAATACAACAACAATATTGTCTGAATCAAGAAAGCAGGCAACCAGAATAGGAGAAAATGTGTGTTGTTGTTTGATAAGAACAAATACCTGCTCAGTCGAGATGACGAAAATAGGAGCACGATCAGACATTGCCAGGGACGAAACATGTGACAAGAAATTGAGAGAGAAATACACATTAGTTTACTGATTAAATCATCTATCGTTACAAGAGTAAAGATAGGAGGCTAGCAAATAGAAAGAAAGAAAAGGGTCGGCGGATACAAACCTTGCAAGCAGGTCGGCGACTTCCCAGTAAAGGGGCTCGGCAGCGGCGGCGGAACAGAAGACTGCGTGGAGGGTTTGAAGGTGAAAAGTGAGGAGATCGCTAATGAAGCACAGAACTATATAGCAGCCGCGACAATGCTTGCCCTTGCTAGGGTTTACTGCACGGCTTGTACACGGTGAAATAGGGCACTTTGATGGGAGATGACAACTCGGGAGGGTTCCTTGTCCGTGTGTAGACTGTCGGTGTAGCTCGGCACTTGCAGACGAGCCACCACACCCATACATCCGCTTGATTGACCTGGTATTTCACCTACTCCACTGGGTAGGGTTTGACGTACGCCAGTCACCTGCCATGGCTTTGCCGCTGGAAACAATGGGTCAGCTTTAACTCACGGATAATAGTAATGGCGAGGTCGTCTCGAGGTCTCGGGAGAGAAGAGAGCACAGACCACAGAGCAGAAGATAGAGTAGGTAGAGGGGAAAGGCGAAGAATGTCGGGATGGGTGTGGGGCGAGGAGAGGATCAGATCGCGAAAATCGATTTGTGAATTGGAATCCCGTCCCTCGTGGGACTGGTAGAACCTAGGTTAGGGGGTTTCGTTATCCCATAACGGAGGTTTTTTAGGATTGCGAACCAAACACAAATCAGCCTCAAACCGGCACTTGTTTGGCAGGGTTGGCACTAAAAGACAACATCAAACCACGTTTCGGTCCCGTGCCAAACGCAGGTTGAAGGACGGGTAGCTTGACTACTTACCCGCACGGGCAATAAAAATTATCTACATACAGAGAGAGTCAGGCTAGAATACGCTCGAGTGTACAGATCGCACAAATACACTAAAATGTATTTTCATATCAAGACAATTTTTTTACAAAATATAAATCATTAATCTTCACTGTCATACTATAACAAGGCTATATATAAATTTTGATCTCATTTGGATGAGTGTAAGTCACTCATCCGAGGGCAACAAAATTGACGCGCGAAACTAATTTGAAATGTATACTTTTTGCGGTCTTTATAACATGATCTATAAATGTCCAAATGTGCTCAAATTTGGTATACGAGCTATTCATTAGATGTTTAAGAAGATCAACGGATTAGATTTTTGAAGAAAAAAGCATTGTAGCATGAAAAACTACTTGAGTGTATTCCGCTCTGAATACACTCGAGTGTATTCTAACCTGATTATATATATATATATATATATATAGAGAGAGAGAGAGAGAGAGTCAGGCTAGAATACACTCGAGTGTACAGATCGCACGAATACACTCAAATGTGTTTGCATATCAAGACTATTTTTTATAAAATGTAAACCATTGATCTTCACTGTCATACTATAACTAGGTTACATACAAATTTTGAGACCATTTGAATGAGTGTAAGTGACTCATCTGAGGGCAAAAAAATAGACGCGCAAAACTAATTTGAAATGCATAATTTTTGCGATCTTTATAACATGACCTATAAATGTCCAAGTGTGCTCAAATTTTGCGTATGAGCTATTCACAATATGTTTAAAAAGATCAACGGATTAGATTTTTGAAAAAAAATATTGTATCATGAAAAACTACTTGAGTGTATTCTGCTCCGAATACACTCGAGTGTATTCTAGCCTATATATATATATATATATATATATATATATATATATATATATATATATATATATATATATATATATATATATATATATATATATATCAACGGATTAGATTTTTGCATACCAAGACTATTTTTTTCAAAATGTAAATCATTGATCTTCACTGTCATACTATAACTAGTCTACATATAAATTTTGAGCCCATTTGGATGAGTTTAAGTCACTCATCTAAGGATACCAAAATCGACGCGCGAAACTAATTTGAAATGTATAATTTTTGCGGTCTTTATAACATGACCTATAAATGTCCAAATGTACTCAAATTTTGTATATGAGCTATTCCTAAGATGTTTAAGAAGATCAACGGATTAGATTTTTGAAAAAAATATTGAATCATGAAAACTACTTGTGTATTCTATTCTGCTCTGAATACACTCGAGTGTATTCTAGCCTGACTATATATATATATATATATATATATATATATATATATATATATATATATATATATATATGTATGTATATATATATAGAGAGAGAGAGTCCGGCTAAAATACACTCGAGTGTAACAGAGACCGAATACACTCAAGTCATTTTCCATCATGCAACATTTATTTTGAAAATATAAATCATTGATCGTTTTAAATATCATACGAACATACTACATATAAAATTTAAACTCATTTGCACACTTATAAGTCATGCATCTAAAGGCGACAAAAATTATACAATTCAAATTAATTTTGTGCTTTGATTTTTTTGGTCATGAAAGAGTGACTTAGGAAATTTCAAATGAGCTCAAATTTTGCATATGATATGTAGTTGTTATAAAAATGAATATCGACGGTTTAGATTTCTAAAAAAATATTTACATATGCAAACACCACTTGACATTACGATGTGATCTATACACTCAGGTGTATTCTAGCCTCTCTCTCTCTCTCTCTCTCTCTCTATATATATATATATATATATATATATATATATATATATATATAGAGAGAGAGAGAGAGAGAGAGAGAGATAGAGAGTCAGGCGAGAATACACTCGAGTGTACGGATCGCACGAATACACTCAAGTGTGTTTACATATCAAGACTATTTTTTGTAAAATGTAAACCATTGATCTTCACCGTCATACTATAACTAGGCTACATACAAATTTTGAGCCCATTTGGATGAGTGTAAGTCACTCGTCCAAGGGCAACAAAATCGACGCGCGAAACTAATTTGAAATGCATAATTTTTGCGGTCTTCATAACATGAGCTATACATATCCAAATGTGCTCAAATTTTGCATATGAGTTGTTCACAAGATGTTTAATAAGATCAACGGATTAGATTTTCAAAAAAAATATTGCATCATGAAAAACTACTTGAGTGTATTCTGCTCCCGATACACTCGAGTGTATTCTAGTCTGACTCTCTCTCTCTCTCTCTCTCTCTCTATATATATATATATATATATATATATATATATATACTCTCTTTCTCTCTCTATATATATATATAGAGAGAGAGGGAGAGAGAGAGTCAAGCTAGAATACACTCGAATGTAGCGGAGACCGAATACACTCAAGTTGTTTTCCATCTTGCAACATTTGTTTCAAAAATCTAAACTATGGATCTTCATAAGTACCTTAAGATACTACATACAAAATTTGAGCTCATTTGGACACGTATAGGTCATGCATCTAAAGGTAACAAAAATGATACAATTCAAATTAATTATGTGCGTCGATTTTGTTGACCATAAAAGAGTGACTTAGAAGAATTCAAAATAGCTCAAATTTTACATGTAGCATGTATTTGTGATAATCTTGACTATCAACAGTTTAGATTTGTCAAAAAAATGGTGTAGCATGCGATATGTACACTCGAGTGTATTCTAACCTGACTATATATATATATACTAGTGAACGCACACGTGCACATGCACGCGACATAAAATTTGTTAGAAATGTGCGGGGAGAGGACTCGTCCGTGAAAGGGTCCCTACGATAAAAAATATTTATGTTGGTTATTTGAAAGGAGAGAATCAATGAACCGTTTCCGTGGGATGGAGAGAGAAATACAAAATTAAAAATAATAAAAGTTAATATGAGTGTGAATAAATATTTTTAAGAGCAAAGTTCCATGAAAAAAATGAGAGAAGAGATTGAATCAAGGAGAGCGCAGTATCAAACTCGCTCTTTTTATAGTAAAAGATATTTGTGTTGGTTGTTTGAAAGGAGAGAATCAATGAACCGTTTCCGTGGGATTGAGAGAGAAATACAGAATTAAAGATAATAAAAGTTAATATGAGAGTGTGTGAATAAATATTTTTAGAAGCAAAATTCCTTGAAAAAATGAGAGAAGAGAGTGAATCAAGGAGAGCGCAGTATCAAACTCGCTCTTTTTATAGTATATATATATATATATATATATATATATATATATATATATATATATATATATATATATATATATATATATATATATATATATATATATATGTGTGTGTGTGTGTGTGTGTGTGTGTGTGTGTGTGTGTGTGTGTGTGTGTGTGTGTGTGTGTGTGTGTGTGTGTGTGTGTGTGTGTGTGTGTGTGTGTGTGAGTGAGAGAGAGAGAGAGAGAGCGTGTGTGAGAAAAGATCACCAATTCATATACCTTCTTATAAAAAATCATTACAATGTCCATATGCACAATATAAAACCTACAAGATCGCAATATACATGTGTGCGCGCGTACGTGCTCACGGGCGTGTGCATGCTTGCTTTTGTAAGAATTAATTACTTATTCTATTAATTCAGAAAAATATTTCAAATTGGCAAATTAATTGTTAACTAATCAAAATCAGCCGAATTAACTAGATTCCAAACTAAATTAATCATTCAGAATTAACTAACCATTAAGTTAATGGATTGTTAACTAAATTTTGCCAACCTCTACTCCTTTGTATGGTAGCCCGTTGTTTATGGGGCTCATCGACAATATTGGTTTACTGATTCAGAGTCCAGGCTATTTACGTGTAAAGAAATTACCGGTAGAGAGACAGATATGTTGTAGCTGCATTTTCAAATATCGTGCGTGTACAGCGAGTAACCACAGCTATAAGGGTTTGCACGACTTCATTAACAATGGGAAGAAAAAAAAGACAGCGGTTATCTGGTAATCCATAGGACACCAGGTTGGTAATTTTGTTACGTGGATGAGTGGGAGATGGAATGTAGGGGCTCCAAATCGACCCATTGCCATCTCCAAATGTTAGTACTGACTTGCAGTTGCGTTTTACCAAAGGATGCCGGCCGACCAAGGTGCTTCCTACAAGTAAACACGCACAGGTCCTGTTGCGACTTTTAGCCTTGCCTCCCTTGTACCAACTACTGCAGTCTGTAATGCCTCTGGGATGATCTTTTTCTCTTTACCAAGATGCCGGTCACTAAATTCCCTCCTAATTTCCGTATACAATTATTTATTAGACTTAAATCTGCACAGATACAAGGCAGCAAATAGCAAAGTATTCAATTCAATTGCCATGTATATAGCTTAAAGAAGACTAGGCATAAATGCAATATATGCAACTTCTGAAATGAGACCAGTTCATACAAAACAAAGCTACTTGTCGACAACATTGATATGAACCACAGCAACAATAGCCACCGGGGTTGAAAGAAAGTCAGTCTAACTAATACAGATTATCAATCATTAATAGAAGGCAAATATAGTTGTACCTCGGAGTTTATCGTAACATTAAACTTGCTTAACGAATATTAAGATAACAAGCCCTTCCAAATTTGATGGGCAAAAAGTTAAGATAGCATATATGTCAAGGCTGTGTGCAAAGGGTGAAAGTAAGATATTCTTCATGTCAATGATTCACCAAGGCGTTGAGCTGCAATAGCTTTCCAAACCCACCACATATGGAAAGTAATGGTCAGCAAAATCGCTTGGCGCCTTTGGCTCATTGGCCTGGTCGTCGTCATCATCAAGAAGCACGAACATTCACTTTCACAAAACCAGTAACTTCTGTCTCCTTCGCAAACTGTAGAGTACTTGCCTAGGACAGTGTTTGCGTTTCTCCATCAACATGGGACTGGTTCTCCGGCTTTCCCATCGTGCAATTCAACGGCTTCAACAAATGATCTAAAAATAACATGGAGATGGTTATAATAGATCAAAAGTATACAAATAAAAGAAAAGTTCTTATACTGGAGAATGAAAAATATGTGTGGAGTCCTTTATACAAACAAAAAAATGAATAATTGGCTCCAAATGTATTAGAAAGCAACAGCTCGTGTTGCATTTGTTTTTGCCATTACTCGGCAAACAATTTATGTGACTGTTTCTCAAGTTACTCAGACTAGTCGAAAGTCAATATATATTTGCATATATCTTAGGCCCTGTTCAGCCGCTGTTATAGTAACTACTGACATTTATGTGTAAGTTGGGCTTTAGTTTGACAATGATACATTATCTTTTGAATTTGATTTGATACTCATCTTCATTAACTGGCAAATACGGTGGCCTTAGTTCAGAATCCCGCCGTATTTGGCAGGACGGAACACTGCCGCAAAGTGAGCCCCATCGTTAGTTTTTGTGAGCCAGTCCTCAGCTTTTTCGCAAGCTGCAACTTGATCTGCAACACGATTTCACGGCTCCTAGCTGTGATGCTCTTAAACTCAAATACCGCATATGTATAAAACTACCTGTATTGTTGATGTCAGCAGCCGAACGGCCCCTTAGTGTACGATGAATCACAAAAGTCAATAGGAGTGTGACCATGAATCACAAAAGTCAATAGGAGTGTGACCTTTGAGCTACTAGTGGTGTGATTTACCACAAAATCGTAAAATTATAGTTTAGAAATTAAAACATGGTGCGACTTCTAACCTACTTACAATGATGCTTCTGCAGTTGTGCATGTGTCTAATATTCACATGTGCACGCAGTTTTTGTTTACATACATTGAAAGAAACATACATAGAAAGCAAGGAATAACCGATCACCAAAACTGGGGAAATTTTGGTCACAGATGTCAATGCCCAATCGGTTTGGACATACATTAGGCATGCATACACATATAGGTGTGCAACTATCAGTAATCAAACCAGTAATTTGAGGTCAATGCAAATTTTGGCAATTGGCGTTATATAGTAGTATATCACCTTCATTACCAGTTTTCACAAGCCTATTGCTATTCCTGCTGCTTAAGAGGAGGAAAGATGGGAATGTGGAGATTTTACCTGTTGAATCTTAAATCAACCTAAACTGGGCCAAGTTTCTATATTTTCTACTATTCCCTCTCATTTCTGACGGCTCTATACCAATTAAAATCTCATTTAGTCTAAAATTACAATACAAATAGCAGATAAGCTTAAACCCCAAATCTACTTGTAGATCCCATGTTTCCAGTATTTAACAATAGATTTTGAACAATATCACTTAGATCTGCATTATAACCACTAGATCATCTAAACACTCCACTACTAACCAGGATTATCGTGTTTTTTTGTTACTGGTTTGTAATAGTAAATTCATTATTATAGATTTTAATTACGATTTTATTTAGACTGTGAATGAAATTGTATAGCCAACGAACTATTTATAGACTCCAAAGTAAAAATAATTGCTTTTTATTTGCAAAACCACCACATGTATCCCACTTAGTGATCCACCCCAACAGCACAACACTCGGGTCCAGAGTGCTCCACACACCTAAAAAGCATTCAAAGTACATAGTTGACAGGAGTCTTTAATGGGTAAACAATTCCAAGGATCGCTCTAAAGACTGGTCGAACCTGAGACCCTTCACCGGAGACTACTGAGTCGCACAACTTGAGCTACACTTGTCAGCATTGAAAGAAACAACATTTTGCATTTTATTTATTAGTTCATATTACTGAAAAAAGAGATTCAAACCAATATGTTATTTCATGTGTATACTCATGGATATGTGCAACGCTGACTAACTATTGTGCTTACTCCAAGCGATGCTATTGAGTCGGGTATGTTTCAAGAATAGAGGCAGACCTAAGTTAACTTGCAAAGAATTTATAAGGAAAGATTTTGAAACTTTACATGCTGATTAGAATATGATACATAACAGAGCTGAATGGAGAAGGATCCATGTAGTCCACACATGGTTGGATCGAGGCTTAGATGATGATGATGTGTATACACATACAATATAATTGAAAGGTGTATATATACACACATACATCATAGTATTTGAATAGCCATAAATATAATTGTTATCACTCATTGTGATTTTCAATATCAAAAATCAAACTTTAAAAACTGATTAAACATAGGATGGACTCTGTTATAGTGTGCCTATTGTAGTATTGCGTTCTCTAGTTATTTACATGTTTAGATTTACCAATGTGTGTTTTATATTATCTTGATTTTAATTCTTAGACTTGAGAAAATATCTCTTGGAGATTGTTCTAAATGCCAAAGTGATGGTGAGCAAAGGGTCAGGAAGGAAGAAGATCTCGCTTAAGATAATTGCACAGGTGTTTCTTGAGACACAGGCAAAGATTCTTTCACTGCTGTGAAAAACAATTGGTTGAGACAAGGTTCAAGCATCATACGAGGTGACAAGAATGTTGCAATGTGCAAAAGGTGTTCCAAAAGGGCCATGGATGATTTCAGAAGGTGGACAAAGGTTAAGAAGAGCAAGCAAGCTAAAAAGAACAACAAAGCTTGCATAGACATTTTTAAATGTTTATGCCGATGGGTTCTAATAATCACGTGGTTGACCCTCCGATGGGTGATATATAATATTGTCAGTGTATCAAGATTCCCACAAAAATTGAGTGGGCAAGAGAAGGTTGCTTAGGAACAGAGAAGACGTGGACCATTCAGCCCAAGTACAGGCAGTCTTGCATGTGATCCTATTGTTGCCTTGAACAAACAAGCCTTCTCCATAAAAGAGAAAGAACGGCACGGATTCTAGCCACATTTGTTGGAGATATATGGAGAAATGTTGACAAACCAAGGGTCAAGAAGTCTGAGGCTAGACCAAAAACCTTAAAGCAATATCCACTGGTGTCGAAGAGGACATAGGTAAGATAGTGGGAAAGTTCAATGCTCACAGCACCCCAACAACCAAGCTCTATTTATAGCATATGGTAGGTGTGATGGGGTAATATAGGTAGGAGCATCAAGGCACCCACAGCTTACAAGGAATTCGTACAACCCACACCCCCTTTAACATCGCAAGCACATTCAATCAATCCAGATACAAAGGCATAAAAATATTAAATCTGGATGATCAAGTAGATGGATAAATGAGATGTTTTTTGTTCTTTACAACATTGAGGGGCTAGTAGAGTGTTGGTAAAGGATGATGATATCAAGAATCAATGGAAAAATTACTTCCATAAGCTTTTCAATGAAGATATTGTAAATAATGTAAGCGACTCGTGTGACATGAATACAAAAGATATCATTTACACACGATAAGTTTCACTATTTGAGGTCAAGAATGATTTAAAAATATGAAAATGAGAAGGGCATGTGGACCCGACAGTATCTCCATTGATGTATGGAAGAGTATGGGGGATGAAGGAGCTATGTGATTAACAAATTTCTTTGATAAGATTATGAAGACCAAGAAGATGTCGGATAAGTGAAGAAATAGTACCATAGTCCCCATCTACAAGAACAAAAGAAATGTTCAGAGTTGCACAAACTATAGAGCTATCAAGTTGATGAGTTACACTATGAAGTTTTGAGAAAGGATTATTGAGTATAGGATAAGAACTATAATACAAATATCAAACAACCAATTTGATTTCATGCCTGGAAGATCAACAACATATGCTATTTTTCTGATAAGGAGGCTTATGGATAAGTATAGAGAAAGCAAAAAAGATCTTCATATGATTTTTATTGATTTGGAAAAGGCTTGTAATCGGGTACCCAATGAAGTATTGTGGATGGTTTTGAAGAGAAGGGAGGTGGCAATCCAATACATTGGATTGATTTAAGACATGTATGATAGCTCAACTGCAGAGATGGATGTGTGGAAAGACAAGAAAAGATCGCTTGAGAAATGACTATATCAGGAATCAAGTGGGGGTGGCAAGCATTGACGACAAGTTGCGCGAGGGCCGACTCAGATGGTGCAGACATGTGCAACGCAGACCTGCTAGTGCGCCTATACGAAGCAATGCTATTGAGCCAAACACTAAAAATAGAAGAAGAGGAAGGCCTAAATTAACATGGGATGAGCTTATAAAGAGAGATTTTGAATATCTACATCTCAATCAGAATATGGCCCATGATAGAGCTGAATGGAAACGAAGGATCCATGTAGCTGACCCCAACATAGTTGGGATTAAGGCTTAGATGATGATGATGAAGATGATGATATCTCAACTGCAAGTGCGAAGAATTCTGGAGGAGAGACACCAACATTTCTTAGCAAAGTTGGGGTACACCAAGAATCCACACTTAGTCCATATTTGTTCGTTCTTGTCATGGATGAGTTAACAAAGAATGTTCAGGATGATATTCCTTGGTGTGTGTTATTTGTTGATAATATTGTATTTTGATTGACGAAACCAAACATGGATTGAATGACAGTTGAACTTTGGAGAGACGCATTAAAATCAAATGGATTGATGATTAGTAGGAGCAAAATTGAGTATATTGTGAGACCATGATCCTATCTCAATCTTAATTTATCTCTAATCTTGATTTATTATCTAAATTTAATGTTTTGAAAAGAATTCTTACTCAATTAAATAAGTTAAAATCCTATCCGATGTCAATGTTGCACTTTGAATGCCTTGGTTTCAAGTTTTCGCATAAGTTGCGGACTTGATTGCAAAATTACCATAACTTTACGACAAATGCAAAAAATACAAGACTTTTACTTATGTATCACATGATTTAATAAGTTTTGGAATCAATAGATCAAGAGACATCTAATCGGTTCAATGTACTCTTTTGGTGCTCTAAATTTAGGGTTCTTAACAAGATGTGGATTTAATTGTAAATTCAACATAGCATGAGGACCAAATTAAAAATTATATGAAAAATATCTAATCTTATACTTTTCTTCATACTCTTACTTGTTTGAGAGTTGAGACTTAAACTCAATTGGTTAAGAGATGACTTTAATCTAGACCTTTATTGTACTATATTTGCCTGGTGTAGTATCATGTACAATTGTAGACTGTTAATATATCTTCACTTTGTATTTATTTCCTATTTCATATTACTGCTGTACCTACATGTAAATTACCCTTTACTATAAATAGAGAAGAGAACCCTATTGGGTTGCTAACGTTGCATACGTGCAACAACACCACAGCCGCCTCTCCTTTTACATGGTATCAAGAGCAGGTTAGGCTTCCGCAGCCGCCGGCCCTCCCACCCAGCGCCGCCCCCCCCCCCCGCCGCTGATCATTCTCTCTTCCTCCCGCCGCCCCTCTCCTTCAGCCGCCGGGCGCCGGCCGCCTCTCCCGCCGCCGGCCGCCGCCGCAGCCAGCAGCAGCGGCTGCTGCACCTTGCCGCCGGCGTGCGGCAGGGGCAAGGGCCTTCCGTGCGGCGCCGCTGATCCTCGGTGGCTCGTCCCATGCTGCCGTAGATCCCGTCGCACCACTCTACAGGCTCAGTCTACGTCTCCGGGCTCTTTTTCAGCCTTTTCGGTTTCTTTTTCGGGCGCCGATCTTGCTGCTCGGGGATCTCCGGTTGATACAACGGCCTTCTAAAGTCCTACCCGGGGGTCTCGTCTTTTCCAGTGTGGCTTCCTAATCACATCTCCTTCATGTGTGATTAGGAACCTCTCGTTTGAAGGCTGTCGATGCGTCAGTAACGCATCCTCTTTCCAGTTTCTGTCGTGACGTGTATCTCTCCGTCACGGGACGTGTATCTATCCGTCCACTCAGCCTTCTGCGTGACGTGTATCACTCCGTCACCCATATCCCTGTTGCATCATGGAGAACAAGACCTATTATGAGGTCTCGCCTATTCCTATCAAGCTCAATGGGAAGAACTTTCTGCTTTGGATGAATGCGGTTCATACTGTCTTGGAATCGAGGGACCGCGCCAAGTTTGTTGATTCTGCGCCTCTCACGAGCGCTGACAAAGACTATGCAGAGTGGAAACGTCTTGACAGCCTTGTGAAGACTTGGCTATGGGGTAGCATGGAACCGTCTATTGCTTCGAGGTTCATGTTCTACTCCACTGCTAAGGAGATTTGGGATGCTGTTAAGCAGCACTATGCTCAGGAGAAAAATGCTCTTCGCCAGTTTATGATCTATGATCGTCTGTTTGCAGAGAAACAGGGTGATCGATCCCTTGAAGAGTATTTTGGTGTGATTCAGTCTATTTCCCAGGAGTTGAGCTACTATCATCCCGTGAAGGTTGCTGAGCAGATTAAAGACAGAGATGATCTTGTCACTGCCAAGTTCCTCTCCGGCCTTAGCTCCTCGTTTGGTTCAGCGCGTAGTGTGATTCTTGCATCTGACAGATTACCGAGCCTTGCGGAGGCCTTCTCTAGGATTCAACAGTCCACCTTTGAATCTGTTGATCCTTCTCCGGTTGTTCCTTCTGGAGATTCTCATGCCTCCATTGCTGCAGCAGTTCGCGGAGGACGACCTGCATCTACTACAGCTGACAGGCCTGGCTTGGGCAGAGGACGTGGGACTCGTCCTCGCTGCACTTTCTGTGACAGACCGGGGCACACTGTTGACAGATGCTGGAAGAAACATGGGCGACCTGCCGCCCCACCTGCTGGAGCTGCTAATTGTGCTACTTCTGACTCTACACCTGCGAGCTCAACTTCCTCTGGCATTACACTTACTCAGGAGGAGTATGACCGGTTTATTCAGGCTACTCAACATTGGAGTGTGGGCGCCTCTTCTGCTTCTTCAGCGCACCTTGCCTCTACCGCGGGTAATCAGGCTACATCTTTTATGGCTACTGGATCCGCAACTCCCTGGGTGGTTGACTCTGGTGCCTCCCAGCACATGACTGGTATGAGGCGACTGCTTCGCACTTTTGACTCATATATTCCTCACCCATCTGTTACCTTGGCAGATGGTTCTGTGAGGAGGGTGGTGGCTAGTGGTTCTGTGTCCCTTACTCCAGATATTGATTTGAAATCTGTTCATTTTGTGCCTGAATTTCCTTTCAATTTACTTTCTGTTGCCAAGTTGATTGACACTATGAACTGCACAGTAACTTTTGGGCCTTCCTGCTTTGTCTTACAGGATCTCAAGAGTTTGAAGATGATTGGTGGGGGGCCTAGGAAAGGTGACCTCTACCTCTTTCCTGGTGATTATCTACCTCGTCCTCCACCTCCTGCTCCAGTTTCCTCCGCCATGCTGAGTGGTTCCCCCTTGCTATGGCATTGCAGATATGGCCATCCATCCTTAGACAGCCTGAAGAAATTGGAACCCGATCTTGCTCATGTGTCTTCATTAGAGTGTCAGTCTTGTCAGTTGGGCAAACATCATCGGTTGTCCTATCCTGTCCGTGTCAATAATCGGGCTTCTAGCCCGTTTGAGTTGGTTCACAGTGATGTATGGGGTCCTGTTAAAAACCAAAGTTATAATGGTTTTAGTTATTTCATTTCCTTTGTTGATGATTACTCTCGCATGACATGGATTTATCTGTTGAAAAGTCGGGAGTCTGTGCTTTCCATTATCAAACATTTTCATAAACAAATTCAAGTTCAATTTAACTGCAATATCAAAATTTTTCAATCTGATAATGCCCTTGAGTATGTTCAGAAAGCAATGAATGAGTTTTGCAGTTTGGTTGGTATGATTCACCACACTTCTTGTCCTCATACTCCTATGCAGAATGGTGTTGCTGAACGTAAAAATCGCCATCTTTTGGATATCACTAGGTCTATCATGTTTGCATCCAATGTGCCTAAACGTTTCTGGTCTGAGGCTCTTCTCACTGCCTGTTTTTTGATTAATCGGCAGCCCTCTTCTGTTTTGAATGGGCGCACTCCTTTTTCTGTTTTACGCCCTATGGACACACCGTTTCATGTGCCGCTTCGGGTTTTTGGCTGTACATCCTTTGTTCATAATTTTGATCCCAAACAAGACAAACTCTCTCCTCGGTCCTTGAAAACCTTGTTTCTTGGTTACTCTGGTACGAGTAAAGGTTACAAGTGTTATTGCCCCAATTTGCGTCGTATGTTTGTCTCTAAGGATGTCACCTTTCATGAAACCAGCCCGTATTTTGCACATGCTATGAGCAAGGGGGAGCAATTGAGTGAGGGAGTGCCACCCGCAATTCCAAGTGAGGGAGTGCCACCTATCATTGTTGAAGACATATCGCCTGATCCACCTACCATTCAACCCTATACCCAGGTTTATCATAGGCGAGGTAGACCGGATCCAGATGAGGTAGCGGCACAAGTCCATGAGCCTCCTTCCCCATCTTCTACTCAAGAGATTCCTGCAGCGGCTTCTGATCTTGATCTTCCTATTGCTGTCCGGAAAGGTATACGATCATGTACTATTCGACATCCCATATCCAATGTATGTTGTTTGTCGCACTTATCTACACAGGCTCGTGCATTTGCTGTTGGGATGGATTCTGTTCAAATACCAAGGAACCACTTAGAGGCTATGAAGGACAGTGGCTGGATGCAGGCCATGCAGGTGGAAATTTCTGCTCTGGTTGATAATGGCACATGGGATCTGGTTTCCTTACCTGCGGGCAAGAAAGTTGTGGGCTGCAGATGGGTCTTCACAGTGAAACACAATCCTGACGGTTCGATTGAGCGGTTGAAGGCCAGATTGGTAGCCAAGGGCTACACACAGACATATGGAGTGGACTTCTTTGAGACCTTTTCTCCGGTTGCTCGTCTCAATTCTGTACGGATCCTTATCTCTTTGGCTACTACTTTTGATTGGCCTCTTTTCCAGCTGGATGTCAAGAACGCCTTTCTTCACGGGGTTCTTCAGGAAGAGGTGTATATGGAGCAACCACCCGGTTTTGTTGCTCAGGGGGAGTGTCAGCAGGTCTGCAAATTGAAGAAGGCTATCTATGGGTTAAAACAATCTCCTCGGGCTTGGTTTGACAGGTTCAGTGCTGTTGTTTTACAGATGGGCTTCTCTCGTTCTATGACTGATCACTCTCTATTTTATTCAAATTCTTCTGGTGGGTCCATAATTATTGCGGTCTATGTTGATGATATTGTGATTACTGGCAGTGATTCTACAGGCATATCACGTGTGAAAGAAGGACTACAACATCATTTTCACACAAAGGACCTTGGGAAACTGAGATATTTTCTAGGGATTGAGGTACTTAGATCCCATGCAGGTATCAATCTCTCCCAGAGAAAGTATGTGCTTGACTTACTACAGGAAACGGGTATGACTGATTCTAAGCCTGTATCCACTCCTATGGATTATCACATCAAGGAGGTGGAAGATGATATTGCATATTCAGATCCAGGTCACTACAGGAGAATAGTTGGGAAGCTGATTTACCTAACTGTCACAAGACCTGATATTTCTTTTGCTGTTGGAGTAGTAAGTCAACACATGTGTACACCACGACAGTCACATTGGACAGCTGTATGCAGGATTCTGAGATATCTGAAAAGTGCTCCTGGAAAGGGGATCACTTATTATAAACCCAAGAGTCCTCTATCTTCCTTGACTCTTACAGGTTATGCAGATGCAGATTGGGCTGGTAATCAAGTTGATAGACGATCTACATCTGGCTACTGCACCTTTCTTGGTGATCATCTGATTACTTGGAAGAGCAAGAAACAACAAGTGGTGGCACGATCTAGTACTGAGGCTGAGTATCGTGCTATGGCACATGCATGTTGTGAATTACAATGGGTCAAATCTGTCTTATCTGAGTTGAAGATTTTGATTCAAACTCCCATGATTCTCAAGTGTGACAATCAATCTGCTATACATATTGCCAGGAATCCTGTCTTTCATGAGCGCACAAAGCATATAGAGGTTGACTGTCATTTCATCCGAGATCAGATAAAGAATGGCAATGTGGTGACGCCATATGTTAAGTCTGAAGATCAACTTGCTGATATCTTGACAAAGCCATTAGGTCCAGCAGTGTTCCAGAATTTATGCGGCAAGCTGGGCATCCACAATGTGTACACTCCAGCTTGAGGGGGAGTGTTAATATATCTTCACTTTGTATTTATTTCCTATTTCATATTACTGCTGTACCTACATGTAAATTACCCTTTACTATAAATAGAGAAGAGAACCCTATTGGGTTGCTAACGTTGCATACGTGCAACAACACCACAGCCGCCTCTCCTTTTACATAGACAAATATGCAATTTCACGTTAATTAGGAACCTGAGTGACAATTTGAGCATATAATATAAAAATGCATGATATTAATTAGTATCTTCATTCATTGCCTTGGTTTGATTCTTTTGACCTTAGTTGGATTAAGGCTTCAACCTTAACTAGTATGGTGGTGGTGGTGGTTGATGACCGATGGAGCTTCTTGTACTAAACTAATGGACTTTTTGACTTATGAAAGTAGACTTTTTGGCTTATGGAAGTCATAGACCAATGAAAACCTCACATCGGACAATGAGAAGGGTTCCCAAACACTAAGAGGGCCGAAAATATGACTGCTTTGATCAATGGATGGCATTTTTAGGTCAAGGGTAATTATGAGCACTAGTTGGGGGCAGTTTGGACTTTTATACCTATTCCCCACTTTATAAAAGTAAACCCTTCGCCCTGGAGTCTCTTTTAGAACCCCACCAACTTCTGGAATCGTGATGAGAGCCATGGAGGCTGAAGCAAGTTGCTAGGAAGGGATGGACATGGATGGAGCCTCGCATGTTGATGCAAGTGGATGCAAGTTGTAGAAATAGTTTCTTCAAGATGCTTCCAAGCTTGACAAGTGGGTAGTTGATAAACTACATGTTAGGTTGTTTTATGTGATGTTTTCTTACAAATACGAGTTGCAAGTTGAGCTAGCACTTTTATGGTGTTTTCATCGCATGAATATATCTCATGTTGTAATCTTACTTTGACAGAATTAATAAAGGAATTTCAGTTTGTGCTCGTATCATGTCCTCTTTTAGAATGGTCCTAATATCATGAAATACAATTTTATATAAAATTCATGTGAAGCGTGATAGATGTTTTAATTGGTTTTTTATGTGGATCGTCTTATTCGGAATTTTAGCTCATTTTTTTATAGATATTAAATTTAAGTTGGGTTTTAGCTAAGGATCTATCCTAATGGTCAATTAAGGTTTGATTATCAGGATGTGCCCTAAACTTACTCAAAGCAAGCCAAACGCAGCCATAAATTCAAATAGTTTTGATGTTCTTACATGGTATTGAACCTAATGTGGACTTATATGGTGAAATTACCCTTTTGTGTTTGGCTTCGGGACTGTATGCCCTAGTGAGTACCTAGAACTATATGATGAACCATATTATACTTCCTGAAAATATTTTTCCTCACTTATATCTAAGATAAAAGTGAAATTAATTTGTAATCAAGAACTATAATCCTAAATGGTACTCGTCGTGCAGGCCGGCCAACTGTGCACTTTAACCAGTTCCCGGGTGTGCGGGGCACTCGGGGCCCGAGAGTTTCACGCTGTTTGGGAGGTCACAAAAGTGGCGCTTCTACGGGGGCAGTTCTCTCGATAATAAAAAAAATATATGGAGGATATGTATCATAAAAAATTAACAAAATGACCAAGGTGTAACCTGGACGCTTCTAATTTGAATGTGAGTCTTAACAATTGATGGAAGTATTTTATGATAAATAACTTTAATAAGGTGATTTTCTACATTACATGATGGCTATGTGATATATACATCCTCTTTTTTTTAATGCTAAGGGTTGACTACACAAGATATAAAATATGACATTAAAAGTATATCTTGAGTATGGGTTAAATGATTATACGTTAGACTTGGTGTCTTGAGGTTGATCTCTAG
Source organism: Alisma plantago-aquatica (assembly GCA_963693085.1). NCBI lineage: Eukaryota > Viridiplantae > Streptophyta > Magnoliopsida > Alismatales > Alismataceae > Alisma > Alisma plantago-aquatica. The sequence continues at coordinate 814,914,314 of OY856410.1, forward strand.
GGTGAATTGACATGTGTTTGTCATCATTGGGATGATGGTTGGACCCAATGATTAAATATCACTCATGTTTGAATATGATTAAAACATAAGATGAGGAGAAAAATGGTGGTATTGTGAAAAGTGGATGAGTCATGTGATCAAATGAATCTGATAATCTTTCCTCCACATAATGACGTACACCATGTTATAGCCAATTAGACTCAAAAATATGCATGTAATAGGATTGGTTGACTTTAATTAATATTCCTAAAAAAACACAATATGAGAGCCCCTCATGATACTCTTACACTTGAACGGTGATGATAAATCAGGTTCTATGATCATGTCTAGTCTTATATAATATTTTGAGGATGTTTGTGTGGATAGTGGCATATGTTTGTAATATTATTTGCATGTTGAGATGAGATGTAAGAGAAGAAATATCCTTTGTTTTGCCTTGAGCAATGTCCCATGAATAAATATGTTTGTTATGGCTGAGCATAGTAACAAATTCGGGACTTGGCAACTTTTCGGCTGGCCAAAAAAATTTGAAGTTTGAAAAGAATCAAAAAAAAATCATAAAAATATCGATATATTTCGGTCGAAGTTCGGTCACTTATTCGGAAATAATCGAGAGTAAGTCGCTATATATATGTATATATATACCTATATATACTTATATACACACATATAAATGTATGTTATATATATACCTATATATACTTACATACACATATATATAAATGTATGTTATATATATACTTATATACACACACATATAAATGTATGTATATATACACACACATATAAATGTATGTATATATACACACACATATATACATATACATATAAAGATATATATATAGTATGTGTGTATGTATATATAAACATACATATCATATACCAATGTAATAAATAAGGTCACTAGGCATATAATCTTATTAAGTGAATAAAGTAGGAAAAGATTAAAGAATAGTTGAATAATAACAATGGATTGTCGGGAGAGTGGGGGGATGGAGGTTTAGTGTATATCAGGAGTTGTGTACATGGTTTGGTAAAAAAAGAACAAACGACTTAAAGAAGAAAAAACGTGAAAAACGTGAAAAGTCGTGAAGAACCGTGAAAAATCGTATAACTCCAGAAAAAGTGAGAAAATTGTTAAAAGTCATGAAAAACCGGCGACCGGCACATGAAACGTGGTAAATATTCGGGAGCCTATAAAATCGTAAAAAAATCGCCGAGACTTTTGTTACTATGTGGCCGAGAATGCTATTATGGACCTTGTTGTGGATAAGATTGACATGTGTGGTCTTATTGTGGTCAAAAATAGATACGTGTACCTTGATTTAATGTCTTGATATATGTTTTATACGTTTTATATCTTCTAGAATTGTAATACTTGATTTATTTTCCAAATACTTGTAGGTACTTTGTATGTGTCTTGATTGATGGAGTAAAAAATCCCTAATTTATTTAAATAATTAGTGTAACCTTAATCATGCATTGTCATGAGTCTGTAGAACTATTCTAGTGGCAGAACTTGTTGGGTAGTGAAATAAGTATCCTGAAAGGAACTCGGAGTCGTATATTGTTGAGTATATATAGGTGCAGGGAGGGTATATCCTTGTCATCCTTATCCGAAGATTTTTAGAGAGTCGTCAAGGTTGTGTCTCGGATGTAAATGTAATTGAGGGCGACTGCGGTCGTAACTCGATTTTGAGGATTGTATACCCTGGTTTCTAGTGTTGCGGCCTGTGTACCTAGGGTGGACTAGGTTGTTTTGTAGTTTGGCTGATATACCACTACGGAGGACTCGTACTGACCGAGGGGAAGAGATCTTAGGATTCCGGTCATCTTAGATTTTGTAAAGGGCTTCATTGTGACTTCGTAGTGGTCAGTTAGTAGTTTGAGTGGTATGTCTCAAACTATCCAAGGCAATAATAAAATATGTAATCCAGACATGTAGTATATCTATTTAGGTTTAATTAACAAATCACATGAATGTGCAATTGTATTCATTTACTTATTGCAAATATTGTATATGTTTCCTACATTGTACAGGTAAGTGTATGGTTCAGGTACATTGTCCTTCGTACTTACTGATTATACATCCATGTGAAGTGATTTTATATTTTCTCAATACACATATCTAGTTATGAGAATTAGCACTTGATGCATATATTTTGTATAATGATACTTAAGTACTCATTAATCTGCCTCTAAATAAGTTGATTAAAATATGCTTATAAGCGATAAGATGTTAGCTTTGTGATATCATATCGTTGTGACCAGGGGTCTCGCCCGTGGTTATCCAATTCTTTTTAGATATGATGGAGCAATGGAAATAAAGTGTTGATCAAGATGTAACAAAAAAGAATATAGTTAAATCTACAGTGTCCATGTACTCTCACTTTCCTGAGTGATGGGTGGGTAGTTGATAAACTACATGTTAGGTTATTTTATGTGAAGTTTTCTTACAAATACGAGTTGTAAGTTGAGCTAGCACTTTTATGATGTTTTCGTCGCATGAATATGGCTCATGTTGTAATCTTACTTTAACAGAGTCAATAACAAAATTTCCGTTTGTGCTTGTATCATGTCCTCTTTTGGATGCTCTAATATAATGAAAAACAATTTTTTATATAAAATTCATGTGAAGTGTGATAGATGTTCTAATCGGTTCTTTATGCGGACCGTCTTACTCGGAACTTTTCAGCTTAGTTTTTGATAGATATTAGATTTAAGTTGGATTTTGGCTAAGGATCTATCCTAATGGTCAAATAAGGTTTGATTATCAGGATGTGTCCTTACATACATGCATTGCAATTTCAGCCGATCTTGCATTGTGAATGCAGTCAAGTTGGACGGAGTAGATATACTAAAATGTGATAAATTTCGTTACTTGGGTGGTATTATTCAAATAGATGGGGATGTCCAAGATGATGTTTGTCACAGGATCATTGTAGGATGGTTGAAATGAAGGAATGCAATTGGAGTTTTATGTGATAGAAAGATCCCTCTCAAATTAAAAAGCAAGTTTTATCGAATAGTTATACGGCCAGCCATGCTTTATGGGGGCGAATGTTGGGCGTTGAAGAAACAAGGTCTCAACAATGAATCTGGTTGAAATGTTTATGTTGAGATGGATGTGTGGGAAGACAAGAAAAGATCGCTTGAGAAATGATTATGTCAAGAATAAAGTGGGGATGGCGAGCATTGAGGACAAGTTGCGTGAGGGTCAACTCAGATAGTATGGACATGTGCAACGCAGACCGAGTAATGTGCACATACGAAGCAATGCTATTGAGTCAAGCACAATTAATAGAAGAAGAGAAAGACCTAAACTAATATGGGAAGAGCTCATAAAGAGAGATTTCAAATCTTTACATCTCGATCAGAATATAACCCATGGTAGAGCTAAATGGAAATGAAGTATCCATGTAGCCGACCCCAACATGGTTGGGACTGAGACTTAGTTGACGACGACGACGACGATGATGATGATGATGATGACGATGATGACGATGATGATGATGAGGGGCTCATATCCACAAAGAACATACCCGATCATGCCTTTGATGATAAATGTGAGGAAAATGGACAAATTGAACCCCCCCCCAAAAGATTGAGCCTAAGCCTAAGTATGTTGCTATTGATATGGAAACGAAGGAAGCAATACAAGAGGAGATGACCTCTAAAGGATACTCTTCTTCAAAATACAGATCCAGATCCAACTTGAAGATCGATGATGATGATGATTGAGGTTGTGACCAAAGATCTATTATTCTTAGTAGTTTTGGTTAGATTTAGTTAGAAAATCATGCTAGAGAGTAATATGAACGTATGAAATTTAACAAAATAAAAATATGAGTTATTTGTTAACTAGTATTTTTTTAAATGGTATAAATAAAAATTGTTTTTCATGTGCAATATAATCGAATTGTTGTTACATATTTACATCAATATCATAGAATCCTAATAGGCATAAAAATTATTATCACATAAGACTTAAATTTAATCAGATAAACAAATGCTCAAAAAATAAAACAAAAAATTGAAAAAGCAGGATCGATCTTCTAATACTTGTACCCTATGAAGCACGGATACTCCAAAATAGGTGTCACACCCATATGGTATACGTGTTGGATACCAATACTCCGTGGATACTCCAAGATACATACCAGATACTCTTAAGCCGTATCCATGTCGTATTCGGGTTGTATCTAGCTGGTAAAAACTGAAGAAAAAATATGGGTATGGCCTACCTCAATTAGCACTTGACACCAGCTCCTGTCTCAACTCTCTCTGCTAAGTAGCAACTAATTAAATGTTAAACGCCATCTTCTTTTCTTTAATGTTTCTACTTCCTTTTTTGGGATTTATCTGTTAACAAATTTCCATGTATAATAATGGATTTTAACTTGTTCTTTATTGCAAACCAGTTCATTCACCTTTACATGGTGCTTGTCAATGCTTTGCCTTGCTGAGTTTGCAAGTTTTATGCATGTTGATGTCCTCCGCGTTCTCTAAAAAGTTTCAGTTTAATATTTTAGTTATTGTGCCTCTTGTTTTGATGGCTAAATCCATTGTGGCTTAGTCTGGATTTCCAGCTAGACAATATCTACTTCGTCTCCTTAAAGGTAAACATTGCATCCCCGACCTGTTGTCCAATACTCCCTAGATACTCTCTAATATGTACCCATAGTTTTAAAAAGTGGTATGTGTTGTATGCTCGGAGAGGTCACTAAATAGAGTACATGTGGTATGCGGGAGTATATGCGGAAGTATATGCAGTTATGGATTCCTTTTATTTTTAGTTATTATATCTATATAAATATTTCATTTGTAGAATCACATATTTTAGATGCATCTATGCAACTATGCAATCAAACACAACTTAAATATATACAAATATGCATGATGAGCTACATGTATAACAACTATAGATGAATCTAATGTAAAATGAGAGGAAATGGAAGATGAAGGTAGGTTGAATATAGGTGGTGGTTTTAGTTACATGAAGAATAGGGATGACATTTAAAATTGCCAGCTTAGCAGTTTGAGCATTCAAAAATCGGGGATGAACCAGCCTTATATGCGGTCATGGTCCGTTTTAAGCACCGATTTCCCATATGATGTTCGGCCAAGGGTCTGAACTGTATATGCAGCCGCCGCATGAACCGATTTTTGAAACATTGTATGACCAGATACTTCTTAAGCCTATCCATTTTTTATTAGCAAGATACAACCTCAATAAAGCCTAGATACGGCCAGCACATTTAGTAGTCAAGGGAGCAACCCCACTCACGTGATCCATCAAAATCCCAAAACCATGTGACTCCTGAATTCTAGACTCCCCCTGATATATTGTGATTTGAGAATGAAATTGGATTGCCTTTATTTTTTTTAATAAATTGGTATTTTTTGTTAAAATTTTATAATAAACATTAAAAAATCACCATATCCACGTCGCACCCATGTCATGTATTTTTCAAAATTGATATATTCACGTAACGCACCCATACCTGTATTTGTATCCATGCTTCATAGCTTGTACCAATTACATTATTGTGTTCCCTTATTGTTTTCTTATTTCGATGCACTCTTAGAACTAAATGTCTGATTTAGACGTCGTATCCGACGGCCCAAAAACAAAAATTTTGACCGAGATTTTGATATTTATCGCCTTGATGATTTTGACGCCAAGACGATCTAAACACCAAGATACACTTAAATATGCAGTAATATTTCATTTTGGATATGTGGGGGGTCTCCCACATTTGTAAGTGGCAGTTTTGACGGTAATTTTGATGACAATTTTGATGAAAAAATGAAGGAATTAAATTATGAAATTTTGCAAACACGATGTTTAGACATAAGCACACAAGATTATATAACAGATTTATATGTTGAGTGGTCTGGTATCTCGGTGAGGGATCCATGCCTTGATGAGTGAGTGCACAAATGAATAGAATTCTCAAGTTTGTTAGATTGTTACAAACTTACAAACTCACAAGTTGCAACTAACTTAATACTTATAGTTGCAACTTGCAAGTCCCAAACGTATATGTTTCAACTTGAATGATATATTTTACTAATTAGAAATTACTAATTTAGTTAAGTAGTAATTAGTAAGTACTAAATAGCATTAGCTAGTAACTAATAAGTAATAAGTAATAACTAACAAGTATTTAGTATTTAAGTTTTCTTTGTAGATCATGTGATTTTCAAAACATCTAGCACTTAGAACTTTGTTATTTTCAGAGTATTTCTTTAGATCTCTATAGAAGAGTGAGGGAATAGGAGGTGTAGATGGGCTACATATAGGGGAAACATACCATAAAATTAAGAAAAATAGCCTATGAAAGTAAGAGATTCAAAGAAAATTGCCAAAATACCCAAAACGTAGTAGCAGCAACCTTAGGAAAAACATTTCTCAAAAAGTGTTGTCTTTGTGCCATTTCACAAAATTACCACCTAAAATGGGTTTTTTGCTGCAAGGTTTTTGCAAAATTTTGGCACCTAGGAGCAAAATTTTTGCAAAATTACGTCTCATTCCCTGTGTTTGGGTATTTCGATGTCTGGTTCTATGCTTCAATATCCAGTTGGAAAATTTGGAAATTTCAACCAACATTTTGCGATTTCGATCAAAATTTTGTTCCATGGATACACTAATTCATTTTTCGTTACCTTTTGGCTTTGTTGTTTCCAAACCTTGAGTTTTCTGATGCACTTGAGAGTGATGATGGCTTCAGCCATGTAACTGGTGTAAAACAATGATCAATTCTACTCGAGATATATGAATAACAGATCCTAGATTCATTCTAAAGGAGAACTTAAATACTAACAGTTATTAATTTAAAACCAACTCCCTACAATTTCCCACACTGTTTTCAGCAACCATATCAGCTTATTTGTATATCTATTGTACATGTAATACCTACATTACACTTGATAAAATCTAGAATGTAATGCAAATGCATAACAGATAACACTAGCTTGACAATTCTGAAAATCAATGAAAATAGTTAAGGTTTAGGCATAAAATACCAGCCAATTGACAAGGGGGGGAATTAGCTTTCATTATGGCTGCAAGTTCAATACGAATCAAGTTCTTTTATATTTATGTAGGGAGCATTAATAAAATACGATGAAATTAATGCAATGTCTGAACTCTTTGGCCTATTACTTCTCAATCTCTCCCACATGCTAGCTTACCTTCTATAGTTGATATGATACTAAATTGCAGTGGCTGTAAATTTGCATTCTACATACTCCAGATGTAAGAATACTAAAATTTCAAATCAACATGGCCTCTGAATATTGTTCCATAGTTGTCTTGTATTTATAAGGGCATCTATTAATACGATTTTGAATTGGGAATAACTTACAGCTCAACGAACTGAATATAAAAATTGTATATTCTCAATAGCGAATATTAACCTTCAAAATCACATTCTTGACTCCTATGAAGCCGTTGCTAAGAATATGTACCAAGAATGAAAAAAGTCGGACTTGAGGAGCTTCACAAATAAGACGTTAAAGCCAGCAAGACTGCAGGTAGAGAAGATGGCCACAATGTAAATGGACAGATATATAAATCGAAATATGTACATTATAGAACATATTAACAGAAGTTGAACTTACACTGCTTCAGCGTGCACTTGCCAGACACCAGAAATGTCAAGTAGTGCATTCAGAAACAAAGGCAACATAGCGGCCAATACATGGCACATCTGAAATACCAACATATATGGTAAACTGTGTCAGTGAACTCATTGAACTGTAGGAAGGTATTGCACATTCTAGCATCAAGAATACATATTATATGCTGCTAAAGTATTTATTGAATGCAAGAAAAATATATAAACTGTATTTCAAAATACAGTAATCGAAATATCTAATAATCATTCAATGGTCACACATTTCACAATATCAACAAGCATAGCATGTTTCAATTGTTTAGCTACTGTGTTCACGACTAAACATAAGTAATAATATAATCAAGATAACCCGTTGTTCAAAATTGCATAGCTAAGTTCCTGTCCATGCATCAGAGACACTGTACCATCCAATCATCTAAATCATCCATATAAGATTACCGTCCAAAAATGTGGTACGGTCGCAGACATCCGCGGCGGGCTCGACAATCAAAGGTGAGAGATATGCTCCCTGGCATGCCCTGCAATGATATGCAGAACAGTGGATCCAGAGCCGGAGTCCTAAGGCCAAAATCGGACAATTAATTTGAGAAAATGAAGGATGGATATCCTTATTCCTTAGCCATGTGGTATCAAACAACAAAGATAGTGAATGAGATACAACACCAAGTGCAATCTGGCAAAAAAGTGTGAGGTAATCTCAGACGACAATGGCCAGCAATAACTGTTGAGTCCAAGTTGTATCAGTCCCCACTACTATATATAGTAGGGTTTAGTGTATTAGTATTATCTCTTTGGCACCAAATTGTTTGCTAACCTTTCAAAAGACAAATCTGTGACCCTTTCAAACATAGAGCATTATATCTACAAACAGTTCCTACAATCTTGTTAGAACATAAATGATAGTAAGTAGCACCGCAACAGACTTTTCAATGATCACTGTACAATATAAACAGCAAAGGAGAATATTCAAAAGCATAAATGGATTATAAGCCTAAACCCCAAGAAACAAATTGCATCGTAAAAGTCATCAACATCGTCATCAACTAAGCCTCAATCACAACCATATCGGGGTTGGCTACAAGGATTCTTCTTTTCCAATCAGCTCTTTTATGGGTCATATTCCAACAAATTACATCGTATAAGTAAAAACAATTAATTGAAGAGTCAATCTTCTATATTGTAAGTGGTACTGCTAAGTTCGATGGAGCAGATGTACAAAATGTGACACATTTTGTGACCTGGGTGCTATTATTCTTATAGATGCCAAGGTTCAATATAATATATGTCGGACTCACAGGATTACACCAGAATCAATGAAATGTGGAGTGCAACTGGTAAACTTTGTGACCACGAGATCCATCTCATATTGAAAAGTTAGTTGTATACAACAGCTATACGGCCAACCATGTTGTATGGGGTGGGGTGGGGTAAGGTGTGTGTGTGTGTGTGTTTGGGGGGGGGGGGGGGGGGGGGGGCTGGGGGCAAATGTTAGGCAAAGAAGAAACAAGGTATCAATAAGATGAATGTGATTGTGGCATTAATGTGAAAGCAAAAATGGATGTGCGCGAAAATGAGAAAATATCACTTGAGAAATTACTATAGAAGGATAAAGATGGAGCGCGAGATTGAGGTAAAGTTGTGTGAGGGTCACCTCAGATGGCATTCACATGTACAACACAGCCTACAAATGCACTAAGAAAATAATGATACAGAGTCGAGCATAGTTAAAAGAGGAAGATGCGGCCTAAATTAACTTGAGGAGAGCTTATAATGAAAGATTTCAAATCTTCACATCTTAATTAGAGAATATGAATCACAAAAGAACTCGGTGGAAAACAAATTCCATGTAACTGACCCAACATGGTTGAGAATGACTGATGAGGCTTAGATGATTGATCACGACTTTCCAACTGTCTTGAATTTTTCAATTGCATGTCTCTGAATTAATAAGTTCAACTGTTTAGCAAATCATATAACAGCAGCGCACAGGATTTCCTTAGTTGAAGACAGCCCATATTTGATTGGAATATTAAGAGTGGGCCACACATTAAATAGATACACACGATTCCGGAAATATGAAAAGTTAGGTTTACCTCCATATAAGAAATGCATCCTGGTTGATATCACGCAGTGGAATAGACAAGCATGTTCCCAGCTAGACAAAGTGTGTTGCAGACATGTTCCATCATCAAACACAGTGATAAGAAGCTAAATGAGTAGACCGGACACAATTGGCTTTAAAAACTTAATCTAGATTCATTAAAGAAAAGTTTAGCTTGCATGTTAACAGCTTGATACATACCTCGACCGAGGACTAAAACAGCATAGGCAGCAAGAGATACAATACGATGAATCTTGTCGCAAGTAAACACAGCATGACTAACTATGATGAGAAAGTGTACAAATAGAGAATTTAGCAAACAGTAGTTGGATATGAAAAAGAGCAATAACCTAAAGAACATAATCAAGGCTAAAATTATTCTAGTGCTGGGCAAAATAAAACCTTGAGAGGATTATACACACACACACACATATATGAAAAAAAGTTACCAGACATCTGCAAGGGCATTTCAGATTTTTCATTTGCTACTTCGTCATCAGCAGTGACTTCCATGTCAGCAAGATGAGAGACATGTATAGAGTAGGCTCCATTTGATACCCAAACTATCTGTGTCCCTGGCAAATATATGTAAATATACCCAGTAACTGAACATTTAGTAATAATAGACCCTAAGAATAGAAGTTTCTTACTTGAGGATATATCAGGCAGAACAGCCAGCATGCGCACCTTCATTGTGCAATTCAAGCGCCTTACGCTAGAAGCTTGTGAGGGATCCAAATTGTCAGTGCTCAGCTCAGAGTCCACACTAACATTGTACAAGTACAACAGGTGCAGATCCCCAAAAGAATCTAAAACCAAAAATCTTTTTGGAGGCATGGCATGTATTGCTACTGCCTTCTGCGAAGGCAAAATCCCAGTTTTTGTTTCAGGTCTCTGAGCTTCACAAGAGTTAAGTTCCACAAAAAAAGATCCATTACCGCTGAAGTTCTGTGTAAGGTTCTTCGTCCTAGGTTTTTCTGCAAAACAAAGCGGCTTACAATCACGGTAACAATAAAAATTTCACTTAGATAAACTAAACTGATTTTTTCTAAGATCATAACCGTAAAATGTGCTGATACAGACAAGACAGACACATGCAATACATATGCACGAACTAAACTTTTTGGAGCTAGACAAAAAATCATGTTCACCAAAAACGAAATCAAACCCAACCATAGATTGAAGCATAAATCAAAATTATATGGGAATCCGCAAAATTTGAGTTGACACTGTACAAATAGCGAGTTATATTGGAGCACGACTTCAATAGATCAAAAGACGGGGATTGTGTGTCAATATCAGACGGAAAGTGACATTTCACACAAGTTTCAATGCAGACAACTTCTCCTTCAAGGTTTCTTGAAAGTAACAGTCATATCATATATGGGCTAGAGTCTATAGGCCCATATAGAATCTAATCAAGTTTGGAAGTCTCTAGAGTTACATCCACCTTCTCCTATATAGAGGAGAGGGGTTCCCTTACATCCATCACCTTGTCAACATGCTCTTAATATATCATCCATATCATTTCCTTCTACATGGTATCAAAGAATCAATCCTAACCCTAGACCTAGAGAGAAAGCAACAAGTCTCCACTCACGGACGGCTGCCGTCGTCATGGATGGTTGTCAACGAGGCCATCTCTATCACCCTCTTTGCAAGGCCATCTCTGTCGCCCTCTGTCTTTGAAGGGTTGTCATCATCTTTGTTGCCCTCTACCTGAAGGGTCGTCATCATCTCCATTGTCGACTCCACACCGTATGCATCGTCGACTCCAGATTGTAATCATTATCTCATCGCGTTCATCGTCTTCTAGCATCCCCCATGGATCACCATCTTTCTGTCTTCCCTGGGTTCATCTTCCCCGAGTTTATCTTCACCAAGCACGAAGTCCAAATGCAACTGTCCTCCTTTGACAAGTCTAGTCGCACCAATCGAGGTCCAGTTGTACCAACAAGTGGAAGTTCTCTCCAATATTAACAACCACACAATGATCTTATCCATGGTGAAAATCATCTTCGTCATTTGATATTCGTCTCTACTCCACCATGCATAAATCCAAAGATCTTCCGATCTTTATGTTGAGAGTGTCTTAAACTCTCTAGAAAAGCTTCCTTAATTAATCAAACATCTACACCAAGTCTCGACATCTTCGGGATGCATTTTGGGCACCTACAGGTGTATTTACGGTCATTACTCCAGACCATATATGGTCAGTCTAGAGGCCCTAGACTGTATATGTATTTACGGTCCAGTCGGACCGAATACAAAACAGCGCCGGATTGTAAATGTTGTTGATTTGGAAATACAGTCCGTGTTACGGACCGTATACAGTCCTTGTCGGACGGTAAACGCGGCCGGAAAACAACCTAATGACTTCGGGATTTTGGATATGGGTTCTATTCTTATAAATAGACCCCCCCAACTCATCCCAAACATGAAGAAGAACGAAGAGACATCAAGAGACGTCGTTTTTCGAAGACCTAAAGCCACGGACGGACCTAGGGCTTTCCTTAGGGTTTCACGCCTCCAAGAGCTCCTCTCCAAGCAACCGTCTTCTTCCACAGTTGGCTTTAGGGTGTAAAAGGGGATTGGGTTTTTCTTCTCTCTTCTATAATCATCATCTCTGTAATCTCTCTATTAATAATATCATCTCTGCCAGTGGATGTAGGCTCCCAAATTGGGAATTTTGCCGAATCACTATAAATCTCGTCTTTGCGGTTGCTTGCTTGTTCGTTGTTGATCTTCGTCGTATGTATTCAGTTTGGATTGCTCGATCTCATTCTTCTGCATATCCACAACAAGCTCATTGGGCCTTGTTGTTCGGGTCTCCCATCACCACCATATCCCAACACTTTCATCTCCAAGGTCCGCATCTATCTCTGAAATATGTCCATGGAGATATGGTGGAAGTCCTCCAATGTTTTCTACATTGGTCTTGGCTGGATCTGAGTCAAAATTGTCTTGGCGGCAGGTTACACAGTGTGTAAGTCATTTACACGGCATGTAACTTCAATCGCAGTGAAATTCTACGTCAAAACGACGTGTAGCATGTCACCAGCAATCCGCTCAGTCAACACGTCTTATAAGTGTCCAACACGGTGTGTCACCAGAAATCTGATGCAATTTACACGTCGTGTCATTATCCAACATAGTGTCACCATTAGGGCTTTCAACTCACACAACGACGGCGGCGGCAGAGTAGCAGACATGGCGTGTCATCTAGTCAACATTGTGTGTCACCGCTAAGGTTTCCAATCATCCAACACAGCTGACACGGCTCATATGTCAAACAAGTCGTGCCCTAGATCCGTTCTCCAAGCATCTTTAAACATGCCATCTCGATTGGTCCACATGGCACGTCGAATGTCAAAAGCTTCCCAACTCAACTATTATGGGATCTATTGTCATTTTTGGATCGCACAAAGATCCATTTATTTTCTTCTCTGAATCTTGTAATCAGATCACATACGTTATCGATTCTTCTAATCAGCTTCCTCGCCAAGACAACTTCTCTAAAGCATCAACATTAAGTCCTATACTCACATGCATGATGTCGGTCGCTTTCAAGCACAAGATCAACCTCCTTCATGTGCAAGGATTCATCCCTTTCAAGCACAAAGTCAAGCTTTTATAAACGTGAGGTCAAGTTCTCTCAAGCCTGTCAAGCAGCCAAGACAACTTCTCCAACCATATCAAGCAAATCCTTCTCAAATTGTTTCTTCCATCTCCACCCCATGTAACTTTTATTGAAGTCTTGTCATGAGGGAGTTTCTCTGTCTTTGTCCACCCCAACAACTTTCGTGGTCTCTTCGTGGTTGGTGTGTGGAGGAGAGATAGAGGAGATGAGAAGAAGAGGATTAGGAGAAAAGATGAGGTGTAGAGTTGAGATCTTAGAAGAGGAAGAAGAGCATTGACTAGATATGGAGTTTTGTGTACTTAACGTGTTGTTCAGATCTCATTGTCTAGCTCAAGACCAATGTCCATCCTTGCCATTCAGATTCCGAGTTGCTAACCATTGATCTTTCATTCAGGATTCATCTTCTCACATCATCATCAACTGAAGAAGATGATTCCTAAAATCAACTGGATGTCATTAGCGCTCTACATCTGGAAAATATGTTTCTTCATCGGTCATGTCTTTGTTGCTCTACTCTAGCAACACTTTATTCTTCTAGCATTGGAGCATCTTGGATTATTTGCACATTTGCATGTGTCTGTCTGACACACCTATCTTTATAGAAGATCCTTCAGCTGACTACATCAACAATGTTTTCTTCTTGTTTGTTTGTTCCATGTTAAGCATGTTGATCATCTGCTATAGCCTAGACATCCTGTGACACAAATCACGCCAAGGTTATCATGTGGAGGTCTTCTTCTGAAAACTACTTCAACGATAGTAGCAACTAATTTGGTGACTTAAATTATCTTCGCATGTTCCCTCAACATGCTCCAAAATACAAGGTCCAACATAGTCAAAGCTCCAGATGTCTCAAAAATTCCGTGTCTATCAATCTCTCTCAAAGATCCAATGTTTACCAATTTCATAACAAGCTTCAAAGTAAAAGATGCCAAAATCCAAAGGAGAGAACATGTCATGCTAAATCAGGGGCTATCATGTTCTAGTCTTTTTCATGCTCCAGCTTGCAGGAGAATGTTAGAAGTAATAGTCATATCATATATGGCCAGAGTTTGTAGACCCATATAGTCTATTTATGTATGGAAGTCTCTAGAGTCGTGTCCACCTTTTCCTATATAAAGGTGAGGAGTTCACTTGTACGGATCGCATCCTCCCCCAAGCAAGAGGCATGGGGCTCATATGTGGGTGGTGTGTTGTCACAAATCTAGTTTGGTATTCCTTTTGCCAACAATAGGTTGCCACATGATGGATCTTTGTAATCTAAGTACAAAAGATTTTTCCTTCACTCACCACCTTTACTTGAAGCAATTCGATCAAGTGCATTGGGCAAAAATCAGGTTAGAGTTGTCATGGAGATAACAATCAAGAATTTGAGAGAAAGGATAGGTTTTCAACCGTGATTTCCTCATATCTACCATCTCTTTGTGATCCCCTTCCCCAGTCCCTGGTTGATGTTGGTTGTTGCTTGTTCAAAAATGCAAAATTAGTATATTCCCATTAGGGGTGAGCATTCGGTTAATTCGGTCAGTTACTGTTAATTTGGTTCGGTTAAATGGTTAGTTTGTGGTTTAAGATTTTAACTGTTAACCTAACCAAATTAGTGTCGGTTAGTTTGGTTATGGTTAATTGGTTAATGGTTGATTCCGTCGGTTAATTTGGTTAACCAAACAACACTCTTATAATAATATTGTATGAAAATAATTATAAAATTTTGAACAATTATTATATTATAGTAATATTACATATAAACATAGTGATATATAGTTCATAAAAGTTTGATTAGTTTATAAACGGGACGGTTTTTTGAAATAAAAGTAAAATTATATAGGTATATACATGAGCAAGATATTTCTTTTTGAATAAATAGTGATTATTCGGTTAATTCGGTTAACCAAACACAAAATATTTTTAACCGACAAATTAACTGTTTAACCAATTAACCGAAATAAATTAACCAAATTAACCAAATTGTCTAAAAAATTAACCATTCGATTAATCAGTTATTAACTGAATTCTGCTCACCCCTATTCCCAATGATGTGGGGGCATGGAGCATTTGGTAGCTGGGAGGTGAGGTAGTCAAGCAATCATATGAGACTTGTTCATGATGTTGAGGACGGTGGTTTTGGCCAAAGATGAATGCCACTTCTTTCGATGTTGGGTATTAAGGAAGAATCCTAGAGGTTCTTCATTTGTCTTCAGCTAAGCCTCAATCCCAACTAGTTCCTATAAGGATCTATGTAACCAAAGGGGCGACAAAGTTTTATGGTTGGTTGTCAACCTACCACCAACCATCTTCGTTTACCCAAGCTTCAGACTGGCTAGATTTTCCCAGAATGAATAGAAACATATGTAGAATTCTAAAGGTTCTTCAAGCAAAGAGAAAATATTCCTCTATCTAGCTACTACGATGAGCGTTGCCAGCAATCCAGGCTTGTAAGAATCATCTTACAAGCAAAGGTTTATCTATTTTTGATAAGGAGGATTGGCCCATCGCTCGCAATGTGGAGGCTTATCAGGAGCATTGTGACTAAATCTTGGTGAAGATGGGTACTAAAGAAGCCAATATCCTCCCTCAAACCCATAGTTGTCTAGGTAACAATGCACCCGCTCACAAGACTAGGGCACCTTGTTGCCTAGACATTTTAGATTATAGATAGTTAGTTACGTATATATTTAGATACCATGTTTACACAAGTTTTACTAATTTTACATAGTGGTTTTCTCTAGACATAAATAGGTCCCAAATACACCTAGATCAGAGATAGTATAACCTAGATTAGACTAACTTGTCCTATTTCAACCACATAATTTACCCAGAATTGAACCGAAGTTGCCCTAATCTGACCTAAAATAAGCCTTCATTTGACCTAAATTAGACTTATTTTACTCTAGTGTGACCTAAATTGGCCCTCGTTTGAACTGATATAACATACCGAAATCTAGGTACCTCGCTTAACACTCATTTTCTTATACATTTTCGATTGTATTAGTATCAGTTTTTTTTTCCAGAATTATTTTAAATTAGGATTCATTGAGCTCGAGAAATGTAATGTTAACAAAAATCTTTGTATATAGATGTTTAAATAAGTTCATTACAGTGAAATGAAAAACGGGCTGAGCGCCCGATTAAACGGCCGTTTAATCGGCCCAATGGCCCAGCCGTTCGATTTTTGGCAAAATCGCCGTTTAGCATTTTTGTAATTAATCGGCCGTTTTTTCCCGTTTTTCACCCGTTTTTTTGCCCTTTTTTCCCGCTTTTTGGCCGTTTTTTGTCCTTTTTTTTTATTTTGCTGTACACCTGTAACTTTAAATAAACTATATGGTCCCGAGTATTACTGACTATAATATATTAAACTTATATACATTAAATATCCTATGATAAGCCTAGTTCTAATAGAATGCATACTTGTATGCAAGTTGGGATAATAGGGTACTGTTGTAAAGTGTAATTTATACAAGTAAAATATATGTAACTATTATCTAATTTTAGAATGCATACTTTAGTTAATTGTACTGCTGTAATGTATGACTAATTGATGATATGCACATATAACAATAAGTTAGCAAGGTATCCAATAATGAGTCTATTGTTTACTGCTTAACTATGTAAACATGTGATGCAAAAATATTTCTGAATCATGTATGTGGGGTATTTTATCTATGTCAAATCTATTATTTATTATATTATGGTTATAATTATTGTCTTATAGCTATCTTATAAACTAATTGGGTGTTTTTACTGTTGGGTAGAGTGTTTAGAATCTTTAGATATATATAAAAGTTTCAAAGAGTATTAGTATTTATATACATATATATGTAATTTTGTATAAAATTATATAGGAAATTAAAACCCGTTTTTTTTTAAATCAGCCGCTTAATCCGCCGCTTACCGCTTAACCAGTTACAAGGTGCTGTCCGCACGGTTACCGCTTAACGTTTTTTAAAACATTGGTTAATTAATTAAGTATCTTGTGGAGTTCATCATACAAAATCATCAATTAATTAGTTTCAACCCTAATATGGCACTCTAGACTCATTTTTACTCTATTTGATGAAAGGAATTACATAAATACAAAAAAGTGCACCAAAACAATTAAAAGGTAATGCATTAAATGAGTACTTATCAACTAAGAAATAAAATACCAAATAATTTTAAATTAACATATTGATGTTAAATTGGACTCTGCATACCTTAATTAGCCTATCTATCAATTTTCATGTCAATCAGACATTAATTGCCCTCCCAGTTATTCAACTGAACTTACAAATTATTACTCTTTAAGGATATATACGCCCAAGCAGTTACTTCCTAGTGCTATAGGCTATAGCTAATAAATAGAAAAATAAATGCCTCGCTAATTAATGACATATGTTCCCATGGTCATTGTGGCTAATTAAAGGATTTAAATACTAGTAAATGGTTGAGAACATAGCCGCCCAATGTCATCTAGATTAATGACATACAAATTATTCAACTGAAGTTACAAATTATTACTCTTTTAGGATACATACGCCCAACTGGTTACTTCCTAGTGTTGTAGCTAATAAACAGAAAAATAAATACCTCACTAATTAATGACATACGTTCTCATGGTCATCGTGGCTATTAAAGGATTTAAATACTAGTAAATGGTTGAGAACATAACCGCCCAATGTCATCTAGATTAATGGCATACGCTCTCATGGTCATTGTAGCAAGTAAATGGTGGAGAACGTGGTCGTATAATGTTGCCTAGATTAATGCCATATGTTGACTCACGTCCTATCCTTCTTGCTTCATCTTCCTTTCATGGTGGCAACAAGTGACAATGGATAAGAGGTCGATTCTAGAAACGAGGGACTGAGGACCTCTATATTATTTTCCACTTTTACTAACCCTTTTGCTTACCAAAATCGGATCTAACAATTTTAGTTATAGCTCAGAAAGGAAATGCTTCATTATTTGACGCTCATGACGAGCACGATGTTGTTTTCTGCATATCTTTATGCCTTCTATTTTGGCCCATGATTGGTTCCAAACTCCATCTATACGACCTACAACGATGGTCATTGAAAGGCCTCTACAGTAGACCCTTGACCCCAAAAACTTGGCGCACAGGTCATGTAGACCTCGACAAAGCTTTCTAATGCTTTAGCTTCTACCTTTTAACCTCGAATCAAAGTTTTTAATTTTGAGCTTCCTTCCCCTGTTTGGGACATTTTCTCACCTTGTTCCAACACTAAAATGGTCCCTTTATGATCATGATTGTCCCCTTAAATTTGTTGACTTGCTAAGAATCGACGCGGTATTATCCTTCAAATAACTTTGTTGGCTTGCTAAGAATCGATTCGACGTGGTATTATCATTCAATTTTTCATCGAGTTTGTGAGTTCCCCTCATCAGCAGCCTCCAGCCATGGTCGTGAGTAGTTGTAGGTGTTCTTGCACACCCCAAAACTTGAGTAGTTGCTCATCGAGTTTGTTGTTGCATGAGGAACACACCTGAAACACCTTTTTTTAATACCAACCATGTTTCCATTGGTTTTAGGCTCCATTGTTTCTCCTCTCGCAGGAGCAAGGAAGAAGCCCAATGTTTCTTCCATGCTCCAGTATGAGGAGCAAATTGGAGCCAGCGATGTCCGATTAATATCGAGAGTAACGTAGTTGCTCTCAAAATAGAGGAGATTCAGGTGTGTTCCTCATGACAACAACAAACTCCACGAGAGATTACTCAAATTTGAGGTGTGCAGGAATGAGTCACGACCATGGTCAAAGGTTGTTGAGGGAAATCTACAAACTCGGTGAAACAACAAACGATAATATCCTAAATCGATTCTTAGAAAGTCTACAAGGTTGAGGGGACAATCCTGGCCGTAAAAGGACTATCGTAGCCATGTTCCATGCGAGAAAACGTGGAAAAAAGGGGAAGGAAGCTCAGAATTGAGAACATTGATTCAAAGTAAAAAGGTAGAAGCTAAAGCTTTCTAAAGTTTCCTCAAAGTTTGTATGACCTATGCGACAAGTTTACGGGGTCAGTAGCCTACTGGAGAGGCCTTCTGGTAACCATGGTTGTAGGACGTATGGCCAAAGCCAGTCATGGCCCGAAACAGAAGGCGTGAAAACATGTGGAAAAGCACGAGGGTGCATTTTGGGGGTGCTTACTGGAGCAGCAATTGCATTGAAGGTGGTGTCTAAGAGGTTTGCATGTGAATATTGGCGTTTTATGTCTTCTCGGCGTTTTATGTCTTCTCCGAGTTGCATTTGTTGACATGGCTCTTCTGCTAATCTTTTTGGGTTTATCCTTTACGGTACCCTTCATTCCTATAAAACCTCCAAGGTTCGGTTCATACACCAGAGTTATGGAACCAATATAGCAATCATCAGCACCTCGTCCAGTTTGTGTTCATGCCACGTTATACACATTTGTAGTATTCTATACAATTCCAATTGGTTGCACTTCTCAGACGATTTGCAGATACCTCTACTACTACATCGACATTGTCTCTCCGTTCGTGTCACATTGTGTATGTAGGATGTGTTGATTGCACTTATACCACTCACAGATTCCTCTCTAGAAGACAGTGTAGTCATGGTATTTTTGATCATCAGCTCCAGATTGATGTAGGCGAGTTACTGCTTTGGCATTTTGATTCCACATATCACATGTTCATCATTCTAGATGCACTTCAAAAGACCTTCTCCAAATCTCCAATCTGCAGAATACAACTTAAAAGGTGGTGTCGTCAAATTATTTTTTGAGAATCATGTTTAAGCGGGTGAAAATCATGTATGGGGAGTGACATTTTCATTAGTTATTCGTCCTATCGTCTAATTGAGAGTCATATAAGTCCAAAGTCCAAACCGGATATGTGTATCACCCATACTGCAGCTTGAGGGGGAGTGTTAGAATTATTGGTATTTAGTTTATTATATCATATGGGCCTATTTGTATTGGCCTATGGTTAAGTTCACCTCCCTTGTACTTACCTCCTTTCCTATATATAAGAGAGGAGTGTGCCTTCTATCAATTAGGAAAATATCCCACAAGCCTCCGATCTTATATTCCACAGATTTATTAAATATGATACATGAAGTAGTTGTACATATCCTAAAAGTGTGTGATAGTTTGTAATTTCAGCTGAAATAATTGAGGGCAATTAGTGTCTGATTGACATGAAAATTAATAGGCGGGCTAATTAAGTACAGGGAATCCAATTTTAACGTTAATTTCTAATTTTGAAATCATTTGGTAATTTATTTCTTCACTGAGTTGATAAGTACTCATTTAATGCATTGATTCTCCCTTTTAATTAATTTGATACATTATTTGTTATTTATCTAATTCCTTTCATCAACTAACTATGGATGATTCTGGAGTGCCATATTGAGGTCAAAACAAATTAATTGATAAATTTGCATAATTAACTCCACAAGACATGTAATTGATTAACTTATTTTAAAACTTCATATTAAGGGTTTTTGTTAACATCATATTTCTTGACTTTATTTAATCGTAATTTATATATATCAGTGAAAAAGAAATTGATAATAATATGACTGAAAATGCATAAGAAAATTAGTGTTAGGCTAGGTACCTAGATTTGGGTATGTTACACCTGACATGACCTATATCAAATCATATTTGCTTCAATTCGCCTAATTTAACAAAAAAGTACCCAATGTAACCGAACTGGACCTAAATTAGCCTAAATGGCTAAATCAAATCTAAATTAGCCTAATTTAAACAAAATGGACCTAATGTGGCCTTAAAATGATTTAATTTGGGCCTAAAAAGTCCAAGGGCCGGCAAGAGACCTATGCATCCATGTTAAGACCACTCCTTCCTCACCTAACCCGCCTACGCATGTTCCTTGACAGCTATGCTCGCACCTCTTCATCAATGAAATCAACCTCTATCCTAGGGGTTAGGGTCGTTAGAGAATTGCAGATGGAGGTTCATACACAGATGGGAAGGATGGAGTACTTGAGGGATTGTAAATGAAAGATTCAGGCAAAAGGTTTATTGGTCATCAGCGGAGATGGATGTGGAACTACTAGGCAAGGTTTGTCACTTGTGATGGTTCTCATGGAATTCTAATGTTGGGTCAAGGATGGGGATTAGGAAAGGCACGTTTTGCTTCAGAGGATGAGGATGTCATGCTTTAGGAATTGGATTCTTTAAAGGGTACTCAGATGGTGTCCCGAGATAGATGATGGCGGGAGGTCGAACTATGGAGTTAGCTAGTTTATGCTAAGGTATGAAAATCTATGGGCTCCCTAGAGGAGGATAACAGCAAGGAGGGATCAGCTAAGTTGGGGGATCCTTCATATGTAAGGGAAAGAAATTGAACATTTGAAGTGTTTCCTAGGATTTTTATACAATAAAACTTACAATAAAGAAGTTTAAAATACAGAGGAATTAACTTATAAAACTTTGCAAGATTTATTTTTTAAGATAAACTCATTTATACTATATGTTCAATATTGGCGAGGGTTCATGTTTGAGTAAACATACCATTGAATCTATGAAGGAATGTAGATATTACTTCAAGTTGAATTCTACCATTGCGTAAGAATTGATTGCCTTGATCCATTCATTTGTTTGTTTTCCTTTTTGTTTTAAATTTTTTATTTTTCATGTTCTGAAATTACTTTATGGAATTCGATATAATGAGTGATACTCGTTGCTCTATAATTAATATATAGCTCTTACAAAGTAATATCATATAAAGCTATACACATACATAGAGAAAGACAAGCAAGGGAGGCTATATCTAAGGGAATCTCTATATCGGTCTCAATTTGGCATCATAATTATGTATTTGTGTAAAACAAACACAGAGTAGAAGTAAATGGTTTGGATCAAATGTGGTAAGAATATCATGAAGATAGCCATAAGATAAATTCAGATAGCATTCAAGACATTTTAATATAAACAGTTTAAATTTCAAAAGTTACATTAATTTGTATGTCCATAGACTTTATGTTTGAGGTGTTATACATCATTGATTTAAATTCATTTTGAAAGACATCTTATCCACAAAGTAAAGTTCTTATCCACATTTGGGGCCATGCCAAAAAAATGTGAAATGATGTAATGAAAGATTTACTTACACGAAAACTCCTCTCAGTGTCGTAACATTAAAGAGGTGATGAATTAGATTTTTATTTTTATTAACGCAATCGTAATTAATTTGTACATTATGAACTATCATAGCTTATATTACAAGTTATATTTTTTGGAACTAAAACTTAATTATACTACTTAATTAGAATAGGTCTACGGTTGATAGTTTAAAATTACAAATTATAGTATTAGAAATTAATAATACTACTAATTTAGTAATCTGCTTAGTATTTAGGTAGATCTTTAATTTGTAGATCTAAGAGATTAAGTTTCAAATCTTTAGTTAGATAGCATTCAGCTTGCTATAGAAATATATGTAGGGTTTATATAAATTTGTCATTTGTACTAAAAAATGTATAACTAGATTTTGTTTAAAGTGAGGGGGTGAGGAATAAGGGAGAATGGTAGTCAAAGGTTAAAATGTCAACAATGCTGGAGAATTTTCATTGAATTTCCATTTCGACCCGGCGACATATAGATCTTCAATATGCCGACAAGCCGGGAATTCCACAGGAAATTTTGTTGATCAACAAATTGATCAAACCAGTTTGAAAGTTTGTTGAAATCGTCAAGATAGACATATTGTCACGTTAAAACTCATTCTCTGTGAGTTATGTTTTCCTATAATTTGATGTGTTGTATTAGTGGATTTGTATTCACTAGACAACAGATACCAACAACCTACAAGCTGTAGGTGACATGTCACAGGTGGAAAGTTCCAAAGCACCTGCTAAAGTTGCATGCTTGGGGCTACAAGCCAATGGCATCAAGGGGTCATTAGATGTATGAAAACTATAGAATTGCACATGCCAATCATCAATTGTGTTATTGTGGACGGCCCAACAAGATGCATGTCACCTCTACAGTCACAATAAAAAACATTATTGTACACACCATGATAGTAAAAGTAGATGTTGGGCATCTTTGTGTTACCAGGAGGTAAATGTGGTCAACCCATCACAGGAAACACAGCCAAGTCAAGGACTCATTTTGTAATCAAACTGCCTCATTAGCTAAAGCAGATGTGGTTGGTCGTGACTCGTGATCCTAATGTCCATGTAACAGTTGCAAACATGCACATCCATCCCTAACACACCACAATAAAATTTAAAAGAGATGAGCGACAAAGTCCATATTTAGATCTCAATGTGCTCATCACAAAAGACAGGCTTTTGCTGGTTCTCGTCCTCATCATCGATGTGCTAACTCATAGGGAGAGCACAACCTCAATCTCTTTGTTGTCTTCTATATTGGTTGCTATCGTAGTCACATGTGACTGTTGTAAGAATGATGTCCAAATCCTTAAAAGTCGAACACTAAACAGACATTGATATTAGCGATGCCTCAGAGACAAGGTAGTGGCAAGGTTTTCCCGCAAGAAATCCTCATAGGTAGCGAGTGTCGCACAGTCAGCTCTTCTCTTCATTGCAGTGTGGTTGAGCAGTTCATTCTTGGTTAGCATTGTCGCTTGAACCACTTCCTCAAGTTAAACAAATATACAAAAAGCATACTTCTTTACAATCTTTCATTGAGGCCCCTGGTGAGGTTGGTGATCATGACCTCTTCATTTCCAAGGATTCATGAGTGATGGAATAACTCGTAAACTTGTTGAGTGTCTTAAAAAACAAAGAATGTGCCATGTATCAGAAGTGGATATAGAATTGCACACAGTAATTGCAGCAGAAAATGCTCTAATATGGCATATTACATATCTGGTCAAGATTTTGGTGTATGGCATGAATTTTCACCAAGAGAGAGCCTCCTTTAAGATTTGGTGTAACCTAAAGTAGCTCTTGGACCTCACTCATACGATGGTGAAGCTGGAAATACTAATCGATGTTGTGTTATTAGTCAATGAGGAGCTTTGAGCAATAACCGATGTTGTACTCAGGCACATCCAGCTTCATCGGGCATTGTAGTTGACAAGCATGTTGGAATTAGAGGTGATTGCCAAGTTGTTGATGTTGATTCCGATTCTGCACCGAGATCAATTGATGTTGTAGTACAAGATGTAGTCATAGACAAACTTCAACGAATTGAGCCTCGACAATCATGGAAGTGGAAGTTTGTGGAAAATGTAAGGAAACTTTGAGAAAGTTGTGACTAACACTTCGACGCAAAATAAGCTAAAAGATAGTGAGATTGTGTGGGAATTTGGCATAAAACATCAAATTTATGGTAAACATATACTCCATCTATACGAAAACTTTAGAACTTAAACATGTTCTATATATGTGGTGTTCTGTTTCTAGAGAAATCCCAATTGGATCACATTCTAGAATTAAAAAAATGAGCCTTTTCCCAAATACTTATTTGTAAAGAGGGGGAAAAGTAAGAGAGGTGAAACGGTATTAGGTCTACACCAGATCTTACAAAACTTGTGGAAACTTAGTAGAGGAATAAACTTATCACTACTCTAGTTAGAAACCAAGGAAATGGTCATCTCAATGTCAAAAATGGTTTCCTACAAGTTTCTTTATGCCTTCACTATGTGTGCAACAATTATAACTACAAAGATCATCGAGAAGCTGGGAGGTTTTGAGCTAGCCGAGGGATTTTCCATCACCAACTAGACTGAATTCGTTGACACATGTCAACAAGCAGGCAACCAATGGGGAGGGGAAGTTTACTAGGTTTCAACA
This sequence comes from Alisma plantago-aquatica, assembly GCA_963693085.1. Lineage (NCBI taxonomy): Eukaryota > Viridiplantae > Streptophyta > Magnoliopsida > Alismatales > Alismataceae > Alisma > Alisma plantago-aquatica. Next base: position 814,939,448 of record OY856410.1, read on the forward strand.
TCGACATGCGTAGACATATGTAACATCGAGAATATATTGCCTAATGTCGAGGATGTTTAGTACCATGCTCTCAACCATGCTTAGCAATGGATGTCAATTGCCATTTTTATCTCTATTGGGTGAAATGATCCAAGTTGGCTCAAAATACATAGCCTAGGGGGATCTACAAGAGGTCCATGTTATCTAAGAAAATTTATACCCTAAAAAAGCTCCAGTAACACAGGAAATTTTGTGTTCGACATGCTTTGCCGAATTTCAGAAAGTACACCAAGCATCTATGAATAGAGATATCACTATATTGGAAATCAAGCCATCATTTTGCCCAGGGTTCACTTTACCTAGGGGAAGTCTAAAAAGAAAGCATTTATGGAACGAACCCACCTTGTTGGTGGAGTGGAATATAAGAAATCCTCAAATTTATAAAATTAAAGACTCATGTAACCTTTATTTACGATATTGATAAACATAGAAATGGTGTAGGTATTATTGTTGATAAGGTGTTAAAGGATGTTGTCAAGATCACAAGGATGGGTGATCGAATCATAGCTATCAAGGTTGTTCTTGGGGGAAAGATTTTTAACATAATTAACGCTTATGCCCCCCAAGTTGGCCTTAGCGAGGAGGCTAAGAAGGATTTTGGGATGACATGGATGAATAGTTGCAGGGAATACCGACGGATGATAAGGTCATTATTGGGAGTGATTTAAATGGCCATGTGGGGCGTAGCATGTTGGATATGAGAGAGTTCGTGGCGGTTTTGGATATGACAGTAGAAATGGCGAAGGAGAGAGGATATTAGACTTTGCAGTTGCATATGATATTATTTTCTTGGCTTTATTTTACTTTTATTATTGTGTTATGGGTCGTGTTTATTAGCCCATTAGTCTTTTTTCTTATATTTCCTGTTTCTAGATTATTCTTACTCTCTCCTATATAAGAGAGTCTCCTGTAATTGTTTCGATCATCTAATGCAAACCATATTCGTATTTTAGATCAGTGTTCAGAAAAGCAGTAATTGGTGTATGGGCGGATAGGGTACCGATTAGAGTATATACAGTATGCGGGAGTATAAGCGGGAGTATATTCGGTTTTAATCGGTTTTGAATTTTTTTTTAATTAATTATATATTCACATAAATTTAAAACTTGGCCCTATATAATTGTATATATTAATTAAACTATAACAAATGAGGATGTAACAAGAAACATAGATCCATTAAGAATGTTAATTAAGCAACATACATCACAAACATTAAGATAGTTTAACGGATGTTAAAAGGTTCAAAACAAGTAAACAAACACCAAATAACCAAGCAACTCATGTCCAAATTACACAAAATAATACGTCAACAATCAATACAAAGCTAATCAAGGTAGCCATCTTCATCCTCGAACTCTGCAAAGATGGGCTCAGCATCATCATCATCACTAGATGGGTCCTCTGCAAGATCTTCTTCATCAATTTGAGACATTGATGTAGAAGTAGCAAGATGTGTAGTAGCACGTGTTTGTGAACGTGTGGCCCTAGCTTGTAGAACATCATCAATACCTGTTGCAGCTGCTACATTTCCCCAAGTAAGTCCATCACTGCTAGGAACCTCATCATTCTCAGTTGTAGCATCTCCCATCCACTCAATGACATGTGTCCTATCACTTATTAGAAGAGGATCTTTGGCCTTTCTCTCTCGTTGCTCTTGCAGCTTGGCATTAAACTGGACATAGACCAAGTCATTAAGTCTTTTCACCGCAAGTTTATTCCTCTTCTTAGTGTGGATCTGCCATTAAGACATGGACATTTTAGAGAGGAATAGTCTATAACTCTACACAATTGAAAATAAGCATTTAATATATAAATAGTCAAGTACCCCTTCAAAAGTACTCCAATTCCTCTCACATCCAGAGGAGGAGGATGTTAGGCTAAGAATTTTGATGGCCATTTCTTGCAAATGCGGTGCCGCTCCACCATGCATACGCCACCACATAGCTACATATAGATAAGTTTAATATTTTATATCACCATTAACCTAATAATCAAAATTAAGTTTTATATACCTGGTTTGTACTCATCATCATTAATTAAGCATTGTCTCATAGTTAATGCCTTGCCAAATGAGCCTAGCTTCATCATATAGGAACCCAACTCGGTCCTACTAATCTTGTCTTGAATATCAACATCAGTGAAAAAGGTCTCAATGCACTTGATCAAGCCATCCATCAAATCACGTTGTTTTTCTATCTCATCCTTATTCTTGTAGAAGTAATATGGATTTAGATAGTAGGCAGCTTTGTGAAGAGGACTATCTAATCTATCTTTGGTTTTAATTGTAATGGCATTGATGAATGGCCTAAAGGAGGCTTCAACTCCCTTGAAGAGGGTCTTGATCTCTTGTTTAGCAGCTTCTAATTCACCATATACAAATCCCATTGATGGTTTTTTATCACCATCAACGATTCTCAGCAAATAGATCAAAGGGGTACACAACTTGATGGCTGATGAAACTTGATTCCAAAAAGTTGGAGCCAAAATTGTCGTTGTAGCTTTGACACCTGCTCTTGTCTTAGACCACTTGCATTGGTTCCATTTAGCAGAAATGAACATAAGCCTCAACTTGTCCTTCTTGTCAAGGAGGCTCTGCAATGTCAAGAAAGAAGTAGCAAACCTGGTGACTCCAGGTCTCAAAATCTCCCCCTTTTCAGTGAATTTGCGCATCAAACTCAGGGTTTTTGTGTGAGAATAGATGAAGCCAATCAGCTCCCTTGCCTTTTTATGGCAGTCTTAATTCTTTGTTCTTTGCCAAACTCTTCAAGTATCAAATCAATAACATGAGCCGCACAGGATTTCCAAAATATGTGAGGATACTTATCCTCCAACATTCTTCCTGCTAATACATTTGCAGAAGTATTATCTGTAACAATTTGAAGCACATTCTCCTGACCAACCTCCTGGATACATCCATCAACAAAAGAATTGATATACTCCCCTGTGTGAGACTCAGTAGAGGCGTCAATTGCCTTAAGAAAGCAAGTGCCTAATTCACAATTTACAAGAAGATTCATCAAGCTCCTGCTTCTCCTATCACTCCAAGCATCTGTCATAATGGTGCACCCGTATCTCTTCCACATTTCTCTATGAGGTTGCAGATCATTTCTTGTATTTTCAACCTCCACTTTCAATAGAGACTCACTCACCTCATAATAAGATGGGGGCTTGAGGTTCTTTCCATATTGCCCAATAGCCTGGCACATTGACAGAAAAGCATTGTTGCAAACTGCATTAAAAGAAATTCCAGATAAATAAACCCACCTAGCAATATATTGATTCACCCGATCTCTTTGCTTCTTGTCTATAGCCTCCTTGATTCCTACTTGGCACAATGAGGAATCTGAGCTAGGGACGGTGTTGAGGCAGGAATCATCAATCTCCTTCCCCTTAGCCATAGCAAGGTCAACTTCTTCTCGTACACTTGCTACAACTTTTGACTTGTCCGCCTTCTTCTTTTGAATCTCCTCCATGTTCTGCCTAATTTCCTACTTGATAGCATTATCAACTCCAAGCCATGCTTGCGCATTATCCTTTATGTGAGCTAAGTGTTGCTTCAGGCGATTCACACCCCCCTAATTTCTTTTGTGCACAAGTCACATATAACAACACTAGATTTGTTTTTATCTTTGAGTGTGCCATACTTCCATGCTGGATCAGTGGATCCAGGTGGAATCAAGCACGACTGGGGAGTTTCTTGTGATTGGGTATTAGTCCCAATTGGGGCTGATCTAAGACTCTCCATGATTTTTTGGAGACAATAAACAAAATCACATCAAACCAAACACACAAAACTAGAAGACTACAAGTACACCAATATATGGCTAAGCTAATGCCTAATGTTTGAAAGAAAAGATTAATAACACATGATTGTATCTAAATGAATTACACAAATAACAAGAAGAAATATATGCTAATAAGAAAGACATTTAACTATTTTTTGCTACTGATCTATAACAAATAAAAACAAACAGATTGAGAATATGAAACATATTGCTAATATGGCAGGGAGGCAAAGGAAATGGAAACAAGGAAGCTTGTGTAAGGTGGAAACAGGGACGTGTAAGGTGGAAACATGAGAAAAAGGGAGAAGAAATTAGAGGAGGAAAACGTGGAAGCTGCTACTGGATTGGTGAATCAGTAAATAGGGGGAGGGGGGGGCATCACAGCAGGAGGAAAATATACCATGGGAATTCGAGGTGGAGAAAGAATAATAGGGATTGAAGATGAATCAGTAAATATAGTGGAGGGGGACAGAACAACAGAGAGTGGAGTAGAGGGAAAGTGGAACGTGGAGGAGTGGAGAGGGGAAAAAGTGAAGAGGGAAAATCGAACAGCAGATGGAGAAGAGAGTGGAGTGAAGAGAGGAAATCGAACACAGATGGAGAAGAAGGTGAAGGGGAGAAGAAGTGAAAATAGAGAGGGGGCGCCACAGTGAACAGCAGCCGTTGGGAGTTGGGAGAACTGAGGAGAAAACTGAATGGAAAGAGGAGTGAAGAAGAGGACTTAAGGTGGTGGAGAAATCAAGTTGGCGCCATCGCTGCTAGCTTGCTCCGAAGAGACGTCATCGCCGCCGGATGGTTGACTGCTTCCACGCCCACAGCAGTAGTGGCGCCTACGGCCACGACCTAGAGAGGCGTCATGGGAGAGGGAATCGCCTGTGCAGCCTGCGCCAAGGTGGAGAGCCGACGAGGGAAGAGACGTTGTCGCCGGAGAAGGAAGTCGTCGCCAGACAGTTGAGTGGCCACTGGAGAGTTGAGGGGGAGGAGATTGCAGTCCTAGCGTTGCTGGTTCCACAGAGCATTTTCGCGATAGATAGAGACAGGGCGAGTGTCTGGAAGGGGGTGGGGAGTCGGGTTGGGGGTTCACTTAACTGGACTTTTTTTTCTTTGATGGGCATGATTTAGAATAATCGGCCTTTTAAGCGCCCAGTCGACCGAATAATAGGTCCAGGCCGATTTTATGTCCGATTAGGCCTGAGCGGTTCGCTCCACCTACGAAAATGAATATTCGACTGATTATTCGGCCGCTTAGGCCGATTTCCTGATCACTGTTTTAGATGGTATCAAAGCCACCTGATCCTTCTTAATCCCCAACCCTAATTTATGCCCCCATAAACCCTAGCCGCCTTTCCTTTCTTCCCCTCCATCTTCCTCCCTCACGCCGCCACCTTCCCCTGCTTCTCCCGCTGACACAACCCCCCTCCCCTCTCGCTCTTCCTGCCGCCTCTCCTCCTCTCCTTCCCCTTCCATCACCGCCACACTACGCCCTTCCTCCTCCCTCCCACCGCCGCCACCTAACCCTGCCGCCACCCCCCTGCCCACTACCCGCCGCCGCCCCCTGCCCACTTTCCGCCACCGCCACAGCCATCCGCCACTCGCCGCCTGCCACCCCCAGTCGTTGTTGCCTCCCCGCCCTCTCCTCCCCACCCACACAGCCATCGGCTGCTATCCTCCTTCTCCCACCACTCGTTCCTTTTTCAGCTTGCATCTGTACCTCTTTAGTAACTTACCAGTCATAGCACGTTGAAGGTGTAACTGGGTCTTGCTCTTTCTCTGCCTACGCCTCATGGTGGAATAAGTTTTTCCTCCATGTTGTCGTAGGTTTTCTATATCTACTGTTGCCCCGATGTGGGTTTCTGGGTCTGATGCATCAGATCTTCTTCTGCTATATTATGCCCGTGCATGGGTGCTTTTAGATCTACCCATGTATTGGGTTACTACTATGTGGCTACTGCTGCTCTGTCTACTAATTGCTCCGTGAATCCTGCTCCGACCTGTTACTACTGTTTGTTGCATCGTCCTGCATCCTACGACCTCTCATGGCGTCCTACGATCCGCTTTGCAATCTCTGCGTGACAACTACCAAGTTGGACAGCTCCAACTATCACACTTGGGCAGCCTCCTTTGAACTGTATGTCAAAGCTCAGGGGCGCTATTACCATTTTTCTACTACAGGGTCGGTGAAACCGACTGCTAATGATGATGACAAAACTAAATAGGCGTAAGACCTATGGTCCAAGGATGACTCTGGGTAATGACTTGGATGGTCACCAGCGCTGAACCCAAAATCAGCCAATCCCTTTTGTATCTTCGCGCTGCTAAAGATATGTGGGATCAACTCTCCCACATCTATTCTCATCAACAAAATCCCAAGAAGGTGTTTGATATTTTCAAACACCTAGCCAAGAAGGAGTATTCTACCTCAGATGCTATTGAAGACAACTACAATCAATGTTGTGCCCTCTAGGATGAGTTTGAGGTGTATCATCCACTATCTTCAGTTATTAAGGAAGCACAAAGACAAAGGAATGAACTACAACTCGTTCAATTCCTTGCTAGCCTATCACCCTCCTTTGCGGGTGTAGTTGATCAGATTCTCTCCAGTGATCTGTTGCCCACCTTAAGCAACGTTCTGAAACGCGTGCAGCGCTTACCTTCTATATCTCAGGCGACTCCTGAACTTTTTGAAAATGTTGCTCTGGTTGTTCGCTCTGGTGATTCTTTCCGTGGACGTGGCCGCAATCGTGGTCATGGTCGAAGCCGCTCAAGTCCAGGTGCTTGTCGTGGTTCGTACTCCTCGGGCGTTGACTCCTCTACTGAACCACGTTTCTGCAACTTTTGCAAGCGCAACAATCATACTGAAGACTGTTGCTGGATCAAGCATGGCAAACCGGCTTAGGCAAATCAAGTTTCTTCAGATCATCCTGACAACTCTGCCTCTACTGCCTCTACGTCTGCCCCGCCATGTGTTGATTGGGTCAGATCTGAAGTAGAGAAGTTACTCCAAGCTCGCCTGGCCTCTTCTACTGAGACTTCTACTACAGGTGGTTTTGTTCTTCTGACACAATCTGCTAAGCATAAATGAGGTATTGACTCAGGTGCCATCTCTCATATTACTGACAATCGATCTTTATTTTCTACCTTGCATAAAATTTCTGCCATTCCGCATGTCACCTTAGCTGATGGTTCTCAAACCTCTGTGTCCGGAATAAGGAATATCTATATTGTTGGTCATCTGTTTTTGAACTCAACACTTTTTGTTCCTAAATTCCCTATCAACTTGTTATATGTGAGTAGAACTGTTAAGAGCCTACAATGCTCGTTGACCCAGATGGTGTTTTTTTTTCAGGATCTGCGCACGAGGATGAAGATTGGTTCGGGCCATGAGGGACCAGATGGGCTCTACTATCAGGATGCAGCGAAAACGAAGGCTTACCTGACTTATTCTGTGACTGCCATTCAGTGGTATTACTGCTTAGGGCACCCTTCACGGGCAAAATTGAAGCATTTTTACCTGACATTTCTGAGTCAGTTTTTCATTGTGAAACATGTCAATTAGGGAAACAAACTCGGTCTACTTTTATTAAGAAAGATTGTATTAGCATAAAAGCATCATTTGATATTGTGCATGCTGATATTTGGGGTCTGTGCTCTGTTGCTAGTATTTTTGGATTTTGATACTTTAGTTTTTCTTCTTTCCCTTTTCAAAGGTAACCCGGAGGAGGATCGAAGCAGAGCTTTCGACCCTCGTACTCTTCCTCCCCTTGGGGGGTGGTTGGCCACCCAACCCAGCACCAGCAGGGCGGGGGCGGGCGGACCGGCAAGGGGTGATGATTTTTCCAGAACCACCTAGTCGTTTTTGTTAAAAGACATATCTCATATTCTTGACACTATAACAACTTTCTTTGCTGAGATACGTACCCAGTTCGGTAACCCCATTAAAATCTTTCGAACTGATAATGCCCTTGAATTCATGCAAAAGTCAATAAATCTATTTTGCAACAAAATGGGTACTATTCACCAAACCTCTTGTGCATATACACCCCAACAAAATGGTATCGCGCGTACACTTCTATTTCACTAGCATGCTCCTCGTGTTTTCAGGCCAGAAGCTGTTTCAACTGCTTGTTATCTTATTAACCGCATGCCGTCTTCGGTTCTTGTCAATCAAGTGCCTTTTCAGATTCTATACCATGATGGCTCCTTTGTTCACCGTACCCCCTCGTATTTTTTAGAGCACGTGATTTGTGAAAAATTTGCGTCCTGGCCTTACTAAACTGGACCCTCGTGCTACCAAGTGTCTTTTCCTGGGTACTCTCAGACACAAAAAGGGTATCGCTGCTTTGACCCGGTTACTAAGAAATGGATGGTGTCAATTGATGTTGTCTTTTTTGAACATATGTCGTTCTACTCTTCTGTTGGATCTGCCCTGACGTTTGACTTGCCGACATATACACCTTTACATCTGCCTGTTGATAATACCATGTCGGATAGCACTGTTACACCGGCTCCTTTAAAAGTCTACCATAGAAGATCAAAGGCACCAAATCCCTCTATGGCCCAACCAAGTCTTCCAACCTCGTCAACAGATCAGCCAACACCTCAGGTATATTCTGACTTAGACATTCCTATCAGTTTACGCAAAGGCACTCGCTCTTGCACGCAACATCCTATTAGGAATTCTTGCTCTACTGCTAATCTGGGAACTACTTTGCAAATTTCACTTCTGCTTTATGTGTTGTTACTATTCCTAAGAATGTTGCTCAGGCTCTCCAGCATCCAGCATGGCGTCAAGCCATGGAAACTGAAATGCAGGCTCTCACTGACAGACATACTTGGGATTTAGTTGATGCACCCCCTAGTTGTTCACCAGTTGGGTGCGGGTGGATTTTCACAGTCAAATATCAACCAGATGGTACCATTGAACGACTCAAAGCTCGCCTGGTAGCCAAGGGCTACACTCAGACATATGGAGTTGATTACTTCGAGACTCTCTCATGTGGCTCGACTAAATTTTGTCCGTATCCTTATTTTTATGGCTGTTAATTCTGATTGGTGTTTATTTCAGTTAGATGTCAAAAATGTTTTTCTGTATGGAGATCTGCATGAGGAGGTTTACATGGTGCAGCCTTCCGATTTTGAGAATCAGGGGGAGTCTTCTAAAGTTTGTCACCTTCGCAAAGCAATTTATGGCCTTAAGCAAAGTCCCCAAGCCTGGTTTGACAAACTCAGCTCTATTCTTCAAAAATTTGACTTTTGTCGATCTCAGTCTGATCACTCTATGTTTGTTAAGAAAACTACCTCTGGTCTTATAATTCTCATTGTCTATGTTGATGACATTATCTTATCAGGAAGCGACTATGCAGGCATTCAGGCTACTAAGACATACTTGGAAAAGCACTTTATTACCAAAGATTTAGGCAAACTAAAGTATTTTCTGGGAATTGAAGTCTCTCATTCATCATCTGGACTTTGTTTATCTCAACGCAAGTATATTTTGGATCTCCTATCAGAGACGGGAATGCTTGGGGCTAAGCCTACTACTACACCTTTGGATCCCAACACTAACTGGGATGACGACACTTCTCCTCCATATCCTGATCAGCATCAATATCACAAAATGGTTGGAAAACTCATCTACCTTACTGTCACTAGGGCTGATATCACTACTACTGTTGGTCTCGTAAGTAGATATTAGGATAAGCCTCGTCAATGTCATTGGGATGTTGCCTGCCATATTCTGAAGTATTTGAAAAGTTCTCCTGGCAAAGGTCTGTTGTATAAGAAACATGGTCACTGTAATCTTATTGGCTATTCTGATTCTGATTATGCTAGAAGCAAGATAAATCGGAGATCTACCTCTGAATATTTTACTTTTATTGGTGGTAACTTGGTAACTCGGCGAAGCAAGAAGCATACTGTAGTTGCTCGCTCAAGTGCTGAAGCAGAGTATCGAGCCATGGCTCACACCACCTGTGAACGTTTCTGGGTACGCAACCTTCTGAGAGATTTCGATATTTCTGTTGCTCCATCCATACCAATGCACTGTGACAACAAGGCTGCTATATTCACTGCCAGCAACCCCACCTTCTACAAACGCACCAAACACATTGAAGTTGATTGCCATTTTGTTCGTGAGGTTATCTTATCTGGTCATATTTCTACACTATCATCAAATGCAAACCATCTTTCGTATTTTAGAGATATGATTTTGGCAAACACCCATTTCAAGAAAAGAGAATCTCATAAGATTGCTTTCAAAAGTGGGCACAATTGTAGCCAAATTGATTATCTTCTTACGAGGCGAGTGGATCGTAAATTATAAACTATGTAAGGATTGTAAAGTGATTCCTGGAGAAGAACTCACGACCAACATAGGTTGGTGGTTTTGGATATTGACATGAAGATCAATAAAGGCAAGCATAACAGAAACCAAGATAGCAGGATCAAGTGGTGGAATCTTAAAGGAGAAAAGAAATTAACTTTTCATGATAAACTCATCAAGGAAGGAACTTGGAACTTGGAGTCTGATGTTAATACTATGTGGCATAACATGAGCTCCTGCATAACAAAAATTGTCAAAGAGGTTTTGGGGAAGTCCAAAGGTTGTGGGCCTCCATAAAAGAGACTTCGTGGTGGAATGATGAAGTAAAGAAGGCTATTAAACTGAAAAGGGAGATATATAGGAGCTTGCCCGAATCTCGAGACAATGCAGCATTTCAGAGATAGAAGCAAGCAAAGAAAGAAGCTAAAAAGGTTGTTCAGGAGGCTAGGTCTAGATACTTTGATGATATTTATAAGAAGATGGACACAAGAGAAGGGGGAAAAGATAGATATAAAATGGCTCGTATAAGAGAAAGGAAAGGAAGAGACTCGAGTCAAGTAAAGTGCATTAAGAATGAAGATGGTAGAGTGTTGGTGAAGGACGATGATATCAAGAACCAATGGAGAAATTACTTCCATAAGCTTTTCAATGGAGATACTGTAAATAATGTTAACGACTCGTATGACATGAATACAAGAGATATCATTTACACACGACGAGTTTCACTATTTGAGGTCAAGAATGCTTTGAAAAAGGTGAAAATGAAAAAGGCATGCGGACCAGACGGCATCTCCATTGATGTATGGAAGAGTATGGGGGATGATGGAGTTATGTGGTTAACAAATTTCTTCAACAAGATCATGAAGACCAAGAAGATGTCAGATTAGTGGAGAAATATTACTATTGTCCACATCTCAAGAACAAAGGTGGTGTTCAGAGTTGCACAAACTACAGAGGTATCAAGTTGATGAGTCACACAATCAAGCATTGGGAGAGGATTATTGAGCAAAGGCTGAGATCTATAACGCAAATATCAAACAACTGATATGGTTTCACGCCTGGAAGATCAACAACAAATGTTATCTTTCTAATGAAGAGGCTTATGGAGAAGTATAGAGAAAGCAAAAGAGATTATCATATGGTTTTTATTGATTTGGAAAAGGCTTATGATCGAGTACCCAGGAAAGTGTTGTGGATGATTTTGAAGAAAAAGGGTGTGCCAATCCCAGTGAAATGAAAAACGGGCTGAGCGGCCGATTAATCGGCCAAACACCCAGCCCGTTCGATTTTTGCTAAAATCGCCGGTTAACTTTTTTGTAATTAATCGGCCGTTTTTTACCTGTTTTTTCCGTTTTTTTGCCCGTTTCTTTCCCGCTTTTTGGCCATTTTGTGTCCGTTTTTTGTAAATTTTGCTGTACACCTGTAACTTTATATAAACTATATGGCCCCAAGTATTACTGACTATAATATATTAAACTTAAATATCCTATGATAAGCCTAGTCTAATAGAATGCATACTTGTATGCAAGTTGGGATAATAGGGTACTGTTGTAAAGTGTAATTTATACAAGTAAAATATATGTAATGTAACTATTATCTAATTTTAGAATGCATACTTTAGTTAATTGTACTGCTGTAATGTATGACTAATTGATGATATGCACATATAACAATAAATTAGAAAGGTATCCAATAATGAGTCTATTGTTTACTGTATGCAAGTTGGGATAATAGGGTACTGTTGTAAAGTGCAATTTATACAAGTAAAATATATGTAACTATTATCTAATTTTAGAATGCATACTTTAGTTAATTGTATTGCTGTAATGTATGACTAATTGATGATATGCACATATAACAATAAGTTAGAAAGGTATCCAATAATGAGTCTATTGTTTAGTGCTTAACTATGTAAACATGTGATGCAAAAATATTTCTGAATCATGTATGTGGGGTATTTTATCTATGTCAAATCTATTATTTATTATATTATGGCTATAATTATTGTCTTATAGCTATCTTATAAACTAATTGGGTGTTTTTACTGTTGGGTAGAGTGTTTAGAATCTTTAGATATATATAAAAGTTTCAAAGAGTATTAGTATTTATATACATATATATATGTAATTTTGTATAAAATTATATAGGAAATTAAAACCCGTTTTTTAAAAAATCGGCCGCTTACCGCTTAACCAGTTACAAGGTGTTGTCCGCACGGTTACCGCTTAACGTTTTTTAAAACATTGGCCAATCCATTACATTGACTTGATTAAAGATATGTATGATAGCTCTACTGCAAGTGTGAAGACTCCTAGAGGAGAGACACCAACTTTTTCTATCACAGTTGGGGTACACCAAGGATCCATACACAGCCCATACCTTTTCGTTCTTGTTATGGATGAGTTGACAAAAAATGTTCAGGATGATATTCCTTGGTGTATGTTATTTACTGATGATATTGTATTGATTGATGAAACTAAAGATGCATTGAATGATAAAGTAGAACCTTGGAGAAAGGCATTGGAATCAAATGGATTGATTATTAGTAGGAGCAAAACTGAGTATATGCATTGCAATTTCAGCCAATCTCGCAGTGTGAATTGTAGAGCCAAGTTGGACGGAGTAGACATACCAAAATGTGATAAATTATGTTACTTGGGTTCTATTATTCAAATAGATGGGGATGTCCAAAATGACGTCTATCACAAGATCACTACCGGATGGTTGAAATGGAGTGCAACTGGAGTATTATGTGATTAAAAGATCTCTCTCAGATTAAAAAGTAAGTTTTATACAACTGCTATATGGCCAGCCATGCTCTATGGGAGTGAATGTTGGGCTGTGAAGAAACAAGGTCTAAACAAGATGAACGTAGTTGAAATGCGTATGCTGAGATGGATGTGTGGGAAGACAAGAAAAGATCGCTTGAGAAATGACTATATCAGGAATAAAGTCGGGGTGGCGAGCATTGAGGACAAGTTGCGTGAGGGCCATGGTTGTATAGGCGGCCAAGCGACCAGGCGTTCCATATGGACGCCCAAGGCAGCCTAGGCGCCCAGGCGGAGGCCCAGGCATTTCCAGGCACTTTAATATATATATTATTTTAATATACATATATATATATTATTTTTATAGATATATCTAAATTGCATATATAGTAAAAATAGTACATTCAAAAACCTGAATTTGTAGTACTATTTTAGGAGATATTTGCTATTTTCATTTATTGGGCTTTTGTAAAGCCGATTTGAGTTAATCACAAATTGATTACTCATAAATCAGATATCAGAATGTTAACTATATTTGTATTTCTATTCATGAGGCAGTACATTTATAAAACAAAATAGTAGATTAATAAAGTCAAATAGTAGACAAGTTAAAACAGTACATTAATACTAATCAGTAGATAAACAAATAAATAACAGTGGATAATAAATACAAATCAGTAGATAAGTAAATACTAATCAAAGGATAAATATATACAAATCAGTAGATAAGTAAATACAAATCAGTAGATAAAAAAATTTCAAAACATTAGATAAGTAAATACAAATCAGTACATAAATAAATACAAAGCATTAGATAAGTAAATACAAATCAGTAGATAAAAAAATTCAAAGCGTTAGATAAGTAAACGCAAAGCATTAGATAAATAAATACTAATCAGTAGATAAACAAATACAAAGCATTATTGGGTGACTACATGGGCCAACTAATATAACTTATCTTAATAAGTAAATTCAAATCAGTAGATAAGTAAATACAAATCAGTAGATAAGTAAATACAATTTAGTAGATACATAAATACAAATCAGTAGATATATATATTCAAATCAGTAGATAAGTAAATTCAAATCAGTAGATAAGTAAATACAAATCAATAGATACATAAATACAAATCAGTAGATAAGTAAATTCAAATCGGTTGATACAAATCAGTAGATAAGTAAATTCAAATCAGTTGATACAAATCAGTAAAATTAATAGCTTAGTTATGTGTATTACTTCTGGGCGCCCAAATTGCGGCGGGGCTTGGGTTGCCTGGGCGCCCGCCTGTACAACATAGGCGAGGGCCGACTCATATGGCATGGACATGTGCAACGTAGACTGACTAATGTGCCTATACAAAGTAATGTTGTTTAGTCAAGCACAATTAATAGAAGAAGAGGAAGGCCTAAATTAACATAGGAAGAGCTTATAAAGAGAGATTTTGAATCTCTACATCTCGACCAGAATATGACCCATGATAGAGCGGAATGGAAACGAAGGATCCATGTAGCCGACCCCAACATAGTTGGGACTGAGGCCTAGATGATTATGGTAATGATGATGTAAGCTTCATTTACAAACTGTCTTTGAGATTGTCATCATGTAACTATAGGATAGATAAAAACAAAAGGCCAACAGTAATAAAAGAATGAAATAGTTTCCTTTGATGCTTTTTATACCCAATATGAGAAGTTCCCTTGTGAAAAAGATAAGGGAGAGATTTACAATCTTTACATCTTAATGAGAATATGACCCATAACAGTGTCGAATGGAAAAGAAAGATCCATGTAGTCAACCCATACATACATGCTGGAATGAGGCTTAGATGACGATGGTGGTGGTGTTGGTGGCGGTGATGAGTAGTACCCTCATCTACCCTTATTTATTTCAAATATTTAACCTTCATTTTTTGCATATCCTTGAGACTTTCATTTATCTTAAGAGCTATACTCATAGATGTTTATCTGGTTATTACTTTCACTTCTATGGCTTCAAAACTTTTGTAACTTGCAATGATATGTTTCATTAATGAACTTGAGTAGAGCCACCAAGAGATTCCTGTTTAGATACAATAAAATGGAGGTTTCTATGAAGTTGTCAATGTTTTGCAATGAAATTGTAACTTCACTGGAATCCTTATCAAACCATATCCGTCCCCACATTTTATTTTCATTCGTTTGCAGGTTTGACCTGTTTGGAACAAACTTAACATCATTGTGACAGTCTTAACAGAGTCGAATGGGAAATATGGGTTCAAAGTCTACCCAACATGGTTTTGGTTGGGGCTTAGATGACAAGACAATGACGACGATGAAACATGCAATTCATCCTAAATATGGGTTCAAAGGCTTATCCTTTTGTGTCCGGAGGGAGCCAAGGCCCGAATTCAAAAAAAGAAAGAAAGAAAATATCAGGATAGCTATTCCCTTTGTCATATATGATAGATGATGTCTTACCTGACGCAGGCCATCCTAAAGAAATAAGTCAAACCAGGTATCCCTCCCTACCACAACCCAAGAAGAAAATCATCTACATCCATAGTGTCCAGGGAAATCTCCATCCCAGGATTGATCAGTCGTCAACAATAAAGCACAAATCACAAAATCTAGGACAACAAAAGATGCGGAGAAAGTTTACAGTGGATCTTCTATTCTCACTTCAAATGCCTCAATCACAAAAGCATGAGGTGATTGACTAAGAAACAAATCTTGTCAAAAAAATTATAAGCAAAATATTCTGTCATGCCAAATATATCAGTTCAATTTATGAGATGGCTTTTCTGTTCAAACCAGTTAGCTCTGACGTAAAATCTAAAATTTTAAGATGATCTAAGCTGCTTATCTTCATGGAAAAAAATTCAGAAGTAGTCAAGTCAACTGAGCCAAATAGAAGAAAACTTACTCCGTTCTTGGTCCTTAGGTACTATAGCAACTGAAGCATTGGCGGGAGAGACACCCCCCACATACCGTTTAACTTCAACGTCCTGAGTAACAGAAAGCGGCATAATCATTCCATTGGGCGGTCTCTTTTTCCCATCAACCAATGCATTAGCACCTGCAGCGGAGACCAGATCCTTATTGGCAACTACTTTCTTCTGAGTTCGAGCATCAGGACGGCTCTTACGTTGCTTGACCTCCCCTTTCATCAGAGGTTTGAGCGGGAAAACCCTAACCCCGCCGACCTCACCTAGCAGAAGGTAGCCGAGGGACACGGTGACAGTATAGATTGGCAGCACACAGTCGATGACCGCGCACTTCACCAGCTCCATCCCTTCCTCCCCTTCCCCTCTGGCGGACATTATCCATATCTTGGCGGCCGCCGAGGAATGCAGGGCGAAGGCGTTGACGGACCCGGCGAGGTGGACGGAGAACCCGTGCCTCAGATCCAGCGACACAGACGGCGAGCTCCGCTCCTTCTTAAAGCTGAGCCTAACAGGGGTGAATGCCGTGGCGTCGGCGCTGAGGACCCAGGCGCGGAGCCCGACGGCGGCGCCGGCGGCGCGGGGGAAGGCGGAGAGGAAGAGGACGCGGGCTGGGCGGCGGTCGGATGGGGCGGGGACGAGGCGGAAGAAGCAGGCGGCGGTGGAGGGCGGCGGGAGGGCGAGCGGCGTGCGGGAGGACGGGGCGAAGGGAGGGGATGAGGGGAGAGGCGGGTAGAGAATTGCGGACGAGTCGGCTCGCATCAGGGCCAGGCAGCGGGAGGTAGGGTCAAAGATTACGGACGAGACTGCGGCGGTAGTAGAGGAGGAGGAGGAGGTAAGATGGGGATATGGGGTTTGAGGGGCGGGGAGAGGAGGAGCAGGCGGGCGGAACTCGCACGCCTGCATAATAACAGCCGCCGCAAGGTCCGCTTCGCTTCCTTTATTGGTTCTTCCGGTTTTCCTCGTCAGGCCATCATCCGCCGGCAGCGGAGGCGGAAGCGGGAGGGGCGGAGGATCGGCGACTTCTTTCTCCGTTTTTGTCCTTTTCCTCTTTCTACTACTACTAATGTCTGTCCATTCACGTTTGCAACTTCTAGCTTCTACTTTCAACTCTTTTCGTCTCCCTCCCTCGTTATAACCCCACTCAGAAGTGCGCATCGTACGACGGAACTTACGTGGCAGGTAGATCCAGACCGATAGATCGGGCCTCCAGCTCCGCAGTTGCATCCGTCTCCTGGATATGCTGTCGGATTCGCGACTCTATGCTCCCCACTTTTTTGCGAGCTGTGTCCTAGGAAGGTTGGGCCGCACAAGGAGAATCGAAAATCCAATCCAAGCCAAGCGGATTGAGTAGCTTTTTGGATAATATTCCTGGACTAACTTGGATGGTGATTCTAGAAGATTTCCTAATTCAAATAAACCGGGACCTACTTTCGAATGAATTGAAATATATGATAGTCATGTCTCTATAAAAAAAAAAATTTGTGGGTGTATATATGGCAAAGTCCAAGTTTGAACTGAATTTCGTAGTCCAGAAGAGAGCAGCATTGTATCCGTTCAAGTTGAAGGAATTCGAACTACATTGAGATGCTCCGAGGGCACGTTTGGTTTGCAGGATTTTTAGAAATCCTGAATTCTGACCATCCCGTATTATTAAAATGCTGCAATGTCAAAATCCTGCAAAATAAAATTTTATGTTTGGTTTGTTGGATTTTGTAAGTGCGGGATTTATTTTTTTTCGTGTCTACGACCTTCGTCATGTTGGATTTTGGCGTCCGGGAGAATTTTGATGGAGACCAAAATACGGGATTCCTATTATGTCTAAAAATCCCGGGATTAGTCTCATTTCTCCAATCCTGCAAACCAAACGTAAAATTTGTTGAACTGGAGCCCAAAATACAATCCAATACAACAAAATTCAAGTAACCAAACATGCCCTGAGTGTGGTCTTGTATTATAATAGTGTCACGTGGATAAGGGAGAGTCACCGCTTTTAGTGAACGATAATGTATCACATATGCTTAAGAATTACAAGTAATGTAGCAACTTTATCGTCCATATCCACTTTGACGCCATTACTATGCTACAATATCTGGATTTTTACTAGTCATGTAAGGTGTCATTTGGCTAAAGTAAGTTGGCATAATACCGTGAGGGTTTGTTTAGTTGGACATAAATGGTTTGTATAGTAAGGTTACCGATTCCAAGATTTAAAAAAACATGAAAGGGAGGCAATTGGGAGTTTTGGCGACATGAGATGGTTGGAAACTATGCACATTATATATGTTTTGTTTGATTTAGCGGCCAACCGCAACCGAACCTCGGTATTCCTCATAGTGAATGTCACCCACCAACTTTCTTATTGGGCAATCCATCGCCCTCGTTGTCTCATGTTCGCCCAACATAGATTATCGTCAATGACCTGCTCAAAACATGCATGCATTGCGAACCTATAGACTCCCATGTCCGCCTTCACTAGGTTGTCAAGGCATTATGATGATGTTAGTACACGTCATTACATCATGAACGCGGTGGAGTAATGAAGCAACAACTCTATTGTAAGACATGGGCTTGGTTATCATGAGGTGTAGCAAGGGGGGATATTGGAAAATATCAATGAAAAATGAATTATGATACTAATAAAGGGGTCAAGCACAAGGTGAAGGGATGTTGGTAGGTGGAGAGTTGCACCCATCTCCATTGCTTGTCGTAATAAGGTTCAAAGACGCCCAAAACCACCCTTGCAATGATGATTCTTGTTTCGACCATATAAACACAACAACATGTCATAGCTCCACAATACCTTATGTGAACATGTTGTTGCTGATGTTAATGTCCTTGAATTCCTAATATGGAGTCATTTCTCAACCTTCTCCCTCTACTTTCCTCCTCCCTCTACCACTCCTAACTAGACTCCTTTTGTGACATACCCAAATTTATGTATCCAACCTAACCCACTTTAATTGGTAGTATGCCTTGAGAGTCAATCCTATAATGGCACACTCTATAATTAATTTGAATATTAATAAAAGTAATTACAGTTATTATGTTTGCTTCGATATGAGATGAATGAATATAATACTATCTTAGGAATGAATGACTCAATGACATATGATTTTTGGTTGAGGACATTAACATGAGATCATGTGTATGCTAAGAGTATCCACTCTTGTTTAGGTCCACAGTCAGATTCTATATGGAAATAAGGATGACAATAATACATTAAGACTAGTACGTGTGTTGGTTGATGACTATGTTTCATTAGTCATGATAATTGATATCAAGATAAACACATATGTACTTGCTATGAACAAGTATACTGGATAGACCCAACTTGAGTATGATACATGGAAGACATAAATGACAATCAAAATCATATTTTATGTAACAATGGTGATCGTGGTCTTTAGACCTAAAGTCACTACAATGATTACATGTTGTTCGATGTGCTTTAACACTACTCAAAGTGACCTTAAATAAGGGTTGTCATATATATAGTGCTTGGGTTCACTATGACACATGTGAATTATTGTGAGTGGTGTATATGGAATTTATCCCTCCAATTGGAGTGATATCCCAACCACTTAATTAGTGAGAGTATGAAATGTATGGACATGATCATGTTAGTCAGTATATGATATTGAACTCATATTTATCTCAAATAGCCTACTCTAGATAAAGGAACAAAGATTGAACATGAAGAGGATAATATTTCCATACCTCAGATTCAATATGGACATCAAAGATAAAGGGATTATTTGATCATCATAAAGTTGTTTTCTAACTTCTCAAATTACTTGGGTGTCAACAAAGTCTTACTAGATACCAATCCTTGTACGTAAAATTTTAATATTATCATAGATGCCATTGCCAACATAATTTGGAGCCTATAGGATCACACACATAGGATGTATAGGAAAGAACAATATAATTACATGCATATGATTAGTTAGTTATTGCAAAGTTAGGTAATCAATCAGAACATTGATGGTTTGAGTGGAAACTCGGTCGGTTGACTATAAGGCCCAATCCCCGACAACATAGACCAGTCAATCGACTTGAAGGTCTGGTGGATGGACCATGCCGAGATCCTCCCAATTGGTCGAATGGATAGCCAAGTCAGCCGGTTGGACAAGATCATCCACCTTGTCAACTAGTTGTTACAGTCGATCGACTAGACAAGATTGGTGGATCGGCTGATTGGATCTAGTATGTCCTGACATAACTCAATCGATCGATCGTATGTCCGTAAGCGGGTTACTAATAGTGTAACATCCCAAACTTTTGAGAATAATTTAAACCATAGACTGTAGTTTTCCTTAAATAGAAATTGTCGAGGGTCTTAATGCAAAAATACCTTGAAATGAATTTTCTTAAAGGATAATGAAGTAATGAATCTAAACTGAGACTCAAAATAGGTTTTTCTTTCATATGAGCATTATGTGCTAACTTAAAAGTATTAATGTTGGTCTTCCTTTTATCTCCCCTATTCTTGAAAGTGTTAAAAATAGATAAAAGAAAAAGATCAAGAGGCATGAAGTTTGAAATTTAAGGATATGATTACTTGAATAGGAAGTACTCTTTTCTTTTAAGAAAGTCATTAATATCATTGTTTCTCTTTCCTCCTCTTTGGGTGTGCAAAAAGAATAATAAAAAAGAGCTCCTATGCACCAATTTCGAAAATATGGGGTGAGTTACTCCCTTAGACCATAGTAATGACTTCCTTTATCTTCTTGATCATTATTAGTTAAAGAAATATGGGAATTTGCAAAAGTAATGAAGGATTGGTGATTAAGTAAGAATTATGTGGGAATTTCTATAAAAGGTATGTTGAGAGTAACCAATGGACATAATTCGATCCTAACTTACACCCAAAGGAAAGAATACACATAAATAGGATTTACCAAGTTTGGATGGAAAAATAATTATTATGTGCCTTAATTAATCAAATAAGTCAATTACTGAAGGGACAAGAAAAGGGTATCCAACTTTTGTATTTTGGCCCCAAATTTCTTCCAAATCTATATTTAAGTGTTTAATACTTTCCTTTAAAATTTGACATCAATTGGTTAAAAGGAGAGGAGTTTATGCATTAATTACTTTTTCCTAAAGCGAGAGGGTTATTTGAGCAATATATTAGATGTCAGGAAATTACATTTCAATTAGTATTCTTAGGCCCGTCCCATGTGATTTTTATGTGATTCTCAACCGTTTGATTAAAGATCAGACAATGGGTAACCTATCCTCTAGCTCGCAACAAACAGGGAAACTCGGGAACAATAAAAGCTATCTTTCTGAATTTATCTCGTACCCTGATCAATATGCAGACTTAGAAATCTCCCCAATGAGTTCTAGAGATCATTATGAACAACAAACACCCTAGTTCCACTGACTTTAGTAAATAATCGATGCTTTCCCCAATTTCCGCCACGAATGGTTCACGGCCTGAGAAAGTACGACTATAAAAGATGGACTAGCATCCCTTGCGAGACCCCTAGTTTGTCTACGAGGTTCAGTTTGATCGTAGACTCTCTTCTCTCTCTCTCTCCAATTTCCATTCCGACCCTACCTCTCATCTCCCCATTTCACCTTCAGGAGCACTGAAGAACCTCCTCTCCATTCTCGCTGCTCTGATCACCTCCTAGCCTATTGAGGGCGTCGGAGAATTCGACCGGACGAGGCAAAGGTTCTAATATTCTCACCTTTTACTTGAGGCTCTGGATCCTGGAGTTAACCGGTGGGTTGACTCACGAAGAAGGCTGCTTGTGAGCATGAGTTTGAAGATGAGTCGCTGCTAAATTACCCTTCTACCCTTCGTTCTTCTACTGAGATGTAAGGGTATTCCCAACCTTCAGCCTTTTTCCTCGCCTAGCCTCACGAGCATGGCCTGCCAACCTGCCATGGGTCGATTGGCTCGCCTTGGCCTAGTAAGTTGCCCATGTGGCGAGCTCCTATTGGCACAAAGGTATCTATTTTATAAAAATGCTAGTAAATTCTAGGATTGTCCAATGATGGAAAGTTATATATGAAAATTGATCAGAAAAATGTGAGGAGTTCAATAAAATTAGTTTCATATCCTGATCTCCATCCTAACTCCAAAAATGTATAAAAGTTATATCTTTAATGTGATTTCATATGTGAAAAACCCTAATTACATAAGATTAATGAAATTGATGATGATAACTTGTTGAATTGGAACTTATATGTGAAGTATAACTTATTTACATAAAAATATCATCTTAGATCTAATTTAAGATTTAGAATTCATGTATTACCAAAATTAGGGTTAGATGGTTTAAGATGGTATTTGATATAAGGTGTATTGATTACAGGACATTAGGGTTTCTACAAATCTCAGGAGATTAGGATTTGATTCAAGATCAGAGAGACCAACTTAGGATCTACTTTGCTCTAAGGTAAGTGGGTCATGCCACTATGCATATGTACATTGGTTGAATTCTATGCTATGTATGATTTATGAATTATGCTTTCAATCTCAAAGTTCAATGCTCTAGTCATGTTCCCATATAACTTGCTTGATAATTTCTATATGCTATGTATTATGGTTATCATGCTCATTAAGATTAAAGATTATGATTAACGATGAATGACTAATGAATTTAAAGTTCAAGTTTCAAGAGAGAGAAATATCATCATCTTAAAGATTATAGTTCAATATTAAGTTCATGTTCATGGTAATGTTAATGTTAAGATAAATGGAATTGAATCAATTTTCATATGCTGCTCAAATCATGGACCTCAAGGGGTTGTTATGGGCATTCGTGCCAATTTTGGGCTTTTACAGCCAAATCATGGGCATTTGTGTCGTTATGGGCTTTCCTAGCATTATGGGCTTTCCTAGCGATCATGGGCTCTTAAGTGAGCATCATAGAGAGATGCATATAATTATTGCTCAATTCTTCATGTTATAAGAATCATGTAATCAAGAATGCTTAAGTTCAATTCATTTCAAGATTTTCTTTCAAGTATATTTGCTTATTTTTCAAGTTCTTATAAAATGTATAGTGTCACTTACTGATGTGTGTCTTTGTTTTTGCATGGACTTGGGATGGGATGTCCCTAGATCAAGGAGCAAAGGTATTTTAAGTGAGTGTTTCAAAGTAGAAGAACGTAGGACTTAGCTTGGTGGGGTGCCATGTACACCTTAGAAGATCCAATATCAAGTTTCCAGAGAAGATTTAGGCCTTGGATTTGTTCTACCTTTCATGTATTAGATTTTTAACAAGGATGAAATAGTTTATGTTATAAGTTATGTCTTTAAAAGAACAATGTATGAATCTATATTTTCAATTAATGCATGGTGTTTAGTTTTTTTTTTGCTATGAATATCATGTTTTTTAATGTTCCTCCAAGCCAAGTGACACATGTAATGGACAACATAGGGTTTGCTTCCACTGTCATGTATGTACTTGGAGGGGTGTTACAAAAAGGCATCCTCTTTCTTTTCACTTCCCATGATTTCTTAAAAATCCTACCTCCTTGCCTCTCCTATAAGTAGGGGCATGACAACCATAGTTTTGGTTACACCTTTAGCCTAACTGTCATTGTCCACAAAGAGTTAGAGAGAGAGAATGTGAGATTGTGAAATGCTAGAACATTGTCAATGAGAAGGTTGGTCCTTCCCTAATGGCTCTAGGAGTGTGACGCAGAGTTCCCCTCATCTTTGTGGATGATATAGAGATGTAGACGTCTTAGTGACTATGTTCAAAAAATGTCATCGATGTCTTCTGTTGTCCATATTTTTCATGAACATCAACACCAGATCTACTCCAAGACAAAGGTATATCTCACAACCTTCCTTCTTGATATGTTGTTGTTGATGAGATCTACTTCTGGGAATGTGGATAAATATTTTTTTTGTTGCTTCTGATGCTCCTGTCTAGTCCACAAATCTCTATAGTCATATTAAAGCCATGTCAATATATGATATACCAGGATTTATAATCGATACGATCAAATTTGCCTTATATTACTTGTGTTGTTACATGCGATGTCAATGATAAATCAACATGCACATCATGTTTAATTCAACCTACATCTACATCTAGATTTTTGATATGGCGTATGGGGTCGACTATCAAAAAGTGTGATTTTTCCCAATTCATGGAAGTAAAATTTCATAGACTTTCAGGGGGGCTGCCCCTGAGACCCTACGAGGGGTGGCACCGAGTTCAGCTCCCTCCCACTAACCAGTAATGGGATCTCCCACGGTGGAGTTTCCCCTGCATACCCTGCCTAGTTTGTGTGGATATCAAAGATTTATTCATAAGGGTTTTCGTGCATGGGAAAAGATGAATATTTAATAATGCATATATATATAGTGTGTGTGTAAGATATTAAATATCAATGAATCATAAATGCCATAGTCATGCTTTGTTTGGTGGATGTGCGCATGGTTATGGACAAAGACCCCTTATGTGCGTGCATGATGTGGATGTGAATAGACCCATTTTTTTGATAAGTATTTTGCTTACATGTTGAGGCTCGTATTTTATTTCATGTATAACAGTTTCTATTCTTTCTTACTCCCCTCAAATGTAACTTGAGATTTATACATATCGTGTAAATACTAGAGAGAAATAGGTAAAGTTTTGGAGGACTTCGCTTGATGAGGTAACCATGAAGATCTACGAAGGGTCCATGGAGTTGTTGATGTGATGCAACATAAAAGTAGGATCACATATTGATGATGCATAGATGCAATTAACCTTAGGTGGGTAGTAATCCTTCGTGTCTCCAAAGAATTATATTAGTATGGCCACAACCAATGTTGTATTTTCTAGATTATGATTGTGGGTTGCGGATATAATGTGTATAAGATACATATTATAAGTATGTGGTGTTTGTGTATGTATATGTATATATATAAAACCACTCAAAAAATATTAAGTCTTAGATGCTTTTCGTTGTGCAACACACATGAAAACCTTGATCGACTGAGTGTGGGTATGCCAAAGCTGGGTACATTGTCTACCTCAGGAAAGTGTGAGAATAGATATGTGGGTTTGCCAAATTAGGGTGTGTTTTCTATTTTGTTAGCCTTTGGGTCAGGCTTAACTAGGTGACCTTAATAGGATTAAGAACCTGGAGGCATATACATGATTATGACAATGTGTTGTGCATTCATCTATCAAGAGTTGTGTTAGATGCAATTGGCAAGTGTCGCCTACCTAAATAGTCAAGTTGTGGGTGATCAGCCAAAACTGACTCATGATTTAGTGAAATATGGATCTTATGTCACTATAATGTTTTATGATGCAATATTTCAAACTAATAGTGAGATATATTTATCTAAAATAAAATAATGGCAACAATATTTAATCAAGTACCAAATTAATATCAATAAAACTTTTCAAATCAAATATTAACTACTAAAAATACTTCTTATAGACCCAATGGCAGTCAACAACACCAAATTTTTGCTACAATTAGTCCTTGAGAAGGAAAAACTTAGTGGAAACAAACATCTTCCATGACTAGTTCACAACTTTAAGAATTATTCTCAGTACATGAGTACGGGCTCTATGTTCAGAATACACCCGTACCAAATGAAGCATCTCTAAATGAACTTAGGGTGGAAAGGGAAGCTCATAAGAAGCATTCCAATGGCATTGTAGACAACAAGTGCCTTTATGCTATGCCCCATGAACCATGAGCTTCAGATGCATCATGGGAACATGAGAGTTGTTGAGATAAATACATATCTCATGAATATGTATCCATAACAGGAAAAGTAAGAGAGATATGATGTTTCCAAGGCATTATTGAAGTCAAAAATGGTAGAAGGAAATCCAGTAGGACCCCATGTACTCAAGTTAATTGGGTATCTAGAAAGTCTAAGTAGATTGAGATTTCCTTTAGGCTAAGAGTTTTCCAAAGATGTGATCCAGCAATCATTGTTGGGTTCATTGAAATAATTTTTCATAAATTACAACATGAACAATTTTATAAACCACTTACAAGGTTACTTGGCATGTTGAGAATAGCTAATGGACAAATGAAAGACAAGCCTAATTTTGTGTTGATGGTCAATAGAGGAAAAGAAAAAAATCAAGAATAGAGGAAAAGCCAAGAAAGGTTCTATGGCTAGTCAAAAGTCTAAATCTTTTATAGTAAGGAAAAAGAAGAAGTGGGTAGAGAAGGGAATTATCACCGCTCTCACTCGGTTGGACATTAGAAGAGAAATCATCCTCTCCACCTAGACGAATGGAAGAATAAGAAGAAGGTGATAGATATCTCTACTTTAGGTATATATGTTACATGTATAAACTTATCTACTTATTCATCATAGATATTAGATATAGGATGCGGGTCTCACATATGTTCAAATATGAAGGATCTCAAAATAAGTAGACCTTTCAAGAAAGGGGATGTGGAGATATGTGTTGCAAATAGAGCAAGAGTTGTTGTCATTGCAGTAGACACCTACCGTTTATCTATGTCTAGCGGGCTTGTAATATAGATAGAGAAATACTATCATGTACCTTCCATAAATAGGAATATCATTTCTGTTCCATGTTTGGACAAGAATGGTTGATCTTACATTTTATAAATATGAGATCATTTATGATAGTGCCCCTATATATTATTCTCTTAACTTTTAAGATCTTGAGACAAATAACTATAACATAAGTCCTAAAAAGCTTAACTAAATGACTCGAACAAAACTTACATGTATCACTATCGCCTAGGCCACATAAATGAGAAGTGCATTTTCAGACTTCGTAAAGATGGATATCTAGACTTACTTGATATTCAATCAACTAAGACATGCAAATCTTGTTTGTTATGAAAGATGACAGAAGCACCCTTTACTGGAAATAGTAAAAGGGCAAGTGACTTATCAAGACACATACATGCTAATTTTCATGGACTTTTAGCACAAATGTCATAGGTGGTTACCAACACTTAAATAATATTTATTAATGATCTCAATAGATATGGCAATGCATATCTAATGATACACGAGTCAGAATCCATTCAAAAGTTCAAGGAGTTCATGAATGAAGTACAAAATCAGCTTGGTCAGAGTATGAAAGCACTTTGATCAGATTGAGGTGGTGAATACTTAAGCAAAGAGTTTGAGGCCCTTCTAAGACATTGTGGTATTGTGTCACAATGAACTCCACATGGAAACCCAATGTATAATGTTGTATCGGAAAGAAGGATTTGCATCTTGTTGGACATGGCACGATTATGATGAGTTTTATTATTTTTCCAACTTTATTATGGGTATATGTTCTAGAAAATACAAAATTTAAACTTAACCACATACCTTATTATTCACAAAAGACACCATATGAGATATAGTGTAACATACTAAAATTTGGTGCTAAATTTGATTTTTGAGCTATGATACATAATCCTCCAAAAAAATTAATTTGTCTTTCACTCATATTTGCACTCCATTTGAAATATCTTAAAAACTCGAGCCCCAAAATGCAATTTATCCTTGTTTTGGTCTACTCATCCCATGTGGGACCCATAATCGAACAATTTACTCCATTGGAATTTCTTGGTTTTGGAATTGCATAAAAATATTATTGGATTTTATATATTAATAGTTGCATTAAAGTGTGAGAGTAATTACCTTACTCAAGGATTGAGGTAGTTGGTATTTTTAATAATTAGATTAATAACCAATAAAGACATGTTGAAATTTTCAAAAGAAACAGATCTATGAATTAAGAAATGTAAAATTTTAAAAGAAGTTGCAACTTAATAAAAAGGAGGATTACAATCCATTTTCATTAATAAGCCAAGTGTCCATTTGACCAGGGTCCCACGTGCCTGGTTATCCCTAACTACGTGTGTGTCTGGGTATACTAGGCATGATGGTTACACAGTAGCAGAAACAATAGTATGCCTCCTACCCCTCATCCTCCCCCTCTCACCCCACACGCCCTAACTTCAGTTCTCACAGACAAAGGGCTAGTCAATCTCCTAGAGAGGAACCAAAATGGTCGATGCCATTGATAGTCAATGATTGTAGGAGAAATGACCAATGCACATTGATCATTCATGGGCCTGCCTTGGCCCTGACTTGGAGTGTCATGGGCATCGCCCCAACCCTAAAATCTAACCCTAACACCAAGAGATCCCATAAGTACCTCCCCCTCCCTATGACAGAACTGCAAACTCCATAGTCACAATAGATCTTCTCCTCCACCTTCTCCCTACTCCTAACCCTCAGACTCCCTTGATCTCCATTTCTCTCTGCCAAGGTCTGTAGAGCACTTCCTTGTGCTCACCAATAAGTCTCCACCATCACCCTCCTCCAATCTCTCCCTTTCAAACTGGTGTGCACTAACTAACAACCACAAGCACTAGCACCACTACCCTATGCTATTTGCAGCCAACAACCAAGCATCCCTAACCCCCATCGGTCCCGCCTTACTTATCCACTGAGTTCAACCAATGTTCCAAGCCAGAATCACCCCATCTCAAACTGCTCTACAGTTGACTGGGAGTCCTCCTAAGAGCTCTTGTTTGCTTCACACCTCACCACTACCAACTACCATGACAATGGCTAACAACCAGTGCAGACCACCCCTCCATTCTAACCCATGGGCACAAGCGCATGATAGGCAATTCTCAACCCCAGGGCATTGAGAGCTAACTCCATCTCATGCATTCCTTTTTCAGCGATCTATATACAAGTAACAAAGTCAAATACAATAATAACTAAAATCAATAAAGTTAGAGAAATGAAGACTTAGTGGAGTCAATATACAAAACCATAATGGTATATACACATCGTAAATTATATATATTTTGATCCTAGTTAGTACATATGTGTATACATATGACTTAGATAATCCATATAGGTAAAATGATTGACCATTAGAAAGTAAATAAGATCAAAGAATTTTCCATGTTTATACTATATTTGATCATCTTTCCTAATCATTCACATAATGTAGATTTCAACCTAATAAAGAATAAAATGAAAAACAATAAGGACATTGATGGGAATGTATGGAGAAATCAAATTCAATAGATGGAAACACTAGTTCTAGATATGTTACTTCTTTTGCAAATCATAAAAGTTTTTTTTATATGCATATGGGCTATATTGTTGTATTACATAAGTAGTATTCTATGAAAATTATACATACTATGAACATGAGTAATGAATTCTGTAGTACATGTGCTTAAAGATATAACTACAATGATGAGAAGGAACCTAATGATATCAAGATAATAGACTATAACAATAAAAAGATAATTATTAAGATATCCTACTCCATAAGGGGCAAAATGGTAATTTCACCTAATAGGAACCTAGAAAGTGATTCCAAGCCAGGAAACATCAAATTACCCTAGTGCCTTGTTACAACCCCAATTTTTGGGTTCATATGGTTGGAAATGCAATTTCCCCAATAAAGGTATGATTATGAGAATTGTATGACTTATGTGTATTGAAAGGATTTCCTTTGCTATATTTCCTTTGTGTATGTATTTTCGTGGATCATAATAAATTAATGAGTCCAATATGATTAAAAAGAAAAGAAGAAATCAACTATTGATGTATTAAGAAGGAAATATGAGATAATGATGAAATTATAGGAAATATGTGTAAATATGGATAATGGATCCATCTTGGATGATATTTTCAGTCCACATGGTTTCTAATGGTAAAAGGGATCCAAATAAATGATATAATTAAAAAGATAAGGGAGAGAAAATGTGTATAAAATATGCCTTATTAATAGATAACTTGCTTATGAAGAAAAGTCCCTCATACTTTCGATTTTGAGTCCCAAGTTTGTTACACACGTGGATTAAGTCATTATCGACTTCCCCTCAAAATTTGGTATTAAAAGGATATACGGTTTAGGAGTTATGGATTTTTAAAGAATCCATAAAGTGAGGGGATATTATTTAAATGTCACAATTGATCTCTGATTTATGTTCCAATATGTGGCCCGTTATCCGTTGGATCTTGCTCCAATAGAGGTTGCACTTCAACTAACATCAAGAAAGAAGGAACATGGACATTGTATTTCGGGATCAATTTCCTAGTTGGGCAATGACCAAGCACTAATGAGGACTCTCCCATTGCGATTAGAAACCCAGTCCGAGTAAAACGATCCCTAGATGAACCTGGTTGCGTGTCTAACTGGGACTTTCCTCAATCCCAGTTCCTCCAAGAACTAGAGTCCATGGAGGGCCAATATCTTAGTGAGCCCTGGCTATAAAAGGGGGATCTTGACGCCCTTACAATCTCACAAATCTCTTTCCACAAGCGTGCATCACTGTTGGAGAGACCGGTGGGTGAAGAGGGGGCCTGGTCCCCTGTATCTGCGAGCTCCCTGACTTGGGACAACTCGAGGAACAACACCATCCTACGTGCTGGCGGGGCGAGGCTTAAGGACGATGGAGTCACTTGAGAGGGGCAAAGCTCTGGTGTGCTTGCGCGGAGCTCCGAGGAAGAAGAGGAGGCGCCGCGGTGGGCGAGGAGGTCGCCGCCCAGCCCGGTCTCGGATACTCTATTTTACAGAGTAAATAGGGGAGCGGGGCCTCTGTCCGCACCCATGGAGATGATGAAGGGGGAGCCAGATCAGGTAGCCAGGTAGGTGGATCCACACGAGGGTCCATGAGTCGAGGGAGTGATTCGCCAGAAAAGGAAATAAAAGGGACACGTGGCAGCCATTGATTTGCTGAAAGGTAATTATCTTGTGAAAATCCTAACTAATTATAGGAGCATCATATGGAAATAAATTGTATATGAAAGTCACTACGAAAAAAATAGTCTTTAACTACAAAACAAAATTGTAGCAAAAACCTCAGTTTTTGTAGCTAAAAGCTTTAGCTACATTTATCCTTACATATAAAATATGAAGCTAATACCCGTGTAGCTAATTGTTTTTACTACATTTTCTAAATATGTAGTTAGATAATGATTTAGCTACAAATTCATATGTAACCCTAAATGTAGTCAAAAGTTATCTTTACACATACAAATGTAGTTTTGATTGTAGCTAAATATAAGACTACAATTGGATATGTAGCTATGGTATGTAGGGGGAAATGACATTTACTAAAAAAATTTATGTAGTTCATGTGTAGCAAAAAAAGGTACTTACTACAATTTCTATATGTAGTTAATATGTAGTGAAAGACATCACGCACTACACATACATATGTAGGTTAATTATGTATCCAGTCAACAACTTCTTATGTTGTGCTTGTAATGCCAATAATCATACTTTTATTTATATTAAAACAATGAATACACATGGGGAGGACGTTAACCTTGCCCCAATTTCACAATATGTATGAGAATAAGAGTTTACACCATTCTCAAAATTTCACACCATGTCATTCTCTAGCTCTCAATACAAGCTTGACATCAAAACCATCATACAATTGTCATTTCTCCTCAATCTCTTGTATTGTACTTGCAATCATGAACTCAGAAGCATCCAATGAAAGTTCTTCATGTTTTATACACCTCATGATCCTATATGTTACATTCATGTCCTATTTTTAGTGCCTCCCTTTGCTACAGAAGCTACTCCATAGACTGAATCACATTCTTTCCTGGACTTGTAAAATATTTATCATTTCTTCCACCACACACCTAAAATTATTTGAAAAAAGTACATATTACAAAAACTCCAAGATGTCTAATAACATTTTACAAGATGCAAATGATATAAACAAGTCAAGATCACCTGAATACAGGCAGTGGAACACCAAAAATACTAACAGTAGAAATAATTGTCATGTTAATCGTGATACATGTCATGGATCACCAGAAGTGAATGTTGGATCTCAACCTTGAACTGATCCAGCAGAGATGTTGTTCAAATTTGATCCATCTTGAATAAAGAGAACTCATTGATACTTCAAGAAAATGAGTAGAAGACAAGTCTCACATATGAAGAATCCAACTGCCTTACTTGAACCAATATTGGATTAGGTCCTGATATATGATAAACAAATATTACATGTCATGAAGAGACTATTAATCGTCTCTTCCTAACAAAAGAGTTGGAATCCTATTTACTAAGAATATGGTTACCACAAATGTAAACAATTTTTGTCAAGCTATGTAGTCCCATGGATGTTGTTCAATATCAGGTTGGAGCACATTGCCACAAATGTTACAAAATGAATAGCAAGAGGATGGAGAAAGGATTAATATTTGGTTTATTTGGCTGTTAGGTTTCATGAAGATCTTCTAGTTACAACAATATACTAAATAATAGTATTCAATTTCATGTAGCTTCCATCTGTACAAAATCCTAGTGCAATTTAAAGCAAATATGATAAGCAAAGAAGTCAAGTTGGAAATTACCTCTAGGATATTTATCTGGAACTTGTTATATACAAGATTGATAGTTGTGAATATTGAGCAACTATTATAATCTGTAAAGGAAGCAAGACAAACAACATATCAACACTGAGCATGAAGCCCACAGTTGAAGTTGTCACCAAGAAAAAAAGCTAAAAATAGCTAGTATACAGCCAGAACATAAAGCAATACCAATCTTAAAGTGAAACCCAAAGTCAAAGCAATGAAGACTACAAAAGTCTAAACTGGTAATGGTCAAACTTGAATCTATTGAGTTAGACCACATAATCCAAAGTTAGTGACATTTGAAGGACATTGGAATCCAACAACAAGTTCTCAGTCTGAATTCTACACCAAGTACCATCAATTCAAATACCAGAACATAAAGCAATATCAATCTTGATACAAGAACTATGATGTATTATCTATATATCGTAAAATTGAAAGGCATGTAATACATAATGTAGATATATTTACTTTAGCATGTACGTAGTATGTAACAACCATTATGTGTTAGGAAGACATACACGAGTTTATAATAGAATATCTATTGGCACAGAATTGGGCATTCCATTGCTAGAGATATTACACATTAGTAATAATGCACACATAACAAAAATTTTAACTCTATCGATCAACCAAACTAGACAACCTAACACATTCCGCCTGGCACCTTAATAGAAATATATTGATCCAGTTAGGAGGCCCATGTTAGTTTACACACATAGTTCAAACAACATGCATCTCCACAACCATCTATTATATGTGATGCATCAAATACAATAACAGAGATGTCTACATAACTCACTAAAGAAATTCTCGACCTTCAACATTCTCTTTGACGTGGAAACCCTCCACAAACAAATACGTAGGTACTTCAACCTTTCATCTGTATTCGTATGCATGTCTTTATTAATTCTCGTGGTTTATCCAACCACATTTGCTGAAATTACTGCCTCTACAGTAAAACAACACCGCTCATTATTTTTAGATTTTTAAATTTTAGATGTTCCTTCCTTCTCTATGAGATATCAGATGGAGTTTGCCACTACTGTCAATTGAAGAATGAAAGTCATCCTACCACCAGGTGATCACTTCGTCGCTTCTTATTGCCCCAATATTTATGTAAGTTTGTCACCAATAACATGCTATAATATGTGAACATTGAACTCAAGTTTAGAGGAGTGTAGGACACCTCCATAGGAAGGCATTATTCCTCTCTAGAAGCCACTACAAAGAGGCCCATGGAGGCAATAAGCCTCTATCTAGGCAATCACTACAATAGGCTAAAAATACATATAAAATACTATATTTGAGTAATTATCCAGCAAACATTGTGCAACCTTCCGCCCTAAACACCTCAGACATACCAAGCTCAATGACAATTGTTTTGTATGGTAATCAGGGAGGGGATGTGGAGACCAGAAGTGGAGTGAGGCAATATGCCACATGTTTGTTCCTCTATGTGTGTGTTATATTTTCATGTGTGTGTGTGTGTGGAATATGAGCTTAAAAAGGAGCCCCCATAGTTGAGTTTAACAATCTCAAGCTTCTTCTCTAATCGTAGTATTGTTTCGATTGCCACCCCTCTAGCTAGTTAGTCAATGCCTTTCCTATGAGACGGAAGATGAAGCATTTATCAATCGACTCCTCCCTTGCTGGGACTCAAGTGGTACAGGATTTTTAGATAAATGTACGGATGGGTAAAGCATATCAACAGTGAGCACATACTAACTCACCCACTCATTCGTGGAACTAGAGAGGCATAAATAAAGATATGAACCTAGGACTCAACCTATAGATGTTTGTCATTAAGGTTAAAGAACATTCGAGGCTGGTGTATACCTGCAACTTACTAAAAGCTTGAGCAATTGCTTATGGATAAACATTAAATTATTGTTAATTTCATTGTGGATGAAAACAACAAGCTAGTCATGTCTAGACAAAAGGGGAACTACAGGAATATATTTAATAAAGAATAAAGAATAAAGAAAGCGATGGGCAATATATATTATAATAAACATCGAGCAATCTCTGGTCTCATCAAGACCACAGAGGAGAAGAGGTTAATATCAATTAGTAGCTATGGGAAGTACAATGATTGTGATTTCAAACAATCCCATTTACGATCATTAAAAAATGAAAATGATTTTCGATTGTGTGCTTTACCAGAGACTGCATGAAACAAATTTCTCACATTGATGATGACACGGTGAGCTCGGGCACGATGTGAAGCACTTCTCCAGACGCTGCAAAGATCAAAGTATAAATGAAAGACGTGCTGATCTGAGAATCTTTTCACCTACTAGTCTTCCCCCTCGGCTGATCGAGTTACCACCGGGAGGCATCATCCAACCAGTTACAATCGTCAGTCTCATTCTCCAACACAGGGTGTATCGATAGGTTGACTAGTGATGGAGCGTCACAGGATTCAACTCCGCATCGCCACTTTCTACCACTGGTTCTTGAGTTCGAAACCAACCATTTATCCTATTAGGGCGGTTGGAAGTGTGGAAGGGCAGGCGGAAATGGGGGCAAGGCTCGAAGCAATTTGTATTTTTACCTTTTCAAACTGAAAATAGTAGATGGAGGTAAATGCGTTAACCGAGGATGCGGAGAAAAAGAATTACCAGCTTCATTTCTTTAATTATATTTTTTATAAATTATAATGAAAAGTGAGTTTTAACTACGAATAAAGAAAATGTAGTTACACAAACTTTAGTCAATTCATAGCTTTTTTGTAGTGAGTTCATCAAAAAATCATGAGAAACCTGTTAAAAATGTTATTAAATCCTGAGTACGTTTATAATTCCAAAAGTGCTTTAAGTTGACCATGATATGCATTAAACAATGTTAAAACCCTAATCATGTTTGGAAATTATATTTAAGGTCTTAAATAGGTTATTTCGAGTTATAGTAACCTATTTATATAAATAATAAGAGTTGAATCTGATTTAGATAATAATTTTCTTGCTATAGGGTTTTTACACATGAATATGTGATAATGCATATAGAAACCCTAATTTAAGGCGAAAAGTGATTAATGTGGTTAATTTGAAATTCATTAGAGGAAAGTGATGTTAAGTTGGTCCTAATCCTGTTAGGAATATTTTAATGAGATAATTATGGTTTGCATTCAGTGATACTGTTTTTAGGGTTTTGTAGTTATAATGATGATAAGGTAGATAAACCCTAATGAAACCCTAAAATGGATTAGGAAACCCTAGGAAGTAATTTCAAGTCAAATAGATACATTCTTGATAAAGTGTGTAGTAAATAGGTTACATATGCTTTTCAAGAATTTGTGATTGTTGGATTGCTTTCTTGGTTGGAAATTGCTATTAGCTTGTGAAATCTACTGAATAGGTATGTGGTTACTTTATGAATAATCACCTTATGATTCACGGTGTTTCACGAGGTTTTTCAATTGATGTGCAATCTAAACTATTTGATTGTTCAATTCTGCAATCTCATAAAGTCACTATGTGTATAACAATAATTATGAGTGCACTTCTCAAACCTACATACCACCCTGATGTATGATGTGAGACCAAGCCCCAGAGGGAAGGTCTGAGTTGGTCAAGCCCCAGAGGGAAGACCATTGGGTACCCGAGTGGTGACCCCATGTACCAAGCTTAGGATGGAGAAGGTGGCCTTATGTCCCTTGTAAGGACAAAACCCTTAGAAAGGGTAATCCAGGGTTTAGGGTAAAAGCAGTTGAGAAGTTACATTGAAAACATAATTTGGATTGTTAATCAACTATTTGTTATATTTAGGGTGTTAGCGCCTATTTGTGATGTTGTGTTTGTCCCCACATACCAGTATAGAAATAGTATACTGACCGATGTTTTATTTGTCGGCATTTTAGGTATTATCTAAAAAGGACAAGCAGTAAAGCGAAACCTGTGAAAATGGATTTAAGTAAAAGTTTTATTTCATTCCAGCTTTCCAGTTTAGTATTAGTAAAATTTGATAATTATTTTTTTATTAAATTTTCAAACCATGGATCCTGAAATATTAGGATATCACCTTTAACTTCTCGGTCTCCCTTGATTGGGGGTTACCGGTAAGCGGGGTCGTTACATGCCTTCTGTCTTGCTAGATTTGTGATACATTGGCGTCGTTGAATCATTGTGGATATCTTGATGAGAATTTCTTAATTATAATAGGTATTAAATTCTCAATTTTTTTTGAACTATTTATTTCCCTCTTGAGTTTCATCGACATAACTTTGCAAAAGTGGTAAACCAAATTTATTAGCCTTTACCTCTTGTTGAAGTTCACCGCGGTTAAATTTGAATGTTAAACATTGTTGAGAAATTGATATATTGTTAGCTTTTGATATTGGCACAAAAACTCAAATCATTGGCTAAGAGCTTTGGCTCACTAGATTCGAGGGGTCACATCTGTAACATACTAGAACTCAAACCCTACCCTAAAATTTTGACCTTTTGGACTTAGACAAACAAGGTTGAGGTTAGACCTAAAAGATGTTTAGTATAACCCTAATGAGCTAATGCATGAATAAATCACCCTAATATAACCTAATGTTCTCACATTAGTCTTAAGCCAATAATAAACACATAAAATATGTCATATGAGATACGAATGAACTATATAAAATTTCATGCAAGTAATCATACATAATTCTTTTGGTAATAATATTAAGATATGGAACATAAATGGATGACCAATAATGATAATATTGAAATAATATGATAACCTAAGTAATAGTGTGATATTAATAGCCACGAATATTTAATTGTGTCATAACTCATTTAAAAATCATGTTCCTTGGGTCCCAATTGTCTTGGGAGTCAAGTTTCACATTATTTACATAATAATAATAATTAATTTAATTCAATTTGGAAAGGGGAGATATGTGATTTCCCCAAAAATATCAAATAAAATAATAAATGACTCCAAAAGAGGAAAATAATATTGGATTCATAATCTATATAATAAATATAGCCTTTGGGTGAATTTTTATCTAATTTGGAAGATGTTTGATTAAAAGGTGAAATTAGGAGAGAGAAAGTGTGTAGAACCTTCAAAATATTAAATAATTGTACAAACAAGTTGAACATGTAAAATTAGTGATAAATTCATATCCAATACACTTAATGTGACTTGTGGGTGAAGTTTCATAAAACTTAAAGAATGTTAAAGTCATAGATACTTGAGGAAAGAGAAAATACGATTTGATTTATTTGACACATCAAAAATTCTCAAAAGGCAAATTGAATTGCATATTCAGATTCCTCATATCAAAAATGGGTTGGGTGTCAAATTTCACTAATTTTGGGATTCATTTGTATCCTCAAATGAACAAGAAATTGTTTAAATATTTAATATATCAAAAGAATAAGATTTCCTAATCCAAGCTTGGTTACATTTAATTTTTGTTTTTTTCCCCAGATGGCATGTGCAACTGTGATCATTGGATCCGCATTGTGTGGTCCATGACTTGTCTCCTACCTTGGGTAGGAAACAGCCCTGCCACGTGAACAGTAGTTGTGGGTAGGGGGCGTTTTTTTTGGATTTTCTCCCTCGATTCTCAACAATTTTTCGTGATTTTTTCTCAATTATATTCCAAATAAAATTCTGCACCTATTGATCCTTTATTTTTGGGATCTTGTAGAAAGTTTGGAAAAGCTCCAAACCTGTCTCTCCAAGCAAGGTTGGTCCCAATCCATCTCATATTTTCCGGCAACTTCTACTATAAATACTTGTACCCAGGTCTTCCCTAGCCCGCGTACAACAATCATCTCCATCCAATTTCAATCGAGATCATGATTTAGGCTTCTGACGTGCAAAGTTTGCCTCTAATCTTGTGGCTCCTCCTCCTCTCTCCACCGTGGTTCTCCAGACAAATTATTGGTATAGGTAAGTCTGGTTTGTTCCCCTCTTTCTTTCTGTACCCTCAATTTCGAGTTTGGTTGAGATTTTTGAAAATGCCCAAAGTGAAACATAGATCCTCGATGCCATGGTTGCGATCAAGGTAGAGGATGACCCCCATGGTGTTTTTACCTTCTTGCCCCCATCACTCGCCGCCTTTTCCCTCTATCTTCGTGAAAGGGCAATTGTATCTTTTGATCTTTTGCTTTGCGCCCTTGACCGAGCCATGCAGGCATGATGTGGCGCTGACCAAGTGATTTGACCACCTTCCATTGGGCCAAGACACTGGTCGGGCCCCTCCCTCTCTCTTTCTCTCTCGGTCGGTTTGCTGACGTGTCTTCTTCTAATTAGTCAATTTTATAAAATTCATATCTTTTAATTCGTTTTGTCAAAAATTAAAATAAAATATGTTTTGGAATCCAAAATATGTGTACTTTCTAATAAAAATAGTTTCAAAGCCTAATTTCCCTATTTTCAATGATGTATTTTTAAGGATCTAATTAATTAATATAAAAAGCCCTAAAATTGGTAACTAATCCATATGAACTCCAAATTTAGTAAATAAATATGTTTTCTTAATCAGAAAAACCTAATAAGTCGATTGGTTCAGGTTTGGAGTCCAAAATCTTATGT
Organism: Alisma plantago-aquatica; assembly: GCA_963693085.1. Taxonomy (NCBI): domain Eukaryota; kingdom Viridiplantae; phylum Streptophyta; class Magnoliopsida; order Alismatales; family Alismataceae; genus Alisma; species Alisma plantago-aquatica. Next base: position 814,978,138 of record OY856410.1, read on the forward strand.
TTTATATAAAGTTCTAGAATTAGGGTTACATTACATATATATGAAACTTAAATCCTAATACATGTGAACAATTTGTATTTAGGCAAGGTTGATATTGGAAACAACTAGTTTGGTGATAGAGTTTCTAGGACCCTAGTTTAAGGTATGATTGCATCCCACATTATTTCTATATTGAGCAATTTCTAATTCCTCTCTAAATGTATGTTTTGCATCTCCTATTATTATTTTTTGAGCAATGACCTATTTTCATCTCTCTCTTGGTCCTATGGACATTATCATATACACAATGTCTTTTCTTTTAAAAATTATGGTTCATGTGAACTATCTTATTTGATATTGATCTTATGATCATGGATATTCTTTTAGAGTCTCTCTTATGCTTTATGCATGTTGGACTTATTTGATGATATGTGCTTCTTTTCCCACCATGGTAGTAGATGTTTATATGGCACATTATGTGAAGGCATGGATCCTCTGATCCCACCTTATAATTGATGGATGTTCTCATCCTCTTTATTCATTTATACTTTCTTATTCTTTTATATACTTCAAGTGGTGACTACTAGTATAATTTTACATGATTATTTTATGTGGTTGTGAAAATTCCCACATATGTGTGCATATGTAAAAAATCCTACATATGAAAATAATTAGGGCAGACGTGCCTAGGAAGATGTATACAAGACTCTGCCACTCCATATTTTTTAGCAGATGTATACAAGACCCTGTTTGCCCCACATTATTTTTGGTAGATGTGTTATTTCCTACCTACATGTTTATATTATCTAGTTTTGTCACTAGTGAAACACATGGATGCTTGGAACTTATTTATTTCTCTTATTTATCATGTTTTTGACTTCTTTTCTTTTACGCCCTCTTTGGGTAGTACTTTACTCTTTCATGGGAAGCCTTTTATTTTGATGTCCCTTATTCTTTATAAATTGCTCAATTTCCTTTTTAGTATGCACATACCAGTTTTTGCTAATGTATCCTCTTTTCTTTTCTTTTTGTGGTGTATGCTTCCATTCCCAGGTTTAGACCAAGGAGAGGATAAACAAGGTGGACTTAGAAAAAAACCTTTGTAGCTGAGCTTTTAGGAGACTTGAAAGAGGTGGTTAGATGATCCTTAGCTAGATCCTTGTTTGTTTAAGATAAGTTTCCTTTGACTCACCCATGTGTGGTGTAGTGTTGTATAAAGATATCAAGCTTTGTAATAGTCAGATAAATTACTCTTCTATTGCTACTTATTGTGTTATGATACATACATGTTAAATGAACTGGTTAGCATCCCTTTGGCAAAAAAATTATGTGGGGGTTGGTTCAAGGGATGTTGCCTTTTTATTTTAGCAGGGAGTGGTTCCCCTCTAGGATCCCATTCCTTACAGCATGGTATCAGATCCACTAGCATTCAGTTATCTAATAATTTCAATCTTGTCTCCCTTAGGATGTTTACCTTTATCATAGGATGTTTATACCTAGTACCCCTACTGTGTGTAGGAAAAACCTCATGGCGGGAGATAACTCAACTGTTGATAACATGTTTGTCTATGAGACACCCCAAAACCCTAGGTTTGGGATGCGAAGGATGGATCCACCTTTTACCACTCCAGTGACACAAGGAACTCCTCCAACCGGAAGTGGACCATCAGTAGGTCAGGGGACCCCAAACTCTGCTAGTATGGGCATAGTCATCTCTCCAGAGCAAGAGTTGGCCATGTTTTGACAACTTTTTACTACTACCATGGCAGGGAAGATGAAATACCAGTCTGTGCCTAAAAAGCCTAAGGAGTTTTCCATCATGGAGTTCATGAAGATGCAACCACCCTACTTCAAGGGTGAAGGAGAGATAGAGATAGTGGATAAAGCAGATGATTGGGTGTTAGATCTAGAGAGGACTTTTGATGGTATGGCATGTCCTCCATGCCAGAAGGTTAGATTTGCTACCTATGTTCTTGATGGACCAACTAGAGTTTGATGGAATGGAATTGCAAGAACTTGTGACATCTCAACCATGACCTGGGAGCAGTTTCTGGTGCTTTTCTGTGGAAAGTACATATGCACTACTGTTCTAAAGAAGAAGGAAGCTGACCTCTACAGTTTGAAGTAAGGTTCGCTATCTGTTTCTATTTTTGTATAAAAGTTTATGGTGTTGGAATGATATGTTGTTGGTTTAAGTGAAGAACATAGGCCTGACCTATTCCTTCAAGGATTTACTACAATTTGGGTCATGCCCTTATTCTGCAACTACCCTTGGCCTTTAAACATATGGTGGATAAGGCCTTAGCTGTGGAATCATACCCTGGTTTTCATCCATACAAGGAGAACAATCATAAAAGGAAGCACCTTGAAGGTGAGCGTCGCCCAGATGATCTTGTTGCACAAAGAAGGGATAGGGTACCAATATGTCATCATTGCAATGAACCAAGACATGTTCTCCCTGAGTGCTCCAAGCTTCATAATGGGAAAGTACCAGCTCAACAACAAGCACCTCGAGTACCACATCAAAATAATGGAAACAATAATAAAGGAAGACCTATGGAAAGGCAAGCTGGAAGAGTTTTTGCTTTGGTTGGTGAAGAAGTTCATGAGGATGACCAAGGACAAGAACAAGTTGACCCATAGTTCCATAGTTAGTTTTTACAAGTTATGTTTCCTTTTTGCATGATGCTTTTATGTACGGATGTAAGGAAGTGTAGTGGAACCCTTTGTACCTAAAGAATAGTTTTGACTTAATAAGATGAATCCTTTAAGGGGTGGTGAATAATTGTTTGCTTTTATGTGAATGTTTTGATTTTGAGGATGAAATCCCTTTGAGGGTTGGTGTGTTGTAACATACTAGAAATCATACCCTATCCTAAAATTTTAACCTTTTGGACTTAGCCAAACAAGGTTGAGGTTAGACCTAAAAGATGTTTAGTATAACCCTAATGAGCTAATGCATGCATAAATCACCTAATGTAACCTAATGTTCTCACATTAGTCTTAAGCCAATAATAAACACATAAAATATGTCACATGAGATACTAATGAATTATATAAAATCTTGTGCAAGTAATCACACATAATTCTTTTGGTAATGATATTAAGCTATGGAACATAAATGGATGAGAAATAATGATAATATTGAAATAATATGATAACCTAAGTAATAATGTGATACAGATATTAATTGTATCGTAACTCATTTAAAAATCATTCTCCTTGGGTCCCAATTGTCTTGGGAGTCAAGTTTCACATTATGCACATAATAATTAATTTAATTCAATTTGAAAAGAAGAGATCTGTGATTTCCCCAAAAATATCAAATAAAATAATATATAAATTCAAAAGAGGAAAATAATCTTTGATTCATAATCTACATAATATATATAGCTTTTGGGTGAATTTTCATCCAATTTGGAAGATTTTTTATTAAAAAGTGAAATCAGGAGAGAGAAAGTGGGTAGAACCTTCAAAATATTAAATAATTATACAAAAAATACAACATGTAAAATTAATGAAAAATTCATATCCAAGACACTTAATGTGACTTGTGGGTGAAGTTTCATAAAATTTGGAGAATGTTAAAGTCATAAATGCATGAGGAAAGAGAAAGCATGATTTGATTTATTTGACACATTAAATTCTCAAAAGGCAAATCCAATTGCATATTCAGATTCCTCATATCAAAAATAGGTTGGGTGTCGAATTTCACTAATTTTGGGATTCACTTGTACCCTCAAATGAGCAAGAAATGGTTTAAATATTTAATACATCAAAAGAATAAGGTTTCCTAATAAAAGCTTGGTTACATTTAATTTTTATCTTTTTCCCCAGATGGAACATGCATCCGTGATCATTGGATCTGTATCGTGTGGTCCACTACTCATCTCCACGTTGGGTAGGAGACAACCCCACCACGTGAACAGTAGCCGCGGGTAGGGGCGCAGTTTTTTGGGATTTTCTCCCTGGATTCTCAATGATTTTTTGCGATTCTTTCTCCATTATATTCCAAATATAAGTCCACACCTATTGATCCTTTGTTTTCATGATTTTATGGAAAGTTTGGGAAAGCCCCAAACCTTTCTCTCCAAGTAAGGTTGGTCCCAATCCATCTCAGATTTTCCCTCAACTTTATCTATAAATATTTGTACCCAGGTCTTCCCTAGCCCACGTACAATGATCTTCTCCATCCAATTTCAACTAAGATCACAATTTAGGCTTCCGACATGCGAAGTTTGACTTTGAGCTTGCGGTCCCCCCTCCTCTCTCCACTGTGGTTCTCTAGATGAGTTATCGGTAAAGGTAAGTCAGATTTGTTCCCCTCTTTCTTTCGGTACCCTTGATTTTGAGTTTGGTTGAGATTTATGAAAATGCCCAAAGTGGAGCATAGCTCCTCAGTGCCATGGTTGTGACCAAGGTAGGGGACGGCCCCCATGGTGTTTTTACCTTCTTGCCCCCATCACTCGCCTCCTTTTCCCTCTGTCTTCGTGAAAGGGCAATTGTGTCTTTTAATATTTTGCTTTGCACCCTTAACCGAGCCATGAGGGCATGATGTGGTGCTGACCAAGAGATTTGGCCACCTTCCATTCGGCCAAGACACTGGTCGGGCCCCTCCCTCTCTCTCTCAATCGGTTTGTTGACGTGTCTTCTTCTAATTAGTTGATTTTATAAAATTCATATCTTTTAATTTGCTTGCCCGAAAATAAAAATAAAATATGTTTTGGAATTAGAAAAAATGTGTAATTTATAATAAAAATAGTTTCAAAGCCTGATTTCCATGTTTTCAATGATGAATTTTTAAGGATCTAATTAATTAATATAAAAAGCCCTAAATTGGTAACTAATCCGTATGAACTCCAAATTTAGTAAATAAATATGTTTTCTTAATCAGAAAAACCTAATTAGTCGATTAGTTTAGGTTTGGAGTCTAAAATCTGACATTTTATAGAAAGGTCTAGAATTAGGGTGACATTACATATATATGAAACTTAAATCCTAATACATGTGAAAATTTGTATTTAGGCAAGGTTGGTCTTGGAAGCAACTAGTTTGGTGGAGAGAGTTTCTAGGACCCTGGTTTAAGGTATGATTGCATCCCACATTATTTATATATTGAGCAATTTATAATTCTTCTTTAAATGTATGTTTTGCATCTCCTATTATTCTTTTTGAGCAATAATCTATTTTCATCTTTATCTTGGTCCTATGGACATTAGTCTATACACAATGTCTTTTATTTTGAAAATCATGGTTCATGTGAACTACCTTATTTGATATTGATCTTGTGATCATGGATATTCTTTTGGACTCTCTCTTATTATTTGTGAATGTTGGACTTATTTGATGATATGTGTGTTGGATTTAGGACTCTAGAGGTAGGGGTGAATAGATCTACAAAATTTCTCACAAGATAGATTAGACCTATAAATTATATCAAATTGAAACCAATAGAATAAGTGCAATTTAAAGTCCTAACTAACAAGCATATCAAGGATGAGAGAGATTGATAGCAAGCACTTGACAATGTGATGTAGATTGGTTCCAATCTCCAAACTAGGAGAGAGTCAATCCACTACCTAGAGAGGTCAACCTCTAGGACTTTGCAAGTTCTTTTCTCTATATTATCACCAACAAGAGTTACAACACAAGACCACCAAAGGACTTACCCATCCAAGCACAAAGACCAATCCACCTTACCAAAGACTTACCCACTTTGCAAGAGTCTTCAACCTTCTTCCAAGGTCTTATCCACTCAAGCACAAGTCTTCCGCCTTCAAGGACTTTTCCACTCTTCTTGGATCTTCAACCTTTGTCTTCTCCTTCACCTAGATAAGATCACCACCTCTTCATCAACCTTGAAGAGGAGCAGCCACAACTCCTCCTTTACTCGGGGAAGCTTGCTTCACCTTTTCTTCATGGAGGAAAGGGATAGGGAAGATGGAGAATATGAGAACTTTACATGCATAAGGAAGTATCTCTCTTATAAAAGGCCTAACTCACTCACAATCACAAAACAAAATGTAAACTAGAGAGAGAAAGGGGCTCAAGGAGTTGCAACACACTCAACTATAGCAAGGACTTAGAATAGCATGAATGAGCAAACTTGGAATGAACTCTAAGGGGTCCTATTTATAGCTGAGGGTGTTCCCTTGAGTTGGGGATCACTTAGGGTCAAAATATTGTGGGCTCCGATCTCCAAACCATGAATTAATCCCGATTTAATCATGTGCGGAAGCAATCGGTAAACAGCGGAAGACAAAAATCACGGGAAATTAAAACTTTTCGAGACAAGAGCCTGAAACCACAAACCTTTTCCATAGAAAAAGGATTTAACTGTTTACATCACTGACAATTACTTCTTGAGTAATTATATACAACATGATACCAAAACTCTCAAGAATTCATACTCCAAAACACTCCAGGACCTGAGAGTACAGAGGACACATAGGACTTGACTCTAACTACACCATGAAGCAGACTAGATCTCCACCTGAGATATTTACTGCTCCTGATGCTGCTGTTGCTGGGATTGTTCACCTGAGTTCTTGTTCCTTCGTCTTTGACGACCACCTAAAAAGTAGAAGTCTACGGGGTGAGACAATTATACATAATTGCCCCAGCGAGAGTTATAACTCTCCACTAGGCTTTATAAGCAAAGCAAGGAATAACTAAAGCAATAAGAGCCTTCAAGATATTCACTGGCAGTTCTGATGATAAGTAAGAGTTCAATCAATATTAAAATATGAGAACATCTATGCTATTCAAGGTAACATCAATCAAATAACTCGTAATTAACTCTAACAGATATACTACGCTGTTGTTTATGTTTTTCAAACATTATTATGCCCTGTGGAGATGAGGCATACCACTCATACTCCAACTGATCGCTAAGAAGTCACATCAGTATCATACATAGGTCATTAAGAGAGCCGGATTCTTATGACCTCATCTTCCTCAGTCAGTTAGAGGATTGATTGTTTGACATCTGGCGGGATGTCTTTATAATAGCTCACCAGGGTACTCTGGTCCTTCGCTATTTTTAGAGTTACAGTGGCATTCTGTACTCTCTTCACTATCGGAAGATTTCTTGTTTATCTTTCACCGATACGGTATTTGTGTCTTTAAGGGGGTGTAGATATACATCTCACCTTTAGGACTTTATGGTGGGGTCTGATGGACTACTAGAATCTACATCATCCTCTCACCTTTTCTGTTATAGTGAAGGTATGACGGACTACAAGAATCTTCATCAAATACCTACACTAGGATGTAAGGTTCTACACATCCATGTACCCCACATACTCAAAAGTATGTGATCCAGGAGTTCCCTGAGGAAAACCTGTTTCACCATCATTTAGACTCTGACAATGATGGATCTATGATCAGGGCTCTACATTTCACTTGATTAGTTAGGTACATTCAGTATTCATATCATCATACAAAGACATTAGCATCACAGCTATATATGAGAATACTAAAATGTAGCAGGCCTAACTCATTTCAATTACCAGTTCTCAATTATCTCATCACAAGTCATCTGTCAAGCATGACCTTGATGGTGTTTATGGCTCTTACAGCCCATAAATCACAAAAGATGTCACTTAGCAGTGCATCAAGATGATTCACTATTCATAAAGCTTAAGACATGCTTTCAATGAACATAACATGGTATTTCATACCTGGGTATGACCATTATCTCATAATAACCTACATAGTTAGTTCAGCAGATAATAGTAAACAATTCAACAATTTAGGGTTTACTATTCATCTTTCAAGTCATCACCCTAAAATTAGGGTTTACTATTCACACCATGGTGAATGGTACTCATTACATCATCATGTAAGAGAAACATCATCATTAAGACTCTTAATTAAGATTAAGATCCATTAGATATCATATTTAGGGTTTCCATGACCTCACATAGGTGGGTCATTCCCTAATCATGCACACTCATGTGTATTTGAAGTATCTCACTTGAGTTTCCACCTTAAAAAGGGTACTTTCTCTCTCTAGGATACTTTCTCTCTCTTGGAATACTTTCTCTCTCCTCTCACTAGTAGATGGTGATGACACCACTCTAGATTAGGTTGGGTTAAGTCCTCATTGACTTACATAAGCCAAAACATCATCATCATGTGATTAGGGTTTGATTAGAACAAGGTTTTACCTCTTTAGACCCCTCAAGGGTATTTTGGTAATTTGCCTCATGATCACCATCATGGGTCAACTCACTAATCACTTAGTCCCTTAATGACCTAGGTTACCATTAGGGTTTAGATTAGATCACCATTGAACTAATTACACCATCAATTGATTAAGTACAAACCACCATGTACACCTTCAAACGGTTTCAACCTTCAAACGGTTTCAACCACCAAACGGTCTTGAAACCGTTTGGTTTCAAACGGTCTTGAGACCGTTTGCTCCAAACGGTCTTGAGACCGTTTGGATGTGTTGACCGTTTGGAAGAGTTGACCTTCCAAACCGTTTGGAGCTCAATCGGTTTGAAACCGTTTGATCAAATCAACTTGAGATCGATTGGACCAAACGACCCTGAGATCGTTTGAGCCCAAACGGTCTTGAGACCGTTTGGCCTCAAACGGTCTTGAGACCGTTTGGATCCAAACGGTCTTGAGACCGTTTGGTCCAAATGGGCTCAAACCGTTTGGACCTCCAAAGTGGTTCAAAAGTTACAATTGGTCATGGATATGTATGTTGAACCCCTCAATTAACCAAATCCATGATAACCACTTATAAATTGAGTTAATTAGGATGAACCTTAATCACTTTGACACCAAGTTGACCCTCAATTGAAAGACAATTAGGGTTGAATCCTTCTCAATTAGGGTTTCAAATCGGATGGTCATCAATATTCAACAATGTGAATCAATTCAAGGTTGAACCTATCAATTGACCTCCAATTGGGCTCAAACTTGGACCAAACGGTCTTGAGGTCGTTTGGATATCCTCCAAACGGTCTTGAGACCGTTTGCCCAAAGTTTGACCAAAAACCAAGTCGTTTGGACTAGGGTTGAACTCCAATTAGGTCTAAAATCAGTATTTGTATCAATTCATCAACTTATTGCGATTGGACCTTCAAACCATTAGATTATCTCAACCCTAGACCTCCAAACGGTCTTGGGTTGTGCCCAAACGGTCTTGAGACCGTTTGGATGAGTTCCAAACGGTCTTGAGACCGTTTGCCCATCCATCCTTTGGACTCTAGTGAAAATTCATCAAGGTTTGATCTACAGAGTTGATCATCACATCAATACTTAATTGCAATATGGTTTGGTGCCTTTGGACCTTCAATTGATCAACTATACTTGACCCCAGACCTCCAAACGGTCTTGGGGTGACCCCCAAACGGTCTTGAGACCGTTTGGGTGATTCCCAAACGGTCTTGAAACCGTTTGGGCTAATCAACCCAAAATCTCAACTTAACTCATTGGAATTTCAGCACTGTTTTCAATTAGGGTTTGCCTAATTGAATAGCCTTCAACTCATGATTCCTTGGGAGTTAATCCCTCAAATTCGGTGAGTCATTATATCACATCATTAGGAACAGTAATCCCAAACGGTCAACGCTTTGTCAACGCACTCAAACGGTCTTGAGACCGTTTGCCCAAAAAGTTCAATTAAAACAGATTGAAAATCAGCACTTAATCCAATTAGGTTTCCCTAATTGATTGGGCTTCAACTCATGATTCCTTTGGAGTTAATCCCTCAAATTCGGAGGGTTATTAATAAACATAATTATGAACAGGAATACCAAACGGTCAATGCTTGGTCAACCATCTCAAACGGTCTTGAAACCGTTTGCTCAACCAGGTCAAGTTAATCAGGTTGAAAATCAGCACATAATTCAATTGGTTTTGCTAATTGATTTGCTCATAACTACGATTCTTTTGGAGTTAACCTCTCAAATTTTGTGGGTGATTAACCTACATAATTATGAACAAGATTCCCAAACGGTCTTTGCTTGGTCAACGGGACCAAACGGTCTTGAAGACCGTTTGCCCTCAAACGACCCTGAAACCGTTTGCCCACCAAACGGTTTGAAACTGTTTTGAGCAATAGGTGGAGGTCGTTTGATAAAGTGAAAAACCGTGGATAAGCATAGAAATTAACGCCCTTATCTTCTACCTTGAGAACAGTAGCAGTTCTTCACGATTTTGCTTGCAAGGATGCAAGGAAAGATAGGGAAGAAGAAGAACTAGCAACTATATGCATAAAAAAGGATGTATAATCAAGCATGAAGTTTAGAGTTATAAAACCCGCCTAAAGGTTGATCTTAGAGCTCCAAGCCTTCAAGCTCCAAGCTTTAATGGCGTCCTTGAGATTCCACAACTTGGTCAGAGGTGAATTCTCCAAGGAAACGTTGCTTTGGTCGGCTAGAACAAGAAGACTAAGTAAGCTAACCATAAAACCAACCTTAGAAAGTGAATTCCTCCATGAATTCGAGCTTAGAAGGTGGGGTTCTCTTACCTAGAACAGGTTGGTCGTCCCCCCTGAGCTCCAGAGCTGTCCTTGGTCGTTTGAGAAAGAAAGGAAGAGAAGTGAAGGAAAGAAAATTCGTTCACTTAATTACAAGGGAAAAGGGCTTATATACTTTAGCCTCTTTTACACCCTAAGGACCTCTCAAGATTGGAAATCACATCTAGGTCCCTCCTTGCTCAAGGGCACGACCAAACCTACCTATCCTTATGCAAATCTCATGAAATCTCAAGATCTAAGGGTAAAGGAATCCAACCTTCAACTAGGGTACACTCATGAAAGGGTTTTAGGCCCATTTTAGGTGATTTCTATCACAAGGATCATTTTTTCCCATCTGATTATTAAATGATGTATCCCTTTCATCATTTCTACTCTAAATGATGACAAGAGTCATAAAAGATGTCCTAGATGGTGAAAATTACAAGTTGGACCCCTCAATTTGGGTAAATTACACTTTACCCCAAATTAGGGTTTCTAAGCATGGGAATTGCTTCCACAGCTGCACCTTGGTGCTCAAGCTTGGGAAATCCCTCAAACTTTACCATAACCATTCTCATGATGTTTCAACATCAAAGGAACATCTTATCTTGTGAATTTTGCAAGTTCAACCCTTAAACTGGGTAATTTGCACATAGGTCCCTGCATACAACACAATGCTACAACTTTATACAAAAAGGAGCAAAATTGAAAGTAAATGTTCCTGAGGAACTTAATTACATGCCAGGGAGTGTTCACAAGTATATTAATTACATATTTAGGCAAAACTTCCAAGGTTAGGTCATAACCCAGGTCAGGGGTGTTACAAATTCTTTACCCCTTCAAAAGGATTTCGTCCCCGAAATCAATAAAGCATATTATAAGAAAAGAGCAGGATATTTTCTTCTCATTTCACCTTCTAGTTCCCAAGTAGCTTCTTCAACACCACGATGGTTCCAGAGGACTTTTACAAGGCTTATATCCTTCTTCTTTAACTTTTTAGTTCTGGTATCGAGGATTGACACTGGTCCTTCCTCATACGTTATATCTTCATTCAATTCTACCTCCATAGGTTGTAGAACTGACTCGGTATCTGGATGACATTTCCTCAGCATGGAAATGTGAAACACAGGGTGCAGCTTCTGCAACTCTAGAGGTAACTCTAGTCTATAGACCACCTTTCCAACTTTTTCAACAATTGGATAAGGTCCCAAAAATCTAGGAGCTAACTTTCCTTTCTTCCCAAAACGAAGGACTCCTTTCCAGGGTGAGACCTTGAGATACACTCTGTCTCCATCCTGGAATTCTAGGGGTCTACGACGTTTATCGGCATATGATTTCTGTCTATCTTGTGCAGTCTTAAGCTGTTGTTGTATAACTTTAATCTTTTCTGTAGTTTGCTGCACAAGATCAGGGCCTAATAACTGGTGCTCACCAGTTTCATACCAACACAAGGGTGATCTACAACGTCTGCCATATAAGGCTTCATATGGTGCCATATCAATGCTATGTTGATAGCTATTGTTATAGGCAAACTCTATCAAGCTTAGATGTAGATCCCAACTCCCGGTAAACTGGAGAACACATGCTCTCAACAGATCTTCTAAGGTTTGTATAGTCCTTTCTGACTGTCCATCAGTTTGAGGATGAAAGGCTGTACTAAACCTTAACTTGGTGCCTAGGGCTCTGTGTAACTGTTCCCAAAAGCGACTTGTAAACTGGGGACCTCTGTCAGAAACTATAGTGACAGGAACTCCGTGCAAACGCACTATCTCTTGGACATATATCTGGGATAACCTTTCAGCAGTATAGGTTGTTTTGACAGGTAAGAAATGCGCTGTTTTTGTCAACCTATCAACAACTACCCAAATGGAATCATGTCCTTTGTTTGTCCTGGGTAGGCCAACAACAAAGTCCATGGTTACATGGTCCCATTTCCACTGTGGTATGGGTAAGGGTTGCATTGTCCCTGCAGGTTTCTGGTGTTCAGCCTTGACCTGCTGACACACAGGACACCTCAGAACAAACTCAGCTACATCCTTCTTCATCCCAGGCCACCAATACATATCTTTCAAGTTTCGATACATCTTGGTGCTCCCTGGATGCATAGCATACATCGAAGAATGAGCTTCTTCCAGGACTAATTTCCTCAGGTCGTCCACATCTGGCACTATCATCCTTCCATGATAGCATGCCACCTGGTCATCTGACTCATGAAAACCTTCTCGCTTCTCATTTCCAAACTCAAATCTAATCTGCTGTACAGAAACATCTACTTGTTGTGCCTCCTTTATCTGCTCTCTTAAGGTAGGTTTAATCTGCATCTCAGCTAACAGACCAGCTAACAATGATGCCTTCAACTGCACATTGTCATGCCTTAAAGAGATAAGCATATCTCTTCTAGAGCATACTAAGGAACTTAGTTGTGCCTTATCCATGGTTGATGTTGCTGATTTCCTACTCAAGGCATCTGCAACCACATTGGCCTTGCCCGGATGGTAATCAATCGTACAATCGTAGTCCTTGATTAACTCCATCCAGCGACGTTGCCTCATATTAAGCTCATGCTGAGTGAAGATGTACTTAAGGTTCTTGTGGTCTGTGAAAATCTGGAAAGTTTCTCCGTAGAGATAATGTCTCCAGATTTTCAAAGCATGGACCACATCAGCTAACTCCAGATCGTGTGTCGGATAATTCTCTTCGTGTTTCTTAAGCTGTCGGGAAGCAAAAGAAATCACTTGTTTATCCTGCATCAACACACATCCAAGTCCATTCTTGGAGGCATCACAAAAGATTATATATTCCCTTCCTTGCTCAGGTAACACAAGCACAGGTGCACTTGTCAACCTCTCCTTCAACAGCTGAAAAGACTGTTGACACTTATCACTCCAAGCAAAAGGAACATCCTTCCGGGTTAACTTGGTCAAAGGTAAGGCTATAGAACTGAAATTTTTAATAAACCTTCGATAATAACCAGCTAACCCCAAGAAACTTCTAATCTCCGTCGGTGTCTTCAGTTGTTCCCACTGCAGAACAGACTCTATCTTTGCAGGGTCAACACGAATTCCCGAGGCAGATACCACATGTCCAAGGAAGGATACTTCAGATAACCAAAACTCACACTTGCTAAACTTAGCGTATAGCTTATGCTCTCTTAGCAAGGTCAAAGTCTGGCGAAGGTGTTGCTCATGCTGCTGAGCATCCTTACTATAAATCAGTATGTCATCTATGAAGACGACAACACTCTGATCAAGGAAAGGTCGAAAGACTCTATTCATGAGTTCCATGAATGCAGCCGGTGCATTGGTTAGTCCAAACGACATGACCGTGAACTCATAGTGACCATATCTTGTCCTAAAGGCAGACTTAGATATGTCACTGTCCTTAATGCGGAGTTGATGATATCCAGACCTTAAGTCTATCTTAGAAAAGACTGTTGCACCACGCAACTGGTCGAAAAGATCATCAATCCTCGGCAAAGGATATTTATTCTTTATCGTTACTTTATTGAGTTGTCTATAATCAATGCACAACCGCATCGATCCATCTTTCTTTTTAACAAACAAAACCGGAGCACCCCAAGGTGAGGTACTCGGTCGGATGAAACCCTTCTCAAGTAACTCTTGAAGCTGTTTCTTGAGTTATGCCATCTCAGCAGGCGCCATCCTATACGGAGTCTGGGCTATGGGTTTCGTATCTGGGACCAAATTGATCTCAAAATCAATTTCCCAGGGTGGTGGTATACCAGGAAGTTCTTCGGGAAACACATCCTCGAATTCCCTAACTATCGGAACTTCAGCAGGGTTGGAACTCTCCTTGGTAACATCTACCACATGGGCTAAGAATGCGTAGCATCCTTGCCTCATCAACTTATCAGCAACCATAGCTGATACAAGACAGGTGGGCAGAATCTTTCTTTCACCTTGAAAGATCCATGTGTTGCTTTCATCAGCAAACACTGCCAACTTGGATTCACAATCCAAGACAACTCGATACTTTTCCAAGTTATCCATCCCTAGGATTATATCAAATCCTTGCATATCAAGCGGTATGAGATCCACTTGAATGCGATGCTTAGAAAAGAAAAGTACGCAAGGAGAGCATACTTCTTGTAGAACAACAGACCCACTCAACGGAGTCTCCAACAACAACTTATCGGCCCTATGACTAGTTGTCATATTGCAGTTACGAATCACTCTTCGAGTGATGAAAGAGTGCGTAGCACCCGGGTCAATCAGAACAGATACTACACAAGATTTAGACATATCAGAATATAAAAGTTCCATCTGACCTGTCACCACTTGTGGATTGACCACTGCTTCTGGTGGGTTCATAGCATAGAACCTTGCTGTAGCCTGCTGTTGAGGTGGTGCTGATGATCCAGCTTGAGACGCTTGTCCACGTCCTCGAGCTGCTCCTTGATGTTGTCTATTCTGAGATCCCTGTCGATTCTGTCTCGGGGTTTGTTGTGTCACACCGACAGCCCTAGAACGACAATCCTTCATCAAGTGTCCCACCTTACCACAGTTGTAGCAACTCTTTTCCTGTTGCTGTGGTCTGGGTGGTCCAGTAACCGACACAGATGCAGAACTGTGCGTCCCTTGAAGTGGTTGACTTCATCCTCTACCTCTGCTTGGTGTCCATTGAGTTTGAAAACTCGATCTGGGTGGTGGAGGGTTAGGTGCAGAGAATCTAGGTTTCTTGGAATCCCTAGATGAAGAACCCTGGAAATGTGGATATCTTTTATGGGTTTGTCTTTTCTCAACTACAGATCTCTCTATCCTTCGGACTGACTCAACGAAGGTAGAGAATCTCTCTCGGTTCTCTAAGGCAGACACTGGGGTAGACATGTCAGCATTCAACCCCTTCTCAAACCTTCTGATTCTTTCTTCTTCTGTGGCAGCCATGTGCGGACAAAATCGCAACAGCTCCATGAACTTAGCTTCGTACTCACTAATGTTCATAATACCCTGTCTCAGTCTCTCAAACTGAGAGATCTTCTCGTCTAGGAAGGTCTTGGGAAAATATCTATTGATAAATTCTCGACAAAACTCTTCCCATGAGAACTCTACCCCAGGTCTCTTCTGCTCTTCCATGTTCCACCAGTGACCAGCACTTCCTTTGAGAAGATAGACAGCATGTCTAACCTTCTCAGCTTCAGGGATGTTGAGGATCCTGAAAGCCTTCTCCAGCTCTGTCAACCACAGATCAGCATCTGCGGGGTCAGCAGTCCCATGGTACTCGGTATCTCCGACACGACGTAGTCGCTCGAACGTCTTCCCGATACCTTGCCCCTCAGGCTGGGCAGGTACCCTAGGTGCAGGCATAGGCAACCTGTCGGTTATGTGTGTCATGGCAGTCATAAACTGCCCAAACATTGTCTGGACTGCTGGGTTACCCATGTCATCTGGATCAAACTGGGGTGGCTCTCTAGGTTGTTCTGGTACAGGCTGTTCCAATCTTGGTACTCCTGCACCACCTTGAGGTGCACTAGCACTACTTTCTTCCACATTCTCATCATGTGGCTCTGACATCTTAAGTATCTTCTTCTCCTGAGGAGTAGAAGATTCTATTAGATAAGGAAGGAATACTAAAGATAGACTCGACTTCCTAAGTCCTATGCCTCTGTAGACTCGAATGAACCTGGAGCTCTGATACCACTTAATTGTGGGCTCCGATCTCCAAACCACGAATTAATCCCGATTTAATCATGTGCGGAAGCAATCGGTAAACAGCGGAAGACAAAAATCACGGGAAATTAAAACTTTTCGAGACAAGAGCCTGAAACCACAAACCTTTTCCATAGAAAAAGGATTTAACTGTTTACATCACTGACAATTACTTCTTGAGTAATTATATACAACATGATACCAAAACTCTCAAGAATTCATACTCCAAAACACTCCAGGACCTGAGAGTACAGAGGACACATAGGACTTGACTCTAACTACACCATGAAGCAGACTAGATCTCCACCTGAGATATTTACTGCTCCTGATGCTGCTGTTGCTGGGATTGTTCACCTGAGTTCTTGTTCCTTCGTCTTCGACGACCACCTAAAAAGTAGAAGTCTACGGGGTGAGACAATTATACATAATTGCCCCAGCGAGAGTTATAACTCTCCACTAGGCTTTATAAGCAAAGCAAGGAATAACTAAAGCAATAAGAGCCTTCAAGATATTCACTGGCAGTTCTGATGATAAGCAAGAGTTCAATCAATATTAAAATATGAGAACATCTATGCTATTCAAGGTAACATCAATCAAATAACTCGTAATTAACTCTAACAGATATACTACGCTGTTGTTTATGTTTTTCAAACATTATTATGCCCTGTGGAGATGAGGCATACCACTCATACTCCAACTGATCGCTAAGAAGTCACATCAGTATCATACATAGGTCATTAAGAGAGCCGGATTCTTATGACCTCATCTTCCTCAGTCAGTTAGAGGATTGATTGTTTGACATCTGGCGGGATGTCTTTATAATAGCTCACCAGGGTACTCTGGTCCTTCGCTATTTTTAGAGTTACAGTGGCATTCTGTACTCTCTTCACTATCGGAAGATTTCTTGTTTATCTTTCACCGATACGGTATTTGTGTCTTTAAGGGGGTGTAGATATACATCTCACCTTTAGGACTTTATGGTGGGGTCTGATGGACTACTAGAATCTACATCATCCTCTCACCTTTTCTTTTATAGTGAAGGTATGACGGACTACAAGAATCTTCATCAAATACCTACACTAGGATGTAAGGTTCTACACATCCATGTACCCCACATACTCAAAAGTATGTGATCCAGGAGTTCCCTGAGGAAAACCTGTTTCACCATCATTTAGACTCTGACAATGATGGATCTATGATCAGGGCTCTACATTTCACTTGATTAGTTAGGTACATTCAGTATTCATATCATCATACAAAGACATTAGCATCACAGCTATATATGAGAATACTAAAATGTAGCAGGCCTAACTCATTTCAATTACCAGTTCTCAATTATCTCATCACAAGTCATCTGTCAAGCATGACCTTGATGGTGTTTATGGCTCTTACAGCCCATAAATCACAAAAGATGTCACTTAGCAGTGCATCAAGATGATTCACTATTCATAAAGCTTAAGACATGCTTTCAATGAACATAACATGGTATTTCATACCTGGGTATGACCATTATCTCATAATAACCTACATAGTTAGTTCAGCAGATAATAGTAAACAATTCAACAATTTAGGGTTTACTATTCATCTTTCAAGTCATCACCCTAAAATTAGGGTTTACTATTCACACCATGGTGAATGGTACTCATTACATCATCATGTAAGAGAAACATCATCATTAAGACTCTTAATTAAGATTAAGATCCATTAGATATCATATTTAGGGTTTCCATGACCTCACATAGGTGGGTCATTCCCTAATCATGCACACTCATGTGTATTTGAAGTATCTCACTTGAGTTTCCACCTTAAAAAGGGTACTTTCTCTCTCTAGGATACTTTCTCTCTCTTGGAATACTTTCTCTCTCCTCTCACTAGTAGATGGTGATGACACCACTCTAGATTAGGTTGGGTTAAGTCCTCATTGACTTACATAAGCCAAAACATCATCATCATGTGATTAGGGTTTGATTAGAACAAGGTTTTACCTCTTTAGACCCCTCAAGGGTATTTTGGTAATTTGCCTCATGATCACCATCATGGGTCAACTCACTAATCACTTAGTCCCTTAATGACCTAGGTTACCATTAGGGTTTAGATTAGATCACCATTGAACTAATTACACCATCAATTGATTAAGTACAAACCACCATGTACACCTTCAAACGGTTTCAACCTTCAAACGGTTTCAACCACCAAACGGTCTTGAAACCGTTTGGTTTCAAACGGTCTTGAGACCGTTTGCTCCAAACGGTCTTGAGACCGTTTGGATGTGTTGACCGTTTGGAAGAGTTGACCTTCCAAACCGTTTGGAGCTCAATCGGTTTGAAACCGTTTGATCAAATCAACTTGAGATCGATTGGACCAAACGACCCTGAGATCGTTTGAGCCCAAACGGTCTTGAGACCGTTTGGCCTCAAACGGTCTTGAGACCGTTTGGCCTCAAACGGTCTTGAGACCGTTTGGACCTCCAAAGTGGTTCAAAAGTTACAATTGGTCATGGATATGTATGTTGAACCCCTCAATTAACCAAATCCATGATAACCACTTATAAATTGAGTTAATTAGGATGAACCTTAATCACTTGGACACCAAGTTGACCCTCAATTGAAAGCCAATTAGGGTTGAATCCTTCTCAATTAGGGTTTCAAATCGGATGGTCATCAATATTCAACAATGTGAATCAATTCAAGGTTGAACCTATCAATTGACCTCCAATTGGGCTCAAACTTGGACCAAACGGTCTTGAGGTCGTTTGGATATCCTCCAAACGGTCTTGAGACCGTTTGCCCAAAGTTTGACCAAAAACCAAGTCGTTTGGACTAGGGTTGAACTCCAATTAGGTCTAAAATCAGTATTTGTATCAATTCATCAACTTATTGCGATTGGACCTTCAAACCATTAGATTATCTCAACCCTAGACCTCCAAACGGTCTTGGGTTGTGCCCAAACGGTCTTGAGACCGTTTGGATGAGTTCCAAACGGTCTTGAGACCGTTTGCCCATCCATCCTTTGGACTCTAGTGAAAATTCATCAAGGTTTGATCTATAGAGTTGATCATCACATCAATACTTAATTGCAATATGGTTTGGTGCCTTTGGACCTTCAATTGATCAACTATACTTGACCCCAGACCTCCAAACGGTCTTGGGGTGACCCCCAAACGGTCTTGAAACCGTTTGGGCTAATCAACCCAAAATCTCAACTTAACTCATTGGAATTTCAGCACTGTTTTCAATTAGGGTTTGCCTAATTGAATAGCCTTCAACTCATGATTCCTTGGGAGTTAATCCCTCAAATTCGGCGAGTCATTATATCACATCATTAGGAACAGTAATCCCAAACGGTCAATGCTTGATCAACGCACTCAAACGGTCTTGAGACCGTTTGCCCAAAAAGTTCAATTAAAACAGATTGAAAATCAGCACTTAATCCAATTAGGTTTCCCTAATTGATTGGGCTTCAACTCATGATTCCTTTGGAGTTAATCCCTCAAATTCGGAGGGTTATTAATAAACATAATTATGAACAGGAATACCAAACGGTCAATGCTTGGTCAACCATCTCAAACGGTCTTGAAACCGTTTGCTCAACCAGGTCAAGTTAATCAGGTTGAAAATCAGCACATAATTCAATTGGTTTTGCTAATTTATTTGCTCATAACTCACGATTCTTTTGGAGTTAACCTCTCAAATTTTGTGGGTGATTAACCTACATAATTATGAACAAGATTCCCAAACGGTCTTTGCTTGGTCAACGGGACCAAACGGTCTTGAAGACCGTTTGCCCTCAAACGACCCTGAAACCGTTTGCCCACCAAACGGTTTGAAACCGTTTTGAGCAATAGGTGGAGGTCGTTTGATAAAGTGAAAAACCGTGGATAAGCATAGAAATTAACGCCCTTATCTTCTACCTTGAGAACAGTAGCAGTTCTTCACGATTTTGCTTGCAAGGATGCAAGGAAAGATAGGGAAGAAGAAGAACTAGCAACTATATGCATAAAAAAGGATGTATAATCAAGCATGAAGTTTAGAGTTATAAAACCCGCCTAAAGGTTGATCTTAGAGCTCCAAGCCTTCAAGCTCCAAGCTTTAATGGCGTCCTTGAGCTTCCACAACTTGGTCAGAGGTGAATTCTCCAAGGAAACGTTGCTTTGGTCGGCTAGAACAAGAAGACTAAGTAAGCTAACCATAAAACCAACCTTAGAAAGTGAATTCCTCCATGAATTCGAGCTTAGAAGGTGGGGTTCTCTTACCTAGAACAGGTTGGTCGTCCCCCCTGAGCTCCAGAGCTGTCCTTGGTCGTTTGAGAAAGAAAGGAAGAGAAGTGAAGGAAAGAAAATTCGTTCACTTAATTACAAGGGAAAAGGGCTTATATACTTTAGCCTCTTTTACACCCTAAGGACCTCTCAAGATTGGAAATCACATCTAGGTCCCTCCTTGCTCAAGGGCACGACCAAACCTACCTATCCTTATGCAAATCTCATGAAATCTCAAGATCTAAGGGTAAAGGAATCCAACCTTCAACTAGGGTACACTCATGAAAGGGTTTTAGGCCCATTTTAGGTGATTTCTATCACAAGGATCATTTTTTCCCATCTGATTATTAAATGATGTATCCCTTTCATCATTTCTACTCTAAATGATGACAAGAGTCATAAAAGATGTCCTAGATGGTGAAAATTACAAGTTGGACCCCTCAATTTGGGTAAATTACACTTTACCCCAAATTAGGGTTTCTAAGCATGGGAATTGCTTCCACAGCTGCACCTTGGTGCTCAAGCTTGGGAAATCCCTCAAACTTTACCATAACCATTCTCATGATGTTTCAACATCAAAGGAACATCTTATCTTGTGAATTTTGCAAGTTCAACCCTTAAACTGGGTAATTTGCACATAGGTCCCTGCATACAACACAATGCTACAACTTTATACAAAAAGGAGCAAAATTGAAAGTAAATGTTCCTGAGGAACTTAATTACATGCCAGGGAGTGTTCACAAGTATATTAATTACATATTTAGGCAAAACTTCCAAGGTTAGGTCATAACCCAGGTCAGGGGTGTTACAAATATAGTCATTTTCCACAATGCAACAGATTTATTTTCACCCAAAACAACTCACCAATGGTTATAATAACTTTTTTGTGTGTTTTCCATACAGTACATTCGGTCAAGTTTCAATAAAGGTAACTCGACCGATCAACTAAAAGACAAAGCTAATTTTCAAACTATCGGTCGAGTTTGTTCTGGTAAACTCAAACCATGAGCTAAAATTAGATTTTCTCAGTGAGTCAGTCGGTCGGTCAAGTTTTGTGAGTGTACAACTCGACCGATGGGTCATCTTTAGAAAATCCATCATATGATTGGTCGAGTTTCCAACTCGACCAATGAACAGCCTGTGACAAATTTTTGAAGTTGACCTTTGAGTGATTAAACCTTGGTATTTTGTGTCCCTCATATTTTTCTCATCTTAGTTACAAGTCACATCATCAATACAAGTGACTACAAAATTCTTCTAAGGTCGTTTGGAGTGATTTCCCAAAACTTGCACTTGCATTGCTTTTGACTTGAACTTGAACAAGCTAGGGATTGTGTAATTTGATCATTTTCATGTACCTAAAGCCTGATATCAATCTTGAAAAAACATATTAGATACATAGGAATGGAATGTTTAAGTCATTATCAAAATATGCACAATGTATAACTCTCAAGTCAACATTCTCCCCCTTTTTGACAATGACAAACCATTCCTCAATCATATTGAAAAGGATATTGAAATTATATCTTTGCCATGTGAATTGTAAGGGGATTCAAGATTTAAACAATGTGAATTGCTCCCCCTCAATCTATGCTTACTTTAACCTGCATACTTAGTCTATCTACACAAAGCAATGTAACACATACATACTATATGGTCTTTTAGCAAGTCACATGATAAATCATATAATGAACACAAAAAGGATCACATAGGCAATAAAAATAATATGGTTGAGCTTCAAAACATTGAATTTCTCTCCCCCTTTTGACATTATAAAAAAGGAAGGGGGTGTAGAAGAGTATAAAAATAGGTCTTCTCCAAGCACAACCAAGCATATATCCATAACATGCAATCTCAAAAACATACATCAAACAGAGATGAGAGAAGCTACCAAACTAAGTCATAATCAAAATATGGTGAAACATGGCACCAACTCATAAGATATAACAGATCAAAGAGTAAGTGTGCATAAGATATAGATTACAACTCAGAAAACAAGTTCTCATAAGATAGCTACAAGCTAAAAGCGATAAAAGCTAAGATGATAAAATATTACAACTCAGAGCATGTGCCCAGATGTTTCTAATACAAAATAGCCTAGAAAGATATATATGATCAGTATCTAGGCTAAAAACTAAGAACAACTAGACATTGAAGCTGTCTATATCAACAACATCATCATCCTCAACATTAGGCTTGTAGTCATCATCTCCGTCTGAAGGTGTAACAACATTGCCTTCATCACCGGAGTCACCAGCGAAGCCATCAGAGCCATCATCATCGTCAGATGCAGCACCATCATCCTCATCATCATCAGTAGCCTTGTCAGCATCAGCAGCCTCCTCATTAGCCTGGTCCGACATCTCTTCATCAGCAGAGGGATTGAAACCACGACTGGGCCAATGAGCATTCTACTCATCCCAAGACATACAAAGAGCATGGAGCTCATTGGCCTGTGGGAAGGAAGGACTAAAATTGCCAAGGATGGCAAGCAGAGTGGCCAAGGGGCTAGCAGTCAGAGGCAGCACAACTGGGTAAGGTCCACCGGTAGCAGAGGGTGTAGCAATAGTGGAAGGTGCAGGTGGAGGGGCTGGGTAAAAGTGATTGTATGCATAGCCACCTCCTGGGTATGGTTGGTAGGATGGGTAGGGATGTGCACAAGACATATTCATGTTGGACATGATTGAACATAAGTCTTGATGCGGGTGCCCCTAAACCTGGAGGTTGTATGCTTGTTGATGCATCATGTAGCCCATAAGGGTTTCATTTGACACATGGAACGAGGCACGAGCAGGTCGGGTAGGCTGAGGTGGTGAAGGTGCTCAGGTAGAGGTAGAGGTAGAGGTACCAGGTTTGGTGGAGGAGAGGTTAGGCACAAACTTCTGAATAGTGGTTTCACTGATACAAACTCCTTTCTGGGTAGGTTTGTAATGGAAGTCGTGGAAAAGAGATTTGCCAGTGGCAAGTTGAAATAAACACATATCATGGCTGGGTAGGGAGGGTGGGTGCCACATGTATTCTTTCCTGAGTCAAAGCAGGCCATATGGTGGAGGATTCATCTTGAAAACTTGACTACGACATTCTCTAAGAGACAATACATGATCACCGCAAGGTTTTCTGCAATCTCTGTTTGATTTTTCTTCGGATGGATATTGCAGTTAATGTAACATCCCTAACCTGGGTTATACTTTAACCCTAGGTGTTTTGATTAAGAAAAGTGATTGAATGTTTAATCTTGCCTTGTGAAAAGTAATTAGGGCTCAAGAGGAACTTATGTTGCAATTCTAGTCCTTTTTGAACATTGTTGAAATCAATGTTTTGTTTGTTTTGGATTAAAGTGCAAATTACCCAAGTTGAGGGGTTTAAGTGCAAATTATGCATGATAATATGTTCCTCATGTGTTGAAGCATCATGAGAGTAAATATGATGATGAGGTATGGCTTATGGAAGCCTAAATACCAAGAAAAAGCTGATAAAGCAATGTATGTGCATGAAAACCTAGTTTTGGTGTAACGTGCAATTTACCCAAAACCCTGGGTGTAATATGTAAATTACCACTTCAATAAGGTCCCTAATGTTTCTTGGCATCAAGTAGAGCAAAGAAAATGAGAGGGGCGCCTCATTTGAAGTAAGTTGGAGGAGAGAGAATCTTGATATTAAAATAATCAAGATTTAATCCTAATTGAAACCCTAATTCAATTTAGTGCAAAAACAAATATAATAATTGAAGGGTCTTCAACCAAAAACCATATGGTTGAATTTTCCCAAGTGTGAACACCTTTGTGCCTTTTCTAGGCCACGAAAATATCTCAAGTAAGTGGATAACCCACTCACCATTATTATAAAGAAAAGTAATATCCACTCAAATTGGGATATTATTATAATATGATCTAAGGTACTTAATTTGCTTTTCTTTAAATTGAGGATAATTGAGAGGAATAAGAGGCAAATGGGATAGACTCGTATCCAAAGAATGAAAGGGGGAAGAGGCGGCACCAATTTTGGAATTAAATGCATTTTTATAAGGCATTTTCTCTCTCATGGAATTTCTTATAAAAGTACCTTTACCAAGCCAAAACAAAGGCCATTTCGGATTCTTTTCTTTCCCCTTGCTTGGAAAATGACTAAGGCGCTATGGAGGAGCAGGAGGAAGACCCCAACCTGTTGGTAAGGTCCTTGACCTTCGATCTCCTTGATTCCATGGTGGAAATAAAAAATAAATCATTGATGTCTTCTTATTTCGATCTCCTCTTCAACCCTAGCCAACTTTTTCATCCAAAAGCTTGGGGACGAGCCTAGGGGGAGTTGAAAAACCTTCATACACCATTTTTGGCATGATCTTGGAGCTTTGAAGCTCAATTGGAGGCGGGTTTTATAACTTGAACCCTTAATATTGTTATTGCATTCAATTCCTTATCAAATGTTGATGCTTTCTTCATTTCCGAAATTTATTTTGGTTGATTGATGAAACCACCATGGAAATCACAGAAAATTTCGTGGGTTTGTAGCTTGAAGATGATGATGTCATCACAAGCACACACCTAAATTAATATCTTAGGCAAACAATTTCAAAATTTGGGACCAATCGGTTTCAATGAAATTGGTTAAACGATTTCAACAAATTGATTGAAACCAAACAGTTTCAAATTGTTTGGAGTGGTTAACCATTTGCAATGGTTGACCGTTTGAGGAAATATGCTGATGTAATTGGATATTTATCCAATGGGTTCAATTGGTTTGATCTTAATGGTTTCAATTGTGAATGATCCCTAAAATGCAAACCCTAATTGTTTATGGAAGCAATAACTCAGTATACTATGTCAAACATAGTTGTTTGTATTTGATCAGATGGTTAATGTAACCAAATCAAGTGGAGAGAATGATAGAAATGAATTCATACATGATTATGATTCATATGGTGATTTAGGGTATGATCCTTAGTAAAGAGATCAAGAAACCCTAATTGAGAAGGTTAATGAACCCTAACCCTGATTTAGGGAAATTCTGAGTAAAATCCTAATCTAGGGTAATAGTGTAACCCTAATTAAGGGTAATAGTGTAACCCTAATTAAGGGTAATGACTTGGGTAACTCTAATTTAAGGTAATGAAATGCCAAACCCTAATTGGATGAATAATGAATCCCTAATTTATGGGTAATTGAATGAAACCCTAATTGGGATGATTAGTGAAACCCTAATTGAGGGTAATTCCATGAGAAACTCTAATTGAGGATGATTCCATGTGAAACCCTAATTGAGGGTGATGTCATATGAAACCTTAAACCTAACACAGAGTAAAGCTATGTGAAACCCTAAATTTGGGCTATAGTGCGTGGAATTCTAATCATGGGCAATATAATGATAAATCATAACCCTAATGTCTGGGTAATGATATGAGTAAACCTTAATGATGAAATGATGGGTAATACCCTATAACGATGAAATATCTCAAGTGGTTGACTATAGGCAACCTTATAATAAGCAATGCCTTAACTTGAGATGAGTCCATATCATTGAAGATAGTTGGACAATCCTTGTGTGTGATCTATGCACATCATGGTAAAGGTGATAGTTTGGTGGATGAAAGTATTAAGATGTGAGATTCCTTATTATAAGATAAGTTAATAAACTCATGTAAGATAGAAGTGATGAGGGAAGTGATACATTGAGACATGATAGATATCACATTTAGCATTTCAGGGTTGATATACCTTGATGCATCTCAAATCCAATATTTTTGGATAAGATACAAAAGGAGAGTGTTATGTAAATTGTTACAATGAAATGTAATGAGTTTAACATACTTGATAAGTAAGCTAAAATGAGTATGATGTAATCATACCATGATAAGGATTAGAGATAAACTCATACCTTGTATTGATGATCATTTAATGATAAATGATAAGAATATTAAATGCTTGGAATGTCGACGGATGCTCCTAGATGTATGGAACAATATATTAGGGTTGGATTGATAAAATGAACATGAAACCCTAATTGATGTGAATAGTAAACCCTAACCCTATGGAGGAAATAGTATTGTTACTATTATATTACATGAGTTAATATGTCATTGTTGCCTAGTGAGAGGTGACAAGATGTTTAATGGCCTTGTGAGCCATATGGTTAGATGATACCTAGTAAGAGGTAACAAGATGTTTCATGGGCATGATTGATCCCTGAATGAGGTGTAATCCTCTTGTGTTGATAAGGGTTGATTCCCTGTGTTATTGTGAAAAGGATTTATATCATGTGATAGTATGATGGTCTTAATGACCTTTGGGCATCGTTGAGCCCTGAATGAGGTGTATTCCTCTTATGTTGACAAGGGTTGATACCCTGTGATATTGCGAAAAGGATTTATATCCTGTGATAATATGATGATTGGTGTAGTCTCATGAATGGCACGTGAATATTACCATGTGATGATGAGATGAGAAATTATGTTTCATATGTTTTATATCTTTTCAGGTTTTGATATTTATATGCTTGCTAGAAGTGAATTAGGGTTTGTATGTCCACTTGTTTGATGCAGCCTTAATTCACCCAATTGGCATAACTAATCAAGTGCAACTCTAATCATGTAGTGCCCTGTGCCGTAGAACCATCTTCAGTGTCAAAACTTGCTGGATGGTGAAATGAGTATTCCTAAGGGAAACTCGGAGCGCATATTGTTGAATATGCGGGGGTGGCAGGTTGAGGATATATCCTTGTCATCCACAATACAGATTGTGGAGGTTGGCTATGGTCATGCCTCATACATCTGATGTGATTGAGAACGGTTGCGGTCGTGTCTCTGTGGTTATAACATGATGTGATTAGAGGAAAACTGCGGCTGTACCTCAGTGTTTGGGTTTGAATACCCTGGTTTCTAGTGCCATGACCTGTACCAAGGTCGGACTAGTGGTTTTCAGCTTGACTATATGTCGTTGTGGTGGCAGCATTGACTGATATGTCACTACCTTTTTACTCGTACTGACCGAGGGGAAGAGATCTTAGGATGCCGGTACTCCTAGATCTTGTACGGAACCGAATAGCCCTTCGCAGGGGTCAGTTGGACTTTGAATGGTACGATTCAAATTCCCCAGGGAATAATAAAAGATGTAATACAGCTGTATAGCATATCTGTTTAGGGTTATTCATGACGCTTCACATTGGATGATAACCCATGTTTGTTCTCTTTACATAAAGATGATGCTTAGTGCAACTAAGAGATAGTAATTATACTTATGTTGTGGATATGCATAAGACTATAAATGTGTACATACAATAGTCATGCTTATGTTGATATCTTACTGCTACTGTTGATTATAATCATGATGCTAGATATCTCATGTTGATAGTTATGTTTCGCATGCTATCCATGCCTCTATAATTAGAAATACCTGGCAGAGGCTTAATGCCTGTAATTAGGGTTGGTTAAAGTCCAATGCCTGGCTGTGTAATCAGGAGTGGTATAGTCCAATGCCTGAAACATTTATACCTGATTGATATAGTTTAATGCTTGAATAAGACATGATGATATATATAATCACATGTTTGGCATAAGTGAATACCTATTTAGCAGATTGGCTAAGGCCAACGAATAGAAACAAGAATGAATCATGGGTGACACATCAGAATAATGAATGACATGAGCAAAGCTTGAGATGTTGAAAATGTATGGTAGATAAATGTTATACATGTTCCTTTTATTCCTTATAAAGAGAATAGATGAATTATTGTTCAATCATAGATAGGTGTAATACTTTAAAAGATGAGAATGATCTAAACTGCTTATCCTCTGCTCAGTTTTATATTAATTAAACTACAATAATGATGTTTCTGGAGGAGAGTTATATCTCTCGCTGGGGCAATTTTCAATTGTCTCACCCCCGTGGGAACCATCATTTTTAGGTGGACGAGTGCGAAAGAGACTGAGAATATCTTGGAGAGGAAGAACATCAGCAGCAATAGGGACAGCAGTGACAACTCATGTTGAGTGTGCTGTCTGTCGTGTTTTGTAGATAGAAGTCCTATGTGTCGTCTCTGTACTCTTAGGTCCTCGTAGTTAGTACTTAGTGCTTTTAATGTATCTTTTTGAGATTTTGGCTTGATGCCTCGAGGTTATTATGCTGTCTGTGTTTAGCTTTTAACAAGGCAGTTGATGTTGTAACCCTCGAGAAGAGATGGTATAAGATATATACTTATGAACCATGATGTAAATGTAATACATTGGTTCTTGTTGAAAGAGTTTTCCTATGATTGGGTCTCTCTAAAAAAGGTTTTAATTTTTAGTGATTTTCAGTAATCCGCTGCAAATGATTTGCTTCCGCTTAAGTTAATTTTGTTTTTGTGAGTTGGATGCCACAATTTAGTGGTATCAGAGCTCTAGGTTCGCTGAGTCTACAGAGACATAGGACTAAGGTAGTAGAGTCTGTTCTGGTATCATCTAGTGTATCTGATAATGTCTTCTACTCATATAAGAGAAGAAGAACTTAAAGATGACTGGGTCACATGAGGAGATTGCTGCTGAGAGCAACAATTTTGCACCAAGAAGAGGTGCATGGGAGCAGGCAAGAGAGAGACAATTGCCTGAGAATCTCCTAGTTGATCCATCTATGATAAGAAAACCTTTCTTTAAGTATTACTGTTGGAGAATTTAGGACAACAATAATGTATATAGTGGATCAAGCATTGGCACTGTAACCCAGATTACCAACCCCAATGATGATGTTTTAGATATCAACATGATTTGTAATCAACATCTACAGGTTGAAGCAAAAGGAAATGATGAATTTCTGGACTTAAATTGAGTCTGTGCTCAACCTTAGCCTGTTGAATCAATCTTTGAGGCAGAGTTAGCCTGAGACAGTGAATAATCCATGAATTATGACAAGTTAGGCAAGATAATGTTATTCAAATATGTCATTTTATGAATTCCTGGATTAGTTGAGAAAGGAATTGATTGAACTCTCCTTGATTAGTCCTATGAGGACCTATGTTTTGCATAGTAAAACATTACAAATGTTTTATGTTGTTCTTACCTCCTTGAGAAATGATGAGGTACAGAAGAGATGCCTTAATGAAATTCAGGGATGTTAAGTCTTATGCTTGTGATAATATGAAAAGAAGAAATATGATAGTATACAAAGTGCATACCACTTAATCTCAGTATTTATATACCCTGGCCAGGTATACAACTATTGATGATAAAGTGGGTATGGAAACTCTTAGATTGTTGTCTTTTTGATTGCTCTGATCAAGTAGTCATTCTGAGACAATCTAATGAGTATCATGAAATCAGAAATATGGAATGAATAAATGTGTCATATCCCATGCATAAGAAAGAGAAGTCTGAGATAATCTAAGATGAGTATGTTGTATGAGGAACTAAAAGTGTACTCCTCATAAGATAAGAATAAGAATGAGGGAGATGAACCCTGTTCAATAATGCTGCCAGCATAATAAAGATCTTTCCCATAATAAGGAAATGGGAAATGTGATGAGATCATGAGATAATCATAAACATGCTATATAATAATAAAGAAAGGGATAATGACATGCAATCATCCTTACAAATTTCAATGCTAAAGGCAAGGAACCTAGGATGAGATAAAGAGTAAATGGTTCATGAATAGTTGAAAATACACAAATTAATAAGAGGAATATGAATCCTTGTTTTCTTTCCTTTCAGGGGCATGGCAATCAAGTGGGTCTTAGGACACTTGATGTGCATAAGATAAATATGTTCATGTGATGGATACTTAGAAAAGTATCAGTTATCTTGAACTTTGGTCCCAAGATGAGGACATATGAAACAATTAATGTTCCAAGATGAAAGGAAGAGATATATATGATGTGTTTCCAACACATGTGATAGATACCAAGGTGAAAGATTCTGGTATTTGAGAGTTATCAGATGGGTTAGGTTGTCTACCAGGAGTGGTCAATTGTGAAATTAGTCTGATTATATAAAATAATATGAACATCATATGTTAGGGGTTTATGCTCTGCATAAACATGATACTAATAAAGAATGTATGATGCTTCTCTGAATAAGAAAAGTGTTATTTGACACAAAAGTTGACTCTATAGTCAATGATGAGGGACAGTGGGGCATGTGCCTTGTGTATTGATTCTATGAGAATCTTGTATGGAAACACTTGGTGTTGATCAAAGTTTTATGGTGTCTCTATAATAAGGAGATGATATGTGAAGACTAGATAGTATGATGAATAAAATACATATGTCTTCCTTTATCTGGATTTTGAGGACGAAATCCTTGTTAGGGGTTTATAATTTGTAACATCCCTGACCTGGGTTATACTTTAACCCTAGGTGTTTTGATTAAGAAAAGTGATTAAATGTTTAATATTGCCTTGTGAAAAGTAATTAGGGCTCAAGAGGAACTTATGTTGCAATTCTAGTCCTTTTTGAACATTGTTGAAATCAATGTTTTGTTTATTTTGGACTAAAGTGCAAATTACCCAAGTTGAGGGGTTTAAGTGCAAATTGTGCATGATAATATGTTCCTCATGTGTTGAAGCATCATGAGAGTAAAGATGATGCTGAGGTATGGCTTATAGAAGCCTAAATACCAAGAAAGAGCTGATAAAGCAATGTATGTGCATGAAAACCTAGTTTTGGTGTAACTTGCAATTTACCCAAACCCCAGGGTGTAATATGTAAATTACCACTTCAATAAGGTCCCTAATGTTTCTTGGCATCAAGTAGAGCAAAGAAAATGAGAGGGGCACCTCATTTGAATTAAGTTGGAGGAGAGAGAATCTTGATATTAAAATAATCAAGATTTAATCCTAATTGAAACCCTAATTCAATTTAGTGCAAAAAAAATATAATAATTGAAGGGCCTTCAACCAAAAACGAGATGGTTGAATTTGCTCAATTGTGAACACCTTTGTTCCTTTGCTAGGCCACGAAAATATCTCAAGCAAGTGGATAACCCACTCACCATTATTATAAAGAAAAGTAATATCCACTCAAATTGGATATTATTATAATATGATCTAAGGTGCTTAATTTGCTTTTCTTTAAATTGAGGATAATTGAGAGGAATAAGAGGCAAATGGGATAGCCTCGTATCCAAGGAATGAAAGGGGGAAGAGGCGGCACCAATTTTGGAATTAAATGCATTTTTATAAGGCATTTTCTCTCTCATGGAATTTCTTATAAAAGTACCTTTACCAAGCCAAAACAAAGGCCATTTTGGATTCTTTTCTTTCCCCTTGCTTGGAAAATGACTAAGGAGATGTGGAGGAACAGGAGGACGACCCCAACCTGTTGGTAAGGTCCTTGACCTTCGTTCTCCTGGATTCCATGGTGGAAATAAAAAATAAATCATTGATTTCTTCTTATTTCGATCTCCTCTTCAACCCTAGCCAACTTTTTCATCCAAAAGCTTGGGGACGAGCCTAGGGGGAGTTGCAAAACCTTCATCCACCATTTTTGGCGTGATCTTAGAGCTTTGAATCTCAATTGGAGGTGGGTTTTATAACTTGAACCCTTAATATTGTTATTGCATTCAATTCCTTATCAAATGTTGATGCTTTCTTCATTTCTAAAATTTATTTTGGTTGATTGATGAAACCACCATGGAAATCACAGAAAATTTCGTGGGTTTGTAGCTTGAATATGATGATGTCATCACAAGCACACACCTCAATTAATATCTTAGGCAAACAATTTCAAAATTTGGGACCAATCGGTTTCAATGAAATTGGTTAAACGATTTCAACAACTTGATTGAAACCAAACAATTTCAATCTGTTTGGAGTGGTTAACCATTTGCAATGGTTGACCGTTTGAGGAAATATGCTGATGTAATTGGATATTGATCCAATGGGTTCAATTGGTTTGATCTTAATGGTTTCAATTGTGAATGATCCCTAAAATGCAAACCCTAATTGTTTATGGAAGCAATAACTCAGTATACTATGTCAAACATAGTTGTTTGTATTTGATCGGATGGTTGATGTAACCAAATCAAGCGGAGAGAATGATAGAAATGAATTCATACATGAGTATGATTCATATGGTGATTTAGGGTATGATCCTTAGTAAAGAGATCAAGAAACCCTAATTGAGAAGGTTAATGAACCCTAACCCTGATTTAGGGAAATTCTGAGTAAAATCCTAATCTAGGGTAATAGTGTAACCCTAATTAAGGGTAATAGTGTAACCCTAATTAAGGGTAATGACATGAGTAACTCTAATTTAAGGTAATG
Organism: Alisma plantago-aquatica; assembly: GCA_963693085.1. Classification (NCBI taxonomy): domain Eukaryota; kingdom Viridiplantae; phylum Streptophyta; class Magnoliopsida; order Alismatales; family Alismataceae; genus Alisma; species Alisma plantago-aquatica. The sequence continues at coordinate 815,010,745 of OY856410.1, forward strand.
AAATGCCAAACCCTAATTGGATGAATAATGAATCCCTAATTTATGGGTAATTGAATGAAACCCTAATTGGGATGATTAGTGAAACCCTAATTGAGGGTGATTCCATGAGAAACTCTAATTGAGGATGATTCCATGTGAAACCCTAATTGAGGGCGATGTCATATGAAACCTTAAACCTAACACAGAGTAAATCTATGTGAAACCCTAAATTTGGGCTATAGTGCGTGGAATTCTAATCATGGGCAATATAATGATAAATCATAACCATAATGTCTGGGTAATGATATGAGTAAACCTTAATGATGAAATGATGGGTAATACCCTATAACGATGAAATATCTCAAGTGGTTGACTATAGGCAACCTTATAATAAGCAATGCCTTAACTTGAGATGAGTCCATATCATTGAAGATAGTTGGACAATCCTTGTGTGTGATCTATGCACATCATGGTAAAGGTGATAGTTTGGTGGATGAAAGTATTAAGATGTGAGATTCCTTATTATAAGATAAGTTAATAAACTCATGTAAGATAGAAGTGATGAGGGAAGTGATACATTGAGACATGATAGATATCACATTTAGCATTTCAGGGTTGATATACCTTGATGCATCTCAAATCCAATATTTTTGGATAAGATACAAAAGGAGAGTGTTATGTAAATTGTTACAATGAAATGCAATGAGTTTAACATACTTGATAAGTAAGCTAAAATGAGTATGATGTAATCATACCATGATAAGGATGAGAGATAAACTCATACCTTGTGTTGATGATCATTTAATGATAAATGATAAGAATATTAAATGCTTGGAATGTCGATGGATGCTCCTAGATGTATGGAACAATATATTAGGGTTGGATTGATAAAATGAACATGAAACCCTATTTGATGTGAATAGTAAACCCTAACCCTATGGAGGAAATAGTGGTGTTACTATTATATTACATGAGTTAATATGTTATTGTTGCCTAGTGAGAGGTGACAAGATGTTTAATGGCGTTGTGAGTCATATGGTTAGATGTTACCTAGTAAGAGGTAACAAGATGTTTCATGGGCATGATTGAGCCATGAATGAGGTGTAATCCTCTTGTGTTGATAAGGGTTGATTCCCTGTGTTATTGTGAAAAGGATTTATATCATGTGATAGTATGATGGTCTTAATGACCTTTGGGCATGGTTGAGCCCTGAATGAGGTGTATTCCTCTTATGTTGATAAGGGTTGATACCCTATGATATTATGAAAAGGATTTATATCCTGTGATAATATGATGATTGGTGTAGTCTCATGAATGGCAGGTGAATATTACCATGTGATGATGAGATGAGAAATTATGTTTCATATGTTTTATATCTTTTCAAGTTTTGATATTTATATGCTTGCTAGAAGTGAATTAGGGTTTATATGTCCACTTGTTTGATGCAGCCTTAATTCACCCAATTGGCATAACTAATCAAGTGCAACTCTAATCATGTAGTGCCCTGTGCCGTAGAACCATCTTCAGTGTCAGAACTTGCTGGATGGTGAAACGAGTATTCCTAAGGGAAACTCAGAGTGCATATTGTTGAATATGCGGGGGTGGAAGGTTGAGGATATATCCTTATCATCCACAATACAGATTGTGGAGGTTGTCTATGGTCATGCCTCATACATCTGATGTGATTGAGAACGGCTGCGGTCGTGTCTCTGTGGTTATAACATGATGTGATTAGAGGACAACTGCGGCTGTACCTCAGTGTTTGGGTTTGAATACCCTGGTTTCTAGTGCCGTGACCTGTACCAAGGTCGGACTAGTGGTTTTCAGCTTGACTATATGTCACTGTGGTGGCAGCATTGACTGATATGTCACTGCCTTTTTACTCGTACTGACCGAGGGGAAGAGATCTTAGGATGCCGGTACTCCTAGATCTTGTACGGAACCGAATAGCCCTTCACAGGGGTCAGTTGGACTTTGAATGGTACGATTCAAATTCCCCAGGGCATAATAAAAGATGTAATACAACTGTATAGCATATCTGTTTAGGGTTATACATGACGCTTCACATTGGATGATAACCCTTGCTTGTTCTCTTTACATAAAGATGATGCTTAGTGCAACTAAGAGATAGTAATTATACTTATGTTGTGGATATGCATAAGACTGTAAATGTGTACATACAATAGTCATGCTTATGTTGATATCTTACTGCTACTGTTGATTATAATCATGATGCTAGATATCTCATGTTGGTAGTTATGTTTCGCATGCTATCCATGCCTCTATAATTAGAAATACCTGGCAGAGGCTTAATGCCTGTAATTAGGGTTGGTTAAAGTCCAATGCCTGGCTGTGTAATCAGGAGTGGTATAGTTCAATGCTTGAAACATTTATACCTGATTGATATAGTTTAATGCTTGAATAAGACATGATGATATATATAATCACATGTCTGGCATAAGTGAATACCTGTTTAGCAGATTGGCTAAGGCCAACAAATAGAAACAAGAATGAATCATGGGTGACACATCAGAATAATGAATGACATGAGCAAAGCTTGAGATGTTGAAAATGTATGGTAGATAAATGTTATACATGTTCTTTTTATTCCTTATAAAGAGAATAGATGAATTACTGTTCAATCATAGATAGGTGTAATACTTTTAAAGATGAGAATGATCTAAACTGCTTATCCTCTGCTCAGTTTTATATTAATTAAACTACAATAATGATGTTTCTGGAGGAGAGTTATATCTCTCGCTGGGGCAATTTTCAATTGTCTCACCCCCGTGGGAACCATCATTTTTAGGTGGACGAGTACGAAAGAGACTGAGAATATCTTGGAGAGGAAGAACATCAGCAGCAATAGGGACAGCAGTGACAACTCAGGTTGAGTGTGCTGTCTGTCGTGTTTTGTAGATAGAAGTCCTATGTGTCGTCTCTGTACTCTTAGGTCCTCGTAGTTAGTACTTAGTGCTTTTAATGTATCTTTTTGAGATTTTGGCTTGATGCCTCGAGGTTATTATGCTGTCTGTGTTTAGCTTTTAACAAGGCAGTTGATGTTGTAACCCTCGAGAAGAGATGGTATAAGATATATACTTATGAACCATGATGTAAATGTAATACATTGGTTCTTGTTGAAAGAGTTTTCCTATGATTGGGTCTCTCTAAAAAAGGTTTTAATTTTTAGTGATTTCAGTAATCCGCTGCAAATGATTCGCTTCCGCTTAAGTTAATTTTGTTTTTGTGAGTTGGATGCCACAGTTAACAACTAGGGCAAGGATGAGTCTCTTGAGATCCAAGGCATAGGAGGGAAGGGTGCACTTCTTATTATCGGGGAATTGAGGCTTCTTCAAGAAATGATGAATGTCAGGAAGAATGAGATCGTATTGCTTGTAGAAAGCCTCAGGCTCAACTAGGTCAAAATACTTGGGGTAATCCTTACACCAGGTGTCAATCTCATCGATACCTGATAAGAAGATGTTCATGGTATCCTATGAGACTTGGAATTTCTTCCTGGGGTATCATGGATGTGAGGAATACTTTAGTATTAGGAGGGGGTATGAGGGTGTTGTAATTCCAACGCAAGTTAGCATAGAATTCGTGAACTGCTTTCGTGCTAGTTATGGAATTTTTGTAGCACACTTGTTCAACACCCAAGGCAGAAAGATGGTGAACATTGAGCAACTCTACTACTTGATCTATGACCTCTTGACGTCTAGGGCTTGGCTCAAAGAGGGCACGAAAAGGGAAAGGATTCCGGGGAAGAGGTCCTTATACCTATTTACAACCTCATTTGAGACAAAAAGAGTGTCATCAAATGGAATCAAGCGAGAGGAGGATGAAGAAGACGGTGCATTAGTTGGGGTGGCTCTCTTCCTCCTATTGGATGCCATGGAGATGAAAAAGAGAGGAAGGAGAGAGAAAGAGCTAAAACTCACCACCAAAAACATCCATAGACCTAGGTTTAACAAGGGGGAAGGTTTAGCTAGGTTGGATTAGGGCTAGGTTGAGGAAGGGAAGGGCAAGGGTAGAGAGCTTAGGGCAAATGGAGGTGGAATCATTTGACTTTTCTCTAGTTGAGAGGGAGAATAATCGGTTGAACCCAACTTAAGAATGCTCCAGAACGACCATCGATTGAGTTTTGAGAACTTAGAAACTCGACCGACAGGCTTTTTAAAAAAGCTCTCGGCCATCAATTGGTCGAGTTGGCAACTCGACTGATGGTCAACCTGACCTAAAACCAACAAACTTAGTTTCTAGCCATTAGAGTGCTAATTAAATTTATTTTTCAAGTCCATTATGTATATTGAACATACTTAGGCATATATCACTCATCACTAGGTACTATTTTGCGGTAAAACATGTGTTTGCAAAAAATACCCAAAAATAAGAGAAAAACAAGACAAAATGAACATGAAAAATGGATTTTTAGCATATTAGCAAGAAAAGATGATCAAGACAAAGACAAGACATATAGGATAGAAGAAAACTTTCTAGAAGGCATATCGGATTCATTTAAAGTAGTTATAAGCAATTTTGATCTAATAAAGTTAAATTGCTCTCTAACTAGAGGTTTTGTGAAAATGTCCGCCAACTGATTTTCTGTGTCCACATGCGTGATATAAATATCCTTCTTGGTAATGTGATCACATAGAAAGTGATGGCGAACCTCTATATGTTTAGCTTTACTACGCAAGATAGGATTGTATGACAAGTTGATTGCACCAGTATTATCACAATAGATAGGAGAAGCACCAAAATGACTGTTAAAGTCTTGGAACATTTGCTTCATCCATAGGACCTGGGCACAACAACTCCTGGATGCAATGTATTCAGCCTTGGTGGTTGATAATGCCATTGTGTTCTATTTCTTGGAGAACCAAGACACCAAGCATGGTCTTAGGAGGAAACAAGTGCTACTTGTGCACTTTCTATCGATCTAGCACCCTGCATAATCCGCATCACTATAAGAAGTAAGAGTAAAGTCTCTTGACTTGGGATATCATAGTCCAAAATTTTGGGTTTTGGCTAAGTACCTTAAAATCCTCTTAACAGTTATAAGATGTGATTTCTTAGGATTTGATTGAAAGCGAGCACATAAGCCAACACTAAAAATTATATCAGGTCTAGAGGCACTTAAGTAGAGTAAACTTCCAATCATACCTCTCTAGAGCTTCTCATCTACCTTCTCACCTTCTTCATCTTTGTCAAGTTTGGCGGTGTTTGACATGGCTGTGTCCATCGGCTTGGTATTCTCCATCCCAAAGCATTTGAGTAGTTCACTTGTGTACTTGCCTTGGTTGATGAAGTTCCCATATTTTGTTTGTTTGATTTGAAAGCCGAGGAAGAATGTGATTTCACCCATCATACTCATCTCAAATTCACTTTGCATAAGATCACTAATTTTTTGCAAAGATCAAGGTTAGTTCCGCCAAAAATGATATCATCAACATATATTTTTGTGATAAGAAAATTGTTAGAAGTGTGCTTTAGAAATAAGGTAGAATCCATTTTGCCCATGATATACCCATGTTCTAAAAAAAGTTCTTTAATTTCTAATACCAAGCCCTTGGTACTTGTTTGAGTCCATAGAGAGCTTTTTGCAACAAATAAACATGGTTAGGTAGACTATCATGTTCAGAGCCTGGAGGTTGTGCAACATACACTTCCTCTTCAATTATACCATTCAAAAATGCACTTTTAACATCCATTTGATGCAAAAAGTCTTTATAACTAGCAAAAGCAAGTAACATACAAATGGACTCAAGTCTAGCTACATGTGCATATGTCTCATTAAAATCTATACCTTTCTATTGATTGTAGCCTTGAGCCACTAACCTTGCTTTGTTCCTAACCACTTTGCCGCTTTCATCAAGCTTGTTGCAGTAGACCCATTTGGTGCCAGTGATCTTTCTATCACTTGGTCTTGGTACAAGGGTCCAGACTTTGTTCTTTTCAAATTTCTCCAACTCTTCTTGTATAGCTAGGATCCACTCTTCATCCCCAAGAGCTTCCTTGATATTCTTAGGCTCGAGTTGTGAGATGAAGGCGATGTTGGCTTGTTCTTTGTTGAATGCAGCCCGCGTCTTCACTCTTTCAAATGGATCACCTAAAATTAGCTCCTTTGGATGATTCTTATAATACTAGGGGGTTGGATCCTTCTTCTCATCATCTTTCTCTTCTTCTTGAGTGGCCACCTATTTTCCCTTTTGGGTGATGTTGAGCTCTTTTAGAATAGGAATTACTTTACCTGCAAAATCATCATTTGGAACAATATCTTTGGGAATAGAGGGGCTAGTCTCAATAAACTTTACATTGATGGATTCTTCTACTTTAGCAAGATCCACATTAAAAGCTCCATAAGCCTTGCCAGTAGTGCTATAGCCAAGAAAGAAAGCCTTGTAAGATTTCAGATCAAACTTGTCGAGAGAATCTTTCGTATTCAAAACAAAACAAGGACATCCGAAAATATGGAAATACTCGATAGAAGGCTTCCTACCACGCCATATCTCATAGGGGGTTTTCTTCAGCGAAGGATGAGTAAAAACCTGATTTTGCACAAAACATGAGGTACTAACAACTTCAACCCAAAACTTCTTTGGAGTATCATACTCTATAAGCATTGTCCTAGCCATCTCCTATAAAGACCTATTCTTCCTCTCTACAACCCCATTTTGTTGAGGTGTTTGAGGTGAAGAGAAGTTGTGTGCATAACCAGATTCTTGACAAAAACGTTCAAAAAGTTCATTTTCAAATTCTCCCCATGGTCATTACGGATGGAAACAATGCGACAAGAAGCTTCATTCTCAACTCATTTACAAAAGCTTAAGAAAACATCAAGCATGTCAATTTTAGAAATGAGAAAGAAGGTCCAAGTATATCTATAAAAATCATCGACATCAATAAGGCAATACTTGGAGCCATGAAGCGATTGAGTTCTCATTGGTCCAAATAGATCAATGTGAAGAAGCTCTAGAGCTCTCTTGGTACTAAGGACTCCTTTAGATTTGAAGGAGGACTTGGTTTGATTTCCTTAGGTACAAGATTGGCATTCCCCATCCTTTTCAAAGTCCAATTTGGGAAGTCCCTTGACCAAGTCCTTTTTGCTCAACTTCTTCAACTGATGCATATTTACATGACCAAGCTGGTGGTGCCAAAGAGAAATATAATTTGAGTTGACTACTAGGCATCTACCAACAACAAGCTTAATAGAATCAAGAACAATAACATAAAGATTACCATTTCTAGTTCACTTATATATAACTTGGTAGGTGAGGGAATCTAGAATCAAGCATTCAAAAGAAGTAAATAACATAAGGTAACCATTATCACATAGTTGACTAACACAAATTAAATTGTAATGTAGGCTATCCACAAAAAGAACATTCTTGATACACAAGGATTCACCTACATCACCCTCATCTTTGACTTTACCTTTCTTATTGTCCCCAAAAGTGATCGATCCTCCTTTCTTTTTGGTGAAATTGTTGAAATGGCTTGTATCACCTGTCATGTGATTAGTGCAGCCACTATCAGCAATCCATGTTCCTTTTTCTTGCAAGAAAGGAGAATGTTAGTTTCTAACTCAAACTTTGGGATCCAGAGTTATCTTGGGGGCCCATTTCATCTTTGGGTTGGTCCCCTTAGGCTTGTAAGGACAATAAGTAGAGTAATGATTATCACATTTGCAATAAGAACAAACGATAGGATTCTTAGTGCCAGAAGACTCGCCTACAAAGAAGGAGGTCTTCTTGCTCTTTTTCTTACCTTTAGATTTGCTCTTGCTCTTTGATGCTCCCCCTACAAATCCCAAACCACTAGTACCACTTTGTTTGGTAGAATGGTCAAGGATTTCAGTTAGGGAGTTCTTCCCTTTGAGGAATTTCTATAGGGGTGCTCTCAATCTATGGTTATCATCATTTAAGGATATAATGGTAGAAGATAAACTAGATATGTCATCCCTAACATGCACAAGATCATCCTCAAGACATAAAGTTTTAAGTTAAATTTGAATCCTTTTTAAGAGAGATAGAAGTAACATTAACACTAGGCAATAAAGGTCTAGAAGATAGATCATTTACTTGACCAAGTAACCTAGAATTTTCAAATTTAAGCATTTATATTTCTTTAAGATAGACATCTCTCTCTTATCAATTTTCATATTTAAGCATCAATAAGGAGATTAAATTCAGCATTTTTAGTTTTAACTATTTCTAGCTCTTTAAGGAAATTTTGGTTTTCTTCCTTAAAATTTTCAATATTCTTAAGGTAGATATCATTCTAAACTTCAACCCTATTGTATTGGAGCTAAAGATCAAGGTATTGCCCTTGCAAATTATCAATGCTCTCAAGATTAGTTTTCTCATTTAATTTAAGAATTTCAAGTTTAGCATATAGATCATCAATGATTTTTCCCAACCATTTTCTTTTAGATTTACACTTAGCAAAAGATGAATGGGTAGAGATAAGCATATCAATAACAGCTTCCTTAGATAACTCATGCAAACTTACCTCACTTTCCTCACTTACCTCACCAATTTCTTCACTATTAGAGGCCATGAGTGCAAGGTGGCACTCTCCATCTTCTTCAAAACTTGAGCTGCTTGAAGATGAAGCTTCCCAAGCTACATGAGCTGCATTCTTGTATCATTTCTCCTTCTTATCCTTACTCTTGTATTTTCTCTCCTTGTTATACTCTTCTTCCTTCTTTGAGGTACCCTTGTAGTGTGACTTTTTTAAATTGGGACATTCACTCTTGTAGTATCCTTTTTGCCCACACTTGTAGCATCTCAGAGTAGAAGAGGAGGATGCTTGATTTCCCTTAAAGTGTTTGCCCTTGATGTAGTTGGCTTCATGCTCACTTGGGCCATCATCATCACTAGAGGAGGAAGGAGAAGCCTGACAAGCAAATTGTTGTTGAAGGATGACCACCTCCACTTGTGCTTTAAAAGCATTATCTTTGATCTTCTTGGCTTCCCTCTCTTCTTGCTTGGCTTCTTCTTCTTGCTTGTCAAGCCTAGGCTCATGGGCTTGGAGGTTGCCAATGAGCTCTTTGGTTGGGATGCTACCAAGGCTCCTCACTTCTTTAATAGAGGTGACATTTGACTCCCATATCTTTGGTAGAGTCCTTAAGATCTTGGAGTTGATTGCACCTCTATCCAAAGTGTTGCCCAATGCAGCCAACCCATTGATGATGACATTGAGTCTTGAGTACATCTCCGCAATCCCTTCTTTCTTACCCATCATAAAGATCTCTAGAAGGCTATTCAACATGTAGATCTTGACCTCCTTGACTTGCTTTGTGCCTTCATAAGTGTTGCACAATTTGTCTCAAATCTCATAGGCGGTGTCCCAAGATGAGATCTGGTTGGAATCTATTGGGGTGAGGGCTGCGTAGAGGATGCTTATGGATTTGGCATTGAGTTGGGATTCCTTGAGTGCAGTTTCACTCCATGTTGCAACAGCTCCAGTTGGCTCCTTGTAAGGTGTGACCATCACCTTTCATATGTCAAAGTTTAACCGTTGAATGTAGAACTGCATATGCCTTTACCAATAGAGGAAGTCAGTGTCGTCAAAGACCAGAGGACGCATGGAGAAGCCTCCCTCTAAGTTGAGAGAACCAAGTAGGTTGTCACCCATCTTCTCCTCTCGTGGGATATTGTTGGAGAAGATCCTTGTATATGATACCACTTGTTGGATCTAGGGCTCTAGAGGGGGGGTGAATAGAGCTACAAAATTTCTCACAAGATAGATTAGACCTCCAAATTATATCAAATTTAAATCAATAGCTTAAGTGCAATTTGAATTCCTAACTAACAAGCATAGCAAGGATGAGAGAGATTTATAACAAGCACTTGACAATGTGATGTAGATTGGTTCTACTCTCCAAAGTAGGAGAGAGTCAGTCCACTACCTAGAGAGGTCAACCTCTAAGACTTTTCAAGTGCTTTTCTCTATATTATCACCAATAAGAGTTACAACACAAGACCACCAAAGGACTTACCCATCCAAGCACAAAGAGCAATCCACCTTACCAAGGACTTACCCACTTTGCAAAAGTCTTCAGCCTTCTTCCAAGGTCTTACCCACTCAAGAACAAGTCTTCAGCCTTCAAGGACTTTTCCACTCTTCTTGGATCTTTAGCCTTTGCCTTCTCCTTCACCTGGAGAAGATCACCACCTCTTCATCAACTTGAAGAGGACCAACTACAACTCCTCCTTCACTCGGGGAAGCTTGCTTCACCTTTTCTTCATGGAGGAAAGGGATAGGGAAGATGGAGAAGATGAGAGCTTTAAATGCACAAGGGGGTAGCTCTCTTACAAAAGGCCTAACTCACTCACAATCACAAAATGAAGTGTAAACTAGAGAGAGAAAGGGGCTTAAGGAGTTGCAACACACTCAACTATAGCAAGGACTTAAAATAGCATGAATGAGCAAACTTGGAATGAACTCTAAGGGATCCTACTTATAGATGAGGGTGTTCCCTTGAGTTGGGGACCACTTAGGGTTGAAATATAGTCATTTTACACAATGCAACAGATCTATTTTCACCTAAAACAACTCACCAATAGTTATAATCACCTTTTCTACATTTTCCGTACATTACATTCGATCGAGTTTCAATAAAGGTAACTCGAATGATCAACTAAAAGACAAAGCTAATTTCAAACTATCGGTCGAGTTTGTTCTGGTAAACTCAAACCATGAGCTAAAATTAGATTTACTCAGTGAGACAGTTGGTTGAGTTCTGTGAGTGTACAACTTGACTGATGGGTCATCTTCAGAAAATCCATCAAAGGATCGGTAGCCTGTGAAAATTTTTTGAAGTTGACTTTTGAGTGATTAAACCTTGGTATTTTGTGTCCCTCATATTTTTCTCATCTTATTTACAAGTCATATCATCAATACAAGTGACTATAAAATTCTTCTAAGGTCATTTGGAGTGATTTCCCAAAACACTTGCATTGCTTTTGACTTGAACTTGAACAAGCTAGGGCTTGTGTAATTTGATCCTTTTCATGTACCTAAAGCCTGAAATCAATCTTGAACAAACATATTAGATACATGGGAATGGAATGGTTAAGTCACTATCAAAATATGGACAATGTAGAACTCTCAAGTCAACAATGTGCTTCTTTTCCCACCATGGTAGTGGATGTTTATATGGCACATTATGTGAAGGAATGGATCCTTTGATCTCACTTTATAATTGATGGATGTTCTCATCCTCCTTATTTGTTTATACTTGCTTATTCTTTTGTTTGCATCATGTGGTGACTACTAGTATAATTTTACATGATTATTTTATGTGGATGTGAAAATTCCCACATATGTGTGCATATGTGAAAAATTCCTACATATGAAAATAATTAGGGCAGACATGCCTAGGTAGATGTATACAAGACCCTGCCACCCCACATTTTAGAGCAGATGTATACAAGACCCTGCTCACCCCACATTATTTTTGGTAGATGCATTTTTTCCTACCTACATGTTTATATTATCTAGTTTTGTCACATGTGAAACACATGGATGCTTGGAACTTATTTATTTCTCTTATTTATCATGTTTTTGACTTACTTTCTTTTACGCCCTCTTTGGGTAGTACTTTACTCTTTCATGGGTAGCCTTTTATTTTGATGTCCCTTATTATTTATAAATTGCTCAATTTCCTTTTTAGTATGCGCATACCAGTTTTTGCTGATGCATCCTCTTTTCTTTTCTTTTTGTGGGGTATGCTTCCATCCCCATGTTTAGACCAAGGAGAGGATAAACAAGGTGGACTTGGACAACAACCTTTGTAGCTGAGCTTTTAGGAGACTTGAAAGAGGTGGTTAGATGATCCTCAGCTAGATCCTTGTTGAAAACTACTAGAGGGGGGGTGAATAGAGTTTTATAGATAATTTAACAATTATTGAACTCAAACAACCACAATGATAATGTTGGACAAAGAGACACAAGGTTTAGAGTGGTTCCAACTATAGCAAATACTATAGCCGTCAATCCACTACCCGGTTGCTTACCCAACCGGGATTTGAAAAGAAATTTATTTTATTACCTCTTCAAGGAATTTACATAAAATACAATCTCTTTTCCTAAACCCTTCAAGCAGCCTTCACCTAGAAGTAATCGCCAACCTTGAAGTAGCCTTCCCTTGAAGTAGATGCACCAACTCCCGTTGCACCAGCCTTCTGAAGTAGCTTCCCTTGCGATAGCCTTCTTGAAGTAGTTTGAAGTCCCCTTCTCCACCTGAGAAGTCAACCCTCTCCAATCCGCAGCCTCCAACCCTAGGAGTAGCAAGGAGAGTACAAAAGATAAACAGGAACAAGAAAGGAAAAGGAAATTACAACTTATCCTTTAAGCCCGAGGCTTGATATGCATAGATCAAGCGTAAGATCTCCTAGCCAAGTATGTGAACTTGTAATTGCTGTGGGTAGGAGAATCTAGCCTATAGGATACGAGATTGAGCTAAGGAGAATGTAGGCCAATGATCACAGTGCTCAAATTTCTTGCAAAGGATTGCTCAAGTATGCTCAAGTGTATTCTCAAGTGTAACAAGTGAATTCTAGTGTCCTATGGCTTGTCCTATTTATAGAAATGGCCTAAGTATGCTTAAGGACGTTCTAGACAACTTCTAGGGGTTTCTAAGTGCTTAACTAGCCGTTAGGTACAAAGTTGTTGCTTTAACAACGGCTAATTAATTTATTCTGCAGTTGCTGTCAGAGACCATCTCGGTCGACAAATGGTCGACCGAGACACCTACTCGGTCAAAGTTTTGTCGACCGACAGGCTCTCTGGAACAAGTGATTTGCAATGTCTTTCTTCAACTACCAACTAACTTGTCTGTTGTGTCTAACGGCTACTTTGGATCTTTCTCGGTCGAGAAGATGGTCGACCGAGAGTGTCTCGGTCGAGGAGTTCGTCGACCGAGAATGATCCTGTTTCAAGGTTTCAATTTAAGCACTAATTATATGTGTGAGTGTGCAAAGGTGATTCTATTCAAATGGGATGACATGTCTAACTATGGTGTTTGGCTAGGGAAAATCTAACGCTTGATTTACATGCAAATCTAAGTACTTGTACATTATATATTTGTACAAGTTTTACAACATTGATTACATTGCATGAAAATAAAACTAAGTAAGCTCTTGGATTTTCCCTTGCTACTTTGTCATCCTGCACACTCAAGTAGCTCGTTAGATTAATAAGAATGAAATGTTTGTCATCATCGAAACAAAGGGATTTATCATAATATCTAATTTATCCAACAATCTCCCCCTTTTTGAAGATGACAAACATTTCCTAAATATGAAATAAGAAAATATAAAGCATGTGAGTTTCATACCTGAAAATTACCTTTTGTAGCCATTTATGTTTTGCAAGTGAGTGCTGGCCAATATGTGATGAAACTCATTTATAGTTTTGATTTTATATTCTTTCTCCCCCTTTGTCACTTCAAAAAGATATCCAAGTTGAATATTTTATTTTTCTTCTCCCCCTTAATATTATGCTCCCCCTTAAATGGATATCCTATTAAACATAGATTTTTGTCTAATTTATCCACAATTTGTTTCTCAATCATTTGCAAAGGATGTTAAGCCTTGAAATGATATGAGATTCCCTTAAGCGTACGATGAATGTATATTGAATTCTCATTTATCAAAGGATGTTAAGCCCTGAATTAAATGAGAATCCTCTAAGCTTAGAGTACAGAAAAATGTCTCCATCCAAATGCAAGGGATGTTAAGCCCTGTTTTGGGTAGAGAGTTCCTTCAAGTACAAGATACTATTTTGAATAATTTCATAAATTTCTTTATAATCAAGGAAAATGTCCAGCTACATATGGTGGTTACAATGTTTTTGTGAGCTTCTTCAATTTAAATGGTCAAAGTTGTTTTTATGATCTCCCCCTTAGTCTTATGCTTTGCTCCCCCTTAGATAGATATCTCAAATGAAAGTTTGAGTACTAAGCAAAAACTATAAAATGTTGTAGATGATCTCCATGATTAACAAAGATGTATGCAATTTGTGGCAGTTTGGAAAACAGAAACCCAGTCGGTCGACAATTGCTCGACCGACAGTGTTCTCAGTCGACTAGTTGCTCGACCGAGGATGTTTCTGGAGAACTGTTTTGTCATGTGTCAATTTAGCCACAATTTTAATAGTTGCCTGTTTTAATTATTACTCCCCTTATTTGTTATTCTCTACAATAATGAACTTATAATCCATAATTTTTGAAGATGTCTCATATGCTTAAAAGAATAACCATTTGAATCAAGCAAAGATGGCAAACTTCATTCAATAGCTTGGAGAATATTACAATCATATAGAAATGACCAATTAATTACAATCATTGTCATTACAATTAGTACAACTTCAACACTTCACTGGAAAGATTTAAGAATTACATCGATGTCCGGATCTTTCCCAAGGAATGGCTCGGCTCCATAATATTTGACCAGAGTTTGCCAATCCAAAGCACCTGTTGTAGTTAATGCATATGCTTCCAGAAATGTGGGAACTCGGTCAAATCGGAAGTGAGCAGCTATATCTTGCAATTGTATGGAGGAAAATTGAGTATGTGCAAGATCCATTGATGGTGGAGGTGGAGGTTGATAGTAGTTTTATGAAGGGTTAAATGGGTTGAGCATGCCAGGATTTAAGGAATGCGGATATTCATCAGTTTGGCTCGGAGAAAGATTTTGCATTCTTTGATTTAAGTATGTCATGGCATGGTGGGTATAGTTGAGTTGGTTACTAAGATGATATTGGGAGCCGACAAGATAAGTGAGAGTATTTTGGATGGGATCAACAGAAAGATTAGTAGGAGGAGGGGGTGGTGGTATATCTTGATGTGATGATTCTCCTTCTACTCTTGCCCTTTTATGACCAAAGTCAATCCCCATCTTCTCTACGGTGTTCTTACTTATCTTTGGTGGTCTACGCTCCCATGTATACCCCATATCTTCAATTTGTAACTTAAGAAAATGTTGAGTGATCTGGCATACAAAATCGGCATACGGTGGATTGCCAGAAAACTCAAGCATGTTTTTAAGTATTATGCGAATGAAGTTTATAGGAATTTCTTTTATGATAGCATAAATTAGACACATGCGGAAAATAGGGACCTCAGATTTATTGGCTCTAGGATGTATGTTAGTGGAAACAATGAGGTTTACTATCCTACATGCAGGTTTTAGGTTTATTGCATAATAGGTTCCCCTATCTTCATGACAAGTGGTATTGGTTTGAAATATGGCTCTTTTTATATCACTAAGGCTAGTGGAGTGGTCATCATGGGAAAATAAATTTAGTGGATTGCCGGTGGTAAGGTCAAGGAAATCTTGGTATTCATCTATATCAATTTCTAGCATATCAAGAATATCCCCTTCGGAAAATTTAAAACTACGCCCATTGACCATGGTGTAGAAGAATGTGGTTTCATTTTCGGTGTGGGATAAGAGATTGGCATAGAATTCGTTGACTACCTTAGTGGAATAGATAGGAAAAGAAGGATTGATGAAGTCCTTCAGCTTTTGCACTCCAAAGAGATTCTCCAGATCGACTATGTTGATGAAGTCCATAGCTTCGACCGGGCGTCGGGGAAGAGGAGCTTTAGAGGAAAGCCGTAGATATCGATCTCCAGCATCTCCGTCGACAAAGGCGATGTCGTTGATGATCGTCAGTGGCGGAGTGGCTTCCCGATCTTCTCTTCTTTTTCTTCCGGCGACTTTCTTCTTCCCACGGACAGCTGAGGATGAGGCCATTTGTGTTTCTTGAGTGTGGAGAAGAAGCAAGGAAGATTGGAGGATAAGAATGTTGAAGGGTTGCACGAAAATGCACTAGAGATGGACTATGGAGGCAAGGAAATGTAAGTGTGAGTAAGTGACTCGTTTTTGCTCCTATTTATAGCATTCCAGCGACCTGGTCGGTCGACGGTTCGTCGACCGAGCGTCCACAACAGTCGAGTTGCAGACGCGCCACTTGGTTCCCCAACGGTCAAAAAAACGGTCATAACGGTCGGTTTACAACGGTCGTATCCAACGGCTATATCTCGGTCGATCACTTGTCGACCGACGTCGTCTCGGTCGAGCATTTGTCGACCGACAGTTCGTCCGATATTGAGTCTGTTTAGTATTTGTCGGTCGAGAGAGATGGGCTGACCGAGAGGTTCTCGGTCGACGAATTCGTCGACCGACAGACTTACTGAGTACATCTTTTAAAGCTGATTTTTAAATGCAAATGGTAGATCATTTTTGTAGAGCATATATATGGATATTCTAAGGGAGTAATATTGGAATAATTTAAGGCTTTAAATGATAACAAATGATTTAATTTTCAAGAAAGATTTATATTAAGATTAGGTTCAAAGAGAGAATTTCCAAAAATAAGCAATTTTTGTCGAAGCTTATTTTAGGTCGCCCTTGACTACGACCATAGCGCCCCTTAGTCAAGTTTTATTTTGACCAAGAGGCAAATTTTGCAGATATTTTTCAGATTTGAATATATTGAGTCTAATATCTGCATAAAATTTAAATATCAAGTTGAAGCATACTACTTAATTGGAGACATAATTAATTATTTCAGAGATACTGAGTTAGAGATTTTGTTGCAAGCAATAACATATAACTAATAAATTATTTTGCTGGCTTGCAAACAATTTTCTATACGCACCCAATGATGAAAGCATGGTATAAAGCATACAATGATAATTCCAGTATATGTATAGACCGGAAAATACCTTTACGAAAAATCATATGAAAATAGGAATTTTCTTTTCATTTGACTTAGACTTTAAATCATCTAGGGAACAAACTAATATTAATTTCATTTACATTTGTAACTATGTAGAGTTGAGATAGACATAGGAATATGCAACTAATGTCTTTGGTCATATCTCAACTTGATTTTGTTCATTTAGTTTGGAGGTTTTGGAATCCAAACTAACTCTACATCTTTTCTCTTATAAGGACATGAAAATGAATAGTGACCAAGGCGCAAACAGTAATGACAACATATTGAGTCAACTTCATATCTTTTTCTATGGTTGTGTCCTATGTTGTCATTGGGTGAGGATGTCCTTTTAGGTACATATATAGATTGGGTTTGTGACTTTCTCTGACTAGGTTGTTGATGAGATTTTCCTTTAGGCTTGTAACCTAGTCCCCTTCTCCCAATTTGTTGATAGGGATTATCTAGAATTTGATCAAGAATGCCATGGTTATTCAAACTACGAACTTGTTGTTGTAGCTTGGCAATCTCATCCATTCTTTTCTTAATGTCTATTTTTGCTTGGTCTAGATTTGATGACAATAAATTTCTTTCTTTAACAATAGTGTCATAATCTATATGGGTGCACAGTAATGGTTGTTTCTGAAGATTGTTTACTTGAGTCTGTAAGTTTGAATTTTCAACAGAAAGGCGCTTGCAATAGGCTTCCATAGATTTTAACTTAAGATCAAAAAATTTATTTCCCTCTTTAAGATTCTCATTTTCAGATGCAAGAGCAAGAAGTTTAACATTTAGATCACCATTTTCCTTATTTGATTTCTTTAATTTCTTTTTGCACTCAACATATTTATTATGTGTTTCTTCAATAATAGCAACTAGTTCTTCTTTAGATAAATCAAAAAGACTTACCTCTTCTTCTTCTTCTTCTTCTTCACTAGTTGTAGCAATAAAGCATTCTTTGTGCTTATCCTCTTCCTTTGATCTCCATGGGCATCCGGTTGTTTTGTGATTTGTTCCTAAACACCAATTGCAGCATGTAGTGGTTTTGTCCAAGCACTTTTCACCATTTCCCTCCATTCTTCAAGACCTGGTTAGGGTTCCTTGAAGCCCGCTCTGATACCAATTGAAAACTACTAGAGGGGGGGTGAATAGAGTTTTATAGATAATTTAACAATTATTGAACTCAAACAACCACAATGATAATGTTGGACAAAGAGACACAAGGTTTAGAGTGGTTCCAACTATAGCAAATACTATAGCCGTCAATCCACTACCCGGTTGCTTACCCAACCGGGATTTGAAAAGAAATTTATTTTATTACCTCTTCAAGGAATTTACATAAAATACAATCTCTTTTCCTAAACCCTTCAAGCAGCCTTCACCTAGAAGTAATCGCCAACCTTGAAGCAGCCTTCCCTTGAAGTAGATGCACCAACTCCCGTTGCACCAGCCTTCTGAAGTAGCTTCCCTTGCGATAGCCTTCTTGAAGTAGTTTGAAGTCCCCTTCTCCACCTGAGAAGTCAACCCTCTCCAATCCGCAGCCTCCAACCCTAGGAGTAGCAAGGAGAGTACAAAAGATAAACAAGAACAAGAAAGGAAAAGGAAATTACAACTTATCCTTTAAGCCCGAGGCTTGATATGCCTAGATCAAGCGTAAGATCTCCTAGCCAAGTATGTGAACTTGTAATTGTTGTGGGTAGGAGAATCTAGCCTATAGGATACGAGATTGAGCTAAGGAGAATGTAGGCCAATGATCACAGTGCTCAAATTTCTTGTAAAGGATTGCTCAAGTATGCTCAAGTGTATTCTCAAGTGTAACAAGTGAATTCTAGTGTCCTATGGCTTGTCCTATTTATAGGAATGGCCTAAGTATGCTTAAGGACATTCTAGACAACTTCTAGGGGTTTCTAAGTGCTTAACTAGCCATTAGGTACAAAGTTGTTGCTTTAACAACGGCTAATTAATTTATTCTGCAGTTGCTGTCAGAGACCATCTCGGTCGACAAATGGTCGACCGAGACACCTACTCGGTCGAAGTTTTGTCGACCGACAGGCTCTCTGGAACAAGTGATTTGCAACGTCTTTCTTCAACTACCAACTAACTTGTCTGTTGTGTCTAACGACTACTTTGGATCTTTCTCGGTCGAGAAGATGGTCGACCGAGAGTGTCTCGGTCGAGGAGTTCGTCGACCGAGAATGATCCTGTTTCAAGGTTTCAATTTAAGCACTAATTATATGTGTGAGTGTGCAAAGGTGATTCTATTCAAATGGGATGACATGTCTAACTATGGTGTTTGGCTAGGGAAAATCTAATGCTTGATTTACATGCAAATCTAAGTACTTGTACATTATATATTTGTACAAGTTTTACAACATTGATTACATTGCATGAAAATAAAACTAAGTAAGCTCTTGGATTTTCCCTTGCTACTTTGTCATCCTGCACACTCAAGTAGCTCGTTAGATTAATAAGAATGAAATGTTTGTCATCATCGAAACAAAGGGATTTATCATAATATCTAATTTATCCAACACTTGTTTGTTTAAGATTGTTTTCCTTTGACTCACCCATGTGTGGTGTAGTGCTGTAAAAAGATATCAAGCTATGTAATAGTTAGATAAATTATTCTTTCGCTGCTACTTATTGTGTTATGATACATACATGTTGAATGAATTGGTTATCATCCCTTTGGTGAAAATTTTATGTGGTGTTTGGTTCAAGGAATGTTGCCTTTTTATTTTAGCAGGGAGTGGTTCCCCTCTGGGATCCCACTCCTTACAACATCCCTAACCATGCTTAATGGATAATGGAGAATTAGAGGTCCCTTAATACTAGTTACCCCCACAGGAGAAAGTGATGTTCTCTCATAGAGGGGAGAATCCTAAAGACCTAGACACTGGCAAAGAAAAAATATTAGATTAATTGTGCCAATAGATAAAGTGTTTCATTTTGAATAATTTCATATGCTGATATTAGTTTTGAGAAATCTCTTTATTGATTATTGTTACCACTTTACATTGTTATACCCCTTTTGAAATTAATATGGTAATCACATTATGCTTTTGCTATTACCATAGTACACTAAGCAATATTACCTAAATTTGATACCATAACTCCTTATTTTTAAATAGCTCAATAATTGAATTTAGTACTAGCCTAGTTGACCTTTATTTTTTCCTTCATGGGGTCCATGTGTTGTTTCTTTCCCCTCTAGGAGTTCAAGGGCAGAAGGAACGCCCACACTGAATATTCTACTGCTGAGATTGGAGGCTAAATGGAGAAGGAGCATAGGGATAGATGTCCTTTGTAACCCTCTTTTCTTTATTACTTTTAGCATTGTAGTCCCTAGAGGACAAAACTCTTTATCTTATATCTTTGTTGAGAGAACAATTTTTCTGTTATCATTTTTTTGGTGTTCAATTTATTTTGTTATCAAACATGGATGCATGGTGTGAAACTATGTCATCACATGAAATGATATCATAGCCATCAACAATAGACATATAGCTTTTCTCCAAATTAGGGTTTCATATAGTGTCCCTCATTAATACTTAGTTTTTCTCATGTCTAGGAGAGGTAACCAATTTAAATATGAGAAACCTAAACCTAATATGCCAAAGCTTTATGGTGAAGGGTAGTACATACTCACCACCTCGTTCGAGGAAGAAAATAAATCATCATACCCACTCATTAGAGAAGATAAGAAAGCACCATACTTTCTAATCTGAAAAGAGAGGAAAGCGCCATACCCCTTCATCTGAGAATAAAAGTAAGTACCATACACCCTCTTCATACAAAAGAAAGTATATTATACACCCTCACAAAAGAAAGGTCAACCTTCTTTCCCAACTTACCGCAAAGGACCCCCTTCACCCCCAAATGACAACACAGCTAACCAGTTGGCCCAACTTCAATCAATCTTGGGTTCATCCACAGAAGGGTTCATTCATAGAAGTGGTGGGAACCTACCCTCACTGACTTTTCAAAGTTGAAGCTTTCTGAGTTCGAAGGGGAAAGGGAATGAGACATAGTGAGAAAGTTAAGGGCTGATTTTGACCACTTAGGATATACTGGAAGGTATGAGCTGCCCATCACACCTATAGGTCAAGTATGTTGCCTTCGTGTTAAAGGAATCGACGAAAGCCTGGTTGCAAAATCTATCTAATACCCACTGTGGAGGTACTATATCACTAGAATGGAAGGAGTTACTTGAGTTCTTATATCGACAATATGTCCCTCAATCTTTGCTCATCCAGAAAGAATTGGAATTCAATTCCATTTGCCAAGGGAATGACTATGTAGCTGAATTAATTCGTCATTTCTTCCTCATAGAGAGGTACACGACTGGTATTCTGAGCAAAGAAGGATCCAAGTTTTCATGAAGGGACTTCACCAAAGTCTAAGAGATAGCTTGACCCCTCAGTTGCCTTTATCATTTGATAAGATGGTTACTAAAGCAAAATACACTGATATGCATTTGCAAGACTCAATTCATACTACACCTCCAAAAAGCAATAGAAATAGTAATGGAACCAATCATCATCATAGTAACATCAATCATGGAGGTAGTCAACAACGTCACAATGATACAATAACAAGACTCCTTAATTCATCCCAGATCCTTATTACAACTGTGGGAAGAGGTGCTATGGAGAATGCTACCATCCTTTACCTTTGCTTCAACTGCTTCAAACCAGGTCACCACAGTGCAAATTGCCCTGAGCCTCAAGATACCCTAGGTCAAGGAAGCAACCTTAATACTAGGTCTACTACAACCCAAAAGCCTATAGAGCATTGTCAAGGAAAGCTATATGCCATGAGGGTTGAGGAAACTAAAACCAACAATGAAATCATAGAAGGTATGAATTTTATTGTCGGCCAATCCATTCTTGATTAACTAATTATATGACTCATTAGTAAATACTTGAAATCCAAAAACCACTGATATATCCTATAGTGTGATTTTTAGGAACCCTAGAAATCCTATAGAGACAAACTATCATAGTTTTACCCGACACACATATATCTGAGTAGGAAGGGCTGTCTACTAAACCTATTTCATGCCATGACCTTTCATCTTTTCTCTAAAAGTTGGAGTTATTTAAGACTGACATACCACCTCTTCCCCTTTCCCATGTTGATCCTTTAAAATATAGATAGATTGAACAATGTGGTTTAAGACTTACCCTAAGTGTCCAAATAGTACTAGATTTTGGGATGAAATCCCTTTTTAGGGGAAATGAGTTGTAACACACTAAAATTTGGTACTAAATTTAATTTCGAGCTCTGATACATAATCCTTATAAAAATTTGAATTTAAGTTTGTACTCATATTTGCACTCCATTTGAAATATCTTAAAACACGAGCCCCAAAATGCAATTTGTCCTAGTTTTGGTCCAGTCATCCCATGCAGGACCCACAATTGAACAATTGAACTCCATTTGAATTTCTTGACTTTGGGATTGCATAAAAAGATATTATTAAACTTTAGATATTAATAGTTGCATATAGAAATTACCTTACTAAAGAATTGAGGGAGTTGGTCTTTTTAATAATTAAATTAATAACCAATAAAGACATGTTGAAATTTTCAAAAGAAACAAATATATGAGTTTAAAGATATAAATTTTAAAAGAAATTGCAACTTGATAAAAGGGGGATTAATAATCCATTTTCATTAATCAGTCAACCAACCATTTGACCAGTGTCCTAAGCGCTTGGTTATCCCTAAAATAGCAGGCCTATATGGGTACCCAGGGCATAGTGATGCACTAAATTTTATTCACTCCAGGGGGATTCATCTGGATCATCTTCTCCAGGGGTTTCCATTAATTCTTTAATGTTTTCCTCACAATCTCCTTCTCTGTCTATGTGTATTGCAACTGAAATCATGTGGGGCTAATCCCCTAATTCCTTAGGACCCGAGAGTAGCCTAGTTATGTGATATACCTGACATTATGAGTTAATATATACAAATTTTGCTAATTTTTGGACATAACTCTACAATTTCTTCATGAATTATCTATGCTTGATCACCATAGTTGATTTATTAGACCGTTAATTGCTTCAAGAGAGGGATTAATGGTTGGATAAGTTGTAGCATTATACATCCTACATCGCACCTTGAGAGAGGGCTTATAGATGTGAAGGGTAAAGCCTAGAGGATTCATTAAAGCACCTAACTAATAATTAAATCACTACAAGAGTGAAATTTGTATTAGATTAGGCAGTGAATTATGTTGTGGGAGTGGGTAATTCTTTCTACATGTCCCTTGGTCTAGGGTGAAGAGAACTAAATATTGATAAATAATGTTAGTAGCATATAAACCATGGTGAAACCATATTCCTATGGAATCCATTCAAATTTGTGATCACAACCTCAATAATTTCTTTTTAATTCTTACAATTAGTCAATTAATCAATTAATCACCTTTTTCACTAGGTCTAGCTAATCGAGCCATAGTTAGTAGTAGTCTCTAAAGTCATGTTTCCCCAATTTTGATATTCGGGCCTCTTTTGACCTATATTATTTTGATGTGTGCACTTACTTTATATACATGTAGTAAACACACATTGAATTTTTGGCATTGTTGCTGAGGAAATGACAATCCAACACTACAAGTGTTGTGACCGGACACTCTAGTCCATAATTTTATTTTTCGTTTCATTATTTTTAAGCCAAAAATTCAAATCTTCATTTAATCACTACTATCCAATTGTCACATTTGTCAATTATGTGCAGGAGCTAGTACATGGTTCAGACTAGGACCATCGATTACTGAGAGTCAACCCCACCGAGCATTAGCGTAGAGGAACTCCATTGTAGAGCACAGGAGTACAATGATTTTGTGGGAGGACTTATCCAAACTCCACCACCATAGGAAATACAACAAGAACAAGTAGCAATGGGAGATGGTAACGTGGAAGCTGAGGAGCAAACAATCTAGAAAAAGATAAAGGATTCATTGGCTACAAGGCAATTGGGACCCATTGTGAAGAAGGAAGTAAATGTGGGCAGTTATAAAATTGATCCTAGGCTGGTGGCACTTATAAAATCATAGGCTTTTCATGGGCATGATATGGAGGATCCAATGTGTCATATGAATAATTTCATGGAAAGTTGTGACATGCTGAAGATTGATAGGGTGTTGATGACAATAATATATTTAAAATTATTTTCATATTCACTAGAAGATAAGGCAAAGGCTTGGTTCTTAACCCTACCCTCAAAATCTATGTCTACCTATGATTGAATGATTGATACCTTCTTCAAAAGGTACTTCCCTCCATTAAAGACACAAGACCCAGTTGGAAAAATCTATAATTTTAAGTAGCAAGCAGAGAGAGTCTTACAATGAAGCATGGGAGAGGTTCTAAAATATGTTAAGGAAGGTCCCTCATCATGGGATTGATGATATAGACTTTGAATAACTTTCTACTGTGGGCTACATAAAGGGGAAACAAGCACACTCAATAGAAGAAGAGCAAGATTTTTTCTCAACAATAAGGCATCTAGATGCCACGAGATTATGAAGAACATGGATAAAAATCAATCATGGGGAGAGGAAAGAGAGACTCTGACAATAGTTAAAACTATTGAAGAGTTTAGAGAGATCACAATGCTGAACGAGAAGATGGACAACCTTACCAAGAAACTCGATCAGAAATCAGGAAGCTCATCTAGAGGCAAGGAATAAGAATGCAAGTATATGCGGTAGTAGAAGTACAAGGACAGTAATGACTATTCATGGAGAAAGGATCCTAAATTTTCATGAAAGGATCCCAACAACTTTCATCAAGACTCATCTCAAGCACATCAGGCCAAGCTACAACAAGGCAGTGCACAACAACATCATCAATAAGACAGGGCTCCCAACAAGATAGACCACATAGAGGACATGCTAGTCAACTTGGTCAGTCAGGTTGAGACTATCATTGGCCAAACATAGAGGGACTTGTAGAATCAAGGAGCACATATCTGTGGCATAGAAAATTAGATTTCTCAGATAGTAGAAAAAGTAGCATCCTTAAAGAAGCTAGGACAACATGGACTCCCCACAAATACTGACATCCCTTCTAATAACCAGTAGGTGAAGGGAGTGTTACTCCGTAGTGGCAAGATATTTTTGAATGAACAAAAGACCACCCTAGATGCAAAGAACAAGGCAGATAACACGAGACCAATATCGACTACTGATCCCCTTGAGCTAGATACCGCATCACAGAAGAAGGAGGTTGTAAATGAAATTAAAGAGCCAAATGAAGCCAAGAAGGACTCTTAAGTTCCACCTCACCAGAGGAATTTGGTGACTCCACTACCATTCATAAATAGCTTGAAGACAAAGAAGGTTGACCAATAGTTTAAGAAGTTTCTGGACACTTTTAGAAATCTTCATGTAAAAATACCTCTTGTAGATGTTATAGAACAAATTCCATCACATGAATTTTTTTTAAAGGACATAACTAACAAAAAGCAGAGGATAGTTGATTCAGATGTAGTGGTATTGAAGGAGGAGGTCAATGCACTTATACAAAGGAGATTTCCACATAAGAGACTGTTGACTCAAGGTCAATTAGGTCAATGTTGACTCACGTCTAAATTGACTAAACCTATGTTTTGATGATGACTAACCATTCCACATATTGGTGTCTAATGTATCTACTTGAGTGATTTCAGATTAGGTATAGACACACTCCAATTTCCCTAACTTGCGCATCTCAAATTGGAGAAAAGACAAGTCAAAGTCATACAAGTGCACGTTTTTGTAATATGATGTATATCCATTAGAATCATGTTGTAAATCACTTGTAATGATTGTATGACTTGTAATTAAGCTTAGAAAAATATCAGGAGCACTTAGATCGAATATTAGAGCACTTTAGATGCAACTTTGAAAATTGATTACAGGCACTTTGTCGGTCGAGTTTCCCAGCCTAAAAACTCGACCGATCATCCTTGATCGATTTTCTGGAGATTACATCGGTCGAGTTGTGTTTACACAAAACTCGACCGATGGAGTAACTGACCAAATCAATTTTCATTGGTCGGTCGAGTTTCCTCAGGACAAACTCGACTGATGGTCTGAATATCGGCTTTGTCTTTTACTCTATCGGTCGAGTTACCCTTATAGAAACTCGACCGATTGCACTATACGGAAAAGTGCAGAAAAGTGCTTCTAGTCGTTGTGGAGTTGCAATAAGTGAAAATAGATCCGTTGCAAGCCACAAAACGGCTAGTTTTCGTTCACAAGTGTTCCCAAAGGCTAAGAGGCATCCCCAGCTATAAATAGGACCCCTTGGGCTTCATTCCAAGGTTGAACATTCATTGCAAACTCTATGTGAGGCTCCTATTCTATAGTTGAGTGCTTCCTATAGCCTCCTGGCTCTCTCTAAGCTTAATCACTTGCTACATCCATTAGAGTGAGTAGGAAATCTGTAAGAGAGCTAGTCCTATATGTATATCTTGTGAGTCTCTCACTTCCACAACCTCCCCATCTCTCATTTGCAATCATGAAGATGAAGGTTCTCTCTCTTATCCAAGAGAGGTGAAGAAGAACAAGGGAAGGCGTCCCTTGGTGAAGATCAAGGCTGAAGACTTGGAGCTAGAGTGGGTAAGCCCTTGGAGAAGGCAGAAGACTCAAGCTCAAGTGGGTAAGACCTTGGTGGAAGCTTCTCCGAGTGAAGGTGAAGTCAAAGGCGGAAGATCCAAGAAGAGTGGGTAATTCCTGCAAGGCTGAAGACTTGTGCAAGAGTGGGTAAGTCCTTGGAGAAGGTCGAAGACTCTTGCAAAGTGGGTAAGTCCTTGGTAAGGTTGAAGACTCTTTGTATTGGATAGGTAAGTCCTTTGGTTGGTCATGTATTGTATGTCTTATGAATGAATATAAGAGTGTAATAGTTTTGAAGTCCTAGAGGTTGACCTCTCTAAGCAAGTGGACTGACACACTTCTAGTTTGAAGTGTGGAACCACTCTAAATAGCTTGTCTAATTGGTGCATGTTCAATCTCTCTCTCCCTTGCTATGTATGTTTTAGTTGCACTCAAATTACCTATTTAGCAACCTTATCTTGTCATATATCTTGAAGGTTTAATGAGTTTTGTTTAAGTGCTTTCAGCTCTATTCACCCCCCTCTAGAGCATCTAATCACCCATCTAGGATCCAATAGAGACAAGATCCAAACTGCTTTAATATACCATGTTACATCAGAAAGATCAAGTTTGGTGAGTCTCTCTATAACTCTGGGGCAAGCATAAATCTCATACCATTGACGACATTTAAGAAATTGGGGCTAAAGGAATCCAATAAAAGTAACATGACCATACAATTAGCTGATAGTTCAGTGGTGAGGCCAATTGGTATATGTGAGGATATGTTGGTCAAGGTGGATAAATTTATCTTTCCAGCAGATTTTGTAGTCATGGAGATGCAGGATGATCACGACATTGAGCTACTCTTGGGGAGGCCATTCCAAGCTACAACAGACATGATCGTAGAGATGGGTAGAGGAAAACTAACTTTTGGCATTCTAGATGACCACTTTGAAATAAAGATGTTGGATTCTCAAGAAACAACCAGTGATAAGGCACATTGTCACTTGTTGCAACAATTGAATAGTGATCTGTCTTTATTTCTAGGGAAGCCATTTTTGGATATGGCTCATGTCATGACGAAGGTGCAAAAAGGCACTTTAGCAGTGGATATTATTGAGTTGCTAAGGAGGTTTCTTTTTTATAAATGCGGCAAAGTACCCTGATGATGAAGAGGAGGAAGCATGCCAATGACAATTGAATAGGCATCATCCCTCACTCTCACCTAAGCATATCCACAATTAACATTAGAGGTCTTCATCATGAACTTGGTGGATGATTACACTCTTTGTCATTCATTGGAGGAGTGTGTTTCGTTTCTAAAGGCATTGCCATGCTTATACACCATGCACTATGAATATTTAGGACCACCTATGACACCATTGATTCCATCATTGTAGTGTCCTCCAGAACTCGAGCTGAAGCCACTTCCTCCCCATTTGAAGTAAATTTTCTTGGCAACAAATGAGAAGCTTCTAGTCATCATTTCAACCTCATTAGACATGTATGAGGAGGAGCAATTGCTTGTAGTGCTAAAGAACCACCAAGCAACATTTGGGTGGTCTATTGCAGACATCAAGGGGATATCTCCTAGTTTTTGCTAACATAAGATCATAATTGAAGAAGGAGCCAAATTGATAGTACAACCTCAATGACGTCTCAATCCAATCATGACTGAGGTAGTGAAGAAAGAGGTACTGAACCTTCTATCGACATGTACAATTTATGCTATATCTGATTCTAGTTGGTTTAGCCCAAACCAAGTGGTTCATAAGAAAGAGGGATAATGGTCACAACAAATTCAAGGAGTGAGTTGATCTCTACTAGATTAGTGATCATGTGGTATGCCTGTATTGATTATTGCTGATAGAATACTATCACGCTTAAAGATCATTTTCAACTTCCCTTTATTGATCAAATCCTTGAGCGGCTCGCTGTCGTTCTCATTTCTATTTTCTGGATGAGTATTCTGGGTACAATCCAATTTCCATCGAGCCACAAAACCAAGAGAAGCATAGCTTCACTTGTCCTTATGGCACGTTTGCATACCTTTGAATGCCCTTTGGTCTTTGTAATTCACCAACTACTTTCTAGAGATGTATGCTCACTATTTTCTTGGATATCGTTGTCTCAAGGTCTTTATGGAAAAATTTTTGGTGTATGGAGAGACTTTTAAAGACTATCTTGACAGCCTTGACAAAGTTTTGCAAAGGTGTGAGGACACTCACCTAGTGTTGAACTGGGAGAAGTGCCACATGATAGTGAATCAAGGGATAATTTTGGGGTCTAATAGAGGAATGGAAGTCAATCTGGTAAAGATTGTAGTGATCTCTAAGCTTCCTCCACCATCATCGGTGAAGGGGGTTAGGAGTTTTCTAGGACACATCGACTTTTATCGATGTTTTATAAAAGATTTTTCAAAGATTGCAAAACCCCTTTCTGAATTGTTAGAGAAAGATGTTGAGTTTAATTTTGATGAGCGGTGTTTGAAGGCTTTTGAGGTGTTAAAGGATAAATTAGTCTCCACACATGTGGTACATGCTCTCGATCGGAGCCAACAGTTTGAGCTCATGTGTGACACATTGGACTATGCGGTAGGGTTGTGCTAGGACAACACAAAGATAAAACACTTGATGTTATTTATTATGCATCGAAAACCCTTAATGATGCCCAACTTAATTACACTACAACCGAGAAAGAACTTTTGTATGTGGTGTTTGTTTTTGAAAAAATTCACCAATATCTAATTGGGGTGAGGGTTATAGTTTGGAATGACCATGCAGCACTAAAATATCTGTTATAGAAGAATGATGCCAAGCCTAGATTGATAAGATGCATTTTTCTACTGCAAGAATTTGATATAGAAATCAAGGATAAGTCAAGGATTGAAAATGTGGTAGTCGATCATTTTTCTAGGTTGAAGAGAGTGGATGAGAAGGACTTAGAAACACCCATTATTGAGGAGTTTCCTAATGAAAAATTGTTCACCATGTAAAATAAAGACCCGTGGTTTGCAAATATTGTGAACTACTTGGCATGTGGAAAGCTTCTAAAAGATTGAGGGTATCAAGATAATAAGAAAATTTTCCACTCCCTTAGATTTTATGTGTGGGATGACCCAATCTTACTCAAACAATGTAGGGACATGATTTTGAGGAAGTGTGTGCCTAAGTGTGAGACTGAGAATATCTTGGCACACTGTCACTCCCTACCTACTGGGGGGTACCATGCCATCTCAAGGACAACGACCAAGGTGTTACAAAGTGGTTTTTATTGGCCATAAGTATTTAAAGATGCTTATAATTTTGTTGGAAATTGGTGATGCATGTTAGTGAGCAAGGAATATATCTAGAAGAGATGAAATGCCCCAAATTTTTTTTTATGAAGTTGAGGTTTTTAATTTATGGGGAAATGATTTTATGGGACCGTTTGTGTCTTCCAATTCCAATTTGTATATTTTTCTTGCAGTTGACTACATGTCTAAGTGGGTGAAGCAATTCCAACCCACACCAATGATGCACATGTTGTTTGCAAATTTGTAATGGACTATATTTTGTATAGGTTTGGAGGTGCCGAGAGGGATGATAAGTGAGGGGGGATCTCATTTCACTAATAAGAAGTTTGGAGCTTTATTGAATAAGTATGGAGTGAGGCATAGAGTAGGAAACCCGTACCATCCATAGACCCACAGTCAAGTTGAGGTGTCTAATAGAGAGATTAATAAGATCTTAGAAAAAACAGTCTCAACAAATAGGATTAATTGAAGCATGCAACTAAATGACGCTTTGTGAGAATATAGGACAACCTATAAAACACCTATAGAACAAATCCATTTAGGCTGGTTTATGGGAGACCTTGTCATTTACTTGCAGAGTTGGAACACAAAGCCAAGTGGGCTTTGAGGATGCTAAATTGCAATCTTGATGTTGCAAGAAAGAAACACATGTTGGATCTCAATGAATTGGATGAGCTCAGGCTAGATGCCTATGAAAGCTTGAGGATATATACAAACAAAACCAAGAAGGTCCATGATTGCCATATATTACATAGAGTGTCTACTCCAGGACAAAAGGTGCTTCTATTCAATTATAGGATGAAATTGCATCTGAGGAAATTAATGTCTAGATGGAGTGGCCCATATGTAGTGGTTAAGGAATTCCCTCATGGAGCAGTGTGGATTAGTGATGGAGCTTATCCATTTCTTGTAAATGGGTAGCCGTTAAAACACTACTATGGGGAGAGTTGATACATGAGCGAGAAGAGTTGAATCTCCTTGAGCTTCATTGATGTCTTACTTGATCTAATCGTCAAGCCTATGCTGTAAAAAAAGATGCTTGTTGGGAGTCAACCCAGTTTTATTTTAATGTACTTTAGTTTTTGTCTTTCACATTCTTTCTAGGAGTTTTCATTGTTATAATTTGCATTCCAATTACTAAATATTTTTAGATATAAAAGGTACCTTGATCCTTTATGTTTGGTGTGCAGGCATTAGAAAAGTCGGTACCACTGACACCAGTTTCAGTGGCACGAATACCAGATGTGAAAATCAACAGTAGAATCTTGAGAGCCTGTCAGTACCATCCAGAAGCCAATTGGTGGCACCAAAATTGAAAAAAAAATGTCATAGTGATGAACACCAACAACTCGGTACCATCGACACTGCAATCGGTGGCACCGATTCCTTGCAGAGCTAGAGCCGAATTTTCTGTGCAGGTTTGGTACTACTGACATCATGTCAGTAGCATCAACACTTGATGATGCACCAGGTTCGAGATATCAAGGTGCCGCTCGAGATTACTAAGGAAATCAACAACTCTGGTATCACCAACTCATGAAGTCAGTGACACCGACGTCTTCAGCAGTGGTGGCTAAAACGCAACTCAGTACCATCGACACACCTGAAAACACATAATATGTAGATACACAATTTGACGGACAAGATCTTCTCCATCCAAAGGTCGATGGTATTGATCCTATAATGCATTCCAGAAGTCAATACCATTGACATGACATTAATACTATTAACACCGAGCAATCTATGTGTCTCTACATCAACAAACATGAGCTGTCAGTATCAATGATGGATACTGATTTCACACAGATCAGGGGGACGAGTCGGTTCCACCGACACACCTGTGGGTGGTACCAAAGCAACACGTCAGGATAGTCATGGTATATCAAAGGAGAGGTGTGGGTTGTGATTCAAACACACCCACACCCATCTCCCTTGCAATCACAGAAGCATCACAACTCCAAGGTGACCAGAGTCTTCTCGCACTCTCTTCTTCATCTCTTTTCTCTTTTCAAATATATGGCAACAAGGAGGTCATCTTCATCGGCAACATGAGTCAACATGATGGTGCCCAAGCCAAAACACATGGCTCAATTCAGTGATGACCAAAGGAAGAGTTATGACGACCTGACGAAGAGGAAGTTGATACCCACATGGTATGGTGATCATACCTTCCTCAATGATGCGGGTTTCACTGAGAGTCTTTAGCAAGTCTGTGCTGGCCAGGACATGGTGGGAAATCACCCCTTCTTTGGTGATTGTCTCTTGGCATCCTTGTAGGTTTGTTGCATCCCTAAGCACGGGGATGGCTGGGAGGAAGGTTGGGTGCACTTCTGCCTCTATAACACCGTCCACCACTTCACATTGGAAGAGTTGAATGCCATCTATGGATGGCCAGTAGGGGATGTTCTCTACACACTGGACGACTTCTCTACATCCAACCTTTTAAGGACCTCCTCCAAGCTAGATTTCAACTACTTCAAGAGGGCTCATCTTGTCAAAAAGCACGAGGGCAAGGTGTTTGCCTATTGCACTATAGATGACCAACTATGGGAAATGGCCCTTCCTGACCCCATCTTCTATCTACCACTTCTTGAGGTGTCCAACATAGGATGCAGAAGTGGTATTGGAGGAGCAAGACAAC
The DNA here is from genome assembly GCA_963693085.1 of Alisma plantago-aquatica. NCBI lineage: Eukaryota > Viridiplantae > Streptophyta > Magnoliopsida > Alismatales > Alismataceae > Alisma > Alisma plantago-aquatica. The sequence continues at coordinate 815,042,979 of OY856410.1, forward strand.
CCCAATAGAGTAGGGTGGAGATGCTGACAAGGAAGAGGGAACCTTGCCATTCACATAGTTTCGGGTTACCTACTGGTCTTCACGAAGATATGGACCATCAAGCTCTGCCGCTCCATGACCTGCTCAACGAGATGATACTTTTTCTATGGCAGATATGTATAGGATGTTGCAATCAATTTAACATGGAAAACAACAATAATCTACAACACTAGTAGAAATCCACGATGTTCAGGAACAACTTCTACAACAACAACATGCCATTTATGATAATGAACGTATTCTCCTAGCCAACTAGGAGAATATACACAGTCGCCTGCAACGAATTGAGCACTACCAACAACTGCTCTATGATCATTATTGGAGACATGGGTAGTTTTCTAACTACCTACAACCTCCAAAGATGCCAACGCAACCACCCGACTTCACTAGCACCTTCCATCCACCGGATCTAAACATGAAGCCACCACCATTCTAATTTGGTACCATTGTTCCACCTCTTTGATTGGATCTTGACTATGCAGACATAGTCAAGTTCATGCTTAGGGGGATACTGGAACAATTTTATCCTAATGATTTTAGATTTATCTTCATGTTTTTAGTTGTTATTTTATTTTTGTAGGATCCACAACTATCTAGTGTAACTGTGGAGCATAATTATCTTGATTTTTTCCTTCATTATAGAATTTGTTCTTTTGAGCTTGTGCAGTAAAATATAAAAAATGTCATATTTTTGAAAGCTTATTTGCAAATTCTAAAGGCAACATCACCTAGAGGAAATGTATGGGTTAGTCAGTTTGAGGACATTTGACATGAACAAAAAATCTTAAACTATACATGAATTGAGTATGACGATGGGGTTTGAGACTAAACTGACCAAATAAATAATGAGACCTTAAATGCAATCTTTAGAAAGAAATACTAAGGTTACCATGTACACAGGTTATTATGAGAGGGACATATCATGGTTTAAGAAAGACATTATCTCTTAATATGTGATTCCATCCGCTATTCATACATTTGATCCACTTCCTTAAGATGATCAAGTAACCTAAATTATTTCCTCTTGATTGCATTACATAGCATAACGGGTGGCAAGATAGTTAGTTTTCCTTATCGCATTAGTAACAAAATGTTTTTTTTTTGCATATCAATTAGTCACATTACAAAATTCATGTAGATTGCATATCCTATGCATCATTCATTCTTTCATCATGCACCCATGTTGTTTTCCTCTGAATTAAAGTAAAAAGATACACATCCATACCCATCAAAATGAAAAAAAAGAATGAGTTATTATAGTGAAGCCTGATCATACTCTTCTACCATGCTGAAATAGTAGGGCAAAAAAAAAAAATGAAAAAAATAATTTATTATATAATAAAGGTGGAGAAAAGGATGCCTTGAGCTCAATTCTAAATTTTTCTTCAAGAAGAGATGAAAATGGGTACGTGATATATTCGTTTATTTTTCTCTCATCAATCAGATAAGCCTTTCAGTGCATGCATCATTCCACCCAAAATATTAGGCATTAAGATTCATGCATTTCTTACTTCCTTCATTTTATAGGTTCATCATGTTTATTTTTGAATAAATGATTTGAAAATTACTTGTGATCTTCATAATCCACCTACTTCATTCCATCCATTGCTCTTTACGGTAGGCCACATATATGATTGATATCCTCATTCATTCGCATAAGGAGAACTGCTTCCAATTAGTTTGGTAGGTAGAAAAGAGTAATGTAGTTAGGGGATCACATGATGCACCAAGTAAATGCCCTATTGGCTATGATATTAACTACTCTATTGATATGTTTCTTTGATCTAGGGGTGGACATCTGTAATGAAATTTTTTGGTCACTCGAGAGTAAGTAATTTTTCAATGGTTGGTAAGATCCGATTTAGGACCGGCAGGTGGGGCTAGTTGAGAATCAAAGTTCATATTATTTGTCCTTTTGCTGACTTGTCTCAAACATATCAGAGAGTAGTGTTTCTTAAGGGTGAGCAACATTTAAGCTTAGGGGATTTTGATGCACGAAATATTATTCACTTTTCACATTTTATTTTATTATGTATTTCATGCGTATTTTCTCATTTTGACATTAATTGTGCATGGTTTATCATAATTGGTTAGTGACATACATTTTCATCAATTATTATCTATTTCTATCAGTACATATTTATTTATAATAATTTATGGGACTTATGTTCCTTATCTCAAATTTTTGGTGGATTGATAAGTCCTGGTTCAGCTTGGTGCTACTGATAGTATAGTCGGTGGTACTGACAATGGAAGAAAAGGGAAGGCATGAGTCAAAGACGCTCACTGGTACTGACAAAAATTCAATACTATCGACTTGATGAATAGTAATGCAACCAAAGCCATTTGGTGCCACCGACCTCCAGTTGGTAGTATCGACTTGTAACTAGAAAAATTGTCAGGAGATGCCAGGGAGCAATTCAGTATTATTGAGGCCTCAGTCGATAGTACCAAAACTCACATGGAGTTGTGACCCAGAAGAGGACTCAGTGCCACCAACATCCTTTTAGTGGTATCGACTTGTCACTATCATACGATATTAAAGATCGTGATTAATCCAACAACCATGTCTTAACAATGTCCTGAGTCAATCTTATGACTAAGGAGGATTTTGACCAGACCTAATTATCACACCAGAGTTTGTTGCACAACATGAGAGAGTCATGATAAGACAAAGGAGAGGAGAAAGCAACATTCAAGATGATTCGAGCACCTCTGTGGATAGATTTGCATCCAGAAGACAACAAATTACCATGTGTGTTAGAGGGAGTTATATGGATCATCTTCTCTAGAGGTTTCTGTTAGTTCTTTAATATTTTCCTCACCATCCCCTTCACTCTATGTCTATGGCAACTGAAATCATGTGGAATTAATCCCCTAATTCCTTAGGACCTAGGAATAGCCTAATTATGTGTTGTACTTGATATTATGAGTTAATATATACATATTTTCCTAATTTCTAGACATTACTCTATGATTGTTTCATGAATTATCTATGATTGATCATCATAGTTGATTTCTTAGACTGTTAACTACTTCGAGAGAGGGATTAAGGGTTGGATAAGTGGTAGCTTTAGATAACCTAGACTGCGCCTTGAGAGAGGGCTTACATCTATCAAGGGTATAGCCTAGAGGATTCGTTAAAGCACCTAACTAATAATTAAATTGCTATGAGAGTGGGATTTTTTTTAGATTAGGTATTGGATTACACCGTGAGAATGGGTAATTCTTGCTACAAGTCCCTTGATCCAAGGTTAGGAGAACTAAATATTGATAAATAATGTTAGTTGCAGTATAAACTGTGGTGAAACCATATTCCTAGGGAATCCATTGCATTTTTGATCACAACCTCAGTAATTTAGTTTTAATTCTTGCAATTAGTCAATTAATCAATCAATCACCTTTTTCACTATGTATAGTTGGTCGAGTCAGAGTTAGTAGTAGTATCTGGAATCATGTTTTCCCAAGTTCAATATTCAGGCCTCTTTTATCCTATATTACTTTGATACGTGCACTTGCGTTATATACATGTCGTAAACACACATCACATAGTGGTTACACAGTAAAGAAATGGCAAAACGCCTCCTACCCATCGTCCTCCCCCTCTTGCCCCACATGCTCTGACTTCAATTCTTACAGACCAAGGGATAGGAACCAAAATGGTGGATGCCATTGATGGTCAACGATTATAGGAGAAACATCTACAGACCTTGCTCATTCATGGCACAACCTTAGGCCTGATAGGGAGTGCCATGGGCATCACCCCCACCCCCAAAATGCTAACCCTAATACCAAGAGATCCTATAAGTACCTCCCCCACCCTGCGATAGACGTGCAAACTCCATAGTCACTATAGATCTCCTCCTCCTCCTCCTCCTTCCTCCTAACCCTTAGATTCTCATATCTCCCTTTCTCTCTGTTGAGCTATGTAGAGAAATGCCTTGTGCTTGCCAATAGATCTCCACCATCACCCCTCCTCCAATCTCTCCCCTTCGAACTATTTTGCACTGGCTAGCAGGCCGCAAGCAGCTGCACTACTGGCATGTGTTGTTTGTAATGGAGCGCTAGGCATCCCTAACCCCCACTGGTCCCACCTTGCTTCTCCACTGAGTCCGAATAGTATTCCAAGTCAGAACCACACCATCTCAACCTGCTCCATGGCTGACTGGGAGTCCTCTGATGAGCTCTTGTCTGCTACACACCTCACCACCAACAACTATTGTGATAGAGACTAATGACCAGTGCAGACTACCCCTCCATTCTAGCTCCCGGGCATAGACGCATGATGGACAATTATCAACCCTACCGCTAAGAGGTACAAAGAGCTAACTCCATCTCAAAGGTTCCTTTTTCATCGATTTGTATACAAGTAACCAAGTCAAATATAGTAATAACTAAAATTAATAAAGTTAGAGAAATGAAGACTAAGGGGAATCAATATACAAAACCATAATGGTATATACACATTGTGAACTAGATGATTTTGATCCTAGTTAGTACATATGTGTACACATATGACTTATATAATCTACATAGATAAAATGATCGACCATTAGGAAGTAAAAAAGATCAAAGAAATTCCCATGGTTTAGACTATATTTGATTATCTTTGTTAATGATTCACATAATGTAGATTTCAACATAATAAAGAAGAAAATGAATAAAAATAAGGATATTAAGGGCATATATGGTGAAATCAAATTAAATAGATGGAAACCCTAGTTTTAGCTATCTTACTTCTTTTGCAAATAATAAAAGTTATTTAATATGCATGTAGCCTATACTATTGTATTGCATAAGTAGTATTATGAAAATTATACATACCATGAACATGAGTAATGAATACTATAGTACATGTGCACAAAGATATAACTACAGTGATGGGAAGGAACTTAATGATCTAAAGATAATACACTATATCAATAAAAAGATTATTATTAAGATATCCTACTCCGTAAGGCATAAAAGGGTAGTTTCACCTGGTAGCAACCTAGAAGGTGATTCCAAGCTAAGAAACATCAAATAACCCTAGTACCTTCTCTCTTGCTAGATTCGTGATACATTGGCATCCTTGAACCCTTGCAGACATATTGATTGGAATTTCTCAATTATAAAAGGTATGAAATTCTCAATTCTTTCTTGAACTATTTATTTCCCTCTTGAGTTTCATCTACATAACTTTGCAGAAGTGGTGAATCAATTTTATTAGCCTTTCCCTCTTGTTAAAGTTCACCACGACTAAATTTAAATCTTGACCATTGTTGAGAAATTGAAATATTGTTAGATTTTGATATTGGCACAAAAACTCAAAATATTAGCTAAGCTCTTTGGCTCACTAGATTCGATGGGTCACACCCCAACCCTACACAGTGTATAAAGGACAATTAGAGGTTCCTTAGTTCTGGTTGCCCCAACATGCGAAAGTGTTGTTCTCTCATAGAGGGGAGAATGATAGGCACCTAGTCACTGACGAAGACAAAATATTAGATTGATTGTGCCAATATATAAATCATTTCATTTTGAATAATTTGATATGTTGATATTAGTTTCGATAAATCTCTTTATTGATTCTAATTACCACTTTACATTATTATACCCCTTTTGAAATTAATATGGTAATTGAATTATCCTTTTGCTATTTCCATAGTACACCAAAAAATCTTACCTGGATTTGATTTCACAACTCCTTATTTTGAAATAGCTCAACAATTGAATTTAGTACTAGCCTAGCTAACCTTTATTTTTTCCATCATGGGGTCCATGTGTTGTTTCTTTTCCCTCTGAGAATTCATGGACTGAAGGACCACCCCACATTGAAGATTTTGCTACTGATATTGGAGACTAAATGGAGAAGGAGCATAAGGCTAGATGACCTTTGTGATTCTCTTTTCTTTAGTACTTTTAGCATCATAGTCCCTAGAGGACATAACTCTTTATCTTATGTAATTGCCGAGAGAACGATATTTGTGTTTTCATTTTGTTGATGTTCAAGTTACTTTGTAGTCATACATGGACGCATGGTGTGAAACTATGTCATCACATATAGATTGTGAAAAGTCCCAATATGTCTTTATGAAGACTTGGAGATGCGAAGCTTATGTCAAGAAATAGATTTTAAAAAAAGTTTGGACCCAAAATTTTCAAATGTTATTTTGTTGGATATTATAAGGAAACCAAGGGATAATACTTATGTATTACATTTAATAACAAAGTGTTTGTTTCTAGAACTATTGCATTTCTCAAAAAAGTATTTATTTCTAGAGGAACCTGTGGGAATTCAAAGAATTTCCAATCCAACAATATATCATTGAACCTATGAAATTGATAAGGAACGGGAGGAATCACAAACTATTGTGGAATCTCAAGTTCACTCTATAACATAAGAACATGAAGGTCTAGAAGGACATGTCATGAGCTAAAGATGATTGGATTTATCATGACTCAACATGATGACGTGTTGGTCATTGATGATGATGAACCAACAACCTAAAATGAGGGTACAGAGGGACTGAATCATGAGAAATGGCTTCAAGCCATGAGATCTGAGATGAACTCCAAGTATACCAACAATGTATGGACCTCTGTGGATCCAACTGAAAGGTAAAACCCCATAGGGTGCAAATGGGTCTTCAAGAAGAAGACCAACATGGATGGTAATGTACAAACCTACAAAGGTCGATTGGTTGCAAAAGGTTTCAAATAGTTCAAGGTGTTTACTATGATGAATTTTTTTCACCATTTTCCAGGGTTGGAACTAATAGGATCATGCTTTCCATTATAATTTATCATGGATATGAAATCTGGAAAATAGAAGTTAAAACCACATTCCTTAATAGGAATATCCTTAAGGATGTGTACATGACACAACCTGAAGGTTTTATTGCTCAAAATGAAGCTAGAAAGGTTTGTAAGATATAAAAGTCAATCTACAAATCAAAGCAAGAATCTCTAAGTTGGAATTTATATTTTGATGAGACAACCAAATAGTTTGGTTTCGTTCAAATTGAACATGAACCTTGTGTTTAGAAAAGGTTAGTGGGACATTAATGCATTCCTCATACTGTATGTTGATGGCATACTATTGATGGAGAATGGCATCCCTACCTTATATTTGGTTAAAACATGGTTAGGAAATACCTTTCGATGAAGGAGTCAGGAGAAACTTCCTATATATTATGAATCAATATCTATAGATATAGATCTGGAAGGCTTCTTGGTCCAAGTTAAAGTACATACATTGACAAAGTGCTCAAAATGTTCAACATGCAAGAGTATGAGAGAGGAAACTTACCCATATCTCATGGAACAAGACTCTCTAGAGCTCAATGTCCCATCTTCTAAAGAGAAGGAACACACAGACAAGATTTATATGCCTGTGTGATTGGATCTATCATTTATAAAATTCTATGTACATGTTCCAAAGTCTCATATGCTTTGAGCATGATGAGTGGGTACCAGTCAAATCCTGGTGAAGGTACCATATTGCTATAAAGAAAATCCTTAATTACTTAGGAAGGACTAAAGATCAATTCATAATTATGGTGGTGAAAAAGAATTGGTTGTACAAGATTTTAGTGACACAAAATTCAAAAATGACAATGACGATTAAAATCCACAATCAAATTTTGTTTTTTACCTTAGTGGTAGAGTTATGAGCTAGATAAGTTCAAGAAAGATATAATGGCTAATTCTACAACATCGGTCAAGTACATTGCTTCATCCAGCATAACAAAGGAAGCTATATGGATCAAGAATTTTGCTTGTAAACTAGCAATGTTTCCATCCACTGACAATGTAGTAAATCTATACTGCAACAAAAATGGAGCCATCGCACAAGCTAGGGAACTTAGTTCGCATTCCAAGCATATAAGACACTTCTACCATCTCATAAGAGAGATTTTACAACAAGAAAATGTGAAGATTTACAAAGTACCGACAGAAAGCAATGTTGATGATCCTCTAACTACATCACTTTCACAACAAAAGAATGATGGTCATGTTAGATCACTTGGACTTAGATTCATGAGGGATTGGATCTAGTGAAAGTGGGAGACTATTGGTAGCATGCCATGAGAGCCAAGCATATGATGTTTGTACTGGCACACTTTGTAATTGATTTGATTATTAATAAAAACTATTTCATTTATCACGTTTGCTTCAATATGTGATAACGAATAAATATAATAATGTCCTAAGAATGAATGACTCAATGATATGTGATTTTGGATTGAGGACCTCAACATAATATAATGTGCATGTGATGTGTATCCATTCTTTTCTAGGTCCCTAGTCGTATATTAATGTGGAAATAAGAATGACAATAATAGATCAAGACTAGTATTTGCATTATCTGATGACTATGTATCATACGTCATGATATTAGATATCAAGTCAAACACATATGTACTTGTTATGAATAAGTGTACTAGATGGACCCAACTTGAGTATCATATATGAAAGCCATAAATAGCAATTAGAATATATCTTATGTGAAAATGGTGATTGTGGCCCTTAGACCTGAAGTCACTACAATGATCGCATGTTGTTTGATGCACTTTAATACTACTCAAAGTGACCTTGAATAAGGGTTGACATATATATAGTTCTTGGGTGCACTGTGACAAACATGGATTATTGTGAGTTGTGTAAATGGAATTTGTCCCTCCAATTGAAGTGCATCCGGTCCACTTGATGAGTGATAGTATCAAATGCATGGTCATCTTTATATGAGTCAATATATGATATTGAGATCATATGTATCTAAAATAATCTACTCTAGATCAAGGAACAAAAATTGAACATTGAGAGGTTTACCCTTCTGTGCCTTAGATTTACTCTAGAAATCAGAGACAAAGGGAATCTATGATCAATGTAATATTGGTCATGATACTAGGTTAAAATTGTTCTCTAACTTCTCTAATTTCTTAAGAGGTAATGAAGTCTTGCTATATAACTATTATTATTTTTGAAATAATAATATAGATATAACACAACTATAATTTGAATAATATATTGTCACAAAGATAGGATGCATAGGGAAGAGGAGCATAATTATGCACACATGATTAATTGGTTACTAAAAGGTTTAGGTAACTGATTAGATAATTGATGGATTGACTGGGAGCCTAGTTGGGCAATTGGACTTTCTAGTCACCTGATTGGACATACTAATCGATCGACTGAAAGGTCCAGTTTATTGACCAAATCAAGATCCACCCAACCAGTCAAATGGCTAGCCTAATCGACCAACTAGACAAGATTATCCAATCGATTGATTAGACTAGATCACTGGATCAACCAATCGGGTCCACTAAGTCATAACCAGCCCGATTGATCATTTGGATCAAGCCAGTTAGTCGACTTGATGTTTGCAAGTGGGTTGCTAAAGGTTGCTGCTATCTTTTCAATTCTCAAGGTCTATTAGAAACCCTACTTCCCTGCCTTTCCTACAAGTAGGTGCATGACAGTAAGGTTTTTTATTGCACCTTTGGACTAGTTGTCATTTCCCACAAGGAGAAAGAGAAGGTGAGATTGTACAGTGCCAACACATTGTCAACAAGAAGGTTACTCCTTCTCCACCAACTCTTAGAGTGTGATGTGGAGTTTCCCTCATATGCATGGATGATATATAGATGTAGAGTCCTTGGTGACTACATTAAAAAAATGTCATCAAGATCTGCTTCCATCCATATTCTTAGTGAGCATCATAGTTGGACCTGCTTTGCGAGAAAGATATATCGCACAACCTTCCTTCTCGATATATTATTGTTGATAAGATCTACCTGTAGAAACATGGATAAATATATATTTTTGGGTTGCTTCTATTGCATGTTTTATCCACGGATCCCTACAATCCACCCTTATATGGTGCCGTTTGATAATTTTGGCTTTTCTAATATGTTTATAAATCTAGAAACATAGAGTTTTAACTAATAACACTCCTATTTGAGGTTTAGGTGTAATTAATTAGGATATTGTTACAATAAGAGGTTTCTTCTACAATTTTACCACCACACTAGATCTTATTATAAAGTTGGCCAGCTAGATTTTTCCTATATCTAGACGAATAAAGGAAGAGATAAATAAGAAAAAATGTTTCTTCACTTTCAAGGCACAATTTAGGATAAATTAAAGCAATACTTTTCATATTTGGTGAAATAAAAAAATATGATTACAATCGAAAAATCCTAAAATCTATTAATTTCAAGAATGGATTAGACACACAACATCTTAAAATAGATTAAAAATGATTAAATGGTTTCAAGGCAATATGCAATTTAATAAATGACCATATGGCCTACTTAAGAAAATATTTTTCTCTCCCTTATAGTAAAATACCTTATAGGGCAACACAATCTTTATACCCATTAATAAACAAAATGAATATATGAAATTGACTAACAATATGTTGGGAACAATCACTATAATGTTGATTCAACTGTGTATGTCATGTGGGAGATAATAATCATTTTGTTATGTGCTTTCCCTAAATGAATTCCCCTCTTTCCTCCTCAATTCTTTACAATGGAAATTAGATCTATATATAATCTCATAACCTCTTTGTTTTTAATCCATGAAATAAATGTAATTATATAAAGGTACCATAAAAATTACACCATCAAATTTAGTCATGAATAGTTAATATGATTAAATTAGGATTATGAATGGTTGGGTTACTTTAGGCTAGATTTGGGAGAAATTAGGTAACTCATACAATATTAGGGTGTGAAATTTCCCTCATGAGTGGATAATGTAAAGTTGACTATGAGACCCAAATATGGCAATCTAATATACAAAAGGTTTGATAATACCAAAGGGACTATAGTCTTTTGGATGAGCCAACAAACATTGCAAAAAAAAAAAACTAATATAATATCTAGATTCTACATGCCAACGTTAGTCTATCTACAAAGTTTCACTTTAATTGGCTTTATTTTCTTAACCAAACATAGCGAACAAGATAACATTACTTCAAAATAAGTATAATTGCATTGGGTTGTATTGATTTCCTTTTCTTTGACATGTTACATTAACATTTCAGATTCATAGATTTTAGTGATGTGATCTCTCTTTGAAGTTGTTAATTGACTATCCAATGGACTAGGGGGTCGTCACCTACCTCAGTCCATTGACATTGTTGCTACTAACTAAATGTGATCTGTTCGCTCTATTATCTCTCTCTGACTCCCTATCTATCTCGAATATCCTTCGCTCCTCATCCTAAGGTCCCAATTCTTTCTCCTTTCACCTCAAGATATCTTTTTGAGAAGAGTAAGCCCTATTTTGAGGCATAGTAGCAAGTATAAAGGGAACCTCACATCCACCATGCTAAACCCTTTTTCTCTAAGGGAGATCTAGAGAAAGAGTTCTCCTCCCAGTTGGCATCTTGACCTAAATTCCTCATCTAGAATCATATGTGATGAGTCTTGAGGGTCCTCTAATGATCTGAGTGGTAGGAGTAGGCATGACCATTTGTCCCCAGTCTTCAGTGATGATGATCTGAGACGTGGTTGTTTTGTTGGGTTCAAGCCTTGCAGTTTCCTAAAGATGATAGCTTCTGGTCCTGGAAGTTACAAGAAGCCTAATACATGGATAAATAATGTCTTGAGAGGTAAACCTTTCAAATCCATTTTTTTAATGTTAGTGTACCTATGAGTCAACCATGTTGACTCTCATTTCTTGATTATAGAGATCCTTCTATCAATGTGATTTCACGATTATTACAAATCAATATGTCATTGTTTTTCATCATGGCTTGCATTTAATTTTGCTCCCTCTCAAACTTTCTCCTAGATGTTTTGTTGGGGCATTATCTCTTTTCCTTGACTATGGTTCGGGTTGATTGGATTCACTAAACCTTGCAGTTCATTTTGGCTGTGTTAAGGGCAACATTGCTCCTTTAGCCTTGTTTAGTTGTCCCCCATCCTGTGGGAACCATGCTGCATTAGCATGCATCATGGATTCTATTGAAGACGGGGGGAGAGACAAGAGGGGAAATGGCTAGGATGATGTAACTCCCAAGTTGCCTCTCAATGTTTATTATGTTTTGCGATTGTAGAGGTAATACTATCTTTCGTATGTCCTGGTTCTCTTGGCATCGTGTGGCTTCCTATGGGTGCAGAGTAACCCACTTACCACATTACACATCATGATTCTGATGTGTGGGGTGAGGAAAATGGAGTCACTTTCACACTATTTTATAAATCTCCAATGAATATATAAATATTGTTAATTTCATAACTAATTGTTTAGAGGAAACAATGAAAATATATGCTTCGGGATCACAAAAATAAGATCTACCAATTTGTGTGATTTTCATATAAATTTATTAAGTATAGAAATTGGTTTTTAGTTTGGATTTTGTAAGTCTCATTATCACATTAATCCTGAAAAAACCATAACCCAATATTCTAGAATCAAAATACCATAAGAAAACAAGATTTGAAATTAGGACATACGGTCTATCAATTAAAATGGGCTAGTGTATGATTGGTTTAAAACAAATATCTATTTTAGGCTTTGGACTATATGATGGATCTAAACCCTAATTCTTAATACAATGTTATTAGGTGTTATGGAACCTTGGTCATGGATTCTGAGTTTGATGTGGATATGTGTTGACCCTAAACCTTTAGGACTATTTTAGGTCTATGCATTCACTTGATTTATTTGGGAAATATTATAAATAAAACCTTATCTCTTGTATGAGGCATCTACCCTAAATATGTTTATCCTTTTCTTGAGTATTTTGAACTTTTAAAAAATCTTTTGTTTTGATATTACCCCTTGATTTTTAGTAAAATTATATAAACAATTCTTAATTGTCATTGGATCTAAATCCTACCTACATGAATGTTCTCATCCATTTTTATATGACATAACTTAAAGACTAAAAATGCATCTTGCTTCTCTATTTGTGCATGTAAATTAAACTAAAAACATTTGAAATAGTGGTACTCTATACCTCCATAACAGTTATTGTGTGAACCTTTCCACATGGAGTGCATATTTATAGCCAGTTATATACAATGATGGTGCGTCTTTTCACTGACACTTTAGGATTATCATTTTAGAGGTCTTAGCCTTCTTAAAAATACTTGTCTAATTGTTGTAACATGCACTATGTTGCTGAGCAAGTGGTAGCTCAGTGGTAGAGGCTTGGGTTCCCCAGAGTAGGGACTCGAGTTTGAAACCCTCGATAGCGTGCTTTAGCCAGCCTTATCCTAATAGGTAGCTTTGCCTTTGTGTGATTTACATGTCCCCCAATTGTGTGGGTAGGAGAGGGGGGACTGAGGGTTTACACTATTAGGGGTGTCTGAACTATGGCCCATCTTCAGGTTGGTTCCAACACCTCAAAAGAACATGTATTATGTTTACGAATGGGATATTATGGATTTGCAACTTTTGTGGTAAGAACCTTGTTTGTTAATCATCCTCTATGTAATAACATGAATAACCTATTTAGCCTAAAAGATCCCTAGATGATACTTCCTTTTGGACTATCTTGATATTTGAAATTCTCCTTATTTGGGATCATCTAATTTGTTCATATTTTCCCTAAATAATTCTTGGATGTTTTATAATTTTACATAATCAATTTATATTGAGATTTCTATTTTTTTTTCCTTTTTTGGATATTTTTTCTAAACCCAACCATATATATGTTAGAGAAAGATGGATCACATTGAACATGTGACTAAAAGTAGATCTTTGAGGATAGCTTGAGACGACTAGGTTTCCCTCTATTTGTCCTTTAGTATAACTTAAGTTTGTAGCTTCTCATGTATGCCATACCACCCTTAATGGGTGTAAATGAATTATTTTTGAGATAATATGATAGTTGTGATTCTTGTCTTGCCATATATTCATGTTTCTTCCATATTAACTTTTTGAGAAACAAAAAGTACACTAAATCCATCATTCTTGTTAGTGTATTTGGATTGGATGGGTGTATTCCTCAATCAAGTAGTGAATCACCTGTGAGGTCCCACTTCCTATAAGATGGTATCAGAGCATTTGCAGCTGGTGAATCTAACCATCTATTTATACTTGTTGGTACATATTCCCAGAGAGCCAATCATACATGATTGTAATGGGGAATTGGATACCTGATTTGATAATGTAAAGGTATTACATATATTGTGTTTGTCTCAATCATGAGACGATGACATATACATAGTAGATGTCTAAAGAATGGTTATACTCAAGGACATGTGTCTTCAGGTTGAGGACTTGAACAATGAGAGCATAGGTATGATAAGAGCACATACATTCTTGTTATGTCCCTAGTTGGATATTATTGTGGAAGCAAAATAGACAACAATAATACATAATATTAGAGTGTGTGTTGACTGATGACAGAGTCTCATTAGTCATGAACTATGATATCAAGTCAAACACATAAGTACATACTAGAGTATAGTGTATCAGACAGAGCCACCTTGAGAGTGATACATGGATACCACAGAATGGTAGTCAGAATCAGCTCTCATAGTGATAGTAGTGATTGTGATTTTTAAACCTGAAGGCACTACACTCAGCACATGTCATTCAATGTATTTTGACATCATCCGAAGTGATCTTGAATAAGGGTTGCCATAAAGGTGGTGCTCAGATGCGTTGTGACACATGAGCATTGAGTATGAGCGATGTAGAAGGGATTTGTCCCTCCTACATGATATCACTACAAAAAATTGGGCCATTATTCACGAGTGAGTCCTGTCACAAACCCCTCTCTATAGGCCCTCACAAATAGGGACGGTTGTGGGTCTGGCCCTCACAAATGGTCTGTGAAGAGAACTCACGTGACAAATACCAGTGGCCCTCACGAATACAATTGTCACGGACCAACTGACCCTCAAGAATGTTATATTGAGGGACTACTTAGCCTTCATAAATACATTTTTGAGGGACTATTTAGCCTTCATGAATACATTTTTGAGGGACTATTTAGCCTTCATAAATACATTTTTGAGGGCATGTTTAGTTCTCATAAATACATTTTTGAGGGACTTGATGGTCCTGGAGAATATATTTTTGAAGGGCTAATGCCTTCATTAATATTATTTTTGAGGGGCTATGTGGTCGTTATCAATGCAATTTTGATGGTCAATCTGGATCTCATTTTTGAGGGACTAAAGACCTTCATTAAAATATTTTTGAGGGATTACTGTAAATGATTTGGTTATTGATTTATTGAATGATTTGTTGAATGTTAATTAATTTTGAATGAAAACTTTGTATATATAACCTCAAGCAATATTTTTATAAGTGTCACATGACATCATAAGAATTTTCAACACCAAAATGACACATAAAAATGTTAAATCACCTCAAACCAATTTCTATTAATGAAACAAAATATTATCCGTACATTGTGTGCTCAACGTTGATATAAATAACGAATACATATGATTCTAAAATTTGAGATTGATGACAATAAACATATCATGCTAGAAATTCTTAAGATCTGTAATGTCTCTACATTCCTTCAAATTGTGTGGTCTTCTTCATCAATGACATGCCCCATACGGTTGCCACCTGGAAAGAGATAAGAGCAGATTTCAATATACCAAAAAGACAAACAGTACAGACAAAATATATGTACATAATGGGTCTGAAGCCTAATTTGCAGGGAACTATACTGATTACCTTATGGGAGATTTACTAATCTAGCTGTGATGCTTGCTTAAATTTTCTTTTGAGGAAGTCATATTCCTATGGGAGTCCAAAGGGATGACTCCCTCCAGATCCCATAACCTTTTAGTCTTGAAAACAGAGGCTGACATCACCTTCACTGTATACAGATAGAATAAAGCCTAACATCCAGCACATGGCAGTGCCTAGAAATAAACTAAGCATTAACGCCACACAATATAGTGGTACAACAACATTCTAACAGCATTGGTGCAGCGAGCATGGTATGATTCTACATGTATTTTTATATTAAAGCTTTCCCCATGACTAAATAAGAGCTATAAATTCTGCCAAAATATTCCTTTGAATGGAAACATGAGACAAATGCTAGTTAATTCTGAGTTATTTTGTCATTAATTGTACCATGTGCTACGTCCTGGTCTGGTAACACATTTGCCATTCAGTGTTGTTTGATTTTTGTGTGTGACCCACCCTATCTATGCAGGAGCTGGAGCTTCTTGTCAGTATAACTTTTACATTCTTTTATATTATTAACATGGTAGCTGAGGATTTTTTCTAGAATTCTAGCCCTAGAGAACAACAACCACTATGCTCTTCATAACTAGTGCGCTGCTGCCACCTCAATCTCAATCACCTGCTAGCATCATCTTGCCGTAATAAATATAATATTTTCATTAACTGTTAGCTTGGATAAAACAAACATGAGTTAATACAAATACGAATTCAGCAAGACGTGACACTGACCCAAGTCTATGACACCTGATACAACTGAGTAAAACACCAGCCATTTTACATCACTCGAGCCTTATATCAGTAAGCTTCCCTTGTCTTCTTATTCCAGTAAATTTTTCCCCATTTAAGTCTCTTCCTTTCAACTCCTCCAGCCACATATGTGCAAACCTAGGTCCAGTTAAGCAGTATGTTGTGGTTGAGTAGTTCTCTTTCTAATGGCCTTAACTACTGGGACATTGTGCATGCTTCATCAGGAATGACTTATATGTAGTCTGATACTTGCACAGTTAATGGGCATAATAGGTCGCATACTACTATTGGTCTCTATTTTCTACAATGGGATTAGATATCCTAGATTCCTCGATTCTTATATAGAAAATCACATTGTTGGGAGTATTTTCTTTTTTAGTGGTGATACAGATGATGGGCAGGTGGCTTATCCATTAGTCAGAAAAATATCAGTTCATGACCCTTAATTGCTCCAGACATGACCAGGATTTAAATGGAAGGATCTAGATTCAAGTAATAGTTGCTATATAGAAATCATTTATAGAATCACATGTATGAATGGGGATGCAGTATTTTATGAACATGGAAAGTGATAATGTGGATATCAAATTTCCTAATGTTTTGGTGAAGATTTCATAATTTTTTTAATGACTTTGCACATATATATGGAACATCTACAACATACACATGTTAACCAAGGCATGGATAAATACATAGTGATATTTCAAATTTCATAGGTCCAAGATGTGTCCCTATTACCCTAAGATAATGACTATCAGCATTAAGTCTAAAGTAGAACATATTAGCACTATAAAGTCACTTCAGGAGAAAATCTTAGCAGCAACAGGGAAGCTGGAATCCATGACAGCATAGGCTAGCATCACCAACAAGATGGATTAGGATAAAGTAAACCTAACAGAAGTTTAGAGGAGTGTTTTATTTAGTATAATCAAATCGATGCAGGTATATTACATCTCATAGGAATTCGACAAATTGATGCTCCGCATTCCTAATATTTGTAACAGTGTAATTAATCTTTATATTGCAGATTTTGTGGTTTACTCATCTTCCAATTCAATACCAGAAGTATCCGAGTCAAACACTTCCAAAGAATAACATGATGATTTTAATTTCCTGTAAAATAATTCAGATTCATACCTCAGATAAAAGAGCAACCACTACAGCAGAAATGCAAGGAATTTCTTCTGCAAGTTGGAAAATCACTCGCACAACAGTAAAAACTTGAAGGTCTTTTAACTGCAGTTACACAAAAGACAAAATGTCAAAGAAGAATCAAAAAAATTGCCTAGAAAGTAGGACATGCTCAATGATTGTTTTTCATAGAAGAAGAATCATATTTGTTATACTCATTAGAATATTTACAAACTAACAACTAAACTAGAAGCCAGCTGTAAAAAGTAGCTTCAACCATATCCTCTTATGAATTTGATTGCACATAACGGAATTATTGCTTGACCATAAAGCTTGGCAACCAAAATTCATTCCAGATCAAACATTCAGATACCTAGAGGTGGTATTAGAAAGGGTTCAACGCACCAACTCGGAATGCAACGGGTTGCTCTTCATATTGAATGATTCTTATATGACTAAAGCTCCTAGAAACTGATCTTTTGCATGCTAGATCAAGGAGCTTTAGCCCAGGAAGTTCAATCAATTTTAGAGGAGGGGTTGTAGAAGAATAAAAAATATAGTTAGATCAAGGCAATTACAGTGATGTTATACATGAACTTTAAAATGATGATGTTCAGAAGTTTATGAATGAAAACAATTGACTAAGGACGCCCAAAACCTAGGTCACCAATATTTTTTTGTCCGTTGCGAACACCAATATTTTTTTGTCCATTGCGATTTCAGCAGCATAGGAAGAATCGCTCTGCGAGCAGAATATTTTTCCTCTTTTAGTTCCCTACAAATTCAACCCCCAAAATAAAGGAATTATGTTTCGGTGTTTTCTGCCAAACATAACATCAAGAGAACATGAGTATATCACAAGATTAGTTGAGTAGCTTCTATTTGAATTCACAGCCTAAAAGCACACAACAAGATGAAACCAAAACAAAACAATGATTATCCAGTATACATCACAATGGGGATCAAAACCTAGAATAACAGCTTTGATAACAGTAGAGGTTCATTGCTGGCACCTGTACAACATTTCAAAATTAGAGTAATTGATAAAACTACAATGTAAGATGCACTTAATTGCAGACCGTTCAATGCTATTCCTAAATACTAATGCGAGAACTGCAGCAACTTAAAGCATGCAAATTTGGCATATGTGGTGAGTGAGGATGAAGCCCACAACTAGAGTGACAAAAACTATGTTTATCCTTGTATGCTTACCCGTTAACTTGTTACTGTGAGCAAGTGCAGTCAGTCAAGCCACAATAAAGGATGTGTGAACCAGCCATAGAACTTCATAAACCTCAAGACCTGATTCCTTAATAGTTATTTTTGGTTCCTACCTAGTGATCCGTTACGGTGCAGTTAGTATTGATGGATAAGCAAGAAAATTCAGATAGAATGAATCTGTGGGTGTATACATGAATGGATGGATGATTGGACAATAACTAGTAAGCTCATTATTCTCAATGAAATTATACATGTGATATGATATTAGCTTGAGCAAAAGGAAAACTAATTAGAATCACGGGAACAGCATAGATAAGTTGATGCAAGGACACAAATCAAGGTAAAGATTACAGTGAGAGGTATTTCAAAAGCTATATTAGAAGTATCAAGAATGGTTGAGTCCGTTCTTTTGGATCATCATTATCTAAGCCACAATCCTAACCATGCTGAGTTTGCTATAGGGATACTTAGTTCCCGTTCCACTCTATTGTTGGTCATATTCTTGCCAAAATGTGATAGACTTTTGATGATCGTTTTAAATATGACAATAACAATGGAATGAAGTCTAGAATCTGTATGATATTGACAAAGTACTTCACATAAAGAATCAGATATGATTTACTTCTATAAGTAATCACAATTGCAGTCAAACCCAAGCCAACTCGGCCTAAATTAACAGAAATGAAATATAATACTTCCTCTCAAGCTTGAGCTTGTGTATCACTCATCCCCAATATATTAAATAAAACATGAACCCTTATACTTATCAAAGCATTTCTAAAGAGATTTGCAACCTGGTCTTTGTATCACAGTGGAGAAAGTAATGAATCTATTGACCGTTGACAATACAACATCAGTAGAAAAATGGCAGTCCGCTTCTCTATGTTTTGTCCTCTTGTGAACAATAGGATCAGTAGCAAAATGGAAGTCCACTTCTCTGTGTTTTGCTCTCTCGTGAACAATAAAATTATTGTCTAAAAGTTTTAGCACCGTTATCAACATGTAATAGGGCTAGCTGTGGAATATGGTATAGGTACCCACTAGCTGCACTAAGTAGCATGTGGGCACACTACTATAGATCTACCAAGACGGATGTATAATTGATGTTGTTGCTTCTATCCTCATGTAGTAAATAATTCAGCAAAATACGCACCTTCGTATTAAGTGTAGATCAAATTTTGTTGTTTCTATTGAGGGGGGCGTGGCTATATGATAGATAAGGATAACAGATTGTGAGGATGCCATGTCTGGAGGCCCTTGGTCCATATTTGGCGGTTGCTCATGGTACAACACATCTACCCCTAAGGAAAGCAATTAATTTCAAATTGCTTCCCTAACATTCAAGCCCCATTCCAAATGTTTACTTTTAGGATAACTTATTATGGTAATTGTTCCTATTCAAATTTCTTCTAGTATTGTCTAACAGTTAAAAGGGATATTGTATTCCTACCCTTCTAGACCAGAATGAACTATCTTATGAGATCCTGATGTGTGCATATGGCTAGAAAGATTGCAACACTTGTTGGTAGTAATAGTAGTAGAAAATATGCCAAGAAGCACTACCATGAGTGTGAGAGAACATATTATGAATTATACTTAGACGTCAACCAAACGTGCCTTCTATACACTGAGAGAGTGGTGTGTGAACAACCTAATTAGCCAATGGAAACTGTACT
Source organism: Alisma plantago-aquatica (assembly GCA_963693085.1). Taxonomy (NCBI): domain Eukaryota; kingdom Viridiplantae; phylum Streptophyta; class Magnoliopsida; order Alismatales; family Alismataceae; genus Alisma; species Alisma plantago-aquatica. The sequence goes on from OY856410.1 coordinate 815,063,465, forward strand.
ATTAGCCTGTGCCAACAGTAATTAGCATAATATAAAAGATTAAATTGCAAGAGACATATAGGGGCAAGGGTGGTTCAGTTGAAGGACTGCCGATGAAGTATTGAGGTTCGAGCCCCAAGAAAAAAAATTGTTAATTTACCTCCCCCCACCCACCCCACACATCCCAGATTTGTGTGTATGAACATTATTTTTTATTTTTCTTTTGTCTGAAGGAACTTTGGTGACCTTTCTAGGAACCAGAAGGTTTTCCATTTCTTATGCCGATTGGTAACCCACACACACAGATACACACAGGATATGCCTTGGCACCTAGGTACCCACTAGCTGCACTAAGTAGCATGTGGGCACACTACTATAGATCTGCCAAGATGGATGGATAGTTGATGTTTTTGCTTCTATCCAGGATGATTGTTCCTAAATATTTGCTTCACTAATAGAAGACAACAACCCAGGTAAAATATATCATATTTTGAATTCTTAATCAATAGACATAATATGAGTGCTCTCTTGCCACTTGGAACCTCTAGGAAAATACTAATAAGCATCACTACCAATCCTATTGTGAGCATCAATCTATGAGACCACAATTCTTACCTTTTCTATGCCTCATGTAGTAAATAATTCAGCAAAAGACGCACCTTCGTATTAAGTGTAGATCAAATTTTATTGTTGCTATTGAGGGGGGTGTGGCCATATGATAGATAAGGATAACGGATTGTGAGGACGCCATGTCTGGAGGCCCTTGGTCCATATTTGGCGGTTGCTCATGGTGTGGCGTTGGGATGCCCAATTCTAGCCAAGTGACCAGCTACCTGACTGTATAGTTACCTGGGTGAAAATAGTGAACCTCCCCCTCTACCTGTATGATAAGGTGTTCTTTGAAGCTGTCAGAACGGCTCTGGGGCACCTGGTCAGAGTTATGCCTAACTTACAGGCTATTGAGGCATATAATTGAATCCTTCAAGGTGGGACTAAGAAGCCTGAATATAGAGAACCAGAGAGAGAAGTTAATGTGGAGTGAAGTGGATCTACGAGGAAGGCAAGTGGAAAATGGTCTACAAATATCATGCATACAAGATATACAACATGAGGACCCTGTTCAGGGATGAGTGGGAGGATAACTGGGTTTCGTGAGGCACTAAGCAATATTGGGACTATGGTGTTCATATTTGTAAGAAGTGCCAATAGGGTGGCAGATAACCTGGATAAATTCCATCTAAATAGACACGGTATGATAGACTCCTGAGGGTCTCTTGAGCCTCATTGATCCAGATATGTTAAATAGAATTGAAATGCAATCTCATCTTGAGGAAGGCAACGAGGACAATGATTATAATGTGTTGTTTATGTTTACACAAGAAGGGCAGAATGAATAAAAAGGACGGTTGGCGTACCCCCAAAAAATATACCACTAGTGAACAAGAAGCTCAAGTTAAGTGTGACGTCTCTTTCAACCTCTTAGAAAATGAAACCAACATGTAAGATTAAATAGAATGTATCTTTGTTTTTCTATAAACCATAAGACGAGACAAATTCAGTATGGAAAAACTAGATTGAGTTGCTCAAAAAGTGGGACTAGGACATAAGAATACATTGGTATGAAAAGAGAGCTATTCATTGGTATCACATAAAATCCATAAGATATCGACAAATGACAATGTAAAGCTGATGTATTCAACTTACAACTAGCTTCACTAACATATAATTACTATTCTTATTCACACTGAGTAGACAGATTCTGGTATGAAAATATCATAGTTAAATTCTTTGATAAAGTGCAAAAGAAGAATACCTCGACGCATTGCATCCATGAGGTTGCCACCTCCAAATTTGATTCAAGTGTCCAATCAGCCGGACTTTTTACAGTTTGAATTTGGATGTAGGGCCACTAGCCATTTAGAACTTCCTATAAAAAAACTCAAAATATAAGCATAGACTCTTACTCTTGTTCACAAGCAAATAAAACAACTATGTAACACTGTAAATAATATATTTGGTTTTAGTAACCCATGAGTTTAAAAAATTCATATGGGCATTCTGGAGATGAGGGAAACACTGGACCAGGTCTGACTTGGGGTGCTTGGCTTCAGCATGCTCCTTGCACTTCGACTCAAATGTGGTACGGATGAAAGTTTGCATGCAAACCTTGCACTGAGAGAGGAGAAAAACAAAAAGTCAAGAATCATGTAAAACTTAGACACCTGCTAGATGGCAAATAGTAACAACCAAAGAAGAAAAGAACAAAATAGAAAAGAAACACGTAGCAATTGGAAAAGACAAAAGAAGGCATTGTGCTAGAGAGTCATCTAAAATCAATTACAAGCCAGAAGGGCTTGAGACCACACAAACTCTATCGCGAGACCTAGAATTCCAAAAACAATATGAATTAATCGTCTACCACAAACCCGCTATGCTACTCTACTGACATAGATAGGATGCAGGAAGCCATATTCATAATGGCAACAACACATGGTTATTGGTCAAAATAGTCATAGGCATCTGTTTAAGAAAGGATCCTCAAAACCAGTCATTAAAGTTAAGTGATTAATGAGCCAGGTATTTGATACATGTTGAACCAACATAACCAAGTGGTCACAATATGAAACAAACTGACATAGCTACATGCATAAGATCGGCAATCAAAAAATCCATTACTTCGTGTTCTATGACGAAGCTTCTCCCCCTATAACAGACCAAATAAAACAAGTGGGCATAGCTTTTGGAACACAAACGAAGGGCCTGGTTATAGGATTAGAAACACAGTGCGATTCAAGCAAATTTAAACCAAACGCATCTAAACATATACAAGGATAGAACTGTTTGATACAGGAAAGCAATCACGGCTTTAAAGCAAGTTGAAAGCCAGATTCAGTGTTTCTACCAGGCTGGATGATTTTGATATGCTAGAATTAGATTCTTCCTAGGCAACTAACCAAGAACTTTTTTAGTAGATCAAACGAGCAACCTACATACTAGAAGATTATCAGGATGCAAGTGGACAACGGATCAGGAATATCAGCAAATAGCACCGAATTAAGAGATCTCCGAACTATGAGTAATAATAACGAACGAGGTCGTAACCAAGCAGCAAAGAGATATACACACGAAAACCAAACTACAGCTAAAGAAAAAGCAAGTCTGCAGGTAGGAGTCGGACGGACAAACCTGGATCGACATGGCCTTCTTGTTGGTCTCGAGCTGGCTCCCTGTCAAAAGCACATAGCAACAGATCTGAGAGGTTAATCGACAGAAACCCTGAATCGGATGAGGAAATTGAAAGGCAAAAGATGGAAAGGGCGAAGGTAGAGGGTTATTGGTGGTAAACTAGGGTAGGTAAGCAATCTATGAGGGGAAAATTGGTCAGTACGATACCCTTTCCAGCATTCTTCAGCTTCTCCAGATCCCTCTCCCTGGCCATCTTGGACTTCTGCGCGTTGCCGCCCCCCATCGCCGCTCCGCGTCAAAGACTTCTCTTCCCCCTTTTGGCCGCCGCCGCCCGTAGCAGAGAAAATCCCAAATCCGCCTCTCCTCCGCTCTCTTGTTCCGCTCCACAAGGCGAGCACGGTCGATCACACCACGCCATGTTATCTATAGGCGGGCACGACTTACCCGTCCCAGGCCGAGCGAGCAGAATCCGCGTCCCACCAGCGTGGACTGGTAATTGTGTGCGGTGGGATGGGGATTGCGTGTGGCAGGATGGAAGCTAGGTGCTGCGGGAGGAAGAGGGGTTGCGGGAGGCGGAGACATTTAGGTTGAAAATTGGTTTGTGCTTCGGCGGAGGAATGGTTTGGATAGGCAAATTGCCCGCCATCAATTTGGCCGGGTGGGAAGGGTTATGAGATGGAGGGAAATATTTGTCATGGTATTTTTCACGGGGTGATTAGTGAGTAATGTTTTTGTGAGGGATTAGTGTTCACATAAAAGGTCTAAGGATGTAAAAAACACGGTTGAGGGATTTGGTCCCATGTTTGAAGGATGATCCCTCACAAATAGACATCATTATTCACGATTTTCGGTTCCTCACAAATGTTCTTCAATAAAGGCCAAATTTTTTGTAGTGTATTGATATCCATGTCACTTGATAAGAGAGATTGAGAAATGTATGGCCATACTCACGCGACTCAATATGTGATATGTGAGCTCACATGCACATCAGACAGTCTGCTCTAGTTCAAGGAACATGGATTGAATGTTTAGAGGCTTATGATTCCATGCCTCGAGTTCAATTCGGATATCAGAGACAAAGGAACTATATGAACATGGTAACACTAATCAAAAATTACAGGTTGAAGTTGTTCTCCAACTTTCTAATTACATAGGTAATAATAATGTTTTGCTAGATACTGCTCATTGCTCGTAATGTCACAAGTTAGTTATGGATATCCACTGCCAACGTAGTTTGGGATCTATAGGGTCACACACATAGGATGTACCTGGAATAAAAGTTTATTCATGAATGATGTTTAATTTGATTACTAAAGTGTTTAGGTATTCAATTTAAACAACTACAGTTGACAAATTGACTGACTAGGCTGTGAACCAACCAATTCAAGTATTGAACCAATCGATTCAAGTGTCACGTCAATAGGAAATTGCATTGGCTGAATATTGGTTGAACTAGGGCATGCACCAATCAGTTAATTTTGTGAACCAATTGACTCATGGTCTGAAATGACTGGTTCAAGTGTTGAACTGCCCAGTTCAATGATCAATTCAATTACATCAAGAATTGATGCTTACATCATGTTTTGCATTAATCAAATATTGAATTCCAATGTGATTCAAAATAGGAATGCAAAACCGACCGGTTTAACAGTGAACTGTCGAGTTCACCGTTTGTAGCTTCCAGAAAATTCATGAAATTATGTCTCTTTGACTATCAAATCTACTAGAAAACCCTGCCCCTGCCCAACCTATAAATATAGGGGTACCGAGGGCTTCCCAGACACAACAATAAGCTCTGATAATTGTTATCCTCTTTATTTGTGGTAACTAGAGAGTCTGAGTAAGTCCTACCCGCAAAAAGGGGGCTAGCAAGGGGAAGACAAGTGGGAGAGTAAGTCAGCTCTAGCACGCTAACGTTTGAAGGTACAACTCCTTCCTGTTGGTCATGGTAGCACAACATGGAGTTCTCGGTGGTCTGCGTGGACTACTCTAGAGGTGAGGAGGATATTCCACTTGTTAGGAGGACACCGTCAATTGCCGTCCATGTTGTTGCAGTATGAGGCTGTTGTTGATGACTGCTCGAGTGCTGCTTGGAGAAGGAGCACACTGCTACAAGGATAAGTTGTTGGACTTTCTCCAAGACCAATTATATCTCTTGCAACCCTCTTTCTTAGATACATTGTTGTTGATACAATCTGCTGGTTTGAGAATCGAGCATTAAAATTTTGTTTTTGTTGCCTTATCTGTCATCTTGATTTCCCAATAGTGGTATCAAGACCACGTCAATTTAGGGTGTATCTAGATTTAAATCAATACGATCACATTTATTTTATTGCATACAATGTGAATATAAATTGGTTAATGTGCATATCTGATTTATTTTTTTTCATACAATGCAAATATAAACTGATTAATATGCATATCTAATTACGTATCACATACGATTTCACAAACTCACACACACACATATACACACACACACACACACACACACACACACACACACACACACACATATATATATATATATATATATATATAAGAAATTTACATGTGTCATCATTAAAGTTTGTTTTGAAGGTGGATGTAAAACATGGTTATGAACAATAACCCCATAGATCTTTATGCTTGGTTGAATGGTTGTTTTCCTATTCATATCTCAATTTGCATAGCGGGCCTTTCTCTCCTTTCCATATGTAAAAGTATTAATTCTTTCCTTCTTTGTTCCCCTCTATATAACTCGAGGTTTTCCTAGTATAATGTAATATTTTAAATAGGAGTAGGTTAGTTTCTTTTATTGTTATGTCAAAGGAGGCGCTCTGCACCCGACAATCTAACCATCTTAGAAGGAGAACATCGCCTGGAGGACCAAGGAGGTCAGATGATAGGAGGAGCCAACCGATCGACTGGTGGCCCGATCGATTGACAGGAGGTGTCCAGATGATGCTTGGATCGAAGACCACACAACTGATCTGAGAGACCAACTGACCAATCAAGAGGCAAGATGATATGTTCAAGAGTTGAATCAATTAATGGAGATTGGTTCCAACACATATCTTCACCAACAATAGGTTTCTACATATAATGTGGACCTTAGGTGATGGTAATTCCTTGTGGCTCCAAGGAATTACAATAGTATGGCCATAAGCATCACTTGTGTTTTATAATTGTATGTTCTCATTTGTGGCTATAGTATGTATCTGATATGTACTATAAGTATGTGGTGATTGGATATGCATATGTATATAAATATAAAATCCCTCAATTAAAATATTAAGTCTTAGATGCTTTCCACTAGTAACACATAGGAAAAGCTTGATCGAACAAGCGTGATGCATTGTCTATCTCATGGAAGTGTGATGGTAGTTTTATGGGCATGTCAAGAAGGGTGCATTACTATCACATTGGATTTTGGGTCAGGCTTAACTAGGTGACCTTAATGGGATTAAGTGCCTAAAAGCATGCAGATGGACTATGTCAAAGAGTTGTACATACCATCTATCCAATAATTGCATATGATGCACTTGGCAAAATGTTCCTACCTTAATAATTAGTTATGGATGTTGGTGTTGGACGACTAATAATTTAATTATTTCAAGTATTGGCTCACTAGAAGATAGTACATTGCAATCTTCCAAACTGGTAGTGAGGGATATAAATTGGAACAAAAGAGTGGCAACGATAGTTAATTAAAAGCCTTATTAATATCGTCAAGCTTACCAAAGCAAATCAAATCAAAAGTTTTTTGACAAAAGCTGAGAATTTTCTTTTGTAGAATCTAATGGCAAATACAAACATAATTTTCTTGTGATCGGTCCTTGAGAAGGACAAGTTAAATGGGAACAACTTCCATGACCGATTCCTGACTTTGAGAATCATTCTTACTCAAGAGCGCAAGATCTATGTCCTAGAGACACTAGAGCCAGATGAACCTAAGGTTGACATGGATGCTTGTAAGAAGCACTCTGAATGTGTCATGTATGTGGAGTGCCTAATGTTCTCAATGAACTATGAGTTGCAGAGACAACATGAAAATATTGATGTTATTGAGATGGAAACACATCTTAAGAGCATGTCCCAAGACTAGGCAAGACAAGAAATATGATATCTCAAAGGCATTGCTCAAGTGCAACATGGCAGAAGGAGATCTAGTAGGTCCCCATACACTCAAGTTGATTGGGTTTGTAGAGAAACTTGATAGATAGGGATTTTCATTGGGTCAAGAGTTGGCCACAAATGTGATTCTACAGTCACTTCCATAATCATACAATTAGTTTGTCATGAACTAGAACATGAATAATTTTGACAAGCCATTGTTAGAATTGCTTGGCATGTTGAGGACAACTAAAGCTAAGATGAAGAAGAACACACCCAAATATGTGATGATGATAAATAGAGGGAAGTCCAAGGGCAAATACAAATCTAATAAGAGTTTGAAAGCTAGCCAAAAACCAAAATTTTTTGTACTAAAAGCTAAGGTAGGGGTGAATAAAGAAGGAAAGTGCTCAGCAACATGGACACTAGAAAATATATAGATGATCTCAGGAAGAAGGAGATAGAGATCTCCAATTCATGACCCTAGAAGAAGTGAGCTAGAACTGTGTGGATCAAGGGTTGCTACCACTGTAGTAAAAATATGGCATTCATGTGATGGGCATGCAATCGAATTAACGAATTGCTATTATGTACCAACCATTAATGAAAAACATCATGTATCTTTTGCAAACAAGAATTTTATAAATATATTAGATATTTTGCTGTCAAAGATATGATTTTTATGGAAGTGTCCCTAATGTCTCATAATTTATATTTGATAGTTCTAGAGACAGATATCGAATGATGACTGAAATGATGATAAACTATAACATTATCATCTAGAGCGCATACATGAGAAATGTATTTTTAGAATTCATAATGATGGTTATCTAGACTGTTTGGTTATTGTACCAACCGAGACATGCAAGTCTTATTTACTAGGTAATATGACAAAAGCATCTTCACTAGATGTAGTGGGAGAGTGACTATTCTATTTGGGATCATACATAATGTTGTATATATACCTTTTAGAATTAATGCTAGAGGTAGTTACAAAGTACTTCATTATATTTGCTAATGATTAGATTGTATTTAATGAAATACAAGCATAAATCTCTTAAAGTGTTCACGGAGATCATGAATGAAGTACGTAACTAGCTTGGTAGAAGTATTAAGACACTCTGATATGCTTGATGTTGAAATATTTTAAGCCAAGAGTTTGAGGACCTTCTGGAGGGACCATGATAGTATATCACAATGAACTCCACCTAAAACATAATGATGTATCAGAAAGAAGGAATCATGCCCTATTAGTTATGGTAAGATCATCAATAAATCTAACTAATCTTTCATTTCCTTTTTGCACATGCTTTACATAAAATAATGTACTATCTAAAATGGTTTAAAAGACATTATATGAAATACATAACGGGAAGCATCTTGATATGTCTTCATAAGATTCAGATTGAAAGCTTACACAAGAAAATTGTTTCTTGAAAAGCTTTGTACACAAATCACATTATACTTTTTTGAATACTACTTTTATATTCCAATCCAACAACAAAGTTGTTTGTTGACCATGATGGCTATATTCTTGAAGAGGAATTTAATTACAAAGGAATCAATGGGCAAAAATTAGAACTCAAAAAGTTCAAGACCACAAGAAAACATTGAACCAAAAGAGGTACAATCGGAACAATGAGGATGACAAGTTGTTGTAGAATCTCAAGTTCCTTATGTAACACAAAGCCTCATAGATCTAGTAGGACATGCCTTGAGTTTAAAATATTATGGTATCTTCTCAAGAAAACAATATGTTGGTCATAGATGATGAGTCAACCAACCTACCTAGAAGCCATTGAGGGGCTAGAGTCTGAGAAATGGATGGTGGCAATGAGATCCAAGATGGAGTCCATGTACACCAACAAGGTATGATCTTGGTGGATCCACATGAAGGGGTAAAACCCATAGGGCGCATTTGGGTCTTTGAGAAAAGACTGATATGGATAGTAGTGTACAAATCTATAAGGTCTTACTGTTTGTAAAGGTTTCAAAAAAGTTCAATATGTTGAACATGAAGATATGTTTTCACCAGTTACCTTTGTTAAATCCATCTAGATCATGCTTTCTATTGCAACTTAATAAAACTGAGATTTTTCAAAATGGAATGTTAAAACCACATTCCTTAACATTAGTAATGTAGAATATGTGTATTTGACACAACCTGAAGGTTTTGTAAATTCAATATTGCAAATAAAGTCTATAAGCTACAAAGGTCAATCTGTGGATTGAAGCAAGCATCTCATTGCTGAAATCTTTGATTTGATAAGGTAGTCAAAGATTTTGACTTTAGTCAGAATGAGTATGAAAACTATGATCACAAGAATTTAGTGGGAGCATATTTATATTTCATAAGATGATGGGGAATAACATCCTTATATTGCAAAATTTAAACTTGACTGGGAAGTATCTTCTGTACAAAGAGTTTAGGTGAAGCATCCAATATGATAGGAATAAGATCTATAGAGATAGATCTAGAAATCTTCTTGACCTAAGTAAGAGCACATACATTGGCAAGATGTTGAAGGGGTTCAACATGTATGACTTAATGAGAGAAGACTTGTTCATGTTCCATGGAGTTAGTCTCTCAAGAGCCTAGTGTCTGAGTTCTTGTGAAGAATAGGAACACATCGATAGATGCCATGCGCATTCACAATTGGATCTATCATGAATGCCATGTTATGTACTCATCTTGTTGTCTTGTATGTATAGGACATGACGAGTGGATATTAGTCAGAATCTAGTGAAATTCATTGTACTGATACAAAGAACATCCTTAGGTACTTGACAAGCATTAAAAGGATTGATTCCTTGGTTATGGTAATAAGGAAGAGTTGGGTGTAAAAGGTTACGCCGATACAAGCTTCCAAAATGACAAAGTAGATCAAAATCTAAATTTGTGTTTGGACTTAAAATAGAACTGTAAGTTGGAAGAGTTTCGATCAAGAAACAGTTGCTAAATCTACAATAGAAGCCCAATATCTTGGTGTTATGAACACAATAGAGGACATTATATGGATCTAGAAGTTCATATAGATTAACTTATGGGAGGTTCCAAACCATTGTAAGCACATTAGAAATATTATGACAATAATGGAGCTAAGGGATAGGATAGGAATCTCAGATAGCATACTATAGCACTACCATCTCACACGAGAGGTTGTACAATGAGGAGATGTAAAAACTTTCAAAATACCGACTAAAAGCAAATGTTTCTAACCCTATATAAAAGTGCTTTCCCAACATAAACATGATTAACATGTTGAAGATCACTTGGAATGAGATTGATAAGTGATTTGCTCTAAGTGCAAGTAGGATTCTATTGGTACTTATGCCCAGAGATCCAATCATATGATAATTGTAATGGGACATTGAATACCTAATTTGATAATGGTAAAGGTATTTATGTCTATTATGTTTGTCTCAATCATGAGATGATAACACGGATATAGTAGATGTCTAAAGAATGGCGATACTTGATCACATATGTCTTCGGGTTGAGGACCTGAACAATGAGATCATATGTATGATAAAAGTACATACATTATTGTTATGTCCCTAGTCGTATATTACTGTGGAAGCAAAATAGACAACAATAATACATAAGACTAGAGTGTGTGTTGACTGATGATAGAGTCTCATTAGTCATGATATGTCATATCAATTCAAACACACAAGTACATGTTAGAGAATAGTGTATCGGCAAACCCACATTGAGAGGTATACATGGTACCATGGAATGGTAGTTAGAATCAACTTTCATAGTGATAATGGTGATTGTGGTTCTTAAATCTAAAGTCACTACATTCATCACATGTCATTCGATGTATTTTGACATCATCAACATGACCTTGAATAAAGGTGGTGCTCTGATGCATTGTGACGCATGGGTATTGAGTATGAGTGATGTAGATTGGATTTGTCCCTCCTATAAGAGATTGATATATAGGTCACTTGATAAGCGAGACTGAGAAACATATGGCCATACTCATGTGACTCAATATGTGATATGTGAGCTCACATGCATCTTAGATAGTTTGCTCTAGTTCAAGGAACATGGATTGAACATTGAGAGGATGATGAATCCATGCCTCTAGTTCAATCTGGATATCAGACACAAAGGAACTATATGATTACAGTAACACTGATCATAGATTGTAGGTTGAAGTCATTCTCCAACTTTCTAATTACTTGGGTAGCAATGATGTATTGCTAGATACCGCTCATTGCTTGTGATGTAATAAGTTAATAATGGACATTCATTGCCAACATAATTTGGGACCTATAGGGTCACACACATAGTATGCACTTGGAATAGGAGTTTATTTATGAATGATGTTTAATTTGATTACTAAAGTGTTTAGGTATTCAATTAAAACAACTACAGTTAACAAATTGACTGACTGGACTATGAACCGATCGATTCAATTGTTAAACCAATCGATTCAAGTATCAAGTCAATAGGAAATTGCATTGGCTGAATATTGGTTGAACCAAGGCATGAACCAACCATTTCATTTAGTGAACCAATCGGTTCATGGTCTGACACAACCAATTCAAGTGTTGAACTGCTCAATTCAATGATCAATTCAATTGGATCAAGGTTTGATGCTGACATCATGTTTTGCATTAATTATTGAATGCCAATGTGATTCAAAATTGGAATGCATGTGAACTGACCGGTTTAGGACATGGACTGAGAATTTTACATGTAAACCAACCAGTTCAATAATGAGACACCCAACTCACTGTTTGTAGCTTCCAAAAAATTCATAAAATTTTGTCTCTTCAACTCCCAAATCGACTGGAAACCCTGACCCTGGCCCTCCTATAAATAGAGGGGTACTGGAGGCTTCTCAGACACAACAATAAGCTCTAACAATTATTGTCCTCTCTAGTTGTGGTAACCAAAGAGTTCGAGCAAGTGCTACCCATAAAAGGGAGGGATAGTAAGGGAGAGCAAGTTGGCGCTAGCATGCTGACATTCTAAGGGACAACTCCTTCCCGTTAGATCTGGTAGCACAATGTGGAGTTCCTAGTGGTCCGCATGGACTACTCTAGAGGCGAGGAGGCCATTACCATCCTCTAGGAGGATGTCATCAACCTCCGTCTGTCGTGTTGCACTAGTAGGACATTGCTGATGACTACTCAAGTACTTCTTGTAGAAGAAGTACGCTATTGCAAGCATAAGTTGCTAGACTTGCTCTAGGACTAGGTATAAATTCCTGCAACCCTCTTTCCTAGATACATTGTTGTTGAAGCGATCTAGTATTGGTTTGGGAATCTGGCATTAAATTTTTGTTTCCGCTGCCTTATCTATCGTCTCAATTTCCCAATAATAGTTACTTGTTCCCACACATATTCTTTGTGTAAGTAGTTAGATGACTGATATACTATTAAGGTTTTTTACATCTAAGTCACATGATACTAATTAGGGTTTCAATCCCTACTTAACTTGGACCCTCATGTTTTCCATATCGCTTATGCATTTGTGACTCAACCTCTGCTAATCCTAATTATATCTACCCTCCTATTAGTGGATATAACTTTACCTATGCATGATGTGACACTTTTAGTGATTAGCTCCTATCATTATAACAAATCAAAAATTCAGTTCAACCACTATGGGTAGTAGACTATGTTGGATAACCTCAACTAGGTTAAACTTGAATTCATCCTTAATTCTCCTCTTAGGCTCCCTCAAGTATGTTGTCAACTATAGTTACCTCACGAATGAGCATGGTTATATACTAACACTTGTACTAGATTAAGTTCTAGGTGCAAGATACCTTTGTTTGTTAAGTGATAACTTGAACTAGCTATATTAGGGTTAGGCATGCCATGTTGACAATATAGAGTTTCTTCAATATAGTTTTTCTTGAATATTTTGATGTAGCTATCTAGTAGGAGTTGATATCCTAAGAACCATGTTAGTTTCTCTCATGCTATGTGATAGAGAAGATTTTACACATGCCCTTCTAGATGTTTGAAGTGCCAGAATCCCTTAGTGAAATGAATTAATTATAGAATAGTCAATTTATTTTAGATATGTTGAATATGGTGGAAAGTTATTGATTTGGTTAGTGTATTGATCTTGGCACCAATTTTCGGACTTACAACACAAAGATTTCATCGATAAACTTATTTTCACTATTATAATCATATTTACAAAAAAATGTTTATGGATTTTATTGATGGTTTCACGAACCAAGTCAACACCATATTAAGTCTTACATAATAGAGAAACCTTATATATAACAAACCCCTAATTGTAACAGTATCTGGAGTAATTATATTTAAACCTCAAATAGGAGGATTATTAGCTAAAACACTATGTTCCTAGATTTCAAAACATCCTAGTATACTCTATGTTAGGAAAAAGGATATTAAAGAAAACATTATTAAAAAGGCGTCAAATAATGAGGGACTAGGTTGACTACCTAGAGTTAGGTATGTTACATCCACCATAAGACTTGAAAGGATATTCTTTGTGTTATAGTTGGTGATGAGAAAATAAGATAAGGCAGAGGTAAAAGACAGTTGAGATTCAGTTTAAACTAGGTGACACAAATATGGTCAAGGACTCACTACACATGGTAGTGACTAATGAACACAGAAGTTACATAATGGGAAAATCAAATCATAAGTATTTAAATATTCTATATTAAATAGACAATGAGAAAGAATCATAACAACTAAGACTTCTTTTAGAGTTGAAACTCGAATGGTGACTATGTCCTAGTTTCACTAGGAATAACAACAAAGTGTGGGAATATAGGACTCCTTGTGCATCCATTGATGTTGTTACTTATTCCTTCAATGGGTGGTTGTGTAAGAAGCAATAGAAAATTGTTGGTAGAGACTCATGTTGGCACCTCATTTTTGGGTCTCTACAATTCTTATAAATCCATTATATTTGGATATTTTCAACACAAACCATGTATGTAATTTTGAGTAGCATCAGATTAAAGTGAGTGAAACCCAATCTATACAAAAAGAATGAAATTTGGCCCCACTAGACTTATTCTAGATGTTCTAGTTGCAAATTCATTTTGCACCCACTTTGGGCTAGATTTGACCCGACAATTGACTTAGAGAAAACCTAGTTTCTAACACAAATGGGTTCTGAACCCTTATTGGCAAATTTTAGATGTTCTTTGGACAATTAGTGAGTTCTAAAATAGGTCCAATGTGACTCTACAAAGCTGGGCACTAATCATGTTTGCACATGTTGAATAAATATCCAATGTGGGCCCACCAGACACACTCTCACTAATTCTAGATGCAAAATGAATTTTCACCCAAAGTAGGAAAAGTATGAGCCCATATACATTTTGTACTATTTTGAGAAAGATTTCTCATTTTGCACCAATGCGATTTGCACTTGAATGTGTCGAACTAGACCATATAGATTTTTTTCTTCTAAAAATGAAAATTGGAGTTTTAAAGAGCTTTGCACATGCCAACGTCAATTGAAGATATACTTAGATGTGTCAATGGATATTAGATTTTTTCACTGAAGACACTGGAGTGTCGTAAGGTTTTTCCCTTATGAGTTTCAACTGAATCCATGTCCACAAAAACCACATTGGTCTTTGGAAACATGAGAGAGGGCCATGTAGATTTTTATGACTGTTTAGAGTAGGGATGTCAATGGTTAAGGGTATACCCTTTTATCCTTTATCCTTACCCTACAGGGTAAGGGCAAGGGTAACAATTTTTGTCACCCGTTACTCATTCCCTATTTTCCCACACTATTTGTAGGGGAGCTAAAGATATAAACATTATTCATACCCTTTTACTCATTTACCCTTATAGTTAAAAAGTACTTGATAAATATCAACCATAAGGTTATGTAGAGAAATAACCAACCTTAAGATAAAACCCTAATACATAGGTTATTTATCCTAGAATTTCAACTGACACTTGCACCTTGGTCCCATCCCCATGACCTATTGTCTCCTGCTTGGCTCTAGACTTCGAACTTGGGATCCCTCTGGACTCCTTGCAATAGAGAGGTGTGCCCTTCTGAATCTCATTGGCATGTCACTTTGAGCTCCTAACAACAACCACTTCTCCAACATAAGCTACTCCTCTAACTCCTCCAGTCAAAATTGGTCTTCCTAGTGCTACGTGAGGTGTCCCCCACCAGTTTTATGCCTTCAAGCAATATTCATTCATTCATTCATTCTAGTAGTGGCCACACTATTAGCAAAGTTGGCCACTGGGCTTCCTGTGCATGAGTTATTTCAAATTTCATTCATGCAATCCAACAAGAACAATGTGTAAAATGTACATGCAATAGAATTCCAATTTACCCTTATCCTCCCCATTTACGATGTTGGGAAGAGGGTAAGGGTAAAGGGAGGCTAAGGAAATTGTTGGGAAGGATAATTACCATTACCCTTACTCGCCACTCTATGGAGGGTAATGGAAAAGTAAGCCCTTACCCTCCCCCATATCATCCCCTTTGACAACCGTAGTTTTGAGAAAGAGTGAGTGTCAATTTTGAGGTACAAATAGAAAAACCACCCACACAACTCCCTCCACTCTAGGAAAGAAGAGGGGAGCACAATTTGAGGATTTTGAAACTAAAACCACTAGGAAAAAGACTATAAATAGAGAGAATCAGAGAGAGAGAGAAAGAGATACACAACCACCTCTATGTGTGAAACCTTTTGGCTCTTCGTGGTGTGAAACTAGTTGATAGTTGCTCCTGACCCTGCTTGATCATAGACGACCACCTAAAGTTGGATCGAAGCGGGTGCCAATTGGACCGACGTATTGACCCTGCTATGTTTCTAGTGTCTTCCTGGAGTCATCTTATCACAGTACAAATCCACTAGGATCCCAATAGTGCCAAACCCTCTTACACATGAAGTCCAAAGCAAGCTAAGAAAAACAACATATTGTCTTCTTCCTTGTGATTACTTTTGCAATGCAATTTTGACATGCATAATTGAGTATTAGTTTATAATCCTTTCTTGATTTGTAAATAAGTGTACTAAATTCGAGATTTTATTTGCATTCCTCCCTTATCCATGAAAGGGTCACTTTATATTTTTTGGGTTTTAAGATTTTTTCTAACTAAAACTCAATGGCAACTCCAAACCATTTTTACGTTGTAAATTTCTCACAAGTCACTTCTTCATTTTGGAGTTCTTAGGAAAATCAAATGTAACTCCATTGAGGAATCAACAACACTCTGGTTGTAATTCTTCCCAGATCTTTTGATGCAAATCCGCCTGGCTTTAGTCAATGCAAAATGTTTTATACCAAAAAATAAAGTTTAGTTTTTTGTTTCTAAATCAAAGTGATAGGGTATGAATTCATTCATGTCCATGGTCCTTCCAAGGCACAAAAAATGGTGTTCAATTTGATCATCCTCAAGGTTCTATATTATTTCGAATTGCTCAGTGCAAGTTTGTTTGACACTTGGATTTTGTTTGGTAAAATCTTAGTGTGAAACTAGTTGGCACATGGAACTACTTTTATCTATTTTGTATGTCAAATATGACGAGGGAAAAATTTTCTTTACATCTAAGATAATGGCATGAGATAAGTGTTAAACCTATAAGTAGTTCATGATCAAAATTAAATACAAAACATAACTACTAAATGCAAAAGGGTTTGGCATGTGGAACAATTATTTATTTTTAAAGATTTAGATGTAATAAGGCACGACTTCTATTCACATTAAAGACATGTTGGGCATGTGTTTACAACCCATGATGTCAAGCAAAATGTTGGGCATGTGTTTACAACCTAGGATGTCAAGGCCCATTAGAGCTTTGTGAGACTGCTGCTACCACATAAGGCATTATAAACACCACCAAGACAATTGTCAAGATGCAGTCACCATAGGGGAATTGGAAGGGAAATTGCCTAGAAATGATCAAGAGTCATCAAACAAAGATATATGAGTGCAACTAACAATGAAAAAGGCAACAATTGAAAATGACATTTGACTGTCCATTGTTTGCTGCAAAGATGGGAGGAAACACAAAGGAAGAAGAAGACAGAAAAAGAAAGGGAGTAAGAAAGGAAGTGAGGTAGGATTACCATCATAATAGATTTTCTTCTTCAGGAGAAATACTTGTTGGCTAAATTGGACATTATTATACCCTTTGTTTTGATGATGATAAACATTTCATTCTTGTGGATCTAACTTGTTATTGGAGTATTTTAGGGATAAACAAATAAGGGAGTGGATATTTGAAGATCAATACAAATTGGAAGATCAACATGCCTAAATTACTTTTATTTTCATGATTGTACTCAATGTAAAAACTTGTACAAGTATATAATGTATAAGTACTTAGACATCATGTAAATCAAGTGTTATATCTTCCCTATCCACTCACAACACTTAGATAGATCATCCCCTAAGATAGAAGTACAATTACACATTGATACACACCCTTAGTAAATGGCTCAACACATTGAAACAGGGACTTTCTCAGTCGACGAAGTCCTCGACCGAGACACTCTCAGTCGACAAAATTCTCGACCGAGAATAGACCCTCTAGAAAGCTCTATAGCAGTTAGACTGAGTCTAAAAGGTTGTTGGGAGTTGAAAATGAATGTTGCAACACATTTACCTTAACCTCCCATTCGTTCGAAGAAAAGTTCGACCGAGACAAACTCGGTCGACAAACTTCTCGACTGAGAGAAGTTCTGGACTGCACTTGTCAACACTAAACAACTAGCCATTGCAGGACACCTAACGGCTAGTTGAGAACTAAGAACACCCTAGAAAGTGTCTAGAATGTCCCTAAGAACTTGTAACCTATTCCTATAAATAGGAGAGGCCTTAGGACACCCAAAGCATCACTTGTGCACACTTGAGATTCATTCTTAGTGAACAACAATCAAGCCACACTTGCAATCTATTTCCTCGAGCTCTACATTACTGTCCTATAGCCTAGAATCTCCTAGCCACCACACTACCACGTTCATCTATAGTGGATAGGAGATCAATACACTTGACATAGGATCAAAGCACTGTACTTATTGGTAACATTGTTTCTTTCTTCCAATCTTGTTCCTTCTATTGTATTTTGTTCTCCTTGACTACTCCTAGGTTGGAGGCTGTTGAAAGGAGGTTCGTGGAGCTACTTTAGGTGGTGAAGGTTGCTCCTGGTGACTTGGAGTTACTTCAGAAGGCTGCCTCAAGGTGAAGCTACTTCAAGGGTGAGCTTGGAGTTACTTCAGAAGGCTGCTTCTAGGGGGGATTGAGGCTACTTCAGATGAAGGCTCTTCAAGGGTGTGGGAAAGCAATTGTATTTTATGTAACATCCTTGTGAGGTAATAAAATAAGTTTCTTTCAAAATCCTAGTTGGAATCAATCAGGTAGTGGACTGACTACCTTAGATTTCTAAGGTAGGAACCACTCTACATCCTTGTGTCTTCCTTGTTTCCTCCTACTTCTTGTCCAAGTGCTTAACTATTTTTAATTAACTTTAAAAACTCCAAAAATCTCTATTCACCCCCTCTAGATCTTTCAATTGGTATCAAAGCATGTCTTCAAGGAGCCTTAACATGTCTTGAAGCATGGGGGATGGTGTGCTCAACAACTTGAACTTGGAGGGAACCTACGTAGCTCGAGCACCACCATTTGATGGAAGCCATTACAACTATTGGAAGAGAAGGATGCAATTTTATTTTCAAGGCATCAGTTGGGAGCTTTGGAGGATGGTTTCTACTCCATACATGCTTCCAGAAACCGAGTATGTTACATGGGATGCCAATACGGTAAAACAAGCTCAACTTAATGCCAAGGCTGTAAGTATTTTATATTGTTCTATATCGGTAAGTGAATTCAATAGAATTTCTTAATGTGAAACTGCATATGACATATGTCATAAACTTTCTATTACACATTAAGGAATCATACAAGTTAAAAATTCTAAGATTAGTATGCTTAAACAAAAGTTTGAACAATTTTGTATGGAACCAAATGAGTCCATTAGTGAAATGTATGCAAGATTTTCTACTATCATTAATGGTTTGAGTGCATTAGGAAAATTCATAAGTGAAGAAGATAAAGTATCCAAGATTCTTAGGTGTCTGCCTCCAAAATACAAACCAAAGGTGACGGCCATTGAAGAAGCCAATGATCTCATAAGATTGAGGATGGAACAACTCATTGGCAACTTGGAGACTCATGAAGTCACCCTTGAAGAAGAAGAAAGATTGGCGGTTGAACACAAAAAGGAGAAAAGAAAGGACATTGCATTCAATGCAACAACTCAAATCAGTTACGATACAAGTGAAGAAGATAGTGAAGAAGAAACTCTCATTATAAATGGTAAGCAGTATAGAAGATTTAAAACTAACAAAATTTCTAGTATTTCTTCTTCCTCCAGGTGCTTTGAATGTGGCAAAAAGGGACACTTAAAAGGTGATTGTCCCAAACTCAAGAAGGGAAAGAAATCATCTCACAAGAAGAAGGAAAAAGCCTACAAAGCTGCATGGGATGACTCAAGTGATGATACTGAAGATAAAAAAAAGAAGAAGTGGAGTGTCTTATTGCTACATCAAATGAAGAAGAAGATGAGGTAAGTCTTTTTGATTTATCTAAAGAAGAGTTAGTTGCTAGAATTAATGAATTGCATGATAAATATATTGATTGTAAAAAGAAACTAAAAAGAGTTACTAAAACTAATGAGGAGTTGTATGCTCAATTAAATGATCTTGCTTCTGAAAAAGAAAGTATTATTTTTGAAAATTCTACCTTAAAATCATCTTTACATGATTGCAATATGAATTTGCTTACTCTAGAAACAAACTATGATTTTCTTTCTCAAGAAAAGGTTGAACTACTTACAAAATTGAATGATCTTCAAACTCAACCTATCTTGTGTACTCATTTATATTATGATGCTATTTTGAAACAAAGAGATAATTTGTTATCTGATCTAGATCAAGCAAAGTTAGATATTAAATGGAAAATGGATGAAATTGCCAAGTTACAAAAGGAAACTAGTAGCTTGAAAAACAATGGTATTCTTGATAAGATCCTAAAAGATTCTTCTGGTCAGATTGGAAGGAGAGGACTAGGTTATAAGCCCAAAGGAAAATCCTATCCTAAAGTGAGAAGGACATAAGTACCCAAGACTAAAGTTATGTATGTGCCTAAAAAGAGAAATGAAATTGATTATATATGTTGTCATTACTGTTTACGTCTAGGACATTATTCATTCTCTTGTTCATACAAGAAAAAGGATGTTGATCTAGTTTGGGTTCCTAAAACTTAGATATTTGAATATGATTAGTTGAGATTTGACCTAAAATGTTACCTTGATATTTAAAATGTCTTATGCCAAATAAATTGAGCTTCAATTTGCATATTTCTATAAAATTGTATTGGAAGTAACCTATGTTTTCCTTGAAAATAACTACTAAAAACAAAAAAAAATAATCTCAGTCGACAACAACTTTGATCGAGATACTCTTCAGTCGAAAAGTTGTCGACAAAGAAGTTTCTGTATTAAATCAGTATTTTCTGGAGAAATAATAAGATTATCGGTCGAGAACGTTGTCGACCGATAACATTTTGGTCGAGAAAATAGTCGACTGAGAGGGTCACTATCTTAAGCATGTAAAAACCTGAGAAACATCCAGTTGACAAATACTTCGACCGAATCTCTCTCGGTTGAGAACTTTGTCGACCAAGGAAAACTCTGTTAGATTATTTAATAAGAATAAGATATTTCAAATTGCAATTAACTTTAGTGACTCAAATATGTAATGAACTTTACATATTACATTTCTTTAAATATTTGAATGACCCTAATCAAAAGGAAAAATATATGGGTATCAAAACTTTATACTTTGCATAAATTGTCCCAAACAAGCATACATGAGGAAAAGATTGGTTTTATTCAAGAAAAGTACAAATGGCAAACCTATTGGCATAGGAGACTTTGTTCAACATTAATATAATCAAAATTGAAAACTAAAGTAGTGATCATACAAGGGACTTGGTTCAAATATAATCATCACCATTTTGTGAGAAAATTAAAGGTTTGAGCATACTAAGAAATTATGACAAGATAATCTTGCTCACATAAATTAAGATATAAAAAGAAAAATCTTAAGGTTTTATCTTGGATCATTCAACATTCACAAGTTTTTATATGAGCAAAATGAAGAACTAATAATGATCATACACAACAAGATCAAGTCATATTCTAGAAGTGGTTCATTGGATAAGTCATGGAAATGCATAAATTGGATATCTACAGAACTGCCTCTCTGTCAAAAAAGAGTTCGACCGAGAGGCGCCCAGGTCAAAGTCAAGGTCGACCCAAAATAAGCCCGACTAAATGCTTATTTGTAAATCATTCACCTGCACTCAACCTTAGTATATTTGCTCAGCATGTTAAAAGCAAATTGATTCATTACTTTACTTATTCAATTAAACATCAAAGCTAGTTATGACCTTCGTATCCTTAAAGTAATCTTGGTTATAAAAATAAGGAAGTTTACAACATTCTTGAATATGATGTATATCTTACTCTTGATAGAATTCTCTAAACAAATTAGGGCTTAACATCCCTTGTATTTGGTAAGAGATACATTCATTGATTCCACTATGAGCTTAAAAGAATCTCGTATCATTTCAGGGCTTAGCATCCCTTGTAAATGGTTGAGAAATAAAGTCATTGATCCTAATATGATCCTAAAGGATTCTCATGTCATTTCAGGGCTTAACATCCATTGCAAATGATTGAGAAATAAATCATGATTTTTGAACTAAGGCTAAATTTGACCTTCTTGTTATAGTATACAATTAAGGGGGAGTATCCCATTCAGGGGGAGCAAATTGGTTATATGGTTATCTTTTTGAAATGACAAAGGGGGAGAAGTAATATAGATAAAAAACAAAAATAATTTTAAATCAAATACACAAATAATTTTCCAAAATTATTTGAGTTTCATAATCTCTTGGCTTTACATAAATTGTTGCTATATTCCCTAAGAGTTGGATATTATGTTCTATACCTCTTTGGGAATAACTAGGACACACTCCTTGAATAAAAAAGAGAATATCTACAAAAGGTAAATCTCAGGTATGACACTCATGCTTTTTAAATTCCCTTAATTTATATTAGGAATGTTTGTCATCTTCAAAAGGGGGAGATTGTTGGCTAAATTGGGCATTATTATACCCTTTTTTTGATGATGAAAAACATTTCATTCTTGTGGATCTAACTTGTTATTAGAGTGTTTCAGGGATAAACAAATAAGGGATTGGATAGTTGAAGATCAATACAAATTGGAAGATCAACATGCCTAAATTACTTTTATTTTCATGATTGTACTCAATGTAAGAACTTGTACACGTATATAATGTACAAGTACTTAGAAATCATGTAAATCAAGTGTTAGATCTTTCCTATCCACTCACAACACTTAGATAGATCCTCCCCTAAGATAGAAGTACAATTACACATTGGAAAGGGAACACATGAGTTTGATTCCATATGCCTCGACGATTGGATCAATCATGTATGCAATGTTGTGTACACATCCCGACATCTTGTATGCCTTGAGCATGATGAGCAGATATTAGTCAAATCCAGGTGATGCCCATTGGACAGTCATGAAGTACATCCTTAAGTACTTGAGAAGGACTAAGGATCAGTTCATGGTCTACAATGGTAAGGAAGAGTTGGTGGTAAAGGGTTACACTGATGCAAGCTTCTAGAATGATAAAGATGATTACAAATTGCAATCAGGATTCATGTTTTACAATAGAGTTGTAAGTTGGAAGAGTTCCAAGCAAGAAATAGTTGCTGATTCTACAACAGAGGCTGAATATATTGCTGCATCGAATGCGAAAAAGGAGGATGTATGGATCAGGAAGTTCATCTCTGCACTTGGGGTCATTCCAAGCATCTATATTGTGACAACAATGGAGCTATTGCACAAGATAAGGAACCCATATCACATCATCACTCAAAGCATATACAAAGGTAGTTTCATCTCATATGAGAGATAGTACAATGAGGAGATGTAAAGATTTGTAGAGTACCAACTGAGAACAATGTTGATCCGCTAGTTCAATAGCCATCTTTGTTGGTTTTAGATCTCCAAGATCTAGCTCTTGCCACAAGGTAGATAGGATGAGACTGAGGCTAGCTCTGAGGTCTACTAGACCCTTGTCAAAAGTGGTGTTGCTGATCTACAATGGAAGTTTGAAGGCTCCCAAATCATCTAACTTTTGTGGAAGTCTGTTTTGAATAATAGAACTCATTCTTTCTGAAAGTATTACTGTTTCAATTTGGTCCACCTTTCTTATTTTAGTTAAGATATCCTTTAAGAACTTAGAATAAGATGGCATCTCGGCAATAACTTCGGCTAGAGGAAGGTTGACATGGAGCTTGTTTAGAATGTCCATAAACTTCCTAAACTTTAAATCCTCCTTCTTGTTTGCAAGCCTTTGTGGAAATGGTGCATTAGCCTTGTAAGAAGGTGGTATTTCGGCCATACCTTTATCCTTGATGCAAATAGGAGTGTCAGACTCCTCCTCATTAGCTACCTCAGGATTCTTCTCCTTAGGTGGAGAAGGTCTCTGAATTTCAGCTCCACTCCTCAATGTTATGGCATTTGCTTGTTGTCTTGGGTTCACCTCCGATTGGCTTGGAAGAGAACCAGATTGTGGACTCCTTTGGTGTGCTAGAGCTTGCTGTGATATTTGATTCTCCAACATCTTGGTATGAGTGGAAATGCCATCCACTTTAGCAAAAAGTTGGGTAATAACATCTTTCAATAGCTTACTATTCCCCCGAAACTCTTCATTTTGCTGCATTTGTGTAGAAACAAATTTCTCCATCATGGCCTCCAAAGAAGAGCTTTGGGGTTGTTTTGGCTGTTGGTAACCTCTATTATTGATACCCAATGGATTCCCTTGTCGGTTGAAATGTTGTTGTTGCTGCGGTTACTATTGTCCTTGTTGGAAGTTCTGAGCGTTGCATGTGTTCCGATAGGAGAAATTAGGATGATCTCTCCATCCTGGATTGTAAGTGTTGGAATATGGATTGTACCGCTTGTTCCCTTACATTCCAATGGCATTGACTTATTCAAAGCTCCCTTCATTTGCATTAGGAGCAAAGCATGAAGAAGAAGTATGTCCCACATTGCCACAAGCTTCACATATCACTTCAGTTGATTGGATTTGCGTAGTAGTCATGTTCTCGAACTTCTGTGTAAGAACATCAAGTTTGGCAGTAATAAGATCAAATACAACAACAATATGTTTCCCTCCTTGCTTTACAATTGAAGCACCAACTGTAGAGGTTGAGTGTACTCCCCTATCTGATCCCCATTGGTAGTGATTAAGCGCTATGTCTTCAATAATGTCATAAGCCTCTCTGTAAGACCTAGTCATCAATGCGCCATTAGCTGTGGCATCCAGTGTCAACCAGGTGTTGTAGAATAGTCCATTATAGAATGTTTGAAGTTGTAGCCAGTTGGTCAAACCATGGTGAGGGAAAAGGCATTGGATATCCTTAGTCTGTTCCCATGTATCATACATAGTTTCTCCATCATTTTGAGAGAAATTGGTGAGTTGATTCCTTAGCTGGGTTGTCTTGCTTGGCGGGAAATATTTTGCAAGGAAAGCATTTAGGAGTTGATCCCAACTTTTGATTGACTTCTTTGGAAGAGACAAAAGCCACACCTTGGCTCTGTCTCTTAGGGTGAAACGAAATAGCATAAGTCTCACTCCTTCGGCTGATACCCCGTTGATTCGGAAAGTATTCATATACTCCAAGAACTCAGCTACATGAAGACTTGGATCTTCATTGGCTGTACCTCCAAAATGATTATGTTGTATCATTTGCATCATGGAAGGAGCAATAGAGAAATTGTTTTCTTCTACTGTAGGCAGATCAATGGCCCCACAAATGTTTGTGGCGACCGACATTGCAAAATCCTTCAAAGGACGGTCATCCTCCATGGTTGGATCACTTGGTGTAGCTTCTTCAAAGGGTGAAGAAGATGGTGATGGTGATGATGGTGGAGTACCTCCTAGCAGCGGTGGTTCTACTCTCCTTGCTCTTCTTAAGCTTGAAAGAGTGCATTTGATCTCAAGGTCTAACAGTGGTGATGTTTGAAGACCCCTTGGTGAGCGACACATACAACTTGAAAAATAGCAAGAGGAATTGAGAACAAAACCAAAAGGTACAAGGAAATTTGAAAATGGAAATGGTGATCTAGTCTTGAATACTAATTAGCACTTGTTACTCCAATTTGATTACCGTAGCTCCCCGGAAACGATGCCAAAAACTTGTTGGCTTCTTACACTAATGAGTTTCAATCCTTAGAAGGATCTTTTACTCAACTAACCAATCTTTGCAAGTATACAGAGGTAGTTGTAGTTGAGGTCGAACACAAGGAGCTTGGTAAATAATCAAACACAATAGTACTAAAGTTCAATAATCTAGATCGTTTTAAAAGGATGGTGATGTTAATTTAACTACATAATTTTAGATTTAAATGAAGCAGTGAAAAGATTACTAAAAAGGGTATTAAATCAGATATGAATGGATCTTGGACATTAAGATTTCACCCACACATCATATCATCACACAGGAACATGAAATTTAAACATACTAAGTACTTGTTTTAAAAGAGAGGTGTATGTTGCACTTCACCTCCCGATGCAAGTGCAACGATCTCAACTCAAACCCACATTCTCAGAAAGTGTCTAGAATGTCCCTAAGCACTTGTAACCTATTCCTATAAATAGGAGAAGCCTTAGGACTTGTGCATACAATTACACTTGAGATTCATTCTTAATGAACAACAAGCAAGCCACACTTGCAATCTATTTCCTTGATCTCTACATTAGTGTCCTATAGCCTAGAATCTCCTAGCCACCACACTACTACGTTCATCTATAGTAGATAGGAGATCAATACACTTGATATAGGATCAAAGCTCTGTACTTATTGGTAACATTATTTCTTTCTTCCAATTGTGTCCCTTCTATTGTATTTTGTTCTCTTTGACTACTCCTAGGTTGGAGGTTGTTGAAAGGAGGTTTGTGGAGCTACTTCAGGTGGTGAAGGCTGCTCCCGGTGACTTGGAGTTACTTCAGAAGGCTCCCTCAAGGTGAAGCTACTTCAGGTGAAGGCTACTTCAAGGGTGAGTTTGGAGTTACTTTAGAAGCCTGCTTCTAGGGGGATTGAGGTTACTTTAGGTGAAGGATACTTCAAGTGTGTGGGAAAGCAATTGTATTTTATGTAACATCCTTGCAAGGTAATAAAATAAGTTGCTTTCAAAATCCCAGTTGGAAACAATCGGGTAGTGGAATGACTACCTTAGATTTCTAAGGTAGAAACCACTCTACATCTTTGTGTCTTCCTTGTTTCCTCCTACTTCTTGTCCAAGTGTTTAACTATTTTTAATTAACTTTAAAAACTCCAAAAATCTCTATTCACCTCCCTCTAGATCTTTCAATACTGTTGTGTACTTTGTGGAAGAGGATGTATTCTTTAGAAGTTAAGGCGTGATAGATTGTAGAGATCTCTCACTATAGTGATATCTTCTTATATATCTTTCTGATTGTATGATCTCGAGTTTGAGGTCAAAACCCAAGAAGAACAATAGTTCTTTGTTTATTATTGGATTTACCTATCGCTTGTCCCCGTAGTTCTTCCCTCGCATTCTCTGTGGGGTTTTAACTTAAAAATATGGTATTATTCCCTCTATCTACTTGTGGTCCTATCTTAGATTTACAAGTTGATAGGTAACTCTTCTAAAACTAATTTATTTTTCGTCGCATCCTTGTTGTATAATATACATGCACATACAAGTGGTGTCAAAGTGCAGATTGCGTTATCGATCTAGATGGACAAATATGATGATGCAATGATGATAATGTTGACGAGCATAAATTAGAAGATCTGGAAACCCATGATGCATGATATTGTATAGTGCAAGGACTTGTATGATTCGATAGAGGGACAAAAACTATACAATACATATGATGCAAATTAGAAGAAATTAAATAGGAATATTGTGGTAACATTGCAAAAGTGGATTTATATTCCATGTTTCATCACATCTCAGAGGAGACCAATGCCATTTATTTGTGTGAAAATCTCAAGAAAGTATATGAGTAGGAAACTACAACAAATAAAACTTTCTTGATTAGAAAGTTGGTGAACTTAAAGTACAAGGATGGTACTAGTATTTCCAAGCACATGAATGAACTCTAAAGGCTTGTCAATCAGTTGAGATCCATGAAGATGGTTCTTCATGATGAACTCTAGGCGCTACTTCTTATGGGATCATTACATTACAATTGGTAGACACTCGTAGTGAAAATCAACAATTTTGCATAGGGAGAAAAGTTGACACTTGATTAGGTGAAGAGCATTCTACTAAATGAAGAGACTCAACAAGGCCTTAGGAGACATCAAGTATGAGGTTTTAACATACCAAAACCTAACATCTTGACTCTAGAAACTATAATCCCATGATTTGGAGGATACTATGCTTGGTTCTTTAGGTTTGACCAAACAAGGATGGAGTTATACCTTAGTGCAATTGTTTGTAACCCTAATGAATATAGTAACATAAATAACTCAAAGATAACCCTAACATAAATAGGCTTGAAAACAAATATAACACATTTAGTATCATTAGGGTCTATAATCAACATCACATATCATAATACATTCTTATTAATATAATAACCTATACATGTGCTAACATGAAGTGAGTTCATGAAACATGTCACATATGCAAACTAATAAAAAATAATGGCTAAAATGTCTAGTGAAAGGTATAATGTGCCTAATACATGAATTGGAATAACAATTGGAGTTTTCATGTCCATAAATATGAATAATGTGTCATCAACTAAGTTAATGATAAACTAATAAACTTCATAGGTTAAATGATTAAAATATGGAGATTCGAGCGTAATAATATAAGATAATTCTTTTGATAACAATTTGAAGATAATAGGATTCGATTTAATGAATTTTTATGATAATGATGTAATATTATAATAAATATATTGGTGAAGATCCTAAACCCTAATTGTATTAGAACTCATAAAAGGAAACCTCACAGGTCAAGTGTAATGCAAAATCATGATCTTGGTCCCAATTAGCTTGGGTGCCAAGTTCAGTATTAAAAGTAATCCTAGATGCCTTCATATTTTACAAAAATGTGATTTAAACACTAAAATATTATATAATATAATGGATTGCCTCAAAAATGCAAATTAATGTTAAAATCACAAACTACGTTTTTTAGTTAGCCTAGGTATCAAATTTCACTTTATTTGAACCTTGTTTGATCCCTAAACTAATTAGGGAAAGAAGACATATTAGTAAAGCTACAAAGCATTAGATTGTTTGATGAGTTTAATCAATTTCCTAAAGTATGATTTTATTTCTTGTCATGGATGTATCCTCTTTTATTTTTCCACCCCTGATAAGGTTTCTCTGACATATTGGTTGTCACGTGCCTCTCTCATTTCCCCTTTGACATGCCCATCAAACGGCTATTGCTCTTTCCCCATTTTTCTCATCCTGATCCAACAATCACAACCTCATCTTCCACCTCAGTTCTTAAAGGGAAATTTACATTGTAGCTGTGGTCCCTTCTCTCATTTTAAATCTTGACTTCTCTCTCTTCTTCTCTCCTCTACCAATGATTCCTACTCCCACACTTTCCTTATATCATTTTGAACACAATAGCCCTAAGTATCCTAGGGTTTCATCACCTCTACGCCTTTGCCACTCCCAACTCCCACCTTCCCATGTTCTTCCCACACTTCTTTCCTTTTTTTGCCTTCTCACATTTTGGTACACTGGACTACTATTAATATCCTCCATAGTCTTTGTGCCATCATTAATAAACTATTTCTTTTGCAGTTTTATCCTCAATTTTCCTCGAAGCATCCTAACATTCCCTTGGTTCTATCCAACTTCATCTTCCTCCTCTAGTTCCTTGGAGGGGCTCTTCCTGACCTCATTGTTAATCCCCAATTATATCCTTCCACACCATCCGCAAACAACAAGGAACCATTTTGCATACTTCCTTCCCTAGTGTTTTCTTGAGATACATCTCCCCAACTTCCTTGACCGTGAATATTATGAGGCAATTCAGGGGCATGGCTCAGACCACCAATAACCTTAGAAATTATGCTCATGACTTTGTGATGGGTCTCTAAAGTTTCAAAACAAATTAAGCCCCTCTGATAGCAAGTGATCATAGATTCTTATTCCCTTGGTCATCCTTCGATTTTGTATGTTGTCCATCATGGTTCCTCCATGTTTTTCATACAATTTGCACCCTTCACTTCGAGCTTCCATGGTAGGCCTTTCTTTGGAGGTAGTAGTAGTCTATTTCATCTGCTCCTACATCATTCTTATGGAAGCACCCCAACAATTTTATGTGGCATTATTCTTCTTGCGAAGAAGGAGAAGATATGTGGGTGTAGCTGTACATATCTACCCCTCTTTTGGGTTTACAATCTTTTGGCGATGAAGAATATTTTAGTACTTTAATTGAATCATGGTCACATTTTGTTTTATTTTGACACAAGATATGTAGCATGTTTTTATAGGACCAATTTGTCTAGGCCTGTCTTCTATAAGAGGATAATGATTTATACATGTGGATTTTCCGAGGTTTTTGATTGGTTAGATTTTTTTTTAAATTCATTATAAATCAACCACACGTCATAAAAATATGAAAAATATATTTTTGATCAAGGGATTTTCCTCTACATGTAGGTATGATTTTCATTGCCTAATTTCAATATATGATATATTATTTTTAAAGATATTTTGAAAATTGGTTTGAATCTTTAAAGTTCATATCTAATAATATATAAGTAAAAAAACAAAGTAAAATATGATACAAAATCAAGAAAGTATAATATATGATGTTGTGTAGTTTTGATAACCCAATTAATTAGTAATAAAAGACTATTTCCATGGTTTATGTAATTAATGTGAGCTTAACCCTAACATTACATTTGCATGTAATAGGCGACTTATGATTGTGGCATGGAACTAAGATTGACATTGGCTTATATCTGGACATAGTATGATGTATGTTTCGTCCCCTTATTTCTATATTGAGCAATTGACGTAATATTGCTCTCTCTTGATGTATGTTACATCACCCTAATTATATTTAGTAGTTAATCCAAATTTTCTCTCTTGTGAACCTCTATGAGGTATTAGTATGTTGGATTTTCTCTTTCTTATCTTGATGACCTACTTGGGCCTAACCTAAATGAAATTGAATCGATGATATTCTTGAACTACTTACATTACATATTGAAATCTAAAATTATACTTTGCTTCGTGATGAAACTCTAATTGTAGAATTGAACTAAATTGTTCCTTGTCATGAAATGGAACCCCAAATTTCCCCACTTTTGTGGTGGATGTATCATGTTATCCATTTGTGTGATAGGAATCCCATTAATTCTATTGTTGTGACTGTACTATCAATTGTCTCTACATTTATTCATGCTTTGTGATTTAGTAGCCCTAGAGTTGTATAAGTGCTTTGGTTTTTGGGTTATGTGCCCATGTTATGTTTTGGGATGAATTTTATGTGCCCCAAAGTATGGTTTTGTGTCCAATTTTATATATTGGGAGTTTGGTTATGTGCCATACTTTATCAGTTATTAGGGTTATGTGCCCTAACCACCATTTTTTATTTATATTTCGCTAGTGTTATGTTTATCTACCTTGCATGTAGGTTGATTATTATTGTTGATGGGTTGTGTGCCTTAAATTCATCATGTTTATTTTTGTGGCACATCCTATTTTGTTTAATGGCAAGTGTAACTATTGATGATCATCTTATCAAAATTCATATTACTTTGATATCCACTTGGATGGTATTTTTCTATTGGATGGGAAGCCTTTTTATATATGTGGTCCTTTTTCCTAATATTGCTCAATCCCTATTTATTTTCTCATATCAACATTTTTGTACTGACAAAATCCATTTTATCTTCTCTTTTCGGGTATGCTTCCAACCCCAGAGGTAAAAGATATGGTGGAGTTCACTTGACGACCTAAACTTGGATTAGTGGAGTTGATTCTTGCGAGATAGACTTGAGATAGTTTGACTCTTGGGAGTTCACTTGACGACCTAAACTTGAGATATGGTTACTAAAACCGCATTCCTATGAGGAATAAAACAAGGATGTGTACGTGACACAACCTATAAGGTTTATGAATCCACTAATGCAAATGAAGTCTATAAGTTACAATGGACTAATCAATGTGATTGATTGAGTACAAGCAACTCGAAATTGGATCTTTACTTTGATGATATAGTCAAAGGGTTTGATTGATATATCAAAGATAAAGAAGGGATCTGTGATTTAGTTGGAGCGTGTTCACATTCCACATGTTGATGTGAAATGGAAATGTTATAGAATGGAAATCCAAAAGTGGAAATTATGTTTAAGGAAGATAGAGATGTTTCCTATATGATAGGAATATAGATCTATAGAGATAGTTCTCGAAAACCTCTTGACCTGAAAAGAGAAAGCATACATTGGAAATCTGTACTGAAGGGTTCAGTATGCACAGATTCAGTGGGAGAAAACTTGTCCATGTTACATGGAGTTAGTATCCCAAGGACAAGTGTCCAATTCTTATGAAGAATGGGAACACTAAGAATAGATATGGATCTATCATGTATGTAATCATCCCATTATCTTGCATGTATGGACATGGCAAGAATAAAATGCATTCACCATCTTGTATGTAGGACATGACAATATGATGTGCTCATCCTGATAACTCGTATGTGGGACATGACGAGTGGATGTCTGTCTACTTCCAGTAAGGGTTACTGGAAACCATAAAAACTTGATAAGTACTTGAGAAGTACTAGTTCTATGGTGAAAAAGGAAGAGTTCGATGTAAAGAGTTACATTGATGCGAACTTCTGAAAAGGACAGAAAATTAATCGCAAAATATATATAGGATATATAAAAGTGAAAGTTTGTTGATAATTGGAAGTGTTCCAATAAAACCATTTAAAAGGAAATGTCGAGTATCTGTGTGTTAGAGAACAACAGTGGATACTATATGGATCTGGAAGTTCATGAAATGAACTTATAGATATTCTGCTCATTGATGACAAGTATGGAATCCTTGATCATGCAATGTGGCTAAAGGTTAGCAAAAGAATACTAGATCGCATATTACGGCAACTCCATCTCATACGTGTGACGTACAGCGAAGAGATGTGAGACATGCAATTTATACTGACTTTGGCAAGGTGTTGCCATTACTCACTATGTCTGCACTAGAGCACAGTAACATGTGGGACATGTTTAAAGATCACTATGAATATGATTCAAGGGTGATTGGCTCGCAGTGCAAGTGGGAGTCTGTTGGTATGTATGCCCTGAGAGCCAATCATGAGATGAGTGGTGGGATACATTAAGATTGATTTGATAAACATCAAAGGAAAGCTTCCAATTCTTTATGGTTCAGTCATATGAGATAATGATAGAACAAATTGAATGTCTAGAGAATGACAATATTCAATGACGTATGCCTTTAGGTTGAGGACCTGGACGATGAGATCATATGGATGCTAAGAGTTTGTACATTCTTGTTATGTCCCTAGTCGGATGTCATTGTGGAAGGTAGATAGACAGTAATGACACACAAGACTAGATTGTGGTGTTGGTTGATGATAGAATCTCAATAGTCATGATATAGAGATATCAAACCAAACACATAGGCACTTGTTAGAGAAAAAGTGTACCGGACAGACCCACCGTGAGTTTGACACATGGAACCATGACATGGTAGTCACAGTAAATACTCACAGTGATGGTGGTGAGTGTGATTCTTTGACCTGAAATCACTACACTCAACACATGTCGTTGGGCACACTTTGACATCATCAAATGCAGTCCTAAAACATGGGTTGTTATAAAGGTGATGATTGGGTGGCTTTGACACATGGGGCTTTTGAGGGGTGAGTGATAGATATGGGATTTGTCCCTCCTGAGGGAGTTTGATATCCAAGGACACTTGATGAGTAGGATTGAAATAGGCATGCACACGCATGTGTGAATCAGTATGTGATATTAATGTCATACATATCTCTTCCAATCTACTCTGAGATCAAGAAAGTGAATGAACGTTGATAGGATGACTGTTCCATGCCTCGAGTTCATTCGGGATATCAGTGACAAAGGAATTATACATTCGCTGTAACACCATTCACTGATTGTAGGATTGAAAGTTGTTCTCCAACTTTCTACTTTCACTTGGGTAGCACTGATGTGTGACTAGGCACCGCTCTTTTCTTGTGAAGCCATAAGTATTATGGACTTTCACTGCCAACGTGAAATGGACCTGCAGGGTCACACACATAGGATTTAACCTGGAAGAGGAGTTTTGTCCACAAAGAATGTTTAGATTGATTACTAAAGGAGTTTAGTAGTTCAATTAAACACTCAATCAATTGATATCTCAATGTCATAATGTTCAAGGTGTTGGACACATTGATTCGAGTATCGGATTGATTGAAATCGTAATTGACTGATTCTGCACAATCTGCACTCCCAACTGATCAGCTCATGTGATGAACCGATCGGCTGAGCTTGGTGAATCGGTCAGCTCAAGTGTTGAGTCGATCGACTCATAGTCAGGGTGAAACGATTGCTTCAAGAGTTGAAATGATCGATTCAACTGGTGCAACCGAGCAAGTTGGGAAAGTAGGATTGGTGGGAATTTTCCTTTCATTTCACTTGCCCAATTTGATTGGGAAATAGGATTGGTATTCGATACCAATTAGAAACAAAAGAAGGAAAGTCAATCGAGAACTGGTCAGGACCACGAACCGACCGGTTTAGAAGTGAACCGACCGGCTCATGGGTCCCAACCGATCGGTTGAGGTGTCAACCGACCGGTTCAGGTCCCCAACTGACCATTTTAGTTGTGAAACGATCGGTTCAGGTTGCGAGTTGGTTGTTTTTGTGGAAAATCCCGAACCCTTCTACTCCTGCTTTTAGTCCCGCATTGCCCGGGATGGAGAACCCTATCCCATGACCCTCCTATATATAGGGGTATTGGGGGCTTCTCAAAGTACAACTCAGTGCAACCAGTTGCTCTGCAAAGTTGTCGTTCTCTCTGGTTTTGGTAATCGAGAGAGCCCGAGCAAGTGCTACCCGAAAAGGGAGGCACAACAAGGGAAAGACAACTGTAGTTGTGATTGGTGGCAGGAGAGTGTGTTGGCGACTAGTACGCTGACAGGAAGGTGCAACTCCTTCGAATTCCTTGTGGGATAAGGAGATTGGAGTTCCAGGTGGTCCGTGTGGACTACTTCAGAGGCGGGAGGTTTCTGCCGCTTGGAGGACAACTGTCAATCCTGATAGTTCTGGTGAGACCAGGAGTCGTCAGTCCCGGTGCGACCAGGAGCTGCACAGACATCGTCCAAGACCGGAGGTGAAGACCGTGCAAGGCACGAGGTATTGTCGCTGAGCAAGCCTCAGGACAAGGTATGATTCCACAAACCATCCTTTCCTATTGTATAGACGTTGACATGTTTCCTTGTTCTGGGTCTGGGGAGGAAAATTTTTGTTTCTGCTGCCTTATCTGCCTCCCCTAAAACCCAACAGTGGTATCAGAGCCACGTCAACTGCACTATACTTTAGGATTATCGATATGATCGATTTTGGTTTGTCGCCTTTATTTATTGCATACAATGCGAATAAAATTGGCTTTATGCATGTCCAATCCTAAATCCACAAATCCCAAATTACATATATGATATGTATTATGAATGCACTCAATACACGTCGCCCTTAAACGAGTTTTGTGGTGGATGTATAGCGTGGTTATGGCCAATAAACCCTATCTTTGTATGGTTGTATGTGGTTGCTTGCATCTCGGTCTGCACATCGATCTTCCTTCTCCTATTCCTGATGTAACTCGAAATAATTCGAGATTTCTTTCCTACCTTTGCTCCCCTCGAATGTAATTTGAGGTTTCTCTTTTTACAATGTAAAATAGGATAGAATTTTATTTCCTATTATGTCAATGAACGGAGGACATCGAGACGACAGCTGAAATGATCGGTTCAAGGCGTGAACCGATCGGTTGACGTTCTAGACGATCAGTTCAAGGAGTGATCCGATCGGTTGATGACCGGTTCGAGGAGAGAGACGAGCAGGTGGCGGCCATGAAGAGATGTACGACAACCAGGTGAACCGATCAGTTGGAGGAGCCAACCGATCAGCTGGTGGCACCCAGCCGACCGGCCTGATGGTGAGCCGATCAATTATGTGATGAGTTGATCAAACCTAGAAAGGCAAAGCACAGAGTTCATCTTGTATAGGTTGCATGTGATGTTGTCCCAGATGACCGTGATTCCTCTTAGCTCAAGGAATCACATTAGGATGGCCATAATCATCGCTTTTATCGTTTTGCATGTTTTCTGTGGGATATAGCATGTATATGATACGTACTATGTATTGTGGTGATTGGATATGAATATGTATATAAAACCAAATCCCTCATTAAATATTAAGTTTTAGATGCCTTCCAAATGCGACACACGTGAAAAGCTTGATCGACCAAGTGTGGGCATGCCTTAGCATGGTGCACCGTCTATCTCGTGGAAGCATGAAGGATGAATGTGTGGGTCTTCCCTAGCAGGGTGCATGTTCATCGTGTTTTCTTTGGGTCAGACTTAACAAGGTGATCTAGATGAGATCTAGTACCTTGAGGCATGGAGATGATCATGGCAAGGAGTTGCATATGACATCTTATCAAGAGTTGCATATGATGCAATTGGTAAGAGTTGCCTACTTGGAAGATCTAAGTTGTGGGTGACATCCCTAGCTGGTCCATGACTTAGAGGATTTCAGGATCTTGCCCACTAGAAGGTTGTACGCTGCAATCTTCCGAATTGATGGTGAGGGCTATCAATTTGTAGTAAAATAGTGGGAGCGATAATTAATTAAAGGCCTAATTTTATCGTCAACTTTTCAAATCAATCAAACAAGTCAAAAGAGTTTTGGACTAAAATTGCATATATTTCCTTTTGTTAAAATAAATGGTTAATCAACAAATCACTTTATTTGCGATCGGTCTTTGAGACCAACAAATTAAATGGGAATAATTCCACGACTGGTTAGGATGATGAGAAGTGTTCTCAAAGAGTGAAAGCTCTAAGTCCTAGTTATACCAAGACCAGATGAACTCAATCCCACCGCATCAATGGATGAAAGTATGTTTATGGAAGCATACGGAGGATGACATTGATGAGGAGTGCTTGATGTTGTGTTCTCTGAACTATGAGTTGTAGAGACAACATGAGACATATGATGTATCAAGGACACTATCCTAGTATGTCATGACAGAAGGAGATCCAGTGAGGTATTCACGCACTCAATATGATTGGGTATGTGGAAAACTTGACTAAGAAGGCTTCCCTCTGAGCCAAGAGTTGGCTATTGGTATGATACTGCAAATGTTGCGAGAATCATACAATTCATGATAAGCTACAACATGAACAACTTTGACAAGCGTGACAGAGTTGTTGGACATATTGAGGATAGTAGAGGCAAAGATGAAGAAAGACAAACCATAATCTTTGATGTGATCAAAGAAAAGGTAATTCTTAAGGGCAAGGACAAGGGCAAAGCAAAGAAGTGTTCTGATGCTAGCCAGCAATCCAAGCTGTCTTCAGCCTCAAGGCACATGGGGAAAGGGTGTATGAGGGAATTTCCCTCTATCTCTGGAAGAACAAAAGAAGATGAAGGAGGGGATGGAGATCTCCACCTAAGGTATCATGAAATGAACCGCTTCTTTATCTGAGGTATATGATACTAAGATATGGATCTATCATATATGATATGCAAGATCCACAAAGAAGTGATGGCCTTTGTGAAAGGACCAAGAAAGAAGTACCCATCATTGGAGCAAGTGTTGCTGCCATAGATAGGAGTATCTTTCAGTTTATTTCAGCCTAAAGGGCACGAAATAGAGTTGAGAACTGCTATTTCATATATTGCCAATAGATAGAAACACTTTATTTTTGCATATTGTATGACAATGATGGCAATTAATAAAGTTTATGTTTCAATCTTAAAGATATGATCTTTGTGGCAATGCCTTGTTTATCTTGTGATACATGGTATGCATAAGATAAAATGATACCTAAAAGTTATAGATAACTCAAACAATCAAATTAGCATCAATCATGAGAAATTCATATCTAGTTTCCATATGATGGATAAATCTAGTTTCTTTTGGTTAGAGAACCAGTAAGAGATGAATATCTTGGACATGATTAATAAATCTTCACTAATGGTAGTGGGAGAATGATTATCCTATTAGGTATGATACATGTGATGTATTTACATACCTATTGGAACAAATGCTAATACTTCAAATGGTATTTAGAGAAATACCAATATGAATATCTTGAAGTGTTCAAGATTATCATAGATGAAGTACAAATTTGGTGAAGTGTTAATTCTTGATGAGATCAATGAATGAAATACTTGGACCAAATGTTTGAGATCCTTATGAGTGATTATGATAGTGTATCATAGTGAACTCATGATTAAGGCATGGTGATGTCTAAATCAAGAAGGAATCATACTATAAGGAGTTAGAGAATGATTATCAAATAACTGAATTCTTCTTAATAAAAGAATACCCCACGCTAATAAAGGAAATTGAGAATCACAAGGAGTTGTGAGTTCTTATATCCTTGACGGATACACCTCAATTATCTATGTGATGAGTTGTTCATGTGATGAGTCGACTATCCAGATGAATATGAGGAACCGAATTTTGAGTTATGGTTTATGACCATTACATCCTAAATGACATCCATGTGAACCATAAGGTATGACCTTGATGGTAGCACCCATTGGATGGAAATACATAAGTGCAAATAAATCTTAAGCGTTAGGACACATGGATAACATTTTGAGAAGGATGATGCTTGTTGATTGCAACTTAATGACTAAAGGCATTTGGCATATGGATACTAAAACTGCATTCCAATGAGGAATAAAACAAGGATGTGTACGTGACACAACCTATAAGGTTTATGAATCCACTAATGCAAATGAAGTCTGTAAGTTACAACGGACTAATCAATGTGATTGATTGAGTACAAGCAACTCGAAATTGGATCTTTACTTTGATGATATAGTCAAAGGGTTTGATTGATATATCAAAGATAAAGAAGGGATCTGTGATTTAGTGGGAGCGTGTTCACATTCCACATGTTGATGTGAAATGGAAATGTTCTAGAATGGAAATCCAAAAGTGGAAATTATCTTTAAGGAAGATAGATATGTTTCCTATATGATAGGAATAGAGATCTATAGAGATAGTTCTCGAAAACCTCTTGACCTGAAAAGAGAAAGCATACATTGGCAATCTGTACTGAAGGGTTCAGTATGCACAGATTCATTGGGAGAAAACTTGTCCATGTTACATGGAGTTAGTATCCCAAGGACAAGTGTCCAATTCTTATGAAGAATGGGAACACTAAGAATAGATATGGATCTATCATGTATGTAATCATCCCATTATCTTGCATGTATGGACATGGCAAGAATAAAATGCATTCATCATCTTGTATGTAGGACTTGACAATATGATGTGCTCATCCTGATAACTCGTATGTGGGACATGACGAGTGGATGTCTGTCTACTTCCAGTAAGGGTTACTGGAAACCATAAGAACTTGATAAGTACTTGAGAAGTACTAGTTCTATGGTGAAAAAGGAAGAGTTCGATGTAAAGAGTTACATTGATGTGAACTTCTGAAAAGGATAGAAAATTAATCACAATATATATATATATAGGATATATAAAAGTGAAAGTTTGTTGATAATTGGAAGTGTTCCAATAAAACCATTTAAAAGGAAATGTCGAGTATCCGTGTGTTAGAGAACAACAGTGGATACTATATGGATCTGGAAGTTCATGAGATGAACTTATAGATATTCTGCTCATTGATGACAAGTATGGAATCCTTGATCATGCAATGTGGCTAAAGGTTAGCAAAGGAGTACTAGATCGCATATTACGGCAACTCCATCTCATACGTGTGACGTACAACGAAGAGATGTGAGACATGCAATTTATACAGAATTTGGCAAGGTGTTGCCATTACTCACTATGTCCGCACTAGAGCACAGTAACATGTGGGACATGTTTAAAGATAACTATGAATATGATTCAAGGGTGATTGGCTCACAGTGCAAGTGGGAGTCTGTTGGTATGTATGCCCTGAGAGCCAATCATGAGATGATTGGTGGGATACATTAAGATTGATTTGATAAACATTAAAGGCAAGCTTCCAATTCCTTCTGGTTCAGTCATATGAGATAATGATAGAACAAATTGAATGTCTAGAGAATGATAATACTCAATGATGTATGCCTTCAGGTTGAGGACCTATACGATGAGATCATACGGATGCTAAGAGTTTGTACATTCTTGTTATGTCCCTAGTCGGATGTCATTGTGGAAGGTAGATAGACAACAATGACACACAAGACTAGATTGTGGTGTTGGTTGATGACCGAATGTCATTAGTCATAATATAGAGATATCAAACCAAACACATAGGTACTTGTTAGAGAACAAGTTTACCGGACAGGCCCACTGTGAGTTTGACACATGGAACCATGACATGGTAGTCACAGTCAGTACTCATAGTGATGGTGGTGAGTGTGATTCTTTGACCTGAAATCACTACACTCAACACATGTCATTGGGCACACTTTGACATCATCAAACGCAGTTTTGAAACATGGGTTGTTATAAAGGTGATGATCGGGTGGCTTTGACACATGGGGCTTTTGAGGGGTGAGTGATAGATATGGGATTTGTCCCTCCTGAGGGAGTTTGATATCCAAGGCCACTTGATGAGTAGGATTGAAATAGGTGTGTGCACGCATGTGTGAATTAGTATGTGATATTGATGTCATACATATCTCTTCCAATCTACTCTGAGATCAAGAAAGTGAACGATCGTTGATAAGATGACTGTTCCATGCTTCGAGTTCATTCAGGATATCAGTGCCAAAGGAATTATACATTCTTTGTAACACCATTCATAGATTGTAGGATTGAAAGTTGTTCTCCAACTTTCTACTTTCACTTGGGTAGCACTGATGTGTGACTAGGCACCACTCTTTGCTTGTGAAGTCATAAGTGTTATGGACTTTCACTGCCAACGTGAAATGGACCTGTAGGGTCACACACATAGGATTTAACCTGGAAGAGGAGTTTTGTCTACAAACAATGTTTAGATTGATTACTAAAGGAGTTTAGTATTTCAATTAAACACTCAATCAATTGATAGCTCAATGTCATAATGTTCAAGGTGTTGGACACATTGATTCGAGTATCGAATTGATTGAAATCGCAATTGACTAATTCTGCACAATCTGCACTCCCAACCGATTAGCTCATGTGATGAACAAATCGACTGAGCTTGGTGAACCGGTTAGCTCAAGTGTTGAGTCGATCGACTCATAGTCAGGGTGAAACAATTGCTTCAAGAGTTGAAACGATCGATTCAACTGGTGCAACTGAGAAAGTTGGGAAAGTAGGATTGGTGGGAATTTTCCTTTCGTTTCACTTGCCCAATTTGATTGGGAAATAGGATTGGTATTCGATACCAATTAGAAACAAAAGAAGGAAAGTCAATCGGGAACTGGTCAGGACCACGAACCGACCAGTTCATAAGTGAACCGACCGACTCATGGGTCCCAACTAATCGGTTGAGGTGTCAACCGACCGGTTTAGGTCTCCAACCGACTGTTTCAGTTGTGAAACGATCGGTTCAGGTTGCGAGTTGGTTGTTTTTGTGGAAAATCTCGAACCCTTCTACTCCTGCTTTTAGTCCTGCATTGCCCGGGATGGAGAACCCTATCCCATGACCCTCCTATATATAGGGGTATTGGGGGCTTCTCAAAGTACAACTCAGTGCAGCCAGTTGCTCTGCAAAGTTGTCATTCTCTCTGATTTTGGTAACCGAGAGAGCCCGAGCAAGTGCTACCCGAAAAGGGAGGCACAACAAGGGAAAGACAACTACAGTTGCGACAGGTGGAAGGAGAGTGTGTTGGCGACTAGTACGCTGACAGGAGGGTGTGAATCCTTCCAATTCCTTATGTGACAAGGAGATTGGAGTTCCAGGTGGTCCGTGTGGACTACTTCAGAGGCGGGAGGTTTCTGCCGCTCGGAGGTCAACTGTCAATCTCGACAGTTCCGGTGAGACCAGGAGTAGTGAGTCCCAGTGCGACCAGGAGCTGCACAGACACCGTCCAAGACCGGAGGTGAAGACCGTGCAAGGCGTGAGGTATTGTAGCCGAGCAAGCCTCGGGACAAGGTATGATTTCACAAACCATCCTTTCCTATTGTATAGACGTTGACGCATTTCCTTGTTCTGGGTTTGGGGAGGAAATTTTTTGTTTCCGCTGCCTTATCCGCCTCCCCTAAAACCCAACATATAGTAGCATAAATAACTCAAGAGTAACCCTAACATGTATAGGCTTGAAAACAAATATAACAAATTTAGTAGTATTCGATTATATAATCAACATTACATATTGTAATACACTCACATTAACATAATAACCTACATGGTATTAAGAGTGGCATTCTATCCCCCTCTCCCATGCCCGTGATAGAAGCCAAACATTTGAGAGAGTGGTAAACCAAGGTGGAAGCTAGGATTCAAACCCATGTCCCTTTGTTTGGGGAAACCATCCATGTCAGCAATAACGACATATATGTGTGCTAGCATGTAAGTGAGTTCATGAAATATGTCACACATGATAACTAGTAAACAAATACTGGATAAAGTATGTTTGATGAAATGTATAATGTGTTAAATACCAACTAGAATAACAATTGGATTGTTCATATCCATAAATATGAAATATATGTCATCATGTAATTTAATGTTGAATTTGATGGACTTAGCAGGTTAAATTAGTAGAATACAAGAATTTGTGCATAATAATATAAGATAATTCTTCTGATAACAATGGGAAGATAATAGGATTCAATTTAATGAATATTTATGATAATGATGTAATATTACAATAAATATAATGGTGATGATCCTAAACCCTTATTTCATTAGAACTAATATAAGGAAACCTCAAAACCCAAATCTAATGGAAAAATCATGATCTTTGGGTCCCAACAAGCTTGGGTGCCAAGTTTCATATTTAACAAGTAATCCTAGATGCTTTAAGTTTCTTTTAGGAAATAAATTATAAGTTAAATGCTAAACTATTACATCATTTAATGGATTACCTCAAAAGTGAAAATTGATCTTAAAAGGAATCTACATATATTAATTATCTACTCTTGGAGGGAGTAGTAGTCGATTTTATCTACTCCTGCACCATTCCCTGTCTCGTGGTAGTGTTGTGCTTCTTGAAAGGAAGGATAAGAAGTGTGGGTGTAGCTGTATATATCTACCCCTATTTTGGGGTAAATGATCTTTTGGTGATGAGGGATATTTCCGTACTTTAATCAAGTCATATTCACGTTTGCTTTTGTTTTGACTTGGTCTATGTTGCAAGTTTTTGGAAGGAAAACTCGGATGTTCCCCTCCTCTATAAGAGGATAATTATTTATACATGTGGATTTTGTGAGGTTTTATATTGGTTATATTTTATAAATTCATTATAAACCAACTATAAGTTATAAAAATAAGTTAAATATGCTCTATGAACTGGGATTTCCTTCTACACATTGGTATGTTTTTCATTGCCTGATTTCAAAATATATAACATATGATTTTTAAGGGTTTCTCAGAATTGGTCAAATTTCTAAAATTCATATCTAATAATATATAAGTCATAAAAGCAAAGTAAATTATGCTATAGAACTATGAAAGAATAATATACCATACAATGTAGTTTTGATAACCCAGTTCATTAATAATAAAAAGACAATGTTTACGATTTATGTATTGAATATGAACTTAACCATACCTTCATAAATGCATGTAATAGGTGACTAGTAACCTTGATGTGGAACTAAGATTAACATTGGCAGATATCTAAACTCAATCTAAGGTATGTTGCATCCCCTAGTTGCTATATTGAATAATTGACCTAATTTTCCTCTGTCTTAGTGTATGTTGCATCAGCCTGATCATATGGAGTAGTTAATCTGGTTTTTCTCTTTATTGAACCTCTATGAGGTATTAGCATGTTTTATTTTCTCTTCTTGTCTTGATGACGTATATGGGTCTAACTTAATGAAATCAAGTCCTTGATATTCTTGAATTATATATAATTCAAATTGGACTCTAAAATTGTACTTTGCTTCATGGTGAAACCTTAATTGTGGAATCCAACTAAGTTTTTCTTCATTTTGAGATGGAAAACCAAAATTTGCCCACTTTTATGGTGGATGTTTCATATTACCAATTTGTGTGATGGGAATCTCATTTATTCTATTTTTGTGATTGTGCCTTCACTTGCCTCCACATTATGCATGCTTTGTGATTCAGTAGCCCTAGAGTTGTATAAATGTTTTGGTTTTTGGGTTATGTGCACATATTACGTTTTGGGATGGAGTTTATGTGCTCCATACTTGGGTTTTGTGCCCACTTTTTTATTGGATAGTTTGGTTATGTGCTATTGTCTATCAAGTTCTAGGGTTATGTGTCCTATCTGTCATTGTTTATTGGTATTTTGATGGTGATATGTTTATCTCACATGCATGTAGGTTGATTATTATTGTTGA
Source organism: Alisma plantago-aquatica (assembly GCA_963693085.1). Lineage (NCBI taxonomy): Eukaryota > Viridiplantae > Streptophyta > Magnoliopsida > Alismatales > Alismataceae > Alisma > Alisma plantago-aquatica. The sequence goes on from OY856410.1 coordinate 815,107,510, forward strand.
TGGGTTATGAGACCTAAATTCATTATGTGTGCTTTTGTGACCCATCTTATTTTGTTTATGGCAAGTGCAACTATTGATTATCATCTTATTGAAATTCATATTATTTTGATATCCACTTAGATATGATACTTTTCTCTTGGATGGGAAGCCTTGTTATATTTTTGGCACTTTTTCTCTTACATATACTCCACATGTCTGTTAACATGGATGAAAAATGATGGTCACCCTCTTCAATGGCTTGTGTATAGTAATGCATAATTTGATCCAATGAATACACTAATTGATCCTCCCAAGTTGATGTAATATTTTAGTGGTGTAATATGCTTGACAACTTCCAAACATCAAAAGAATGCCAATATTATTAAAACTTGGCATAGAAATATAATAAGAAGGCATATTAATAATCCCTTATGTCGTCCGTCTCCATCTGATTGCTTCATCATGTAAATCTACCAACCATGCATCTAGCTTACCTATGTTCTTGAAGGGAAAATTCAACATATCTCAACTATCAAGGTAATTTTTACAAGGTCCATCCTTGTATTACAATAAAAAAATAGATGTCGGTATGTATGCCCAAAGAGCCAATCATATAATGATTAGGATGTGGCATTAAATACACGATTTGATAATAATAAAGGTAACTTCGTCTATTATGTTTGTCTCATTCATGAGATGATGACACAAACATAAGTAGATGTCTAAAGAATGATGTTACTCAATGACATATGCCTTCACGTTGAGGACCTAAACGATGAGATCATAAGTATGATAAGAGTACATACATTCTTATTTTGTCCCTATTCGGATATTACAATGGAAGAAAAAATAGACAACATTAATACATAAGACTAGAGTATGTGTTGACTGATGACAAAGTCCCATTACTCGTGATATGTGATATCAAGTCAATCACACAGCTACAAGTTAGAGAATATTGTATCAGACAGACCCACCATGAGAGTGATACATGGAGGCCATGGAATGGTATTTAGAATCACCTCTCATTGTGATAGTGGTGATTGTAGTTCTTAGACCTAAAGTCACTGCACTCATCACATGTCGTTGGGTATACTTTGACATCATCAAACGTAATCTTGAAATATGGGTTGCCATAAAGGTGATGATTGGGTAGCTTTTACACATGGAGACTGAGTGTGAGTGATGTAGATGGTATTTGTCCCTCCTATAGGAGTTTGATATCCAGGGCCTCTTGATAAGAAAGATTGAGAAATTTATGGTTGTACTTATGTGGTTCAATATGTGATATGTATGCATCTTGGATAGTTTGCTCTAGTTCAAAGAACATGGATTCAACATGGAAAGGATGACGATTCCATGCTTTGAGTTCAATCTGGATATCAGAGATAAAGGAAGTATATGATCACTCTAACACTAATCACGATTTGTAGGTTGAAGTTGTTCTCCAACTTTCCGAATTACTTAGATAGAAATGATGTGTGACTAGGCATTACTCTTTACTTGTGATGTCATAATTTGTTATGTACATTCACTACCAATGTAATTCTATATCTATAGGGTCACACACATAGGAGACACTTGGATTAAAGGTGTATATTCATGAATGATGTTTAATTTGATTACTAAAGGTGTTTAGGTATTCAAAAAAACAATAGATCAACTGGCTGGATTTAGAATCATCAAGTTCAAGTATTGGATTGACTGTTTGGGGTGTTAGGTTGATTAGAAACTAAATTGGTTGAGTTCTGCCATAACTTTGGCATGAGATGACCATATTTCTTGAGCGAGATGATAGGTTTGTGGTCATGAGATGACTGGCTCGCATGAGCGAGATGACCAGTTCATGGTCGTAAGACGACCGACTCGCATGAGCTAGACGTCCAGTTAGTGGGGGAATTCGATTGTATCAAGGATTAGTGCTGACATCATGTTGTGTGATTGCCAATTTGATTCAAAATAGGATATTGTGTGAGACGTCTATCTCGCTAAATGAGATGACAGTCTCACACACAAAATGACTGTTTCACTTTGTGAGACGACCGTCTCGTTCATAAGATGACCATTTCACAATGCGAGTCAAATATATCATAGTTCGCACGTTCTAGAACATTCATGATTCTGGACCCTTCTACTCCCACACCATTTGGGAACCCTGACCCTGGCCTCTACTATAAATAGAGGGGTACTAGGGGCTTCCCAAAACACACTATTGAGAATCAATTGCTCTGACAATTGTTGCCCGCTTTGGTTGTGGTAACCAATAGAGAGCCCAAGATAGACCTACTCGTTAAAGGGAGGGATAGTAAGGGAGAGAACAACTGAGGATCATTTGTGGGATAGCATGTCAGTGACTAGTACGATGATAGAAGGGGACAACTCCTTCTTGTTGGCTCTGGTAGTACAACGTGGATTTCTCGGTGGTCCATGTAGACTTCCATAGAGGCAAGGTGGCCTTTTCCTGTCGCTACGAGGACATCATCAACCCGCAGTCCATGGTGAGACTGCATGAGATGTTGTAGACGTTGTTCCAGTCTACTGTCTGTGGTGAAGACCAGAAGTTGCACAACCACTGTCCAAGTGCAACTAGATGATAGTTGCACATCTATAATGATGAGGAGTATGTCGTTGGACTTACTCTAGGACCAGGTATATCCTCAAAACCATCCTTTTCATTATGTAGTTGTTGACGCGATCCACTGATTTATGGAGAATATGGCAATACCGTTTTTTAGTTGGCTATATTTGTGCCCTATATCCCAACAGTAATATCAGATCCACTTCAATCAACTACATTTTGGGATAATCGATATGATCGGAGTTTGGTTTTAACGTTTAATTATTGCATGCAATGCAAATAATTTCTTGTCCAATCAAATGCCAAGATAATCACAAACTAATATATATATATATATATGATATATATGCAATTTACACATGTCACCCTAAAAGTGATTTTTGATGGTGGATGTGTAGCGTGGTTATGGCCAACAACCCCCATTATCTGTGCATTGTTGTGTGTTTGGTTACCTATTTTATCCCAATCTGTATACCAAGCCTCTATCTTATCTTCCCAATGTAAAGTTAATTCTTTGAGGTTTCTCTATAATCATGTAATAGTAGGAAAGTTTATTTTCATGTTATGACAAATAATAAAGATGTTCTGACAATGCCAACTAACTATCTTAAAAATGATCTGACCGCCTGGAGGACCAAGGAGGACCAGAATGATGAACCAAACAAATCGTCTAGTGGACCCAACTAATCAGCTGGAGATGCCATCATATGGTGGACACATGAACCAGGCGAGTGGTGAGACAACCAAATGACCGACTAGTAGGCAAGCTGATCGATTTAAAGGTTGAATTGATCAATCCAGATTGAAAAGCACGGATCTTCATCAACAATAGGTTTTTGCATGCGATGTAGACCTAGTATGTGGTAATTCCTTGTGGCTCCAAGGAATTACATTAGTCTATCCATAACCATTGCTTTTTGTTTAATGCACATTTTTGTTGTAGGATATAACATGTATATGATACATACTATATATGCAGTGATTGGATAAAGTATATGTATTTAAATACAAAACCCCTCAATATAATATTAAGTCTTAGATGCTTTCCATAAGTAGCAAACATGAAAAGCTTGATCGACCAAGTGTTGACACACCCTAGCGTGGTGTGTCATCTATCTTGTGGAAGTGTTGTAACATATCAGGGTTTGAGACCTCAGATAAAATGATCTTATAAGGAATGATTGGACTACCCATATCACCAAGGTGCACCTCCTTTTCCGGGAGCCCCTCACTAAAGAACTCCATAGTTAAGTGTGCTTGTCTTGGAGTAGTACTAGGATGGGTGACCAGTCGGGAAGTTTATCCTGGCTTGCGCATGAGTGAGGACAAAGCACGTAGTTAAGGCTAGTGGTGGTCTGTGGGGCCAGTCATCATTCTTGAAACTCTACTAGAGCCTTGGGCAGTGGGCTCAGGTGTTACAAATGGTATCATATCCATAACCCCTTTAGTAGGTGGGGCCCACATGGGCATGTGGCATGTCAGTCTTGAGCCGTACGGTCTAGGTAAGTTGGAAAGGGCTATCTATGGTGATGTAGCCGCCCTTACACTAGTATTCTATGATCAGAAGTTGGGTGTCCATGAGCCATTTTGGGTCTGCATTGAAATGGGGCAATATTATGAGGCCATATAGTTGAGTCTTGATGAGGATATCAACAGTCTAAGTGGGGGAGATTGTAACGTCCCAGGATTTGAGGCCTCAAATAAAATGATCTTATAAGAAATGATTGGACTACCCATATCACCAAGGTGCACCTCCTTTTCTGGGATCCCATCACTAAAGAACTCCATAGTTAAGTGTGCTCAGCTTGGATTAGTACTAGGAAGGGTGACCAGTCAGAAAGTTTATCCTGGCTTGTGTGTGAGTGAGGACAAAGTGCACAGTTAAGGCTAGTGGTGGTCAGTCGTCATTCTTGAAACTCTACTAGAGCCTTGGACAGTGGGCCCGAGTGTTACAACTGTGATGGTAGATATGTGGGTCTACCCTAGCAGGGTGCATATTCTATTGTGTTGGATTTTGGGTCAGGCTTAACTAGGTGACCTTAATATGATTAAGTACCTAGAAGCATGCAGATGGATTGTGACAAGGAGTTGTGCACACCATCTATCTAAGAGTTGCATGAGATATAATTGGCAAACATTGCCTACCTTAATAGTTGATCAGGAGGGGCAACGTTGGTTGGGTATTGACTTAATTATTTGGGATCTTGGCTCACTAGAATGTTGGATGTTGTGATCTTATAAGAAATGATTGGACTACCCATATCACCAAGGTGCACCTCCTTTTCTGGGATCCCATCACTAAAGAACTCCATAGTTAAGTGTGCTCAGCTTGGATTAGTACTAGGAAGGGTGACCAGTCAGAAAGTTTATCCTGGCTTGTGTGTGAGTGAGGACAAAGTGCACAGTTAAGGCTAGTGGTGGTCAATCATCATTCTTGAAACTCTACTAGAGCCTTGGACAGTGGGCCCGAGTGTTACAACTGTGATGGTAGATATGTGGGTCTACCCTAGCAGGGTGCATATTCTATTGTGTTGGATTTTGGGTCAGGCTTAACTAGGTGACCTTAATATGATTAAGTACCTAGAAGCATGCAGATGGATTGTGACAAGGAGTTGTGCACACCATCTATCTAAGAGTTGCATGAGATATAATTGGCAAACATTGCCTACCATAATAATTGATCAGGAGGGGAAACGTTGGTTGGGTATTGACTTAATTATTTGGGATCTTGGCTCACTAGAATGTTGGATGTTGTGATCTTCTAAACTGATACACGTGGGTTATTAATTCGAGCAAAATAGTCCAAGCGATAGTTAGTTAAAAATCTAATTATGGAGTTTTATCCCGTTTTGTCCTTCTTAAGGGCTAATCTCAATTATAATGTGTTTGTCTATAAAAGAAATATCACACAGTTTAGTCTAGTGGTGGTCACTGGGGCCAGTCATCATTCTCTGAAACTCTACTAGAGCCTTGGATAGCGGGCCCGGGTGTTACAACTGTAATGGTAGATATGTGGGTTTGCCCTAGCAAGGTGCATATTCTATCGTGTTGGATTTTGGATCAGGCTTAACTAGGTGACCTTAATAGGATTAAGTGCCTAGAAGCATACAGATGGATTGTGACAAGGAGTTGTGCATGCCATCCATCTAAGAGTTGCATGAGATGTAATTGGAAAACATTGCCTACCTTAATAATTGATCAAGAGTGTCAAAGTTGGTTGGGTATTGACTTAATTATTTGGGATCTTGGCTCACTAGAATGTTGGATGTTGTGATCTTATAAACTGATACATGAGGGTTATTAATTTGAAAAAAAATAGCAGAAGCGATAGTTAGTTAAAAATCTAATTAATATCATCATATTTATCAAATCCAACAAAAAAAAATGTCTTGAAAATTGCAATATTTCTTTTATAGACAAACACATTATAATTAAGATTAGTCCTTAAGAAGGACAAAACATGATAAAATTCCATAACTGGTTAAGGACTTTGAGAAATGTTCTCATCATTGAGCGAAAGCTCTGTGTCCTTGAAAAACCAGTGCCAAAGGAACCCTCTCCAAATGCACCTAAGGCTAAATGGATGCTTACTAGAAGCATACCAATGATGCCATAGATATTGAGTACTTCATGCTATACTGTATGAACTACGAGTTGCATGAGCAACATGAAAACATGGACATTCTCGAGATGGTAATACATCTTAAGAATCATGTAAAGCAAGTAAGGTATAATGTCTTCAAAGTGTTGCTTGAGTGCAAACTGATAGTGGGAGATCTAATAGAACCTCATATGCTAAATATGGTTGGGCACGTGGAGTAACTGGGATTCTCTTAGGTCAAGAGTTGACCATGGATATGATTCTAAAAATCATTGTGTGAATGATACATTCAGTTTACCAAGTGTTACTACTTGAGTAACTTGGCTAAACTATTGTCAAAACTACTTGGCATGTTGAGGCCATAGTCAGAATGAAGAAGGACAAATCTAGGATGGTGATCAGTAGAAGTGAGTCCAAGGGCAAAGGCAAGGCCAAGAAGTGTTCTGAAGCTAAGATGAAGTCCAAGTCTTCTGCACTCAATTTATGGAGAAGGGTAAGTGGAAAATAAATTTGTCCTTTTCACTTATAGGATAAAGAAAAAGAAAGTGCCACCATTGTCACATGTCTGGACATTTGAAAGGAACTATCCTCTCTATAGAGGATCTCATCAAGAAGATGGAGATAGAGATCTCTACCTCAGGGCCTAAGAAGAAATAAGCTAGAACTATGAGGAGCAAGAGTTGCCTTTACAGTTGGAAGTTGTCATTCATGGGCACATAAAAAATTTAGTGAAATACTATTGTTTACTTTCCATTGATAAAAACCTCATAAGTCTTGTGTGACAAGAACATTATGATTCATTTTAAAAGATATGATCTTTTATGACAATACCATGTTTCTCACAAACTATGTATGATATTTCGAAAGGGAAACATGTGTGACACATATATTGAATGACTTGATAACTAAAACAAAAAATGCATATAGCATCATCATATAGAGCGCATAAGTGAGAAGTGCATTTCTAGAATCCATATGATGGTTATCTAGACTCTTTTGGTTATTGAACCACTAGAGATTTGCATATCTTATTTGTTGTGCAATATGACAAAAGCATCTTTACTAGATGTAGTGGGAGAGCAACTATTCTATTAGACCTTTGTAAGACCCCTGACCTAGCTTAGTTCTTGATATTGCTTTCTTTTCTTAATAAGATTCTTAAACCTTAATCTTATCTTTTGAGATGCATCAATAACATGTGACAAGCTTATGTTTTCAGTTTGCTCCTGTTCAAATAATGTTTAAGCTAGTTTTGCTATATATGTGCTTATTTTGGACCTAATTGGAATTTACCAATGTTGAGTGGTTATCTTGTAATTTGTCACATGTAGAGTGTACCTTTGATACCTTGTCATAATGAGAGAGACAATGGTTCTTTGGGGAGCCTTGTTATGATTTGGTTTGATGAGGAGAGAAGTGGTGACATGTTGAGAGTGGTTTCTAGGGTTTGTTTTGATGCCCTATCTTTGTGTTGACCTTGTGTTGAACGTTTGATGTTATTGGTGTTCAACATCCATCCTTGTTGATTCTAGGTGTTTTCTCTATGGTCTCATGATATCTTGATAATGCTTTGAGATCCCAACAGTCATAGGGGTTTGTATCTCCCCCTTGGGTTGCTTGACCTAGGGTTTAGGTCGCTTGAAATGTGGGTCGCTTGGTATCTTTACGACCATGAGCCTTGTGGCCATGAGTTTCATGTGACTAATGGTAATCCATGGCCAATGAGGTCACTTGGTTTTCTTGTTCTTCATGACCTTCATGTTTTCATGGTTTTAGTGGGTGCATGATGGTTCTTTGTTGGACATGTGGCACTTATGTGCATGACACCTCAATCCATCCATCTCTCTCATACTCTTAAGTATATGACCTCTCTTCTGCACATGCAACTATCTCTTTTAGCCTTCATCTTTCTCTCTTCCATCTTGTGCTCGTCCCTAGTGTGCTTGGTGGTGAGTATAAGCTCATCTTTGGTGCTTGGTGTTTGAGATCCCTTGCATGTGGTGATCCAAGCTTGGAGCTACTCTTCCTTGGTAATTCCTTGAACTTTGGAAAGTGATTCCACCTCTTGATTTCATTTTCTTGCTCAAACCTATATGTCCCTTCTTCTCTTAGCCGATTCCATGGAGCTACCATCGTGGTGCTTATGTTGGGATGGAAGGACTCCTCTTTCTTGGGTCGAATCCTTGGGTGGCTAAGGTAGTACTCAAGTTGACTAAAGAAACTATTCTCCCTTTCTCTCCCTTTCTTGTTCTTTTCAGCCTTGAGGTTTTGGTTCTCTTTCTTGCTTTTTAACCTAGGGTTATCTCTTCTCTCATGAGGTGCTGACTAGCTTGGTCATGGAGGAGATCAAGGCTACGTTTCTCTCTTACTTTTTGAGCTTTGCTTGGAGGTGGTGCAACCATCATCCAAGGCGGGTGATATAACTTTCTCTCAACTATAATAGCACTTTAATTCTACATGCAACTTGCTCTAAAACGTGATTACTTGTTGTTGATGATGATATCTTGATTAGGGTTGTGTTTCTATAATGATAATGCATGTATATTATTCCTTTATCTAAACCCTAATTCACCTACCCAAAAATATTCATGATGGAAATGATGGTGGTATCACATGCAAATCAACCCTAGTTTGTGTTGCCTTGGTTTTTGGTTGGGTCATCTTGTATGAGAAAAGTTTGGTTCTGGTTTCATGATCTTGGCCTTTATTTTTCATCTATGATTGAGTGGATCCCATATTGATTTCATATGGTGCTTGCATGCATGCTCATAAGGCTTTGGTTTGATCTTTTGGTGATGTTTTGGTTACTTTGATGATGATGGAGGTTTGTGGCTCCCCTTTCAAGTGTTGAATGCATGGTTATATCCCTCTTTTTGTGTTTTGATCTCCTTATGAGTAATGATTAGATTTCTAGGGTTTTGATCATGCCTTCTCTCTTATGTTTTCCTTCCTTAGGATTTCATTTTGCAAGATGACAATCACCCGTTTGATTCTGTATTGTGAATGGTTTTCCTCTCTAAGCTGATCTTGAGATGTGTTCTAAGTTGTTGGAAACCTAGATGTAATCTTGGTCTAATGTAGTGGACTGGTTGGTTTTGGTCTCTTGGACCACTCTTGTGTCTTCTCTCACATAGAATGATGGAGTCCTTCGATCATAGAGGAATTTTTTTCCCTTTGACCATTTGGGTCTGGTGGGTGTCTTGGTTGCTGAAGTGGTCTTTGACCATGGAACCATTGACCGTTTGAATGTGATGGTGTTGTTGGTCGTTGAACTCCCTTCTACCATTTGGAGTGATGGTGGTTTGGTTGCTAGTTTTGGGTCGTTGATGTGCCTTATACGTGTTATATCTTCTGAAGTTGCTAGACTGAATTAGGGTTTTGTATGTCTACTTGTATGATGAAGCCTTAATTCACCCAATTGGTATAGCTAAATAAGTGAAACCTTAATCATGTAGTTTCCATGTGCCATAGATCCATTCCAGTGTTAGTTTTATTGCTGGATGGTGAAACAAGTAACTCCTACGGGAATCTCAGAGCGCATATTGTTGAATATGTGGCAGCACAAGTTGAGTGGATATCCTTGCATCGAAAAACATGATATAGAGGATGGTTGTGGTCATGCCACAGAGTTCATGATATGTGATAATTGTGATGGCAGCAGTGCAAATGCATATGCCTTTTTAGAATGGCCATGCATGAGCATGTTCTCTAATGCCATGACCTATACCAAGGCGGACTAGGTGTTTATAAGGACCGCCATGTGTGACCAGATCCTTCATCTTGACTATAAGTCACTATTTACAGTTGACTGATATGTCTCGGTGGTGTTCTCTTGTACTGACCAAGAGGTGTTGGAGAGGTTGTGGATTTCAACTCTTCCATAGACCTTGTATGCCACTGTTTTCGACTTCGCAGTGGACAATTGGATTAGGGTGGTACGACTCAAATCCTCAGGGTATTAATAAAAGATGTAACTCAGCAGTGTAGTATACTTGCATAGGGTTAGACATGAATAACATTGGATGATCCTTTGCCTTGTTTTTGTACTGTTTAGTTTATAACAATTATACATGTTCTTCGTGTTCCTTCTTAAAGTATAAGATGTTCTACTGCTTAGTTTTAGATGCCTAAACTACTTCATTAGTATTAAATGCCTTGCGTATATAATTTAGTTGAATCTGCTCTTAATGGTTAATCTGCTCCATATAATCTACCTGTGCTTATAACAGTTGCGGCAGTGAGTTATATCTCTCACTGGGATGTTTGGTCTCATCCTGTGGGTTTCCACAACTTTTAGGTGGTCGTGCACGATGAGGTAGAGATTGTGTACCTGAGGTTGATCAGCAAGAGGAGTAGTAGTTGTTGAAAGGTTGGATATGCTTCTAGTGTTTTGTAGTAGAGTCCTATGTGTCATCCCTATACTCTCAAGTCCTTGGGGAGGTGTTTTATGTTTTGTATATCGACATGTGTTTTTGGTAGTAGGCTATGGTTGTACAAACATGGTTGTATATATATGAACAAGTTACCTCTTATAACAGGTTGTGTCCAGATAGCCTGTGATCAGTGATATGTGTATCATCTTATGGCATGTTATGTATAATACATGTGGCTTCATGTGGACTCAGATGTAATAAATTGCAGCTCTTGTTCTTATAAGGAATTAGTTTTAATTTCCTATGTTTTCTGGTAACCTGGTTGATTAGTAATAGTTCCACATTTTGTTTTGAGTAATCAGGTTCTGTGGTGCGTCAGGGCATCACAGTTGGTTGGTAGCAGAGCTTTAGGTTCATTGAGTCTACAGGGACATAGTACTAGGGTTGTGTCTGTTCTAGTATCCTCCAGTATGTTAATGGTAACTTCTTCTTATGCAAAAGAAGAACAATAAGAAAAGAGAAGATGGATGGAGAACATGAAGAACATGCTACCGAGAGTAGTGTTGCTGCACCAGGTGGTGGTACCAGGAGGTAGGACAGGGATGATAGACTGCCTGAGATGCCCCAGTTTGACGTTGCAGTGGTGGCCAATCCTGCTTTTCAATCCATGATTGGACAATTTATGGTCATGATGACACGTATGGCGGACATAATACCCACACCCCAAGCGAGAGCAGCAGTCCCCAGTGGGGAATCTTTAGGTTCTGGGAAGACCTTTGGAAGGTTGACGCGTGTAGGGGTGGTTGAGTATGTGGGTACGGTAGACCCGACATATGCAAATTTGTGGTTGATTGAGTTGGAGAAGGCCTTCAAGATCCTCAACATCCCCAAAGAGGATAAGGTGAAGCATGCAGTCTACATGTTGGAGGGGAGTGCTGGCCATTAGTGGGCCATTGAGGAGGAGAAAAGGCTTGGCGTGGTGATCAGTTGAGAAAATTTCAGGTGGGAATTTGTCAGTCGTTACTTCCTTGAGACCTACCTGGATGAGAAGATCATGTAGTTTGAGAAGATCCAGTAGGGATCTATGTCTATCAACAAGTATGAGGAAAAGTTCATGGAACTTTTGAGGTTTTTTTTGACATATGGCAACTATAGAGAAGGAGATGATCAAAAGGTTTGAGAAGGGTTTGAGCATAGAGGTGATGATGTCAGTGTCATCCTTGGAAAATGGAGAGAAGTTTTCCATGTTTGTGGAGTTGGTCAGAAGAGTGGAGTGGTTTTTGGTGGAGAAACATGAGACAAAGGCCAAGAAAAGGCTTGTATAATATCAAGGACAGTCATCTGGAGGCTTTCAGAAGCCTAGATTTTTAGCACCATCATCAGAACAAATATCGACAAGTCAATCACACTGGTCATCGAGCATAGGCAAAGGTCATAGCTTTCCACCTATAGGAACCCACAATGGAGCATCAATGTCAGTGACAGGGCCATCTAGGTCGTGGTATGAGAGCAGGACATGCTATAAGTGTGGGAAGATTGGGCATACAAAGTTGTATTACCCAATGAAGGATTATGAAGTGATGCAACCAAGGTAGAGTCAACAAGGGTCACGACATTGAAAATAGTATAGTGGCAGTGGCAGAGGATGTGGACAGGTGTTGCAAGTTGGTTCTTTAGGACAAGCCAGCAGAGGAAGGGGACGACAACATGCAATGACTCGATTCTAAACCATGAGTCATTCGGAAGGAGTGGTAAACCCGCAAGTTGTGATAGGTCAAATGGAGTTATTTCATTCTAATTTGTCTTCTTCTTGCGTTATAAATAGTTTGTTTGGACCGGGTGCAACGTACTCTTTTATCACTCGAGAAATGATTTCTAGTTGTTCTTTGCCTATTAGTCGTAGATGTGATAGTCTTCATTTAGAAACCCTGTTGGTTGGTTCCGTCGAGTTGCAGGCGGTGTGTCCTTCCTGTGTCCTTTCTTTTTCAGGACATAGGATTCAAGTGGGCCTTATACCACTTGATATGCATGGATTGTTGTGATCCTTGGAATGGACACTTTGGAGAAGTATCAGGTGGACTTGGATTGTAGTTCTAAGGTAGAAACATTTTTGATGGTGAGGTTTCATGGGTCTTCCAAGGAGATCATAAGACCCTTCTGATGTGTTTGGTGTCAACAATGGTGGCAGAGAAGTTGATATGATAGGGCTGTAATGTGTTCTTGGCACATGTGGTGGATACCAAGACAAGAAGCTCGAATATCCAGGAGGTTCTAGATGTTTGTGAGTTTGAGGACGTATTTTGTGACAAGTTTTTAGATGTTCCTCCAGTGACAGAGATTGATTTTGAGATCAATCTAGTACCCGATACCCATCCTAAAGCACAGACACCATATAAGATAACGCTAGCCAAGATGTTAAAACTGAAGAAATAGTTGTAGGAGTTGCTTGAGAAAGCTTTTATAAGGCTGAGCACTTCACCTTGGGGTGCTCCTGTGCTATTTGTTAAGAAGAAGGATGGATCCATGAGTGTGTGCATCGACTACAAATAGTTGAACAAGGTGACAATAAAGAACAAGTATCTTTTTCCAAGGTTAGATGATATATTTGGTCAGTTGAGGGGTGTTTTCATGTTCTCAAAGATAAATATGAGGTCAAGCTATCATTAGTTACAGAGCAAGGTGCATGACATACATAAGTTAGCTTTTAGGATGAGGTATGGCCACTATGAGTTCGCGGTTATGTCGTTTGGTGTAACCAATGCACCAACATTGTTCATGGACCTAATGAATAGGGTGTTTCGAGCTTATCTTGATTAGTTTGTGGTAGTGTTCATTGATGAAATATTGATATACTCCCATGACATCCAGAAACATGAGCAACATCTACCACATGCTTTGATTTTGTTGAGACAACACAAGTTGTACACTAAGTTCAGCAAGTGTGGGTTTTGGCTAAAGGAAGTGTCTTTCCTTGGACACATGATATCTACTGAGGGTATTCGTGTGGACCCCAAGAAGGTTGAATTTGTGATAGAGTGGGAACAACCAAAGACGCCAATAGAAGTCCACAATTTTCTAGGTTTGGTAGGCTACTAAAGTAGGTCCATCAAGAACTTTAGTGCCATAGAGTTTCCCCTAACAAAGCTGACGAGGAAATGAGTGGCTTATGTCAGGGATGACAAGTGTTAGCATGCCTTCCAGTTGTTAAAGGAGAATCTGACCAATGATCCAATGTTAGTTCTACTAGAGTAAGGAAAGGGCTACATCATCTTTTGTGATGCATCCAAGAATGGCATGGGTTGTGTGTTAATACAAGATAAGAACGTGATATCCTTTGCGTCATGCCAGTTGAAGAATCATGAGGAGAGCTATCCCACTCATGATCTAGAGTTAGCAGTAGTGGTTCATGATCTGAAGATTTGTAGACATTCTTGTACGATGAGAAGTGTTAGATCTTCACAGATCATAAGAATCTGTAGTATATCCTCTCAAAGCAAGAGATAAACATGAGGCAGCGTCGCTAGATGGAGTTAATCAAGGATTATGATTGCACTATAGATCACCATCTAGGGAAGGTGAACGTGGTGCCAGATGATTTGAGCAGGAAGTCTTCTTTTTCGTCATCTGCTGATAGAACACAATTATGTTCCTTGGTATGCCATAAGAGACATATGTTGGTCTCCTTGTGTTAGATGAATGTGAAGTTGGAAGTGTCCTTGTTAGCGGGACTATTGGCACAATTATAGGTAAAGCCTACGTTGAGGCAGCAGATTCGCGATGCTCAGCATGATAATACTATGATACAGTAGATAGGAGCAGAGTCCGGTAGCGAGAAGCATGATGGCTTCCATTAGTTAGATGATGGGATAGTGTGTTACCATGATAGAGCATTGGTTCTAGATGTGGATAATTCGAGGAAGATGGTCTTGGAAGAGGCTCACTATTCGATGTATTCTATGCATTCAGGTAGCACCAAGATGTATTAGAATCTTAAGGACCTATATTGGTGGCCTGGTTTGAAGTGTGATGTGGCTGAGTTCGTGGCAAAGTGTCTTGTATATCAGCAAGTTAAGGCAGAACATCAGAAACCTACATGGACGTTGCAACCGTTGCCCATACCATTGTGGAAGTGGGATCATGTCACGATGAACTTTGTGGTTGGTCTTCCTAGGACAGCCAAAGACTATGACTCCATACGGGTGATTGTTGATAGGTTGATAAAGACAACAAACTTTTTGCCTGTAGAGATGACATATACAACAGAGAGCTTGCTCAGATCTATGTTGATGAGATAGTGTGTTTGCATGGTATCCCATCTACCATCATGTCATATAGAGGTCCTCAGTTCACCAGTCACTTTTGGGAGCGTCTGCACGCAACTATGGGTACATAGCTAAAGTTCAGTACAACATTTCATCCACAAACAGATGGACAGTCTGGAAGGACCATACAGACCTTAGAGAATCTTTTGAGAGTGTGTGTTTTGTAGTTTTTGGGCAGTTGGGATGTGGACCTTAGTTTGATAGAGTTTTCCTACAATAACAACTACCAGAGGAGCATTGATATGGCACCATATGAGGCATTGTATGGGAGACGTTGTAGATCTCTATTGTGTTGGTATGAGACTGTGAATATTAGTTTTTGGGTCCCGAGCTTGTATAACAGACAACCAAAAAGATCAAAGTGAGTCGACAACATTTGAAGGCAACCCAAGACACGTAGAAGTCATATGTTGATAACTGGCATAGGTTGTTAGAGTTCCAAGTGGGAGACGGAGTGTACCTCAAGGTTTCTCCTTGGAAAGGTGTTTTGAGGTTTAGTAAGAAGGGTAAGTTGGATCCCAGGTATATGAGACCTTACCCGATGGTGGCACGTGTTGGTAAGGTGGTGTGTAAGTTGGAGTTGCCACCCGAGTTGCACATGTTGCATCCAGTGTTTCATGTTTTGATGTTGAGGAAGTATCATCCTGATACTGAGTTGGTGTTGTAGCCAATGGATGTAGAGTTGGATGAGGACATATCTTATGTGGAAGGTCCTGTGTTGATCCTGGATAGGAGAATCAAGAAGTTAAAGAAGTAGGATATTGTTCTGGTTAAGGTTTTGTGGGATCACTGTGGCATTGAGGAAGCCATGTGGGAGCTTGAGGAAGATACGTGTAGGAAGTGCCCATCTTTTTTCACGTAGGATTTTGTGGGAAAAATCCTTGTTAGGGGTTTATGGTTGTAAGACCCCAAACCTAGATTAGTGCTTGATAGTGATTTCCTTGCTTAATAAGATGCTTAAACCTTAATCTAATCTTTTGAGATGCCTTAATAACATGTGACAAGCTTATGTTTTTAGTTTGGTCCTTTTTTAATAATGTTAGAGCTAGTTTTGCTATATATGTGCTTGTTTTAGACCTAGTTGCAATTTACCCATGTTGAGGGGTTATCTTGTAATTTGTTAGATATAGGATGTACCTTTGATACCTTAGAATCATGAGAGATAGAATGGTGCTTTGGGGTGCCTAGTTATGCTTTGGATCGATGAGGAGAGAAGTGGTGACATGTTGAGAGTGGTTTCTAGGGTTTGTTTTGATGCCCTAGCTTTGTGTTGACCTTGTGTTGATTGTTTGATGTTCTGGATGTTCATCAACCATCCTTGTTGATTCTAGGTGTTTTCGCTATGGTCGCATGATATCTTGATGATGCTTTGAGATCCTAACAGTCACAGGGGTTTGGATCTCTCCCTTGGGTCACTTGACCTGGGGTTTAGGTCGCTTGAAGTGTGGCTCGCTTGGTTTCTCAGTGACCATGAGCCTTGTGGCCATGAGTTTCATGTGACCGATGGTCATCCATGACCAAGTGAGGTCTCTTGGTTTTCTTATTCTTCATGACCTTAGTGCTTGCATGGTTTTAGTGGGTGCAAGTTGGTTTTTTGGTGGACATGTGGCACTTATGTGCATGACACCTCAACCCTTCCATCTCTCTCATACTATTAAGTATATCACCTCTCTCCTAAACATGCAAGTATCTCTTTTAGCCTTCCTCTTTCTCTCTTCCATCTTGTGCTCATCCCTAGTGTGCTTGGTGTTTAGGAGAAGCTCATTTTTGGTGCTTGGTGGTTGAGATCGCATGCATGTGGTGATCCAAGCTTGGAGCTACTCTTCCTTGGTGATCTTTGGTGATTCCTTGAACTTTGGTAAGTGACTTCACCTCTTGATTTTGTTTTCTTGCAAAACCATATTTATCCCTTCATCTCTTGGCCAAATCCATGGTACTATAATGGTTGTGCTTATGTTGGGATGGAAGTACTCTTTCTTGGGTCGAATCCTTGGGTTGCCAAGGTAGTACTCAATTTGAGTGGACAAACTCTTCTCCCTTTCTCTCCCTTTCTTGTTCTATTTGGACTTGAGGTTTTAGTTCTCTTTCTTGCCCTTTAACCTAGGGTTTTCTCTTCTATTTTGAGGTGGTGACTAGCTTGGTCATGGAGGAGATCAAGCCTAGGTTTCTCTCTTGCTTTTGGAGATTTTCTTGGAGGTGGTGCAACCATCATCTAATGGGTGATATAACTTTCTCTCTACTATTATGACACTTCAATTCTACATGCAACTTGCTCTAAAATGTAATTACTTGTTGTTGATGATGATATCTTGATTAGGATTATGTTTCTATAATGATCATGCATGTATATTATTCCTTTATCTAAACCCTGATTCACCTACCCAAAAATCTTCATGATGAAGACGATGGTCATATAACATGCAACTAAACCCTAGTTTTGGTTGCCTTGGTTTTTGGTCTGGTCATCTTGTGTGAGAAAAGTTTGGTTCAGACTTCATGATCTTGACCTTCAGTTTTCATCTATGATTGCATGGATCACATGTTGATTTCGTATGGTGCTTGCATGCATGCTCATAAGGCTTCAGTTCGATCTTTTGGTGATTTTTTAGTTACTTTGATGAAGATGGAGGTTTTTGGCTCCCCTTTGAAGTGTTGAACACATGGTTATATCCTTCTTATTATGGTTTGATCTCCTTATGTGTAGTTATCGTAGTTCTAGG
Source organism: Alisma plantago-aquatica (assembly GCA_963693085.1). NCBI lineage: Eukaryota > Viridiplantae > Streptophyta > Magnoliopsida > Alismatales > Alismataceae > Alisma > Alisma plantago-aquatica. The sequence continues at coordinate 815,125,083 of OY856410.1, forward strand.
ATTTTGATCATGTCTTCTCTCTTATGTTTTCCTTCCTTAGGGTTTCATTTTACAAGATGATAATCACCTGTTTGATTCTATTTTGTGAATAGTTTTCCTCTCTAAGATGATCTTGAGATATGTTCTAAGTTGTTGGAGACCTAGATGTAATCTTGGTCAAATGAAGTGGACTAGATTGTTTTGGTCACTTGGACCACTCTTGTGTCTCCGGTCGCATAGAATGATGGAGTCCTTCAACCACAAAGAAATGTGTTTCCCTTTGACCGTTTGGGTGTGGTGGGTGGGTTGGTCACTGAAGTGGTCTTTGACCATGGAACCTTCAACCATTTGAATGTGATGGTGTTGTTGGTCATTGAACTCCTTTCAGATGCTTGGAGTTATGGTGGTTTGGTTGTTGGTTTTGGGTCACTAATGTGCCTTGAACATGTTGTGTTGTTCTCTTCGGTTGCTTAGATTTTGTAACCTTATGCCCTCTTCGACCAAAGGTACTCCATGAACATATGGTTTGATGTTTTGCTGCCTAGTATGGTTTTGGTTGACCCACATGTTCTAGGAATGTGGGAACATGAAATACCCAGGGTGTGTTGATAGTGTTGTGATGTAAAACCCTAACCCTAATCCCAAGTGCAGGGAGTACTTATCAACTTGCTTGAAGAAACTAGCTTTGTGATGAATTGTTTCTATATCCTATTTGTCTGATTCTAATAATGCATGCGATGAATGTCATAACTGTGTGAATGCTATGGTGATAATTGTATAATACATGATGATGATTGTGAGCCTTTGAGAGGCATGATGAGATAGTGATGATGTGAGAGGGGTCTTATGACCCAGTGAACACTTTAAGCCTAGTATGAGGTGATATCCTCCAACAATGTGATGAGGGATTGATATTCCCTAGTGATGTGATAATGTTAATGGCCTTATAAGGCAGTGGTAACATGTGATGATGTGACAAGTTCACACCTTATATGTGTTATATCTTCTAAAGTTGTTTTATAGTTATGTTTGCTAGATTGAATTAGGGTTTTGTATGTCTACTTGATTGATGAAGCCTTAATTTACCCAATTGGTATAACTAAATAAGTGAAACCTTAATCATGTAGTTGCCTTGTTCCATTGATCCATTCTAGTGTCAATTTTATTGCTGGATGGTGAAACGAGTAACTCGTATGAGAAACTCAGAGTGCATATTGTTGAATATGTGGGGGCACAAGTTGAGTGGATATCCTTGCATCCACAATCATGATATAGAGGATGGTTGTGGTCATGCCTTGGAGTTTGAGATATGTGATAATTGTGATGTCAATAGTGCAACTACATATGCCTTTTTAGAACGGCCATGCATGGGGCTGTTTTCTAGCGTCATGACCTGTAGCAAGGTAGGCTAGGTGTTTTATAAGGACGTCCATGCGTGAGCCAATCCTTCAGCTTGGCTATATGTCGCTATTTGTAGTTGACTGATATTTCTCTGTGGTGTTCTCTTGTACTAACAAAGAGGTGTTGGAGAGGTCATGGATTCTGGCTCTTCCATATACCTTGTATGGAACTATTTTTGACTTCATAGTGGATAGTTGGATTTGGGTGGTACGACTCAAATCCTTAGGGCATTAATAAAAGATGTAACTCAGTTGTGTATCATGCTTGCATAGGGTTAAACATGAATAACATTGGATGACCATTTGCCTTATTTCTTGTATTGTTTAGTTTATAACAGTTACACATGTTCTTCGTATTCCTTCTTAAAGTATAAGATTTTCTACTACTTAGTTGTATATGCCTAAACCGCTTCATTAGTATTAACTGTCTTGATTATATCATTTAGCTAAATTTGTTCTTAATGATTAATCTGCTTCACATAATCTACCTATGCTTATAATAATTACGACAGAAAGTTATTTCTCCCACTGGGATGTTTGGTCTCACCCAGTGGGTTTCTACATCTTTTAGGTGGTCATGAACGATGAGGTAGAGATCGTGCAACTGAGATTGAGCAATAAGAGAAGAAGTATCTGTTGAACGGTTGGATATGTTGCTAGTGTTTTGTTATAGAGTACTATGTGTCATCCATGTAATATCCGGTCCTTGGGGAGGTTTTTTGTGTTTTGTATACTGACACGTGTTTTTGGTAGTAGGCCATGGTTGTACAGACATGGTTGTATATATATGAACAAGTTACCTCTTATAATAGGTTGTGGCTAGGTAGCATGTGATCAATGATATGTGAATCATCTTGTGGCATGTATGTATAATACATGTGGCTTCATGTGGACTCAGATGTAATAAGTTACACCTTTTGTGCTTATGAGAAATCAATTTTAATTTTCTATGTTTTTGGTAACCTGGTTGATTAGTAATAGTTTCACATTTTGTTTTGACCAATCTCATTTTGTGGTGCGTCAGGGCGTCACAACCTTATACATACTAATGTATATAAACCTTTTAGAGTAAATGCTAAAGGTAGTTGCAAGCACTTCATTATTTATATTTTTTGATGCTATCAGTAGATATAAAGTTTGTGTTTAATGAAATACAAGTATGAATCTCTTGAAGTATTCAAGGATATTGTAAATGAAGTACGCAACTAACTGTGTAAAAGTATTAAGATACTTTGATGTGATCGATGTTGAAATATTTTAAACCAAGAGTTTGAGGACCTTCTGGAGAGATCGTGATATTGTATCATGATGAACTCCACCTGAAACACAATGATAGTGTATCATGAAAGTGTATTAGAAATAAGGCATCACACTTTGTTAAGTCATAGTGATATTATCAATTAAAATCTAGCTCATCTTAATTTCTTTTGGGCACATGCTTTACACTAACACAAACATGCTTTACACTAAAACAATGTACCATCAAAAATATTTCAAAAGACACCATATGAGATATGGCATGGGTGGTGTCCCAATGTGTCTTTTATAGTGATCAGGGATGAACACTTACATGATAAAATAGTTTCATAAAAGCTTTGTCTATAAAATCACATAAATGTTATTTTGTTAAAATACTACTTTTATTCCAATCCAACAAAGATGTTTGTTTCCAGGATGGTTGTATTCCAAAAGAGAAAATTAGATCCAAAGGAATCAGTGGGAGTAAAAGTGGAACTCAAAATGTTTGAGACAAAAAAGAAAACATTGAACCTAAAAGAGGTACAGTAGGAACAAGGAGACTCACAAGTTGTTGTGGAATCTCAAGTTCCTTATGTAACACACATAACTCATAGTTCTAGTGGAACATGCCTTGAGTTTGAAAGATGATGATATCTTATAACTCAAGAAGGCAGTGAGTTGATCATAGATATGAGTCAACCATCTACCTAGAAGCTATTGAAGAATGAAAATATGAGAAATGGCTTGAGGCAATGAGATCCAGGATGGACTCCGTGTACCCAAAAAGGTATGACCTTGTTGGATCCACCTGAAGGGGTAAAACCCATAGGGTGCATTTGGGTCTTTGTGAGAAGACCAAACATGGAAAGGTAAATTGGTTGTAAAGAGTTTCAAACTAGTTCAAGGTGTTGAACATGATGAAGTCATTCAATTACCATAATTAAATCCATCAGGATTATGCTTGTTGTTGCAGCTTGTTAAGATTGTGAGATTTGACATATGAATGCTAAAACAACATTCCTTAATTGGAATAATTATGAGGATGTGTATGGGACACGTCTGAATGGATTTATAAATCCATTAATCCAAATAAAGTCTATAAGTTACAAAGGTCAATCTATTGATTGAAGCAAGCATCTCAGAGTTAGAATCTTATATTTGACAAGACAATCAAAGTGTTTTGACTTGAGTCAGAATGAAGATGAAATATTTGATTACAAAATATTTAGTGGGAGCATATTTATATTCCACATGATGATGGGGAATAACGCCCTTATCCTATAAAAGTTCATACCTGGTTGGAAACACCTTCTTTATGAAGGGTTTAGGCAAGACATCCGATGTGATAGCATTGAGATCTATAGAGATAGATCTGGAAAGCTTCTTGACCTAAGTAAGAGAACATTAATTGGCAAGCTACTGAAGGGTTCAGCATGCAAGGCTCAATGAAAAAGAATGTGTCCATGTTCCATGGAGTGAGTCTCTTAGGAGCCTAGTGTCCCAATTTTAGTGAAGAACAAAAACATAAGGATAGATGTCATATGCATTCACAATTGGATCTATCTTAAATGTAATGTTATGTACTTATCCCATTATTTCATATGTATTGCACATGGTGAGAGGATATCTAGTTATCTCATATGTATTGGACATGACAAGATGATATCAAGTTATCTCATATGTATGAACATGATGAGAGGACATATATATATATATATATATATATATATATATATATATATATATATATATACCTACCTACCTAGTAATCTTGTATGTACTGGAAATGACAAGAGGCTATATGTCAGATTCTAGTGAGAGTCATTAGACTACGATAAAGAAAAACTTGGGTGCTTCTGAAGCACTAAAAGGATCGGTTCCTTGGTTATGTTAATAAGAAAGATTTGGGTGTAAAAGGTTACACTGATGCAAGCTTCCAAACTGAAAAATTAACGATCACAATCTAAATTTGTGTTTGACATTAAATGAGAACTGTAAGCTAGACAGGGTTGTGAGCTAATGACAGTTGTTCAATCTATAAAAGAAGTTAGTATCTTTGTGTTATGAGAACAACAGAGGATACTATATGGATCAAGAAGTTCATATGGGTGAACTTAGGCGAGGTTCCTACCATTGATGACACAATTGAAATATTGATGACAAAAATGGGACTACTAGTTAGGCTGGGAATCTCAGATAACATACTATGACACTTCCATCTTATACAAGATGTTAAACAACGAAGAGATGTGAAAAATTACAAAATACTGACTGTAACATCCCTGACCTGGGTTATGTGTTAACCCTAGATGTTTTGTTTAAGAAAGATAATTATATGCTTGCTCTTATCTTTTGAAAAGTAATTAAGGCTCAAGAGGAACTTATGTTTCAATTTTGGTCCTATTTGAATATTGTTGAAACAATGTTTTACTTATTTTGGACTAAAGTACAAATTACCCAAGTTGAGGGGTTAACTTGCAAATGTTACATGATAAAAAGTTCCTCAAGTGTTGAAGAACCATAAGAATGAGAATGATCCAGAGGTATGGCTTGTGAAAGCCTGAGCACCAAGAAAGAGCTTATAAAGCAATGTCTGTGCATTAAAACCTAGTTTTGGTGTAATGTGCAATTTACCCAAAACCTAGGGTTCAATATGCAAAATACCACTTCTAGAGAGTCCCTATTGTTTCTTGGTATCAATTAGAGACAAGATAATCAGAGGGGCATCTCATTTGAATCTCTTTGGAAAAGAAAGAATCTTAATATTAAAATAATCAAGATTTAAGCATAATTGAAACCCTAATTCAATTTAATGCAAAAATAAATATATTAAGTGAATTGTCCTTCAACCAAAAATGTAATGGTTTAATTTGCATAAGTGTGAACGTCTTTTTTCCTTGCAATGGAACCGAAATATCTAATGTGAGTGGAGAGCCCACTCACATTAGTTAAAGAAAAAAGTAATATCCACTCATTTTTGGATATTATTATTATATTGATTAAGGTGCTTAATTTGTTTTCTTTTAATTCATGGATAATGAAGAGGAATTACAAGGTGGGGGAGATGGCTTCGTATGCAAGGGATTGAGGGGAGTATGTGGCACCAATTTTGGGAGTTCAAGGAATTATTTATCACTTTCTCTCTCTTGAAATTTCCTTATATACATCCCATTTTCAACCCACATGAAAGACTTTTTCTATTCCTTTTTCTTTCCTTGTTTTGGTTGAACACAAAGGAGCTTAGGATCAACAGGAGGACGTGACCCAACCTGTAGGTAAGCTCCATAGTCATCTTCAACCTTAATTTCATGGTGGAAATCGAAATTCAATGCTTATTTTCTTCTTTTCTCCACTCAATGCTCAACCTTGATCATCCTTTGCATCCAAAGACTTGAGAACGGACCTTGGACAGTTGAGAAAGCTTCATTCACCATTAAGGACGTGAATCTTGAAGCTTGTATTCAACTTTGAAGGAGGGTTATATAACTTGAACCCTTAAATGTCATTATTGCTTATCATCATATGTTGAACCTTTCTTCTTTCTCAATTTTTTTTTAATTGTTGAAATCACCATAAGAATCACAATTGATTTCGAAGGTTTGAAGCTTGAAGATGATGATGTCATATTAAGCACACACCTCAACAAAGGAATGGGCAAACGGTTTTCAAAACCGATTGAGCTAATTCGATTTCAAAACCGATTGAGTTGATTCAGTTTCAAAACCGAATGGATAATTGAGTTCAAGACCGAATGGGTAATTGAACCCAAGACCGAATGGGTAATTTACCTCAAAACTGAATGGGTAATTGAGTTCAAAATTGAAGGGGTAATTTACCTCAAAATCGAATGGGTAATTGAGTTCAAGACCGAATGGGTAATTGACTTCAAGATCAAATGGGTAATTGAGTTCAAAACCAAATGGGTAATGGATCTCAAGATCGAATGGGTAAATTAAACTTCAAAACCATTTGGGTACTTTGACCGTTTAGAGGAGTTGACTGTTTGGAGGTCTAAACAGTTTCAAATCATTTGAGGGTAATAATTCAAGATCGTTTGGAGATTTCAATCCAAACCATTTAAAGGCACAATTAATTCAAAACAGTTTGAAGGATTACTAGTCCAAGATCATTTGAAGGATCAATTAATCTCAAAACTAAATGAGTGATCATAAGGTATATCAAAGTGTATTACAATGGAGGTATCCCTAAGATACTTAGTGAATAAGTATACCTAGAATAATTGACAATTGATGCCTATGAAAACAAATATCTCAATACACTATGCTAACCCTTCTTTCAAGTTGATCTAATCCAACCAAGTTGGAGTAATTAACCTCCTAGAGAGGATGAGAGAGAGGAACTTATACATGAGTGATAATCATGTAGTGATTAATCCTCAACACTTTCAACATGAATAAAATATGTAATTAGGGTTTAATCCATTATGATGAGATCATGAAACCCTAATCGAGAAGGTTGATGAGCTCTAACCCTAATTTAGGGTAAAGCTTGGTTGAACCCTGATCTAGGGTGATGGTGTAACCCTAATTTAGGGTAATGATATGAGAAACCCTAATTCAGGGTATTTTAATGAAAAACCCTAATTTAAGAGGATGCTTCATGAAAACCCTAATTTTAGGAAAAGCTATATGAAACCCTAATTTTTGGGGAAACGTTATAAGAAACTTTAATTCAAGGTAATTATGTAATGAGAAACCCTAATGTAGGGTGATGTGATGTGATACCCTAATCTAGGGTAATGTTATGTGTAACCCTAATGCAATAATGTGTCGTGATACCCTAATCTAGGGTAATGTTATGTGTAACCCTAATGCAATGATGTGATGTGAGACAATAATCTAGGGTGATGCTATGTAATTCTATATGAAACCCTAATATGAGACCCTAACCCTAATAAAGGGAGAAGATTTATGAAATCCTAATTTGGGAAAAATGATGATAAACCATAACCCTAACTTCGGGCTATGAGTTGAGAAACCCTAATTTCAGGCAATGCTATGTGAAATCCTGATATAGGATGATGTTATGTGAAATCCTAATGTAGGGTGATGTGATGTGAAACCCTAATATAGGGTGATGTTATGTAAACCCTAATTGATAAGATGGGAAAACCCTATTCCTAAAAATGGAATAGTAACTAATATATTTATAGGTGAAACACCTAAGGTGGTAGTTAATGGATGACCTTATATCAATAATGCCTTAACTCGAGATGAATCCATTTCATTGATAATGGTTGAATAATTTCAATAAGTGACTTATGACCAATACATTACATGATAAATGTGATGAACTGGTGCATAAAGTATTAGTATAGGAAATACCCTAGTACAAGATAAGTTGCTGAACTTAAGTAAGATAAAGGTGATGAGGGAAGTGATACATCAAGACATGATAGATATCACATCCAACACCTCAAGATTGATACACCTTGATGCCTTATAAATCCAATATACTTGGATGAGTAACACATGAAGTGTGTCATGTCAATTGTTACATTGAGATGTAATGCACTTTGATAAGTGTAGGCTAGCATACCTTAAGAAAAGGTTAAGCCAAGTTAATAAAGTATGATGTAATCATATTCTGATAAAGTTGAGAAAGGAACTCATATCTTGTGTTGATATTTCATTTAATGAAAAATGATGAGAATAAATAAGCATGATTGAATACTTATGTTATCAATGTTGGCTCCTAGCTGTATGGGGCAATGAATTAGGACTTGATCATTAATAATATGATCTTGAGAACCTAAATGGTTAATAATGGGAAACCCTAAACCTAATGAAGGGTGACGATATGCCAGAAAAACCCTAATCGATAAGGAAGGGAAATCCCTAACCCTAATGATGGAGGGTTGTAATTCTTTTGTTGTATAAACCTTGTAAGACACGGTAAATATTTGCATAAAAGTAAGATGTGCCATGGTCTTGTAAGACATGTAAATAAGTTGTTACCTAGTGAGAGGTGACAATATGTGCCATGGTCTTGTAAGCCATGTAAATAAGTTTTTACCTAGTGAGAGGTGACAAGATGTGCAATGGTCTTGTGAGCCATGTAAATAAGTTGTTACCTAGTGAGAGGTGACAAGATGTGCAATGGTCTTGTGAGCCATGTAAATAAGTTGTTACCTAGTGAGAGGTGACAAGATGTGCAATGGTCTTGTGAGCCATGTAAATAAGTTATTACCTAGTGAGAGGTGACAAGATGTGCAATGGTCTTGTGAGCCATGTAAATAAGTTGTTACCTAGTGAGAGGTGACAAGATGTTCAATGGTCTTGTCAGCCATGTAAATAAGTTGTTACCTAAAAAGAAGTGACAAGATGTAATGGCCTTGTGAGTCATGTATTAAGTTGTTGCCTAGTGAGAGGTGACAAGATACTTAATGGGCTTTGTGAGCCAAGTGAGATGCTTGTGTAATAAGCTTCCTGAATACCTTGGTTAGATGACATGGAGGTAATAGTTACATGATAAAGTGGTAATCATGTTCAGTGATGAACTAAGGGTCTAGATACTCAGATCTAGTAAACATAATGATGATGTTGAGGGATGTGAATTCCTAGAAATGAGATAAGGGATGAGATCCCAATGTTTTATAAAGCTTTAAAAAGTACTTGATAGAAGTATTACACATTCTTTGTAGCATTTGTTATAATAAATTTTGTTTGAAAACCTGACTGATGCTAAAAGAATATGGTAATACACTTAATTAATCAAGTGGAATCTTATCATGTAGTGCCCTGGCCATATAACCATTAACATCAAAATTTGCTGGATGGTGAAATGGATTGCTCCGCAGCATAACCCAGAATGCATATTTTTGAATATGCGGGGGTGATGGGCAAAAATATCCTTACACCCTAATGAAGGAACTGATGTGAGATAAACATTAAATGTCTCAATCATTCATTATATATGTCAGGGTGGATGTATCACTAATCCCCTGAAGCTGGGATGGATGTATCATGAATCTCCCAATAATTTTAATGATGAATCGATGTGAGGTAAAACATCAAATCTCTCGATGTCAAAGGAGTGCAGCTGATGCTGTAACTCTATAGCAAAGTTTCCAGTATACCCTGGAAAGCTATTTAGTAGAGACACAAGATGTCCTGCATGGAATCTCGTACTGACCGAGATAAGGGGGGGTCATGGCAACCGACTCTTCCATTGACCTTGTATGGCACCGATTTCGACTTCACAATGGTCAGTTGGAGTGTGAGCGGTATATCTCATCTCCTCAGGGCATAAGTGTGATTGTAAAATGTAATCAGACATATAGAAGGTTTGCTTAAGGATTGAATACGAAAATCATTGGCTGACATTACATTTCTTTAGGCATCTTTAGCTGATAGATGATATATTTATGATTCCTTACATTCCTTGCAAGGCAGATAGATGATTTATAATCTACCATGGGTAGATGCAATATTCTCCTTAAGAAAGAAAGTTATCTTATTTTATTCATACAATGATTGATACTATTGTTAAAATAAAACAACTCCTATTCAGTTTATTATTGTATATCTACAATAAATAATGTTTCTGGCGGAGAGTTATATCTCTCCCTGGGACAATTTCAAATTGTATCACCCCCGTGGGATCCAACTTTTTAGGTAGACACAAAAGAGGAGGTAGAAACCCTATAGCAAGGAAAGAGTAGCAGCAACAATAACAGGGACAATAGTGATAATTCCAGGTGGAGGCACTGGTTGTCATATTTTGTATAGAAAGTCCTATGTGTCGTCTCTGTACTCTCAGGTCCTCGAAGTTAGTAGTTAGTGTTGTTAATAAATCGATCTGAGATTTTGGCTTGATGCTTGAGGTTCTTATACTGCCTGTGTATAGTTTTAACAGGGTCGTTGATGCTTGTAATCCTCAAGAAAGGATGGTACATGATATGTACTTTTGAACCAGGATGTAAATAAAATACTTTAGTTCTTGATAAAAGAGTTCTCTTGTGTTTGGATCTCTTTGAATAAGGTTTTAATTTTTAGTGATTTCTAATAATTCACTATTAATGATCGTTTCTGCTTAGTTAATGACATTTTGTTCGAATGGTTCACCACAAGTTAGTGGTATCAGAGCTCTAGGTTCACTGAGTCTACAGAGACATAAGATTAAGGTTGTTGAGTCTATTCTAGTGTCTTCTAGTTTATCTGATAGTGTCTTCTACTCATATAGGAGAATAAGAACTTAAAGATGCCTGGATCACATGAAGAATATGTTGTTGAGAGCAGCAATGTTGCACCAACAGAAGGTGCAAGGGACCAGACGAGAGAAGAACGACTGCCTGAGAACCCCCAAGATGAACCAACTATGATAAAGAATCCTTCTTTTGATATCACTGTTGAGCAAGTTAGGATTGAAATAATGCGTATAGTGGACCATATATTAGCAATACAACCTAGATTACCAGCTCCCAATGATGAAGTTTTGGACTACAATAGGATTCTTGCTCAACATCCGCATGTTGGAGCAATGAATAATGATGAAAGGGATAGGTTACAACCTGAAATTAGGATTTGCCACAGGTGTAGGCAGCCTGGACATATCAGAAAAGACTGTCCAGAAAAGGATAATGAGGAAAGAATTAAGAAAAGGCATATCCAAACTTAGGATCAGAGGCCTAGTAGTTCCAAAAAGGGGAAGTTTTTGGTACCATCGGTACAACCAAGGTCTAGTGCACTAGGGAAAGGGCTACCCAGAAAGGGTAAATGACCTTTTAGACCATATCAAGGGATTAGAACCTATCACCGGTGTAGATAGGTAGGACGTCTAGTAAAGGATTGTCCAGTTGGAAACACAATGGTAACCCAACCATTGAGACAGAGACATCAAGGACATCAAAGGAAATAGTTTTCTGGTGGCACTTAAGGACGTGGACAGACGTCCCAGGCAGTATCAACTGTATTAAACAATAAAGAACAAACTCAACATCAGGCAATGGTAAGATTCTATGAAAAGAATCAACCTGAGGTAGTAAACAAACTACGAGATGAGACAAGTCAGATGAAACAGTTTTATTTCGATATACTATTTCATGATTTCATGTGTTAAACATACGAAAGCAGTTGTTTTTGAGATTTCTTTGACTAGTCATATGAAGACACAAGGAAGATGAGGACTTATACTTTACTCACTATTCCTTTAAATGCTTTATAATTTCTCTTATTTGTGTGAATAAGGATGAGATATAGAATTGATGCCTGAAGAAAATCCAGGAATGTTAAATCTTGTGTTTATAATGATATGAATACCGAGGAACATGATAGTAAATAAAGTGCATACTACCTAATCTCAGTACTTGTATACCCTGGTCAGGTATATAATTATTGGAGATAGGGTAAGTGTGGAACTCTTAGATTGTTATCTTTCTGATTACTCTGATCAAGTAGTCATTCTGAGACAAACTAGGGAGTATAATGAAACTAGAAAGATGGTATGGATAAAATCACAAAATGTTCATAAACATGTTAGACAATAACAAAGGAATGAGTAATTGCATGTAATCATCCCTATAATTCCTATGCTGATAGCAAGGAACCTAGGATGAAACAAGAGTAAATGATTCATGAACAGTTGAAGGTTCACGTTATAATGAGAGGAGATGACAATCCTTTCTCTTTGATCAACAACCCTGGGATATGATGGGGTGATAATAAAAATATGTTTCTTTGTGTTCTCTTCTTTTTGGAACATGGCAATCAAGTGAGTACTATGACACTTGATGTGCATGGATTAGAGATAATCCAATGATGGATACTTAGAAAAGTAACAGTTCATCTTGGACTTTGGTTCCAAGATAAAGATATATGTAACAAGTAATGTCCCAAGGATGAAAGAAAGATCCTTTTATTTGTGTAACATTGGTAAAAACAACAGAGAGATGGAAATGATGAGGATGTGATGTGTTTTTGACACATGTGATGGATACCAAAGTAAGGAATTCTGGTATCCAAGAAATACCAGGTGGTATGGAAAAGTAAAAGTATAACTCCTAAATAGATGATTAATGTTGGTTACCTGGAATGGCCAACTGTGAAATTAGTCTAATTACATAAAATAGTATGGACATCACATGTTAGGGGTTTATGCTTTGCACAAACATAACATCGACAAGAATGTACTAATTGAAGGAACAATTGTAGAACCATTGTGGGAAAAGCTTATCAAGTTAAAACTAATTCTAAAGATACCTCTAAGATAAGTTCTTAATTAGTAAGTAACCTTCCCTTAGGACAAAAGTATGTATAACTAATAAGATAGTTGGTACAAGTAGTATGAAAGTTTAGTGTTGTGTCAGCAGATTGGATGGCACAACAGATGTATAATAATACTTGTAGTCACAAGTGGGTGACAAAATGTAACTCTGGTCTTTCCTTGGAAGTGATATGCTAATCTGAACGAGGAATATGGAAGATTCCTCAGAATTAAAAATCATGTCACATAAAGTTATAAGTTGAGAAAGGTGACAAATCAGTAAGGTTTGACACTTGAAATAAATGAGGTGTGTATAATGTATCTTTGACTAAGAAAATCATTATCTGACACAAAGTTGACTCTATAGTCAATAATGAAAAGAAATAGTAGATTATGTGTCCTGTGTGACAAGTTCTATGATAACCCTGTATGGAAGGAATTTGTGTTGATAAAAGTTCTATGGCATCTCCATGACATTAAGATGTTATGTGGAGACCTGATGATATAGTGAATGAATAATATTTGTCTCCCTTTATCTGGGATTTCGGGGACGAAATCCTTGTTAGGGGTTAATAATTTATAACATCCCTGACTTGGGTAATGCGTTAACCCTAGATGTTTTGTTTAAGAAAGATAATTATATGCTTTCTCTTATCATTTTAAAAGTAATTAAGGCTTAAGAGGAACTTATGTTTCAATTTTGGTCCTATTTGAATATTGTTGAAACAATGTTTTACTTATTTTGGACTAAAGTGCAAATTACCCAAGTTGAGGGGTTAACTTGCAAATGTTACATGATGAAATGTTCCTCAAGTGTTGAAGTATCATAAGAATGGGAATGATGCAGAGGTATGGCTTGTGAAAGCCTGAGCACCAAGAAAGAGCTTATAAAGCAATGTCTGTGCATTAAAGCCTAGTTTTGGTGTAATGTGCATTTTAACCAAAACCTTGGGTTCAATATGCAAAATACCACTTCTAGGGAGTCCCTAATGTTTCTTGGTATCAATTATAGACAATAGAATCAGAGTTGCATCTCATTTGAATCTCTTTGGAAGAGAGAGAATCTTGATATTAAAATAATCAAGATTTAAGCATAATTGAAACCCTAATTCAATTTAATGCAAAAATAAATATATTAATTGAATTGCCCTTCAACCAAAAATGTGATGGTTGAATTTTCATAAGTGTGAACGTCCTTGTGCCTTGTAATGGCACCTAAATATCTAAAGTGAGTGGAGAGCCCACTCACATTAGTTAAAGAAAAAAAGTAATATCCACTCATTTTTGGATATTATTATTATATTGATTAAGGTGCTAAATTTGTTTTCTTTTAATTCATGGATAATGAAGAGTAATTACAAGGTGGGGGAGATGGATTCGTATGCAAGGGATTGAGGGGAGTATGTGGCACCAATTTTGGGAGTTGAAGGAATTATTTATCACTTTCTCTCTCTTGAAATTCCCTTATATACATCCCATTTTCAACCCACATGAAAGACTTTTTCGATTCCTTTTTCTTTCCTTGTTTTGGTTGAACAAAAGGGAGATTAGGAGTAACAGGATGACATTCCCCAACCTGTAGGTAAGCTCCATAGTCATCTTCAACCTTAATTTCATGGTGGAAATCGAAATTCAATGCTTATTTTCTTCTTTTCTCCACTCAATGCACAACCTTGATCATCCTTTGCATCCAAAGACTTGAGAACGGACCTTGGATAGTTTAGAAAGCTTCATTCACCATTGAGGACGTGAATCAGGAAGCTTGGATTTAACTTTAAAGGCGGGTTATATAACTTGAACCCTTAAATGTCATTATTGCTTGCAATTTATTCATCATATGTTGAACCTTTCTTCTTTCTTGATTTCTTTTTTTATTAGTTGTTGAAATCACCATAAGAATCACTATTGATTTTGAAGGTTTGAAGCTTGAAGATGATGATGTCATATTAAGCACACATCTCAACAAAGGAATGGGCAAATGGTTTTCAAAACCGATTGAGCTAATTCGGTTTCAAAACCGATTGAGTTGATTCGGTTTCAAAACTGAATGGATAATTGAGTTCAAGACCGAATGGGTAATTGAAGCCAAGACCGAATGGGTAATTTACCTAAAAACTAAATGGGTAATTGAGTTCAAAATTGAAGGGGTAATTTACCTCAAAATCGAATGGGTAATTGAGTTCAAGACCGAATGGGTAATTGACTTCAAGATCGAATGGGTAATTGAGTTCAAAACCAAATGGGTAATGGATCTCAAGATCGAATCGGTAAATTAAACTTCAAAACCATTTGGGTACTTTGACCGTTTAGAGGAGTTGACTGTTTGGAGGTCTAAACGGTTTCAAATCGTTTGAGGGTATTAATTCAAGATCGTTTGGAGATTTCAATCCAAACCGTTTAAAGGCACAATTAATTCATAATAGTTTGAAGGATTACTAGTCCAAGATCATTTGAAGGATCAATTAATCTCAAAACTAAATGAGTGATCATAATGTATCTCAAGGTGGATTACAATGGAGGTATCCCTAAGACTTAGTGAATAAGTATACCTAGAATAATTGACAATTGATGCCTATGAAAACAAATATCTCAATACACTATGCTAACCCTTCTTTCAAGTTGATCTAATCCAATCAAGTTGGAGTAATTAACCTCCTAGAGAGGATGAGAGAGAGGAACTTATACATGAGTGATAATCATGTAGTGATTAATCCTCAACACTTTCAACATGAATAAAATATGTAATTAGGGTTTGATCCATGATGATGAGATCATGAAACCCTAATCGAGAAAGTTGATGAGTTCTAACCCTAATTTAGGGTAAAGCTTGGTTGAACCCTGATCTAGGGTGATGGTGTAACCCTAATTTAGGGTAATGATATGAGAAACCCTAATTCAGGGTATTTTAATGAAAAACCCTAATTTAAGAGGATGCTTCATGAAAACCCTAATTTCAAGAAAAGCTATATGAAACCCTAATTTTTGGGGAAATGTTATAAGAAACCTTAATTCAAG
Source organism: Alisma plantago-aquatica (assembly GCA_963693085.1). NCBI lineage: Eukaryota > Viridiplantae > Streptophyta > Magnoliopsida > Alismatales > Alismataceae > Alisma > Alisma plantago-aquatica. Next base: position 815,140,940 of record OY856410.1, read on the forward strand.
GTAATTATGTGATGAGAACCCCTAATGTAGGGTGATGTGATGTGATGCCCTAATCTAGGGTAATGTTATGTGTGGCCCTAATGCAATAATGTGATGTGATACCCTAATCTAGGGTAATGTTATGTGTAACCCTAATGCAATGATGAGATGTGAGACAATAATCTAGGGTGATGCTATGTAATGCTATATGAAACCCTAATATGAGACCCTAACCCTAATAAAGGGAGAAGATTTATGAAATCCTAATTTGGGAAAAATGATGATAAACCATAACCCTAACTTCGGGCTATGAGTTGAGAAACCCTAATTTCAAGTAATGTTATGTGAAATCCGGATATAGGATGATGTTATGTGAAATCCTAATGTAGGATGATGTGATGTGAAACCCTAATATAGGGTGATGTTATGTAAACCCTAATTGATAAGATGGGAAAACCCTATTCCTAAAAATGGAATAGTAACTAATATATTTATAGGTGAAACACCTAAGGTGGTAGTTAATGGATGACCTTATATCAATAATGCCTTAACTCGAGATGAATCCATTTCATTGATAATGGTTGAATAATTTCAATAAGTGACTTATGACCAATACATTACATGATAAATGTGATGAACTGGTGCATAAAGTATTAGGATAGGAATTACCCTAATACAAGATAAGTTGATGAACTTAAGTAGGATAAAGGTGATGAGGGAAGTGATACATCAAGACATGATAGATATCACATCCAACACTTCAAGATTGATACACCTTGATGCCTTATAAATCCAATATACTTGGATGAGTAACACATGAAGTGTGTCATGTCAATTGTTACATTGAGATGTAATGCACTTTGATAAGTGTAGGATAACATACCTTAAGAAAAGGTTAAGCCAAGTTAATAAAGTATGATGTAATCATATTCTGGTAAAGTTGAGAAAGGAACTCATATCTTGTGTTGATATTTCATTTAATGAAAAATGATGAGAATAAATAAGCATTATTGAATACTTATGTTATCAATGTTGACTCCTAGTTGTATGGGGCAATGAATTAGGACTTGATCTTTAATAATATGATCTTGAGAACCTAAATGGTTAATAATGGGAAACCCTAAACCTAATGAAGGGTGACGATATGCCAGAGAAACCCTAATCGATAAGGAAGGGAAATCCCTAACCCTAATGATGGAGGGTTGCAATTCTTTTGTTGTATAAACCTTGTAAGACATGGTAAATATTTGAATAAAAGTAATATGTGCCATGGTCTTGTAAGCCATGTAAATAAGTTGTTACCTAGTGAGAGGTGATAAGATGTGCAATGGTCTTGTGAGCCATGTAAATAAGTTGTTACCTAGTGAGAGGTGACAAGATGTGCAATGGTCTTGTGAGCCATGTAAATAAGTTGTTACCTAGTTAGAGGTGATAAGATGTGCAATGCTCTTGTGATCCATGTAAATAAGTTGTTACCTAGTGAGAGGTGACAAGATGTGCAATGGTCTTATGAGCCATGTAAATAAGTTGTAACCTAGTGAGAGGTGACAAGATGTGCAATGGTCTTGTGAGCCATGTAAATAAGTTGTTACCTAGAAAGAAGTGACAAGATGTAATGGCCTTGTGAGTGATGTATTAAGTTGTTGCCTAGTGAGAGGTGACAAGATACTTAATGGGCCTTGTGAGCCAAGTGAGATGCTTGTGTAACAAGTATCCTGAATACCTTGGTCAGATGACCTGGAGGTAATAGTTACATGATAAAGTGGTAACCATGTTCAGTGATGAACTAAGGGTCTGAATACCCAGATCCATTAATGTCGAAGGAACTGATGGGTGAAAATATCCTTACGCCCTAATGAAGGAACTGATGTGAGATAAACATTAAATCTCTCAATCCTTAATTATATATGTCGGGGTGGATGTATCACTAATCCCCCGAAGCTGGGATGGATGTATCATGAATCTCCCAATAATTTTAATGTCGGATCGATGTGAGGTAAAACATTAAATCTCTCGATACCGAAGGAGTGCAGTTGACGTTGTAACTCTATAGTGAAGTTGCCAGTATACCCTAGAAAGCTATTTAGCAGAGACATAAGATGTCCTGCATGGAATCTCGTACTGACCGAGATAAGGGAGGTCATGGCAGCTGGCTCTTCCATTGACCTTGTATGGCACCAATTTTGACTTCGCAATGGTCGCTTGGAGTATGAGCGATATACCTCATCTCCTCAGGGCATAAGTGTGGTTGTAAAATGTAATCAGTCGTATAGCGGGTTTGCTTAAGGATTGAATATGAAAATCATTGGCTGACATTACATTTATTTAGGCATCTTTAGTTGATAGATGATATATTTATGATTCCTTAGATTCCTTGCAAGGCAGATAGATGATTTATAATCTACCATGGGTAGATGCAATATTCTCCTTAAGAAAGAAAGTTGTCTTATTCTGTTCATACAATGATTAATAGTGTTGTTAAAATAAAAGAACTCCTATTCATTTTATTACTATATATCTGCAATAAATAATGTTTCTGGCGGAGAGTTACATCTCTCACTGGGACAATTTCAAATTGTCTCACCCCCGTGGGATCCAACTTTTTAGGTAGACACAGAAAAGGAGGCAGAAACCCTATAGCAAGGAAAGAGTAGTAGCAGTAGCAACAAGGACAGTAGTGATAATTCCAGGTGGAGGCACTGGCTGTCATATTTTGTATAGAAAGTCCTATGTGTCGTCTTTGTACTCTCAGGCCCTCGGAGTTAGTAGTTATTGCTTTTAATGAATCGGTCTGAGATTTTGGCTTGATGCCTGAGGTTCTTATACTACCTGTGTATAGTTTTAACAGGGCAGTTGATGCTTGTAATCCTTGAGAAAGAATGGTATAGGATATGTACTTATGAACCAGGATGTAAATAAAATACTTTGGTTCTTAATAAAAGGGTTCTCCTGTGTTTGGATCTCTTTGAAAAAGGTTTTATTTTTTAGTGATTTCTAGTAATTCGTTGTTAATGATCGCTTCCGCTTAGTAAATGATGTTTTGTTTGAACAGTTTGCCACACTGACTATAAGCAAACATTGCTAAATCCTCTATAAAAGTGCTTACGCAGCAGAAACATGATGGTCATGTTAAGATCACTTGGAATAAGATTCATGGGTGATTGTATCTAAGTGCAAGTGGGAGTTTGTTGGTATATATGCCCAGAGAGACAATCATATGATGATTGAGATGTGTCATTAAATGCATGATTTGATAATAATAAAGGTATTTCCATGTATTATGTTTGTCTTAGTCATGAGATGATGACACAGACATAAGTAGATGTCTAAAGAATGTTGTTACTCAATGACATATGCCTTCAGGGTGAGGACATAAATGATGAGATCATACGTATGATAAGAGTAGATATATTCTTATTTTATCCCTAGTCAGATATTACTATGGAAAAAAATAGACAACAATAATACATAATACAAGAATGAGTGTTGACTGATGACAAAATCTCATTAGTCATGATATGTGATATCAAGTCACTTACACAAATACATGTTAGAGAACAGTGTGTCAGACAGACCCACAATGAGAGTGATACATGAAGACTATGGAATGGTAGTCAGAGTCATCTCTCATTGTGATAGTGATGATTGTGGTTCTTAGACCTAAAGTCACTACTGTGATGTCTGCCCTCTTTTTATTAACCACAAATACTATATGCAGAAGCATCAACTCACATATGAAAATAAAACATGGGCAAGCATCACATATCTGGCATACTAAGCATTCGAATAACCAAAGTAACTAAGTTCAACGGAACGTCTAACATGCTGAAATGAAAGATTTGGGAATAACAATCCCAACAAAAGTCTAACATAAGAAACTGAAAGATTTGGATATACTAATCCTAGTAAGAACAAAAGAAAAGAAATCATCAAGCTGGAAGGATCGCCTAAGATAAAGTCCCACCAGTGATAGATATCCTGCTCCCTTGAATCTGAACTCCTTCACGGGCTACTCGTCACTATCTGTGGACGTCACATCCCCAGCCATGCACAATGAAAATAATTCTAGTTAGAGTAATTGGAATTGAATTCTATAACATAAAAGAAATAATTGAATTATGAAAACTTACCATCTACAACTATACTAAACATCTTTATGTGCATATTTTATTTACACATTTTATCTTTCTGTGGCCACTATTATACAATAAGTCCTCTTTTGTGGCACTATGTACCTTCTATGGTGCAACACACCTTCTGTGGCATGAAAGCCTTCTGCTGACACTGAGGTGTCTTCTATTATGTGACACCAAGTGCCTTCTATGGTGCAATGCACCTTCTATGGCATAATTGTCTTCTATTCTGTATACCGCAGTACTTATGTTCTATGAGGACTCATTATATAATATAAATTATGTTATGGTGTCATTTTCTATCCTTGTTCTATATATTATTCTGATTCTATTTCTATTTCTATTCTGATTCTACATCTCAACTAGTTGAGATAAATTTTGGAGTATGAAATCTATTCTGGCATTCTAAGTTATAAATATTGTTCTAAACTCAATTAGTAAAAGACGGTGATAAGTTTGAATAAAATCTAGATTCTATATCTAAATCTGGTATTCTAAAGGAGATTCTAAATTCTAAATGTTTGTAAGGAATTAACGTACTGAAATAAATTTCAATCATGTATTCTGAGTTCTAATAATTCACATGCTGATTTCTAACAATTATGCATGAATAATAACTTGAAACTGATAATTTATATGATCTAAGTATGAGCCATTTGAGATAGAAATTTTACTATACTAAAAAATAGTAGCCTATGTATGAACATTAGACCATGCATCTAATGGATTATTCTGGGAAGGATAGCTAGTTAACATGAATTCAAAGGACATAGCCCACTTACCTGTGGTAAGAAAAAAATCCTAACTCTGCTCCCCGCACTCTGGATCTATTCCTCTCCTGAAAACCCAATAGCCTTATCAGATCACATATCCCTTTCAGGTCACATAATTAGGGTCATTAGGGTACTTTTTGGGTTATTGTCACAAGTACCTTGCTTACATCGAGGTGTATAAGTATTAGTACTTTTATATCCATTTAATTTAGTATAAGTTAGATGTTAAGGTTATTCATAATGAGACATTATAGTGCCTTAATATTAATGCTAGGACAAATCTTTAGACATAGGTGAAATCATGATTTAGAAAATTGTTATATTATTCGATATTAGCCTTGATATTACTATCGGGGTAATACTTTTAGGTTAGGTGAAATAATGATTCCGACTTCTAGGTTAAAACAATAGTTTAACGAATGAAAAATATTTTAGGATTTATTATTTGTCTCGATTGATCACACTAGTGGTGATACGTAGGCTAGTACTTTAATATTATATTGATTAGTCAATACTTATGAAAAAAATGGTACTCAATGAGTTATTCATAACATTGCCATGATTGCTGACATAGGTATTGGTTGGATCAGGGGTTCCAATTCGGTGAGGATATACCTGATTCATACAATATTATCATATGACTATAGCATATAAATATGTACATGTTCCGCTTAAATAAATTAACCATTAGCTAGAAGAACAGGGTACCGAGTACATGAACATTAGGATCGCCGCTGTGATAATACTAGAGTTAGGCTACACACAGTTCCCCTTATACCCGGCCACCCACCCATTTTTTGGGAAAATAGAGCTGCATCATTTGTAGTTGTCTTTCTATTAATACTCATGCAAAGTCCATGCAAAGTCCATGCAACAATATGTCTCTCCACTCTTCTCTCCAGAGTATTAATACTCATGCAAAGTCCATGCAAAGTCCATGCAAAGTGTATTAATTTGGTTTTTCTCTTGTAATTATTCTCTCCCATTCTAATCCACCCACCTGTATTCCCGTATTAGTACAATACCTACGGAATCCAATAACAACATTGATCTGGAAGCATAAGTACAGTACTTATGAAATCCAGTGGTAACATTTGTCATCTGGACATAAGTACAGTACATACGGAATCCATGCAAAATAAGTACAGTACTCACTTGTTAATTCGAACTCAGTTTTTTCAAACATAAGTACAGTACTTACCAAATTATAAAACCAAGCATAAGTAAAATACTTAACAAATTACAAAATCAAGCATAATTGTATAACTGATCTGGAAGCATAAGTACAGTACCTACGGAATCCATGCAAAATAAGTACAATACTCACTTGTTAATTCCAACTCAGTTTTTTCAAACATAAGTACATTACTTACCAAATTATAAAACCAAGCATAAGTACAGTACTTAACAAATTACAAAATCAAGCATAATTGTATAACTGATCTGGAGGCATAAGTACAATACCTACGGAATCCAATAACAACATTTTTCGCCCGGACATAATTTTTTTACAAAAATGTAGTGCACATCTGTTCCATAATCAACTATAAAATGCATCTATAAGTATTGTACTCAATTATTAATTTTCAACCCAGTTTGTCAAATATAAGTACAGTACCTCTCAAATTCATTTATGAATGTATATGTATTTATTGTACGTACATTACTTACGTAATCTGCAGTGGGGATAAATATGTAATCGAATTTTTTTGTAAGTTATAGTGGATTGATATCTGCTATTTGCATGACAGTTGCATGGAGTAGATGGCGAGATAATTATTTCATGCATCCTTTTTTCATGTAAAAACATGTATAATCACTGCTGTAGATATCCATTTAATTGTACATGCGGTAGCAGAGGTTAATGAGTGTGGCAGTGGTTGGCGCAGCAGCAGGAGGAATACGGCAGTTGATGATTCCCGATGGACCGGGTATGTGGCCGGGTATATGGGGTACTATGCTTAGAATTTTTCTAATACTATGCATAAATTTATGTTAATTCTGTTAACGTATGTAATCAAACCATCAAGAGTAGATACAGGTTCAAGGGACAAAGAAGAAGCCACATAGGTCTATCAGGGAGTGTGTGTTCTTGAGCCACGGTGATGACATGTCATTAGCAGTTCATAGGTGAGATCTGATCAGGCAAGACCAAGGAATAGAGATGAGTTAGTGGTTAACAGTAGGCTGGGCCGTTCCTATGGGCATGACATGAATGACCAGAGTAACAGGCTCTTCAGGTCGTAGCATTGGGGCATAGGAGAAACAGGGCCACGCTTAACGGACCAGGGGTGTCGAGACACCCTGGGCGGTCCTTGCTCAGGCCAAGCAAGGTCAGAGCAGCGAAGCTGCCCTACCACGATCGCACACAGGGAAACAAGAAGAAAATGTATGCGGGTAGATAGGGGCGTGCACCCATCAAGAAAACCATCACAGCCGAAGAACATTCTGTGGGCTCGACTGTGAGAAGTAGGGCGGCAGCTCCGGCCCCCTTCGCGTGGAACCAGGCGGGAGCAGAGTAGTCGGGGGAAAGGTACACACCTTCGGGGGTGGCTTGGAAGCAGAAGAAGAGGCTTCCGTAGGAGTATAGATGCTTCCTCGTCACCTGTTGCTGGGCTGTGTGGGCCTGGTGGTCCTCCGATGGCAGGTGCCAACCTGCTGTTGCTACGGGCACTATAGGGTATGCCAACCCAACAACATGCGCCCCAAGGGAAGGTCGGGGCCACGTTCCTGGGGTGTCATAGATGGTTTTGGAGCAAGGAATCACGACAATATGGTGCGAGGGTCGAGAACGAAGGTAGGGAACTGGAGGTTGAAGATGAAGTAGGTTGCGGGTGGTTGGAGTTAGGGCGGCAAAATTGATGGTGGAGGAGGGTTTGCGGAGGTGCCCTGAAGCTTTACGAATGATCGGGAAGACGAACGGAAGGCTAGGAGGCGAGTTGCAACTTGGTAGCGAGAAGGGAGTGGCGACCGAGAAGGGAGTGGCGACTGAGAAGGGCATTTCTTATAGGGATGTTTCTAGGGTTCGTACAAGGGGTCGTTTGGTGCGGTTCGATCTCCTGAAGATAGAGCAACTTTCGGTTTCCAAAACGAGCGACTGAATTGTGAGATTTTCACAATCAAGGTGGGTTGTCTTGTTTCCTTTTCAGACCAAAGTAGGAGAAGATGGTCTGAAGGGTGAGATTGGCCTGGTTCAAGCGGACAAAATCAAATGGCTAGGAAAAAGCGACCAGGGCAAAATAGGCCTATATTAAGAAATTTCCATTCACTATGACCAATAGTTTCCCAAATTTATTTCCCCTATCAAATAAAGTTTGATGGGCCTCAAAATTGACAAGACGATCCCAAACACATATCGAATATTCTCCTACCCTTACTTTCCGCGTTGGGTTATCAAATTAATAGATATAATTAATAGTTGATAAATCTTTAATAATGCATAACTAATTATTTTTAAACCAATAAATACTAAAATTTTGGGTTTCCTCCTATATATACGTCGTATTTGAGTAGGAAATTTTTTAGCACCAAATAGCGATCAATATTATTTAAAATGAATTAAATCTTGAAATTTTGGATGTCATCTTATTTAGACATTTTCTCTTTGTTGTAAATTTTCCAGTGCATGGTAATGACGAAAAATATTTAAATTGACATATTTATAATATGTGACTATAAATGATATGACATTAGAAAGATTGTAAGCAAGTACTAAAAAAGGATGTTACAACTACACTCATCACATGCCGTTGGTTATACTTTGACATCATCAAAAATAATCTTGAAATAGAAATTGCCATAAAGGTGATAATTGAGTAGTTCTAACACAAGGGGACTGAGTGTGAGTGGTGTAGATGGGATTTGTTCCTCCTATAGGAGTTTAATATCCAAGGCCTCTTAATAAGCAAGACTAAGAAATGTATGGCCATCCTGATGTGGTTCAATATGTGATATGTGAACTCATATGCACCTCAGACAATCTGCTCTAGTTCAAGGAACATAGATTGAATGTGGAAAGGATGATGATTCCATGCCTCGAGTACAATCTGGATATCAGAGACAAATGAACTATACGATCACTGTAACACTAATCATGAATTGTAGGTTGAAGTTGTTCTCCAACTTTCCAAATTACTTGGGTAGAAAGGATGCGTGACTAGGCAGTACTCTTTGCTTGTGATGTCATAATTTGTTATGGACATTCACTACCAATGTAATTCTGGATCTATAGGGTCAGAAACATAGGAGACACTTGGATTAAAGGAGTATATTCATGAATGATGTTTAATTTGATAATTAAAGGTGTTTAGGTATTCAATTAAATAATAGATCAAACGACTGGATTAAGAATCATCAAGTTCAAGTGTTGGACTGGTTGTTTGGAGTGTCAGGTTGATTAGAAATTGAATTAGTAGAGTTTTGCCAGAACTGGGGTACGAGACAACTGTCTCATGTGATGGTCATGAGATGATCATCTTGCATGAGCTAGATGACGGGTTCATAGTCATGAGATGAATGGATCATGTGAGCAAGATGATTGATTTGTGGTCACAAGATGACTAAATCACATGAGCAAGATGTTCAGTTCGTGGGGAAATTAGATTACATCAAGGATTAGTGATGACGTCACATTATGCATTAATTGGATTCAAATTGCCAATTTGATTCATAATAGGAAACTACACGAGACAACCGTTTCACTTTGCAAGACGATCATCTCTCTTACAAGACGATTGTCTCTCAATTCACAAGTTCCAGAACATTCATGATTCCAGACCCTTCTACTCCCACACTGATCGGGAACCCTGACCATGTCCTCTACAATAAATAGAGGATACTGGGGACTTCCCTAGACATAAAATTGAGAATCAATTGCTCTAAAAATTGTTGTCCTCTCTAGTTATGGTAATGAATAGAGAGACAAGCAAGTCCTACCCATTAAAGGGAGAGAACAACCAAGGATCAATTGTGGGAGAGCATGTCGGCAACTAGTACACTGACAGAAGGGGACAACTCCTTCATGTTAGCTCTGGTAGTGAAACATGGATTTCCTAGTGGTTCCTGTAGACTTCCATAGAGGTGAGGTGGCCATTGCCTGTCGCTAGGAGAACATCATTAACCCATAGTTCATGGCGAGAATGCAGACGTTGTTCCATTCTACTGTCTGTGGTTAAGACCAGGAGCTATAGTTACACCATCCAAGAGTAATTAGATGACAGTTGCACATCTACAATGATGAGGAGTATGTTGCCAGACGTGCTCCAGGACCAGGTATATCCTCAAAACCATCCTTTCCATTATATAGTTGTTGACATGATCAACAAGTTTATGGGGAATATGACAATAATTTTTTTTATTTCTGCTACCTATATTTGTGACCTACTTCCCTATAATAGGTACCACATAGAATTATATTCCTAACTACAATTAACACTTGTTGTTGACATATCATTCTCCTACAATCTTTACTAACATCAAGCCACCAACAATCTCACTTAGTATCTATGGAATAACAATCTCTCACCTCGAATAGTGGAAACCATGGCTACCACATTGGCACTCACTTACCTATTATGGATCCTAAAGAATGAGGTACCAAATAGAACTACTAAGAAGACATGAATGTGAACCTTTCCTTTTCATATGAAGCTACCTTGCTGAAACTACTATGCAAAGTACTAAGTTTTATAAAATGCTTCATTGTATTGATGAACTTATCTGCAACTTTTTTCTTCACATTGAGCAATCAAATAAGTTCAAGACGTCAATGTTGCCTCTCTGTGATCTATGTCCACATATTATTTAGCTTCAACTGAGTGATAATCTCTATATCATGCAACAACAGTGTATTTCATTTCCAAACTGAAACAAGTGTCAATTCTTGTCCCAGATCTAAAATTCAACATCCATCAACTCTTGAGATCTTGTAAGATAGACTAGATTATCATGATTTCATCAATATCGTAACTATGGATATTCATCTTTCAGTAATATCCATTTCAACTATCCATTTGTGTGCAATGTTGAATTTTTCAAACATCTTCTTCAATTCTAACACCTGACCAAGTATTGTCATTATTATTAACAAATGGAGATATTGGAAGAACTTGGTGGTATACACCAGTCAGACAACTAGGAACATATCCATTTTACACCTACTTGGTGCAAAATGATTTGACATTTGACAAATGTAGAGGCTTCTCCTTCACAAACATAGAGTTGTTTCACACTTCGTAGTTACATAGCTCCTTTACATGATACATATCCACTTAACACATGTCTGGTGCAAAATGGTTTGACACATGTTGATGCAGAATGTCTTAACATAGTAGAAGGATTCTCAATGACGAATCAGATTTAAAACTACATGATAGAGATATTCTTCATAGAACACATATCTTCTTTACACCAATCTGGTGCAAAAAGGTTTCCACACTTGTTGATGTAGAACATCTTCAGATGATAAAAGACTTCCCATATGTTGATCTCCTCCATAAAATAACGGGTTCCCTCGTGTCGAGTGAGATATTCTCTGCATACTCAGAAGCACTTCTTGCCTTTGAAGTGTGGAAATGATTTGCACTCTGGATGTCGAACCATTTCATGCTCATGTTTTCTCTCCTATTTGAAGTGTTGACATGTCTAACCCTAATTATTAAAAACCTTAAATTTATATTCCTCATCAAAACTCTACTTTTTTAGACTCCTTGTTAAAGCAAACTATGAATGCATCCAATCATCAATCAATGCAGAAAAAAAGATAAACATGTACGTGCTACAAAAAAAAGAAACCAATGTCACACCTAATTGCACTAAAAAATCACAAAAATAGGCACAAAACATATACACAGTTATATGCAAAATCTATCTACAAAAAACCAATAAAATTTTCACCAAAAAATATCATGCAAGGTAAATGCTCATTTCAGTGTCAAAGGTATCCACGTCCCAAAAAAATACCCTACCACAATAGGCATATGTCAATCACATTCTACTGTGGTAGACATGGTTTCAAAACCTACTGAGGTCTTCGAGCATTAAACAAAATGGACATGTCGGGTCTAAGGGCACCCATGTTAGTCTATAATGAGAAATGATGGACATTATTTTGGGTTCTTATTGATCATTTTGAGGGATGGAATCGTGTTAGGCACTTACAAAGTACTCCATTCTGATCAATATTGATATGATGTTTCTAGTGATCTACTTGTATTTTCCTTGACGATGATTTCATTCCTATCAAGCCCCTAAGATTACAGTTCCACTTCTATGGATCCATCACGATAGTCATTATCACCTCATGCATTGGTTATGTATGCCTAGAGAGCTAATCATGTTATGATTGTGATGGCATATCATGTAAAAATGATTTGATTATTAATAAAACACAACCTTCTAATTTATTCTATTTAATTCAGTTATGAGATAATGATGTAACATTATAAATGTCTAGAGCATCATATTACTCGATGACGTATGTAATCAAGTTACTAACCTTGTGGATGAGATCATACGAATCTAAAGAGTACACATACATATTCTCATTATGTCCCTAATCAATTATTATTGTTGAAGTTTATAGACAACAATAGCATAGAAGATCAGAGTGTGAGTTGATTGATGACTAGATCTCATTAGTCATGATATATGATATCAAACCAAGCACACAAATACATGTTAGAGAATAGTGTACCGGATAGACCCACTGTGAGACTGACACATGGAAGCCATCTTCATGGAAGTCATAGTCAGGTCTCACACTGATGGTTGTGGTTGTGGTTCTTAGATTTGAAATCATTGCATTCATCACATGTCATTGGGTACACTTTGACATCATCAAACACAGTCATGAAACATGGGTTACTATAAAGGTGATGTTGGGTGGCTTTGACACATGGGGATAGACTGTGAATGATAGATATGGGATTTTCCCCTCCTATTAAAGTGTGATGTCCTAGGCCTCTTGATTAGTGAGACTGAGAAAAGCATGTCCATGCGCATGTGAGTCAATATGTGATATTGAGCTTATTTATATCTCAGATAGTTTGCTCTTGGTTCAAGAAATAAGATGTAATAATAATGAGGGTTATTGCTCCATGCCTCTAGTTCAATTTGTACATCAGTGACAAAGGAACTATACAAACACTGCAACACCATACACATATTGTAGGTTGAAGTTATTCTCTAACTTTCTATTTACTTGGGTAGCATTGATGTGGGACTAGGCACCTCTCATTACTTGTGATGTCATAAGTGTTATGGACATTCACTGCCAACATAATATGGGGCCTATAGGGTCACACTCATAGGTCTTGACCCAGAAGAGGGGTTCAAATCTCACATGGAATTTGAATTAAATACTAAAGTGTTTAAGTATTTGATTTATGCAACAAATAGGATGACAAAACTTCCAAACACCCATGTCAAGTGTTGAGATGGCCGTATGGAATGCCAAACAGCCATCTCAAGTGCCGAGACAGGCGTCTGGGTGTCAGGCCTGGTTTTGAGTTGAAATTGGCAAAGGCATGAACTGACCCAACAAAATTGGCTTGACTTGGGTCACCAGATGACCATCTGGGAGACCAATACAGCCATCTCGCATGGGTAAGATGGTCCAGTTCGGTAGGGGAAGGTTCTAAATGTTTCCCTATTCATTTGACTTGAGCAATACTTGTTGTATAAGGAAATCAATGTCTAACATTGATGTGAATTGATTTTCCAAATTCTTGTACAATTGGGAAACTACAAAACGACTATCTCGCATGCAAGAGGACCATTTGGGTTTGTCAAACAGTTATTTTGACTATCACAGGTTGTAAAATTTCTAGATTTGTTGCCAAAATTTGAGACCTTCCGGTCGTTTCCACTCCCGCATATGAATCCCGTATTGGATAGCGACTAGGAACCCTGACCCTGGCCTCTACTATATATAGAGGAGTACTAGGGGCTTCCTAGAACACAACATAGATAATTGAGAATCATTTTCTCTGACAAACGTTGTTATTTCTAGTTGTGGTTACCATGAGAGCACAAACAAGTCCTACCCGATTAGGGAGGGATAGCTAAAGGGAGAGAAACAACTCAGTTCATTGTCATGAGAGAGTAGGTTGGTGACTAGTATGCTAGCGAAAGGGACAACTCCTTCCTATCCGGTCCAGTAGGATGACATGAGTTCTAGGTAGTTTGTGTGGACTTCTCTAGAGGCGGGATGTTACGACCCCATCTGAGCTTAATTGGTAAACTAGGGTTTACCTGGATGATTGCATATTTGATTGGATTGATCATTGCTTAAATCTAACTAATGATGATATCTCAATTATAATATGTTAAACCTAATGAAAACCCCAAGCATGTTATCTCTTTGTATAATTAGGGTTTGAGGTGTATAAACTCTAGTCGGTTGAAATAAGGGTTTTCAACGAATGAGCTCATTTGGGAAGGAATGATAGAGTTAGGCATAGAAAAATAGAAATGATAGTTGGATGCTTGGGTAGCACGGCCATGGTGGGTAGCACGGTCGTGCTAGGTCTTTGGTGGCACGGGCATGCAAGGCCACACGGTCGTTTTGAAAGAATTAAACTATTAACCAACTTTTATACTCAAATCTGCTGAAAACAATGCACCACGGCCGTGGTAGGTAGCATGGCCGTGCTGGGTCCATCTTGCACGGCCGTGGCATCTAGCACGGCCGTTCTGAGGCATTTTTGCTTCAAATGACATTTCTGCAGATTTCTGGATAGCAGTGCACTGTTCTATTTTTAATTAATTATTTGTAACTCCAAATGATCTCAAATTTTAACTGAAGCTTTATAGATCAATTATAAACAACTTTATAAATTCCCATAATTTTTGGAGAAGGTTTGATCTCTGAAATAAACGTATTACAGTAACTTTTGTATAACTGAATATTCAGCCAATATAATAAAAGTTAAGTGTTGGGTCAATATGCAATTGACCCAAGCAGCTCAATTGACTTATATGAATGACCACACACACAAGCAGCTCTCATTCTTCGTCATTCACTCCAGAGAAACGAGCTCCTAGAGAGAGAGGGAGAATTAGGGCTTGAATGGAGAAAGTGGGGGAATTGCTGAATTAGGGTTCTGCGGTCCCAAGAGTGGTGAAATCAAGTAAGTTTGGATTCTTTGCATAGACTTTTATGGTGGATCTTCTCTCTCATGTCAAGATTCCGTCCATGCTCTGATTTGATCCAAGATGATGTCGAAATTCCCTCTTTTCTCACTCTTTCTTCATAATCCCTCATTTTCAAGGTTTCCGAGTTGAATGGAAGAAGAATTGGGAGATTTGCTAGGGATTTGATAGGAATTCGAGATTCCCTGAGTTGAGCTGCAGTTTTGAGGTGTTTTCATACCTTAGGGTGAGTGGGTTCTTCCTTCAAACATTCTAATGCACGAATTTGATTATAATATCCAAATCCCTAAATGCTTAGCATGTGAATTCTAAATCCTGAATGTGTCCGTTTGATTTAAGTTGTTGCAAATTGATATGTTATGGATTCCTTCTCTGTTTGAATGATTCCTAAATGGTAGATTCATATCAGGGATGTATACACCACTTCCTAATGAGAATTCTTTTCATATTTATACCGTATGATGTAATTATGGTTTAACCTAATTGAGATCTCACTAGAGTTTTAATCCAATTGAAGAGATATCTAGACTTAAACCAAACCTAGGTCTAAATGCTCTTAATCAAGCTTAAGGCTATCATATTTCAATGTCTAAACCCCTTTGGGATTCGTCACTAAGTCCATGACTTTGATTTCACTAAGTTGAAGCTCAATCGAGCTGTGGAACGGCCGTGGTGGGTGACCACGACCGTGGTGAAGGGTCTATGCCACGGGCGTGCTAAGTAGCACGGCCGTACTAAATGCTTTTGAAACCCTGATCTCTATACACCACGACCGTGGGGGAAGAGCCACGACCGTGGTGAGGTGAATGTGCCACGGCCGTGGGGTGATACCACGACCGTGTTGAAGCAAACCCTAAATGAATACTTAAGAGTCAAAGTTAAATAAAGAAGACTGGTAATCCTATAAGTGGTTAGGATGTACCTCATGGATTATCTTATTGAATCTTATTCTTGATACATGATATCTCAGTAAATGATATGGAAAAATCTAAATTTAGTTAAGTTTCCATGATTTCATATCTATATTGATTATATATGATTTGTTGGAAACAGTCTTTATTTAGGGAATGCTTATATCTTATGAGATCATGATAAGAGCCATGTGACAAGTGAATGAGGCAAGTGAAACCCTAAGAGTAGGGTGTTGGCATGAGATGAATGAATAAGGCGAATGAAACCCTAAGGATAGGGTGTTCAATGAATCATGTTATAGTGACATAAAAGGTCTCGATATGAGATGTGGTGATACTTAACTGTTGAATTGTATGTTTCTAGTGCATTTAACTTTATAAGCTTGTTCTCTCTGAGTTGATATCTACATACTGCAGGGCTTCTTATTTTCAATACTTATCTCATAAATTGCAGGTGATGAGATATGACATACCCTACAAGGGGATGTTACTGAGACATGATGTATGTTGAATACATGAGTTATGATTTCTGTTTTACATGTATCTATAATATTAATGTTAGACTTAGGTGCCCTAACACCGTAGAACCCCTAAATGAAGGTCTGTTACTTAGGGGTGAAACTCGTGTCCAACATCAACCGGTTGAGTAATTCTGGTGGCACGAGGAGAGAAAGAAAGGCAGTGTCTAACAACAATCGTGCGTGTGTCACGATGGCACTGGGAAAAAGAAAAAGAAAACTTGGTTATCTAACATCATTCGTGCGTGTGTCACGAAGGTAACCCTGTGACCCTCCGCCGGTGTACTTCGGTTAAAGGAGGAGTCGGGAGCACACGTGGTTGTGCATTGAGGCCGTAGAGCCTATGTTCTGGCCGGAGAGCCAGGGGTCCTGTAGCAGAGCAGGGCTGGCGTCAGACTTAGCATTTCCCGGGTGTGTCGCTAAGTCTTGTACGGTGGGACCGTAGCATGAACTTGTTGCGGATCTTCATATGCAGAGTACACTGCATATGTTTAGGGCATAATCTAAAATATGATCATATAGGTTCACAGAGTTCTTTATAAATGAAAGAGTTAAGGAAGACTAGAAGCATAGTCTTCTTGTAGTTATTCTTTGGATGCAATATCTACATTCTTTGTTATTTCAATTATATTGTTTTAGAACTGCTCAGTGTAGTATTAACTGTTGTTAAATTTCATATCGTTTATTTAAAGTATATCTGTAATCACATTAGTGCATTAGTCTGTTTCCATGAAGTACTCATTCACTGAGCGAGTAGGCTCACCCCTCTACTCAAACATTTTAGGGTTAATCGCGTGGACTTGAAGATGATCAGAGCGTCAGAGTAGATCTACCACAGGAGTTAAGTATGAGATTAGTTGAGTCAGTCGGTCCTTGTCACTCTAGGTCCTCAGTAAGAGATAAGAGAGAGAGTTGTAAATACAATGTGTAATGTTGTTCCTCTTTGATATGTATGCTAATTAGCAAGTTTCATGTGCATAATGTGTGAGAGACATCGTGAATGCTTATACATGTATCTTTTCTATTAAAGTCTGATTAGTAGAAGAAATGTTCAGATTCCTTGTTAAGATGTTATGTGGTTCAATGCGATGAAACAAGAGTTTAAAAGAAAATAAAGAAAAAGTTGAGGGTGTTCTTTGTGTTAAATATAAATCCTATCTTACGCCCTAATCTCATGATTTGAGGAAATTGTGAGATCGGGGTGTAACAGCTTGGTATCAGAGCTTAGGGTGAGTTGTCAAGGACCATTAAGTTAGTAAGTTAGCGTCATAAGTGTGGCGGATAGGAGATGTTTTGATGTTAGCTTTGGGGATTTGAGTATTTGGATATCCTGGCCCGATATCAGAGTACTTGGATCAACCAGTACAAGCTACTCTGTCTATTCTCTCACGTATACCCTGGCCAGGTATACAGTGGAAGAATGGGCTAGAGAAGAACCCTAGAAATGTTAGGGTTAGATAACGAGAAAAGAAACAAGAATTAAGAGCATAAATGTAAAAGGAGATAGAATTTACATTTCATAATGTTGTTTTTGTTGGAAATGTATAGAAATGCTCTTATATGTTTGAATTGAAATATTCAATACCTTGAAATATATATGGGTCTTTAAGATTTGTTGCACACTATGCAGTTGTAGCATTTATTGATTTCATTCTTTGTAACATGTAGATTAGAAATCATCTTTGAATGATCTTTCCTTAGTGGATAAGTTTTCTTCCACACTTCTGAGATAAATAGGAGTTGAGTAATCCTTTGTAGTTCTTGGCTTCAGGACTTCAGGTTTGGCCTGGTCCGGTTGGTAGGATGCGTTGCTAGTATCTAATGACTCCTATTAATAGTATAATAAGAATAGAATTTGAATAATTAGACCCACATCAGAGTAAGAATGTACATACAGTAAGATGTTGAAACATATGGGCAAGATCAGAACAACTAAGAATTTGTTGAAACCGGTATCTGAGGTTCAACTTTGGGGTCTCAAATGTGAAACCCTTAATTGGGAATAATAGAACATAATATGAAGTTCATAATCAGTTTATTGATTAATATTATATGAACTATACATATGAAATATAGAAAAGATATGTGAAATGTATGTATGGTTCAAGATAGCAAGAATCGATCATAAAGAATGGATCATATAATTGAGTATAATGCTTTTATGAACTCTAAAGCAAAGGCTAAGTAGAAGAATAGAGTTGAGCATTCAATAGGTCCATAGAAGTGAAGAGTCTTCAAAAGAGTAAAAGTGATGAGAATCATATGATCATATAATTCATAAGACTAGAACAACAAACTAGTTCCTAAGTGAAGAACATAGGTGTAGTTTAACGAATGAATAAGTCATACAAAGGTAGAATGTATTCAGGAGAGAAAAACTTGATTGAAAGAGAAACTATGTTTGACCCATGCATGATCCACTTGATTTAAAAATGAAGAATATGTAATGTATTCAACATGAGGAAAAACTAATAGAAGGACTATTAATTTAGAACGTTAACTTCACAATAGTATAAAGATAAAGGAGGAAATATGTGCAACATGGTATACATGACCATACATATGAATAAGCAACATGGTCATAAGAGAAAAATTTAGAATTAAATATGACGGGTTAAAGAGTAGTATATGGTAAGAGGACTATGAAACGTAAGATAGGGTTTGAAATATGATGGAGAAGTTATAAAATAAAGAGGTTGTGAGATTCAAGCAAGTGCTAATTAATCAAATATCTCTGTTGATAACTAAGTAAATCTACATACGAGAATGTATTAAGGGAATGTTTGAATACAAGTATTCCAAGTCTTAAAATCATCTTCTCTTTCATATATTCCTTAATGAGAGCAAGGTGGGAATGAAATGATAAGAGAAAATGAATCATATATGATGCATAACTACCTTGGTGGGGTCATCTAGTGAATGTAATAGTAACATTCAATATGATGAAGTGCGATAAGAAATAAATTCTTGTGTGATAACAAGAATGATGAATAATCTATTCCTATCTTAAATGCTTCAATGTTAATGATGTTTATTGTATATAATCATATGAAAAGGATAGGTAGCAAAAAGTAAAGAAGTAATGAATGAGCAGTGAGATATAGGAAAACACTAGCTTTGTGTAATATGTGAATTTGTTTTTACATGTATGATTTGTTGAAGGCATATTAAGGTATGAAAGTTGGTTCTATATATGATTTCAGTGTATTTGTGCAAGCTATATGTTAAATTAAAGGCGTATGATAGTTGTAGTAATTCATACCTGATATGCATCTTATCATTGTGTATTTGTAATATGGTGATACGGTTTGGATGATGTTAGAACACATGGAGAGATACCCTGAACAAGGTAGTCATACATATTCACTCATATTAATAGAGAGGGATGATAATTAGATTGTCTGGACAAGTAACCCTAATGAGGTGTAGCTTGTTATACCTAGCTCTAATATAACTGAGTGATGGTAATTGAGTATGATTAATGTTTGAATGACTGATACAATTGTGGATTACCTTATTATTGTTGTTGAAACCCTAAAATGATATAATGCGATGGTTACACTTTGAATTGTGTGTGGGCCCATAACCCACAGATCCCAGGATCGAAACAGGGTAGTATGGAATGAGGTGGTAATGCTTCACCTCATGCATCCATGACCCAATAGGGATGCCAAGAGTAGTATTGTGCAATTGATTGTTGAATTTAGTCTTTTAATTCAAGATTGTTTTGCTATTTGAGTAGCATGTTATTAAAGTTTAAAACAGCACGGTGAACTTGCTTTTGTCACTTAAAGGTGATACAGAACAATAGAACTCTCTGAGAAGCATAAGTTGAGATAGTTGTATCAGAGTATCAGAGTGCGCAGTGAAAGCGTGGTGGTTTATCTTTGCATTCTATGTTTGACTGTGGCATAAATAATTTGCTTGATATCATTGAGAACTATTTGAAATATGTTGAGATTTGGTAAAGAATTAAAAGATCTAATGTTGAAAACTACATTCAGGTATGAAATACAAGAATATAATGACATGGAAGGCTTTAGAAGTTTAGAATAATCTTGAATGTATCTTTCTTGCAGGTTTATGTTTCGAGGACGAAACATTCTAAGGGGGGAGAGTTGTTACGACCCCATCTGAGCTTAATTGGTAAACTAGGGTTTACCTGGATGATTGCATATTTGATTGGATTGATCATTGCTTAAATCTAACTAATGATGATATCTCAATTATAATATGTTAAACCTAATGAAAACCCCAAGCATGTTATCTCTTTGTATAATTAGGGTTTGAGGTGTATAAACTCTAGTCGGTTGAAATAAGGGTTTTCAACGAATGAGCTCATTTGGGAAGGAATGATAGAGTTAGGCATAGAAAAATAGAAATGATAGTTGGATGCTTGGGTAGCACGGCCATGGTGGGTAGCACGGTCGTGCTAGGTCTTTGGTGGCACGGGCATGCAAGGCCACACGGTCGTTTTGAAAGAATTAAACTATTAACCAACTTTTATACTCAAATCTGCTGAAAATAATGCACCACGGCCGTGGTAGGTAGCATGGCCGTGCTGGGTCCATCTTGCACGGCCGTGGCATCTAGCACGGCCGTTCTGAGGCATTTTTGCTTCAAATGACATTTCTGCAGATTTCTGGATAGCAGTGCACTGTTCTATATTTAATTATTTATTTGTAACTCCAAATGATCTCAAATTTTAACTGAAGCTTTATAGATCAATTATAAACAACTTTATAAATTCCCATAATTTTTGGAGAAGGTTTGATCTCTGAAATAAACGTATTACAGTAACTTTTGTATAACTGAATATTCAGCCAATATAATAAAAGTTAAGTGTTGGGTCAATATGCAATTGACCCAAGCAGCTCAATTGACTTATATGAACGACCACACACACAAGCAGCTCTCATTCTTCGTCATTCACTCCAGAGAAACGAGCTCCTAGAGAGAGAGGGAGAATTAGGGCTTGAGTGGAGAAAGTGGGGGAATTGCTGAATTAGGGTTCTGCGGTCCCAAGAGTGGTGAAATCAAGTAAGTTTGGATTCTTTGCATAGACTTTTATGGTGGATCTTCTCTCTCATGTCAAGATTCCGTCCATTCTCTGATTTTATCCAAGATGATGTCGAAATTCCCTCTTTTCTCACTCTTTCTTCATAATCCCTCATTTTCAAGGTTTCCGAGTTGAATGGAAGAAGAATTGGGAGATTTGCTAGGGATTTGATAGGAATTCGAGATTCCCTGAGTTGAGCTGCAGTTTTGAGGTGTTTTCACACCTTAGGGTGAGTGGGTTCTTCCTTCAAACATTCTAATGCACGAATTTGATTATAATATCCAAATCCCTAAATGCTTAGCATGTGAATTCTAAATCCTGAATGTGTCCGTTTGATTTAAGTTGTTGCAAATTGATATGTTATGGATTCCTTCTCTGTTTGAATGATTCCTAAATGGTAGATTCATATCAGGGATGTATACACCACTTCCTAATGAGAATGCTTTTCATATTTATACCGTATGATGTAATTAGGGTTTAACCTAATTGAGATCTCACTAGAGTTTTAATCCAATTGAAGAGATATCTAGACTTAAACCAAACCTAGGTCTAAATGCTCTTAATCAAGCTTAAGGCTATCATATTTCAATGTCTAAACCCCTTTGGGATTCGTCACTAAGTCCATGACTTTGATTTCACTAAGTTGAAGCTCAATCGAGCTGTGGCACGGCCGTGGTGGGTGACCACGACCGTGGTGAAGGGTCTATGCCACGGGCGTGCTAAGTAGCACGGCCGTACTAAATGCTTTTGAAACCCTGATCTCTATACACCATGACCGTGGGGGAAGAGCCACGACCGTGGTGAGGTGAATGTGCCACGGCCGTGGGGTGATACCACGACCGTGTTGAAGCAAACCCTAAATGAATACTTAAGAGTCAAAGTTAAATAAAGAAGACTGGTAATCCTATAAGTGGTTAGGATGTACCTCATGGATTATCTTATTGAATCTTATTCTTGATACATGATATCTCAGTAAATGATATGGAAAAATCTAAATTTAGTTAAGTTTCCATGATTTCATATCTATATTGATTATATATGATTGGTTGGAAACAGTCTTTATTTAGGGAATGCTTATATCTTATGAGATCATGATAAGAGCCATGTGACAAGTGAATGAGGCAAGTGAAACCCTAAGAGTAGGGTGTTGGCATGAGATGAATGAATAAGGCGAATGAAACCCTAAGGATAGGGTGTTCAATGAATCATGTTATAGTGACATAAAAGGTCTCGATATGAGATGTGGTGATACTTAACTGTTGAATTGTATGTTTCTAGTGCATTTAACTTTATAAGCTTGTTCTCTATGAGTTGATATCTACATACTGCAGGGCTTCTTATTTTCAATACTTATCTCATAAATTGCAGGTGATGAGATATGACATACCCTACAAGGGGATGTTACTGAGACATGATGTATGTTGAATACATGAGTTATGATTTCTGTTTTACATGTATATATAATATTAATGTTAGACTTAGGTGCCCTAACACCGTAGAACCCCTAAATGAAGGTCTGTTACTTAGGGGTGAAACTCGTGTCCAACATCAACCGGTTGAGTAATTCTGGTGGCACGAGGAGAGAAAGAAAGGCAGTGTCTAACAACAATCGTGCGTGTGTCACGATGGCACTGGGAAAAAGAAAAAGAAAACTTGGTTATCTAACATCATTCGTGCGTGTGTCACGAAGGTAACCCTGTGACCCTCCGCCGGTGTACTTCGGTTAAAGGAGGAGTCGGGAGCACACGTGGTTGTGCATTGAGGCCGTAGAGCCTATGTTCTGGCCGGAGAGCCAGGGGTCCTGTAGCAGAGCAGGGCTGGCGTCAGACTTAGCATTTCCCGGGTGTGTCGCTAAGTCTTGTACGGTGGGACCGTAGCATGAACTTGTTGCGGATCTTCATATGCAGAGTACACTGCATATGTTTAGGGCATAATCTAAAATATGATCATATAGGTTCACAGAGTTCTTTATAAATGAAAGAGTTAAGGAAGACTAGAAGCATAGTCTTCTTGTAGTTATTCTTTGGATGCAATATCTACATTCTTTGTTATTTCAATTATATTGTTTTAGAACTGCTCAGTGTAGTATTAACTGTTGTTAAATTTCATATCGTTTATTTAAAGTATATCTGTAATCACATTAGTGCATTAGTCTGTTTCCATGAAGTACTCATTCACTGAGCGAGTAGGCTCACCCCTCTACTCAAACATTTTAGGGTTAATCGCGTGGACTTGAAGATGATCAGAGCGTCAGAGTAGATCTACCACAGGAGTTAAGTATGAGATTAGTTGAGTCAGTCGGTCCTTATCACTCTAGGTCCTCAGTAAGAGATAAGAGAGAGAGTTGTAAATACAATGTGTAATGTTGTTCCTCTTTGATATGTATGCTAATTAGCAAGTTTCATGTGCATAATGTGTGAGAGACATCGTGAATGCTTATACATGTATCTTTTCTATTAAAGTCTGATTAGTAGAAGAAATGTTCAGATTCCTTGTTAAGATGTTATGTGGTTCAATGCGATGAAACAAGAGTTTAAAAGAAAATAAAGAAAAAGTTGAGGGTGTTCTTTGTGTTAAATATAAATCCTATCTTACGCCCTAATCTCATGATTTGAGGAAATTGTGAGATCGGGGTGTAACACGGGAGGTCATTGTCTTCCACTAAGGAGGACATCTTCAACTAGTAGTCCACGATGAGAGGAGCTACTGTAGACGACGTGTGAGTCTGGCATCCTAGGAGGAGCAGTCAGATGAGTCCCAGTATAACTGAGATTCATAGTTGCACATCTACAATGATGAGGATTGTCACTGGACTTGCTCCAGGAGCAGGTATATCCTCATAAGTCATCCTTCTTGTCTTATAGTAATTGACGTGATCTATTGGATAAGAGGAATATGGTAGATAAATTTTTTTTATTTATGTTGCCTATCTTCTATCCATATTTCCCTACATTGTTATCATAGCTAGCGTCAATTTACTATATTATGGGATAACTGATATGATGGGATTTTGGTTTTTTGTTTCTATTATTTCATGCAATGCAAATAATATCTTGTCAAATCCAAACACATGATAACCCCAAACTGATATATATATATATATATATATATATATATATAATTTACATGTGTCGCCCTAAAAGCGGTTTTGATGGTGGATGTGTAGCATGGTTATGTCCAATAACTCATATATTTTGTGCATGGTTGTATGGTTTGTTGATCCTCTTATCTTGGTCTACGTACTGAGCCTCTATCTTATCTTCCTAATGTAAAGTTATTCTTTCCTACCTGTACTCCCCTCGAATGTAACTTGAGGTTTCCAAATAATTATGTACAATTATGATAGTTTACTTTCCTATTATGAAAAAGATGAAGGACAGTCTGACGATGACAAGCCAACCAGCTGGAGGACCATGGAGGACTAGAAGAATGAGCCGAACTGACTGCCTGATGGACCCAACCAATTAGCTGGAGGTTCCAGGAGATGGTGGACTGATGGAACCAGATGACCGGTGAGACGACCTAACAACCGACCAAGAGGTGAGCCCATCAGTTCAAGGGTTGAGGCGATCAACCCCGATAAGCATGGATCTTCATCAATAACATGTTTCTGCATGTGATGTAGACCTAGATGATATAATTCCTTGTGACTCCAACGGATTACATTAGGTTGGCCATAACCACCGCTTTCGTTTATTGCATGTTTTTGTTGTGGGATATAGAATGCATATGATATGTATTATATATGTGGTGATTGGATAAAGTATATGTATATACTTATAAATACAAACTCCCTCGATTAAAATATCAAGTCTTAGATGCTTTATAAAAGTGGAACACATGAAAGGCTTGATTGACTAAGCATAGGTTCCACCTCAGCGGATGAACCATCTATCTTGTGGAAGTGTGATGGTAATAATGTAGGTTCCACCTCTGTAGATACATTAGTATCGTGTCGACTTTCGGTTCAGGCTTGACTAGTGTTTCTCAAAGAGTTTGGGCCTAGAGGCATGCAGATGATTATGGCAAGGGGTTGCACATATCATCTATCCAGAATTTCATATGATGCAATTGGCAAGAGTTGCCTACCTTGATGGTTGACTGTGTTTGCGGTGTTGATTGAGCCACAATTGAACCATCTTGGATTTAGACCACTAAAATATTGTAGGCTACAATATTCTGAATTGATATTGAGGGTTATCAATTTGAATAATATAGTGGGAGTGATAATAATTAAAGACCTAATATTATCATCAAAATTTTTAGATCAAATCAAATCAAAAGGGTTTTTTGACAAATGCAAATTTTATCTCTTGTAGAATCAAATGGCAAACAAATCATCGCGTTTGCACAATTTAAATGAGATTATTTCTATAACTAGTTAAGGACCTTGAGAAGTGTTCTGCATGATCGTGATACACCAGAGCCAATATCCACTCCAAATTCACATAAGACTAACATGGATGCTTATTTAAAGCATGCCAATGATGTTGTGAACATCAAGAACCTTATGCTAGGCTTTATGAACTATGAGTTGCATAAACAACATGATAAGCATGAAAGGTATAATGTGTCTAAGGTGCTATTTGAGTGCAAACTGACAGAGGGAGATCTAGTAGAGCCCCATGTGCTTAATATGATTAGGCATCTGGAGCATCTTGAGAAATTGGGATTTCCTTTGGGTCAAGTGTTGGCCATGGATATGGTTTTATAATCATTGCCTAAATCATACACTTAGTTCATTGTGTGTTATTACTTGAGAAACATGGCTAGACCACCATCAGAATTTCTTAACATCTTGACAAATATTGAAGCACAAATGAAGATGGACAAATTCATGATGGTGATCAGCGGAGTTGAGTCCAAGGATAAAGGAAAAGCCAAAAAGCATTTTGTGTCTAAGCTAAAGTCCAATCTTCTACACTCAAAGTAAGGAGAAGGATAAGGGAACCCAGGAAGATGAAGAAAGGGATATAGATATCTACTTCTTGGGTATACATTATTGAGATTAACTTCACTACTTATTCATCATAGGTACTTGATACCAGATGTGTATCACACATTTGCTCAAATGCAAAATCTAAAAAGAAGTAGACCTTTAGATCAGGGTGAGGTTGAACTGTGTGTTGATAATGGTGTAAGAGTTGTGGCCGGCACAGTTGGATCCTATGAGTTAACTCTACTAAGTGGGCCTATAATAGAGTTAGAGAACTATTATTACGTACCCGCCATTAATAGGAACATCATATATGTATCTTGTTTGGACAAGAAATGATCAAATTTCTTATAAAGAATGGAAGATGTTCTATTAGTAAAGATGGGATGTTTTATGGAAGTGCCCCAATGTCTTATGGTCTATACTTGATAGATCTAGAGACAGGTGTATATGACGTGAATACCAAAAGGCAAAAACTCAATGAATCGAACAAAACATACCTTTGGCATTGTCGTCTATTGTACATAAATGAGAATTGCATATCTAGACTTTATAAAGACGGTTATCTGGACTCTTTTGATTTCAAATCATTAGAAACATGTAAATATTGTTTGTTGGGCAAGATGGCTGGTAACAATGAAAGGGCTAGTGATCTATTAGGACTCATACATACTGATGTGTATGGACCTTTTAGAACAACTGCTAGAGGTGGGTATAAGTACTTGATTACCTTCAATGATGACTTCAGTAGGTATGGCTATGTTTACTTGATGAAACATAAGTCAGAATCTCTTGATGGGTTCAAGGAGTTTATGAATGCAGTACATAACCAACTTGGTAAAAGTATTAAGGCACTTCATTCTGATCGAGGTGGAGAATACTTAAACCAAGAGTTTGAGGACCTTCGTAGAGCCCATGGGATTCTATCCTAGTGGACTCTGCCTAGAACACCTCAACATGATGGTGTATCATAAAGAAGGAAGCACACATTATTGGATATGATGCGATCAATGATGAGTTTAGTTGAGCTTCTGACTACTTTTTGGGGGCATGCTCTACAAACTGCCTCATTTACACTAAATTGAGTCCATCGAAGTCAGTTTAAAAGACACCATATGAGATATGGAATGGGAAGCATCCCAATATGTCTTTTATGAAGATTTGGGGTTGTGAAGCTTATGTCAAGAAAATGTTTCTTGAAAAGCTTGGCCACAGATCTGATAAATGTTACCTTGTTGGATATCCCAAAGAATCAGGAGGATATTACTTGTATTCCCAATCTGACAACAAAGTGTTTGTTGCCAGGGATTCTACATTCCTTGAGATGGACTTCATTTCCAAAGGAATCAGTGGGATAAAAGTGGAACTCAAAGAGGTTCGAGACCAACAAGAAAACATTGAACCAATAGATGAACTAGAGGAATAAAGAGGTTCACAAGATGTTGTGGAATCTCAAATTCCTCAAGTAACACAAGAACCCCGAAGATCTAATTGGACACGCCTTGAACCTGAGAGATATGGATATCTTGTGACTCAAGAAGGTAGTGAATTTGCCATAGATGATGAGTAAATTAACTATAAAGATGCTATTGAGGGACCATAGTAGGAGAAATGGCTTGAGGCCATGAGATCTGAGATGGAATCCATGTATACCAACAAAGTATGGACTTTAATGGATCTACCTGAAGGAGTAAAACACTAGGGTACAAGTGGGTCTTCAAGAAGAAGACTGACATAGATGGTAAAATACAAGCCTATAAGGGCAAATTGGTTGCAAAGGGTTTCCGACAAGTTCAATGTGACATCCCATCACACAAAGTGAGATTACTCAAAACCTAAACATGATTATCCGCTAATAAAACACATCACTAAAAAGAGGGTTAATTAAAACCGATTAATTTTTCATAATTTTTCTTAACAACATTAGCATAAAATCCCAACATCTCAGATTATTTCATAAATCATACCAAAAATCTCTTACATTGACTTTGTGCCCTCAGTCACCTCATATACATAAGAGATAGCATCCACATGTACAACATCATAAGATTAAGAAAGGCCAAGTCCATAAAACACTATATTTAAAATATCCTCACTCAGACTTGGGAGTACATGGACGACTCTAGGACATACTAGAAATGTAAACAACTATCTATCTATGATCCTTCACGTCAGCCGATCCTCGCAGCCACGGGTCCTCTACTGCTACTGATGATCACCTAAAAAGATTATGGTGACCCACAAGTGAGACTCATGTCCCAGTAAGAAATATAACTCACAACAATACTTATTGATTATGACAAGTTATGTTATTAAATAGGTTCAGTAGATTAATCAGATTAAGGATATAGACAGATTAAGAGAGATAATGGAACTATCAATCATAAGAGCTATATTAAGAGAAATTCTAATGAGAGTCTTAGAATCTAACATTATTATCAATTACCAGAGGTAGATATTACCATGAGCATAACCATCATCATGATCCTAATCAGCATCATAAATATCGATAACAACATGAGCATATATGAATACTAGGAACATGTCTAACAATATAGCATGTCTACAGTAATAAACAAAACTAACAATATGAGCATGTCTAAGCATATACCATATCTAACAACATAGGCACCTCTAATAGTATAACATATCTTTACAATCTAATATGTCCAATAGGATAAGAATATCTACATCTTGAGTAGAGCTAACAACCGAAGCGAAATTATCAACATGAGCATGATTAGCAGTATGAGCATATCCAATTACATAGGCATGATTAACATCATAAGAAATTCTAATATCATAAGCATATCCAACTACATAGGCATGATTAACATCATAAGCATGGCTAGCAATATAAGCATGTCTAATAGTGCACGACATGTCTAATGGCATAGCACTATTGACAACATAAGTTCTCTAACAATATAAGCATCTCTAACAATAGAAGCATTTATAACAATATAAGCATTTCTAATCAGTATAACATGTAAGCATACCTACTTCATAAGTAGATCTAACAACATAAGCTAACTATTGGCATGCACATGATTATCCGTATGGGCATAGATGACTACATATACATGACTGACATCATAAGCAATTCTAATAACACAAGCATAGACAAAAATATAAGTATGTTTACAACATAAGCATGTTTAAAGCATAAGCATATCTGTCTTTCTTGATGAACTGCACATCATCTATATAAGATAGAGAAACAAGGGTTATTATCCAATGTGAATCATTGTATATAACCCTAATCATATATGCTACACATCTGATTACAAATTTTATTAATGCCCTGAGGATTTGAGTCGTACCACCCAAATCCAACCGACCACTACTAAGTCAAAATTGGTGCCATACAAGGCATATGGAAGAGCCAAAATCCATGACCTCACCAAACCTCATGGTCAGTACACTAGTACACCATAGAGACATACCAGTCAACTGCAACTAGAAACATATAGTCAATTGTGAAAGTCCTAACCCACATTAGTACATGTCATGGTGCTAGTGAAACTGAGCTACGACCCACAACCACACTTCTGCCATGGTATGGCCCACATTTAATCTTGTGAAACCTCATAAGCATCAAGTCACTAAGTTACGACCCGCAACCACACTCCTAACATGGTATGGCCCATAGCTAATCCTGTGAATGCATATACTCAACATTATATGACTCCGAGCTTCCACTAAGGAAAAGATGTTTCACCATCCAGCAAGCGCTGACACTAAAGATGGATCTATGGCACATGGCAAACTACATGATTAAGGTTTCACTTTGATTACTTAAGTGGATTGAGTGAATTAAGGATGAATCAAACAAGTGGACATATAAATCCTAATTCATTTCTATCAGGCATTTGATATGTAACAACTCAAGTAAATATGAAATGTATATGACATATTCCTTATTATCTGATACTATTCACTGTCATTCATGACTTTATTCATCATCACACCAACGCAGGATATACAATCCTTATCACATTATCCCAGGGTACCAACCCTTATCACATCATGAAGAGGATCACACCTCCATTAGGGTTCAATCATGCCCAAAGATCATTAACACCATCACATTACTCCTGTAAGAAAATCATTACCTTTCCTTGCCTCATCAAGGCTCAACTACCATCACATACATGTAATATATAATATTTGGCTTAACCTTGCACATAAAAAAAAAATTAGAGTTACAACAGTGTTGAGAGAGAAAGTTATCCATCATTACATTAAATGCACAAGGAAACCAAGAAACATCTTAGTGTTCTTGAAAAAGTATTAAGGTTCAACAACTTTACCAATTTAGGGTTTCCAAAACCTTCACATGTTAGATAGGTAAAACCATCAGATGAAAAATATGTAAACCTTGAGACATTCATCTAGGAAAACCATCAATTTATGACTTATAAAAATTATGTATCACCATCTAGTGTAAGTCATAAAATCACCATGGTTTCATGAGCAAGGAAACCCCTCAAATTAGATATTAGTGAAACCATCGTTTATATTAGCCAAGCAAACTGTCAATTGAGCAACTAAGTGAAACCATCGATCTAATACTGGAGATAAAATAGTCCATGACCTCTTAGGATGACAATGAGTTGTGAACCTCAAGATTACCATCAATCTAACACTTGAAGAAATCAGCAAATCAACACTTAGAAAACCCATCATTTGTGAATCTAGTGAGACCATCAAAATAACCATTGTGAGAGCATAAATACCATCAGTTGAGAGAGGAAACAAAGCCATCATTTTTAAGCACAAAATAGGATTCAAAATAGAAAGTAAGTAACCTTCATCAGTTGGCACAAGAATCCCAACAATCGAGTTATGGAAACAAGAGAAAATTAGCTCAAAGCATTTAGAGAAAAACCATCGTTTGAGAAGGAAACAAGACCATTGACTTATACCACTTGGGATAGCATCATGAGACTCGTTTCTCAAACATAAGAGAGTACAAAATAGAAGATAAATAGATATCATTAATTGGCACAAAATGGTCAAACCATACAACACCAAAACCAACTATCGAATTGAAACACAAGGAGGAAAAGTCTACTCAAAACTCTAGGAAAACGAATGTTCATGGGGCTTAAGTTAACCATCGATTATTTAGTGATGAAGACCATATAACCATCATTTCTTGAGTTCACTAAAGTCATAAAAATAGTAACTAAAGTACCAAAATCATTCCTTCCTATAGGCCAACCCATCAGATACCCAACAAGTTAAAAAACATTTTCAAGGCACCAAATAAATCATAGCTAGTTTTGACCATTCAAACACCATAGATTATTATGATTAAGGAAGCCATCAACCAACCAAATATAAGAATATTACGACCATGGGTTCCTAGGAATATAATAAGGTCATCATAATAGTAGCAACTCACCACCATAGTTCTATACAAAATACTAGTCATCGGATCATGAAGCAAGGTAGAAATAAGCTCAATTAGGTCAAGGACAACCATCAATTCCCACCATAACAACTCCATCAATTGGTGGAAAAGTAAGGTATGAACCTCATCTCCCCACACAGAGAATGTGCACAAGATTAAGGAGAGCAACCAGTGAGTTATCTATTAAAAAATCATCACATATATACACAACGTAGCTAAGGATTTGAAATTTCTACTCATTACTAGGTTTTTAGAGCAAAATTTAGCATGACAAGTTAAATGGTAAGCAATAAATGTGAAGTAAATAGAAAGAAACTTGAGGTATAAGGAAGAAAATCCTAGCTTTGAGCTTCTTTATTTGTCCAAACAAGTTCCATCTTCAAGAATGAGAAACCCTAGATCAAAGGAACAAGAAAAAGAGCGTCTTTCATGTATTTTGCACAAACTCAACCATGGGGACCAGGAATCCAGCCAAGAAGAAGAGAAAGGAGGGTAGAATCATAAAGGAGACAAATATAAGAAATAAAAACTTACTTGCTTGACTCAAGAACAACTAAGGAAGCAAAGGGGACTAAATCTGAATCCCATGATCATATGCAAGTAGATTGCCCCAAGCACCTCCTATCTTGAGCTTATTTTCCTTTCTCAAGAGAGAGGGACGAGATCCAACAGCAGGGGGAGAAGAGAAGGCGTGCTAGGAGTGTAAGAAATTGTTTTTCAAGCAAGAAGGAAAATATAAAAGCTAAAAGGGAGAGAGAAGGAAGAGGTATGGTGTCTAGCCAATATTGCCAAGTGTCCATGGTCAAGGCCAACACTTGCATACAGACCAGCAACCCATAGATAGTGGGAATCAAGAGGTCCACCAAAACATGGCTCCCAAAAAAAATAGTTGTTTACCCCACTCACAAAGAATCCAATCCAAATATATCATACAAGGTAGCCCGTCTATGAGAAGAAAATCCTAAATATATGTGATGCACAAAAACCAAGGTGCAACTAGGAGCCCCATGTCACAACTAACTCCAGAATGATATAAAACATGTAAGGCACAAAAATCATGTGACAAATTGCAAGAAAAACATCAGATGTGGGTAAATTTCATTAAATCCAAAACGTGCACAAAATTGTACAACTTACTCAAACAGTGTCCAAACTGGACCAAACTTGAAGCATAGCTTAACTAAATGATATAAAAGCATAAGACAAAGTTTAATTAAGAATATTAAGCCTCCAATTAGGTAAATTAAGCATCATTAGGGTTTATGCTAGATCAGGGGCCTTACAACTATAAACCCCTAACAGAGATTTCTCCCCCAAAATCTGAAGCAAACAAGGATGGTTACTTCCCATGCATCTCATCTTCTAACTACTTCAAGGTTCTGCCATCTCATGATGATGTCACAAAATATCTACTAAAGATATGACCTTCCTCCTTAACCTATTGGTTATGGGCCCACCACACTTTTGTTGCGCCACTCTGATTTGATGTGCTGCGTCAAGATGTTGCCTATCTATACACCTTGTCCTACTGTCATTATATATATTATCATAGAATCATTCTTCTTATTCTTCTAAAAAAGCCACTGGATCACCTCAAGATCTAACTCTCTCTAGGGGAAAGAAACATCAGGAACTTATCTAGAAGTCTCCAACTCACATGCCACTGATACACCCTAGGTACTAGGACGCATAACCTTGGTATCCACTACATGTGTCAAGACAACCTCACACCCTCATCTTATTAGCTTCTCTATTATCACAACCAACACCCAACATGTTGGAAGGATCTTCATAAATTCTCTGAAAACTCAAAAGGTGTCCTTAACGCAAACATCACCATCCTAGAACTATAGTCTAGAACAAGAACATGTTACAACAAGATATCCATCCCTAGGATTACATCAAATCCTTGCATACCAAGTGGCATGAGATCCACTTGAATGTAGCATCCCAAGAAGAAATATTACAAGGAGAAATGTTTACCTCTCACAACATAGTGATCCATCCCAAGAGTACTAACAAAAGGGGTTACCGGTCCTACCATTCCCATACAAGTTACAACATTTTATGTTTTATTCACTTTTTCACTTGGATTCCTTGCCAGCTGCATAGGAATTATCATGATTATCATACCCCATTACTCTTTCATGTTAGTCATTTATCATACTCATTTGTATTTTCTCATTTATCATGTTTCTTATTCACTCTTTTAGGGGTTAGTTCATCACATTCCTCATTCTTATACGTTCAATAGGGATCATTCCCTTTAATTTCTTTTATATATCATGATAATTTTACATTAATATCTTTTTTGTACATAGGGACGGGTCTGAGAATAACTCAGGTTCCTCTTTGTTCATCCACTTTTATTATATCATATCACAATTATCATTGGAGTTCTCATATTCTTACATGAATTTTACACCACATGTTTTTACATTAGCACATATTCATCTTTCTTTTACTTTATATTATCTAAAATCATAATTTTTGGAAGCTCCTCCTTAGCTTATTTTCATTCATATATAAGCTTCATAGTGTCATATCTCTTTCTTTAAACATTAAACTTTCTATAATTTTAATGAGTTACAATATTATTTTTTACATTTCCTTAGGTATGATTAAGATATGTTCACCATGATATGTTCACCGTGATATGTTCACCATGATTTCTTACTTATTATGCTCTTTGAATTGTTTCCAACTGACTACTTGATCAGGGTAATAAGAAAGATAACAATCAACACTTGCCTTTCCTCCAGTATATGAATATTTGGCCAGTGAATCCACATACTAAATTCAGGAAGTATGCATTATGTTCATGTCATTTTCGTTACTTAGTTATCATCCTAATCCTAAGTCCTAGTGTCTCTGTAGACTCAACAAACTGATAGCTCTGATACCACCAAATGTGATATCCTGTCACACAAAGTGAGATTACTCAAAACCTAAACCCGATTATTTGCTAATAAAACACATCACTAAAAAGAGGGTTAATTAAAACTAATTAATTTTTCACATTTTTTATTAACAACATTAGCATAAAAGCCCAACATTTCAGATTTTTTCATAAATCATATCAAAAATCTCTTACATTGACTATGTGGCCTCATCCGCCTCATATACACAAGAGATAACATCCACACATACAACATCAGAATACTAAGAAAGCTCGAGTCGATAAAACACTATATTCAAAAAATTCCCTCCTGGACTTGAGAGTACAGGGATGACACTAGGACATACCAGATATCTAAACAACTATCTATCTATGATCCATCACATCAACTCCTTCTTTCTTCCATGGGTCCGCTATTGCTACTAACGATCACCTAAAAATATTGTGGTGACCCACAAGTGAGACCCATATCCCAACAAAAAATAACTCACAACAATGCTTATTGATTACGTCAGGTTATGTTATTAATAAGTTCAGTAGATTAATAAGATTAAGCATATAGATAGATTAAGCAATAGAATGGAACTATCAGTCATAAAAGCTTATTAAGAGAAACTCTAATCAGAGTCTTAGAATCTAACATTATTCTCAATTACCAGAGGTCGATATTACCATGAGCATAGCCATCATCATGAGCCCAATTAGCATCATAAATATCGATAACAACACGAGCATATTTGAATAGTAGGAACATGTCTAACAATATAGCATGTCTACGGTAATAAACAAAACTAACAATCTGAGCATGTCTAAGGGTATACCATATCTAATAGCATAGGCACCTCTAATAGCATAACATATCTTTACAATCTAATATGTCCAATAGGATAAGCATATCTACATCTTGAGTAGAGCTAACAGCCGAAGCAGAATTATAAACATGAGCATGATTAGCAGTATGAGAATATCCAACTACATAGGCATGATTAACATCATAAGAAATTCTAATATCATAAGCATATACAACTACATAGGCATGATTAACATCATAATCATGGTTAGAAATATAAGCATGTCTAATAGTGTACGGTATGTCTAATGGCATAGCACTATTGACAACATAAGTATCTCTAACAATATAAGCATCTCTAACAATATAATCATTTATAACAATATAAACATTTCTAATAAGTATAACATGTAAGCATACCTACTTCATAAGTAGATCTAACAACATAAGTATAACTATTGGCATGCACATGATTAGTCGTAGGGGCATAGCTAACTACATAGGCATGACTAACATCATAATCAATTCTAAAAACATAAGCATAGACAATAGTATAAACATGTTTAAAGCATAAGCATATCTGTCTTTCTTAATGCACTACACATCATCTATATGTGATAAGAGAAACAAGGGTTATCATCCAATGTGAAGCGTTGTATATAATCCTAATCAGATATGCGACACGACTGATTACATATTTTATTAATGCCCTGAGGATTTGAGTCGTACCACCCAAATCCAACTGGCCACTACTAAGTCGAAATCAGTGCCATACAAGGTTTATGGAAGAGTCAGAATCCATGACCTCACCAAACCTCATGATCAGTACATGAGTACACCGCAGAGACATACCAGTCAACTGCAACTGACAACATATAGTCAACTATGAAAGTCCTAGCCCACCTTAGTACAGGTCATGACGCTAGTGAAACTGAGCTATGGCCAAAAACCACATTTCTGCCAAGTTATGGCCCACAACCAATCCTGTGAAACCTCTTAAGCATCAAGTCATTGAGCTACAACCCGCAACTGCACTCCTACCAGGGTATGGCCCGCAACCAATCCTATGAATGCAAATACTCAATAGTATATGACTTCAAGCTTCCACTAAGGAAAACACGTTTCACCATCTAGCAAGTACTAGCACTGAAGATGGATCTACGACACAGGGCAAACTACATGATCAAGGTTTCACATTGATTACTTAAGTGGATTGAGTGAATTTAGGATGAATCAAATAAGTGGACATACAAATCCTAATTCAATTCTAGCAGACATTTGATATGTAACAACTCCAGTAACTATAAAATGTATAGGACATATTCCTTATTACAACACCACATGATACTATTTCACTACCATTCATGACTTTATTCATCATCACACCAACATAGGATATATAATCCTTATGACATTATCTCAGGGTACCAACCCTTATCATATCATGAAGAAGATCACACCTCCATTAGGGTTCAATCATGCCCAAAGATCATTAACACCATCACATTATCTCCTATAAGAACATCATTACCTTTCCATGCCTCATCAAGGCTCAACTACCATCACATACATGTAATATATAATGTTTGGCTTAATATTGCACATAACAACAAATTAGAGTTACAATAGTGTTGAGAGATAAAATTATCTATCATTACATTAAATGCACAAGGAAACTAAGCAACATCTTAGTGTTATTGAACAAGTATTAAGGTTCGACAACTTTACCAATTTAGGGTTTCCAAAACAACAATTGTATGTAATCCCTAGTTCTTATTATTTCCAACAAATCTTAGAAATAGGGGCCTTAATTCCTTTATTATCACAATATGTAAGGTAACTAGGTATAATTATCCACCATCATTTAATTATACTAGGATTAGAGTTAACAATGCAAGTTATCTTAACATTATGAATCAACAGTTTACATCAATCTTAGGTTTATATTCATTTGAGGGCAAGGGTAAGATTAACAACTCATGGGGCTCAAAGCCATTAATCCTAACTCATCAAATCCCACAACATTAGGTGCAATAAACACAACCTATAAAACGATAGACCACATATCAAACCATTGGATTTAAGGAAATTAAAACCAATTGCATCATGTATATGAATCATCACAATTGAACCACAGTTGCATAAAACATAACCATCAGATGTAGAGCTTCAAACCCAAATCTTTCAGGTATAAATCCTCACCCAAAGCCTTCACATGTTAGATAAGTAAAACCATCAGATGAAAAACATGTAAAACCTTGATACATTCATCCAGGAAAACCGTCAAGTTATGACTTAGAAAAACCATGTATCACCATCTAGTGTAAGTTCTAAACTCACCATTGGTTTCAATGGCAAGGAAACTCCTCAAATTAGATATTAGTGAAACCATCATTTATCTTAGCCAAGCAAACCGTCGATTGAGCAACTAAGTGAAATCATCGATCTAATACTAAAGAGAAAATAGTCCATGACCTATTAGGATGACAACGAGTTGTAAACCTCAAGAGTACCATCGATCTAACACTTGGAGAAATCAACGAATCACCATTTAGAAAAGCTATCGATTGTGAATCTAATGAGACCATCAAAATAGCCATTGTGAGAGCATCAAAACCATCGGTTGTGAGAGGAAACAAATCCATCATTTTTAAGAAAAAAATAGGATCCAAAATAGCAACTAAGTAACCTTCATTGGTTGGCACAAGAATCCCAACTATCGAGTTATGGTAATAAGAGAAAAACCATCTTTTGAGAAAGAAATAAGACCATTGGCTTAAACCACTTGGGATATCGTCATGAGATTCGTTTCTCAAACATAAGAGAGTACAAAACAAAAGATAAATCCAAATCATTAATTGGCACCAAATGGTCAAACCATACAACACCAAAACCAACTATCGAATTGAAACACAAGGAGGACAAATCTGCTCAAAACTCTAGGAAAACCAATGTTCATGGGGCTTAAGATAACCATCGATTATTCAGTGATGAAGACTGTATAACCGTCATTTATTGAGTTCACTAAAGTCATCAAAATAGTAACTAACGTATAAAAATCATTCCTTCCTATAGGCCAACCCATCAGATACCCAACAAGTAGAAAAATATTTTCAAGGCACCAAATAAATCATAGCTAGTTTCAACCATTCAAACACCATAGATTATTATGATTAAGGAAGCCATCAACCAAATAGAGCTAAGAATATTATGAACATGGTTATTCGGCATATAATAAGGTCATCATAATAGTAGCAACTCACCACCATAGTTCCACACAAAAGACTAGTCATTGGATCCTGAAGCAAGTTAGAAATTAGCTCAATTACGTCAAGGACAACCATCAATTCCCACCATAACAACACCATCAATTCGTGGACAAGTAAGGTATGAAGCTCATCTCCCCACACAGAAAACGTGCACAAGATTAAGTAGAGAAACCAGTTAGTTATCTACTAAAAAATCATCACATATATACACAACCTAACTAAGGATTCAAAATTTCTACTCATTACTAGGTTTTTAGAGCATGATTTAGCATGCCAAGTTAAATGGTAAGCAATAAACGTGGAGCAAGTTATATAAATTTACTTGGATATGAAGTTGCAGATCCATACATCAAGAAACTCGAGGTATAAAATACTAGATTTGAGCTTCTCCATTCGTCCAAACTAGTTCCATCTCCAAGAATGAGAAACCCTAGATCAAAGGAACAAGAAGAAGAGTGTCTTTCATGTTTTTAGCACAAACTCAACCACGGGGACCCCTGGTTCCAGACAAGAATAATATAAAGGAGGGTAGGATAAAAAAGGAAACAAAGATAAGAGAGAACAACTTACTTTCTTGAGTCAAGAACAACTAAGGAAGCTTTGAAATCTTAAAAGGGGACTAAATCTGAATCCCATGATCATATGCAAGTAGATTGCTCCATGATCCTCCTATCTTGAGATTCTTTTCCTTCCTCAAGAGAGAGGGACGAGATCCAAAAGTAGGGGAGAAGAGAGGGCGTGCTAGGAGTGTAAAAAATCAATTTTCAAGTAAGGAGGAAAGTATAGAAGCTAAAAGGGAGAGAGAAGGAAGAGGTAAGGTGTTTAGCCAATATTGCCAAGTGTCCATGGTCAAGACCAACACTTGCATGCATCCCAGCAGCCCATAGATAGTGGGAGTCAATAGGTCCACCAAAACTTGGCTCCAAAAGCTGTTGGCCCCACTCACAAAGAACCCAATCCAAATATATCATATAAGGTAGCCCATCTACGAGAGGAAAAACCTAAATAGATGTGATGCACAAAAACCAAGGTGCAACTAGGAGTCCCATGTCACAAATCCAAAATGATATAAAACATGTAAGGCACAAAAATCACGTGAAAAATTGCAAGAAAAGCATCAGATGTGGGTAAATTGCATAAAAGTCCAAAACATGCACAAAATTGCATAACTTGCTCAAACAATGTTCAAATTGGATCAAACTTGGAACATAGCTTAATTAACTGATATAAACGCATAAGATAAAGTTTAATTAAAAATATTAATCCTCCAATAAGGTAAATTAAGCATCATTGGGGTTTAGTCTAGGTTAGAGGCCTTACATTCAAGGTGTTGACTATGACAAAACCTTTTCTCCAGTGGCCATGGTTAAATCCATCAGGATCATGCTTACTATTGCAGCTTATTGTGACTATAAAATTTAGCAAATGGATGTTAAAACTGCATTCCTTTATGAGAATCTTGTGGAGGATGTGTATATGACACAACCTAAGGGGTTTATAGATCCAAAGTTTGCCAATAGAGTCTGTAAGCTACAAAGGTCAATCTATGGATTGAAGCAAGCATCTCAGAGCTGGAACCTTCATTTTTGTTGAGACATTCAAAGGGTTTGGCTTTGCTCAAAATGAAGATGAACCTTATGTGTACAATAAGGCTAGTGGGAGCATAGTGACATTCCTTATATTGTATGTAGATGACATACTATTGATTGGGATTGCCATCCCTACTTTACAAAAGGTAAAGACATGGCTTGGAAATACATTCTCTATGAAAGACTTGGGAGAAGCATCCTACATATTGGGAATAAAGATCTATAGAGATAGATCTAGACAGCTTCTTGGACTAAGTCAAAGCACATACATTGACAAAATGTTGAAGCAATTCAACATGGAGAACTCAAAGAGAGGAAATGTGCCAACATTGCATGGAGTGACCATCTCTAAGAGTCAATGTCTCAATTCTTGTGAATAAAGGGAACACATGAGTGAGATTCCATATGCCTCAGTAATTGGATCAATCATGTATGTACTATTGTGCCCCCGTCCAGACGTCTCCTATGCCTTGAGCATGACGAGCAAATATCAGTCAGATCTAGGTGATGCTCACTAGATAGTCATGAAGAACATCCGCAAGTAGTTGAGAAGGACTAAGGATCAGTTCTTGGTCTACGACGGGGAGGAAGAGTTGGTTGTAAAGGGTTACACCGATGCAAGCTTCCAGACTGATCAAGATGATTACCAATCGCAATTAGGATTCGTGTTTTGCCTAAACAATGAAGCTGTAAATTGGAAGAGTTCCAAGCAAGAGACAATTGCCAATTCTACAACATAGGCCGAGTATATTGTTGCATCGAGTGCAACAAAGGAGGCTATATCAATCAAGAAGTTCATCACAAAACTTGGGGTCATTCCAAGCATCATCGAGGCAATCGAGCTATATTGTGACAACAATGGAGCTATTGTGCAAGCTAAAGAACCTAGATCGCATCAACACTCAAAGCATATACAAAGGCGGTCCATCTCATATGAGAGATCATGCATCGTGGAGGTGTAAAGATTTGCAAAGTTCCAACTGAGAGCAATGTTATTGATCCCTTAACAAAGGCACTTTCACAGTAGAAGCATGATGGTCATGTTAGGTCATTCAGAATAAGATTCGTGGGTGATTGTCTCTAAGTGCAAGTGGGATTCTACTGGTTATGTATGCCTAGAGAGCCAATCATATGATGATTGTAATGACATATCATGTAAAAATAATTTCATTATTCATAAAAGGCAAGCTCCCAATTTATTCTATTTAATTCAGTTATGAGATAATGATGTAACATTATAAATGTCTAGAGAATCATATTACTCGATGACGTATGTAATCAAGTTACTAACCTTATGGATGAGATCATACAGATGCTAAGAGTATATATATATATATATATATTCTCATTATGTCCCTGATCGATTGTTATTGTGGAAGGTTGAAAGACAACAATAACAGAAAAGATTAGAGTGTGAGTTGGTTGATGACTAGATCTCATTAGTCATGATATGGGATATCAAACCAAGCACACAGACACATGTTAGAGAATAATGTATTAGACACACCCACTGTGAGACTGACACATGGAAGCCATCTTCATGGAAGTCATAATTAGGCCCCACAGTGATGGTGGTGGTTGTGGTTCTTAGATCTAAAATCATTGCACCCGTCACATGTCATTAGGTATACTTTGACATCATCAAACACAGTCTTGAAACATGGGTTGTTATAAAGATGATGATTGGGTGGCTTTGACACATGGGGATAGATTGTGAATGATAGATATGGGATTTGTCCCTCCTATTGGAGTGTGATGTCCTAGGCCTCTTGATTAGCGAGACAGAGAAAAGCATGGCCATACGCATGTGAGTCAATATGTGATATTGATCTTACATATATCTCACACAATCTGCTCTTGGTTCAAGAAACAAGATTGAATAATAATGAGGGTGGCTGCTCCATGCCTCTGGTTCAATTTGGACATCAGTGACAAATGAACTATACAAACCCTACAATACTTATGGGTTGAAGTTGTTCTCCAATTTTCCATTTACTTGGATAGCATTGATGTGCGACTAGGCACCACTCATTGCTTGTGATGTCATAAGTATTATGGACATTCACTGCCAACGTAATATGTGACCTATAGGGTCACACACATAGGTCTTGACTAAAAAAGGAGTTCATATCTCAAATGGCAATTGAATTAAGTACTAAAATGTTTAGGTATGTTATTCAAACAACAAATAGCCTGACAACACTGCCAAACACCCATCTCAAGTGTTGAGACAGACGTCTGTGTAGTGCCAAACGTCTGTCTCAAGTGTTGAGATGGGCGTTTGGGTGTCAGGCCTAGTTTTGAGTTGAATTTGGCAAAGGCATGAACTGACCCAACCAAACTGGCTCAACTCGGGTCACCATACGACCGTCTGGGTGACCGAGATGGCATATCTCATAGACAAGATGGTC
Source organism: Alisma plantago-aquatica (assembly GCA_963693085.1). Taxonomy (NCBI): domain Eukaryota; kingdom Viridiplantae; phylum Streptophyta; class Magnoliopsida; order Alismatales; family Alismataceae; genus Alisma; species Alisma plantago-aquatica. Next base: position 815,183,778 of record OY856410.1, read on the forward strand.
CATTTCGGTAGGGGAAGGTTCTAGATATTTCCCTATTCGTTTCACTTGAGCAATAATTGTTGTACAAGGAAATCAATGTCTAACATTGTTGGGAATTGATTTTCCAAATTTATGTACAATTAGGAAATGACAAAATGACCGTCTCGCGTGTGAGAAAACCACCTGGGTTTACCAAGCGGCCATTTTGGCTATCGCATGTTGTGAAATCTCTAGAATTGTTGTGAAAATTTGAGATCTCCCGGTCCTTTCCACTCATGCATATTAATCCTACACCGGATAGTGACCCAAAACCTTGACCCTAGCCTCTACTATATATAGAGGGGTACTGGGGGCTTCCTAGAGAATAAAACAGACAATTGAGAATCAATTATTTTGACAAACGTTGTCCTCTCTGATTGTAGTAACCACGAGAGCCCATGAAAGTCCTATCCAACTAGGGAGGGATAGCCAAAGGGAGAGAAACAACTGAGTTCATTGTCATGAGAGAGTATGATGGTGACTAGTACGCAAGCAGGAGGGACAACTCCTTTTTGTCCAGTCCAGTAGGATGACAAGAGTTCTAGGCAGTCCGTGTGGACTTCTCTAGAGGCGGGAGGTCGTTGTCTTCCGTTAAGAAGGACATTATCAACAACAGTCCGTGATGAAAGGAGTTGATGTAGAAGATGACATGCGAGTCTGGTGTCCTAGGAGGAGCAGTCAGACAAATCACAATGCAACTGGAATTCAGAGTTGTGCATTTACAACGACGAAGATTGTCGTTAGACTCGCTCCATGACCATGTATATCCTCATAAATCATCCTTCTTGTCTTATCGTAATTGACGTGATCCGTTGAATAAGGGAAATATGATAAATAATTTTTTTGTTTCTGCTGCCTATCTCATATCCATATTTCCCTACATCATGTCCATGTCCATGCCATATTATGCTTGTCTGTAGTCTTCTGTCTGTTCGTCCAATTGGCTACCACTTCTTAGATGATTTGAAGATACAGCTTCTGATACATCGACATTGTGGGATGTATTAGTACTGTTTATTCTAATCAGACATTCCTTTCTAGTGAAGATGTCATGGTTGTGGTACTCTGATCATCTACTCTAGATTTGTGGTATTTACATTTTTGTTATGGCGCTTGGATTCCATATGATTTCTTCGTTCTAAATGCACTTCAAAAGATCTTCTCTAAAACTCGAATATTCCCAACCTGCAGAACTCAAATTGAAAGGAGATCCATTGTCTTTTATAGTTGGAGATTCATATGTAAGGGGGAGTGAAAATTCTTATATGAGGAGTGATATTTATATTTTTTATTTGTTGTATCGTCGAATTGAGTTTAGTATGTCCAAGCTGGATATGTGTTTCAACCATACACCAGCTTAAGAGAGAATGTTATATTATCAATTAATAGGTTTATGTGCCAATTATATTGACCCATTAAGTTAAGTTCACTTTCTTGTATTTGTTTCCTCTCCTATATGTAAGAGGGGAGTTCCATAAGAAATACAACACATCTAACCCGCACGAGCAATGACTAAATTTCACTTTTATTTGTAAAAAAATAAAAGTGAATTTTCTTCTACTTTTATATATAGATCGACTTGACTAATATTAACTTAGTTACATAGCTGATCCCATAAAGCTAAGAGGTGCCAATACTGGAAGTATTTGTCACAAGCTATTATGTATTTTGTCGGTTTTTATAACATTCAAACGACCAAGTGGATTCTGGTCGTCGCACTTCAGAACGCGTTTCAGATTCTGAGAGTTGGAGTCGGATTCGGAACATTCTAGCGTTTCCGGAACGGACCGCACACCGGCCCAAGCCTCAACGTTATATAAGTCGCGAGAGCCGCGTCAGCGAATACGTTTGCCAACCTCCCGCACCAACCACAACTCGAAACTCGAAAGATTGAAGGAAGAAAGGAACGAACGTTGGGGGAGCTCGAGTCAGGGAAGGGCGACAGAAGGAAAAAGAAGGAAGGAGGACTACGCGTAGGGCAGGAGGTGCAATGGATTTCGAGCTGCGTGCGGCGCGGGTGAAGCTGGAGAAAGAGCAGAGGGAAAGGAAGGAGGCAGCTAGGCTGCGGGTCGAGCGGGAGAAGAAAGCCAAGGCCGAGGCCGCGCGCCGCAAGGAGGCGATCGAGGCTGCCCAGAGGATCCGCCGGCAAGATGAGGCACGCGCCCAGGAACTGGTAAGGTTTTTGGGACCGATTTTTGTTTGGGTCATTGTTTTCCGATTTGAATACGGGATCGCACTTCCCGGGTCTGCTTGGGATAGGATCCTCTTAGCTGTTCTAGGGTTTGGACTGTCATGCTGCCATAGTCGAAATTAGGTTTGTCGGTCGACCTTGGATGAGCGTCTGGGACGTTCCCAAAACCGAAGGTTCAGTGTGAACCATCAAGTATCTGCGTTTTCGTATTTTTTATGGCCAATGACTTCATGACACACCTAAGGATGGGCGCCTGATATCTGAAAGGGGTTTGATAGAACTGACAGCTTTTTTTATAGTTGCATGCCATTCCTTCTGCCGTCAACATTACCAGAGAGTTACAGCAAACGCCCAGCAGGAGGCGGACAAAGTAGTAATAGTTGGAAGTTATTTTCGCAGCTATTCTTAATAACTATCTTAAGACTTTAAATGCAGTAAGACCATGTTGATATTCCTAAAATTGTGTCCTTTTATAGGTAGTGTTCCAATATGGCCATAAAACTTGCTCTCAGTTTTCCTTAGACGTGCTGTTGTTATTTCTCTCCAATTGGGTCAAGTACACTGCCAATTTATGTTTTATCACTTCCCATGCTTTTCTCTTCGTAACCACTCACTTGACACCTGCTCGTGCTATATCACAGGAGCAGCTAAGAATGGATGCGATTCAGCAAATAGGTGGAGGTATTGTGTTCTCTCGGGTTCTGGAGGCATCAGTTTATGATGGCTTTGGGGACAAGATCAAACTGCCACCATCTTGCTTCACAGAGCTCTCAGATAAAGGGGCTCTCGATAAAGGACCCATGTATTTTCTCCTGTCTCGAGCTGATGGCTCAGCAAGTACCTCTGGTATTCAAGATGATTCGGACGGGCCTCACAGATCAACCCATGCTGGCGTTTTGGAGTTCACTGCTGAAGAGGGTTCTGTGCAGTTGCCACCACATGTATGGGACAATTTGTTTTCTGACTGTGATGTTGCCCTACCTCCTGTTGAAGTCCGATACGCCAGCTTGCCTAAAGGAACCTATGCAAAATTGCAACCCATTGGGGTTGGATTCTCCGACATACCCAACCACAAAGCAGTGCTGGAGACGGGCCTTCGCAGGCATGCGACTCTTTCTCAAGGTGATATCATCACAGTCAAACACGGGGATCTATGCTATAAGTTGCGCGTTCTTGAGCTGAAGCCAGCTTCCAGTGTATCTGTCATAGAGACCGATGTAGAGGTTGATATTGTCGAATCAGATTCAGATTCAGAGAGCCAAAACCAGTACTCATTGGTTCCCCTGGTCTTGGGAAAGAGTGAACAGGGAACAGTTGGGGAGGAAGAATTTAAATATTACAAGTTCTCTGTTGATGCTAATCTTGATGAACGGATTATGTCAGGTGAGTTCAGCGTTGAGGTTAAATTGGAAGCGATGACAACCCAAGGAGATACAGATATTTATGTATCAAGACATCCTGTTATTTTTCCAACTCAACACAAACATGATTGGTCCTCCCATGACATGGGCTCAAAGACTTTGATACTTTCCCCTAAAGACCAGTCCACGTTTTCTGGTACATACAGCATTGGGCTGTTTGGATTCAAAGGGTGCACTAGTTATGAAATCTCAGTGGCTGTCAAAGAAAAGAAGAAGCAGAAAGGGGAAGCAGTTGGTGTTTCTGGTGCAGAATCTGAATTGGATGCGGTCAAGTGTCAAAATTGCAGGCGGTACATTAGTAGACAGAGCGCCATGATTCATGAAGCATTTTGCATGAGACATAATGTCACATGCCAGCATACCGGATGTGGCATCATACTTCGAAAGGAGGAGGCAGTGAACCATGTGCACTGCAATAAGTGTGGGCAAGGCATCAAAAGACAGGAAATGGAGAAACATATGAAGGTGTTCCATGAGCCAGTTGCTTGCTCTTGTGGAATAGTATTAGAGAGAAAGGAAATGGTAAGCATGAGTTTTTACTTTCTACTTTAGCATTAATTGATATTCCTACTCTTGAAATACTCATGCATTGCCATTAAGAATTGATATTGAACACATCATGGTTTTGCGATAATCATTTTCTCTTGGTAGGCATTGTTGAAATTCCCATTAGTAATTGCTAGTTGTTAAACTTTTAGCTTTCAGAATGAACTATTTGTGCATTTATTGATTAAAACGTAGGAACTGCAATTTAAACTTTGTTCGATGAATAAAAATGCTTTACTGAATTCCTGATAATTGAATTTATTTTCTTGCAATGCAAGAAAATGGTGGTTGTTAGGTTAATCTGATATGTTTCAAAGACAGCACTGAGCAGCTAGTAGTACAAACAAGACACTTATAACCTATTATATTTCCTGAACATGCTTCGCAAGCAAACAAAATTTATTTATAAAATAAACATCATGATACATCTGATCCGAAAATAAATGCGGATTTGTTGTTGCCTTGATTCTTGCAATGAATGGTGCAACAGCTTCCCTTCCCGCCGGGGTAGGTTACTATCAGCCCATCCTGTACCCTGTTTTATTGCCTTTACTGTTGTTTCACAGTTTCCCTAAACAGTTACATGTTAACTGTAACCTTTGTTCTATCACTTAACAATACAACCTATAATGGATCTCTTTGAACTTGTAAAAGATGATATATTTGGGGTGGGTTCCATCTGGGCTATGTCTCTAATTGTGTAGGTAAGATGAAGCAGAATGCCTTCCACTTGGTTGTGTGACATTGGCAGACTAACTCACTAAATAAGCCAGTTTAATTTATTTTCGAGTAGGTGAATGGAACTTAGCTGGAAGTAAACGTAATAGGCACAAAGTTACACATGAATTCATTAGAGGACCTACTGAGAGTAGGAACAAGTTGATATAACTTTGACCTGATTTAACAGCTTGTGACATTGTGGGATTAGGAAAACAATTCCACCCTATACAGGTCTGACCGGGTGTAGATATCTTCTGTAAGTCACTGTTACAAGAATAGCTTTCATATGCATGGAGATTCATTAATAGTTTACTATGCTTTCTTGTCAGAGTTTTGTCAAAGGTATAACCTGAGTTACACCACACCCAAACATCTTAGGGAATAGTTGTCTGTATGCATCAGTTACTTTCTATAATGCACATACATAATAATGTGTGTGCTTGTACATTACACATACATTCGTATATTATAAATTAAAATATGCTAAATTATGATTTATGCACTGGATGCGTAACTCAAAGTACGTCAACTTGACATGTATACTGCACTAGGCGCTCAACTATTCTTTCAATCTATATTCAACATCAACACTTTATGATGCCACTGCATCTAGTATAAATCTAAAGGAGACTATGAACATGAAGCTTTTTACATGATTTGTCACTTCATAAGATTTGTTCATGATTGAGGGTGGAATAATTGGATGAAAAGACAATATTTAGAGTAAAAAGATAGCCTAGGCTCAGACCACAAATGTTGTCTAAAATGAATTTCTGAATTTGTTCTATATATGAACTTTTCCTAAAGCTAAAAACCTTGTTGCTTATCTTGTGGTAAAATACACAGGCAGTCAGGCACAGTCAACAAACGTTGTGGTTTAGAATGAATTATATTTCAGTTCGGAATTTGTTCTATTCTTTAGTAGGTCTAGGTTCGCTCTCTATGGAGAAGTGGAGCACCTAACAACACATATTCCCAGCCCAAGAACTACGAGATCATCCCTTTCATTCTGGAGTCGGGAGTTATTATACCATTCAAGCCTTTTTCTTGCTTTTCCTAAAGGTCTAAAGAAAGCTGCAATCAAAAGGATCTTAGAGTGTCAAGGTTTGGGCCAGGAGGGTCTCTTAACACCTAGGATGCTTTGTCAGTCAATAATCTAGACCTAGATTTTATTTTGCAAATATTTCAAAGTTGGTTAATTCATAGTTATTACGACGCCTCTAAGCGCCCTAGGCTCTAGGTGGAGCATGCCTTAAACTGGGTGCCTAGGTTTTCAGATGTCTAAAGTGGATGACCAAGGCCTTTAGGTCCAATTTAAGACATCTTAAAACCAAATTAGCATGGATTAGGTCTGAATTTGGTCAAATTAGATCAAGTTTAATTATTTTAGGGAAGAAGACATGTTGGATTTAGGCCAAATCAGGTCTAATCGAGCAAATTAGGTTTGGTTCGGGGGAAAACTGGTCTGATTTGCAAAAACATATATTATTTGGCGAAATTAGGTCTGAATTGGAAATATTAGGTCTGATTTTGCCAAATTAGGGCTCATTTGGGTTAATCTAGGGAAAATCAGGGGATAGTTAGGTCTGATTAAGTCAGATGGTGCAAAATTAGTTCAATCTTAGGCCAAAATGGGCAAACTAAGTCAAATTAGGTTAAATTAGGGCTGATTCGATGTATCTTAGGTCATGATAAGTGTGATTTAGGTGATGTTATGATTGATTAAGCTTAAGAATAACCAATATAAATGTATATAATAATTTATATATTTGAATATAGCTAAATATATAGATAAATTCATCTATATATGTAAGAATAAACAAATATAGAAAATGACTAGGCGGTCGGGGAGGGTAGATCGAGGCTGTAGCCCCCGTCCCAAATTCAGAAGCATGTATGTATACATAGCCACTAACTTTTCGTATATGCCTTTGCAAGATATAATATCAATTTAGTTGCTAGCTGGAGTGGTATTAATGTTACTTTCAACTCAAGTGGCTCTTGTTCAAATCCTACTCTAATCATTTTTTTTATAGTTCATTTAACTCAGGACCCCCCCCCTTCTCTCTCTTCCCCAACCCCCAAATTTCAACTTTCCGGATCTGCCACTGCTAGGTTCCCCTTGGGTGTACTTCTTCCTTCCATCTACCGTTGCACTCCCTCTTGATTAGTATTAGAATCGTATCGGAAAATTCCTCTGTACTCGTTCCTCGTCCATAACATTTATTTATTCACACTCCTTTCCAATCTTCTTCCATTATACACATCCGTTTCTCCATCCATGTTGTTTTACTGAAAAAGCACAACTTTTGGTCTTATCCCTGATCGAGAAAACAGCGGCATTGTAAATCTAGTTCCAGCCTTCCTCCCACATGATAGGTTCAGGAACCTGCTCTATGCATGCCACCAGCACCTCTAATCTACAGAAGGAGCTGTTGGGAGGTGGTGGATTCTCCAACAATGACGGTTTGTGAACTTCTTGGTGTATCCATGCAACTATGGGTAGGAGTTTTGAATTAATCTGGACTTGACTGCAAGTGGCCCTACTGGCAAAGGGAGCCACTATAGTAATTTTGTCTCTCTCTCACTGTGTGTGTGTGTATATGTTGTGGTAGTGGGTGACCAACTCTCAGATGCAATGGATGAGCTTAGCCCTCTCAGATGCAATGGATGAGCACTTACTCCACCTGTGTATAATCTAACAACTTCAAAATATAATAAGAATTCTTAGTTACAGAAAATATGAAACATTTAATTATATGCTACAAACAAAATAAACAATTTTTTTTAAAATTGTTCCACATTGCAGTAATTGGTTAAACTCAGTTGAATGATGATGGAGTTGAAGTGGGTCTTAAGCATGGAACATAGCTGTTAGGATTTCTTTTGATGGCTACTATGTTAAATACCATACACCGGGGTGGGAAAACATCAAGCATCAGGATCAGGAAAACAGAAAAAAATGTGGTCTGTGGTATGGTTCTCATGAGAACATATTGAGCAAGCACACAAGGTTCTACTAATTTATTTTAATAGGCCATTGCATACGCATTTTAGGAAATACAATGCCAAGATCATTTGACGTTCCTGCATCTGCCATCTTGGTCTCTGTTTGTTGCTTCCACGCCACCATAGCTTGTTTCTTCCATCATTCGATTTAGGCCACTCGAATCCTTGCCACTCGGGAATAAGCAATATGGCGAGTTCTTAGGTGATAGAAGTATTCATGAAAACAAATGGAATCGGGCACGATATATAGTATAGAAATTGGCATGACACGTAGGCCAACTACTTAATAAGTGGTCGTATTTCCTACCAAAATAGTGCTTTGTCGATATTATAAATCAGTTAGCTCTGAGTGTATGCGCCTATATTACGATTGGGGATCAGTCTTTGCTGTGTTGATCATGTAATTGTCCCGCTTTTCCTTTCTAAAATTGTTAAAACTCGTTGTATGTATAATTTAACAAATTGAAGTGCTCCATTTTTTTGTTAAAATTTTTGTTGCATTTGCTATAGTTTGTGCCTGGGATTGAAAGGCATAATTGCGTTGCTGATTTTATGGATTCGTATATCACATCTGCGGGTAGAGAAGGTCGTTAATATCTACCTATATGTAGCCTTTTACCAAAGTCCTAACGCTTTGCCCTGATACACAGGTGGAGCACCAGTCCGCTACCTGCCCCTTGCGCCTGATCACTTGCAGATTCTGCGGAGACATGGTCCAAGCCGGTTCTCTCCCTGCCGATGCCCGCGACCGGCTACGGGGCCTCTCAGAGCACGAGAGCGAGTGCGGGTCAAGGACTGCCCCGTGCCACTCTTGCGGCAGGTCGGTGATGCTCAAGGACATGGATATCCATATGACGGCAGTGCACCAGCCAAACTAGAGAAGCCCCCTCCCCTCTTGGTTTCTCCTTCCTCAGGGCCCTGGCTTGTTTCTGTGATTTGGCACGCACCGCCCCTGAGGATCCGTCTGTTGTGTGTACAGCGCTACCCAGTAGTCTGTCTGTGGTAAATTAAAATGGTCGTCGGGTCGACGTTGTGTACATTTGTTCATTAGAGCATTCCGTTTTATTCAATAATATTATTATCCCATATTTATATCTCCCTTCTGTGCCTTCGCTGGATAGCCTCGATTGATCCGAGCTAGACGTTGTTTGCCAGCGTACTTGCGTTAGTATAAATTGTGCGTATAGCTCTGAATATTAAGCATTAGTGGCACTGATGTAATGCCCACCAGACGAATGGGAGGAACCTTTTCTGGGGATGGAGCCAAAAATTGTAGAAACAGTTTGGAGGGCCACAAAGCTAATATTTTTTCATGGTTGCTACAATCACCTTATTAAGCAAATAAGAGGGCCTTGCATCTGAATAATTTACAGAAGACTACAACCCAAGGCCCACCTAAAAAGGACGGCAAATTTCGCTGAACTTTGTGGGGGACGGCAAAAAGTAAGGTTGGCAAAACAAAACCTTATCCAAATCCGGATATTTTAAACAAGTCACGTTCAAAGGTTTTTCGACCTGATTTAAAATTGACTCGAGCCTAAAGAATTGGAACTTAATTCAGGGTTGGGTTTCAGATTTGAATTTTAGAGCCGAATTGAGATTGGATCAATATTTACAATTAATATTCAAATAAAATTTCAAACAGTAAAGTTTAAGACACCCAATGGCTTACTAAATTACTAATCCAACATTTAGAATATACGTTGTTTTTATTAGTTTGTATATTTCATTGTTTAATTACTTTGTTTTTAAACTCTCAAACAAATTATAAGAAGCTTTATATGTATTTTCTAATCATATTGTAAGTTTTTTTACACTTAAATTTGTTGATCAATGATTAAACAAACAATTTTTTGAGATGCTCTCTTGGCATTTTGATTTATGGGTCATTATGGTAGAAAATATTTGTTGTATAGGGTTAAGAGTTTCGACCTGTAAATTCATTTTTGTAAATTTAAGATCTATAAAAAGTATTGATCCAAAATGACCCAAAATACAACTCGGTTAACTCGAATCCGGTTGCAACTCCTAACGAAAAGTGACCACACGCATCTAAGCACAAAGTAGGGCAAATGACCCAATTTCCATCGGCTGCAACAATCAAGTCCAAAACGTTGCACAAAGACCCATATTCAATAAATTAATCTATAATTTGTCCGTTTAGATTTAGAACATTATATTATTGACCATATACTTTTGACCTAGCAGTTGTACATTGTCCATACTTTGATGATGACTTAACTATTCTATTCACAAACACACAAACACACACACACACACACATATATATATATATATATATGTATATATGTATACATACATATGTATATGTATATAAGTATACATACATGTGTGTGTGTGTGTATATATATATATATATATATATATATATATATATATATATATATATATATATATATATAGTCAGGTTAGGATACACTCGAGTGTATCCGGAGCGGAATACACTCAAGTAGTTTTTCATGATGCAATATTTTTTTTGAAAATCTAATCTGTTGATCTTCTTAAATATCTTGTGAGCAACTCATATGCAAAATTTGAGCACATTTGGATATGTATAGCTCATGTTATGAAGACCGCAAAAATTATGCATTTCAAATTAGTTTCATGCGTCGATTTTGTTGTCCTTAGATGAGTGACTTACACTCATCCAAATGGGCTCAAAATTTATATGTAGCCAAGTTATAGTATGACGGTGAAGATCAACGGTTTACATTTTGCAAAAAATAGTCTTGATATACAAACACACTTGAGTGTATTCGTGCGATCCGTACACTCGAGTGTATTCTAGCCTGACTCATATAGAGTCAGGCTAGAATACACTCGAGTGTATCCGGAGCAGAATACACTCAAGTAGTTTTTGATGATGCAATATTTTTTTTGAAAATCTAATCCGTTGATCTTCTTAAACATCTCGTGAACAACTCATACGCAAAATTTGAGCACATTTGGATATGTATAGCTCATGTTATGAAGACCGCAAAAATTATACATTTCAAATTAGTTTCGCGCGTCGATTTTGTTGCCCTTGGATGAGTGACTTACACTCATCCAAATGGGCTCAAAATTTTTATGTAGCCTACTTATAGTATGACGGTGAAGATCAACGGTTTACATTTTGCAAAAAATAGTCTTGATATGCAAACACACTTGAGTGTATTCGTGTGATCCGTACACTCGAGTGTATTCTAGCCTGACTCTCTCTCTCTCTCTCTCTCTCTATATATATATATATATATATATATATATATATATATATATATATATATATATATATATATATATATATATATATATATATATATATATGGGCGTTCATTCGTTGCCCGTGTGGGTAGCCTGGATTTTCGCTACCCTGCAGCCAAAAAAATAACTGTCCTGACCAAAAAAGTAAATCTGCTGTCAAAAAAGTAACTATGGTGGCCAAAAAAGTAACTCTGTTGGCAAAAAAAGTAACTCTGTACAAAATATACAACATATATATATATAAGGACGGGTTTTTTGATTTTGGAGGGTCAAATGATATTATTTTTGGCTAAAATTTTTTGGAGAGCTAGACAAAATAGTCCTCTACAATTGTGATTTTTTTTTGAAAAAAAGTGGTCGGAAGGGTAGGCGGGTAGCTACCCGCGCGGGCAATAAAGATGGGCCCTATATATATAGTCTCTCTCTCTCTCTCTCTCTCTCTATATATATATATATATATATATATATATATATATATATATATATATATGGCGTTCATTCGTTGCCCACGCGGGTAGCCTGAATTTTCACTACCCGACAGTCAAAAAAGTAACTCTCCTGGCACAAAAAGTAACTCTGCTGTAAAAAAAGTAACTATGGTGAACAGAAAGTAACTACACGAATAAAAGAGTAACTCTGTACAAAATATACAACAGATATATATAAGGACGAGTTTTTTGATTTTGAAGGGGAAAATGACATTATTTTTGGCTAAAATTTTATGGAGAGCTAGACAAAATAGTCCTCTACAATTGTAATTTTTTTTTTGAAAAAAAGTTGTCGGAAGGGTGGGCGGGTAGCTACCCGCGCGAGCAATAATTAGGTAGATTAGCGGAGCTACCCATTTCAGAAAATGTGATGGCACCGTTAGTAAATACTGGAAAAAAGTAAGGACACACCAGTACATTAAAGAAGAAAATAACAGAGCAATCTCCGCCCAGAAATCCATTTTCTACCTTCTTCCCGCTCCAGAATTCCCGAGTTCGTCAACCTTGCTCTCCATTGCCGACCCCCAACTGCCGAATCCTTCAGTCTGTGGTCTGCATTCCCCTACATTTGGTCGATTTAGTCTACATTTGCGCTACCGTGTCTGCCATTCTTCTCCGTTGTAGTGTTTGCCACTGTTTCTACCGCTGCTGCTTTAGCCGTCTCTGCCGCTGAGATCAAAATGGAGAGAACAAAGGTAAAAGCAAGGAAGGCGCCAAGTAAGGGAAGCAGAAAAGTAATAGAAAGTGAAGATTTAATAAGAAAATACTATGATGTTGTGGATAACATGGTAGAAGAGGTATTTGTAGACATAGTGTAAGGAGATGAAACGAAGAAGAGTGTTGAAGAGAACAACAAACATGCTATGATGAGAAAAGCAAAGAAAGGTAAGAAGAAGAAAGATAGTAGTAAGAAGACTAACACTCTCCAGAAGCCTGTTGGAGATGACGACGCATCAGGAGAGAAAGTTGCGGATGATGTTACTGAGAAACAATTGGCTGTAGTGCGTGAAGAGAATGAAGAGCCAGAAACAGAAGAGGCTGAAGGAGAAATATCTATAGTGAAAGAGAAAAGTTCTGGAGAAGAAGTGGTTGCTGAAGGTCCGAATGAAGAAACATGAGTTGAAGAGGAAGTGGTTGCTGAAGGTCAGAATGAAGAACTTGAATTTGATGAAGCAGAAGATCGCAAAGGAAAGTAGAAGCAGCCAAACAAAAAGGCAAAGCAAAGATTGTAGGAGAAGGTAATATTGTTTATTTTTATACTTATATACGAAAGTGTAACTTGTTGGACTAAAGACTAACAGTGCTAACAATAGAGTAACTTGTAGCAACCTAAGAGTATTTATGAGTATATAAAAAGTAACTAAATCAAATACGAAGTAACTTGGTTAACAGAAAACATATCTATATAAATTGGAAAGTAACTTCGAAAATAAAAAAATATCTCATACAATATAAGAGTATCAACCACAATACGAAGGTAATTTGGCTAACAAAAAAGTAACATTATGAAAATATATAGTTGCTCTTTATATCAGTAGGTGGAAAATGTTAACAAAAAAGTATTCGTATGGAATAAAGAGTAACAATATCAAAACAAAAATATGCATATGTGCTAGAAAGTAATATTGTGGACTGCCAAAAAGATAATTATACTCTACTCAATATATTTATGTATTTTTTATGTTAGCATAACCACTCTAATACTCCACACACTCACCTTATCTACAAATGATAACTGAAAAGTAAATTTACTGAATACAATGTAACTCTGAAAAATAAATAATAACTCTGAAAGTAAAAAAGTAACTACGTGAAAACAAGAGTAATTGCGACAGATAGAAAGTAACATGTTGAACTGATAAAGTAACACTGAATGCTAGAAAGTAACTAGACAAATTAACACAAACTTTTTGATATAGTTGCAGGTACACGAAAGCTTTTCCATAGATGCTACATAAAAAGTTACAACAACATACAAAACAACATGCTGTTTAGCACAAATCAAATGACGACGATGAAGTCAACCACATTTGCAAATCTGATAGCCATGCCTCATCTTACTATAGATGTAACTCTTTTAGAAGATTTGATAGAGAGATATGTTTAAGACGAAAAATTTATGTTAGCACCAGGTTTTGAGGCAAGGATGACTGTAGATGATGTAGGGGTGATACTAGGTTTGCCTAGTAAAGGTATGGATATAGTTCCATGAAAGCAATCACGAATTGTAAAAAAATATGGGATGATTTTGCTAATGCAACAAAAGGACAAGATAAAGTTGGTGAAAGTAGTAAGAAATTAAGAGAGAAGGATGTGTTAAGCAAGGAAAACTTGGGTAAACTTTGGCAGAAATTTGAAAAGAATGACTCCAAAGAAAACTACTAGAATATGTGTCGTGCATGGATGTTGCACTTGTTAGCAACATTCCTTTTACCGGACACCAACTATTGTGCCCCCATTTACCTTCTACACTATTTGGATGATGTAACTGCTACAGGGCAGTTAAACTGGGCAAAGTTAGTCCACGACAACATATTCAAGAGAATGAAAGTTTTAAGTGAGAATATAAGGATGAGGAGAAGAGGGGAAACCAGTAAAAGCACACTCTACACAATTGGATGTGTAATGTGCTTGTGTGTAAGTGACACATTGCATAGTTTCTTTGGTTACATTAAACAACCATATATGAACATTTAAAACTCTATTTTATAATTTTCTTGTCAACACATGTTTGGGCTTATGAGTTAACAGGGATAGCACAACCTACATTCCTTGAGGCAAAACCACAGATAAAAAGATGGGCAACTCATGTTAAGAGGGTGAATGATTTTGAAAGTTTGGACAATGAAAATGTAAGAATCTGTGTGGTTAAAGTGAAAATAAATATACAAATTAATATAAGAGTTTTATGATAAATTGATAAATATTGTGCACATGTTTCTGCAGTATTGAAGAAGGACGACAATGATGATTGGGAAGCTGCAAAGGCAGTGAAAGATTTGACTTATTATCTCGCAGCAAATAAAGCCAGGAGCAAGGTAGTTAGTAACAAGTTACTTACATCAATTAACACAAGCAGAGAAGTCTCAGAAATCTTGGAGAATAGAGTATTGATTCTTTAGGATGAGCTGAGACTGCAGAAGGAAACATGCAATATATTTACCCTAGAAGCTTTTACTACTTTAAGAGAAGAAAATGAGCAGTTGGAGAAAAGACTGGAGGAAGTTGAAGTTGAAAACATATTGCTAAGGAGGAAAGATGACAATGACAAGCATGTACAATATGCAGCTACACCAACTCCCAATTTCATTCAGAATGGAAGTTGGGATTCAGATGATTTAAGTGTAATTAGACAGATGACACAGGATCTGAGGAAAAGGTTGTTGGAAATGGACCAACATGGACCTTTAGAAGAAACACCAAGATTGAAGAAAGTTTGACTAAGGAGAAATGTAGTGGAGAAAAGCCATAAGAAAGATTCAGAGAAAGTGCAAGATGATAACAAAGACAAAGAAGTAGAAGCCCAAACGACAGAAAATGTCTCACAAGATTCAAAGAAAGTAGAAGAAGATCGAGCTGAAGAAACCAAAGAACCAACACAAGATGAAATGGAAAAAGATCCATCTGAAGAAGATCCAGCTGCAGAAAAAGACCCAGAAGAAAAAGAAGAACTAGCAGATAAAAAAGAGCCAGCAGAAGATGTAATGGAAAACATAATGATTGATATAGACATTGAAGTTGGGGTGAATGAAAGGAGATAAATTCTGGTGAAGTTGAGAAGAGAACAACTAAAATGTTGAGAAAGAGGAAGAGGAAGATGCAGACGGGCATTGGGAGCATAGAGGAAAATATCAAGATAAGAAGGCATGCATAGGTAAAATTTGTTTTGTAATGGTGCTCGTTCCATCAATGAAGCAACTGTCTGAGCTGAAAAGTAAAATATGTCATTCGTAAAGTAAGTATGTTAATAGAAAAAGTAACTGTGATAATGATAGAGTAGTATTATGGAATCTAAAATAATATTATGGACTAAATAATAGAGTAAATGTAAGAATATATGTCTTTTACATAGACTACTAACCAAATTTACACTTCAAAAACAACAAAAGAATTCAACATTCATAGGATTCGAGCACTTCAAAACAAAGGAAATGAAAGAGGATGACCAAGAATTTATTGAGAACATCGATGAAGTGTAAGTATATACTTTTTAAAGTTTGATGAGTCACATGTTTATTATAAATTAGTTGATCCTAAGTGATTCTTTCCCTTTTCAGAAAGGCCATGATCAATTATAACGATCCTGTTATATATCTCAGGTATGTCCAACATAATTAGGATGTTGAAAACACTTGACATATTATTGTGACTGTTGCTAAATAATAGTATAATATATCAAGATATAAAGTTACAGTTTGAAAAAAGAGTAAATACAACAAAGGAAAAGTAACTCGTCCAACAAAAAAGTAACTGTGTAATGTACAACATAACTGATTGAACTGGGAAAGTAACACAACAAATCAAAAGGTAACTATGTAAATTACAACGTAACTATCAAAAGTACTAGTTAAGTTTTTTTTTGGGTGAAAACATCATATCTCCAGGTGAGTCTAGCATGGCCGTGGTGGACACCATGGCCGTGGGAGGGGAGATGATGGTGTTTGTGGTACACAGACATGCCCGTTCTTCAATGCGGCCGTGGTATTATCAAGGATGAAGATAACAAAGATTCATATTTCTATTTATAAAGTAATTCTGTTGACCTTTAAGTAATAATATGAACTGTAAAGTAACAGGAATAGCTAAAAAGTAACTGGTGCACACAAAACATTTCTTTTTGACACAAAGAGTAACTCTGAGGTACAAAAAGTAACCTTCAAAAATACAAGTAAGTTAGTGATTAAGTATAGGAGAATGACCATGATCTTCAGCAAGGATTAATTAGTATCAAAAAGGAATTCTGAAATATGATACTAATATAATGGAAATAGGAGACTAATTAAAAAATACATATATAACATAAAATGGAAAAACATATCACAAAGCAAACAAAATTTGGAGTATCTTTATAAAGGATTTAAATTCGATACAATGACAACTACATAGAAAAGAGTAAGAATAAAACTAAATTCTAATCAAATGTCAATTAAAACTGTTCCACAGTACATCTAATCCATTATTATTACATCAAATTTTTACATAACTCACACACTAACCAATTGGATAACATTAGAGTAAAACTAGTGAATAAATCAACTTCAACAGTAACAATATCAGCAGTAGTAGCAAATCTGCAACTTCAGCAAACCAAAAACAGGAAGCCCACAACAGACCACAGTAGCGGTAACAACAAATCCACAACTTCAAGAAGCCAACAATTGGAAGCCCACAACAGCCCACAACAACAGTAACAACATTACCAAAAGCATTCGAACAGAAGGAGTAGGGAGCACCATTACAGATCAACCAAGAAAAGTAAACTTATCAAGTCAGGAACAACACGGTCCAAAAAAAGTATCTCTATGAATAGAAAAGGTAATCATGAGAATAGAAAATTTTGAAATCTTCGTGGAGCTTTGAATCTCTAAATCCAACTAAAAATGGGATTAACAATTCCTTTCAATCTGATATTCAACCAAACAATACAAAAATTAACATTGGATTCTTTGCATATAAGAATACTATCCTTTCCCCCTTTAGGAGCATCCAAATTAGTAAGGAAAAGTAGTAACATTCTTGTGCAATCTAGCATTGCAAACCATCCAACACCCCTCATGAATAATCGAGCTGACCATAAAGGTATTGGGATAGCCAGATCGAATGCCTCTTAGGAATCCAAGGATCAAGCCATAGGAAAGTGCTGGCTCCATCATCAATCCTTTAATAAATCAGCTGTCTAAACTCATCCAAAAGTCTCAAAAGTTGAGTGAAATACCAAGAATGATGACTAGATAAGGTAATGTTCCAAAACACTTCTTGTTGACACAAAGAGTAACTCTAAGGTAAAAAGTAACCTTCGAAAATACAAGTAAGAAAGTGATTAACTATAGGAGAATGAGCCTGATCTTAAGCGCTGATTAATTTGTATCAAAAAGGAATTCTGAAATGATACTAACATATCACACAACAAACAATTTTGGAGAATCTTTATAAAAGATTTAAATTTGATACAATTGAAGCTACATAGAAAAGAGTAACAATAAAACTAAAGTATAATCAAATGTCAATTACAACTGTCACACAATACATCTTGTCCATTAGAGTTACATAAGATTTTGACATGACTCACACACTAAACAATTGGATAACATTAGAGTAAAACTAGTGAATAAATCAACTTCAACAACAACAATATCAGCAGTAGCAGAAAATTCACAGCTTCAGGAAACCCACAACAGTAGTAACATCAATAGCAAAAGAATTCGAACAGGAGGAGTAGGGAGCACCATTACAGATCAACCAAGAAAAGTAAACATATCAAGTCAGGAACACCATGGTCCATAAAAAGTATCTCTGTGAATAGAAAAAGGTAATCATGAGAATAGAAAAATAACTATGTGGAATAAATAGTAGAAGAAGAAGCTGAGTTCAAACACACACATATTTCTTCAAAGGGCAGTTTCTACTATCATGGTTAACACCATATTGTAGACAATTCTTACACTGTCTCATTTTCGACTGAGAAATTTCAACTCCATATTTAAACCTCACATCAGTCGATCTAGGTCTCCCTTTAGTTTTGCAAATACTAGGGATATAGACCTTGACAGTAGAAGAAGAAGCTATATTAGAAGTAGTTACACCAGCACCATCATCATCATCAAGATCTAACTCTAAAAGCTCTTTTCGCAAAGCTAACAGTTTTTCATGGCAAAGATCTATAGTGTTGTTCCTACATGCTATGTTGACAATTGAATTGCAAGCAGAAACAAGCTGAAGTGTCCTCCCAGTGGATGGATGCTTAACTGATGCTTTGCCAAAAATTAAAGGATGTTCTCTATATCCTTTAGTCCACCTATTTAATATGTATGGCTCGGGAAGAGTGCAAAGGTCACATCTCTTCAAATAAGACAAAATGTTCCTACATGGAATACCTTTGAATTCCAACATGAAGCAATTGCATGAAACCATATCAATAGATGAGTCTTTCTTCAAGATACAAGGAGATCCAAAACCACCAAGACGATACACCTCAAAGACACATTCTTCAGAATTTTCCTTTACATTGTACACCATGCTTTGATGAACCTCAGACGGAAAGATCTTAAAAATGGACTTGGTGTATATACCTCTCATTTGCTCCTCCAGAGACAACAATGATGACAAACGAAGATTGTTGTACTCGTCATCAAAATCTTTGAAATTTTCAATCTCCCGTACATGAGAGTAAGCAGTCTCTAAGCAACATACAAGTTCAAACAGAGTTTTCCTACTGTTGACATGACTTGTAATGAAAGCATTCAAGCTCTCAGTTCTTTGCGTTGTCCTCATACCAGCAAAGGAGGAATCCTGCATAAAATATGGAACCCAATCCCACCGCATAGCATACATATAAGAAAACCAACTAATAGACAATAGGTCATTCTCTTCAACTACATAATTCCAACTCTCTTCAAATGTGTATGTATCATCTATGTTCCATACACAATCATTCAAAGAGCTAATGATCTAATCCTTGTTAAGAATGCCACCAAGCTTAGAGGGAAGCTTCTCTAGGATGTGCCAGCTGTAGAAACAATGCTTACAATTTGGAAAAACAGTAATGATAGCAACATTCATAGCCAGGTCTTGATCGGTTATAATGGAAACTGTCTCTTTTCCAAAACAAAGTAAGTATTGCTTGAAAACCCAAATAAAAGAGTAGTACTTCTCATCAACCAACAGAGTTGAGGCAAACAACACTGTCTTGCGATGGTGATCCACACCACCAAACATTCCAAAAACCATGGAATACTTATTGGTACGATAAGTCGTATCAAATACGATCACATCACCAAACAATGCATAGTCATCAACAGAAGTCGGGTCAGACCAAAACAAATGTGTCAAGCAACCATCAGAAGCATTTTGATAAGAATAAAAGAATTTAGAATCTAAAACCTTCAAGCTTGCAAAAAGATTCAAAACCATGTCCACATCATATTTAGATGACTCCTTCCTCTTTCTACCGAGGTATCCATGATCTTGTCTATTTGTAAATGTCAAAAATTTCATAACCACCAGACTCAGTTGTGCATGATCAATGCAAGTTGTCTGGAGATAGGTATATTTGCTTGACTCATAGAAGAAAACATCTCTTTTTGAGTTTGGTCAAGAGATGAATTATACTTCAAGTAGTGCAAGTGAGAATCATTGACAAGATCATGATTGTGTTCATCAACAAAAGCAGTAACAACCCATACGGATGAAGACTTATCTAGTGTAAATCGGATCATTGCTTTACAACCACATCTTTTCACAGAACGCTTTTGCTTCTTGGATAACTTCTCATGTAAATCACCAACATTTTTGCACACAGGACTCAAAAGACCTTTGGATCTCTTAGAAAAACTAATATCACCTTGCTTATCACATACCAAATCTTTAGTAAGAAAAATCTTAGTACCTCGTTCATAACGATTATCATCTTTCCTAACATTAAACCCAATCATACCAGCATATCTATAGTAAAATGATATGCCATCATCTAAACTTCCAATTTGAAGTCCAATTCTAGGGACATCAACTAAGGACACAATATCAACAACAACAGATGAAGAAGAATGAACATTATCATCATCAATACCAATAATAGCATTATCAACATTAGTATCAAGACTAAGATCCAATACAAATTGCAAAAAGTAACTCTGTAAAGTAATTGTAACTATATAAATAAAAAAGTAACTAAGACATCACAAAAAATAACTACAACAAACAGACATCACAGAAAGTAACTACAACAAAATAGAAAGTATGACTGTATTTCTACTAAATAGACAGATACATTGAAAATACTAAAAAACTTCATTTAAAGTCAAATAGCACTCTCAGACGGTGCTCTGTAGGGTTTCTTGGAGACGGCGCTCTGCGATCGCATGCGTGGAGGAGGCACTGGCGGCCGTGGTGGCCGCGGCGCAGGAAGAGGATACTTCAACATTGCTCGCACATCCGACACTGGGAGAACTGAATGTCCGCCGGAACCGATCATTGATGTCCCTCCTTGGACGGCGGATGGTAACACCGATGCCATGCTCGAGGAACCTGCTGCAGTACTAGAGAAGGCAGCTATGAATAGTCCCCGTTCTCAAGTCTCTTACCGCGATGTGGTATCTGGTCACTCAGACAACACCTCACCATTGGTTGGGCCTACATCACCAGACGTTCTAAAACCAGAAGACATACACGTCGACCGTAGCGGCGCCCTCCCCCATATCACTATCAATCCGGGTGCGCTACCACCACTGTTGGAACCATGGAAATTTGCAGTCGTTATCAAGGTCATCGGGATCAACGTGGGCTTCACCGCTCTCGTCAACCGTATCATGTCATTATGGAGGCTAACAGAGCAGTTCTGCGTGGTGGATATTGAGTTGGGATACTACATAATCCAATTGAGCAACCACAGTGATTACATCCGAGCGCTGATAGAAGGCCCATGGACGATATTCAGAAATTATATGTCTGTCCAATCTTGGTCTTCATCCTTTCTTCCTACGGATCATATTCCTCGTAAGCTTGTGGTTTGGCTAAGGATCCCAGAACTCCCGGTCTTCCTCTACCAATACGAACTGCTATCTAGTATCAAAGATGTTGTGGGGAAAACGATTAAGGTGGATACCACAACATTGTCTGGCCATCGTGGCAAATTTTCTAGGTTAGCAGTCGAGGTGGACACAGGGAAACTGCTGCTGCCGGCCATCTACCTTAATGGAGAATACTATCGACTCGAATATGAAAACCTACCTACTGTCTGCTTAAAGTGTGGAAGGGTTGGGCACGATGGAAAAGACTATACTTTTATCGCGCCCTTCATCCCTTCAGATCCTCATCCTCGTCGGGCCCTGCTTTATTGAATCCTGCTACATACACCATGCAAATCCACACCAAGAAACCTGATCGGCATCCCCCTCCAGTGAAGAAGCCTTCCCGTGTGAGAGCTGACCAGGTGGATGATAGCGTCAACCCCAGCAAGCAGGTGGATGCTAGCGTTGATGATCCCCCACCACCGGAAGAAAAACCTGTGGGGGATGACGATTGGCAGACGGTCCATTCCAAGAAACAAAAGAAGAGAATCCAGAAAGAAAGGCTGCAAAATCAAGCTAACCAAAGCAAGAGCATGCCACCGTCGGAAACCAATAGAAACAGCAAGGACAATAACACTGCAGTCACTCTAGTTGATGATGGCACTTGTTCGGGCAGGTACCAAGAACTTGCTGCCGACTCCCCCTTCCAGTTTGTCTCCAAAGAAAGTCCGGTGGTTCCCATTCCCACACATCAGGGTTTCCATTGGGGTGATAGGGGGGGGAGGAGGAGGAGTCCTCCTCAGAAGTAGGAGGATCGTGTACCAAACTGTCAGCCCAGGACGGGAGAGAAAAAGGAAAGCTTGCACAATATGTGGGTTATATGAGTCAAGGACCAGCGACTAAGCGGGCAATTGACTTCAGCAATGAAATAGTGGAAGTTCATGATGATGAGATGGTCGGTGACGATGCTTCCATCGGCCTGTGCGCAGCCATTGTTTAGTGGTTGCACCTCATTCCCTATCTCCCTTAATGATTAATATCCTCTGCTGGAATATACAAGGTGCTTGTCTCAAGAAGAAAATTTGGATTCTCAAAGACTACAAAAGGAGATACAAACTTCATTTGCTTGCTATTGTTGAGCCACGTATTAGTGGCACCAAAGCTGAAAATGTTATTCGGCAACTTGGTTTTTCTTCTTCACATCGTGTAGAAGCCATCAGCTTCTCTGGCGGTATCTGGCTCCTCTGGGATGACGCCCGCTGCTCGATTGAGGTTGTTCAAAACCACCATCAATTCATTCACTATTTCGTCAACAACTCCTGGCACTTGACTATGGTGTATGGGAGCACCAATCCCTCCAAGAGAGATTTCCTCTGGAACAGACTTCGTGAGATTGCTACTACTGTTCATGGTGCCTGGGTAGTACTTGGCGATTTCAACACAATGTTGGATACATCTGAAAAGCTGAATGGACATTCTTTTGATCGTCGCTCCATTCCGAAGTTCAAATCCACCCTTCTTCAAATAGGTCTCGCTGATGTGAAAACAAACATGCCTTTCTTTACTTTCAAGCATCTCCAACTTCTTGAGCGACTGGATAGGGTCATCGCCAATGTGCTTTGGATGACTCAGGCTACTGCCACCTCTATTGATATTCTTCCTCGACTTTACAGTGACCACAACCCGCTCCTTATCCATGCAAGCCCGCCTAACAGTAGAAGACATCGTCCTTTCCGTACCAAGGACAACTGGTCCCTCATGCCCGAGTTCAAACAAGTACTCCACAACGCTTGGGATCCCTATAAGAGTTTCACTGATGCTCTCCCTACTTTTGTACGGCTGCTATGAAATGGGATGATAACCAACGCCATTCCAACAAAAAGCTGAAGAATAGAATCCTTTGTAAACTCAACAAGCACCAGGTTTCAACTGAACTCTCAAATTCCTCTTCTTTTACTCTCACCATGGATAGTTTGCAAGATGCGTACAACAACATTCTTCTCCAGGAGGAGGCTGACTGGCGACAGTGAGCCAATATTAATTGGCTTAGTTTGGGGTACGAAAATACAAAGTTCTTTAACACCAATGTCAAATCTCGGCGACGTCACAACAAAATCTCCCGCCTTAAAGATCTTAATGGCAGCTGGGTTGATAGCCCGACTTGCGTGAAAGACATGGTGCGTACCTTCTTCCTCAACCTGATGACGGCGCCCACTGCAACTCCCATGACTACAATGTCAGTGAAGGCCTTCCCTGGTTCCTTCCTGCATCCTAGTACTGATGAATGCACTCTCCTCCATCAAACTCCTACTGCTGTAGAAGTTAAGAAAATCATGTTCTCTATGGCACCAAACAAGGCCCCTGGGCCTGATGGTGTTTACAACTCTTTCTTACAGAAGAACTGGACTTGTGTCGGGCCCTCACTTACCCACACAGTGCAAGCTGCCTTCCACATTGGTGTTATAGATGATCGTCTTGCCGACTCTCTCACTGTCCTGATTCCTAAATGTACATAGCCTCAGTCATGTAGTGATCTGCGACCCATCTCTCTGAACAACACTTGCTTCAAGCTCATCTCCAAAATACTTGTGGAACGCATTAAGCCCCTTCTCCACAATTGGGTCTCTGAAATGCAATCCAGTTTCATTCCGGGCAGAAGAATCATAGACAATATCATCCTCGTTTAAGAAGTCATCCATACCATGCGTAATAAACACAGTGGGAAAATGATGGCATGTATCAAAATTGATTTGGCAAAAGCTTTTGACAAAATGGGCTAGCCTTTTATCCTTGATACTCTACAACACACT
This sequence comes from Alisma plantago-aquatica, assembly GCA_963693085.1. Classification (NCBI taxonomy): domain Eukaryota; kingdom Viridiplantae; phylum Streptophyta; class Magnoliopsida; order Alismatales; family Alismataceae; genus Alisma; species Alisma plantago-aquatica. Next base: position 815,207,970 of record OY856410.1, read on the forward strand.
GAACTTCCTGAGAAAGTTACCAACATCATCATGCAAATTGTGACCAAGGGTAATATGTCCATCCTTTGGGAAGGTGTCCCACTTGAGCCGTTCAAAACCTCCCAAGGTGTTCACCAGGGAGATCCTATTAATCCTTATATCTTCATTCTTTGTATGGAAAGGCTTAGTCAGGCTATCTCACTCGTAGTTGAATCTGGTGAGTGGAGGCCAATTCGACCGTCCCGCCATGGGCCACCTCTGTCACACGTTCTTTTTGCGGATGATATCCTTTTAATGGAAGAAGCATCCACGACACAAGCAAAAGTTATCAATAACGTGCTTACCACCTTCTCTAAAGCATCCGGACAGGTGATCTCCAAGACAAAATCAAGATGTTTCTTCTCTCCTAATACTCCACGCAAGACCATTGCCTCATTTAGTCAAAGATTGGGTATCCAAAGTACCTCGGATTTTTGGAAGATATTTAGGTGTCCCCATCTTGCACCATCAGATTAATAAAGCAACACACTCTGCGATCGCTGACACCATCAAAGATCGTATGTCTAGCTGGTCAACCCGCTACTTATCCCTTGCCGGAAGGATCACTCTTGCAAAAGCCACTCTTCAAGCTATTCCAAGCTATGCCATGCAGTCTGTTCAACTATCTCCATCACTTTGTGATGATATCAACAAGCACATCAAGAGTTTCATTTGGTCCGGTGGTAGGACACATCACAGCCTTTCTCTTGTCTCCTGGAAAGTTCTCACTCTGTCCAAAGATGAAGGTGGGCTTGGAATCAAGGATGCACGAATCCAAAATCAAGCACTTATGCTTAAAAATGTCTGACTCTTTATTACAAATCCGCATGCCCTTTGGGTATGGATGTTGAAAGATAAGTACATTAAGAATGGGACACTTATTAATAAGGCCTGTTCCTCGGCGTGGGCGTTCATTCAAAAAAATCTGCCTGACATTCAGCTTGCCTCTGGTGTCACCATTAATAGTGGCACTTCCACAAATGTCTGGACCGCGAAGTGGTTGCATGACCTTTCTATGCGAGACCTGGAACCTAACCTCCTGCCGCCCCAAGGACTTGAAGATCTTTCTGTAAATTCCATGGCACTAGACAATGGTGACTGGGATTGGGCTTTCATCCACGAGTACCTACCTGAGAGTTCTTGGCACCACATACGTCACACCCATCCACCGGCCATTGTAGCAGGTGACGATGAGTGGTACTGGCCGCTCACTCCCTCAGGGACTTTCACTACAAAATCTATCTACACATGGCTTCGTAGCAGCTCGCATACTGACAGTGACGGAAATTGGAGCTCCATTTGGAAACTTCAACTCCCTGCCCCCTTCAAGACTTTCCTCTGGCTCCTTCAACACAAGTCGCTGCTTACAAACATGGAGAAAGCTCGACGCCATATTCCCACAGACGTTACCTGCCCCGTATGCAACAATGCCGCCGACACCCTTCTGCACTGTTTCCGGGACTGCCCGCCAAGCAGGAATGTATGGCTCGCCCTGAGCACCCCTCTAGCCTTCTTCCTGTTGACAGAAGATTCCTGGCTTCTTGAAATTCTCTCCTGTAAATGCACTGATGAGGAGTCCATGATCCCCATTGTGGTCGTTTGGGCCATCTGGCTGCACCGCAATGGTTTCATCCATAACCAACAGTCTCTCACGACGGCTCAGAGTGTTGCTTTCATCAAGAACAAAGTCCATGCTATTTTGAGCATCCCTGCCATGATTATCAACACTCCTACCGCATCCATGACAGTTATCAGACCACATGCTACGCACAACATATTGATATTTGTTGATGCCTCCTTTTCTTCATCGTCTGCTGCTGCCGGTATGGGTATTCATGTTGTGGATGATAATGGCAGACACATAATGGGCTATGGCTCACCCAGCTGCGCCGGTTCGGCATTGGAAGCGGAAATCCAAAGCATCCTTTGTGCCTTGGAGCTCTGCAAAACTATGGGGTGGCGCTCCCCTGCCATCCTGTCGGATGCTCTCAATGCGGTTCACATCGCTACTGAGATCGATCCTGCAACAACCATGCTCCGCCCCCACATGAGGCGTCTTAGGATGCTTTGTGAAGATGTGGGAAAACCCTTCTTCTCACATGTACCTAGGAAATTTAATAGGATTGCCGATGGCATAGCTCGGTTCTCCAAAAAATCCTCTAGTCCTTTTTCTTTTTCTTCAAATCAGCCTTCTTGGCTTAATATAGATTTAAATGTATGCATTTCTGAAATTTGGCCTGTAATAGAGAGCAGGATGAATGAAAGCTAATCTCTATGGTTCCCAAAAAAAAGACAAATAGCACGAAAAGAAGGAATATAGATGGGATTATACTTACCATGTAATCAACTGCTCAAAAAAGAAGTTGGTATTAGGTTGTCAACATGGATCCCGTATGTAGAAAAAGATCAAGAAGCCATTGTTTCAGCAAATGACTATTGTAGATGTTCGATTGCTTAAGAGAGTTCTTCCTCTGCTTGCTGGGATGACTATCATAGGCTACGCATGAAATGTAAATGGTAATCCATCAGGGGATCTAATAGATTTAAGTACCTGCATTACAATTATCAATAATCAAGAATTATGGAGAGTCTAAAGCAATTTCATATGGGACAAACTTCAACTCAAAACCCATCAAATTGAGGACCTTCTCAGACGCGCCGGTCACCCACACCAACGAAGAACCTACAACTCCAAAAACTGGTACTCAAATGTAGTAGCCACCCAGAAGAAGTAACAACCTACAACTATATAAAGCACAACTCTAGAAAGGGAGCGGAAGTCCAGAAAGGTTGCAAATGGGAGAGAATCAAAAGTAATCAAACGAAAGGATCCGATGTGGAAAAGAAGAAAGAGGATTCATGGGGCCAACATCGGGCTGACGGCGGAAGACAGGAAAGGATACATGATCTGAAATTTAGATTTCACATTATTTATAAAAATTACCACCGCATCAAAGAGACAAGTAGCATATCTACAGTACCCACGCGGGTAATGAAAAAACATCCCATATATGTATATGTATATGAATACACACACACACACACACACACACACACACACACACACACACACACATATATATATATATATATATATATATATATATATATATATATATATATATATATATATATATATATATATATATATATATATATATATATATATATATATATATATATATATATATATGGGCCCATTTTTATTGCCCGCACGGGTAGCTACCCGCCCACCCATCCGACCACTTTTTTGAATTTTTTTTTGCAATTGTAGAGGACTATTTTGTCTAGCTCTCCAAAAAGTTTTAGCCAAAAATAATATCATTTGCCACTCCAAAATAAAAAAACTTGTCCTTATATATATCTACTGTATATTTTGTACAGAGTTACTCTTTTATTCGTATAGTTACTTTCTGTTCACCATAGTTACTTTTTTGACAGCAGAGTTACTTTTTTGGCCAGGAGAGTTACTTTTTTGGCTGCCGGGTAGCAAAAATCAAGGCTACCCGCGCGGGCAATGAATGAACACCCTATATATATATATATATATAGCATATCTATAGTACCCGCACATGTAATGAAAAAACAGCCTATATATATGTATATGTACGTATATATATATATATATATATATATATATATATATATATATATATATATATATATATATATATATATATATATGGGTATATCTTCACTACCCGTGCGGGTAACTAAGATTCGCTACCCGTGCATCAATTTTGTAATGGGATGACAGATATATGTAATGAGACAACCAAATTTGTAATGAGACGACCGAAATTGTAATACAAAAACTCATTTTGTATTACAACGCTGTTACAGTAATAAATATATATTTATTACTGTAACAGCGTTGTAATACAAAATGAGTCTTTGTATTACAATTTCGGTCGTCTCATTACAAATTTGGATTGTCTCATTACAAATGCATACCTTCCCATTACAAAATTGATGCACGGGTAGATAATCTTAGTTACCCGCACGGGTAGCGAAGATATACCCTATATATATATATATATATATATATATATATATATATAGACACATATATATACATGTATATATACCTATATATACGTATATATATATATATATATACATACATATACACACACATATATATACATATATATATACATACGTATATATATATACATACGTATATATATATACATATATATACATACATACATATATATATGTATATATATATATGTATATATATATACATATATATATGTATATATACGTATATATACATATATATACATATATATACCTATATATACATATATATATACATATATATACACACATATATACATATATATACATATATATACATATATATATATATACACACACACACACACACACACACACACACACATATATATATATATATATATATATATATATATATATATATATATAGAGAGAGAGAGAGAGAGAGAGAGAGAGAGAGAGAGAGTCAGGCCAGAATACACTCGAGTATACAGATCACGCCGTACACCTCAATGGTGTTTGCATATGTAGACCATCGTTTTCCAAGATCTAGTCCATTGATCTTCATGGTTACAATAATAATAGGCCACATACAAAATTTGAACTCATTTGGATGTGTGTAAGTCACTCATCTAAGGAAAACAAAATCGACGTACAAAACTAATTTGAAATACATGACTTTTGCCTCCTTTAGATGCACAACCTATAAGTGTCCAAATGAGCTAAAATTTATTATATATTATGTTCTTATGATAATTAAGAAGATCAACGGTTTAGATTTTTCAAAAATTTATTTCATCTTAAAAAATGACTGAGGTGTACGGTGCCTCCGGTACACTCGAGTGTACACTAGCCTGACTCATATATATATATATGTCTATTTGAGATTGATTTTAGGCATTAGGTACATGAAAATGATCATTCAATCAAGCCCTAACTTGGTCTACTTTAAGTCAAAAGCAATGAAAATGTAATTTTGTGGAGAACGACCCAAAACCCTTAAGACAATTTTTGTTGTCATTGGTATTGATGTTGTGACTTGTAACTAAGATGAGAAAAAATTAGGAGCACTTCATTCCAACGCTTTAATCACTTTTATGACATTTTTTAAAATGCATCACATGCTGTTTTGTCGGTCAAGTTTCCCTCTTAAAAACTCGACCGACGCCTAGGATGGGTTTTGGCAATGTCTAGGTTCGACCGAGTTTACCCCAGGATAAACTCGACTGACACCCTACACCGGCGAACCGATTTTAAGCCATCAAAAAAACAGTTAATTCACACACTTTAATCACTTTTATGATATTTTTCAAAATACATCACAAGTTGTTTTGTCGGTCGAGTTTCCCTTAGAAACCTGACCGACGCCTAGGATGGGTTTTGGCAATGTCTAGGTTCGACTGAATTTATCCCAGAATAAACTCGACCGACACCCTGTACTGTAAAACTAATTTTTAAGCCATAGGTCGAGTTTCATCCAGGATAAAGTCGACTAGTAATTCAAAATTAGTTTGTTGCATAGTGCAATCGACCGAGTTACCTTTATGATAACTCGACCGACTATACTGTACGTAATGTGCAGAAAAAGTGATTCTAGATGTTGAAGTGTTGCAAGTATCCAAAATAGATCCGTTGCAACACCCCAAAATGACTAGAAATCGTTCTGGTGCAAAAAAACACACCAAGAACTCCCTCATCACCGAAAAGAAGAGACAGAACAAGAAAGTTCACCTATGGGAAGTGAGGATGCTTTTACGCATGGCAAAATACCTTGACTAACCCATCTGCATCGACATGCACACCAAATCATGCCTAACACTTGATGCTGCCAGGCTATATGTGGCTAGTGGACATCCCCAACTATAAATGGGACTCCTTGGGCTTCATCCCAAGTTTACTCCTTCATGATATTCAAGCTTCTCGCTATAGTTGAGTGATTTCCATCTACTAGAGCCACTTTCTCTCTCTTGATTACAAATCCAAATATCCATATAAGTGAAATAGGGTATGTGTGAGAGAGCTACTCCATTGTACTCTGGTAAATCTCTCAAAGATTCCCTTTCCCAACTCCTTTCCAAAGATCAAAATTTGTGAAAGCTTCTCCAATGTAAAGGAGAAGGTGAAAAACTTCTCTAAGTTGAAGGAGAAGGTGAAGGCTGAAGAGCCATGAAAAGAATGGGTAATTCCTTTAAGGAGGAAGACTTGTTGTAAGAAGGGGAGCTCCTTGATGAAGGTGTTCAACTTCTTGCAAAAGTGGGTAAACCCTTGTAGAGGTTGAAGATCTTGCTCAAAGGATAGGTAACACCTTGTAAGGTCTATTGGCTCCTTTTGGTCCTTAAAGAGGAAGGCTATGTATCCTTGCCCTACAAAAGGAAGGTCTAATTGTGTGTCTTATAATGGAATATAAGTATGCAATGGTCACAAAATCCTAGGGCTTGACCTCTCTAGGTAGTGGACTGACTTTCTCCTAGTTTGGAGATTGGAACCACCCTACATAGCTTGTTCTTGATCTTATTAATATCTCTCATCAGAGTGGAAGGGCACACCCAATAATATCGTGGTGAGCCGAGGGAGAGGCAAAGGAGGGAGGGGCGACGGGCAGAACCCTACAGTCAGCACTGAAGCAGGGAGGGAGAATGAGTCTGAGTCGGCTACGATTCCTCTGTCAGGCTCAAGTGAGGCCAACAGAACAAAATCATCCACCTCAACCCTGAATCGTGGGGCTTGAAGGGCTCAGACACCTCTGTCAACTACCACCCAAGGTCCTTCCTCCTCAACACCTCTGCCATAGGAAAGGGATGCATCCCGGTTGCTTTCCCTGGATCTCGATTGGTTTCAAACCACTCGACTGGGAAGAGTGTGCGAGGATCCCCCTATCATCAAGTACGTGGAGCCTACCGTGAAGAACGAACATAAGGTTTTCTCATTCTCAAGCAAAAGTGAAGCTCCGCCTACCTGGAGGGAATACATCTCGCTCCAATTCACTGGGAGAAAGCCGTTCAAGGGCCAGATCTAAGGGTGGATCAAGAGGAGATGGAGGCCCATCGACGAGTTTCAGATAGTGGCACAAGAAACATAGGAGTTTGTTATCAAACTCCCCACCGACACCGAAAGGGACCGAGTCTTAGAGGAAACTCTATGGATGCTGGACGGCACCCTCATCATCACGCACGCGTGGGAGCCAGGAGAACCACTCCAACCCCTTTCCTTCAAGAAGCTCCCTGTTTGGATGAAAGTCAAGAATTCGGGGACCCCCTGGACGCTGGATCGGCTTGCCGGTACAGCTAGTCTTCTCGGTCGCCCCGTTGATTTCGGTGAAGCAAATCTATCAGCGAATTGCATCAAGGAGGCACTTGTCTGCGTGGAGCTTGATTCTAGTGTATGTTTCCCTTCTGGGGTCTTAATCGAAATGGATGAGATCCAGAAGAAATTCCACGTTGAATACATCTCCAAGCCCACCATCTATTCCAAATGCAAAAGATTCGGGCACCGATTCAGTTCATGACCCTTGGAAATTAGATGCAAGCCTCTTGGCAGTGATCTACAAATACGGCCAGGGTGACCTGAACGCAACCCAAACGCTCGAGGAAATGCTAGTAAGGCCAACAATCCAACTAGAGATCTTTCTGAGCGAAGGAGGACGGATACGGGTGAGCCCAAGGAGCAAAATACAGAGCCTGATATGTATTGCGAACCCTTCTTCTTGACAACAGAAGGTCTTGACCTGGGTTGGGAGCTTTCAGTTTCCAACATCAAGATCACACCGCAGTGCAACCGGATTCTACAGTCCTCTGGCTTCTCGTTGGAATTCAACAGAGGTGGTGAACCATCCTCTGAAGAAGAGTCCATCTGCTCCTACGATCTGGATCAAGATCTACAACTCGAATTCAAACTCAGCGAAAGTCCTAAGCTAAGGAAAAAGAAGAAGAAGACATGAAGGATCAGAGCGGACGAGATCCCCTGGATTGATGACTCCATATGACCCGGGCACCTCTTCCTCTTGCTACTTAGGTGGCCTTTGTTTACAATTAGTGCCTTGAAGGTAATATGATGAAGATCCTCTGAAGACAGATAGCTTAGACCTTCCTGGAAGGATTAGATGGTTCCTTCTTCCCATCTATCACACTTTCTACAGTGAGATTATTGCTAGTTGATGGCTTGGGTCGAGGTAGCTGTTTATACCCAAAGGAGGGAATGATCGACCCTGTTATCTTGATTTTCCAGCACATATTATCTTTGTAGGCAATGTGAATTTTCCTGGATAGGTTGTTTTATGCTTGATGGCGAATATAACCTATGGTTGAGTGGCTATTCAGTTCCGATCAGTGGAGATTGAAGGTCGAGCACTGTCCTAATAGTACACTGCTGCTATATGACATTGAGAAGATCTTTGGCTCCCATCGAAGGATGCATACATCTAGAGTTCCATTGCCTATTGCTTCCTATCTGGTGTAGTCCAAATTTTGTATTAATTTCATAGAGTACTTGTATTTGTTTAGTAGGTGTTAGTCTGGAAAATTTCCCTATTCCCAGTGTCAGAAGTAATGGAGATACATTGTGTTTGCTCATTACTAGTAGTTCTTGTTTCTTTTAGGGATCTATGTCTCTATACATGTACCCAAAGTTTTTTGGTATTAAGTAACACACATTTTTGTCTGACCAAAAAAATTAATCTCTCTCATCCTTGCTATGTTTGTTTAGTTGCACATCGAATTCTATATTTGCAATCCTATATCTTGAAGTAATTTGACAATCTAATGAATATTGTACAAGTGTTTTTATCTCTACTCACCCCGTCTAGAGCCTATTGATCCTACAAATGGTATCAGAGCCATGGTCTTCTCTGATAAGATCTCCCACGAGACAAGAAGATGGGAGAAAACCTTCTAGGTTCTCTCAACTTGGAGGGTGCATTCTCTATGAGACCTCCAATCTTCTACGACACAAACTTCTTTTATTGGAAGCGATGGATGCAGTTCTACTTGCAAAGCATGAGCTACGACACATGGAAAGTAGTCATCCTTCCCTACAAGAAGTTAGTCAGATCTGTAGCTATTTGAGATGAAGTTACACTCAAGAAGGCATAGTTGAATTCCATGGCCATACCCTCACTCCTTTCGAGTTAAACTAGATCTCTTATTGGGATAAAACCCATGAGACATGGAACAAGTCATGCATCATCTATGAAAGGACCAATCAAGTCCAGGAGTCCAAGGTCTACATGCTCAAAGGTCTCCTTGAGAACTTCAAGATGGGAAACAAGGAGAGAGTGGCTGATATTTACTCAAGGCTCAACACCATAATTAATGGACTTGCTTCATTGGGCCAATCCATGGGTAAAGGGACCATCGACTCCCAAGATCCTTAGGTATCTTCCTAAGAGGTGGCAACCCAAGGTCACATCCATTGAAGAAACAAGGAGCCTCAGTGATATGGATATCGAAGAGTTGATTGGGAACCTTCAAGCTTATGAGCCAAGACTTGACAAGCAAGAAGAAGAAGTAAAGCTTGAAGAGAAGGAATCAAACAAGATGAAGGAAAATGCCTTCAAAGATCAAGTGGAGGCAATTGTTCTTCAACAACACCTTTCTTGACAGGATACTCCTCCAACAAGTGAAGATGAATCCCCTAGTGATCATGAATCTAACTACTCCAAGGGGAAGCACTTCAAAGGAAAACCCTCCACCTCCTATAATCCAAGGTGCTATGAATGTGGACGAAAGGGATACTACAAGAATGATTACCCTGAGGCAAAGAAGTCCTACCACAAGAGAAACTCCAAGAATAAGGAGGACTATAAGAAGGATGACAAGTACAAGAAGAAGGACAAGAAGGAAAGAATAAGCAAAGATGCAACCCATGCTGCATGGGAAGAGTCTTCTTCTTGTGATTCAAGCTCCAATGAGGGAGAATGCCACCTTGCCCTCATGGACTCTACTAGTGAAGACATATGTAAGGTAAGTTTTAATGGGTTATCTAAAGAAACCCTCATTGATATGCTTAATGCTTCCCACTCTTCTTATTTTAAGTGCAAGTCCAAGAAGAAGAGGTTTGGGAAAATCATTGATGACTTGTATGTTAAAATTGAGTTTCTTGAGGAAAATAAGAAAGTTCATATTGCTAGTATAGATTCTTTGCAAGATCAATTTCTTGAACTTGAGATCCAATACAATGGAGTTGAGGTTGAGAATGTGATTTATCTTAAGAACATGAATGCTATTAAAGATGAAAACCAAACTTGCCTAAATGAGCTTATTGTGACTAGAACTGAAAATGATAGGCTTGTTACCAAGTTCAATGATCTTTGACATGCTTGTGATAATATCAAAGATGAGAATAGGATCTATCTTGATGAACTTAATTTGCTTAGATCTGAAAATGATAGATTCCTTACTAAAATCAATGATCGTTCTTCTAGACCTTTATTATGAAGTAATGAAGTAGCTAGTTTAACTATTAATAAAGGTTCTTATCATGCTAAAGTTCTCAGTTTGAAGGGCTACTTATTACATGCTCAAGATGATTTATCTAGTCTTTTTGGTACTTTCATTACTCTTAGTGATGATAATCACAAGCTTAGAGCTTCCTCAAAAAAATTCCTCAAAGGGAAAAAGTCCCTCAATGAAGTTCTAGATCGCTCTACCAAACATAGTTGTAAAAGTGGTTTGGTTTATGAGGATGCTCCTAAAAGAAAGGAAAAGGGTAAGAAAAAGAGAAAGGAACCTCCTATCTTCCATGGAGAGTCATCCAGATCTATGAAACCTATGGTTTGTGTGCATTGCAAGAGTGATGGCCATTACTCTACTTATTGTCCTTATAGAGAGAAGGGGACCAACCCAAAGATGAAATCGGTCCCCAAGCTAACTTCAGATCCCAAGACTTAAATTGGGCACCAACATCTTTTTTTCTTGCAGGTAAAAGAAAAATGGATTGTTGATAGTGGTTGCTCAAAGCATATGACAAGTGAAATCAACCACTTAAACAACTTCACAAAGAAGAAAGGAGGATCAATGACTTTTGGTGAAAACAACAAAGGTAAAGTTATAGGTGAGGGTGATGTGGGAGATTCACTATGCATTAAGAATGTTCTTATTGTGGATGGCCTACATCAAAATTTAATTAGTGTTAGCCAATTATGTGATAATGGTTATCTTGTTCTTTTTACCTCACTTGAATGCTTGCTTCTAGATTCTCTCTCCTACACTGTTATATATAAGGGAACTAGAGATGGTAATCTATATGTTATTTTTCTTAATTCTCTTAAGCTTATTGTTGGTAAATGCCTTGTTGTGAATAAAAATGATATATCTTTGTGTTACTGTAGGCTTGATCATGTTACTATGCATCAGTTGAAGAAGTTGAGCAAAAAGGAATTGGTCAAATAACTTCCTAAATTGTATTTTGAGAAGGATGAGGAATGCAAACCTTATACCCAAGGAAAGCAAACTAAATCCTCCTTTAAATCCAAAAGAGTCCTTAGTATGAATAGAGATCTTGAACTTCTTCACATTGATCTATTTGGACCAGTGAGAACTCAATACCTTCATGGTAGGAAGTATTGCCTCGTGATTGTCAATGACTTTTCTCGCTATACTTGGACCTTCTTTCTTGCTTCAAAAAGTGACTCTCGATGTTTTTTTGACTTTTTGTAAACAAGTTGAAAATGAATCTTCTTGCCAGATTATCTCTATCTGTAGTGACCATGGGAGAGAATTTGAAAATGAATTGTTTGAATAGATTTGTGAGGAACCCAAGTATGTACATAACTTCTCTTCACTTCAAGCACCTAAAAAAATTGGATTGTAGAGAGAAAGAATATGTCTTCACAAGAAATGGCTAGGACTATGATTCTAGAGTATGATACTTCAAAGAAATTTTGGGCTGAAGCTGTTAGTAATTCATGTTTTGTGCAAAATTAGGGTTTCACTCATCCATCTCCAAAGAAACCCCCCTATGATTTATGGCATGGTAGAAGGCTTTCTATCGACTACTTTTATGTTTTCGATTGTCCTTGTTTTGTTTTAAACACCAATGATTCTCTAAACAAGTTTGGTCCAGAATTTTACAAGGCTTTCTTTTCTTTGCTATAGCACTACCAGTAGAGCATATATAGTTTTTAACATCGAATTGTCTAATGTAGAAGAATCTATCAATGTTAAATTTGATGAAACTTACCCCTCTACTTCAAAGAATATTGTGCATGATGATGTAATAGATGAAGTCATTCCTAGATTAAAAGAGTTCAACATCACTGACAAAGGAAAAGAGGTGGTAGTATATGAAGAAGAAAAGGAAGAAGAAAAGAAGGATCCAACTCCCCAGTTTGCCAAGAAACATCCAAAAGAGCTGATCAGAGGCAATCCTTTTAAAAGGGTGAAGACACAGACTGTATTCAACAAAGAACAAGCCGACAATGCCTTCATCTCTCAACTCGAGCCAAAGAATGTAAAAGAAGCTCTTAGGGATGATGAATGGATCCTAGCTATGCAAGAGGAGCTAGAGAAATTTGATAAGAACAAGGTGTGAACCTTAGTGCCAAGACCAAGTGATAGAAAAATGATTGGCATCAATTGGGTATACCACAACAAGCTAGCTGAAAGTGGGAAAGTAATCAGAAACAAAGCAAGGTTAGCAGATCAAGGTTACAACCAACATGAAGGTATTGATTTTGATGAAAGTTATGCACCTGTTGCTAGACTTAAATCTATTAGAGTGCTACTTGCTTTTGCTAGTTATAAGAATTTCCTATTTTATCAAATGGATGTTAAAAGTGCGTTTCTAAATGGTAGGATAGAGGAGGAAGTATATGTGACTCAACCTCCTGACTTTGAACATGATAAGCTGCCTAACCATGTTTACTTGTTACAAAAAGCTCTCTATGGACTCAAATAAGCCCCTAGAGCTTGGTATGAGAAAGTAAAGAACTTTTTTTTTCTAAATAATGGCTATAATAGGCAAATTCGATTCTACTCTATTTCTTAAACACACTTCTAGAAACTTTTGATCATTTAGATTTATGTTGATGATATCATATTTGGTAGAGCTGATCTTGATCTTTGCAAGGAGTTTAGTTCTCTCATGCAGAGTGTGTACGAGATGAGTATGATGGGGGAGCATACTTTCTTCCTCAGCTTCCAAATCAAGCAAATCAAGGAAGGTAACTTCATCAACCAAGGCAAGTATACAAATGAACTCTTAAAGCACCTTGGGATGGATAACACCAAGATGATGGATACCCCCATGTCAAACACTGCCAAACTTGACAAAGATGAAGAAGGTGAGAAGGTAGATGAGAATCTCTATAAAGTTATGATTGGTAACTTATTATATTTAACTGGATCTAGACGTGATATTATGTTTAGTGTTGGCTTGAGTGCTAGATTTCAATAAAGACCTAGAAAATCCATCTTATAGTTATTAAGAAGATTTTGAGGTATCTAGCAAAAGACCAAAATTTTGGAATATGGTATCCCAAGTCAAGGGACTTTACTCTTACCGTTTATAGTGATGCGGATTTGTAGGGTGCTTAATTGATAAAAAGTGCAAAAGTGACACTTGCTTCCTCCTAGGACCGTGCTTAGTTTTTTTATTCTCTAAGAAACAAGATAGAATGGCTCTTTCAACTGCCTAGACTGAATACATTGTAGTTGGGTGTTGTTGTGCCCAAGTCCTAGGGATGAAGCAAATGATCCAAGACTTGAACATTTATTATGATGTTTTCCCTATCTTTTATGATAATACTAGTACAATGAATCTTTCTTATAATCCTATATTGCATAGTAGAGACAAACATATATAGAGGTTCTCCATCACTTCCTTTATGACCACATTGCCAAAAAGGATATTTATATCACGCATGTACGGAAAACCAACTTGCGGAGATTTTCACAAAACCTCTAGATAGAGAGAAATGTACTTTTATTAGATTAAAATTGCTTATTACCGCTCTTCATGATAATCATATGCCTTCTAGCTAGTTATTCTCATACCTATATGTTCTTTCTCATATCTTTTCTCATCTTATGCTTGGTAGTGCTAAATATGCCTAGTATTAATGCCTTTTTTGCCTTTTTGGTTTTTTTTTTCACAAATGCTTATTTTCTCACAAAAAAGTAGCCAATTATGAGTGAATGTGCCTCAATATGTTCAAAATGCATAAAAGCAAGAAAAATAAATTTATATAGCACTCTAGTGGCCTAAAATTAAATTTCTTATGTTATGGACAGACTAACCTGTTGAATGAGTTTCTTTAGGGAGAAACTTGACCGACAACATGCCAAGGATTGAACAAAACCACAGTACTGGTTGGGTTTCCCAAATCCAAAACTCGACCAACAACATTGTTGAGCGGAAAATATATATGGTGTCGATCGACTTTACTCCCTCTCAACTAGAGCAAAGTCAACTGATAGCCCCTTTTTCTTTTTCTTCCTTAAACCCTAGGGCTAATGAAACCTCTCCTCTACCCTCTCTAGCCCTAGATCACCTAAACCTATCCCTTCCTACCTTGACCTTGCACCTTGGGCAGCCTGCAACTCGTGACATGTTCTCCGATTTGTTGTCATTTCATCTTGTTTGACCTCCATGGCATAAACTGATGGAAACACATTGGGCTAGTTGGGGTACCTTCATCCTCCACTTCTCTAAGGAACATTTCCTTTGATGGAACCTCACTCATCTCCACTCAAGCTGTCAATAGATATAAGGAACTTCTTCCTAGAAATCCTTTTTCCTTTTATGCATTGCTTGAATCACATAGTGGCTTTATGAAGGAAGTTGCTTATATTTTCAAAGATCACCATCTTAGTGCTTTGTGTATAGAGCAACTGTGCTACACTAATTCTATGTCTAGCACAAAAGAGGTCCACAAATTCTATGCTAACTCACATGGGACTACACTACCCTTGTGCCACGACTTAACATCCAAGTTATCTTGACCTCCATGATTGCGGGTACCGAGTTCACCATCTCTAATGATTCACTAAATACTTACTTCAATGGTACCGACATCACACATATATGGATGGCCTCCTATCCCAAGTATCTTGACCTGCTTGACCCTGAGAAGTTTTGTAAAAGTTATGATCCCGAGCTTACCCTACGTGACATCCACAAGTTTTAAAAGAACCCTGATGTCCCCTATAGGAATGAATCCATACTTCCTTCTTCCCTCAACATCAAGACTCACCCCATTGCATTAGTAGTAAACTATAATATCCACCCAACAAAAAACTAAACAAATATTGCAGAGAACATTGCTGTGTTAATGTATAGTCTCCTAAATGACGTCAGAGTCAAATATGCCCGTTACATTCTTCACCACATGACCTGTTTTGACTCTTGGAAGAACACCAGTGGAACCCACCCACCTTATCCCAACTTGATTTGTGGTGTATTTGCTCACCATGCTGAAAAATCCCTTTTCCACGATCTTGGTTACAAATTAAGTAGGAAAGGTGTTTACATCAGTGAAACCACAATCAAGAAATCCTTTCACCCCACCTCCTCTACTACACCTGGTGCTTCCACATCCTCCCATGCGCCTCCACCTCCTCCTAGACTTGACCGTGCCTCTTTCGCGGTGTCATATGAAATCTTGATGGGCTACATGATACACTAACATGCATACAACCTCCAGGTTCAGGACCACATCCACAAAGATTTAGTTTAAATCATGTACAACATGAACTTATACTACAACCATCCCTACCCCACCTACCACCCCTACCTAGGTCCTGACAATGCTTCCTATGCATACAATCAATTCTACCCTAACCACCCTACTACTTCTGATGCACCCCCTGCCGTTGCTGGTGGACCTACCTCTACTGCCTCTCAGCCACTTGCTCTTCTAGTTGGCCCTGATGCCACCCTATCTGCCGGCTTTGATAGGGTTTCTACACCCAATTTTGAGCAAGTGAATGCATTGTATGCATATGGCATGTCTTTGGCTACACAACATGCCAAGTGGTGTGCCACTCACTCCTTTGGACCTCCTGAGGATGAGGATATGGCTTATGAGGAAGATGATGCTGATGCTGATGCTGATGCTGATGCTGATGATGATGATGATGAGGATGATGATGGTGGTGGTGATGATGACTCTGATGATGTTGATGGTGTTGAGGACAAAACTTCCCCTGATGCACCTTCTATTAGATATGAGGACTATGAACAGAGGATGAAGATGACCACCTTGTTGATATATATGCCTTAGATATTTAGTTCTTTGTCTTTAGAGTGCTCATATAGATATATTTCTGTAGACTCTTTATGCACCAAACATTTGGGCACTATAACTGAGGCTATTTTTCATATCTTGTCATTTTCTTCAATGCTTTGTGGTTTTTATGTTGAGAGGACATATCTATTGTTGTAATTTGCTTTTTTTGTACCCTACTCTATACTTTGTTATATATCATGAGTTCTGGGTATGTGTTTCCATATTTTGATTATGACTCTAGTATGTTTGTTCTCTCTAGTTTGTCGATTGGTGCTTGCTTATGGTGGTTCCTTGTGTTGTTTGTGCCTATGGATAAGACCTGTGTTTTAGCTCTTCTACCCCCTGCATTTTTGAAATGAAAAAGGGGAAGAGAAATGAGAGCTCATGTACTACATGCACTACAAGGGAGAAATGAGCTCAAGCACATATTGAATTGTGATCCTTTTGTAGTTAATTCTCTGATATATCATGTGACTATGTAAGAGGACTCAATAATATATATGTGCACTATGGTTATGCTCTTTGGATAGACTAACAATACAGGTGAAGGAAAGGATAAATTGAGGTAAGCATGAATTGAGGGTGACAAATTGCCATTGTTCATTCATGTATCCCCTTACAATTCATAAGGTAAAAGTTTTAAATTATAAATCCTTTTCAATATGTTGAGGAGTAATTTGTCATCTTCAAAAAGGGGGAGAATGTTGATCAAACAATTATACATTATCTATAGTTTGATGATGAATAAACCATTGCATTCATATGTATCTAATATGTCTATTTGAGATTGATTTCATATATTAGGTATATGAAAAGGATCAACAATCAAGCCCTAGCTCGATCTAGTTCAAGTCAAAAGCAATGCAAATGCACTTTTATGAAAACACCCTAAAACCCTTAGTACAATTTTTGTAATCATTTGTATTGATACTATAACTTGTTACTAAGGTGAGAAAACATGAGGAACACTTAATTTGAACATCTAATCAATTTTTTGAAATTATCCAAAATGCATCACATGTTGTTTTATTGGATGAGTTCCCATCATAGAAACTCGACCGACGCCTAGGATGGGTCTTGTCAATGTCTAGGTTCGGCCAAGTTTACCCCAGGATAAACTTGATAGACACCCTATACTAGAATACTGATTTTAACCATTGATCAAGTTTCATCCAGGATAAACTCGACCGACAACTCAAAATTAGCTTGTCACATAGTGCAACTGGCCAAGTTACCTTTATGGAAACTCAACCGACTGCATTGTACGGAATGTGCTGAAAAAGTGATTCTAGCCATTGCAGTGTTGCAAACATAAAAAAATAGATCCATTGAAACATCCCAAACCACTAGAAATCATTTTCTAAGTGCTTCTAGTGGCTAGTGGACATCCCCCACTATAAATAGGACCCCTTGGGCTTCATCCCATGTTTGCTCCTTCATGATATTCAAGCTTCTAGCTATAGTTGAGTGATTTCCATCCACTAGAGCCACTTTCTCTCTCTTGATTACAAATCCAAACGTCTATATGAGTGAAATAGGCTATGTGTGAGAGAGCTACTCCATTGTACTCTGGTAAAGCTCTCAAAGATTCCCTTTCCCAACTCCTTTCTAAAGATCAAAATTTGTGAAAGCTTCTCCAATGTAAAGGAGAATGTGAAAAGCTTCTCCAAGTTGAAAGAGAAGGTGAAGGCTGAAGATCTGTGAAAAGAGTGGGTAATTCCTTCAGGGAGGAAGACTTGTTGCAAGAAGGGGAGCGCCTTGATGAAGGTGTTCAACTGCTTGCAAAAGTGGGTAAACCCTTGTAGAGGTTGAAGATCTTGCTCAAAGGATAAGTAACACCTTGTAAGGTCTATTGGCTCCTTTTGGTCCTTAAAGAGGAAGACTAGGTATCCTTGCCCTGCAAAAGGAAGGTCTAATTGTGTGTCTTATAATGGAATATAAATATGCAATGGTCACAAAATCCTAGGGCTTGACCTCTCTAGGTAGTGGACTAATTTTCTCCACTCTGCATAACTTGTTCTTGATCTTATTTAATCTCTCTTATACTTTCTATGTTTGTTTAGTTGTGCATGAAATTCCATGTTTGCAATCCTATAGTTTGAAGTAATTTGAAGGTCTAACGAATCTTGTGCAAGTGTTTTTAGCTTCACCCCCTCTATATCCCATTGATCCTACAATATTTACTATATTTGCCCTCATTATTTACACATTTTGCCCAAAATACTAAAAACATGTACAAAAGAATGTACTACAAGCCTTATTGTTTCTATCCAAATATTCATATAGTTGGTAGCTTTTTACTTGACATTAAGAAAACAATTTAAACTAGCAATTTGAAGAGAAACCACCAATAACCAATGAAATAATCTTGGATGTTTACTGTCTTCACTGGTATGTGAAGAACAACCAACAATAGCTAACAAAATAACCAATGGTCAATAAAAAGTTTGAGAAAAGTATAAGTCTAACACATGCAATAATTCTCATAGACTTATAGACATTACCACTTGTTCTTACATCTTTCAGCATATAACTAGCAAAAGTAATATCTCCATATACATATTTCATTCCTTTTCTATGGCTAATCATCTCTAGGTTTTAGTAAAAATGTAAGAACATGTGTTTATGTGGATCACAACAATAAAAGGGTAAGTAAACATGACAATAATGATAATATAGAAATGTATTGGCGTGTTTATGTCTTTTGGAATGTAAGTATTGCACAAACCACACATAATAGACACTAACATTCATCATGGAGGAAATCCTTGTATACAATAGTGGATTCTATTTTTTATTTACTATTTTATGTTTATGCTATTTTATCTCTGAGGCTTACTATGTAAGGGGAGCCTTGCCCATTTCATCATCTAAACTTTTTATTGGCATCTATTGTTAGACGATCAATATAGGAAACACTTCTGATGCAATCTATATTGATTGTTGATTATCCAAACTCTTCATTTGTATCTAGTTGTATGCAAATGTTATATCTATTTATATATGAAGCCTTCATAAAAAAATAGACTTACACACATCCCAAATAGACCATGTTGTCCACTAGTATTGTTATTGAAGATCACTCCATTCTCGATCAGTACTAGAAACAAGAAACATACTTATTGGAAACAAATGTAACATGAAAGAGAAAGTATACACAATATGAGTAAAAGGTTATCCACAATATGGTGCATGAAAGAGAAAATTACAAGCATGAATTTGTTAACAAAGCTATAAAATAATCTCTAGCTTTTCTATAATCAACACAAAAATTAAGAAGGAGCCCATGCTACTTACCTATAATGTTGAGCCTATAAAACCACTACTACTCAAGATCACCAATGAAGGAACAAAATTTATATGTGAGTAAGAGCTTGATGTTATTTTGCATTGACAGAACCAATGGAAACCATCAATAAGTACAACTAAAGATCACAAAACTTGGTGAGATTCTCTAGCCAAGAACACATCAAATGACTATATATTTACTGTAATATATTTCTTGCAAGCTGGTCAGGAAGATAACTCCTCAACATTAACTTAAACAATAAACAATACTAAAAATAAGCAACATTTACAACATACAAACAATAGCTTTGAATAGAACCAAAGCCAAAAAGGTGTACCTTAAGCATGCAAAATCACCTTCCAACAAATCTTCATGCACCAAGTTAGCTTATAGACAAAATTTTTGAATATAAGAAAATAATAATTAATTTCAACCCATATGTGAAAAAATCACTAGATATGGGAATTAAACATGTTTTCCCATCATCTTTAGTATCTTCAACCTTCAAAAAAATAACATTGTCACTTAATTTACTAGTTTTTCCATAAAAGATCAAATACACAATTACCAAAAAAGAACAATCATCTAAGAGATAAATTTTGTTGATCACCAAAGCTTGATGCATGTTTATGAAATAAAGAAAGAATAGGGATGGGCCCTAAGCCACATACATTCTCTCCCCTTTAAACATGTATAAGAAGTAAAGAAAAACACATGTACATTAGGACTGTACACAAGTTTGAAATCAGAAAAAATATTATCCCAACATGTCCCTACTATTAGAAGTCCAATATTCAAATATGACTTGATTCCTGTACTTAAAAAACATGATACAAGATAGTGAGGCATGATCCAAGGATCCTTTTATTCTTCCAATTTCTCATATAAAAATATTCACATGTCTTAAGGGAATGACACCTTCAACACCAACAATATCCTAAATCATCATAGAGAATTGATAGTAAAAAAGAAATGAGAAGAAGCTTCATGACTGATCTTATAGAAATAGCAAAAGGAAACCAAGATAATTATTCTCCTTCTCAAGAAATCAGAGGTTGGAATGCAACCAAAACAAATCTTCCATGCATTAAACTTAAACCACCCAGGGAAATCATTCCTCCAAACCAAGGCAACCCAAAAAATATTGGAACTTTACTTATGCTGAGGCACCATGCATTTCGATATTGATGTTATTTCACCATTTAGTAAAATAATATCATTCAATACTACTTGAACAGTTTCTTTCTAGAAAGTCCTTTAATTCCATTAACCTTCTAGTTTCTGTTATCTTCCAACGACCATTTTTAATAATGTTGGATAAAGGGCACATTCTACCTCTTCTAAGTTTCAAACATGAGGTAGGATCAACCACATAAGCCTGGAACTTATGATCATTTAACCATGGATTCTTCCACACCAAAAATTTAACACCTATCCTAACCCTGAACTTAGAAATGTTAGACAAAGTCTTTAATACTTGATATATTGTTTTGCATCCAAGAATAGTTGAGAGACTACGTGAAACACCATACTGAATCCTTCTTAATATATCCACAGTGATTACATTAAGACCATATGGATTTCTTCTTGCTAGCTAGATTCCAAAAGTTAATTGTTGATCCTTCTAGGCAAACTTCTTTAACCTTTCTAATGTTTAGAATCCTTTCGATCTTAGACATTATCCCAAGC
This sequence comes from Alisma plantago-aquatica, assembly GCA_963693085.1. Lineage (NCBI taxonomy): Eukaryota > Viridiplantae > Streptophyta > Magnoliopsida > Alismatales > Alismataceae > Alisma > Alisma plantago-aquatica. The sequence goes on from OY856410.1 coordinate 815,229,215, forward strand.
CATACTATGTGCCTGACCACATTATCTCTTTCAAATAAATGATCTACAAATTCTATCCAATTCATCACATGTAGCAGAAGGAAAGGGAAAAGCACTATCCCAATACCGTATAAAGCCGACAATGTGATGCCCCAACATGCCACAAATGAGATTACTCAAAACAAACACGGAATTAGAATTAAACATGTGAATTACCATAAAACACAGGAAATTAAAAACCGATTTATCAAAAGCACCATAAGCCACAAGCCTATCACATACATTATATATCATATCACAAGGTTCTTACATCACTTTGTATCATCATTCCTATCATCAACCTATTACATGAGACATCTGTTTTACATATATACATATACACATGCCATATCTTACATACATGGCTCACAAGCACAAAACCTCATATCGATAATGTATCCACAAAACACATCGAGAACAACCCCAAAGACTTGAGTGTACAAGGATGAGATCTAGGACTCTATCACCAAAAGACTAGTAACACATCCAACCTTATCAGCTACTGCTCTTACTGATTCTCTTCCTCAGCTGCACGATCTCTACCTCTTCGTGCATGACCACCTAAAAGATGTGGAAACCCACATGGTGAGACCAAATGTCCCAACAAGAGATATAACTCTCTGCTGACGTCTATTAAAGCACATATAACTAAGCAGGTAGATAAAATACTTAACAGGTTGAGAAAATTCAACTAAACAATATGTATCCACCAGATAAAGCAGATTAGGTAACTAGTAGTTATCACTGAGTAGTAGAACAATTAATATTCTAAGAAGGAATATGTATAACATGTATAATAGTTTACTTATCTTACCTCCTTATAATCCAATAAATCCGTACAAAGATAACACAAAGGCTCAACTAATGTTATTCTCATTTGACCCTAAGCAAAATACACTACACGGCTATGTTACATCTTTTATTATTGCCCTGAGGATTTGAGTCGTATCACTCAAATCCAACTGACCACTACTAAGTCAAAATTGGTGCCATACACGGTCAATGGAAGAGCTAAAATCCATGACCTCCCCAACACCTCTTGGCCAGCATAAAAGAAAACACTGCAAAGACATATCAGTCAACTGCAACAATGACATATAGTCAAGGTAAAGGATTGGCTCATGCATGTCCATCCATATGTATAATAACACCTATCCCACCTTCATACAGGTAATGATGCTAGAAGAATCAGCTCACACATGGACGTTCTAAAGGAAAGGATTGGCTCACATATGGGCATCCATATCAGGAGGAGAGAATCTCACGCATGGACATCTCACACAACCTATAATTTTGGATACAAAGAGATACTCAACTTGCACCCCTACATATTAAAAAATAAGCGCTCTGAGTTTCCCGTAGGAATGACTCATTCTACCATCCAACACTAAGACTGATACTAGAATGGATCTATGTCACATGATACCTACATGATTAGATTTTCACTTTATTAATTAAATCAATTGGGTATCTTTCAGCATCAATTAAGTTACAACGTACAAATCCAAAACAAACTCTATTAAAATAAGGTAATATGTCAACTCCAAAACAAACTCTATTAAAATAAGGTAATAGTGCAACTCCAAAAGATATAAAATGTATAAGGTGTGAACTAGTCACATCATCACCACATGATACTTGTATAACTGCCATTAACAAGTCCATCACCAAAGTCACATCACTAGGAATATCAATCCCTCAATCATATCACTATAGGATATCACTTCAGAATAGGCATCAAGCCTTGACCAGGTCATAGGACCCATCACATCAACATGATTTCATCATATCTCATCAAGGCTTATAGCCATCACCCTATATCACATTATTATCACCACATCATACACATGCTATGTCATTCATTCACCTGCAAGGTTAGAGATTCATAAACAAAAGAGAGAGAGAGAGAAACCATAACATTATGGTAACCACTCCAAGTGAGACAAGCAATCACATTATAGCTCCCAACATTAGAGTCAGAGTTCCTTATTTGTCTGATTAGGGTTTTATAACTTTATTCAATCACCAAACCCTAGGTACATCATCTCCCACTTTCTTGGAGCATATTAGGGTTAAGGAACATGATTAGAGTTCACCAAACAATCATCCAAACAACACTATATATGAATCATTACTTGCTTACTCATATACATGTGCTGACTATATGATTAAGTGTGTGTCTCAACCACCCATGAAGCAAGGTGTCTCGATCATAACAACATCATGCGTCTCGAATGCAACCAACTAGGTGTCTCGAACACCACACAAGACCATGTCTCAACCACCACACAAGACCATGTCTCGACCACCACACAAAACCATGTCCCCACCACCACACAAAACCATGTCTCGACCACCACATAGATTAGGGTTTTGACCACCCTCAAAGCATATGTCTCTTCCTCAAACCAAAACATGTCTTGACCTTAAAAAAACAAAGGCATGTCTCAACCAAAACAAAAGCAAGAGCCACGACCACACCAAATCATATGTCTCGACTAAAACTATAACACTTGTCTTGACCCAAAATAGGAGCAACATCTTGACCAAACACCATACACCGAAGTGCCTCAAATGAAGAGAAAAACATGGTGTATCAACCACTAAGATCATGCTACCACCAAGACAAAGACCACAATCAAAATAGGGATTAGCTAAGATCAAAACAAAATATAACAACAAGGAAAACCACCATCTTCAAGGAGAGAAACTTCACACAAAAATCGGTCACCAAAAACCCTACAACATGGGTCATGAAATCACCATGAAAGAACCTCATGCAAGAGAGATAAAACCACATTTAACACATCCAAAACAAAACCTAAACTTAATGAAACATCAAGGTGCATGAGAATTGTGCATGTGACCAAAACCAAGGTCAAAGGATAGGAAGAAAACCACCATTACATGGCCATCTCCAAAATCGGGTACCTTACATTAGGGTTTCAGATCTAAGCAAACTAAGTATGATAACCACCATATTTCAAGTTTTAGAACATGATCTCATCTACTAGCATGTTAGGATCATGATTTAGGGAGAAAAATAACAACATGCAAGAAAAGAAAAGTGTAGTAATAGAGAGGGTAGAGAGTTATATAACCCACCTTAAGGAAGATCAACTCCAAGGATCACAACCTCCAAGCACACGATCACCAAGGATGATGATGATGCTCCACCAAAGGTTCCACTTTCGGCCACAATATGACCTCAAAAGAAGAAGGTACCAAGGTCAATGGTTGCTCAAGAAAAAAGGGTAAGAAACCCTAGGCCGAACCAAAAGAAGGGAGAAAGAGAGAAGAAACTTCATGCCACTTGAGTACCACCTTGTCAAAACATGATATATGACCCTTGTGATGAAGAGTTTCTCTCCAAAAAGACCACAATGGATGGTCCATGGTCTAAGCCTGAGAAAAGAGAAGAATATGGGGGTAGAAAATCAAAGGAAAATGTCACCAAAGAAAGGCAAACACTTACCAAGGTTGAAGATGACCAAGAGTCACCACATGCAAGGGATTTCGGCCACCAAGAGCTCTAAGATCAGTCCTCCTTGCTTTACCAAGCCCTAAGGACAAAAAAAAGAGGAGGCGGAAGAAAGAGAGATGAAAGGTTCACTTGCATGGAGGGAGAAGAGGTTATATACCAAAGGAGGAGAGAAGTAGGTTGAGTGGTGATGTGCCAACACCTAAAGATACCAAAGGGACACCTGTCCACCCAAGAAACACACATGCAACCACTTAAACCTTGCATGCACTAGATGGTGATACAAACTAGGTGGCATATCGACCACTTGGTTTCAGTCGTAACACCTCAAGGAGGTCAAAACAAAAGCACCATATACATCCTGGTCGAGCCAAAAGGATACCAAGACAGAAAGTTTGAAACACATTGCCAAAGAAAAATTGTCTCGACCCAAAACACCCCAAGACCATCATGGTCGAGACAAAATAGCCCAAGGAAGGTGTCTCGATCGAGACACTCACAAAGCACACCACATGGTCGAGACATAGGTAAAGACACTCAAAACCCTTAAACTTCTAATCATCTCTAGTGATGCCACCACTCATCTAAGGCCCAACCAAGGTGCCCCAAAGCACCACATTCTCTCTCATGAAGCAAAGAAAAAGAAGGTACACACAATGTGTGTAAAATTGCATGATAACCCTCACAAATGGGTAAATTACAATTTGGCACAAAATAAGCACACAAAGCACAAGCCTCATCCAAATAAGCTCAAACTGGAGTATTAAGCTCTAAACAAGCTCTAAAAGCCTCTAAAAGGATTAGAGAAAGGTTTTATGCACTTAATAAAAAAAACAAGGTTAACCCAGAACATAGGTCAGGGTTCTTACAAGCCATAAACTCCTAAAAAGGATATCACCCTTGAAATCCTAGGTGAAAAGAGATGGGTACTTCCTATGCATCTATTCCTCAAGCTCCCACATGGCTTCCTCAATGGAACATTGATGCACATAACCTTCACCAACACTATATCCTTCTTATTTAGCTTCTTCACTCTTCTATCAAGGATCAACATGAGTCTTTCAACATATAACATATCCCCCTCTAACTCAACCTCCACAAGCTGAAGCACTGAATCTGTGCCAGGGTGGCACTTCTTCAACATGGACACATGGAACATTGAATGCAATATGTGTAGCTTAGGTGGAAAATCCAACCTATAGGCCACCTTCCTGACACATTCCACCACAGGGTAAGGTCCCATAAAATTGGAAGCCAACTTACCCTTCTTCCCAAACTTCAAGACTCCTTTCCAAGGAGAGACCTTGAGATACAACCAATCTCCCACTTGGAACTCCAACAGTCTATGACGGTTATCTGCATACAACTTCTGTCTATCCTGTTCTACCTTCAACTATTGTTGAATCACTTTAATCTTCTATGTCGTCTGCTACCCAAGCTCATAACCAAGAAGCTGATATTCTCCTATTTCATACCAACACAACGGAGATCTACAATGTCTCCCACACAACACCTCATATGATGCCATGTTGATGCTTCTTTGATAACTGTTATTATAAGCAAACTCTATCAAGCTGAGGTGGATATCACAACTGCTCCAAAATTGTAAGACACAAGCTCTCAATAGATCCTCCAAGGTCTGTATGGTCCTCTCAGACTGACCATCTATCTACGGGTGGAAGGAAGTACTAAACCTCAATTGTGCACCCAAATCTTTGTGCAAATGCTCCCAAAAGTGAATCATAAATGGGGGACCTCTATCTGACATGATAGTAACTGGGACACCATGTAAACACACTATCTCATCAATATAAATATGAGTAATATTTTCTGCTATATATACTGTCTTCACAGGAAGGAAATGCACTAACTTGGTCAACCTATCAAAAATCACCCAAATGGAATCATGACCTTTGGCTGTTCTAGGGAGACCAACCACAAAGTCCATCATAACATGATCCCATTTCTACTATGGTATAATCAACATTTGCAACGACCCTGTAGGCTTCTGATGATCTACTGTAACTTGTTGACACACTACGCAATTGGCCACAAACTCAGCCACGTCATGCTTCAAGCCATGCCACAAATATAGAATTTTAAGGTTATGGTACATCTTGGTGATACCTGGGTGCATAGTATACATCGAAGAGTGGGCCTCTTCTAAAACCATCTTCCTCAGATTACCAACATCAGGAACCACAACTCTACTATGGTAACACACTGTCCCATCCTATGACTCATGGAAGCCATCACACTTCTCTATGCCAAACTCTAATCGTATCTTCTGTGTCATAATATCAAAATGCTGGGCCTCTCTAATCTGTTGTTGCCACATTAGCTTCAGGTGCAACTATGCCAACAAACCTGCTAGCAATGAAACCTCTAGCTTCAAGTCCATCTGATGTAAGGATACCAACATGTCTCTCTTATGGCAGACCAAGGAACACAACTGTGCCTTCTCCACAGATGATGATGAAGAAGACTTCCTTCTCAATGCATCTTTCATGACATTCGCCTTCCTAGGATGATAATCAATTGTGCAATCATAGTCCTTGATAAGCTCCATCCAACATCGCTGCCTCATGTTCAACTCCTGCTGCAAAAAGATGTACTTCAAGTTCTTGTAATATGTGAAGATCTGACACTTCTTGCCATAAAGGTAATGCCTCCAAATATTCAAGGAATGAACCACAACACCTAACTCCAGATCATGGGTTGGGTAGTTCTTCCCATGATTCTGCAGCTGTTGTGATGTAAAAGAGACATTCTTGTCCTGCATCAACACACAACCCAATCCATTCCTTGACACATCACAAAAGGCTATGTATCCTTTCCCCTGCTTAGGTAAAACCAGCACTGGTGCACTTGTAAACTTCTCCTTCAACGTCTGAAAGCACGATGACATCTGTCATCCCAAAGAAATGACACATCTTTCCTTGTCATCTTCATTAGGGGTAACACCACTGAGCTAAAGTTCTTTATGAACCTCCTGTAGCATCCTGCCAAACCCAGAAAACTGTGCACTTCTGTCAGCATCTTTGGTTGTTCCCACTCCAGCATGGACTCAACCTTCTTGGGGTCCATGCAAACACCCTCAGTAGATGTCACGTGTCCTAGGAAGACACTTCCTCCAGCCAAAACTCACACTTGCTGAACTTGGCGTACAACTGATGCTGCCTCAACAAAGTCAACGCCCGACAAAGATGTTGTTCATTCTATTGACTATCTCTGGAGTATATCAAGATATCATCTATGTACACCACCACCAACTGATCAAAACAAGGACAAAACACCCTGTTCGTCAAGTCCATGAAGGCTGCTGGTACATTGGTTAGCCCAAACGACATAATCACAAACTCGTAATGACCATACCTTATCTTAAAAGCTGACTTTGGTATGTCATCCGCCTTGATCCCCAACTGGAAATAACCCAATCTCAGGTCTATCTTTGAAAATACTATAGAGCCTCACAACTAGTCAAACAAATTATCAATCCACAACAAGGGATACTTATTCTTTATCTTCACCTTGTTCGACTATTTGGAATCTATACACAACCTCATGGATTCATCTTTATTCTTTACAAACAACATGGGAGCACCCCATGGAGATGTTCTCGGTCAGATGAAACTTTTCTCAAGCATCTCTTACAACTATTTCTTCATCTCTGCCATCTCAGCTGACGCCATCTAGTATGATGCTTGCGCTATCGACTGTGTGTTGGGAACTAGATTGATCTCAAAATCAGTCTCTCAGGGTGGGGGAACACATGGGAACTCATCTAGAAACATGCTTCTCTGCCACCATTTCCGACACCAAATATGTCGGAAGAATCTTCCTATCTCCTTGGAAGATCCACATCACATCACCATCTATGAATGTCACCACCTTATAACTACAATCCAAGACCACCCGATACTTCTCCAAAGTGTCCATTCTAAGGATCACATCGAACCCATACATGTCAAGTGGTATGAGATCCACTTGGACGCTGTGTCCTAAAAAAAGGACACATGAAGGACACACCTCCTGCAACTCTACAAAACCGACTAACAAAGTTTCTAAATGAAGACTATGCTGCCTATGACTAATAGGTAAAGAACAACTATCAATCATTTTTTGAGTGACAAAAGAGTGTGTCACACCTGGGTCAACCAAACAGATATAAAGTAAGAAAAAGACAAATCAAAATGAAATAACTCCATCTGACTTGTCACAACTCATAGGTTGACCATTCCTTCTGGCTGAATCTTGGTGTAGATACGAGCCATTATCGATTACCATCCCCATCCTTTACTGGCCTGTCCAGAAGAACCAACCTGTGATGTTTGTCCACATCCTCGACCTCCACCATTGCTAAACTGCTGCCTCTGTGAGGCATGCTAACTCTTTCTTGGCTATTGGGTCACCTCGTCATCCTTCATAGGGCAATACAGTCTTGTATGCCCAATTTTTCCACAGTTGTAGGAAGTCTTTCTCTCATATTATGTCTTAGATAGCCCTATCACTGACACTGAAGCTGTATTGTGGCCTCCTGCTAGTGGAAAACTATGACCTCTGCCTCTACTTAGTGACCACTGCGTCTGTGCAATTGACCTCTGTGGTGCTGATGGTGTCGAAAACCTATGATTCTTAAAGCTTCCAGACGACTGTCCCTGGTACTGTACCAATGTCTTCTTGGCACTCTTCTCATGATTCTCAACCACTGACCTCTCTATCCTTCTAACTGACTCCATAAATGTAGCTAACATCTCTCTATTCTCTAGGGATGACACTGACGTTTTCATCTCTGTAGTCAGATCTTTCTCAAAACATATGATCCTTTCTTGATCTATAACAACTATGTGAGGACAGAACCTCAGAAACTCCATAAACTTCACTTCTTACTCATTGATCAATATGGATCCCTACCGGATTCTCTCAAACTAGGATATCTTCTCATCCAGATAGTTATGAGGAAAATATGGACTGACAAACTCACATCAGAATTCCTCCCAACTGATAGAAACACCAGGCCTCTTATCCTCTTCAATGGTCCACCAATGGCCAACACTCCCCTTCAAAAGATACATATCATGCTTCACTTTGTCTCCCTCTGTGATGTAGAGGATCTTGAAGGCATTCTTCAACTCTATCAACTAGATATATACATCAACTGGATCTGTCCTACCAACACACTCTACAGCCCCAAAACATCTCATCCTCTCAAAGGTCTTCCCAGGGCCCGTGATTCAGCACTGGGAACAACTTCCCTTAGACTGTGGTGTAGGCATTTTGTCTGCCATGCGCGTCATCATTGCCATGAATTGTCCAAACAAAGACCAAAAGGTAGGGTTTTCCATCATGGATGGGTCAAATTGGGGCACCTTGGGCACCCAATCTTCTCTTTCCCGATCCCTTGCACCACCTCTAGGTGCAGCAGCACTGCTCACTGTAGCGTGTTCTTTGTGTTCTCCAGACATCTTTTCTACTCTTATTTTTCTTCTACATAAGCAGAAGCTACTATAAGACATATTAGAAGACACTAGAATTGACACAAACCCAAGTCCTAGGTCCCTGTAGACTCAGAAAACCAAAATCTCTGATACCAACCAAACTGTGATGCCCCAACACACCATAAATAAGATTACTCAAAACCAAACGCGGGATTCAAATTAAGCATGCAAATTACCAGAAAACACATGAAATTAAAAATGATTTATCAAAAGAACCATAAGCCAAAAAATTATCACATATAATCCCACAAGCCTATCACAAGCATTATATATCATATCAGAAGGTGCTTACATCATTCTATATCATCATTCCTATGATGATACCTATTACACGAGATATATGTTCCACATATATACATATACACATGCCATATCTTACATACATGGCTCACAAGCCCAAAACCTTGTATCAATAACGTATCCAAAAAACACATCGAGAACAACCCCAAAGACCTGAGTGTACAGGGACGAAATCTAGGACTCTATCACCAAAAGACTAGCATCACATCCAACCTTATGAGCTATTGCTCTTGCTGCTTCTCTTCCTCAGCTGCATGATCTCTATCTCTTCCTGTACAACCACCTAAAAGATATGAAACCCATAGGGTGAGACCAAACGTCCCAACGAGAGATATAACTCTCCACCAACGTCTATTAAAGCACAAATAAGTAAGCTGGTAGATAAAATAATTAGCAGGTTGAGCAGATTCAACTAAATGATATGTATCCACCAGATAAAGCAGATTAGGTAACTAACAATTATTACTGAGCAGTAGAACAATTAATATTATAAGAAGGAATATGAAGAACATGTATAATAGTTGACTTCTCTTACCACCTTATAATTCAAGAAATTAGTACAAAGATAAGTCATAGACTCAACCAATGTTATTCACATTTCACCCTAAGAAAAATTCACTACACGACCGTGTTACATCTTTTATTATTGCACTGAGGATTTGAGTCGTTCCACCCAAATCCAACTGACCACTACTGAGTCAAAATAGGTTCCATATAAGGTCAATGGAAGAGTCAGACTCCACGACCTCACCAACACCTCTTGGTCAGCATAAGAGAAAACACCACAGGAACATATCAGTCAACTGTAACAATGGCACATAGTCAAGCTGAAGGATTGGTTCACACATGGCCATCGATATATATAATAAAACCTAGCCCACCTTGGTACAAGTAATGACGCTAGAAGAACATGCTCACACATGTATGTTCTAAAAGAAAGGATTGGATCACGCATGGCCATCCATATCACAAGGAGAGCAACTGATACATGGACGTTTCACACAACATGTAATTGTGGACACAAGGAGATACTCGACTTGCACCCCCACATATTCAAAAATATGCGGTCTGAGTTTCCCATAGAAATGACTCATTTAACCATCCAACACTAAGACTAGCACTAGAGTGGATATATGGCACAAGACACCTACATGACTAGAGTTTCACTTAATTAATTAAGAATCAAGTTACAGTGTACAAATCCAAATCAAACTCTACTAAGAGAAGGGAATAGTGCAACTCTAGAAGATATAAAACATACAAGGTGTTAACTAGTCACATCATCACCACATGATACTTGTAGCATTGCCATTCACAAGGCCATCACCAAAGTCACATCACTGGGAATATTAATCCCTCAATCATATCACTAGAGGATATCACTTCACAATAGGCATCAACCTTCACTAGGTCATAGGACGCATCACATCAACATGATTTCATGAAATCTCATCAAGGCTTATAGCCATCACCATGTATCACATTATTATCACCATAACATACACAAGATATGGCATTCATTACACCTACAAGGTTAGAGACTCATAAACAAGATGGAGAGAAAACATCACATTATAGTAACCACTCCATGTGTGACAAGCAAGCACATCATAGTTCCCAACATTAGGGTTAGAGTTCCTTATTTTTCCAATTGGGGTTTTATAACTTTATTCAATCACCAATACCTAGGTACACCATTTCCCACTTTCTTGCATATTAGGGTTAAGGAACATGATTAGGGTTCACCAAACAATCATCCAAACAACACTATATATGAATCATTACTTGCTTACTCATATACGTTTGATGACTATATCATTAAGTATGTGTCTTGACCACCCATGAAGTACAATGTCTTGACTATAACAACATCATGTGTTTTGACCGCAACCAACTAGGTGTCTCAACCACCACACAAGATCATGTCTCGACCACTGCACAAAACCATGTCTCCACCACCACATATATTATGATTTTGATCACCTTCAAAGCACGTCTTGACCTTAAACCAAAACATGTATCAAGCTAAAAAAAGTATGTCTCAATCAAAACAAAAGCAAGAGCCACGACCACCAAAGCATATGTCTCGAGCAAAACTATAACGCTCGTATTAACCTAAAATAGGAGCTACATCTCAAATAAACACCATACACCAAAGTGTCTCGACCAATGGGAAAACATGGTGTATCAACCACTAAGATCATGATACCACAAAGGCAAAGGACCACCATCAAAATAGGAATTAGACAAGGTCAAAATAGAAGATAACAATAAGGAAAACCACCATCTTCAAGGAGAGAAACTTCACACAAAAACTGGTCCCCAAAAACCCTACAACATAAGTCATGAAATCACTATGAAAGAACCTCATTCAAGAGAGATAAAACCACATATAACACATCCAAAATAGAACCTAAACTTCATGATACATCAAAGTGCACTAGAATCATGCATGTGACCAAAACCAAGGTTAAAAGATAGGAAGAAAATCACCATTACATGACCATCTCCAAAATCGGGTACCTTACATTAGGGTTTCAGATTCTAAGAAAACCAAGTATGATAAACACCATCATTCAAGTTCTAGAACATGATATCATCTATTGTCATGTTAGGATCATGATTTAGGGAGATAAATAACAATATGCAATCAAATAAAAGTGCAGTAATATAGGGTAGTGAGTTATATAACCCGCCTTAAGGACGATCAACTCCAAGGATCACAAGCTTCCAGAATATGATCACCAAGGATGACGATGATGCTCCACCAAAGGCTGCACTTTCGGCCACAAGATCACCTAAAAAGAAGAAGGTACCAACATCAAAGGTTTCTCAATAAAAGAGGGTAAGAAACCCTAGGCTGAACCAAAAGAAGAAGGGATAAAGAGAGAAGAAACTTCCTCTCACTTCGGTACCACCTTGTCAAAACATGCTATATGATGCTTGGGATGAGGAGTTTCTCTCAAAAACGACCACCATGGATGGTCCATGGTCTAAGGATGAGAAAAGAGAAGAAGATGGGGTAGAATATCAAAGGAAAATGTCACCCAAGAAAGGCAAACACTTACCAAGGTTGAAGATGAGCAAGAGCCACCACATGCCAGGGATCTCGACCACCAAGAAATCCAAGATCAGTCCTTCTTGATCCACCAAGCCCTAAGGATGAATCAAAGAGGAGGAGGAAGAAAGAGATCCGAAAGGTTCACTTGCATGGAGATAAAAGATGTTATATACCAAAGGAGGAGAGAAGTAGGGTGATAGGTGATGTGCCAACACCTTAAGACAACAAAGGGACACTTTTCCACCCAAGAAACACACATGCAATCTATTAAACCTTACATGCACGACAAGGTGATACAACTTAGGTGGCTTCTCGACCACTTGGGTCACCACCAACCTGGTTTCGATCATAACACCTCAAGGAGGTCGAAATAAAATCACCATATACATCCTGGTCGAGACAAAAGGAGACCAAGGCACCAAGTTCGAAACACATTGCCAAAGAACATTTGTCTCGACCCAAAATGCCCCAAGACCATCATGGTTGAGACAAAATAGCCAAAGGAAGGTGTTTCGGTCGAGACACTCACAAAGCACACCACATGGTCGAAACATAGGTCGAGACACTCAAAACCCTGGAAACACTAATCACATCTTGTGATGCCACCACTCATCTAAGACCCAACCAAGGTGCTTCAAAGCATCAAATTCTCTCTCGTGTATCCAAGAAAGAGAAGGTACACACAAGGTGTGGCAAATATCAAGATAACCTTCATAAATGGCTAAATTGCAATTTGGCCCAAAATAAGCATGCAAAGCACAAACCTCATCCAAACAACCTCAAATTGAATACTTAAGCTCTCCGCAAGCTCTAAAAGCATCTTAAAGGATTAGAGAAATGTTCTAAGAACTTAATAAAGTAAAACAAAAGGGTTATCCAAAAACATTGGTCAGGGGTCTTATAAATAAGGTATATCTAATCAACTCAACTTTATGAGTAAGAGATAGTGATTTAGATTTCCATGCATTTAACTTTTCATTTCATTTTAGTAGTGGGAGGATAGCATGATCTATTAGTCAATCCACCAGAAAGATAAGAATTTCCAAATAGGTAATTGGAAGACTTCCTTTAGCAATCTTCAGAATTGGATAAAAATCTAATTGGCTAGCCGACTTACTAAGCAATAAAGAACTTTTCCCATATTTGAACTCTAGACCACACCAGGTACCAAAAGTATTAATAATATTATTCAGAATAACAACACTCTTCTTAACAGATTCACCAAAAATCATTAAATCATTCACAAATATAGCATGCAAGATTTGCATTGGAGAACAATAACTAAAATGAACAAACTCCATGTTCTTAACCGAATGAAATATAGAATAAACCCAATTGCAACAAAACTAAGGAAATCCTATTTCCTCCAGAATATTCATCAAGAAATCCCATCTAACAGATTAATTTTCATTAGTAATGTCAATCTTGATGTAGATCCTTTGAAATCTTGAATTTTTATTAAACTTATTCAACAACTCATTAGTAACAGGGATAACATCCTTTATATTTCCGCCTCTCACAAACGCACATTGACTTGAGTTAGTAATGTCAGGAAGAATAACACTTAGCCTAGTAGCTAGGATTTGTGAGATAATGTTTTGCACAAAATTGCAAAGAGTGCTATAGGACTCGATTTTTTCATTTTTCTTTTCCTCTTTGTATTTAGGAATCAGAGTTAAGAAATTTCTATTAATTTCTTTTAGAATTTTCCTTTTTTGAATTAATTCATAACAACTTTAGCAATAAGATCGCCTGTAATATGCTAAGTTTTTATAAAGAAATGAGAATTAAAGATATCTAGACCTAGTGCTTTATCCCCATCAACCTATTGAATGACTATCAATTACAACTTTAGAAACTTTGGTACTAAACAAGAATACGTTTCTGTATCCAATTTAGGCAATTCTCATTCTTCATTCCAATTGACAAGATCCTGAGTAGTTTCTCTAAACAAATTAGTGTAAAACTCAACTATATGCTTCTTAATATCAGTAGGATCAGACAGATGATAACCATCAATGTCTAAAATGTTAATTGAATTTCTTTGTCTTTTTGTCTTTAGAATTTATAAAAGAATTTGCTAGTTTTTCACCACTCTTAAGCTATTACACTCTAGATCTTTTCCTTATAAAGGACTTTTCACGCTATATAGATTTCAAAGCCTCAATTATATTTTCCATAGCAATATTTCTAAGATCATCATCAAACAAATTATACTCAAAAATCATTTTGAGACACAAGAGTCACAATGTCAAGTCTTCTGGCATTATCAACAATATTACCAACATGTTCTTTATTCCAGACTATAAGTTTTTTGCCTCACTTTATTTAGTTTCTTAACTACTATGAACATAGGACGACCTTTCACCTCAATATTCTAGGCACTACTAACCACATTAATAAAACCTTCTCGATATGTCCAAGTATTAATAAATTTGAACGAAACATTAATCTTCCTTCCCTATACTTAAAACAAATCCTAAGAATTTTACGATCACTGTAAATGGTAGAATAAATCTCTCCTAATTAATTAGGCCTACTTTCATAAAATCCTTATTAAAAATAAATTTGTCAAATTTTGAGGAAGTAAATTTATGACCATGTTGCCTATTATTCCAAGTAAAATATTGGCCTCTAAGATTGGCTTGAAACATGGACTGTTTCAACATGAAACTGTTAAACTCAAGCAGGACTAGGTAAGAAGGATTGGATCTACCAAATACTCTCGGAAAGCATCCTTACAATGTTAAAATTATCACCAACCACTCAATCATCCCTAGTTAGGTTAGTCAATATACTGATATTACTCCATAGACTATTCATTTTCTTATCCTCATTGGTACCATGCACTGCAATATCAAAACATGAACAAGTGTCACTACCAATTTTCACATTAATATGCTAATCAAACTCCTCAATATAAGATATATCTACCAAGATAGGATTCTACACTATAACAATCCTCCCAAAGTATGAGCTAAATGGTTAGACAACTATTCATGATTAGGCTACATGTTACTCATAATATTTGCAATCTTCCTTCTTCTAATCTTCATTTCAGAAAGGAAGTAAATATGAGCATGAACTCTCTTAAGTTTATCTTTAACTCTAGTGTGATGAAACCCATTGTTCAAGCCTCTAACATTCCAACAAGTAATATATATGTTTTTATTCATTTTGAAACATTGTTGACTAGATTCTTTCTAATGTTAGTAAACTCTCCTTCCTCCACTTCATAGACTTCTAGATCTTTGAACTTGTTTGTAGAAAAAAGACCTCGATCTTGAGCAATAATACTTTTGATTTTATTTGTCTTTATAGCACCCCATAGAGGGGATTCAGATCTAGTCACAAGCTAAACCCCCTCAACATCAACACAAACCTTTTTATAACTATTATTTGGATTGTAGTGCTATGAACTACCACCAATAAGAACACCCTTAATGAACTTTTCAATTTTACACAATAGAGACTTCTTGTGCCGAATCATAAGAATCAAATGAACTCAACTGTATTCCCCTGGTGGATGTTGTAGAACCTTCATACAACTCAACTACATTATTCAACTTACTCTTTGATTGTAAATTATTAATTTCATGTGCTTTATTCTCAAGTTCCCCCATGTTCTTGGACCTTGAATCAATACCATGCTCCATCTCATACATGGTTTAAACCAAAGGGACAACATAGTTTTCCTATGGGATACTGCAATTAGAATTCTTAGGGATCCAAGTGCTTTTACTTTGGGCCTTATTGGACTTCTCTATAGCTTTGGTATATCATTTTGGTTCATGGTTGAAGTATCCAGTTGAGGGCATTTCTTGGGGATCTATTCATACATAGTATTAACCACATGCTCAACACTAGTATCACTAAGCATATAGATTGTCAACAGAAAAACAAAAGCATTAACCACTAAAACCATCAACTTAGCATAATCAATTCTTTCACCATCATAAGAGAATTAGTTGGAGTTCCCAGATAACTACAAATACTTGAGAACATTGAGTCATACCAACATTCAAGAGAAAGGTTAAGAAGGAAAATCCATACTAGAAATGAGTTGAGGTATTCCTTTTCCAATTTATTATCAATTTTCAAGGTTTTAGAACGAGAGGCTTACGTTTCACCAGCCAAGGCCCATCCTGTAGCACATGATGGATATCCTCCCTGTTAGAAAACCTAATGATGAAAAACCCACAACTTGCAGCTAATATATCACAAAGTATGATTTTAGCATCCAAAATTCTATTAAAAGTAATGCTGATTAATTTTTGCAAATTTGAAAAAGTATTGACTTGATTCACATGAGATATTGTTTGTAATAGGGTCTAGTTAAAATGTTTAGTCATACTTAAAATAATTGATATCATATAACAAATGTTGCATACATTATATTTCTTTTAGACAATCTACCTTTTGTATTCTTTGCTGTTTCAAGTTTGGTCATTAAGGGATCACTAATAGGGCTGGAGTATACCTTCTCTTATATATAAAAATTGTGGTGATATTTTTCCTTAGACGTTGTGGGCTTATTGCCAAAAACTTGTAGCACCCAATATCATATCTTCTCAATAATCAAGTTCATGGAAATATCATTGTTTTTTCCAAAGGCTCCTTGTTTGATTCCAGGTTGCCTCTATATGGCCCTACACTGGTTTGCTGGTCTTTGCGGTGGTGGGAGGCATCCAAGAGATGACATCATAATGTGAGGCTAGAAATCATTTGCTTTGGTAAATTATGTCTACTATTAGGAATGTTGGTGTGGTCCATTGATTGTCATGGTTCGTATGTGTATTCATGTACAATGATTTTTGTGTTTTCCTTCGAGATCCATACTTGTTACGTAAAGGATTGGGTGAACTTCTATAGTATTGTACATAGTATTTTACACACTGATTTTTTTAGTTGTACGACACATGTTAACATAGACAACAAAATAAAATTAAATATTGATGGAACTTGAATGCTAACACAACAATACATAATTACTTTTGTCTTAGACACCATTTCTGTTCTGTGTTTCATAATTCTATCAATTTAATTAATAATTTAATTAGATCATCAATAATGATGCAATACATTGTTTACACCCGTTAACATGTTTATTCAGCATGATAGTTACTATATTTGACACATGTATGATAGAATCAGTAGATGAATCATGTATTTGATTGAATACAAGCTAATTCTCTTGACCAAAAATGAGTTGTTGTCCTCGTATGCAGGGGAGAAGTTTTGAAACCATTAATTGATCACAAAATGTTTGACACTCTCAATTGTATAAGGTTCAATTGTAGTGGAGTCTGGATCTTTCACATTACCTTATCATGAACTGTAAATTGCTACCAGTAGCTGCTTTGATTGGAGATAAAAACTTGATACCATGTCAAAGAATGTATTTGTGTAAACATATATCTAGTTATATATATATATATATATAGTTGTGCATATTCATAATATTTTTTGCATTCGGTCCTATCTAGATGATTGCTAGCCATCATCATAGGGGAGCAAACTGCTATATGAGATTGTATCCAATCCATACTTTATGTCATCCTAGTAGAAGGTGTCTCAAGCACACACTGGTTGAAGAAGACCACGATGTTAGATCTCATTTCTTAGGATGTTTTGTGAACAAATGTAACCAATCTTTAAAACATAAATGGTGACCTCATTTGGGTTGTGTTGAAAAGAATAGGGAGCCAATCAAGAATGATGATATGATTCAAATGTCATCTTACTTAATGTATAGCTCAACAAAAGTAACTAATGTGTCATGTACTATTCATTGGTAAGAAAGGGTTTTTAAAATTGAGAATGTCTCATATGGAATACGCCATGTGCATTTTATATATTTAGGGATGAACGTTGTTGGAAATTAGAGTTATTTGAGTAATGGGAAAAAGGAATGATGTAGGAATTATTTACCAACAATTGGTTTGTTGTCATCCATTGGAAACAAGGGTTCTATGAGTAATTGGGAAAATGGAATGGGAGAAAACTGCTATATGAGACTCTATCCAATCCATACTTGATGTCATCCTAGTATTTGTTGAACACACACTGGTTGAAGGAGACCACGATCGTTGAGCCTGCTTCTTAGGATGTTTCCAAAACAAATGTTAACCAATCTTTAAAACATAAATGGTGACCACATATGGGTTGTGTTGAAAAGAACCGGGAGCTAGTCAAGGATGATGACGTTATCCAGGTGTCATTACACAATGCAGAGCTCAACAAAAGTAAATAATGTGTCATGGACTATTCATTGGCAAGAATGGGTTTTGAAAATTGAGAATGTCTCATATGTAATACATCATATGCATTTTATATATTTAGGGATGAACGTTGTTGGAATGATGTACCAACAATGGTTGTTGTCATCCATTGGAAACAAGGGTTCTATGAGTAATTGGGAAAATGGAACGAATGTATCAACAATTCATTTATTCTCATCCTTATTTTTTACAAATGTGAGAGATTAAGTATTTAGAAAATCTTAAATTACTTTTTTTGTACATATATATGTGTGTGTAAACTTATGCATTCTTACATAGATACATCTTTCTGTATTTTAAGATACAAGCGTATATATGTTTATATATGTATATGGAATCAAGTTCCTAAAGTATTATATTAATGTTATCTAGACACAGAATTTACTAATTATAATACATGTTATTAATATAATATATAGACAAAATTAGTTATTTAAGAAAATATGGTGTTGTGCATTCGCTAGACATAAATGGGTATATATATTCGTCATAACGTAGATATAAACAAAAAATAATGTTTATCTTAATGAATATAATTAATAAGAATACATTTAGCCAAAAAGGGTAAATTTACAATTTTGATACTATGTGAAGAATTTTAGTATGTTTTTGGATGACATGCTCGCGTCCGAGTAATATGTCAAGAACCGGAGAAAATTCTACAAAGATTGTGCTATTCGAGATTCAGAATGATAGGTGGTGTTGGAAGCCATTTGTTTTTCTTCATCTTCGTGACCTTCTTTTCCAGTACATACACCTATTCTTACACTCCAGTATAAACACTCCTAGAACAAGAAAAGGACAACCACTCCTCACACACCAAAGCTGGAGAGGAGGGGGGAGAGAATTAAAAAGGAGAGTTAAATAGGGGAAGGAGTGAAAGAAAATAACTATAATTAAATGTGCTTGTCTTGTTAATGGAACATGGATGAATGATATCAACAATTAAATATAAATGATAAATATAAACCCAAAGAGAGAGAGATAGAAGATAAATTATTATTTTAGCGGGACAATACATATTTATCATAGAAAAATATTCCGTGTTTTATTGAATGTTACACGATTGTTAATGTTACTAGTATACATGGATATTATGTTATTTGTGTAATTTATTTCATGTATAAATCTATGTGTACTTTAATTTATTACTGTAATAATAATAATAATAATAATAATGTTAATAATAATAATAATATAATGTAATGTTTATTATTGTATTTTTTCAACTTGTAAAAGAGCCTGAATAAACAGTGATATACATTTTATTATTTTATAAGTACACACTTTAATATCAAGAACAATACATATATTTATTTTAAAAAGCACATTTTTATAGTAACAAACTCATGCAATGAAGTAAATATACTTGTTTTTTTACTCTCTGCTTACTTGTCTCTCTCCACCATTCAATCACTTTCCTAATCATTCTCACTATTTTCAATATGAACTGATTTCTTTCACTTGAATTATTTCTCTTTAATTTCTTTCTCTTTAATTATTTGTCTTTAATTTTCCTACGTCGCCCTATAAATTTCTTTATTTCTCTCGAGCTGGCTTTCTGGATTTTCTTATCTTTGACATCTTGCTACTCCAGTTATCATTATCTAACTTATCGCATGACATGCTTCCCCTAAAAAGAATGAGAACTTCTACGCGGCATCGAGACCCATCTGTTGTACTAGTGTCATTCATGGTGCGGGTGAGGATTCGTGAGTTGTGGCCTCTGTTTCTCTCCAGAATCACTAGTCTTCAATGATCCGCTTTCCCTTCCACAATTCCACTCCGCCATGGGCGCGGTGGTAGTGGTTGCATGTTTTTTTTTAAGTTAAATAGACAAATTTCATTATGGAGGGGCCATACAACATCTACATGAGGATACAAACAAACTAAAAGACCAAAGATCAAGAACAGATACAAACCACCACAAAAACTCATATCGGAATCTGATAAGAACAATGACGTATAGATTCCTCTTCTCCTTCGCTGGCTAAGGCAACTTTCTATGAGGAATACCTTCAAACTGAGTATGTATATGTGGTAGAGTACCTGCACCAAATTGGTGTTCCAAAAGGATATTTTCCCCGCACTTGCTGCCATACAAATTCACAAAAAAATTGACTGAGAAAGAAAAATCTACCACGAGAAGAGAAAGCAACGCTGATTAACAACGAGATAGACAAAACAAGAGAACAATCTAAACAGAAAGCCAATAAAAGAGAAAGGGATAGGAAACTCATCGCAGCCGAGCTCAATGATAGGGAGGAAGAAGATCGCTACCTCCAAAGACACCACATCCACACACCTCTCGAAGAAGAGACCCTACTGATGATGGGCGAGAAGAGGTCGAGGGGGAGCGGGGCACCACTTTGTGGCGGCCAAACCCCCTCCCTCCAGCCAGCCACCTATGCAAGAAGAAACCCTAGCGGTGCTAGGGTGAGAGCGGGGAGAGAGAATAACTACTGGTTGCATGTTTCTTTATAACTTGTGCATTACTCATTTGCTCCGCATCCCCGCTCCATACTCACACGTGTCGCCTCGAGAGTGGTATGGGTGGATCAATCGCGGTTGACCTTGTGCTTTCTCAGTTAAACGCTGCCCAGCCCTACCATTTTGGCCGACTGAACTACTGTCCCCTTCATCCCGCTGTCCCCTACAAAAAGACTTACTATAGGACCGTACTGACCAATGATATAGTTTTTTATAGGACAATCAATCACATTGCAACATCTCCTCTTCTCTCCTTTTTAAAACTCCACCCTTATAAAAAAATAAGGAAAGAAAAACACATACTATACACTATAAAGAATTTCTATTAAATTCTATCAAGTTATTATTAGACTAGTCCTATCTATAATAAGTTTTTCATGTCCCATGTTCCAACGTTTGCACAGTTCCATTACACCAACAACGATGGGAATCAATATCTAGAATAGCCATCGACCATGTATTGATGGCGATCCTATCTTCAACACCGATGCCTATGATCAACCCTCATCATTGGACTACATCCCGATGGCCGAGCAGACATGAATCCTCCCAACGAGCCCCGATGGTCAACCGCTCCTGCCAGACCCCAACCCAATGGTAGGTAGGCCAACAGTGGCCCAATAATAGTTCACATTGATGCTCCGATGCTCACCAATGTGCCCAATGAAGACACTAGGAATCCGTCGATGGTTCAACAAATGACCATTGACCGATGAAATCTCTGTGTAATACACCACCACCACAGTTTTGAGACTTCGGGCACAGATAATGCCCTGCACTCATGTGCCTTGGGTACATGGAGATCACCTATAAATAGAGGTACACAATTTTCATTAAGGGTACCTTCAGCTACGACATGAAGTATTGCCCAACTCCACACTTACCATCGACCTTCAATGACAAAGGACAAGAATCCAAGGTCTTCACTGTCACACTTAGCTTCCATTTTCTCCAAAGACCCTCTTGATAGAAGAAGGATGACTGGAGATACTATCTTCTTGCCCACATAGTGAAGGATGTCACCATCAACCACTAGCTAGTACCCTTGTGGTTACTGTTTGCTATATTTTCTTCCTTCTTCTTCCAATTGTTCACTCCCTTGCATCTATAAATCTTGTTGTGGATTTGCTCATTTGTAAATCCGTATTGTCTCTCATGACCACGAGTGGATAGCCATTAAGGCTCTCTCAACATGTAAATGTTCATATCCATTGATTGTATATACTCATAGAAATATTTATCTACATGCTCTTGTTCTTTGATGCTTCACTTGTATGATTGTCTACCATCTTGTGTTGTGTGATTTCTAATGTCCTGAAAGAGTAGTATAGTCTATATATAGAGTTATGAAGTAGTATGAATGCATGGAAATGTTGAAATACTAAGCTAATGATCGTATGGCTATATTTTTGGTTGTTTGTCTGCCATCTCAAGAGAGAAAGATGCTTATAATTAGATCTAACCTGAGATCAAGAGAGAATAGAATAGACACTAATGATGGTTGCTCGTAAACTATGCTAAGGTTATACAATTGGTGTGAACATTGCATATTAGTGATAGATTTTAAGTGGTAAAACCCAATCCAAGTTCTATCCATATATTTGAAACATATTAGAAGGATCCAAGTTATATCGTGCCTTGTTAATATAGATTATTTTACTTTTGTTTCCTAATCCATTTTTTGGTTACCATACTCACGTAAGGGACACATATTCTCTCTTTTTAGTTAGATGTAACTAAGCTAAGACCTCAAATCCTAAACACTTTTCACTCTTTGTCCCTATGTTCGAACCCATTTATTACGTAAGGCCCCGTATTATCGTTACAAACATTTAAGTATTGGGTATAAATATAAAGTATGATTACTCTTGATTCGCCTCCATTTTGGACGTGAGATCTTAGACCATCAACTTTTAACACTATTTCCAGGGATAAATTAGTTGACAATTGTCAAGGACCCGAGGTTTACTTGGACTATGCCAGTGCCTTAAGTCTAGCAATAGGCTTAACTACACATTCTTCTAGGCCTGATAACAATATAAATAAAAAATTCATCTAACATCTCTAATTTGTAACCTTTACCCGTATGAATTCATTTAGGAGCTTAGTGTCAATTGGACCTTTCTCCTCCAACAAAAGAAGTCATGGCCTCCCCAGGTAGAAGAAGAAGAGGGAACGATGACACGAATGAAAACAATCCTCCTCCTAAGCAACAACATGTGGACAAGGAGTTGGAACCTAAACCAACTAATAATGTGACACCTTTTGTCACACAAACTGAGATTACTCAAAACCAAACACAAAAATAACACTAATCAAATGGATTACTAAAAAACATAGGAAATTAAATTGATTTCATAACCATGCATCATGCTTAACTCATAATGTCTGAAGCCATAAACTAGAGCCACTTATATTTCATTCATATCAAAAGTTGTTACATGTTATAGTTTAGTGGCTATCTAGCCGCAACCTGTTACATGTGATAACCTGATCACATGCACAAATCACATCTGAATCATCATCGTATATGTCCAAAAACTCAAACTAATGTACAACGTCTATAAAATACCCCCAAGGACCCAAGTGTATAGGGATGACACAAATGACTCTATTACTAGACGCTAGCTACATATCCATGATCCAACAACTACAACACCTCAGGATGCATGCCTCAGCAACACGATCTCTATCCCAGCATGCACGTCCACCTAAAAGATGTGGAAACCCACAGGGTGAGACCAAACATCCCAATGAGAATTATAACTCTTCGTAAACATCTATTAAAAACAAAAAAATCTAACACATGAGATTATACTATTAACAAATAAGTAGATTCAGCTAAATGATATAAGCAGAGCAATTAATATGCTAAAAAGGAATACAAAGAACATGTATATTCTCTAACCATAGAACTATACAAAAGCAAGGCAAGGCTTCAACTAATGTTATAGTATCTGATCCTACACAAATACACTACACAACTGTGTTACATCTTTTATTATGCCCCAAGGATTTGATTTGTACCACCCAAATACAACCACCCCCTGTGAAGGGAAACCGATGGTGCCATACAAGGTCTATGGAAGAGCCGGAATCCCTGACCTCTCTACCACCTCTTGGTGAGCACAAGAGTAACATTTACATATAGTAAACTGAAGGATCGGCTCACACATGGCCGTCCATAAAAACACCCTAGCCCGACTTGGTAAAAATTATGACACTAGAGAATTGATATATGACCCCCAGTCCCACTCCTACTAGAGTATGGCCCACAACCAATCTCGTGAAAGTATACACTAAGTCACATGATTGAGTTATGACCCACAACCACACTCCTGCCAAGGTATGGCCAACAACCAATCCTGTGAATGCATATACTCAACAATATGTGACTCTAAGCTTCCGTGAGGGAGAACTCATTTCACCATCCATCACTAAGACTAAAACTGGAATGGATCTATGGCTAAGGAAAACTACATGATTAAGGTTCACTTGATTAGTTAGACCAATTAAGTGTCTTTTAGCATCAATGAAGTTACACGTAGAAATCCATAACAAACTCTACAAGAATTAGTGTATAGTATAACTTCAGAACATATAAAATGTATAAGGTGTGAACTTGTCACATCATCATATAGCACTGTAGCACTATCATTCACAAGGCCATCATTACTGTCACACAACCACACAAGGCTATCAACACTGTCACATCACTGTGGTATTTCAATCCCTCAAATCATCATTGGGAATAACATCTCAACTAAGCAATATGCATGTGCCAGGTCATAGGACCCATTCACATCCTCTCTGTATCACAATGTCTCTACATGCCTCATAAAGGATCATTCAACCTATGTCACATCATACTCATCATAGAATGCACTATCAATGATATCCCATTACATTTCACCTACAAGGTTATGGGTTTATAAACAAGATAGATAATGCATCATAACATAGTAACCAATCCAAAAGGGAATCGAATGCAACATACATTCTCATATTAGGTTTAGAGTTTCATACAATAACCAATTTAGGGTGTTGTATCATACAACATCACCAAACCACCTAGGTACATAATTTCCCACTTCCTTAAATCATATAAAGATTAAGCGTCATGTTTAGGGTCAAGCTTTATGTTATCAAAATACTACCATACACGTATCATCATGTGTTAAAGTATGTGTGCTAACCACAGATCATGTATAGGTATTAACCCACACCATTCATAGGTATATGACCCACTACCATCTAGGTCACGACCACTCAAGAAACATAGGTGTAGCAACATGTATAACACAAGTGTTATGACCGTAACACATCACTCATATAGGTCTCCACCATCTACCATGTACATGTTGTGACCACCAAACCTATGGGTCATGAACACCCACTCATTAAGGTGCCTCAACCATCTCACAACACCTATCATGACCTCACATTAACATGGCGTCGTGACCAACACAAAAATAGGTTGTTACAACCACCCTCAAATGTGGTGTAACAAGGACCAACGTGCATAACGTCTTGGTAATGACAAAACATGGTGTCACAACCATCTTCATGGTGCAACGTTGTGCCCATGAAAAGCATCACATCACAATCAGATCAAAACAAGGCATCTTGATTATAAGGAAAAATGGACCATTACGACTAAAACAAGGCCAAACCAGAGCATCGTCAAGAAAAACAACGTCGTGCCCACGACGAAACATCGTGACCAAAATAGAACTAGGATGTCACAATCAGTACACACACAATGCAACTCGACCAACTAGACACAAGGGGTCTCGAACCCTAAAATAGAAATAGCAAGAACACCATGCATTATCAAGATCAAGCTCAAGGTTCAAGATTATCAAACCATAAAATGAGCACCAAGGAGAGCAACAACCAAAACTACTTAGGAGAAAGAATGCCGAACCATAACCCATGAGGAAAACATCCAAGACACAAAGGAAAACATGAGGGCCAAACTTAAATCATAATCATAAAATTGAAGCTTATGCTGTATGTGCTAAGATCTCCTCAATTTGCAAATAATCAAATGGTTACATGAATTTAGGGTTTAAGAAAAAGGGTAATCTACATGAGAATACTTCAAAGTATTGAAGCCTAAATTCATGATAACATCATATAACTAATTAAAACCATGTTTATACATTAAAATAGAAGATTTTCATCAAGTGAAGACCATCGCCTTCAAGGAGAAAACTTCCTACAAAAAGTATCACCAAAAACGCTAAAACTCGTGTTGTAGAACCACCATAGAAGAACCTGTGAAAAAGAGGTGAACCCACATTTAACCATCCAAAATAGAACCTAAAATCCATATTTCATCATGGGACACAAATCCCATGCATGCAACCAAAACCAAAATCAAGACATAGGAGGGAAACCACTCTTGCACACCCATCTCCAAAATCGGTTGCCTAACCTTAGGGTTTTGGATTCCAAGCATATAAAGCATGATAACCACCATCACTTAGGCTCTAGATCATGATATCATCTACTAGAATATTAAGAGCACATTTTAGAGTGAGAAACAACAACATGGAAATATGATTAAAAGTGATAATAATAGAGTGGGGTAGAGAGCTATAAAACCCGCCTTAAGAAGCTCAACACCAAGGTTCCAAACTCCAAGATCAAGGGCTCCAAGCACACGATCCAAAGGTTGAAGAAGATCCACCAAAATCTCCACTCTCAGCCACAAGATCATCTCAAGAAGGAGAAGATACCAAGGTAAAAGGTCATCCAAGAAAAGAAGCCAAAATGCTCTAGGCTAAGCCAAAAGAGAAAGGGAGAAAGAGAGAAGAAACCCTCCTCACACTTGGGTCTACCTTGTTAAAATATGGTCTATGACCCTTGTGATGAGGAGTTTCTCTCCCAAAAGGACCACCATGGAGGAAACATGGTCTAGGGTCGAGAAAAGATAGGAAGACGGAGGTAGGATATCAAAAGAAATGCCATCAAGGAAGATAAACACTTACCAAGGGTTGAAGATGGGATATGGTCACCACAAGCATCACATGCAAGAAGAGTTCGGTCACCAAGCTCCAAGGTCAGATCTCCTTGCTCCACCAAGCTCCAAGAACAAGCAAAAGAGAAGGAAGAAGATGGAGGGATGAAAGGGTTACAAACATGAATAGTTAAGGGATTATATAGGTGTAAGATGAGAGTGAAGGCAAGGGATGATGTGTCAACACTCCAAGGTATCAAAGGAACACTTGTCCACTCAAAAGACCAACATGCAACCACTCTATCCTAACATGAAAGACATGGTGATACACTCAAGGTTGGGTATCGACCACGTTGGCCACCCACATGGTCACAGTCACAAACCTCCCATGGTTCAACATCCCCTCGCGACACGCACACCACCATTACCACTTGGTCGAAATAATGGACCACCTCAAACCCTAAGTAAGGACATCCTATAAGAGGGAAACCATATCGACCGAATACCACCCAAGACCATCTTGGTCATGACCTCTCTCATCTAGAGGGGTTTCTCAACCATGACACCCACCAAACCAACCCTAGGTCGCGACCTAGGTCGAGACAACACACATTATATACATAGGTCGGGACACTCAACACTCATAGAAACCCTAATCACCACTAAGGGTGACATTCCTCAACCAAGGTTCAAACAAGACACCCACTTATTTATATCTTATCTAGACGATGTCAAGAAAGAGAAGGAACATTTTGGAGGTGAAAAATGGCACATCAAACCCCTACTTTGGGTAAATCACAATTTTCTCCAAAACTAGCACATAAAGCAAAAACAACATCCAAACAAGCTAAAAACTAAGACTTAAGCTCTCCACAATCCCTAATTACATCTTAAAAGATTAGAGCAAGATTCTTAGAAACTTACTTAAGACAAACAAATAGAGTTACCCCAAAACCCAGTTCAGGGGTCTTACAAGCGATAAACCCCTAATATGAATTTAGCCCCCAAAATCCTAACAGAAAAGAGAGGATTGCTTCCTCCTCATCTCTTCCTCAAGCTCCCACATGGCTTCCTCTATACCTTGGTGATGTCACAAGACCTATGGGTTATGGGCTGTAAAGAAGCGAAATCACTTCCTTACTAAAAATTTGAACAATAAAACCTCCAGTCCAAACACTCTCAGAAGGTATGTTGGAGTGGGTGTAAAATTTTCAAATCTTTATATAATGGTAACAAAAGACCAAAGTATAGCAGCGGAATAAAAACATGTCTATATTCAATTATAAAACAAAGGGAACATCTTATACTTACTTCATAAGGATCCATGTAGAGGAAATCTAAACCACCTCAAGATTGTCTCCAAGCTTTAACTTCACAATCTAAGTCCAGGTCAACATGACAAGTCATCCAAGTCCTCCACCTAGGGTTGGAAGCATACCCCAACAAAATATAAACAAAAGGAAACATCAACAAAGGCTGGTATGTGCATACTAGAAAGCAATTTGAGCAATTTATAAAGAATAAGGGACATCAAAATAAACAAGGCTTCCCATGCAAGAGATAAGTAACCCCCAAACGGGTATCAAGAGAAAAGAATGATAACAAAAGGGATAAATGCCATAAAACACCATAAAAAGGATTGTGCCATAAATAAATCCACTACCATGGTGGGAAACAAAGCACAAGTAGGGCACACACCCCACAATCAATATCCTGCATGCATGTGAGATAAACATAGACCTAGAACAATATAAACACAATTGGCGGCCAACCCCCATAAAGCTGAAGCCTGATAGAGAAAGGAATACTGCCAATCTCCCAAATATATATAAAACGGGTCAAGACACACATCTTGCCCTGGGTACGAGGTTCCTTGCCATCCCAAAAAGAACAGGAAATATCACATCTGCTATAAACAAAACCAATACACTTACACTACTCTAGTGCTACTGAATCACATAGCATGTTTAATGTAGAGGCAAGTAGAAAGCATAGTCAGATTTATACCATGTCGCCATCACACAATGGGAAACACAAACATATAAACATCCACTTCAAAGTGGGGACATATCAATAAGTAAAAATCAACATCACAGTGGGAATATAATATCAAAAGTCCAAATTCACCAAGGCAATAAGATAAGATTCCAAGAGAATATCCATGTTCAAAAGATCAATAATAAAATAAGATATTTCACATGAAGCATGATTTCAAAAGAACAAGACAATGTGTAGGCTAATGTCCATAGGACCAAGAGTAAGACGAAAATAGGATAATTGCTCAAGAAGAATAATCGGGGATGCAAACATACATAAGAGAGAAGAATTGCTCAATATGAATAATCAGAGATGCAACATACCTCAACTTCAGAGCCAAATGTCCAAAGTCACTTCTAGGTCCAAGCTTAGGTTTCCAAAGCACCTATTAGCATATTTGTGGGATTAGGGTTAGATTTATATTGATTTCAAAAACCCTAAAAATCACCTTTTTATTATGAGTGAATTAGGTTATCAAAACCATGTCATATTTTAGATTATATTTTTATGAGTTCAAAACATATTTTATTATATTTTTCTGAGTTATAAATTATTAGTTATGAATTATACAATTTATTATCTTATTTAATTAGATCCATTAAATCACCCCTTTAAAACATCAAATTCTGGTGACAAAACCAATACCAAAAGAAAGCTTGCATTTTTTTGAATCGAACGAATATTTATTTGAAATTTTTGGCCCGACATATAATTAGTTATATAATTTAGAAATCTGACCCATCAAATAAAGTTGCACCGAGAAAAAGCAAAAGAGGGAGAGGAGCAGGGCCGGCCTAGCTGACATGGCCCAACCAGGATCGGCCATGTCACTCAGTCAAAGGCCCACTTTACTCGACCTAAAGCAAAACAAAACATAATGAAATGACCAAAATACCCCTAACGGGAAAACAAAGAGGTAAATAAATGAGAGGGGGTATACTCGGAAATCCACGAAGGATCGTCTTCTTCGCTGATAGAACACAGAGACGAAGAATGACATTGGGCACATCAGGTTGGGCTCTGATGCCCAAAATCAAGCTCGCGGATGCACTTAACCATAGAACAAAATGCAACTACCAAGCAATACCTGAAGGTCGGGAGGACTCAGAGAGCTCCTGAAGTGGTTGCACATCGATTGGGGTCAAAGCCGGGGCGGCCAACTAGACCTCACCGGTAGCAGGTTCAGAAATAGTAGAGAGGCAGAAAAGATGTGTGGGGCATGAAGAGAACAAACTGACCCACTGGATCGGCACACAGAGGTGCGAGATTGATCAAGGAAGAATTCACCAGGGGTCCGATGGTGGAGGCTCGCTGGGAGAGGGAAAGGAAGAGGAGAATAGGGGAAGAACAGAGAGTATGGGCAGTGAGTTATGGATTGTATGAAGATATCATGAGCCCTAGCATATATATACTCATTGGGTTCAATAGAGGGTAATGGAGGTAAGGGAAAAGAAAGCAGAGGAAACAAAGGAAAGTAGATGGAGAAAGGAGAGAAAGAATCGAAGAGGAAACTAAAGCCTATTTGCTAGGAAAAAAAAGAAGCGGAGGAAGGTGAGAGTACAGATGACACACGATCTGAATCCAACGCTCCAAAAGAAGCCCGAGATCCCAAAGCCAGCGTGACACATATAAATCAAAAATCGAATCCGATTAAATCAAAGTGTGAATGCATTATTTCCTTATTCTCTCTCTCTTGATTTGGGGGGTTCAAACATCATCTGAATTAGGTAAAATTTTGCACAGAGGCCAAATAAGGCATGTAGATTCCAATTATGAAATTAGATTTGCCTTTTGAGAACTTTTAATACGTCAAATAGATTAATTATTGTTTTCTCTTTCCTCCTTCATTAATGAAATTAGGATTATCCAAAAATTACAAAACTTGACCCACAAGTCATATTTAACATGTTGAATACGAATTTGCCATCAATTTTACATATTGGAGTTGTTTGAATATTTATTTAATATTTTGAAGGTTCTACATACTTTCTCTCTCCTGATTTTACCTTTTAAGCAAACTTTCTCCCAATTGGATAAAAATTTACCCAAAGGCTATATTTATTATGTAGATCACGAACATAAGATTATTTTCCTCTTTTAGAGTCATTTATTATATTTATTTATTAATTACACTTTTTAGGAAATTTCTCTCTCCTAACTTACCATATTATTTTGAGGTAGTCCAAATTAAATAAAAATTGACATGTAGGCTTATTTTAATGTGTAGATTACGAATTTGAAATCTATTATTTATTTTGAGACTTTATTACATGTATTATGCCATTAGGCCCATTAGAGGCCCATTAACTAAATTATGCATCCGATTAAGTTATTCATCATCTTATTATCACCAAATGAATTATATGACACATTAGATTACATTATTCATGCATTAGATTATTAGGATCACTCTAACCTCAACCTTGTTTAGTCAAACCCAAAAGGAAAAACTTCCAGGGTAGGGTCTAAGATCTTGTATGTTATAACACTCTACCCCTTAAAAAGGATTTCTTCCTCGAAATCTATAGATTCAAACATCAACAACTAAATACTCTCCACCCCTTAAAGGGTTCAACCTAACAAGTCAAACTAAACAACTTTTTAAAACTACCCACATCTCTTAGTTGTGAAAGTTCTTAGAGTTTTATGTTTCTCATGTATCCAACTATCAAGTCACCATCTAGGGTTGAGTTTTTAGGTTCTCGTGTCTCTAACCTATCAACACTACATGATCATCCAAAAAGTCATAGGGTAGGTCAACTACACCTTTATCTCATTTCTAGTCACAACTCCCAAAGTCAAAAATAGGTTTAGAGTTTTACTACCAGAAGGTATGTTGGAGTGGGTGTAAAATTTTCAAATCTTTATATAATGGTAACAAAAGACCAAAGTATAGCAGCGGAATAAAAACATGACTATATTTGTAACATCCCTGACCTGGGTTATAAACTAACCCTAGATGTTTTGCCTAAATATGTAATTAAACCCTGGTGATTATCTTTTGACATGTAATTAAGTTCCTCAGGAACATATACTTTCAATTTTGTCCTTTTTAATCAAACTTGTAGTATTAGTTTGGTAATACAGGGGCTTATGTGAAAATTACCCAGTTAAGGGGTTAACTTGCAATTACACATGTTAAGATGTTCTTTTGATGATGAGACATCATATGAGTGAATATGATGAGACATGATGGATTTCCCAAGCTTGGGCATCTAGATGCAGCTTGTGGAATAATCCTTATGCTTAAAAACCCTAATTTGGAGTAAAATGCAGTTTACCCAATTTGAGGGGTGCAACTTGTAAAATACACCATCTAGAACATCTTTTATGACTCTTGTCATCATTTAGAGTAGAAATGGTGAAAGGGACACATCAATGAATAATCAGATAAGAAAAATGACCTTTGTACATAAAATTCACTAAGTTTGAGTAAGGAAACCTTTCATGTATGTACCCTAGTTGAAAGTTGGCTTTCTTTACCCCTAGATCTTGAGATTTCATGAGCTTTGCATAAGTTAGATGAGATTGGACGTTCCCTTAAATAAGAAAGGACTTGGATGAGAATTTCAAAGTTCTAGAGGTCTTTATGGTGTAAATCAGCCTAAACTATATAAGCACCTTTCTTTCCAAACCAAGCAAACGTTTTCCTTCACTTCCTCACTTCTTATCTTTCTCAACCAGCCAAAGCAAAGATCAGGAGCTCAAGGGGACGACCAACATGTTCTAGATAAGAGAACACCACCTTCTAGCTTGGATTCATGGAGGAAATCGTATTACAAGGTTGAATTGCTAGTTTTCTTACTTAGGTTCCTTGTTCTAGCCGACCATCCCCATCTTTTTCTTGAAGAATTGACCTTGGCCGACCTGTGGAGCTCAAGACGCCATTAAAGACTTGAATCTTGGAAGCTTGGAGCTCAAGGAACGACCTTAAGGCGGGTTTTATAACTCTAACCCTTAGCTTTGTTATGCATATCTTTGTTCTTGTTTTCTATGATTAGTTCTTCTTCTACCTCCCTTCTTCCTTGCTCTTTTGCAAGCAAAACGGTGGAGGAACCGACCTGAATAGAGGTTGAGGATGATGGGTGTGGATTACTATGTCACTTTATGAAACGACCTTGAACCCTTTTGGTCCAAACGGGTGCAACTCGTTTAAGGTCAAACGGGTTCAACCCGTTTGATCTCAAACGATCCTGCAAGATCATTTGGATCAAAACGACCCCAAGACCGTTTCTGTAACAATGTCGATCGGACAAACGTTATTAACTAGCGGAAGAAATCACTAAAAGCGGATTAGCGAAAATCACTTAAAAATTAAAACTTTTTGCAAAGAGATCCATTCACAGGAAAACCCCTTTCATTCAGAACCAAAGTAAAGCTTTACATCCTGGTTCATATATATACATCTCATGTACTTTTGCTTCTCGAGGAATGCAAACATTAACTACTCTGTCTTAACTATACACAGGTAGTATAAAACCCTCGAGGCATTAAGCCAAAATCTTGAAATCACTAACTACTACTCCGAGGACCTGAGAGTACAAAGACGACACATAGGACTTTATATACATCTGAACATGACATGACAGCCAATGTCTCCACCTGAGACTTCACTACTGTCCCTGCTGCTGCTGTTGTTGTCCTTCACCTCCTGAAGGATTCCTATCTCTTCGTCCGCGTCCACCTAAAAATGTGGTTCCCACGGGGGTGAGACAATTATAAAAATTGCCCCAGCGAGAGATATAACTCTCTGCCAGAAACATTATTATTGCAACTTGAGAAGATGAATATGAACATGAGAATCATATCTATTTGACAACAAATATTTTAATGTCTAACAGATTAGAACATTATTCTATCTCAGAAGCATTGTAGTTATTACTTGATAGAATTAACATGTCACTTATCCTTTAATGAATAGGAAGAACATGTATAACATCTATTCAAACAACAGAATCATTACCACTGCATTAACTTTCTTCAGGCTTAGATCATATATCTAAAGCCTGGCATTATCAATGTGGAGTCATGGCCCGTAGCCATACTCTCTTCTTAAGTGTTGGGATCTTAATCCCTCACTTCACCACAGGGTTTTTCTCATCCTTTCACAATTTCAATACCATAACCATGAAATCATGGGTATTCAAACCCTTTGTTCATCACTTGAGCAATGTTACCTCTTTCTCAGGTAACTAACACCTTTAGGTCATTTGACCAAGGTAAGTATGATACTTGCTACACAAGCATCCATCATGGCACTTGATGCACATTAACTCTCTTGCCACCTCTTACCAGGCACAAGGTATATTATAGCACACAAGGCCCAATAAACAAATTCAAACTAATAACACATCATAGCTCATACCTGGCTATGCTCATCATCTCATGATACCTGCATGGTTAGCACATATAATAGCAGTACACCAATTATCTATCAATACCATGCAAAAACAATGTATTAATAATTTAAGGGTATTACCCTTAATCCTTTACCAGGATTTGGGTTTCCATCACACATGGCTCACAAAACCATTCACATCTTGTCACCTCTCACTAGGCAACAACTTTATTCACATGGCGCACAAGGCCATTCACATATTGTCACCTCTCACTAGGTAACAACTTAAAACAAAGGCTTACAAGCCCAACTCATCTTGTTACTTCTTTCTAAGTAACAAAAACATAATGGCACATATGGCCTATCAATTCTTATCAAATAAACATCATACTTATTTATTCTCACCAATTATCATTAAATGATTATCATCACAAGGTATGAGTATCTCTCTCATCCTTAAGTTGAGAATTAACAAAACGACCATGTTAGTTCACTTTCAATTCAGCTCTAAGTCAAGCATAGACCACCACGGCCGTGCTACCTTGCACGGTCGTGCAAAGTAAAGCTACCACGGCCGTGCTACCTTGCACGGTCGTGCTGAGTAACGTTGCCACGGCCGTGCTGCCTTGCACGGTCGTGCTACATAGGATCATCACATGAATCATATTTATATATGAATTCTATTATTTGATCCTTTCAACTTGATTAGGTCACATCAACCCTTCAATCATATGCATACAACTATGATTAACATAGGATACCAAGTCATTGGTCCTATAAGCAATTAGGGATGCATTCCCAATTAGGGTTTCTCATGAAATCACCCTCAACTAGGGTTCCACATGGATGCACCCTCAATTAGGGTTTCACTTGGAATCACCCTCAACTAGGGTTTCACATGGAATCACCCTCAACTAGGGTTTCACATTGAATCACCCTCAACTAGGGTTTCACATGGAATCACCCTCAACTAGGGTTTCACATGGAATCACCCTCAACTAGGGTTTCACATTGAATCACCCTCAACTAGGGTTTCACATGGAATCACCCTCAACTAGGGTTTCACATGGAATCACCCTCAACTAGGGTTGAATTCAATAACCCTGTCCATTAGGGTTTATGTTCATGTTTAGGGTTTCATGATCTCTTTGATTAAGGATCATAACCCTTATACACCACATGATTCATATTCATGTATGAATTCATGCTATCAGCTTCTTAACTTGATTAGGTCATATCAACCCTTCAATCAAGTACATACAACTATGATTTACATAGTGTACCAAGTCATTGATCTTATCAGCAATTAGGGTTCATCCCTTAATTGACACTAATCACTTAGGTACTATTAGGGTTTTAACCTTTGTTCCTTCATTGGTTAACATTACTAACCATAATTGGATCAATAGTACATTCATCATCACATTGGACCTCCATTATATAAGGTATCCAAAGAAATTAGGGTTTACTATTCATCCTAATTAGTGATTTCACATGTAGGCAACCTCTTAATAGGGTTATACATGAAATCGACCTCAATTAGGGTTTACATCATGTATTGGATCCATGAATTTGTTATGCATTAATGAATAGTACCATTAAAGGTATCTCCCACATAATCACATTAGGTTTTCAAAAAGGTTTGATCCATTGGACCTTTAATGACATAAGGTATCCAATTGAATTAGGGTTTCCAATGTTGATTCCTTCAATCATTGGATTCATGGAACCAATCATCAATTGGACCTATACCCATACTTCAATTGAGTTTAAATAGGTCAACCTTCATCTTATTTGACCCTTAATTAACCCTCAATTGGTCATCAATTAGGGTTTGATTCAATTGAATTAGGGTTTGGAATCGATGATTCAACAACACTAATCAATGTAAGACTAGTTGCTTTGAAATCATTGAACCATCATCCAAGTTGGGTATGACCTGACCCCAAACGGTCTTGAGGTCGTTTGGATGACCTCCAAACGGTCTTGAGACCGTTTTCCCATCATATCACTCAAATCCAAGCCATCTAATTAAGGTTTGGATCATTGGATTGATCACCAAATCAGCATTGCATTGTATAACAACTTGGTACCTTTAGACCTTCAAACACCTAGCCATACTCAACCCTAGACCTCCAAACGGTCTTGGGTGACCACCAAACGGTCTTGAGGTCGTTTGGATGAGCTCCAAACGGTCTTGAGACCGTTTGCCCATCATATCACTCCAATCCAAGCAATCTAATTAGGGTTTGGTTCATTGAAGTGCTCACCAAATCAGCAATCTATTGCAGATCAACTTGATATCTTTAGACCTTCAACCACTGAACTATACTCAACCATAGACCTCCAAACGGTCTTGGGTGACCACCAAACGGTCTTGAGACCGTTTGGATGACCTCCAAACGGTCTTGAGACCGTTTGCCCATCCAACCTTTGGACTCTAGTGAAAATTCATCATGGATTGGTCTATCGAGTTGATCAACAAATCAACATTTAGTTGCAGTATGATTTGGTATCTTTGGACCTTCAATTGGTCAAATATACTTGACCCCATACCTCCAAAAGGTCTTGGGGTGATTCCCAAACGGTCTTGAGACCGTTTGGGCTAATCAACCCAAAATCTCAACTTAACTCATTGGAATTTCAGCACTATTTTCAATTAGGGTTTGCCTAATTGATTAGTATTCAAATCATGATCCCTTTGGAATTAACCCCTCAAATTTGGAGGGTCATTAACCAAAATCATTATGAACAAAAATCTCATACGTTCAACTCTTGGTCAATGCACTCAAACGGTCTTGAGACCGTTTTCCCAAGCAGGTCAAGTTGATCAGGTTGAAAATCAGCACATAATCCAATTAGGTTTCCCTAATTGATTAGGCTTCAACTCACGATTCCTTGGGAGTTAACCCATAAAACTTGGTGCGTCATTAGCCAACATAATTAGGATCAAAAACCTCATACGGTCAACGCTTGGTCAACGCACTCAAACGGTCTTGAGACCGTTTTCCCAAGCAGG
Organism: Alisma plantago-aquatica; assembly: GCA_963693085.1. Lineage (NCBI taxonomy): Eukaryota > Viridiplantae > Streptophyta > Magnoliopsida > Alismatales > Alismataceae > Alisma > Alisma plantago-aquatica. The sequence continues at coordinate 815,266,703 of OY856410.1, forward strand.
TCAAGTTAATCAGGTTGAAAATCAGCACATAATTCAATTCGATTTCCTAATTGATTGGCCTTCAACTCTCGATTCCTTTGGAGTTAATCCCTCAAATTTGGAGGGTTATCAGCCTACATAATTAGGAACAAAATTCCCAAACGGTCAATGCTTGGTCAACCATCTAAAACGGTCTTGAGACCGTTTTCTCCCAAACGGTCTCAAACCGTTTGCCCTTAAACGGTTTGCTGAAACCGCATAGCCAATCAAATTAAAACGATTTGGAGTAGCTATCAAAACGGTTTTGCTTGGTAATTTTCTTTGGATAAGCATCTAGGATGATGTCATCATCCCCTTCCTTCGAACAACCAAGAACAGCAACCGTTCTTGATGGAAATTGCAGCAAGAAACAAGAGTGCATCAAATTGAAGAAATCAATCAACAAAGCATAGAGAATTGATGCAATAGCAATGTTTAAGGGTTTGAGTTATAAAACCCGCCTCCAATTGAGCTCCAAAGCTCCAAGATCACGCCATTAATGGTGGATTAAGCTCTAGAAACTCCCCCTAGGCTCGTCCTCAAGCTTTTGATTGCAAAAGTTGGCTAGGGTTGAAGAGGAGATCGAAATAAGAAGGAATCCATGATTTATTTTTGATTTCCACCATGAAATCAAGGAGAACGAAGGTCAAGAGCTTACCAACAGGTTGGGAGGCGTCCTCCTGCTCCTCCCTAGCTCCTTGGTCGGTTTTGCAAGAAAGGGAAAGAAGAAAATCCGAAATAGCCTTTCATTTGGCTTGAAAAAGGCACTTTTATAAGGAAATTGATGAGAGAGAAAATGCATTATTAAAATGCATTAAATTCCAAAAATATGGCCGCCTCTTCCCCCTCAAATCCCTTAAGGATGAGGCACCTTCCTTTGCCTTTAATTCTCCTTCATTATCCTTGATTTAAAGAAAATCAAATTAAGCACCTTAATGCTTATTATATTAATATCCATATGTGAGTGGGTTTTCTTTTTCTTATAATAAGGTGAGTGGAATTTCACCTACTTAGGATATTTTCGTTCCTTATCTTGGCAAAGGAATGTTCATACTTATTCAAAATCAACCCAAAACATTTTGGTTGAAAGCCCTTCAAATATTTTTATTCATTTTTGCCCTAAATCAAATTAGGGTTTCAATTAGGCATTAATCTTGATTATTTTAATATCAAGATTCTCTCTCCTCCAACTTAATTCAAATGAGGCACCCATCTCATTTTATTTGCTCTACATGATTCCAAGAAACATTAGGGACCTTATTGAAGTGGTAATTTGCATATTGAACCCTAGGTTTTGGGTAAATTGCACTTTTTACCAAAACTAGGTTTTAATGCACAACACTACTTTACAAGCTTAATCTTGGTTCCCAAGCTTGTGAAAACCATACCACTATATCATATTCATTCTTATGATGTCTCAATATCATAGGAACATCTCATCATGCAACATTTGCAATTTAACCCCTCAACTTGGGTAATTTGCACTTTAGTCCAAAATAAGCAAATATTGCTTCAACATTGTTCAAACAGGACCAAAATTGAAACATAAGTTTCTCATGAGCCCTAATTACTTTTCCCAAGATAAGATTAAGAATCTACTCAACCTTATTAAGCAAAACAATCTAGGATTAATTCATAACCCAGGTCAGGGATGTTACAGTTTCATAGGGTTGACCAAGCGTGGACCGTTTGGGTTTTCTGTTCACAATTATGTAGGCTAATGACCCACCAAATTTGAGGGGTTAACTACAAAGGAATCGTAGGTTGAAGGCCAATCAATTAGGCAATAGAATTGAATTAAGTACTGATTTTCCAAACTAATTAACTTGAACTTTTGGGCAAATGGGTTCCAACCCGTTTGAGTGAGTTGACCAAGCATTGACCATTTGGGATACCTGTTCATAATATATTGAATTCCATTCCTACAAAGAATTGTAATCTAATTCCTAACCAATTAAGAGTTGAAGACGCTTCAATAACCTAACCCTAATCGGGTGAAAGTTGCTGATTTCAATATAGATCTTGTTGAGTTTTGGGTTGAAGGACCCAAACGGGTTCCAACCCGTTTGGGGGTTCATCCAAACAATCTCACACTCGTTTAGTGACACCCCAAAACGTTTGGAGGTCTAGGGTTAAAGAAGTTGATGGTTTGAGGGTCCAATTACAAGATGTTGATAAATTGATGAAAAGTACTGATTTTTAATTTAATTAGGGCTCAACCCTTATCAAATCTTTTTCATTTTGGTCAAACTTTGTGCAAACGGTCTCAAGATCGTTTGGAGGTCATCCAAACGACCTCAAGACCGTTTGAGCCAAGTTTGGGCCCAATTGGAGGTCAATTGATAGGTTCAACTCTGATTTGAATCATATTGTTGAACATTGATAATTAGCCGATTGGAAACCCTAATTGAGTTAGATTTAACCCTAATTGGCTTTCAATTGAGGGTCAATTTGGTGTCCAATTGATTGAGGCTCATCCTAATTGATTCAATTTGTATATGGTTAACATGGCTTGGGCCAATTGAAAGCTTCAACATAAGAAATCCTTTTCAAGCATAAACTTTGTGTCACCTTTTATGTTCATGCGGTTTGAACCCAAGTAGACCCACACTCATTTTAGCCCAAACGCGTTCACACTCATTTGAGTCCAAACGAGTCCACACTCGTTTGAGTCCAAACGAGTTCACACTCATTTGAGTCCAAACGGGTTCACACCCGTTTAAGCTCAAACGGGTTCACACTCGTTTAGGCTCAAACGGGTCCACACTCGTTTGGACTTAAATGGGTCCACACCCGTTTAAGATTAAGTGGGTCCACACTCATTTAAGGTTCAAATGGATTCAAGGTCATTTGAGATTAAACAAGTTCAAGGTTGTTTAAGAATCAAATGGGTTGAAGGTTGAAGGTTAAACCCTAAACCAATTGGAGACCTTCAAGGTTGATTATACTTAATCACTTGAAGGTGTAAATGGTTCAATGATGATCTAATCTAAACCCTAATGGTAACCGAAGATGTTAAGGGACTAAGTGGCTAATGAATCGACCCATGATGATGGTCAATGGGTAAATTACCAAAATGCCCCTGAAAGGTTCAATTGAGTGATACCTTGTTTTAATCAAACCCTAATCACATGATAGTGATGAGTTGACTGGTGTTAATCAATGAGGACTTAACCCAACCTAATCTAGAGTGGTGTAATCACTATCTACTAGTTAGAGGAGAGAGAAAGTACCAATTATAATGGAAACTCAAGTAAAATACCTTCAATATACATGAATGTGCAAGTTTAGGTATGATCCACTTATGTGAGATCATGGAAACCCTAATTATGATAATTGATGAATCTTAATCTTATCTGAGGTCTTTAATGATGATGTTTCTCATACATGAGTATGTTATGAGATCATTTCACCATGAGGTGAATAGTAAACCCTAATTGATGAAAACGAGGGAAACCTAGCTCTTGTATGAGTAGGGAGATACAGCTTCTTTAAATGAGTTATTTACTGTTATCAGTTGATTTAACCATGCATGTTCCTTTATGAGGATGATCATATCCAGGTATGGATGATGATACTATATTCATTGAAAGCATGTTATTAGCTTTATGAATAGTGATATATCCTGATGCCTTGTTAATAGCATCTTATGAGATTGATAGGCTGTGAGAGCCATGAATACCATCAAGGTCATGCTTTAAGAGATGACTTGTGATGAGAATATTGAGAAATGATAATTGATGAGAGTTAGGCTTGTTACATTTAGTATTCTTCCTTCATAGCTGCTATGCTAATGATTAATGTTTGAAAACATGTATGATGATAAAAGAATACTGAAATGTACCTAACTAATCAAGTATAATCATACCATGTAGAGCCCTGATCATAGATCCATCATTTTCAGGAGTTAAATGATGGTGAAACAGGTTTTCCTAAGGGGATTCCTGGAACACATATTTTTGAATATGTAGGGTAATATGGATGTGAATTTCCTTACATCCTAGTGTAGGAATTAATGTAGATGTATCTTAATCTATCAATCCTTCACTATGTTTTATACCGGGGTGATGTAACACTAATCTCCCGAGGAAATCTTTTATACCGCATCGATGAGAGATAAATAAGAAATCTTTTGGTAGCGAAGAGAGTACAGAATGCCACTGTGACTCTAATAGCGAAGTACCAGAATACCCTGGTAAGCTATAGTAGTAGAGACACTAGATGTCCTACATGTTGATCCTCTTACTGACTGAGGAAGACGAGGTCATAAGAATTCATCTCTTTTGATGACCTATGTATGATACCGATGCGACTTAATAGTGATCGGTTAGAGTATGAGCGGTATACCTCATCTCCGCAGGGCATAATGATGTTTGTAAAACATAATCAACCGCGTAGTATATCTTCTTAGGTTGAACTACGAGATACATTGGTTGAAGATACATTACTTAGTATACATGTTCTTCATATTCCTTAAATGTTGTTGTTCTAATTGATAACAATCTGCTGCTGATTACCTTAAAGCTTTTATTTCCTATGTTATTCTTGGTTGCTATAATAAAGCTTCTGGCGAAGAGTTATAACTCTCGCTAGGACAATTATTTAAAATTGTCTCACCCCGTAGATGTCAACTTTTTAGGTGGTCTTCGAGGGCAAAGGAATCAATCTTCAGGTGACCAATATCAGCAGCAGCAGCATCAGGAGCAGCAGCAAATCTCAGGTGGAGATTCAGACTGCTGAGTTGTATAGTTAGATAGTCAGTCCTGTGTGTTCTCTGTACTCTCAGGTCCTTGGAGTCTTTTGGTTTTGAGTTCTTGTGATTTTGTATCATGTTGTATATAATTACTCAAGAAGTAATTATCTGAGATGTAAACAGTTTATCTCCTTTTATGAAAGAAGTTTTTATAGATTCAAGCTCTTATCTCGAAAAGTTTTAATTTCCCATGATTTTTGTCTTCTGCTGTTAAACGAATCGCTTCCGCTAAGTTTATATCATGGTTTTGGAGATCAGAGCCCACAATTAGTGGTATCAGAGCTCTAGGTTCGCTGAGTCTACAGAGACATAGGACTTAGGATGTCGAGTCTATCCTTAGTATTTCTTTCTTATCTAATAGAGTCTTCTACTCCTCAGGAGAAGAAGATAATTAAGGATGTCTGAACAACACGAGGAGTACGTGGCAGAAAGTAGTGTTGCTGCGCCTCGAGAAGGTGCAAGGAACCTAGAAATAGAGCAACGTGTACTTGAGCCACCTATGGAACCACCTCAGTTTGACCCAGCTGACATGGGAAACCCAGCTGTTCAAACTATGTTCGGGCAATTTATGACTGCTATAACACACATCACCGACAGGATGCCCATGCCTGCACCTAGGGCACCTGCCCAGCCTGAAGGACAAGGTATCGGTAAGACGTTCGAGCAACTTCGTCGTGTCGGAGCAACCAAATACTTTGTAACAGCTGATCCTGCAGATGCCGATCTGTGGTTAACTGAGTTGGAGAAAGCTTTTAGAATCCTCAACATCCCAGAAGCTCAGAAGGTTAGACATGCTGTCTATCTTCTCAAGGGAAGTGCTGGTCACTGGTGGACCATGGAAGAGCAGAAGAGGCCTGGAGTGGAGATCTCGTGGGAAGATTTTCATCGGGAATTTATCAATAGATATTTTCCAAAGACCTTCCTAGATGAGAAGATCTCTCAGTTTGAGAGATTGAGGCAAGGCATGATGAACATTAGTGAGTATGAAGCTAAGTTCATGGAGTTATTGCGGTTTTGTCCGCACATGGATACCACAGAAGAAGAAAGAATCATAAGGTTTGAGAAGGGTTTAAACGCCGACTTGACTACTCCCGTGTCTGCCCTAGAGAATCGGGAGAGGTTTGCTACCTTTGTTGAGTCAGTCCGAAGGATAGAGAAATCCGTAGTCGAGAAGAGACAAACCCATAAAAGATATCCACAGTTCCATGGTTCTTCATCTAGAGACTTTAAGAAGCCTAGATTCTCTGCACCTACACCTCCACCACCCAGAACTAGTGCTCAGACACAATGGACACTGAGTAAAGGCAGGGGACGAAGCCTACCACTACAAGAGACTCACAGTTCAGCATCAATGTCGGTTACCAGATCACCCAGACCACAAAAACTGGAGAAGAGCTATTACAACTGTGGGAAGGTGGGACATTTGATGAAGGACTGCCGATCTAGGCCTGTCAGTGTGACACAGCCTCCGAGACAGAGTCAACAGGGATCACAGAGAAGGCAATCTCAAGGAGCAGCTCGAGGACGTGGACAAGCGTCTCAAGCTGGATCATCAGCACCACCTCAACACCAGGCAACATCAAGGTTCTATGCTATGAACCCACCAAATGCAGTGGTCAATCCACGGGTAGTGGCAGGTCAGATGGAACTTTTATATTCTGATATGTCTAAATCCTGTGTTGTATCTGTTCTGATTGACCTGGGTGCTACGCACTCCTTTGTCACTCGGAGAGTGATTCGTAACTGCAATATGACAATTAGTCATAGGGCAGATAGCTTGTTTTTGGAGACTCCGTTGAGTGGGTCTGCCGTTTTGCAGGAGGTATGCTCTCCCTGCATCCTCCTCTTTTCTAATCATCGCATTCAAATGGACCTTATACCACTTGATATGAAAGGATTTGATATAATCCTCGGGATGGATACCTTAGAAAGGTATCGAGTTGTCTTGGATTGTGAATCCAAACAGGCTGTGTTTGCTGATGATAGCACCACATGGATCTTTCAAGGAGAGAGAAAGATTCTGCCCACCTGTCATGTATCAGCTATGGTTGCTAACAAGCTGATGAGGCAAGGATGTTATGCATTCCTGGCACATGTAGTAGATGTTATCAAAGAAGGTCCCAACCCTGCTGAAGTTCCTATAGTCAGGGAATTCAAGGACGTGTTTCCTGAAGAACTTCCAGGTATACCACCACCTCGGGAAATTGATTTTGAAATCAATTTGATCCCAGATACAAAACCTATAGCCCAGACACCGTATAGGATGGCGCCTGCTGAGATGGCAGAACTCAAGAAACAACTTCAAGAGTTGCTTGAGAAAGGTTTTATCCGACCGAGCACTTCACCGTGGGGTGCTCCGGTTTTGTTTGTTAAAAATAAAGATGGGTCAATGCGGTTGTGCATTGATTATAGACAACTCAATAAAGTAACAATAAAGAATAAGTACCCGTTGCCGAGGATTGATGATCTTTTTGACCAGTTGCGTGGTGCAACAGTCTTCTCAAAGATAGACTTGAGGTCTGGATATCATCAACTCCGTATTAAGGATAGTGACATATCCAAGTCTGCCTTTAGGACACGATATGGTCACTATGAGTTCATGGTCATGTCGTTTGGACTAACCAATGCATCAGATGCATTCATGGAACTCATGAATAGAGTTTTTCGACCTTTCCTTGATCAGTGTGTTGTCGTCTTCATAGATGACATTCTGATTTATAGTAAGGATGCTCAGCAGCATGAACAACATCTCCGACAGGCTCTAACTCTGCTAAGAAAACATAAGTTATATGCTAAGTTTAGCAAGTGTGAGTTCTGGTTGCCGGAAGTATCTTTTCTTGGACATGTGATATCTGCCTCGGGTATTCGTGTTGACCCTACAAAGGTAGAATCTGTTCTACAGTGGGAACAACCGAAGACACCAACAAAGATTCGAAGTTTCTTGGGATTAGCTGGTTATTATCGAAGGTTTATTAAGAATTTCAGTTCTATAGCCTTACCCTTAACCAAGTTAACCCGAAAAGATGTTCCTTTTACCTGGAGTGATAAGTGTCAACAGTCTTTTCAGCTGTTGAAGGAGAGGTTGACAAGTGCACCTGTGCTTGTGTTACCTGAGCAAGGAAAAGGATACATAGTTTTCTGTGATGCCTCCAAGAATGGACTCGGATGCGTGTTGATGCAGGATAAGCAAGTGATCTCTTTTGCTTCACGACAGCTTAAGAAACACGAAGAGAATTATCCGACACACGATCTGGAGTTAGCTGTTGTGGTTCATGCCCTGAAGATCTGGAGACATTATCTCTACGGAGAGACATTCCAGATTTTCACAGATCACAAAAATATTAAGTATATCTTCTCTCAGCATGAGCTTAACATGAGGCAACGTCACTGGATGGAGTTAATCAAGGACTACGATTGTACAATTGATTACCATCCAGGAAAGGCCAATGTGGTTGCAGATGCCTTGAGTAGGAAATCAGCAACATCAACTATGGATAGAGCACAACTAAACTCTTTAGTATGCTCTAAGAGAGATATGCTTATCTCTTTAAGGCAAGACAATGTACAGTTGAAGGTGTCATTGTTAGCCGGGTTGTTGGCTGAGATGCATATTAAACCTACCCTAAGAGAGCAGATTAAGGAGGCACAACAGGTTGATGCTGTAGTTCAGCAGATTAGATCAGTGTATGGAAATGAGAAGCGAGATGGTTTCTATAACTCAGATGATCATGTAGCATGTTATCATGGGAGGATGATAGTGGCGGATATGGATAACTTGAGGAAATTAGTTCTGGAAGAAGCTCATTCTTCAATGTATTCTATGCATCCAGGGAGCACCAAGATGTATCGAAATTTGAAAGATTTGTATTGGTGGCCTGGAATGAAGAAGGATGTTGCAGAGTTTGTGATGAGGTGTCTTGTGTGTCAGCAAGTTAAAGCTGAACACCAAAAGCCTGCAGGAATAATGCAACCTTTACCCATACCACAGTGGAAGTGGGACCATGTGACCATGGACTTTGTTGTTGGCCTACCAAGGACAAACAAAGGACATGATTCCATTTGGGTAGTTGTTGATAGGTTGACTAAGACAGCGCATTTCTTACCTGTCAAAACAACCTTTTCTACTGAAAGGTTATTACAGTTGTATGTTCAAGAGATAGTGCGTTTGCACGGAGTTCTTGTCACCATAGTTTCTGACAGAGGTCCCCAGTTTACAAGTCACTTTTGGGAGCAGCTACACAGAGCCTTAGGCACCAAGCTAAGGTTTAGTACGACTTTTCATCCATAGACTGATGGACATTCGGAAAGAACCATACAGACCTTGGAAGACCTATTGAGGGCATGTGTTCTCCAGTTTACCGGAAGTTGGGATCTACACCTAAGATTGATAGAGTTTGCCTATAACAATAGCTATCAACATAGTATTGATATGGCACCTTATGAAGCCTTGTATGGTAGACGTTGTAGATCCCCTTTGTGTTGGTATGAGACTGGTGAACATCAGTTGTTAGGTCCTGATCTTGTGCAACAAACTACAGAGAAGATGAAAGTTATACAACAACAGCTTAAGACTTCACATGATAGGCAGAAGTCGTATGCTGATAATCTCCATAGACCGTTAGAGTTCTAGGTTGGAGACAGAGTGTACCTCAAGGTCTCGCCTTGGAAAGGAGTCCTTCACTTTGGAAGGAAAGGAAAGTTAGAACCTAGATTTATGGGACCTTATCCAATCATTGAACGGGTTGGAAAGGTAGCCTATAGACTAGAGTTACCACCAGAGTTGCAGAGGTTACACCCTGTGTTTCACATTTCTATGCTGAGGAAATGTCACCCCGACACTGAGTCAGTTCTACAACCTATGGAGATAGAATTGAATGATGACATATCTTACGAGGAAGGGCCAGTGTCAATCCTTGATAGCATAACTAAAAAGTTAAAGAAGAAAGATATAAGCCTTGTGAAAGTCCTCTGGAACCATCGTGGTGTTGAAGAAGCCACTTGGGAACTAGAGGATGAGATGAGAAGGAAATACCCTGCTCTTTTCTCCTAATACATTTTGTTGATTTTGAGGACGAAATCCTTGTAAGGGGTGGATAATTTGTAACATCCCTGACCTGGGTTATAAACTAACCCTAGGTGTTTTTCCTAAATATGTAATTAAACCCTGGTGATTATCTTTTGACATGTAATTAAGTTCCTCAGGAACATATACTTTCAATTTTGTCCTTTTTAATCAAAGTTGTAGTATTGGTTTGGTAATGCAGGGGCTTATGTGCAAATTACCCAGTTAAGGGGTTAACTTGCAATTACACATGTTAAGATGTTATTTTGATGATGAGACATCATATGAGTGAATATGATGAGACATGATGGATTTCCCAAGCTTGGGCATCTAGATGCAGCTTGTGGAATAATCCTTATGCTTAAAAACCCTAATTTGGAGTAAAATGCAGTTTACCCAATTTGAGGGGTGCAACTTGTAAAATACACCATCTAGAACATCTTTTATGACTCTTGTAATAATTTAGAGTAGAAATGGTAAAAGGGACACATCAATGAATAATCAGATAAGAAAAATGACCTTTGTACATAAAATTCACTAAGTTTGAGTAAGGAAACCTTTCATGTATGTACCCTAGTTGAAAGTTGGCTTTCTTTACCCCTAGATCTTGAGATTTCATGAGCTTTGCATAAGTTAGATGAGATTGGACGTTCCCTTAAATAAGAAAGGACTTGGATGAGAATTTCAAAGTTCTAGAGGTCTTTATGGTGTAAATCAGCCTAAACTATATAAGCACCTTTCTTTCCAAACCAAGCAAATGTTTTCCTTCACTTTCTCACTTCTTATCTTTCTCAACCGTCCAAAGCAAAGCTCAGGAGCTCAAGGGGACGACCAACCTATTCTAGGTAAGAGAACACCACCTTCTAGCTTGGATTCATGGAGGAAAACGTATTACAAGGTTGAATTGCTAGTTTTCTTACTTAGGTTCCTTGTTCTAGCCGACCATCCCCATCTTTTTCTTGAAGAATTGACCTTGGCCGACCTATGGAGCTCAAGACTCCATTAAAGACTTGAAGCTTGGAGCTCAAGGAATGACCTTAAGGTGGGTTTTATAACTCTAACCCTTAGCTTTGTTATGCATATCTTTGTTCTTGTTTTCTATGATTAGTTCTTCTTCTACCTCCCTTCTTCCTTGCTCTTTTGCAAGCAAAACGGTGGAGGGACTGACCTGAATAGAGGTTGAGGATGATGGGCGTGGATTCCTATGTCACTTTATGAAACGACCTTGAATCCGTTTGGTCCAAACGGGTGCAACTCGTTTAAGGTCAAACGGGTTCAACCCGTTTGATCTCAAACGATCCTGCAAGATCGTTTGGATCAAAACGACCCCAAGACCATTTCATAGGGTTGACCAAGCATGGACGGTTTGGGTTTTATGTTCACAATTATGTAGGATAATGACCCACCAAATTTTAGGGGTTAACTTCAAAGGAATCGTAGGTTGAAGGCCAATCAATTAGGCAATAGAATTGAATTAAGTACTGATTTTCCAAACTAATTAACTTGAACTTTTGGGCAAATGGGTTCCAACCCGTTTGAGTGAGTTGACCAAGCGTTGACCGTTTGGGATACCTGTTCATAATATATTGAATTCCATTCCTACAAAGAATTGTAATCTAATTCCTAACCAATTAAGAGTTGAAGACACTTCAATAACCTAACCCTAATTGGGTGAAAGTTGCTGATTTCAATATAGATCTTGTTGAGTTTTGGGTTGAAGGACCCAAACGGGTTCCAACCCGTTTGGGGGTTCATCCAAACGATCTCACACTCGTTTAGTGACACCCCAAGATCGTTTGGAGGTCTAGGGTTAAAGAAGTTGATGGTTTGAGGGTCCAATTACAAGATGTTGATAAATTGATGAAAAGTGCTGATTTTTAATTTAATTAGGGCTCAACCCTTATCAAATCTTTTTGGTTTTGGTCAAACTTTGGGAAAACGGTCTCAAGATCGTTTGGAGGTCATCCAAACTACCTCAAGACCTTTTGAGCCAAGTTTGGGCCCAATTGGAGGTCAATTGATAGGTTCAACTCTGATTTGAATCATATTGTTGAACATTGATAATTAGCCGATTGGAAACCCTAATTGAGTTAGATTTAACCCTAATTGGCTTTAAATTGAGGGTCAATTTGGTGTCCAATTGATTGAGGCTCATCCTAATTGATTCAATTTGTATATGGTTAACATGGCTTGGGCCAATTGAAAGCTTCAACATAAGAAATCCTTTTCAAGCATAAACTTTGTGTCACCTTTTATGTTCATGCGGTTTGAACCCAAGTAGACCCACACTCGTTTTAGCCCAAACGAGTTCACACTCATTTGAGTCCAAATGAGTCCACACTCATTTGAGTCCAAACGAGTTCACACTCGTTTGAGTCCAAACGGGTTCACACCCGTTTAAGCTCAAATGGGTTCACACTCATTTAGGCTCAAACGGGTCCACACTCGTTTGGACTTGAATGGGTCCACACCCGTTTAAGATTAAGTGGGTCCACACTCGTTTAAGGTTAAAATGGATTCAAGGTCATTTGAGATTAGACAAGTTCAAGGTTGTTTAAGAATCAAATGGGTTGAAGGTTGAAGGTTAAACCCTAAACCAATTGGAGACCTTCAAGGTTGATTATACTTAATCACTTGAAGGTGTAAATGGTTCAATGATGATCTAATCTAAACCCTAATGGTAACCCAAGATGTTAAGGGACTAAGTGGCTAACGAATCGACCCATGATGATGGTCAATGGGTAAATTACCAAAATTCCCCTGAAAGGTTCAATTGAGTGTTACCTTGTTTTAATCAAACCCTAATCACATGATAGTGATGAGTTGACTGGTGTTAATCAATGAGGACTTAACCCAACCTAATCTAGAGTGGTGTAATCACCATCTACTAGTTAGAGGAGAGAGAAAGTACCAATTATAATGGAAACTCAAGTAAAATACCTTCAATATACATGAATGTGCAAGTTTAGGTATGATCCACTTATGTGAGATCATGGAAACCCTAATTATGATAATTGATGAATCTTAATCTTATCTGAGGTCTTTAATGATGATGTTTCTCATACATGAGTATGTTATGAGATCATTTCACCATGAGGTGAATAGTAAACCCTAATTGATGAAAACGAGGGAAACCTAGCTCTTGTATGAGTAGGGAGATACAACTTCTTTAAATGAGTTATTTACTGTTATCAGTTGATTTAACCATGCATGTTCCTTTATGAGGATGATCATATCCAGGTATGGATGATGATACTATATTCATTGAAAGCATGTTATTAGCTTTATGAATAGTGATATATCCTGATGCCTTGTTAATAGCATCTTATGAGATTGATAGGCTGTGAGAGCCATGAATACCATCAAGGTCATGCTTTAAGAGATGACTTGTGATGAGAATATTGAGAAATGATAATTGATGAGAGTTAGGCTTGTTACATTTAGTATTCTTCCTTCATAGCTGCTATGCTAATGATTAATGTTTGAAAACATGTATGATGATAAAAGAATACTGAAATGTACCTAACTAATCAAGTATAATCATACCATGTAGAGCCCTGATCATAGATCCATCATTGTCAGGAGTTAAATGATGGTGAAATAGGTTTTCCTAAGGGGATTCCTGGAACACATATTTTTGAATATGTGGGGTAATATGGATGTGAATTTCCTTACATCCTAGTGTAGGAATTGATGTAGATGTATCTTAATCTATCAATCCTTCACTATGTTTTATGCCGGGGTGATGTAACACTAATCTCCCGAGGAAATCTTTTATACCGCATCGATGAGAGATAAACAAGAAATCTTTCGGTAGCGAAGAGAGTATAGAATGCCAATGTGACTCTAATAGCGAAGTACCAGAATACCCTGGTAAGCTATAGTAGTAGAGACACTAGATGTCCTACATGTTGATCCTCTTACTGAATGAGGAAGATGAGGTCATAAGAATCCGACTCTTTTGATGACCTATGTATGATACCGATGCGACTTAATAGTGATCGGTTGGAGTATGAGCGGTATACCTCATCTCCGCAGGGCATAATGATGTTTGTAAAATGTAATCAACCGCGTAGTATATCTGCTTAGGTTGAACTACGAGATACATTGGTTGAAGATACATTACTTAGTATACATGTTCTTCATATTCCTTAAATGTTGTTGTTCTAATTGATAACAATCTGCTGCTGATTACCTTAAAGCTTTTATTGCCTATGTTATTCTTGGTTGCTATAATAAAGCTTCTGGTAACGAGTTATAACTCTCGCTGGGACAATTATTTAAAATTGTCTCACCCTGTAGATGTCAACTTTTTAGGTGGTCGTCGAGGGCGAAGGAATCAATCTTCAGGTGACCAATATCAGGAGCAGCAGTAAATCTCAGGTGGAGATTCAGACTGCTGAGTTGTATAGTTAGATAGTCAGTCCTGTGTGTTCTCTGTACTCTCAGGTCCTTGGAGTCTTTTGGTCTGAGATTTTGGTTTTGAGTTCTTGAGATTTTGTATCATGTTGTATATAATTACTCAAGAAGTAATTATCTGAGATGTAAACAGTTTATCTCCTTTTATGAAAGAAGTTTTTATAGATTCAAGCTCTTATCTCGAAAAGTTTTAATTTCCCGTGATTTTTGTCTTCCGCTGTTAAACGAATCGCTTCCGCTAAGTTTATATCGTGGTTTTGGAGATCAGAGCCCACAATATTCAATTATAAAACAAAGGGAACATCTTATACTTACTTCATAAGGATCCATGTAGAGGAAATCTGAACCACCTCAAGACTGTCTCCAAGCTTTAACTTCACAATCTAAGTCCAGGTCAACATGACAAGTCATCCAAGTCCTCCACCTAGGGTTAGAAGCATACCCCAACAAAAGAGAAACAAAAGGAAACATCAACAAAGGCTGGTATGTACATACTAAAAAGCAATTTGAGCAATTTATATAGAAGAAGGGACATCAAAATAAACAAGGCTTCCCATGCAAGAGATAAGTACCCCCCAAATGGATATCAAGAGAAAAGAATGATAACAAAAGGGATACTTGCCATAAAACAACATAAAAAGGATTGTGCCATAAATAAATCCACTACCATGGTGGGAAACAAAGCACAAGTAGGGCACACACCCCACAATCAATATCCTGCATGCATGTGAGATAAACATAGCCCTAGAACAATATAAACACAATCAGCGGCCAACCCGCATAAAGTTGAAGCCTGATAGAGAAAGGAATACTGCCAATCTCCCAAATATATATAAAATGGGTCAAGACACACATCTTGCCTGGGTACGAGGTTCCTTTCCGTCCCAAAAAGAGCAGGAAATATCACATCTGCTATAAATAAAATCAATGCACTTACACTACTCTAGTGCTACTGAATCACATAGCATGTTTAATGTAGAGGCAAGTAGAAAGTATAGTCATATTTATACCATGTTGCCATCACATAATGGGCAACACAAACATATAAACATCCACTTCAAATTGGGGACATATCAACAAGTAAAAATCCACATCACAGTGGGCATATAATATCAAAAGTCCAAATTGCACCAAGGCAACAAGATAAGATTCCAAGAGAATATCCATGATCACAAGATCAATAATAAAATAAGATACTTCACATGAAGCATGATTTCAAAAGAACAAGATAATGTGTAGGCTAATGTCCATATGACCAAGAGTAAGACAAAAATAGGATAATTGCTCAAGAAGAATAATCGGGGATGCAAACATACATAAGAGAGAAGAATTGCTCAATATGAATAATCGGAGATGCAACATACCTCAACTTCAGAGCCAAACGTCCAAAGTCACTTCTAGGTCCAAGCTTAGGTTTCCAAAGCACCTATTAGCATATTTGTGGGATTAGGGTTAGATTTATATTGATTTCATAAACCCTAAAACCACCATTTTATTATGAGTGAATTAGTTTATCA
Source organism: Alisma plantago-aquatica (assembly GCA_963693085.1). Lineage (NCBI taxonomy): Eukaryota > Viridiplantae > Streptophyta > Magnoliopsida > Alismatales > Alismataceae > Alisma > Alisma plantago-aquatica. The sequence continues at coordinate 815,282,472 of OY856410.1, forward strand.
AAACCATGCCATATTTTATGTTATATTTTTATGAGTGGAAAACATATTTTATTTCTCTCTCCTAACTAATTTTTAGAGTTTTATCTTTCTCATGTAGGCTTATTTTAATGAGTTCAAAACATATTTTATTATATTTTTATGACTTATAAATGATTAGTTATGAATTATACAATTTATTATCTTATTAAATTAGATCCATTAAATCACCCCTTTAAAACATCAGATTCAGGCGACAAAACCAATACCAAAAGAAATCTTGCATTTTTCTAAATCCAATTAATATTTATTTGAAATTTTTGGCCCAGCAGATAATTAGTTATATAATTTAGACATCCGACCAATCAAATAAAGTTGCACCGATAAAAAGCAAAGGAGGGAGAGGAGACGGGCCGACCTAGCTGACATGGCCCAACCAGAAGCGGCCATGTCACTCAGTCAAAGGCCCACTTGAATCAACCTAAAGCAAAACAAAACATAATGAAATGACCAAAATACCCCCAACGGGAAAACAAAGAGGTAAAGAAACGAGAGGGGGTATACTCAAAAATCCACGAAGGATCGTCTTCTTCGCTGATAGAACACGAAGATGAAGAATGGCATTGGGCACATCAGCTTGGGCACCGATGCCTAAAATCAAGCTCGCGGATGTGCTTAACCAGAGAACAAAAGACAACTACCGCACAATACCTGAAGGTCGGGCGGACTCAGAGAGCTCCTGAAGTGGTTGCACATCGATTGGGGTCAAAGACTGGGTGGCCAACTAGACCTCACCAGTAGCAGGTTCAAAAATAGCAGAGAGGCAGAAAAAATGTGTGGGGCACGAAGAGACCAAACTGACCCACTGGATCGGCGCACAGAGGTGCGGGATTGATCAAGGAAGAGTTCACCAGGGGTCCGATGGTGGAGGCTCCCTGGGAGAGGGAAAGGAAGAGGAGAACAGGGGAAGAATAGAGAGTATGGGCAGCGAGTTATGGATTGTCTGAACATCTCATGAGCCCTAGCATATATATACTCATTGGGTTCAGTTGAGGGTAACATAGGCAAGGGAAAAGAAAGCAGAGGAAACAAAGGAAAGTAGATGGAGAAAGGAGAGAAAGAATTGAAGAGGAAACTAAAGCCTGTTTGCTAGGGGAAAAAAAGAAGCGGAGGAAGGTGAGAGTACAGATAACACACGATCTGAATCCAACGCTCCAAAAGAAGCTCGAGATCTCAAAGCCAGCGTGACACATATAAATAAAAAACCGATTCCGATTAAATCAAAGTGTGAATGCATTATTTCATTATTCTCTCTCTCTTGATTTGGGGGTTCAAACATCATCTAAATTAGGTAAAATTTTGCACAGAGGCCAAATAAGGCATGTAGATTCTGATTATGAAATTCGATTTGCCTTTTGAGAACTTTTGATACGTCAAATAGATTAATTATTATTTTCTCTTTCCTCCTTCATTAATGACTTTAGGATTATCCAAAAATTAAAAAACTTGACTCACAAGTCATATTTAACATGTTGAATACGAATTTGCCATCAATTTTACATATTGGAGTTGTTTGAATATTTATTTAATATTTTGAAGGTTCTACATACTTTCTCTCTCCTGATTTTACCTTTTAAGCAAACTTTCCCCAAATTGGATAAAAATGTACCCAAAGGCTATATTTATTATGTAGATCACAAATATAAGATTATTTTCCTCTTTTGGAGTCATTTATTATATTTATTTATTAATTACACTTTTTAGGCAATTTCTCTCTCCTAACTTACCATATTATTTTGAGGTGGTCCAAATGAAATAAAAATTGACGTGTAGGCTTATTTTAATGTGTAGATTACGAATTTGAAGTATATTATTTATTTTGAGACTTTATTACATGGATTATTCCAGTAGGCCCATTAGAAGCCCATTAACTAAATTATGCATCCAATTAAGTTATTCATCATCTTATTATCACCAAATGATTTATATGACACATTAGATTACATTATTCATGCATTAGATTATTAGGATCACTCTAACCTCAACCTTATTTAGTCAAACCCAAAAGGAAAAACTTCCAGGGTAGGGTCTAAAATCTGGTATGTTACATCACTCTACCCCTTAAAAAGGATTTGATCCTCGAAATCTATAGATTCAAACATCAACAACTAAATACTCACCACCCCTTAAAGGGTTCAACCTAACAAGTCAAACTAAATAAATTTTTAAAACTACCCACATCTCTTAGTTGTGAAAGTTTTTAGAGTTTTATGTTTCTCATGTATCCAACTATCAAGTCACCATCTAGGGTTGAGTTTTTAGGTTCTCGTGTCTCTAACCTATCAACACTACATGATCATAAAAAAAGTCATAGGGTAGGTCAACTACACCTTTATATCATTTCTAGTAACAACTCCCAAAGTCAAAACTAGGTTTAGAGTTTTACTACCAAAACTTCTCACATCACTTTCATTGTGACTTAGTTCAGAAAACTTCAATGAAATCTAGAAAAATTTTGTACATATAGTAGTGTAATGAAAATAATTTTTTTTTGTAGATGAAAACTCTGCAAGGTAAAACTAACATATGCCGACACAAAATCAATACAAAAACCAAGTCACAATGTTTCCATATGAATATTTCCTCATAACCTAATCTTGTTCTCAAACCAAACCTTATTGCACAAAAGATCACCTTGATCAAATCTAGGGTCACATCTCACTTAGAGCTATCTAGCAAAGTCAAGGGTCCTAAAGGGAGACAAAATTGAAATAGTTGATTCTGACTATCATGGGCTCTGATACCATGCTGTAAAGAAGAAAATCACTTCCTTACTAAAAATTTGAACAATAAAACCTCCAGTCCAAACACACTCAGAAGGTATGTTGGAGTGGGTGTAAAATTTTCAAATCTTTATATAATGGTAACAAAAGACCAAAGTATAGCAGCGGAATAAAAACATGACTATATTCAATTATAAAACAAAGGGAACATCTTATACTTACTTCATAAGGATCCATGTAGAGGAAATCTAAACCACCTCAAGATTGTCTCCAAGCTTTAACTTCACAATCTAAGTCCAGGTCAACATGACAAGTCATCCAAGTCCTCCACTTAGGGTTGGAAGCATACCCCAGCAAAAGAGAAACAAAGGAAACATCAGCAAAGGCTGGTATGTGCATACTAAAAAGCAATATGAGTAATTTATAAAGAATAAGGGACATCAAATAAATAAGGCTTCCCATGCAAGAGATAAGTACCCCCCAAATGGGTATCAAGAGAAAATAATGATAACAAAAGGGATACTTGCCATAAAACAACACCAAAAGGATTGTGCCATAAATAAATCCACTACCATGGTGGGAAATAAAGCACAAGTAGGGCACACACCCCACAATCAATATCCTGTAGGCATGTGAGATAAACATAGCCCTAGAACAATATAAACACAATTGGTGGCCAACCCCCATAAAGATGAAGCCTGATAGAGAAAGGAATACTGCCAATCTCCCAAATATATATAAAATGGGTCAAGACACACATCTTGCCTTGGGTACGAGGTTCCTTGTCATCCCAAAAAGAGTAGGAAATATCACATCTGCTATAAACAAAACCAATGCACTTACATTACTCTAATGCTACTGAATCACATAGCATGTTTAATGTAGAGGCAAGTAGAAAGTACAGTCAAATTTATACCATGTCACCATCACACAATGGGCAACACAAACATATAAACATCCACTTCAAAGTGGGGACATATCAACAAGTAAAAATCCACATCACGGTGGGCATATAATATCAAAAGTCCAAATTGCACCAAGGCAACAAGATAAGATTCCAAGAGAATATTCATGATCATAAGATCAATAATAAAATAAGATACTTCACATGAAGCATGATTTCAAAAGAACAAGACAATGTGTAGGCTAATGTCCATAGGATCAAGAGTAAGACAAAAATAGGATAATTTCTCAAGAAGAATAATCGGGGATGCAAACATACATACGAGAGAAGAATTGCTCAATATGAATAATCGGAGATGCAACATACCTCAACTTCAGAGCCAAACGTCCAAAGTCACTTCTAGGTCCAAGCTTAGGTTTCCAAAGCACCTATTAGCATATTTGTGGGATTAGGGTTAGATTTATATTGATTTCATAAACCCTAAAAACCACCTTTTTGTTATGAGTGAATTAGGTTATAAAAACCATGCAATATTTTAGGTTATATTTTTATGAGTTCAAAACATATTTTATTATATTTTTATGACTTATAAATTATTAGTTATGAATTATACAATTTATTATCTTATTTAATTAGATCCATTAAATCACCCCTTTAAAACATCAGATTCAGGTGACAAAACCAATACCAAAAGAAATCTTGCATTTTTCTGAATCCAACGAATATTTATTTGAAATTTTTGGCCTAGTAGATAATTAGTTATATCATTTAGAAATCTGACCAATCAAATAAAGTTGCACTGAGAAAAAGCAAAAGAGGGAGAGGACCATGTCACTCAATCAAAGGCCCACTTGACTCGACCTAAAGCAAAATAAAACATAATGAAATGACCAAAATACCCCCAACGGGAAAACAAAGAGGTAAAGAAACGAGAGGGGGTATACTCAGAAATCCACGAAGGATCGTCTTCTTCGCTGATAGAACACGGAGACGAAGAACGACATTGGGCACATCAGCTTGGGCGCCAATGCCCAAAATCAAGCTTGCGGATGCACTTAACCAGAGAACAAAAGGCAATTACCACACAATACTTGAAGGTCGGGCGGAATCAGAGAGCTCCTGAAGTGGTTGCGCATCGATTGGGGTCAAAGCCGGGGCAGCCAACTAGACCTCACCAGTAGCAGGTTTAGAAACAGCAGAGAGGCGAAAAAGATGTGTGGGGCGCGAAGAGACCAAACTGACCCACTGGATCGGCACACAGAGGTGCGATATTGATCAAGGAAGAGTTCACCAGGGGTCTGATGGTGGAGGCTCACTGGGAGAGGGCAAGGAAGAGGAGAATAGGGGAAGAACAAAGAGTATGGGCGGTGAGTTATGGATTGTCTAAAGATCTCATGAGCCCTAGCATATATATACTCATTGGGTTCGGTAGAGGGTAACAGAGGCAAGGGAAAAGAAAGCAGAGGAAACAAAGGAAAGTAGATGGAGAAAGGAGAGAAAGAATCGAAGAGGAAACTAAAGCTTGTTTGCTAGGGAAAAAAAGAAGCAGAGGAAGGTGAGAGTACAGATAACACACGGTATGAATCCAATGCTCCAAAAGAAGCCCGAGATCCCAAAGCCAGCGTGACACATATAAATCAAAAATCGAATCCGATTAAATCAAAGTGTGAATGCATATTTCCTTATTCTCTCTCTCTTGATTTGGGGGTTCAAACATCATATGAATTAGGTAAAATTTTGCACAGAGGCCAAATAAGGCATGTAGATTCCGATTATGAAATTAGATTTGCCTTTTGAGAACTTTTAATACGTCAAATAGATTAATTATTGTTTTCTCTTTCCTCCTTTATTAATGTCATTAGGATTATCTAAAAATTACAAAACTTGACCCACAAGTCATATTAAAATGTTGAATACGAATTTTCCATCAATTTTACATATTAGAGTTGTTTGAATATTTATTTAATATTTTGAAGGTTCTACATACTTTCTCTCTCCTGATTTTACCTTTTAAGCAAACTTTCTCCAAATTGGATAAAAATTTACCCAAAGGCTATATTTATTATGTAGATCACGAATATAAGATTATTTTCCTCTTTTGAAGTAATTTATTATATTTATTTATTAATTACACTTTTTAGGCAATTTCTCTCTCCTAACTTATCATATTATTTTGAGGTGGTCCAAAGTAAATAAAAATTGACATGTAGGCTTATTTTAATGTGTAGATTACGAATTTGAAGTATATTATTTATTTTGAGAGTTTATTACATGGATTATGCTATTAGGCCCATTAGAGGCCCATTAACTAAATTATGCATCCAATTAAGTTATTCATCATCTTATTATCACCAAATGAATTATATGACACATTAGATTACATTATTCATGCATTAGATTATTAGGATCACTCTAACCTCAACCTTGTTTAGTCAAACCCAAAAGGAAAAACTTCCAGGGTAGGGTCTAAGATCTGGTATGTTACAGGCCCACCATGCTTCCACTGCGCCACTCTAATCTGCTAACTCAAAATCGATCTTACTAGTGATTGCCTCAATAGTCCAACTAGGGAAGGGGTTACCAACTTTCTTCGTCATTATATAAATATACAAATTATTATATACCATCTTGCCTTTTTCACCTTGGCTTCCTTGCTATCAGCATAGAAATTATTAAAGTTAAAGCATCTCATCACATCTCTTTTGGTTATTTTTCATCATTCTCATGTATGTTTTCTTATTTTATCACATTTTCCACCTCCCCATTCAGAGGTAGACCATCATATTTCATTTTTATTTCATTAAGAAGAGGTCATCCCTCTTTAACTCTTTCATATATATGAAGGATTTCATTTTGAGAACTTCCTTATTCACATAGGTTGGTCTTAGGTTATAGCTCATATTCCACTATATTAGTTCACCATTTTTTCATTTGTCACCTTTTGTCATACTTATCTCAGGAGCTGTTACAGAGGCAGAGTCCATATCTTTTCATGTGTGGGAGCTCATAGTGCAACATTAGTGTCTATGAAGGGGCCATCTAGGTTGTGGTATGAAAGCAAAACCTATTTCAAGTGTGGATAGGTGGGGCATACTAAGTGGTACTTCCATCGAAGGATGAGGAGGTGACTCAATAGTTAATGCAGAGTCAGTAAGGGTCATAATAGTGACAACAACACAATGGAAGAGGATGTGGACATGTGTAACATCCCTGACCTGGGTTATGAATTAACCCTAGATTGTTTTGCTTAATAAGGTTAAGTAGATTCTTAATCTTATCTTGGGAAAAGTAATTAGGGCTCATGAGAAACTTATGTTTCAATTTTGGTCCTGTTTGAACAATGTTGAAGCAATGTTTGCTTATTTTGGACTAAAGTGCAAATTACCCAAGTTGAGGGGTTAAATTGCAAATTTTGCATGGTAAGATGTTCCTATGATGTTGAGACATCATAAGAATGAATATTATGTAGTGGTATGGTTTTGACAAGCTTGGGCACTAAGATTAAGCTTGTAAAGCAGTGTTGTGCATTAAAACCTAGTTTTGGTGAAAAGTGCAATTTACCCAAAACCTAGGGTTCAATATGAAAATTACCACTTCAATAAGGTCCCTAATGTTTCTTGGAATCATGTATAGCAAATAAAATGAGATGGGTGCCTCATTTGAATTAAGTTGGAGGAGAGAGAATCTTGATATTAAAATAATCAAGATTAATGCCTAATTGAAACCCTAATTTGATTTAGGGCAAAAATGAATAAAAATAATTGAAGGGCTTTCAACCAAAATGTTTTGGGTTGATTTTGAATAAGGATGGACGTTCCTTTGCCAAGATAAGGAACAAAAATATCCTAAGTAGGTGAAATTCCACTCACCTTATTATAAGAAAAAGAAAACCCACTCACATATGGATATTAATATAATAAGCATTAAGGTGCTTAATTTGCTTTTCTTTAAATTGAGGATAATGAAGGATAATTAAAGGAAAAGGAAGGTGCCTCGTCCTTAAGGGATTTGAGGGGGAAGAGGCGGCCATATTTTTGGAATTTAATGCATTTTTATAAGGCATATTCTCTCTCATCAATTTCTTTATAAAAGTGCCATTTCCAAGCCCAAACCAAGGCCTTTTTCGGATTTTCTTCTTCCCCTTGCTTGCAAAACCGACCAAGGAGCTAGGGAGGAGCAGGGACCACGTCCCCAACCTGTGGGTGAGCCCTTGACCTTCGTTCTCCTTGATTTCATGGTGGAAATCGAAAATAAATTATGGATTCCTTCTTATTTCGATCTCCTCTTCAACCCTAGCCAACTTTTGCAATCAAAAGCTTGAGGACGAGCCTAGGGGGAGTTGCTAGACCTTCATCCACCATTAATGGCGTGAGCTTGGAGCTTTGGAGCTCAATTGGAGGCGGGTTTTATAACTCAAACCCTTAAACATTGCTATTGCATCAATTCTCTATGCTTTGTTGATTGATTTCTTCAATTTGATGCACTCTTGTTTCTTGCTGCAATTTCCATCAAGAACGGTTGCTGTTCTTGGTTGTTCGAAGGAAGGGGATGATGACATCATCGTAGATTCTTATCCAAAGAAAATTACCAAGCAAAACTGTTTTGATAGCTACTCCAAATCGTTTTAATTTGATTGGCTATGCGGTTTCAGCAAACCGTTTAAGGGCAAACGGTTTGAGACCGTTTGAAAGCAAACGGTCTCACGACCGTTTGAGATGGTTGACCAAGCGTTGACCGTTTGGGAATTTTGTTCCTAATTATGTAGGCTGATAACCCTCCAAATTTGAAGGATTAACTCCAAAGGAATCGAGAGTTGAAGGCCAATCAATTAGGCAATCGAATTGAATTATGTGCTGATTTTCAACCTGATCAACTTGACCTGCTTGGGCAAACGGTCTCAAGACCGTTTGAGTGCGTTGACCAAGCGTTGACCGTATGAGATTTTTGATCCTAATTATGTTGGAAAATGACTCACCAATTTTTATGGGTTAACTCCCAAGGAATCGTGAGTTGAAGCCTAATCAATTAGGGAAACCTAATTGGATTAAGTGCTGATTTTCAACCTGATCAACTTGACCTGCTTGGGCAAACGGTCTCAAGACCATTTGAGTGCGTTGACCAAGCGTTGAACGTATGAGATTTGTGTTCATAATGATGTTGGTTAATGACCCTCCAAATTTGAAGGGTTAATTCCAAACGAGTCATGAGTTGAAGGCTAATCAATTGGGCTAACCCTAATTGAAATCAGTGCTGAAATCACAATGAGCTAATTTGAGATTTTGGGTTGATTAGCCCAAACGGTCTCACGACCGTTTGGGGGATCATCCAAACGGTCTCAAGACCGTTTGGGGTCACCTCAAGACCGTTTGGAGGTCTGGGGTCAAGTATAGTTGACCAATTGAAGGTCAAAAGGTACCAAATAATACTGCAACTAAATGCTGATTTGTTGATCAACTCGATAGACCAATCCATGATGAATTTTCACTAGAGTCCAAAGGTTGGATGGGCAAACGGTCTCAAGACCGTTTGGAGGTCATCCAAACGGTCTCAAGACCGTTTGGTGGTCACCCAAGACCGTTTGGAGGTCTAGGGTTGAGTATAGTTCAGTGGTTGAAGGTCTAAAGATATCAAGTTGATCTGCAATAGATTGCTGATTTGGTGAGCACTTCAATGAACCAAACCCTAATTAGATTGCTTGGATTGGAGTGATATGATGGGCAAACGGTCTCAAGACCGTTTGAAGCTCATCCAAACGGTCTCAAGACCGTTTTGTGGTCACCCAAGACCGTTTGGAGGTCTAGGGTTGAGTATGGTTAGGTGTTTGAAGGTCTAAAGGTGCCAAGCTGTTATACAATGCAATGCTGATTTGGTGATCAATCCAATGATCCAAACCTTAATTGGATGGCTTGGATTTGAGGGATATGATGGGCAAACGGTCTCAAGACCGTTTGGAGGTCATCCAAACGACCTCAAGACCGTTTGGGGTCAGGTCATACCCAACTTGGATGATGGTTCAATGGTTTCAAAGCAACTAGTCTTACATTGATTAGTGTTGTTGAATCATCGATTCCAAACCCTAATTCAATTGAATCAAACCCTAATTGATGACCAATTGAGGGTTAATTAAGGGTCAAATAAGTTGAAGGTTGACCTATTTAAACTCAATTGAAGTATGGGTATAGGTCCAATTGATGATTGGTTCCATGAATCCAATGATTGAAGGAATCAACATTGGAAACCCTAATTCAATTGGATACCTTATAAGGTCCAATGGATCAAACCTTTTTGAAAACCTAATGTGATTAGGTGGGAGATACCTTTAATGGTAATAGTTATTAATGCATAACAAATTCATGGATCCAATACATGATGTAAACCCTAATTGAGGCCGATTTCATGTATAACCCTATTAAGAGGTTGCCTACGTGTGAAATCACTAATTAGGATGAATAGTAAACCCTAATTCCTTTGGATACCTTATGTAATGGAGGTCCAATGTGATGATGAATGTACTATTGATCCAATGATGGTTAGTAATGTTAACCAATGAAGGAACAAAGGTTAAAACCCTAATAGTACCTAAGTGATTAGTGTCAATTAAGGGATGAACCCTAATTGCTGATAAGATCAATGACTTGGTACACTATGTAAATCATAGTTGTATGTACTTGATTGAAGGGTTGATATGACCTAATCAAGTTAAGAATATGATAGCATGAATTCATACATGAATATGAATCATGTGGTGTATAAGGGTTATGATCCTTAATCAAAGAGATCATGAAACCCTAAACATGAATATAAACCCTAATTGACAGGGTTATTGAATTCAACCCTAGTTGAGGGTGATTCCATGTGAAACCCTAGTTGAGGGTGATTTCATGTGAAACCCTATTTGAGGGTGATTCAATGTGAAACCCTAGTTGAGGGTGATTCCATGTGAAACCCTAGTTGAGGGTGATTCCATGTGAAACCCTAGTTGAGGGTGATTCAATGTGAAACCCTAGTTGAGGGTGATTCCAAGTGAAACCCTAATTGAGGGTGCATCCATGTGGAACCCTAATTGTGGGTGATTTCATGAGAAACCCTAATTGGGAATGCATCCCTAATTGCTTATAGGACCAATGACTTGGTACCCTATGTTAATCATAGTTGTATGTACTTGATTAAAGGGTTGATATGAGCTAATCAAGTTGAGATGATGATAGCATGAATTCATATATGAATATGATTCATGTGGTGATTAGGGGCATGATCCTTAAAGTAGAGAGATCATGAAACCCTAATCATGAACATAAACCCTAATCGTCAGGGTTATTGAGTTGAAACCCTAGTTGAGGGTGTATCATTGTAAACCCTAGTTCAGGGTGTATCCTTGTGAAACCCTAGTTGAGGGTGTATCATTGTAAACCCTAGTTGAGGGTGTATCATTGTAAACCCTAGTTGAGGGTGTATCCTTGTGAAACCCTAGTTGAGGATGTATCATTGTAAACCCTAGTTGAGGGTGTATCCTTGTGAAACCCTAGTTGAGGGTGTATCATTGTAAACCCTAGTTGAGGGTGTATCCTTGTGAAACCCTAGTTGAGGGTGTATCATTGTAAACCCTAGTTGAGGGTGTATCCTTGTGAAACCCTAGTGGAGGGTGTATCATTGTGAACCCTGGTTGAGGGTGTATCCTTATAAACCCTAGTTGAGGGTGTATCATTGTGATTGTTTATAGGTAACTTTATAATAAAGCCATGCCTTAAACTAAGATAAGTCCATATCATGTGAGATAGCTGGACAATTCTAATGTGTGGCCTATGCATTATATGCTAAGGGTGAGTATTTTGTGATGGAATGTATTAAGAGGGGAAATCCCTTAATACAAGACAAAGTTGGTTAACTCAAGAGGATCTGAATTAATGAGAAATGGGGAACCCTAACCCTAATTTGGGAAAAAGGGAATGATAAGCCCTAATTGATGGTAAACTCTAACCCTGGTAAGGGAATAGTGGTGTTACCCTATATTGCATGATGTGTTGTGAACTTGATAAGTCTATTATCATGTGTGACAATCATGCAGGTCTCATGAGTTGATGATCATAGCCAGGTATGAGCTATGATGTTTATTTGATAAGAATTGATTGGCCATATGTGCCATTATGTTTTTGTTACTGAGAAAGAAGTAACAAGATGAGTTGGGCTTGTAAGCCTTTGTTTTAAGTTGTTGCCTAGTGAGAGGTGACAAGATGTGAATGGCCTTGTGCGCCATGTGAATAAAGTTGTTGCCTAGTGAGAGGTGACAAGATGTGAATGATTTTGTGAGCCATGTAAATTAAGTTGTTGCCTAGTGAAAGGTGACAAGATGTACAGTGTTCTGATGAGCTATGTGTGATGGAAATCCAAATCCTGGTAAAGGATTAAGGGTAATACCCTTGAATTATTAATACATTGTTTTTGCATGGTATTGATAGATAATTGATGTGCTGCTATTATATGTGCTAACCATGCAGGTATTATGAGATGATGAGCATAGCCAGGTATGAGCTATGATGTATTATTAGTTTGAATTGTTAATTGGGCCTTGTGTGCCATAATATATCTTGTGCCTGGTAAGAGGTGGCAAGAGAGTTAATGTGCATCAAGTGCCATGATGGATGCTTGTGTAGCAAGTATCATACTTACCTTGGTCAAATGACCTAAAGGTGTTAGTTACCTGAGAAAGAGGTAACAGTGCTCAAGTGATGAACAAAGGGTTTGAATACCCAGGATTTCATGGTTATGGTATTGAAATTGTGAAAGGACGAGAAAAACCCAGTGATGAAGTGAGGGATTAAGATTCCAACACTTATGAAAAGAGTATGGCTACGGGCCATGACTCCACATTGAAAATGCCAGGCTTTAGATATATGATCTAAGCTTGAAGAAAGTTAATGCAGAGGTAATGATTCTGTTGTTTGAATAGATGTTATACATGTACTTCCTATTCATTAAAGGATAAGTGACATGTTGATTCTATAAAGTTACAGTTGCAATGCTTTGATATAGAATAATGATTTAATCTGTTAGACATTAAAATATCTGCTGTCAAATAAATATGATTTCCCTATTCATATTTATCTTATTAAGTTGCAATAATAATGTTTCTGGCGGAGAGTTATATCTCTCGCTGGGGCAATTTTTATAATTGTCTCACCCCCGTGGGAACCACATTTTTAGGTGGACGCAGACGAGGAGACAGGAATCCTTCAGGAGGTGAAGGACATCAGCAGTAGCAGGGACATCAGTAAAGTCTCAGGTGGAGACATTGACTGTCATGTCATGTTCAGATGTATATAGAAGTCCTATGTGTCGTCTCTGTACTCTCAGGTCCTTGGAGTAGTAGTTAATGATTTCGAGATTTTGGCTTAGTGCCTCGAGGGTTTTATACTACCTGTGTACAGTTAAGACAGAGTAGTTAATGTTTGTATTCCTCGAGAAGCAAAAGTACTTGAGATGTATATATATGAACCAGGATGTAAAGTTTTACTTTGGTTCTGAATGAAAGAGTTTTCCTATGAATGAATCCCTTTGCAAAAAGTTTTAATTTTTAGTGATTTTCGCTAATCCGCTGCTTGATGAACGCTTCCGCATTAGTTAATCTTGTTTTCGCGAGACGGTCGTCACAACATGTGTCACAAGATGGTTCTTCAGGACATGCTGGCAGAGGAAGAGGGTGACAACAGGTTATAGCTCAATTCTATGCAATGAATCGGCTGAAAGGAGTCATTAACACTCGGGTCATGATAGGTCAGATGGAATTATTTCATTCTAATTTGACTTCTTCCTATTTCATATTTGTTTTGATTAACCCAGGTGCAACACACTCTTTTATCACTAGAGAATTAATTGCTTGTTGTTCCTTACATGTTAGTTGTAGACAAGATAGTCTTTATCTAGAAACTCCTTTACTTGGTTCCGCTAGGGAGGTATGTCCATCCTGCGTTCTTTCCTTCTCAAGATGCACCATTCAAGTGGATCTCTTACCATTCGATATGTATGTATTTGATGTGATCCTTAGGATGGATACCTTGGAGAGATATCGACTAATCATGGGTTGTAGTGCCAAGGTGGCAACGTTTGTGGATGGTGATGTTTTGTGGGTCTTCCATGGTGATAGGAAGATTCTTATGACATGTCTAGTTTCATCTATGATAGTAGAGAAGTGGATGAGACAGGTATGTGATGCATTCTTGGCACATGTGGTGGATACCAAGGCAAATAGTCCTAGTATTGAGGAAGTGCCTGTTGTACAGGAATTTGAGGATGTGTTTCCCAATGAGTTTCCAAGTATACCTCCTCCTAGAGAGATTGATTTCGAGATCAATCTAGTTCCAGGAACCCAACCTATAGCACAAACACCATATAGGATGGCACCAGCTGAGATGCAGGAATTGAAGAAATAGTTGCAAGAAATGCTTGAAAGGTTTCATTAGGCTGAGCATGTCTCCTTAGGGTGCTCCATTTTTGTTTGTAAAGAAGAAGGATGGATCAATGGGAAGAAGGATGGATCAATGGAACTGTGCATTGATTATTGACAGTTGAATAAGATGACAATTAAGAACAAGTATCTATTACCACGTACAAATGATTTGTTTGATCAGTTATGAGTTGCCAGAATATTCTCTGAGATAGATCAGAGGTTAAGTTATCACTGGTTACATATTAAGGCAGATGACATACCTAAGTCAGCTTTTAGGACAAGGTATGGTCATTATGAGTTTTTGGTTATGTCTTTTGGGATAACCAATGCACCAACAATGTTTATGGACCTGATGAATAGAGTGTACAGGCCCTATCTAGATCAGTTTGTGGTAGTTTTTATAGATGATATATTGATATATTCTAGAGATAACCAGCAACACGAGCAACACCTACGCTAGGCTTTGTCTTTGTTGAGGAAACACCAGTTGTATGAAAAATTCAGTATGTGTGAGTTTTGGTTAAAGGAAGTGGCTTTCTTAGGGCATGTAATATCTACTACAGGAGTCTGTGTAGACCAAAAGAAAGTGGAGTCTGTGTTGGAGTGGTATCAACCGAAGACACCTACGGAGGCCTGCAACTTTTTAGGTTTTCCAGGATATTACAGGAGGTTCATTAAGAGCATCAATGCGGTAGTGTTACCCCCAACAAAGTTAACAAGGAATGATGTGTCATTTGTTTGGGATGAAAGATGACAATGATCTTTTATGATCTTGAAGGAGAGATTGACCACTGCACTAGTGTTAGTTCTTCCAGAACAAGGAAAGGGTTATATTGTCTTCTATGATGCATATAAGAATGGTCAGGGTTGTGTGCTAATGCAAGATAAGAATGTGATTTATATCACTTCTCAACAACTTAAGAAATATGAAGAGAACTACCCGACACATTATCTGGAGTTGGCCGTTGTGGTCCATGCCTTGAAGATATGGAGACACTACTTGTATGGTGAGAAGTTTCAGATCTTCACTGAATACAAGAATATGTAGTATATCTTCTCGAAGCAGGATTTGAATATGCGACAATGATGTTGTATGGAAATAATCAAGGATTATGATTATACCATAGATTACCATCCAGGGAAGGAGAATGTGGTGGTAGACGGCTAGAGTAGGAAATCTTTTTTGTCATCATCTGCTAAAAAGGTACAGCTGAATGCATTAATATGTCATAAGAGAGACATGTTGGTCTCCTTGTGACAGATGAATGTAGAGTTAGAAGTGTCCAAGTTAGATGGTTTGTTGGCACATTTGCAAATAAAGCCAATGTTGAGTCGGCAGATCAGAGATGTGTAGTAGAATGATATTGCAGTATAATAGATTTAGAAAGAGTTGGGAAGTGAGAAATGTGATGGCTTCCATGAATCTGAGGATGGGATATTGTGTTATCATGATAGGATAGTTGTTCCATATGTAGATAATTTGAGAACGTTAGTTCTAGAAGCAACTCACTCTTCTATGTACGCTATGCATCCAGGTCGCACCAAGATGTATCAGAATCTGAAAGATCTATATTGGTGACCAGGATTAAAGTGTGATGTCACCGAGTTTATGGCTAAGTGTGTAGTATGTCAGCAGGTCAAAGCTGAGCATCAGAAGCCTACAGGGACTTTGCAACCATTGTCTATACCACAGTGGAAGTGGGATAATATCATGATGGACTTTGTGGTTGGACTTCCAAGGATAGCTAAAGGTCATGATTCCATCTGGGTGATAGTGGATAGGTTGACTAAATCAGTGCACTTTTTTCTAATAAATATGATGTATATAGATCAGAAGCTTGCACAGGGGTATGTTGATGAGATTGTATGTCTACATGGTATCCCAACTACTACAGTGTCAGATAGAGGTCCACAATTCACTAGTCACTTTTGGGAGAATTGCATATAGTGATGGGTACATAGTTGAGGTTCAACATTACGTTCCATCCACAAAACAATGGATAGTCTGAGAGGACAATATAGACCTTGGAGGATTTATTGAGAGCCTGTGTGTTGCAATTTTTGGGTAGTTGGGATATGCACCTTAGCCTGATAGAGTTTACCTACAACAATAGGTATCAGAAGAGCATCAATATGGCACCATATGAAGCGTTATATGGGAGACATTGTCAATCTCCTTTGTGTTGGTATGAGATGGGAGAATATCTGCTTCTAGGTCCTGAGCTTGTGCAACAAATGATATAAAATATCGAAGTGATTCAATAGTAGTTAAAGGTAGCACAAGATAGGAAAAATTCTTACGATGATAACCATTGAAGACCTTTAGAGTTCTAAGTGGGATATATGGTGTACCTCAAAGTCTCTCCTTGGAAAGATGTTCTGAGGTTTGGGAAGAAGGGTATGTTAGCTCCCTGATATATGGGACCTTATCCAGTAGTTGCACGTGTCGGGAAGTTGGCTTATAAGCTAGAGTTTCCACCTGATTTGCATAAGTTACATCCAGTGTTTCATGTCTCCATGCTAAGGAAGTGTCACCCTGATATGGAGTTGACTCTTCAACGTGTTGAGGTAGAGCTAGATGATGACATGTCTTATGTAGATGGTCATGCTCTGATCCTAGATAGAAGGATCAAGAAGTTATAGAAGAAGAATATTGTGTTAGTCAAGGTTTTGTGGCATCATCATGGTGTAGAAGAATCCATGTGGGATCTTGAGGATGAGATGCAGAAGAAGCATTCGTCTCTTTTTGTGTAGGATTTCGGGGGTGAAATCCATGTTAGGGGTTTACCATTGTAAGACCCCTAACCTAGTTTTATGCTTGATCATGTTTACCTTGTATAATGAGATGCTTAAACCTAATTTAATCTTGTGAGATGTCTTAATATCATGTGACAAGCTTATATTTTCATTTTAGTCCAATTTGATTGTGTTTGAGCTATCTTTTCTATATATGTGCTTGTTTTAGGTCAGGTTGCAATTACCCATGAGTAAGGGTTATCTTGCAAAAATTCCACCTGTTGAGAATGATTCTTATTCTTTAGCATCTTGATAGATAAGATTATGATATGGGGTGCCTTGTTGAATCATGGTTGGTGATGTGGAATCTCATCGTGAATCTAGGGTTTGCCTTGTTGATATGGTGACTACGCTAAGGTTTGAGTGTTACGACCACTACCCCACTTTTGGGTGAGGGTAGTGACTGCAACAAGTTCTCTATATGGTGTGGTCTCGACCGAGATGACCTAGAGATAGGTTGGTCGAGATAGATTGTCCTCTTATGAAGAGTCTCAACCATGTATATGGTGGTTAGGGTTTGGTCGATACTAAGTGCATGAGAAGTGTCTTGACTTAGACAAGGCAGTAGTTGACCTTGAAGGTCACTACACTTTTTTTGGATAGACATAAACATTTTGAAATATACATGTGAGTGGAGATAAGGCTATTTTCTTGGAGGGAATGTGTCCTTTGATAGTCTATTATGCTGACACCTCATAATCTCTTACTTCCCTCCTCCTTTAGGTATATAACCCCTTCTCTTAACTTGCAAGCAACTCTTTTTGGTCGTACTCTCTTTCTTCTTCCTTGAGATTGTTCTTGTAGCTTCACGAGCATAGGAGGTCAGATCTTGAAGCTTGGGTAGCCGATCAACCTTGCATGTTGAAGATCTTGTGCTTGATCAACTCTTTGGTGGTGATTCTTGGAGATTCTTCTCTTGGTAAGTGGTCTTAACTCTTGATCACATTTCCCTCTTCTGAAATCTCCATCATGTTCTTCTTCCTCCTTGTTTGTAGACTATGGATCATCCATGGTGGCTTTCTTGAGAGAAACTCCTCTTCACAAAGGCCTTAGACTATGTTTTGACATGGTGGAAACTAGTGAGAGGATTTTTTCTTCTCTTTCTCCTTTCTTCTTTGGTTCGTCTTAAGGATGTTTTCCCTCTTTCTTGAGATCTTCTATGACAAAGGTTTTCTTCTCTTTTAAGGTGATTCTTTGGCTAAAGTGTTGGAGTTTGGTTGGAGTTATTGGACATTGTGATCTTGGGAGATTGGTTCTCTCTAAATCAGGCGGGTTATATAAATTTTTCCTACATCTATTATGTGCATCTTAAACTTGACCATAAGTTGTTGTTCTATCTATAAAAAACATGTTCTTTATGATAGAATAAATAGTATGTTTTAGGGTTTAGGCTTTGAAGGATTCTTGAGAACATTATTCTTATTATAAACCCTAAAATCATAGTACCCGATTTTGTATTGATTGGGACATGGGTGTTTTATTTGGATCCCTATCTATGGTACTCTAATATTGTATTCATGATTCATTTATCTTTATTAATATATTTTTTATTCTTATTTCATGCACAAGAAATCTGGTTTCTATTCCCTTAATCATGATCTTCAAAGTGACCTTCTATGACCCATGTTTTAGGGTTTGGTGAGCATCATTGTATGGAAAGTTACTCCTATTGACGTTTGGTATTCCTTCTTTCCAATCTTCTATTTCAACCAAGTTTGAACATGTTATGAGGATTAGGCACATAACTGGCTCAAGGTCATAACACCCCTTAGTCTTCCATCCCGATCGACACCCTTATAGTTGGTGGTTTCGACCGCAATACCTTAAACCCTAAAAAGATGGTCGCTACACCTTACAGGTCATGATGTAGCATTGTTGCTTGGTCACTTAGCATGTTGGTTGATGTTATGGTCAAGATGATGAGTTGTTATGATCAAACATCTGTTAGGTTGTGTCTTGGTTGTAACAGGTAAAGGTGAAGTTGGTTTTGGTCATAACACACCAAGAGTAGATGGTTGACGCACCTTGATATGGGATCAGGCATAACACTATGTTGCATGTGTCTTGGTAACAACACCTTGGTAGAGTCACGATCGTGATGCCTTATTCAGGTTTCTCGTAGTGTCGCGGTCACGGTGCCATGTCTAGGTGATATCATGGTTGTAGCAGTTTGAGGTTGAGATGGTTTTGATCGTAACACCATGTTGTCGTGTCTCGGTCATGACCATGTAGAAGTGTCTCGATCATGACATGTCTTGTTGTGTGAGGGGTCGAGACACATACCCATGTGTTCTGAGTGGTCGAGACACCTATACATATGTATGTACATGGTCAATACATAGTGTAATGGTCTACATAAGGTGTTATGAATATGAATGGGTAATCATAAACACTAGTGCTTAACCCTAGTACTCTCTAACATTGTGGGAGGTGATGGAATTAGGGTTTAGTGGTTGAAAGATGATATGAAACCTAATCTTGAGATGTAAAATACATTTTCTCATATTGTTTCAATATCATTATTATATGATGGTATTTTCTCTCTCCTACTTATATAACTCTAACATGTAGGTGAGATGAATGTCGTAGTTATGAGAATGCTAAGTTGATCCCTGTGTAATACATGGTTGTGATTATGAGTAATGTTGAGGCATATTGTATTATTGAATGTACAAGAGTTATATGAATTGTTCTAATGATCTAGCAAGTACCTTGTGCATAAATTGAGGTAAACCCTCTAGAGATGTGTTTAAGGGATTGATAACCCATAGTGATGTGATATTGGTGATGCCCTTGAAATGGCTGTGATACAATTGTCATGTGAAGATAAGACAAGTTCTCACTTTGTAAGTTTAATATCTTCTAGAGTTGTATCTTTCCCTTAACTTTGTAGAGTTTGTTTAGGTTTTATATGTTGTAAATTGATTGATGCATTAAAAGATACCCAATTGGAATATCTAATCAAGTGAAACCCTAATCATGTAGCTGACATGTACCATAGATCCATCTTCAGTGTCATTATTTAATTGGATGGTGAAACATGTAACTCATATGGGAAACTCAGAGTGCATATTATTGAATATGTGGGGTACCAGTGGAGATATCTCCTTATATCCTTAAATTGTTGATATTGTGGTTTAATGCTTTATTATGGAATGACCATGTGTGAGATTGTACTCTAGTGTTGTACCATGTACCAAGGAAGGCTATTTGTTTTAAAGACCATAGCATTAACTATGATTTGTTGTCTACATGACTATAGATTTGACTATAAGTTGTTGTTTAGCAGTTTGACTATTATGTCACTGCATTGTAGACTCAAACTGACTGAGTAGTGGTGGTGATGATCATGGAGTTTGGATCTTCCATATATCTTGTATGTTACTAATTTTGACTTAATAGTTGTCAGTTGGATTTGAGTGGTACGCCTCAAATCCACTGGGCATAATAAATAAAGTGATAATATAGTCGAGTAGTATATTTTCTTAGGTTCAAATACGAGTCACATTGGATGACCCCATGTTTTATTTCTTGTATTGTTTAGTTTATAATAGTTATACATGTTCTTCATATTTATTCTAAACACATAAGATGTTCTACTTCTCAATTGTAACCTCTTAAACTGCTCAAATAGTAATACCTGCTCTATTTAACTATTCTATTATATTACTATACTTACAATAGATGTTGGTGAAGAGTTACATCTCTCGTTGGGACGTTTGGTCTCACTCCGTGGGTTCTAAAACTTTTAGGTGGTCATGGAAGAGGAGGTATAGGTCA
The DNA here is from genome assembly GCA_963693085.1 of Alisma plantago-aquatica. NCBI lineage: Eukaryota > Viridiplantae > Streptophyta > Magnoliopsida > Alismatales > Alismataceae > Alisma > Alisma plantago-aquatica. The sequence goes on from OY856410.1 coordinate 815,303,155, forward strand.
TGGTGCAGGTGTTTAGAATCAAGGAGAGCAGTAACTGTTAAAGGTTGGATATGTTGCTAGGTTTGTATTAGATTCCTATGTCCCTCATCCCTGTACTCTCAGATCTTTGGGAGATTTTGTTGTTTGTATATTAACACATAGATTTTGGCTTTGTGTCATGACTGTATAGAAATTGCATGTACATATGAGCAAGTTGTAATATGTAATAGTTGTGGCTTGATATCCTTTGAACATGATATGTAACATCTTTTGGCATATATGTAATACAAATGGCCTGAGTTAAATGCTTGTTTATGAAATACTTCCGCTTGAGATATTGCATTGCAAATGGTTTTAATTTACCATTTTTTGTGGTAATATTGTTATTAGTAATAATTTTGTTCTTTGTTTTAAGTAATCTTGCTTTGTTTGGTGAAGGGTGTTACAACAAGGGAGAGATTCCTCAAATAATTAACAAATGACATGCCATAAATAGAAAAGTGACCCATAAAAAATCCATTACGTCTTCCAAAAATTCAAAGAAGATGGATATATGCACCTCTGAAATGTTGTATGTGTGTTTCCCAAGCCAAAAGTCATATGCCTAAAGGGAAATGTACCATAGAAATAAGTGACAGTGGTTTTCTCCCAGTCATCTAAATTTATGGGAACTTGACAGAAACTAGAGTAGCCCTTAAGATGCAGAAATAAGTTTGATAGGATATACACTCCAACACTTGGTTGACAAAAAGGAAGGGGATGTGATATTTCATTATTGTTGTGATCAACTTCCTATAATAAATACACATCCTCCACCCCATAACTATTGTGGTTTTTGTTTTGTCTCCATTTTCTCCCTAAACCATAGTCATTCTGCCCATCTTGGAACCACATGTATCGGGCTCACTCACTTGTTGTCACTGATTGGTTATACAATACTTGTGTCGCATAGCTTGATCACTTACTTGTTGACCACTTCCATCAGGTTTTATTTTAACCTGCATTTCCCATGGGTGAGAGGTTTTGCATCTGACTCAAGGTGGACTAGATGCATACAATAAGCTGGGTTGATGTCATCAATAGAATATCATATAGCTTTCCTCCTTAACTTCATCTCAAATAAGAGTTTCTCTTTTTTCTTTTCATATAGAGAAGAGCTTATAGTTACATGATTATGTTCCTCTATTTCAAGGAATTCAAACTTGAGACCTTCAGCAATTGTTTTAACTTGGTTTAGGTCGTGGTTCTTCTTTATCATACAAGATCCTCTCAAGGGAGGCACATTTGACTATCTATAAAATGAAATCTTCCTCATCTTCTCTCTCATTTTCTTCACTATCTTGGTAGTCTACAAGTCCTACTACCTCAATTTCTTTAGTATTAGGGCTTTGATTAGTCAGGGTCATCATCAATAGATCAACTACAACATTTTTTATTTTATTTCCTCACATAACTAGTTATAGCTATCCATGAAGCATACTAATTCAAAAAGAGACTGGCCCCTCATAGAGTTTTGAACTTGAAGTTGATGTGGTCATTTTCAACCTTGATAGTAATAATATCAGCCACCACATCTGTTAAGGATCTTCCCATAGACTAAATGGTCATTCCAATGATCATAGGACATGTTAGATCTTCCACAATATCAATGGCCACTATATCCTAAGGAATAAAGAGTCTTCCAACTTGGATAGGCACATCCTCCACAACACCCACAGGTCTAGTGAAGGTATAATTAGTAGGTTGAATTTACATACCTGTCACCATATCTATAAGACCTAACATGTAACGACCCTGCCTCCTGGTAACCCCCAATCAAGGGAGACCAAGAGGTCAGATACACTATCCCAATATTTCAGGATCTATGGTTTGACATTTAATCAAAAATAATTATCAAATTCTACTAAAACTAAACTGGAAAGCTGGAATGAAATAAAACTTTTTGCATACCTTGTAAAATTCGGATTTAGACTTCTATCCACCGAACAAGTCTATCTAACTAGTCCTCCTTGAACAGATTAATTGTATCTTCACAATATTTCAATTTACTGTTTGTCCTTTTTTAGAAATGTACCTAAAACACCGACAAACAAAACGTCGGTCAGTATATTTCTATACTGGTATGTGGGGAACAATCACAATATCACAAATAGTTTCTAACAACCTAATTATCACAAATAATTGATTAACAATCCAAATTATGCTTTCAATGTGACTTCTCAATCACTTTTTCCCTAAACCCTAGATTACCCTCTCTTAGGGTTTTGTCCTTGCAGGGGACATAAGGCCACCTTCTCCATCCTGAGCTTGGTTCCTAGGGTCACCTCTCGAGGTGACCAATGGTCTTCCCTCTGAGGCTTGACCAAATCAGACCTTCCCTGTGGGGCTAGGTCTTGCAATCATACATCAGAGTGGCATGTAGGTTCAAGAATACACATACATAATTAATTGTGATACTCATAGGGACTTTATAGGATTGTAGAATTGAACATCCAATAGTTTAGGTTGCAATCAATCGATAAAACGTTCGAGAAATGCCGTGAAACTAAGGGAGATTATTCATAAGTAACCACATACCTGTTCAGTCGATTCAACAAGCTACTAGTAACTCCAAGCAAGAAATTGTCTAGGCAAGCAGTTCAATCCATAGATACACAAGCAAGAATCCTGAAAAGTACAAGCACTCTATTTACTAATCACTTCATCAGGTTCTATTCATTTGAACTCGCTTCCTAGGGTTTCCTACTTCCTTTTAGGGTTTCATTAGGGTTCATCTTTATTATTGACACTATAAACCGTAAAATAGTAAAACTAATCACAAATCCTAACTAGCTTGTTATATTCTTCCTAATAGGCTTAGGACCAACTTAACATCACTTTCCTCTAATGAATTTCAAATTAATTCATATAAGCAACCATTAACCCTAAGTTAGGGTTTCTAAGCTATTATGCATCTTCATGTATACAAAACTCTAAAACAAGAATATTATCATCTTAATCAGGTTCAATTCTTCTTCTTATTCTCCACAGGTTACTATATCCCAAAATAACATAATTAATACATTAAACCCAAATTCTAAACACAATTAGGGTTTCTTCATAGTTTAATGCATAAACATGGTTAACTTAAAGTACTTTTAGAACTACAGTCAATATTAGAACCTGATTCCATTTTTATTGGATTCTTCACGTTCTTCTGATCAATTTTCATATATTGCTTGTCCTAATCAGAGTTACCACTAATTAGTTATGAATTTTATAAGGAAATTACCTTCTGGCCAATCACTGGCTGCCACGTCAGCTTTTCGCTCCTTTTTCCTTTTTCTATGTTGTCTCAGGAAAAGTTCGTGGTAACCCTGCCTCTTAGTCCTCAGTGTGTGGTCTCTCCAGGGGCTTGATGGTAAAATCCATCAGCCTCTCGTCTCCTACCTCGCGAGGTCCCACGCGAAACAGCAACGCTGGTGCTCGGTCAACTCCAAGGTTGACCACCCGATATCGTCGCATGATCCTTGAAGAAATGTTGCATTTCTCTCTGCTAGCTCCAGTCGGACCTACCCACGTGATTGATTTACTCAGCAGTGCAGTGGTTGGATCTACTGGAAGGACCTCCTTCGACAACGAAACCAGGGGTAGAATAGAGGAAATTCAGGGGATGGGTAGCAAATCGAAGGAAGGGGATGGGTGTTGGGAGTCTCATGGGGCCTCATGAACATGAGGGAGTTCCCAAAGGGGAATTCTACCCCTTATATATAGGAGTGCCATACGCCATTTCCCATGGAGTTCTCTCCATTGGGGGAACTCCCAATCCCAACCGATAAGATAGGATTTTGGGGATCATCGGGTGCGTCTTCCTCTCCTGATCCCAATGGGACTCTTCTCAAAAACTCTTGTGTAGAGGCCATTGAGAAATCCGATCCTGAAAACTCGCTTCCCTGTTCCTTTCTAAAAGAAGAGCATGAATAACAACCATTGTTGGATCCTAAATCCAATGGCCCTCATCCAAGCGCCAAGAACACTATTTTCGGATGAATAGGATAAATGTAACATTTAATACTTATCCTTAGGATAATTTGCAAAATCCATAACTCCCAGTCTGTACATCCTTTTTCAAGAAAATTTCAGGGGAAATTCCATAATGACTTAATCCACGTGTGTACCAAATTTGGGACTCAAACTCAAAAGTATGAGAGACGTTTATTCATAAGCAAGTTATCTTTTAATAAGGCTTATTTTAAGCATATTTTCTCTCTCTTAATCTTTTATTTTCTTTATTTTGATTCTTTTTACCATTAGAAACCATGTGAACTCGAAATCTCATTCATAATGATTCCATTATCCATATTTCCATGTATTTCTTATATTTTCATCATTATCTCAACTTTCCTTCTTAATAATGCTTTATTTGATTTTATCTCTTTCTTCTCCTATTATCTTTGCAACTTGGACTCCTTGGAACCCAAGAAATCCTAAAGATACGAAATCCCTCCTTGAAAGATAATTCTTAGCCTTCTAGATGCTTCCACATCTTTCTTTTGTCATTATCTTAGTTATTCTTTTACTAATTGATTTCTTTTCCTTTTTATTTCCTTTTTCTTGTTATTGGGCCCAATAACCAACAAGGCCCAAGAAATCAAACACACAAGGCTATTTATCAAAGGAATATATTCAAACATTCAATTTACATAATCATACCTTTATTTGGTGAAATTGCATTTCCATCCAAAAGAACCCGAAAATTAGGGTTGTAACATAACCTTTGAGCTAGTGGCATTAGGCTAATACCTGATCCAAATTCAGCTAATCCCTTCCTCTATGCATTATCTTCCTCATTGAATGGGATTGAAAAGGCTTGGGGATCATCCTACTTCATTGGCATCTTGGTTTGGACGAAGGTAATTGACATCTTAGGGAGTTTAATTGTCTCCACTTTGTCTCAACACCTCCTCTTCGCAATCAGATTTTTAAAGAATTTGGCATAGGTGGGCATCTCCTCTATGGCATCCAAGATGGGAGAGTCTAAATGTAGCTTCTTCATTGCCTTGATAAACTTCTTATACCTCTTCTTAATATGAGCTATAATGATCTTGTATGGAAAAGGGATTCTCAGGGCATAAGGACATCTATTGGTAATTGCCTTAGTAGAAAAATCTAGTTTATTTTCTTTGGCAAATTTATTTCCCTTGCCTTTAACTTTTAGCTTTGTCCTTTCCAGGATGATTATGAGAGTAAATTTCTACTCTATCTCAACTATCTCATACTATAACTCAGGAGTAGGAGTACTCTCTTTATGAATAGATGACTGATTCACAAAATTGGTTCCTAGCCTTAGGGTGGCCATCTTTGCAGTTTCATGTCCTTTACGATAATTCTCAGATCTAGAATAATCCTTCTGTGCAGCTTCTTGATCAGATCAGACAAATACACCAGTTGTTGTTCAATCATCTTGTTGTGGTTTTGTTGATCAATATTTGCCCAATCACACAACCCATTTGATCTTGCATCATGCTCAACATTGTGTTGTTACTTATAACACTTTGATTCAACTTATCATTGATGTCATTATGTCATTTTGCAATGACAATCATTTCAGAGATTAAATAAGGTTGTGTTTGGCTCTTCTTCTGAATCTGGCCTTGGTTCTAACTCTGTCTGTGGTTTTGTCCTGGGAAGTTGAACCTGTTCTGCTAATAGTTTGTGGCACGGTTAACCCAGATAGTTTACCGCCTCTCCTAGAACTGGGTGGTCTTTCAGGTGGATTATTTGGCTTGTTTAATTGATGAGAGTTATCTTCAACATTGGTGTTTCCTTAAGAGAAACATGGATTTTCATGTCTCTTAAAGTTGACATAGGAGATGTTCTTGGTCGAATCATCTAGTTATCTTCCTCTTTGTGTGTATAAATGCAACAATCTATTTTGTGGCCACTTCCTCCACAAGTTACATAATTCATAGCTATTTCAAAATGATTCTATCCCTTGTAACTATACTCCTTCAAGCTACAAATATCTTTAGCTATCTTATCAAGATGTGTGGTAAGAGATTCATGAGCTTTAGAATCAGAAGTAGTCCCCACATGGGTGACATTACCAACTGGTCCTTTGTAGTAACCCAAGACAACATGCAAGGTTGACATATTATCTATTATATATTCTAACCTCTTTGAAATGTTCCCCATAAAGTCACTATCGACTGTAGCATTGAGGGATGTTCTCTTACTTGGGGTCACCCCCTTATAAAAGGTAGTCACCAAATACTCCACATCAAAGTTATGGTGTAGGAAGTCATTTTTGTGCTCCTAATACCTCTCCTATGCCTCACACAGATTCTCAATGGGTCTCTACATGAAGATACTGATCTTATTCTGACAATGAATTGTCTTTGCCACAGGAAAGAATTTGGCGACAAAAGCATAAACTATGGGTTCCCAGCCTTGCAGACTCTTATCCTTCAGAACTTGGTACCAGGAAAGGTCCTTGTCACTTAGAGAGAAATGAAAATCCTTGCAGTAAATCACCTCTTGGGGGACTTTATTAATCTTTCAGGTGTCAAGCATATTTTTTAAATCATTGATTTGATGGTAAGTATTATCCTATAGAGAGTTCCCCCCCTGAATGTTCATTCCTAAACAACAACCAAAAAGGTTGCCTTCAACTCAAATTTCACAATGTTAAACCTAGGTAGAACAATGGGTTGCCCCAATTCATTGGATCGAGTGGCAATCAAGGACCATAGGGGATGGACCTTCACTGGGTTGAAGCAGGATTTGAACGTTCTTAGTAAGGTTATCCTGTGAGACCCATGACCTGGGTTTTGGGGTAACCCTATTTGTTTGGATTAATTAAGTTTCTTAGAACCTTGATCTAATCTTTTGAGATGCAATTAGGGCTTGTGGAGAGCTTAAGTCTCAAGTTTGAGCTTGTTTTGATGTTGTTTATGCTTTACGTGCAACTTTTGGTGCAAATTGCAATTTACCCAAAGCAGAGGGTTGATGTGCAACATGTCATCTCTAGAATGTTCATTCTCTTTCTTTAAATCATCTAGATGAGAGATAAAGAAGTGGGATCCTTGTTTGAACCTTGGTTGAGGAGTGTCATCCTTAGTGGTGATGAGGGTTTCTATGAGTGTTGAGTGTCCCGACCTATGTATATATAGTATTTTGTCTAGACCTAGCTCACGACCTAGGGTTGGTTTGGTGGGTGTAACAATTGAGACACCCCTCTAGATGAGAGAATTTGTGACCAAGGTGGTCTTGGGTCGACATGGTTTCCCTCTTATAGGATGTCTCGAATTAGGGTTTGAGGTGGTCCCTTGTCTCAACCGAGTGGTGATGGTGGTGTGTGTGTGTCGTGACCATGGATGGTAAACCATTGAAGGGTTGCAACCGTGACCATGTGGGTGAACAAGGTGGTAGAGACCCAACCTAGAGTGTATCACCATGTCTTGCATGTTAGGTAAGAGTGGTTGCATGTTGGTCTTTTGAGTGGACAAGTGTCCCTTTGGTACCTTGGAGTGTTAACACATCATCCCTTGCATTCTCTCTCATCTTCCACCTATATAACCCATTATCTCTCCATGTTTGAAACCCTTTCGGCCCTCCATCTTCTTCCTTGTCTTTTTTTTGGTTCTTGGAGCTTGGTGGATCAAGGAGACCTGACCTTGGAGCTTGGTGACTGAGCTCTTCTTGCATGTGATGCTTGTGGTGACCATAGCCCATCTTCAACCCTTAGTAAGTGTTTTTCTTCCTTGATGGAATTTATTTTGATCTCCTACCTCCATCTTCCTCTCTTTTCTCTGCCCTATACAATGGTTCCTCCATAGTGGTCATTTTGGGAGAGAAACTCCTCATCACAAGGGTCATAGACCATGTTTTGACAAGGTAGACCCAAGTTTGAGGAGAGTTTCTTCTCTCTTTCTCCATTTTCTTTTGGCTTGGCCTATAGATTTTTGGATTTCTTTTCTTGTATGATCTTTGACCTTGGTGTCTTCTCATTCTTGAGGTGAGCTTGTGGTAGAGTGGATCTTTTAGTGGATCTTCTTCAACCTTTGGATCATGTGCTTGGAGCCCTTGATCTTGGAGTTTGGAACCTTGGTGTTGTGCTTCTTAAAGTGGGTTTTATAACTCTCTACCGCACTCTATTATTAGCATTTTTAATATTATTTGCATGTTGTTGTTTCTCACTCTAAAATGTGCTCTTAATATGCTAGTAGATGATATCATGATCTAGATCCTAAGTTATGGTGGTTATCATGATTTATATGCTTGGAATCCAAAATCCTAAGGTTAGGTAACCGATTTTGGAGATGGGCGTGTAATAGTGGTTTACCTCCTACGTATTGATTTTGGTTTTGGTCACATGCATGGAAAGTGTGTCCCATGATGAAATATGGAGTTTAGGTTCTATTTTGTATGGGTTAAATGTCGATTCACCTCTTTTACAAAAGGTTATTCTATGGTGGTTCTATAGCACGAATTTTAGGATTTTTGATGATAGTTTTTGAATGAAATTTTCTCCTTGGAGACGATGGTCTTCCCTTGATGAGAATCTTCTATTTTAATATCTACATATGGTGTTAATGATCTATATGATGTTATAATGAATTTAGGGTTCAAGACTTTGAAGTATTCGCATGTAGATTACCCTTTTCTTAAACCCTAAATTGTAACCTTTTGATTATTTGCAGATTGAGGAGTTCTTAGCATATGTAACATAAGCTTTGGTTTTATGATAATGTTTTAAGTTCGACCCTTATGTTTTCCTTAGTAGCTTGGATGTTTTCATCATGGGTTATGGTTCGACCTTCTTTCTCCTTAGTGGTTTTTCTTGTTGTTCTCCTTGGTGCTCATTTTAGGGTTTGATAATCTTGAACCTTGAGCTTGATCTTGATAACACATGTTGTTCTTTCTATTGGTTATTATCTTGGTCAAGATAGTGGGATTCTCTTATTGTTTGGGGTTGAATCATATGTTCTCTTTCTATTTTAGGGGTCGAGACCCCCTATATCTAGTTGGTAGAGTTGCATCCCATGTGTCTTGATTGTGACACTCTAGTTCTATTTTGGTCGAGACATTGCATCGCGGGTGCAAAATTGTTTTGCTTGATCACGACACACTAGTTTGATCTTGTTTCGGTCACGACGGTCCATTTTTCCTTCTTATCGGGATGCCTCATTTTGATCTATGTGAAGTGATGCTTGTTGTGGGCGTGACGTTGTGCTATGAGGATGGTTGTGACACTATGTTCTATCACGGGAGAGACACTATGCATGTTGGTGCTTGTGAAACCACATTTGATAGTGGATGTGACACCCTATTTTTGTGTTGGTCATGATGCGATGTTAATTTGAGGTCATGATAGGTGTTGTGAGATGGTTGAGGCACCTTGATGAGTGGGTGTTCGTGACCCATAGGGTTTGTGGTCGCGACATGTACATTGTAGATGGTTGAGACCTATATGAGTGATGTGTTACAGATGCAACACATGGGTTAGGCAGGTTGCTACACCTATGTTACTTGAGTGTTCGTGACCTAGATGGTAGTGGGTCATATACATGTGAATGGTGTGGGTTAATACTTATACATTATACGTGGTTGGCACACATACTTGAACATGTGATGATACTTGTATGGTATTATTTTGATAACATAGTGCTTGATCCTAAGCATGATGCTTAACCTTTATATGATCCAAGGAAGTGGGAAAATATGTACCTAGGTGGTTTGGTGATGTTGTATGATACAAGACCTAAATTGGATATTGTATGGAACTCTAAACCTAATATGAGAATGTATGATGCATTCACTTCCCTCTTGGATTGGTTACTATGTTATGATGTTTTCTCTATCTTGTTTATAAACCCCTAACCTTGTAACTGAGATGTGGGATATCATAGCTAGTGCATGCTATGATGAGTATGATGTGACACAAGTTGAATAAGCCTTTGTGAGGCATGCTACGACATTTTGATACAAAGAGGATGTGAATGGGTCCTATGATCTGGCAGAGGCATATTGCTCAGTTGAATGTTATTCCCGATGATGAGTTGAGGATTGAAATCCCACTATGATGTGAAATTGGTGATAGCCTTGTGTGGTTGAGTGGTAGTGATGATGGCCCTGTAAATGACAATGCTACAGTGTTATATGATGATGTGACAAGTTCACACCTTATACGTTTTATTTCTTCTAAAGTTGTATTATACCCTGATTCTTGTAGAGTTTGTTACGGCTTTATACGTTGTAACTTGATTGATGCTAAAAGACACTTAATTGGTCTAACTAATCATGTAGTTTGCCCTGTCCATAGATCCATTCCAGTGTCAGTCTTAGTACTGGATGGTGAAACGAGTTCTCCCTCGTGGAAGCTTAGAGTCGTATACTATTGAGTAGACACATTCATAGGATTGGTTGCAGGCCATACCCTGGCAGGAGTGTGGCTGCCAACCATAGCTTAGTGATATGACTCAGTGTATACTACTTTCATAGGATTGGTTGTGGGCCATACCCTAGCTGGAGTTTGACTACGGGTCGTATCTTAGTTCACTAGCGTCGTGACATGTACCAAAGCGGGCTAGGGTGTTTTTATGGACAACCATGTGTGAGCCGATCCTTCAGTTGACTACATGTCACTGTTACTCTTGTGCTCACCAAGAGGTGGTGGTGAGGTCGTGGATTACGATTCTTCCATAGGCCTTGTATGGCGTCGTAGGTTTCCCTTTGTAGGGGGCGGTTGGATTTGGGTGGTACAACTCAAAACCTCAGGGCATAATAAAAGATGTAACACAACTGTGTAGTGTATTTGTGTAGGATCAAATATGATAACATTGGTCGAAGCCTTGTCTTGATTTTGTATAGTTTTATGGTTAGATAATATACATGTTCTTTATGTTCCTTTTTAGAATATTAATTGCTCTGCTTATATCATATAGTTAAATTTGCTTATCTGTTAATAGTATAATCTCTTGTGTTAGCTTTCTTTAATTTTAATAGATGTTGGTGAAGAGTTATAACTCTCGTTGGGATTCTTGGCCTCACCTCATGGGTTTCCACATCTTTTAGGTGGACGTGCTGTCTGGGATAGAGATTGTGTTGCTGAGGTAGACATCCTGCGGTGTTGTAGCTATTGGATCATGGATATGTAGATAGTGTCTAGTAATAGAGTCATATGTCTCATTCCTTGGGGGTGTTTTATAGACGTTGTACATTGGTTTGAGTTTTTGGACATATATGATGATGATTCAAATGTGATTTGTGTACATGAATAGATTATCACATGTAACAGGTTGTGGCTAGGTAGCCAATGAACTATGCCATGTAACAACTTTTGATATGAATGAAATACAAGTGGCTCCAGTTTACGGCTTCAGACATGATGAGTCAATCTTGATGCATGGTTACGAAATCGGTTTTAATTTCATGTGTTTTTTGGTAATTTGCTTAGTGTTAATTTCATGTTTGGTTTTGAGTAATCTCGTTTTGTGTGACAAAGTGTGTCACATATGATGGTATCAGAGCTCTAGGTTTTCTGAGTCTACAGGGATACTAAGAATAGGACTAGAATGGTGTCTAAGTTGAGAAGATGATCTAAAACATGGTGCATACTACCTAATCTTAGTACTTGAGTGCCTTGGCCATGTATTCAAATATTGAAGGAAAGGTGAGTATGAAACTCTTAGGTTGCTTTCTTTCTGATTACTCTAATCAAGTAGTCATTTTGAAACAACCGAAGAGCATATTTAAACATTAATCATGGTAATAATACCTTCATCTTGCTCTAAAGAAGGACATAACTACATCATAACCTATCATAACTTGAATGACCGATAATCATAAGAGAAGAATATGACACTTGAGACAGAGGTGATGAGGATCTAGGCTTCTTGAAGCCTCCAAAAGATTTTCCTTGGTACTGTGTAGGCCTCTTCTTAGCCTTCGTCTCATGCTTCTCTATCACAGACCTCTCTACTCTCCTAACTGATTCCATAAAAGTGTCAAACCTCTATCTATTTTTTAAGGATGACACTGGAGTTTTCATCTTAGTACTCAGACCATTTTCAAAGTTATTTATCCTCTCCTTGTATGTTGCAACCATGTGTGAACAAAATCTTAGAAGCTCCATAAGATTCATAAGCACTGGTTGAAATAAATCCCTGCTAGATATTCTCAAAACTATACAATCTTCTCATCCAAATAAGCCTCTGAAAAGTACCAACTTACAAACTCCTATCGGGATTCTTCCCAAGTAATCACAACACCCAACCTTTTCTCCTCCTCTATGTCCTATCAGTGGCCAACACCCCCCTTTAAAATATATACAACATGTTTCACCTTATTCTCTTTGGGGATGTTGAGGATTTTGAAAGCCTTTTCCAGCTCAATCAGCCACATATCTGCATCAGTTGGATCAGATGTTCCCACATACTCCAACACTTCTACACGTCAAAGTATTTCAAATGTCTTCCCAGAACCATGAATTTCAACATCAGGGACAGTTGCCCTAGGTTGGATTGCAGGCATCCTATCTACCATGTGTGTGATTGTAGCCATAAATTGTCCAAACATGGAATGGAATGTAGGGTTAGGTACATTGGCTGGGTCAACTTGAGGCACTTTTGGAATGACATCAACCCTTTCTTGCCTCCTGGCACCACCTCTCGGTGCAACAACATCACTCTCTACAACATATTCCTCATGTTCTCTAGACAACTTTTCTTCTCTTCTTCTTCTTTTTCATAAGCAGAAAAGACAATAAGGTATATTGGAAGACACTAACAGACACAAACCCTAGTCCTATGTCCCTACAAACTCAACAAACCTATAACTCTGATACCAGTCAAACTATGATGCCTTTCACCACACAAAGTGATATTACTAAAAAAAAGTGTGGAATTATTACTAATAACAATATCACCACAAAATAGGGTAAATTAAAACCATTTGCAATGCAATATCCCAAGCAGAAGTATTTCATAAACATGCCTTCAACTCAGGCCATCGATATTCTATATATGCCAAAAGATGTTACATATCATGTTCAAAGGCTATCAAGCCACAACTGTTACATATTACAAATTGTTCATATGTACATGCCATATATATACACTCATGACATAAAGCCAAAATCTTTGTGTCAATATACAAACAACAACTTCTCTCCAAAGACATGAGAGTACAAGGATGACACATAGGACTCTACCACAAAATTTAACAACATATCCAACCTCTAACAATTACTTCTCTCCTTGATGCTCGACACATGCACCACGACATCTACCTCCTCATCCACGACCACCTAAAATGTTGTGGAACCTACAGAGTGAGACCAAATGTCCCAACAAGAGATATAACTCTTCACTAATGTCTATAATAAGCACATTAATGTAATATAATAGTTAAATAGAGTAGGTATTACTATTTGAGCAGTTTAAGCAGTTACAACTGACCAGTAGAACATCTTATGCTTTTAGAATAAATATGAAGAATATGTATAATTTTTATAAACTAAACAATACCAGAAATAAGGCATGGGGTCATCCAATGTGGCTCACATTTTTCCCTAAGAAAATATACTACTTGGTTGTATTATCACTTTATTTATTATGACCTTAGGATTTGAGGCGTACCACTCAAATCCAAGTGACCACTATTAAGTCAAAATTAGTACCATACAAGTTCTATGGAAGAGCCGAACTCCATGATCATTATCATCACTACTCGGTCAGTTCAAGTCTGCAATGAAGTGACATAACATTAAAACTGATGAACACCAACTTATAGTCAAAGCTATAGTCATGTAGACAACAACTCATTGTCAATGTTATGGTCCTATAAAACAACTAGCCTACCTTGGTACATGGCACAACAATAGAGAACAAGCTCATGCATGGTTGTACCATAATAAAACATTAAACCACTATATCAACAATTTAAGGATACATGAAGATATCTCTACTGGTACCCACATATTCAATAATATGTGCTCCAAGTTTCCCGTAGGAGTTACTCATTTTACCATCCAACTAAATACTGACGCTAAAGATGGATCTATGTACACGACAAGTACATGATTATGTTTTCACTTGATTAGATATTATAATTGGATATATTTTAATGCATCAATCAAGTTACAACGTATAAACCCTAAACAAACTCTACAAAGTTAAGGGTAAGATTCAACTTCAGAAGATATAAAACATATAAAGTGAGAACTTCTCTTATCTTAACATGACAATTGTATCATAGATATTTCAAGGTCATCACCAATATCACATCACTATGGGATATCAATATCTCAAACACATCTATAGAGGGTTTACCTCAATTTAAGCACAAGGCACTTGCTAGATCATTAGACCAATTCATATAACTCTTACACATTCAATATCACAATATGCCTCAACATTACTCATAATCACCACCCAGTATTACATAGGGATCAACATATCATTCGCATAGATATGACATTAATCACACCTTCAAGTTAGAGTTACACAAGTAAGAGAGAGAAAATACCATCATAGAATAATGACACTCAAATAATATGAGAAAATGTATTTTACATCTCAAGATTAGGGTTTCATATCATCCTTCAACCACTAAACCCTAATTCCATCATCCCCACATTGTTGAACAATACTAGGATTAAGCACTATCATTTATCATTAGCCATTCATATTCACAACACCTTATATAGACCATTACACTATGTATTGACCATGTACATACATATGTATAGGTGTCTCGACCACTAACAACACATGGTTATGTGTCTCAACCCCTCACACAACAAGATGTGTCACGACCGAGACACTTCTACATGGTCATGACTGAGACACGACAACATGGTCTTATGACCAAAACCATCTCAACCTCAAACTATTACAACCATGACACCACCTAAGCAGGGCGTCCTGACCGCGACACTAGGAAACACCCTAACAGGGCATCCCGACCGTGACTCTACCAAGGTGTCGTGACTGAGACACATGAATCATAGTGTTATGCCTGCTACCATATCAAGGTGCATCAACCATCTACTCTTGGTGTGTTATGACTGAAACCAACTTCACCTTAATCTGCTACAATGAAGAAAAAACCTGATAGGTGTTTGATCATCACAACTCATCATCTCGATCATAACATCAACCAACATGCTAAGTGATCAAGCAGTAATGGTACGTCATGACCAGTAAGGTTTATCGACCATCTTTTTAGTTTTTAAGGTATTGTGATCAAAACCACCAACTACAAGGGTGTTGATCGGGATGGAAGACCAAGGGGTGTTGGTCGAAACAAAATATTGAAAAGTAGGAATACCAAACGTCAACAGGAGTAACTTTCCATACAACAATGCTCATCAAACCCTAAAACATGGATCATAGAAGGTCACTTTGAACATCATGATTAAGGGAATAGAAACCAGATTTCTTTTGCATGTGAACAATATCAAAACTTCTATTAATCAAGATAAAAGAATCATAAATTAGATATTACAATACCATATATAAGTATCCAAATAAACACACCCACCTCCCAATCAACACAAAATTGGGTACCATGATTTTAGGGTTTATAACAAGAATAATATTCTCAAGAATCATTCAAACTCTAAAGCCTAAAACATACTATTGCTTCTATCATAAAGAACATGTTTTAATAGATAAAACATCAACTAATGATTAGGTTTAAGATACACATAATAGATGTCTGGAAAAAGTCATATAACCCGCCTGATTTGAATAGAACCAATCTCCCAAGATCACAAGCTCCAAGAACTCTAACCAAAATACAACCCTTTGGCCAAAGAATCACCTCAAAAGAGAAGAAAACCTTGGTCAAAAAAGTGCTCAAGAAAGAGGAAAAATAGCCCTAGGATGAACCAAAGAAGAAAGGAGAAAGAGAAGAAAACTTCCTCTTACTAGTTGCCAACATGTCAAAACATAATCTAAGGCCTTTGTGAAGAGGAGTTTCTCTCAAGAAAGCTACCATGGATGATCCACAGTCTACAAACAAGTAGGAAGAAGAAGACGATGTATATTTAAGAAGAGGGAAAATGTGATCAAGAGTTATGACCACTTACTAAGAGAAGAATCTCCAAGAATTACCACCAAAGAGTTGATCAAGCACAAGATCTTCAACATGCAAGGTTGATCGGCTACCCAAGCTTCAATATCTAAAGTCCTATGCTCCTAAAGTTCCAAGAATGATCTCAAGGAAGAGGAAAGAGAGTAGTTCCAAAAAGAGTTGCTTGCAAGTGAATAGAAGGGGTTATATACTCAAAGTAGGAGGGAAGCAAGAGATTATGAGGTGTCAACTTAATAGATTATCAAATGACACATATCCTCCAAGCAAACAACCTTATCTCTACTCACATGCATATTTTAAATGTTTATGTTTATCTAGAAAAAATGTAGTGACCTTCAAGGTTAGGTACTACCTTGTCTTAGTCGAGACACTTCTCATGCACTTGGTATCGACCAAACCCTAAGCACCCCATATACATGGTCGAGACTCTTCACAAGAGGACAAGTTGTCTCGACTAACCCATCTGTAGGTCATCTCGGTCAAGATTACACTATATAGAGCATGTTTTGTGGTCTCTACCCTCACCCAAAAGTGGGGTAGTGGTCGCAACACTCAAACCCTAGCATAGTCACCATATCGACAAGGCAAACCCTAGAATCACCATAAGATGTCACATCACCAACCATGATTCAAACAAGGTGCCCCATATCATAATATTCTATCTCACGATGGTAAATCATAAGAAACATTCTCAACATGTGACATTTTTCAAGATAACCCTTACTCGTGGGTAAATTGCAACGTGGTCCAAAACAAGCACATATATAGCAAAGATAGCTCAAACATCAATCAAATTGGACCAAAATGAAAATATAAGCATGTCACATGATATTAAGACATATCACAAGATTAAATTAAAGTTTAATCATCTCATTATACAAGGTAAACATGATCAAGCATAAATCTAGGTCAGGGATCTTACACTTATTTTGAAATAATGTAAAGAGAAGAATCTTTTCCTCAATCGAGAAAAGTCATATTTTATGGTGCAAGAGGGGATATTACTAGGACACAAGCTCTCAGAGAAAGGAGTCGAGGTTGACCTTAATAATGTTGAGGTTAATATGGTTATATCTCTTCCTTGTTACCAAGATATATCCATCAGGGATGACATAAATATTTAGTGAGAATCAGATAATGGACAAAAAGTAAAAATTATATGAAGATGATGAGTTTACCATGAGAGATAAGCTACAGGTCGATGAAATGCAAACTCAATCATATAGATCATAGAGTCAATCAACTATACACTATAAAATGGTGCTTCTTGGGAGGAACTCAAGGCTTTTAAATCCTTCCACAAATTTCATTTTTGGTTTTGATAATTGGTCTTTGTTTTCGTCATCTTTAGTATGTTTTAGTTTTCAATATTCTACAATTTTTTTGTTTGTTACAATGCAATTTTATGTTGGTAATTTTAGTGTATAAACAATAAAATTATCTCCTAATTGTGGTGCTCATGTGATGAAGCCAGGATAGACTGTATCTGGATGGGAAGTGTCAAAAGTTCTTATTGACCCCTGAGGCCTAGGTGACAAAGGTTAACATGGTAGGACTACCATTGGAGCTTGAGCCATTTTACACCATCTGAGGCTCACGTTTATTGACACTCCATCAGAATTAAGAACTCATAATGTTTATCAATGTCCTAGGATGAGTGGTTACCATAGGACACTCCTATACCTCCCAGTAGAGGGCGTTCAAGTTTTTCATCAAAGCCCCAAAGTAGATATACCATTGGAGGCTAAAAAGACAAGCCCGTTGAAGGTCTTAAAATAGTTGTAGGATTTTTGTCAATTACACAAGAAGGGTTTTCGAGAACCATGATAACCATTGGATCCATGAGTTTGAAACTTTGTTGAGGGGTCATATACTGATTTTGGATCCTAATAGAATCAGAGGACTCACGATTTTTGTTGGATCTAAGCACCAAAACCTACCATCAAAAGCAAATACTTAAGTGACACCAGCGTCCTGAAGAAGAAATGGACTCGACAACACTTGTAAGTGGGGGTATAATTATACATAGTACACCCCTGCTAAATCACCACAACACTAATTACCTAAGCAGGAGAAAACCACACTAATCTAACCATCATCCAAACCAGTGATCTATTGATGCTGAGATAAAGGTCACCACTGGAGGATTGTCTCAACCTCTAGATGTCACCGATTGTTGCCATTCAAACTAGAGTTTACATTGTCATCCACTGATCACAAATTGCAGCTGAATTAGAAGAAAGAACCAAGGAGGAATGAACCAACCTCGATCACCTGCATCTGTTGGGTTTTAGGGGAGACAAAGAAGGCAGCAGAAACAAAAAATTTTCTCCCCAAAACCATACCGAGGAAACGCGTCAACGTCTATATAATAGGAAAGGATGGTTTGCGGAATCATACCTTGTCCCGAGGCTTGCTCGGAGACAATACCTCGCGCAATGCGCGGTCTTCAACTCCGGACTTCGACGGTGTCTGTACAGCTCCTGGTCACACCGGGACTGACAACTCCTACTCGAACCGGACTGTCGGATGACAGTTGTCCTCCTAAGCGGTAGTGTCCTCCCGCCTCTGTAGTAGTCCACAGGGACCACCTGGAACTCCACTCTCCTTGTCCCACAAGGAAGTGGAAGGAGTCGCACCGTCCTGTTGACGTACTAGTCGCCAACACACTCTCCTGCCTCCTGTTGCAACTGCAGTTGTCCTTCCCTTGCTGCACCTCCCTTTTGCGGGAAGCACTTGCTCGGGCTCTCTCACGGTTACCAAAACCAGAGAGAACGACAACTTGCAGAGCAACTGGTTGCACTGAGCTGTACTTTAAGAAGCCCCCAATACCCCTATATATATAGGAGAGTCATGGGATAGGGTTCTCCATCCCGGGCAATGCGGGACTAAAGCAGGAGTAGAAGGGTTCGAGAATTTTCCACAAAAAGCAACCAGTTCGCAACTTGAAATGATCGGTTCACAACTGAACCGTTCGGTTCGGCCATTGAGCCGATCGGTTGGACCTGAGCCGATCGTTTGGGGCACTCCAACCGATCGATTGGTGCCCTGAACCGATCGGTTCATGGTCCTAATCCGGCTCAAAAAGACTTTCCTTGTTTCTTTCCCAATTGGTATCGAATACCAATATTATTCCCAATCGAATTGGGCAATTTGAAACCAAAGGAAAATTCTTGCCGACATGACTTTTCCCAACTGGTCGGTTGCACCAGTTGAGCCGATCGGTTCAACCCCTTGAACCGGTCGTTTCAACCTGGGCATGAGCCGATCGGCCTGGACACTCCAGTCGACCGGTTCAGCAACCTCAGCCGACCGGTTCATCACATGAGCCGATCGGTTGGGAGCACAGGCTGGGCAAAATCAGTCAATTGTGATTTCAATCAATCTGATACTCCAATCAATGCGTCCAACACCTTGAACCATACGATATTGAGCCATCGACTGATTGAGTGTTTAATTGAACTACTAAACTCCTTTAGTAATCAATCTAAACATTGCTTTGTGGATAAAACTCCTCTTCCAGCTTAAATCCTATGTGTGTGACCCTGCAGGTCCATTTCACGTTGGCAGTGAAAGTCCATAACACTTATGACTTCACAAGCAAAGAGCGGTGTCTAGTCACACATCAGTGCTACCCAAGTGAAAGTAGAAAGTTGGAGAACAACTTTCATCCTACAATCCATGAATGGTGTTACAGCGAATGTATAATTCCTTTGTCACTGATATCCCGAATGAACTCGAGGCATGGAACAGTCATCCTGTCAACGTTCATTCACTTCCTTGATCTCAGAGTAGACTGGAAGAGATACGTATGACATCAGTATCATATACTGATTCACACATGCGTGCACGCCTTTCTCAATCCTACTCATCAAGTGGCCATGGATATCAAACTCCCTCAGGAGGGACAAATCCCATATCTATCACTCACCCCTCAAAAGCCCCATGTGTCAAAGCCACCCAATCATCACCTTTATAACAACCCATGTTTCAGGACTGTGTTTGATGATGTCAAAGTGTGCCCAACGACATGTGTTGAGTGCAGTGATTTTAGGTCTAAGAATCACACTCACCACCATCACTGTGAGTACTGACTGTGACTACCATCTCATGGTTCCATGTGTCAAACTCACGGTGGGTCTGTCCGGTACCTTGTTCTCTAACAAGTACCTATGTGTTTGGTTTGATATCTCTATATTATGACTAATGAGATTCTGTCATCAACCAACACCACAATCTAGTCTTGTGTGTCATTGCTGTCTATCTACCTTCCACAATGACATCCGACTAGGGACATAACAAGAATGTACAAACTCTTAGCATCCGTATGATCTCATCGTTCAGGTCCTTAACCTGAAAGCATACGTCATTGAGTTCTGTCATTCTTTAGACATTCAATCTATTCTATCACTATCTCATATGACTGAACCAGAAAGAATTGGAAGCTCGCCTTTTATGTTTATCAAATCAATCTTAATGTATCCCACCAATCATCACATGATTGGCTCTCAGGGCATACATACCAACAGACTCCCACTTGCACTGCGAGCCAATCACCCATGAATCATATTCATAGTGATCTTCAAACATGTCCCACATGTTACTGTGTTGTAGTGCCAACATATTGAGTAATGGCAACACCTTGCCAAAGTCTGTATAAATTGCATGTCTCTCTTCTCTTCGCTGTACGTCACACGTATGAGATGGAGTTGCCGTAATATGCGATCTTGTATTCCATTTGCTAACCTTTAGACACATTGCATGATCAAGGATTCCAGACTTGTCATCAATGAGTGGAATATAAGTTCATCTCATGAATTTTCAGATCCATATAGTATCCACTGTTGTTCACTAACACATAGATACTCGGCATTTCCCTTTTAAATGGCTTTATTGGAACACTTCCAATTATCAACAAACATTCACTTTTATACATCTCATGTATATATATTGCGATTAATTTTCTGTCCTTTCGGAAGTTCGCATCAATGTAACTCTTTACATCGAACTCTTCCTTATCTCCATAGAACTAGTACTTCACAAGCACTTATCAAGTTCTCATGGTATTCCAGTAACCCTTACTGGAAATAGACAGACATCCACTCGTCATGTCACACATACGAGTTATCAGGATGAGCACATCATATTGCCATGTCCTACATACAAGATGATGAATGCATTTTATTCTTGCCATGTCATACATGCAAGATAATGGGATGATTACATACATGATAGATCCATATCTATTCTTAGTGTTCCATTCTTCATAAGAATTGGACACTTGGCCTTGGGATACTAACTCCATGTATCATGGACAAGTTTTCTCCCACTGAATCTGTGCATACTGAACACTTCAGTACAGATTGCCAATGTATGCTCTCTCTTTCCAGGTCAAGAGATTTTCGAGAACTATCTCTATAGATCTCTATTCCTATCACATAGGAAACATCTCTATCTTCCTTAAAGATAATTTCCACATTCGTATTTCCAATCTAGAACATTTCCATTTCACATCAATATGTGGAATGTGAACACGCTCCCACTAAATCACAGATCCCTTCTTTATCTTTGACATATTAGTCAAACCCTTTGACTATATCATCAAAATAAAGATCCAATTTTGAGTTTCTTGTACTCAATCAATCACATTGATTAGTCCATTGTAACTTATAGACTTCATTTGCATTAGTGGATTCATAAACCTTATAGGTTGTGTCACGTACACATCCTGGTTTTATTCCTCATAGGAATGCGGTTTTAGTATCCATATGCCAAATGTCTTAGCCATTAGGTTGCAATCAACAAGAATCATCCTTCTCAAAATGTTATCCATGTGTCTTAACACTTAAGACTCATTTGCACTTATGGATATGATCCAATGAGTGCTACCATCAAGGTCATACCTTATGGTTCACATGGATGTCATTTAGGATGTAACGGTCATAAACCATAACTCAAGATTCGGTTCCTCATATTCATCTTGATAGTTGACTCATCACATGAACAACTGATCACATAGATAATTGAGGTGTATGTGTTAATGATATAAGAACTCACAACCCTTGTGATTCTTAATTTCTTTTATTAGTGTGGGGTATTCATTTATTAAGAAGAATTCAGTTATTTGATAATCATTCTCTAACTCCTTAGAGTATGATTCCTTCTTGATTCAGACATCACCATGCCTTAATCATGAGTTCACTATGATACACTACCATAATCACTCATAAGGATCTCAAACATTTGGTCCAAGTATTTCATTCATTGATCTCATCAAGAATTAATACTTTACCAAATTTGTACTTCATTTATGATAATCTTAAACACCTCAAGATATTCATATTGGTATTTCTCTAAACACCATTTGAAGTATTAGCATTTATTCCAATAGGTATGTAAATACATCACATGTATTATACCTAATAGGATAATCACTCTCCCACTACATTAGTGAAGATTGATTAATCATGTCCAAGATATTCATGTCCCTTACTGGTTCTCTAACCAAAAGAGTCTAGTTTTATCCATCACATGGAAACTAGAAATGAATTTCTCATGATTAATGCTAATTAAATTGTTTGAGTTATCTATAACTTTTAGGTATCGTCTTATCTTATGCATATCAAATATCACAAGATAAATAAGGCATTGCCACAAAGATCATATCTTTAAGATTGAAAACACATCTTTATTAATTGCCATCATTGTCATACAATATGCAAAAATAAAGTGTTTCTATCTATTGGCAAGTATGAAATAGCAGTTCATAACTGTATTACATGCCTTATTAGCTGAAAATAAACTAAAGTATTCCTATCTATAAAGGCAACACTTGCCCCAAGTAAGAATGCTTTACACTTTACATCTTGATATCATATATCTCAAAAAGTGTTACAAGTTTATTTACATGACAATTTCAAGTAGAGGCTTCAGTCGCCTCCTTCTTCTTTTGTTCTTCCAGGTAGAGAGGACAATTCCTTTTCCAATGTCCTGGCTTTTGACAATGGTGGCAATTTCCTTTCTTGGTCACGCCTCCCTTGGCCTTGAGAGCTGAAGATGGCTTGGACTCCTGGCTAGCTTCAGAACCTTTCTTAGCTTTGCCCTTGCCCTTGCGCTTGGACTTTCCTTTCTTGCTCGTGATCACCATCACAGACTTAGGCTTGTCCTTCTTCATCTGTAACTCGGCTGTCCTCAACATGCCCAACAACTCTGACAGTGGCCTATCAAAGTTGTTCATGTTGTAGTTCATCACAAACTGACTGTAAGATTCTGGCAACGATTGCAGTATCATGTCAGTAGCCAACTCTTGGCTCAGTGGAAATCCCAGTCTCTGCAGGTTCTCCACATACCCAATCATCTTGAGTGTGTGAGGACCAACTGGATCTCCTTCTGTCATGACGCACTTGAACAACGCCCTAGAAACATTGTACCTCTCTTGCCGTGCCTGATATTCATACATGTTCCTGAGATGCAGAATCATCTCTATGACACCCATGTTCTCATGTTGCCTCTGCAACTCATGGTTCATTGAACATAGCATCAAGCACTTTGCATCAATGGCATCATCAGAATGCTTCTTTTAAGCATCCCTTTCTGTCCTTGGTGCATTAGGAGTGGGTTCCTCTGGAATTGGAGTATCCAGGACATAGAGCTTGCACTCTTGAGTGAGAACAATTCTCAATGTCTGATACCAGTCATGGAAGTTTGTCCCATTTAGCTTGTCCTTGTCAAGGACCGATCGCAAAGAAAAGTTGTTGTTGTTTGTTGCCATTTGAACTACAAAAGGAAAATATGCAATTTTAGTCCAAAACTCATTTTTGACTTATTTGATTGATTTGAAAATTTGACGATATAACTAGGCCTTTAATTAATTATCGCTCCCACTATTTTACTTCAAATTGATAGCCCTCACCATCAATTCGGAAGATTGCAGCGTACAACCTTCTAGTGGGCAAGATCCTGAAATCCTCTAAGTCATGAGTCAGCTTTGGCTGATCGCCCACAACTTAGATCTCTCAGGTAGGAAACTCTTGCCAATTGCATCATATGCAACTCTTGTTGAATGAACATGCACAACACCTTGCCATGAACATTCCTTGACTCTGGGCTTAGACGCTCTAAGAATCACCAGTTAACTCTAACCCAAAAGCCGACACGGTAGAACATGCACCCTGCTTTGGCAGAACCTACATGTCTACCCTTCACACTTCCACAAGATAGACGGCGCACCACGCTTTGGCGTAACCTACGCTTGGTCGATCGAGCTTTTCATGTGTGCCGCTAATGGAAGGCATATAAGACTTAATATTTTAATGAGGGATTTGGTTTTACATACATATACATATCCAATCACCACAATACATAGTACGTATCATATACATGCTATATCCCATATAAAACATGCACAAAACGATAAAAAGCGATGATCATGGCCATCCTAATGTGATTCCTCGAGCCAAGAGGAATCACGGTCATCTAGGTCTACATCACATGCAACCTGTACAAGATGAACTCTGTGCCTTGCCTTCCGAGTTGATCAACTCATCACATGAATGATCTGTACTCTCCAGCCGGTCGTCTGGGTGCCACCAGTCGATCGGTTGGCTCCTCCAACCGATCGGTTTGCCTGGTCGTCGTGCATCTCGTCATGTCCACCACTCGCTCATCTCGCTCCTCGAACCGGTCATCAACCGATCGGTTCACTCCTTGAACCGACCGTCTGGAAGGTCAACCGATCGGTTCACTCCTTGAACCGACCGTCTGAACAGTCGTCTTGATGTCCGCCGGTCTTTGACATAACAGGAATTAAAATCCTATTCTATTTATTACATTGCTTTAAAAGGGAAACCCCGAGTTACATTCGGGGGGGAGAAAAGGTAGGAAAGAATCTCGAATTATTTCGAGTTACATCAGGAATAAGAGAGGGAAGATCGGTGCACAGACCGAGGTGCAAGCAACCACACACAACCAATCACAGATAGGGGTTTATAGGCCATAATCATGCTACACACATCCACCACAAAACTCGTTTAAGGGCGACGTGTATCGAGTGCATTAATAATACATATCATATATATGTAATTAGGGATTTGTGGATTTAGGATTGGACATGCATAAAGCCGATATTATTCGTATCGTATGCAATAAATAAAGGCGACAAACCAAAATCGATCATATCGATATTCCTAAAATATAGAGTAGTTGACCTGGCTCTGATACCACTTTTGGGTTTTAGGGGAGACAGAGAAGGCAGCGGAAACAAAAAATTTTCTCCCCAAAACCATACCGAGGAAACGCGTCAACGTCTATATAATAGGAAAGGATGGTTTGCGGAATCATACCTTGTCCCGAGGCTTGCTCGGCAACAATACCTCGCGCAATGCGTGGTCTTCAACTCCGGACTTCGACGGTGTCTGTAAAGCTCCTGGTCGCACCGGGACTGACAACTCCTACTCGAACCGGACTGTCAGATGACAGTTGTCCTCCTAAGCGGCAGTGTCCTCCCGCCTCTGTAGTAGTCCACACGGACCACCTGGAACTCCACTCTCCTTGTCCCACAAGGAAGTGGAAGGAGTCGCACCCTCCTGTTGACTTACTAGTCGCCAACACGCTCTCCTGCCTCCTGTTGCAATTGCAGTTGTCCTTCCCTTGCTGCACCTCCCTTTTGCGGGAAGCACTTGCTCGGGCTCTCTCACGGTTACCAAAACCAGAGAGAACGACAACTTGCAGAGCAACTGGTTGCACTGAGCTGTACTTTGAGAAGCCCCCAATACCCCTATATATATAGGAGAGTCATGGGACAGGGTTCTCCATCCCGGGCAATGCGGGACTAAAGCAGGAGTAGAAGGGTTCGATAATTTTCCACAAAAAGCAACCGGTTCGCAACTTGAAATGATCGGTTCACAACTGAACCGATCGGTTCGGCCATTGAGCCGATCGGTTGGACTTGAGCCGGTCGTTTGGGGCACTCCAACCGATCGGTTGGTGCCCTGAACCGATCGGTTCATGGTCCTAATCCGGCTCAAAAAGACTTTCCTTGTTTCTTTCCCAATTGGTATCGAATACCAATATTATTCCCAATCGAATTGGGCAATTTGAAACCAAAGGAAAATTCTTGCCGACATGACTTTTCCCAACTGGTCGGTTGCACCAGTTGAGCCGATCGGTTCAACCCCTTGAACTGGTCATTTCAACCTGGGCATGAGCCGATCGGCCTGGAC
The DNA here is from genome assembly GCA_963693085.1 of Alisma plantago-aquatica. Lineage (NCBI taxonomy): Eukaryota > Viridiplantae > Streptophyta > Magnoliopsida > Alismatales > Alismataceae > Alisma > Alisma plantago-aquatica. The sequence continues at coordinate 815,329,434 of OY856410.1, forward strand.
ACTCCAGCCGACCGGTTCAGCAACCTCATCCGACCGGTTCATCACATGAGCCGATCGGTTGGGAGCACAGGTTGGGCAAAATCAGTCAATTGTGATTTCAATCAATCTGATACTCCAATCAATGCGTCCAACACCTTGAACCATACAATATTGAGCCATCGACTGATTGAGTGTTTAATTGAACTACTAAACTCCTTTAGTAATCAATCTAAAAATTGCTTTGTGGACAAAACTCCTCTTCCAGCTTAAATCCTATGTGTGTGACCCTGCAGGTGCATTTCACGTTGGTAGTGAAAGTCCATAACACTTATGACTTCACAAGCAAAGAGCGGTGTCTAGTCACACATCAGTGCTACCCAAGTGAAAGTAGAAAGTTGGAGAACAACTTTCATCCTACAATCCGTGAATGGTGTTACAGCGAATGTATAATTCCTTTGTCACTGATATCCCGAATGAACTCGAGGCATGGAACAGTCATCCTGTCAACGTTCATTCACTTCCTTGATCTCAGAGTAGACTGGAAGAGATACGTATGACATCAGTATCATATACTGATTCACACATGCGTGCACGCCTTTCTCAATCCTACTCATCAAGTGGCCATGGATATCAAACTCCCTCAGGAGGGACAAATCCCATATCTATCACTCGCCCCTCAAAAGCCCCATGTGTCAAAGCCACCCAATCATCACCTTTATAACAACCCATGTTTCAGGACTGTGTTTGATGATGTCAAAGTGTGCCCAACGACATGTGTTGAGTGCAGTGATTTCAGGTCTAAGAATCACACTCACCACCATCACTGTGAGTACTGACTGTGACTACCATCTCATGGTTCCATGTGTCAAACTCACGGTGGGTCTGTCCGGTACCTTGTTCTCTAACAAGTACCTATGTGTTTGGTTTGATATCTCTATATCATGACTAATGAGATTCTGTCATCAACCAACACCACAATCTAGTCTTGTGTGTCATTTCTGTCTATCTACCTTCCACAATGACATCCGACTAGGGACATAACAAGAATGTACAAACTCTTAGCATCCGTATGATCTCATCATTCAGGTCCTTCACCTGAAAGCATACGTCATTGAGTTCTGTCATTCTTTAGACATTCAATCTGTTATATCACTATCTCATATGACTGAACCAGAAAGAATTGGAAGCTCGCCTTTTATGTTTATCAAATCAATCTTAATGTATCCCACCAATCATCACATGATTGGCTCTCAGGGCATACATACCAACAGCATCCTCATAGGATCTCAAACCAAGAAACCCTAACATCTATGTGCAACACAACAAAGCAAAGCACTGGTGACTTGACAACCAAGTACCATTGGAACTTACTAGTCGGTCTTAGACCACGCATGTAGGTCCTTAACCCTTTTACCATCTCACCTCCTCACAAAATTCTAGCCACCTTTTTCTATCCACTCTATCACATCAAACCACAAACCTCATTGGTGTTCACTTAGTTTGCCCTTCTGTAATGTTTTTTCACTTGATTTTGGTTCCATCAATCCCCCTCTGATGGGGATTCCCATTTGAGGTACCCAATACTCTTGTGACAAAAACATAACTCTCTTATCTTTTTCATCGACCCTCTAATTATACTTCATTAAGGGAAGATCTCCTTCTCAAGTTAGTTTCTTGGGTGTAACTTTCTATCAGACTGTCAAAACTGTTTGTTGATTGATCTTTGCATTCGTGGACTGACGGTAACCTTTTGTGTCATTATGCTGAGTTTTTCCATATGTGTCTGGAAATTTCTAAAATATCTAATGACTTGATTTTCCATCAAAGCCACTAGTTCTAACAATTTCTCAAATGAGTTGCCTATTTGAGTTTCAATTGACCTGCCATGATGAAGTCTCATCGATTTTTTTACCAATCTCGTCAGGAATAAATCAAAATAATTAATAACTTTCATCAATGTGAGGACATTGACATACTTTAACGATGAATATCTCCTTCATCAGTTGAATATCAACCAACCTTACTACTAATTTAGTTGTTAATTGGATTTAGAAAGAAGGATGTCTTACTCGAACTCCCAAGAGATGGAAGCTACATCAAAGGAGGAGTCATATAAGCTACTCCAAGACATCAACAAGTACATGGAAGAGAAAAAGGGCATCCCCTCTAGGAAATACTCACAAATGTAGCTGGAAAGGGATCACTAGCTGACCCTATTAGAACCTATACCATTTTAGTCAGAGTGGGAGAGAGAGAGACAACCCTTGTCTTCTCTAAATATATACCATCATAGGATGAAGGGAATAAGAAGAAGTGAAAGGAAGTGATGGCACTATCCAAATGCCCAATAAATAAGAGGACTTGAGAAAGGAGGAGAGTAGAAGCAAAAACTAAATAAAAACCAACTTGACAATTGAAGCTAGTGGCTGAGAACACCATAGAGAAGACTGCTTCAAAGACTGAAGAAGAATCCCTTGTTGCTGCCACAATAAATGAACAACGTAAAAACACAACAAGGACCTACTAAAATTAAAGGGGACATATTTTTTGATCTAAAATTTCTACTCTCCACCTCTATCATTGCCAAGAAAGGAAAAAATACTACTACCATTTCACAAAAATGAACAACTTTCTACCCCTCCTGGACATGAGCAACTATGATTACAAAAAGCTCATTTTCACCACAAATGACATTCTGTAGATGATATTTAGGGTGACATGCTGCATGATTTCAGTAAAACAAGTACCACATACCAAGGGCAGGATGTTCCCGCACTAGAATAGATTAAAGAACCAACAAATAGGAAGAAATTGAAATTTAAAATCCATGAAGATGTCACAAAGGAAGCAAGAAAATCCCAACTATGATAGAAGAAAATTAGGAAACAAGAGTAAAAGATGAACCTAAAGAATCCAATGATGGACATGGAAGAAAACATCGTTCTCAATGATGGAATACAGCTAGATGCAGATGGAAGCCAGTCAACTAAGCAAGAAAAGGAACATGAAGCCCCACAAGAAGTCTAGTTGGTCAAGGCAGAGGAACCTACAAGAGAATAATAACATGAATAATTAAAGAAAGCTACTCCACCTCCACCTCAAGTCAAACCTAAATCTGTCTCACAAACTAAGGATACATCCACAACAAAACACACATTGCCACAAAGACACACATCTATCCAACTTGGGGGAGTCACTCAGATGTTAATTTAACACCATGTGTTTGCAAATTTCTAACTCTTTCCATAATTTCTTTTCTTTATCTTATAGCTTTTAAACACTAACAACACAGGTAGAAAGAATAGAAGAAAGAACAACACTGCTCCCATAGTTCCTAAATGAATTTGCAAAATTCCAACACCAGATGATGGCCGACATGGCTGCCATGGCATCAGAATTAGTAGAGATGAAGATAGAGCATGACGAGATGAGATGAAAATGAGATCAAATTTTAGAACCATGGGAAACTGAGCAGAAAAGATATCATGAAAGGCATGCAAGAAAAAGATTGCAACAAAGAAAACAACCATCCCACTCATTCGCCTCCTAAAGTCCATCCTCTTTATCATCCCCAAAGGAAGTAGAGCAGACAAATCTACAAAAGAAGAAAGCAAACTACAAGCTTCCCAAAGGTAATAAAGCATCCCAGTCATTCAAATAGACATGGGCCTCATACGAGATAATGGTGATTTCCTCGATATAGGACAACAGATTGTAGCCGCACCAGTACAACTGAGGAAGAACTTACACAATAGATGTAAGGAGACTACCCCGAGTAGGAGATCAGACACCCCCATTGTAAGTGGCAGTACTTGAAGAAACAATGTTCACACATCCTGAAGAAGTTGCAAATGATATTCAAGAAGACAAGGGCACTAGAAATACATAATAGATGTGGGTTGGAGAAGCAAGTTTAATGGAGCTAAATGTTTTCATATATAACATATGTAATGTCTACCTATGGTTTACGAAAAGTGAAGATCCTATCCTAGATAAACATTAAACAAAAATTGGGATCACAACAAGAGAAGTTACAATAGACAAAACCACAATAGGATAAGAGGTTTTTGATGAATACAAAGAAGGGATGAAGTCATTTTTCGATGATGTCCCTTCTGAGGACTCATCCCATTTTCACTATGAACCAGAACTACAATGAGACATAAAAAGATCTATTCTTGAAGAATTACTTGACCCAAATAATACAAAATTAGTATTCAACAGGACACCAGCTCTAACCAAACATCTCTTCCATAAGGTGTTATCAATGTTGGTCCTCAAGCTACATGACACAGTAAGCAAACAACAAACCAAGTTTATTACATTTCCTTTTAAGACCAAAGACCATTGGCTTCTAATAATGGCTGATCTTTATAGAAGACACATGGTCATTTACAATTTTTGTGCCAAGGAGCTCCAATGAACCACATTGGTCTTCTGTAAAGTGGAGGCACAAGAGTATTTGTATATCCCTATAGGTATAAAACATGCAATCAAGGGGGATGGTAAATGGTACAAAAATCATTAGAAGACTTTTTTATTCAACACCAAAGTCCCTAAAGAGGAGCCATGATATGGGTACTATGCCTTCTTTGTTTTAAGACCGATGGAGGTTGTTAATATGAGAATTTATTTTGAGTCTGTACTAGAAGGACTTACACAAACTACATGGTGTGATGGAGGCCATGTAAAATAGGCACTTCTTCCACGATCTATTGATGCATCTGCATGTTGTACCATTGAGACTCAAAATAGATGTACCTCTTTTAGAGAAGTGTCTGTGGTGAGAGGTGATGAAGTAATTACCGATTGATCCTACTGAGTAAGAAAGAGCTCTGGAGTGGAAAAAAAGGGTGGAACACAATCGAGAAACAAGTGCAACAATCTCAACTGCCAAGTGGGACAATAAAAAAGGACCAACCGACCCTCCCAAGGAAAGGAACATCAAACTAGAGGACATAAAGAAAGACACCCTTCAACAAAACAACTTGAGGAAGTGTCTGTCATACATACAGAGGCAAAAAGTCCTTCTATATATGACCAACCTGAGGTGGGGGAACTGAGAGATGAGGCCCTTATCGATGCAGTCATCCAAGCCTAACCAAAAGATACTAACTTCCCAGAATTTGAAATAGCAATACTTGATCGGCAGCTGAGACTATCCAATATTCCTTCCCAAACTTTGACAGGTGGGCATGTGAGAGTCTATTGCAAGATGACTTACAGTTTCTCATGGATAGGCCTAAAGAACATGGAGAGTTTGAAGATACCATATTTCAAAGGGATGGAAGTTGCATTTTAAAAGATGACCTCTATGACATATTGAAGGTTAACATGTATATGTCTGTAAGTGTGATTTCAGCATGCCAATGTGTACTAGGAGATGGAATTCCCACCACTCAAATGGCATATTATCACTTATAAGAGGATATCCTACACGACAAGAACTCAAGAGAGAAAGATGTATTGATAGAATGTCTAAAAACACTCTCCCAGACTTCATATGCCTCCCTCTTCTGCACGACAATAATTAGGCCCTATTGGTAGTGAACATCAAAATAAAAAGAGCAATCAACTTCAGCATCTCCAACACCGAGTATGGACTAGAATGATACCATCATATGACAATGCCATGGAGCAACAATGAAGAGAAAGAAAAGTCTTGTGCAAAGGAAATCATTAAGATGTATAAGCCATGTTAGGGGATACAAGTATGTCCCAGGAAAATATTTCAAGAATCTACCATTTTTCATATAATCCTTCAACATCTATACAAATCAAATGACTGTGGCTTTAACTACCTTCTCTAGATGCAATCCCTATCCGTGAGGGGGTAAGGTTTGAAAGTGTGCAATATGAGTGCTAGCATCCTCTTCACAAGATATTTGCTACCAAAATTATGCGATCTCATTGGGCAAATGAGGGACTTCAAAACAAAGATTAAATCTCCAGTTTACATTCAACATCATTCTTTGACGCTCAAGGACAAAATGTAATTATAATTTTGGGTGGGGGTGTAAATAAGCAAGGGAGGTACCATTCCTTGTCCTTCTACTCTAAATCTATTTTTGTTGCATTTTCTGCAGAATTACCCTTGAACATACCTTTCGTTCCAAACTTCCTCTCAAATATTAAAATTTTGATTTTTTTGTTCTTTTAGACTAACATGTCAAGTACTATTTTCTCTTAGATAGGATTTTTCTTACAAAATGAAGGATAAATTTTTGCTTTACGCAAATATAGAATCCCATTTTCTTGGATGTTATTCTGACTCCAAGGTTAGATCTATTTATGTCAAAGCTACTTCTTAGCATAGTCTTGGCGATGAGTATTGAATTAGGGTGATAATTTGACCTAATATTAAGTTATTAAGTGATATTGTTACAACCTCAATTTTACATGTGTTTTCATAATTGAAATATAATAATTTTATGAATATGGACTTGAATTGAGAAGGTTGTATGCTTTGCTTCAAAGAATGGTTTCTTTGCAAAGCTTCCCTTTGATATGAATTTCGTGATTCCTACTATTATGTTAATCCAATAATGGATATAAAAGAGAAGAAAAGAGGAAAAGTCCAAATAATAGAAAAAGATAAAAGATAATGGATATTAAGCAATATATTTATGAGAAATACATATAAATATCTAGAAAGTGGCATTGATGGCCACAATTGAATGAATTTCATTTACATATGTTTTCTAATGGAAGAAATAGGAAAAGAAGAAAAAGGAAATAAAGGATAAAGAGAAATCCTTGAAAAGAAATCTTTTAATAAATAAATAAGTAAGATAATGAGAAATAATGGATGTAGATGCATCTAGAAGGATAATAAGTATCCTTCGAAAAGGATTTCAAAATCTTAGGATTTCTTGGGATCCAAGGAGTCCCAATGGAGAGGAAGAAAGACAAAATACAAATAATACAAAAGTCATAATATGTGAATAATGTGCTATATAGATAATGACTTTTGGTGTTATCAAAAAGAGATACTATTTACTTTAAGGAAGTAAAATTTCATGGCCAATGGATTAAAAGCCAAACACAAAGAAGATAAAAGAGATAAAATTCGGATTCCTTAATAACCAAGGATCATGGATAAACAAGGAATAATTTAAAAGAGAGAATTTATTCTTAATTAAGGAAAGTAGGTTTCCTAATAAGGAAAGGCCTTGTTTTCTTCGTGGGCAAGCATGTTAGGGCGTGGCTACCCTCCCCTATATAAGGGTTGGACCCATAGCCTCGAGTCCAAGAGGATCTCGGCCACCCCACTCTCTTCTTTCTCTTGCATCCACACAAACCCTAACCAAGGGGAGTAGTGCGACCCCTGGAGCAATAGAAGGAGTTTGGAGGAAGTCTAGACACCCCCCTTCAAATCCGCACAGTTACAGGGTTGCCAATTCATGAGGAACCCTCACCTTGATCACCTGCAACTCGTCTGTAGAGGGACGAAGTTTGCGGACCTGATGCTCTTGACCCCAGCCGATTCGCTCATGGCTGGAGGCCTTTTTTAGTGCAGAGGAGGGCAGCGGAGGTAGTGGGATCTCCGAGTGTGACCATCGAGATTTGGAGGGGGGTATCGCCGCGATCAGCCACACCCGACAACAGCAATAGGGTTCGCGAGGAAAGGGATGACCATGACACATTGGAAGGATTTATCCCTCCTGGGTATGAAGAGTTGGATAGTTACGCTGGGGCAAAAGGGTCGTTCTGTTATGTTTCAGCCGAGTTACGTGATGCATGGGATGGCTGACGTGTCAGCATCCCATTGGTCCAAGTAAGTGAATCTTGCAATATTTGTAATTAATTATTCTTAACTCCGATGGTAGAAAATAATATATGAAATTTGCTCAGAAAAATATGAGCAATCCATTGAAAATAGTTTTAGAGCCTAAATCCTTTTACAATTAGAAAAGTAGTTAAAGTTTTCAACTTTAATGCATTAATGATTAAGAAACCCTAATATTGATGCTAATAAGATTGAGAAAGGTAATATGGGTGTTTTTAATCAATATTAACATGTTGATTATAAAAAGGACACATTAGATCCAAAAGGATGATCTTTATGTGTAGTTTGATTAATGTAGGGTTCCATATACATGAATATGCTTTAATGGGCCTTAAAACCCTAATTTTGGTAATTATGACTCTGAATGGCTTTAATTGTTCAATCCATGAGTAGAGTTGAGATATGATGATTCTAAGCTATTTTGAGTATAAAAGATTCTAATTGTGGATAAATACCCTTAATTTGGTAATTAGGATTTTCTAGTGGATAAATGTGGAATTAGTGATAAATAGAGTTCATATGTGAATTGGACTATAATGAAATATGAGTTGTCAATTCAAAAGAAACTGAAGATGATAATTGGCCTAAATGATCGTGACATAACTTAAAAGGATAAAGATGGTAGTTTTAGTATAAAAGAGATATATTAGACTTAATTGACATTCTAGTATGACTATGATGTTGAAATTGGGGTTTGTGGACTAAAAGAGCATTAAACGTGATCAAAGCATTATGGAGGCTAAAACCCTAATAAAACCCTAAAGTTGGACTAAGAATCCTAAGGTGGAATCCAAGTCAATCTTGAAAATGTTCTGGATAAAATAATGACACATGGGTGTTATGCATTAATTTTAGGATATTATTGATTGCTTGATTGATTGTTCTTGATTATTCTTGCTTGGACATCAAGTTACTCTGGATCAGGTGTGTGGTTATTTATGAGTAACCGATCTAGTTTCATAGAGTTTTCTCAAATGATTGATCGAATTGGATGCAACCTAAACTGTTGGATGTTCAGTTATGCAAATCTTTAAAGTCACTATGATTATCACAATTAATTATAAATGTGCATTCTCGCACCTACATGCCACCCTGATGTATGATGCATGACCAAGCCCTGGAGGGAAGGTCAATTAGGTCAAGCCCAAGATGGAAGACCATTGGACACTATGAGAGGTGACCCCAGGCACCAAGATCAGGATGGAGAAGGTGGCCTTATGTTTCTTACATGACTATTGGGCACTATTAGAGGTGACCCCAGGCACCAAGCTTAGGATGGAGAAGGTGGCCTTATGTCTAGTGCAAAGGAAAAACCCTAGGGAGGGTATTCCAGGGTTAGGGCAAAAGCGGTGGAGAATGTCACATTGAAAATGTAATTTAGATTGTTAAATAACTTAATTGTGATATTTAGGTTGTTAGTAATATTTGTGAAATTTTGGTTGTCCCCACATACCGACATATTCATTTATTCCGATCGACGTTTTGTTTGTCGGCGCTTTAGGTACAATATGAAAAGGACAAATAACAAAGTGATACATTGTGAATATATGAATTAATGTACATGGAGGATTAGTTAGAATAGACTCCAGTTGTGGATAGTAGTTTAGAAATCCAAGATTTTGTATGTAAAGTTTTATTTTATTCCATCTTTTCAGTATAGTTTTGGTAGAATATAGTAATTATTATTGATTACTTGTCGAACCATTGATCCAGAAAATTGGGCTAACGACTCTGACCTTTTGGTCTCCCTTAATTGGGGGTTACTGGGAGGCGGGGTCCTTACATTTGGTATCAGAGCATTGGTTCCCCATTTAATCTCTAATAATTATAAAATTTTACAAACTCTTTAGAACCCAAGGGAGTTATTAGAGGATTTTCCGATGACGGAGGTATCTAGAAAAGGATCACAGTCTGGGGGTTGGCAATATTTTCCTCTGCCCCGCTAGTTGGTCATGAGGACTCCCAGATGCAGTATGACTGCCTGGCCAATGTCTGAGGTTCTGGTTTGAAATAAGATACCTTTAGGACTCTCTCATCTATTTTCATCCCTTCTCAACCCTAATTCAATTCTAAGGTTTTGGGTTTTCTCTCTCTCTTCCTCACCCTCTTGAGGATAGGGTACGTATGATAAGGTTAAAGAATCCTCCACCAAATTAATGAAAAACATGTAAACAAGATGTCATGGACATAAGCTTAATAGTTTAAGCATAGACTAAAGATTAGTTGCATGCTTATGTTGTATGACATGTGTTGTCATACCCTCAGGAGAGACCTAAGGTTAGACCTTCTTGTCAGGAGGATGAGTAGAGAGTTGGTCTTGGAGGCAGAGACCTCCATTAAAGGTAGAGATCTAGCACATCCTCTGAGGATGATGCTAACCCTAACCCTAAGTGGTGGTTAGAGAGAGATGGCATGATGAGTTAGATATCATGGTCAACCATGTGCGTGAGTTGACCTACTTTTGGTTTTGAATACCTATGAGAAGTATGAGATAAGTGAGGTTGGTTGACTTAGTGCCTTCTGGGAGACCCAACCTATGAAGGGTCGTGCATGTTAGGGTTAAGGATGACCCCTTCATCAATGAGGTTAGTGATGACCATATAAAAGCCCTATGGGCTTATATGAGCATGGGAGTGTATGCACCTAGAGTACGTCATAGCACTGGCAATAGGTTATAACCTAGGATAGAAGGGCATGTTGGATAGCTTATGAGATAAGCATAAAGAGCTATGGATGATCTTGAGCGAACGTAGGCTTCACCCATGTAGGGGTATACATGTGAGATTGATCCACCTTTTTAGAGAGAGAACCTCTAGTAGTAAGGTTGTTTGTAGGGTTATCTCTAGAGAGAGAGAGCAAGACCTGAGCAAGAAGGTTCGAAGCCTAGAATCTGGGATATAAGGAACCCTGAGAAGTTGGGTATGTTACGACCTAAGTGGATGGTTGCGGTTGCCTCGTGCATTATCCTTGGAGGCTTGTGGCATCTGGGTTGCCTTTATAGGAACCAAACCCTAGAGAAGGAAATATACTTCTTGAACTGAGCTATGGATGTTGTAGGTGCCTACCTTACCTTCTAGGGATAGGAAGAGGAGTTCCTTAGACCCTGAGGAGGTATAGTGTCATGTTGTGAGACCTCATACCTAGATGTTTGTCCTTGAGGAAGGCTCAACTCTGAGGTGTTGTGGAAGGATAATAGGATGTGCATGATGTACCTCATACATGCTTGGTTCGTTGTTAGAATGTTGAGTATGCAGTTGGAGAACTTTTGTAGAAAAAGTGAACCTAGGGTTCCTAGACCTATAAGAGGGGAAGTAGTAGTACCTGGTGCACCTGATGCTCATGATGAGATTTGAGTTTCTATAGATTCGAGCATGACACCCCTCATGTTTAGAGGAAAAGGAAACCCCTTGGATTAAGGTGTATGTTTGATGATCCCCTACTTATAGGTTGGTGACATATGTATGTATGATGATGGTTCAATGTGAAGGAATAGAAACAAGTATGACGTATCAGGGAGACCTAGCGTGGTTTAGTAGGCGGTCTTCTTATTAGCTACGTGCCTTAGTAGCTTGCTAGGGCTAAGCATTCTCATGTGGATGTAAACCCTGGACATAGGGATGTTTGTGACCCTTGCTACTATCAAAATATAGTTTCCTCCCATCCTGGGAGAGGGACCCTTCTGTAGGGTATGTACCAGCTTTTGTTGGGTTTGAGATAACCTAAAGAGGTCTCATAGGATCTTGAGAAGCTAAGTGAAGAGTAAATAGTATGAGAATGAACCTACAGACCCATAGATAACCATCTCTAAGTGCATGTAGATGGGGCCTGACCAAGGTAGGTAGGTCGCCATGATCCCTATGAAAGGATGTAAGTCAGAACACGAATGCCAAGAGAGATGATGGAAACTTGGGTAAGGATTCAAGTTGGATATGTTTGATGTTAGAATCCTAAGTATATCCTTGGGTTGGGTAGGGATAAGACCGATGGGAGTAGGAGTTGCCTAATTCCCTAGTTGCACATGACCATATGGTCGAGAGGTAACAACTATCATTGTATGAGGGCCATGGGTTAGGAGATTGATCACCTTCATGAACTCATGGGACCCCAAAGGCAGATGAAGAGGGCACTCTCTGGATGCATGAGGGAAGAGGGATGACCCCAAAAGTGCCGGCACCCTACAGACCTAGAGGATATGACTAAGGATCGTGTGGTGACCCAAGTGTGTTTGAGACCAATTCTCCATGAAAGAAAACATGATATCAAAATGTTCATGATGTGGAGACATGTGATGCATCGTTCAACTTAGATTGGAAGGTGTATTGGCGATGTAGGGTGCACCATCTCTACTCTTAGAATAGGAATAACTCTGTATTTGGACTGTATCCAAATGCTTATCTCCTCTCGTTATGAAGGTGAGAGATAGGGAAATATGCATGCCATACACCAAGGTTAAAGATGATGAGAGTGGAAACGTTTCTATGATAATAGCATACCCTTGTGGAGTGTACGATGTGTGGATGGTTTACCAACATAGAGAACTAAGGTAGTCATCTTATAAGGACGTTCTTATCATGAGATGTATGGAATTTATGAGTTAAATAAGTTTGAGTTTGATAACCAAGAGGATGAGCTCTGAGTTTTCCTGATGAAGATAGACCTAAAGTCCGAGATGAATGATAAGTGGAATACATGGAGGTGTATGTCTCCACTGTTACCTAGCAAATAAAGATGAAAGAGGGTGATGGATGCTCTTGTTGAGATGCAGCTGCCTAGTTTAGCTAGTAGAAAGGCTGGAAGAGGTGACTAAGTGAACCCTAAGTTGTGAGATATGTTTGGCTAACACTCAGATGTAACAAGATCCATTGATCGAGTTAGTGGTTGCTTGGTTCGTCAGCCAAGGGCTTGTTGAGATAGAAGGATTTTTGTATAACCTCAGATGCACTTCTCTGGGAGAGAAGGTGATGAAACCCACAACTAGAGTATTTTAGGGTTTCTGAAGAATCAACCTTGAGGAATCATAACGTACAAGAGATCATGATACACCATGATACTACTGAGATAGTAAGTGGCAGTAGTACTTTGGATTCCTAAGATGAAGTTGGATGTGGCTCGTCACCATGCATGACAGGAGGTGAAGGACGAACACCGGTAACCCAGTGAGTTGATACAGAGGGTAAAGAGTCCCGAGGGGGAATGGGAGTTCATCACTATAGATGTTGTGGTAAGTCTCCCATAGACCAATGGAGGTCAAGATGCAATATGGGTTATGGTAGATCACCTTACCTAGATGATAGGTAAGAGAAAGAGAGAGCACTATCAGTGTGATAGATCCAGTTGAACTATATATGAGAGAGAGATAGTTCAACTGCACCATGATTCAAGTTCAATATCTGAGGCCTGACCTCAAGTTCACTTCCATGCAGAGGAAGTAAGTACATGAAGAACTCAATACTAGTTTGAAGTTTAGCACAACCACTACTACAGAAATGGCTTATAAAGTCACTTTTCAAGGTGTCGGTTGTATACAAAAACCGACACATAAACCCTACTGTGTCGGTTTTGAACAGAAACCGACATCCAATCCGTAAAGGTCGACCAGACACGGGTACCGCTTTTATTAAGTGTCGGTTAATTAATAAAAAACCGACACCTAAAATCAACCACCAAACCCAAAATTCCAGCGAAAAAATTGGCTCCAATATTTTACATATTGCGTCGGTTCGTAACCAAATAACCGACGACTAAAGGGTATTCGTGAGATAGGAATAGTTGTCGGTTGTCGTTTAATCAAAAACCGACGACTATAATCTAGTATAGTTGTCGTTTTGTGGCAAAGAACCGACACTGTTGGTTTAGTTGTCGGTTTTTTAAATAACCGACACGTATTTTCAACTTAATAGCTCACCCTGCCTGAACGATTCTTCCCATTTCCCTATTTCATTCCCGATTTCCCTAGCTCCGACGATTTTCCTTGCTCCCTGCCGCCGCCGCCGCTCCTTCCTCCGTGCTCGCCGCTCGTCTCCGTTGAGTGAGAAGCAGTCGGCCTCCCTCTCCGCCCGCCCACCAGCCTCCCTCTCCGCCTGCCAGCCTCTCCTCCGCCGTCGGCCTCTTCTCCGCTCGCCGGCCTCTTCTCCGCCATCGCCGGTAGAAGCTAGGTCTCCTAGCCTCGTCGCCCTCTCCGCCGCTCCTCTCTTCACCGCCGGAAGCTTCTAGGACTTTGCCTCGGCCGCTGCTCCTCTTCCCTCAAGGTGCCCGCCCTGCCTTCTTCTTCTTCCTCTGCTCGTCTTCCCTCAAGGTGCCGCCCTACTGCTGGGCATTTTTTTTGAATTTACTTACTTCTTATGAGAATCAGTTTTAATTAGGGCTCATACACATATTGATGTCTAACACCTAAATGAATATCTAGTTAGTGTATTTTCCTAGTATCGTGAAAGATTCTCAATCGTGTGTATCAAATGGGATTCTTATATATATTCATATCTTAATGTTATAAATGGAAGACTCGAATGTTATAAAATCCCATCAAAGTAGGTAGAAACAACTTATATATATTCAGATCTTAATAATTCCATGAAGTGCACATTATCTTACTCAGGAAAAGTATGTGTATAATGTAGGATTAGTTCCATATAATGGTTCTATTTTAGTAAGCACCTAGAAACCCGTCCAAGATTTACTCATTAGGAGCATTTCCTCATTTGTTCTCTAAGTACATTTGTAGACTTATTTTGAAGCTATCATGTCTACCACAATAAAGTTGGTTATGACAAGCAATAAAAGGTTAACTGATGTTATACAACTTTTTCTAAAAATATATAACATCGTTATATGTACTTACACTTTGTTAATACTAATATTGTGCAGTCTCTGTCCACCCATAACAGTCACTATGAACTGGGCCTCTATGTCAATGTTAACGTTCCCTATTGAAGAACAATTGGACATCATCCTAGATGATCGTTCCTTAAAACAATTGGTCATACCCAAACATTGGCGTTTTCTAAAAGGAAGACACTACATGCCTGGTAAAGTGACCCTAACTTTTGGTAATTATTCACATGTTATCGAAGTTGAGTATGATTTGGCGGGAAATCTTGTATCAAAATCCGGTTGGCATGATTGGATTGGAGAGCTTCATGTGGTCCGTTGGAACAAGCTTTTTCTCCGTCCAGTTGGCGATAATTCCATCAAAGTTTGGATAACCAACAGCAACTGCGAGACCCCCGATCATCTTCTACGGTATGAGCGCACGGCGTCGCATATCAGCTCGGACAAATCTGAATCTGAGGCCCCTGTCAGTTCAGATTCATCTAAATACAGTGAGGAGCTTCGTGACACAGCTTCATCATCAAAAAGAAGTTACTGATGCATGCGGTACCATGTTGGTGTAGTATTTAGTTGTCTATCTATCTAGACTTGTCTGTAGTAATAGTTTTTTTAATTATGCGCATGTTTAGGGGTACACCAACCCCTTTGTTTAGTTATTGTTATAACTGAAGTGTGTGTTCCCATGAATGGAACTGAAAGTTGCTACATGAATGCTTATAACTGAAGTGTGTGTTCCTATGAATGTTCCCATTTGCATGATTACACTACTATTTTCTCATATTGTTTAGTCTATTTTAATATGACATACTTGCTTATATCTTTCTTAATGATGAACTGTAATGCACACATGTGACATGCTTGGAATGTAAATGATGAACTTTTCCCTAAATTGCCAATCATGCTTTTAAAGACATCAATAATCACCCTAAATTGAAGAACTAGGATTTTAGGTATAAGAATGACAATACATTATTTGTTGGCCTAGAAACCCGTCCAAGATTTACTCATTAGGAGTAAATCTTGGATAGTCCCCGGTTTGGGACTGTTCTTGAACACCTAATCTCGCTTAGGATGTAAGTGTATAATGTGTATTGGGTTTTCAAGAAAATTTTGGCAGCATTTCCCCGTTTGTTCTCTAAGTACATATGTACTTGGAAAACAGCGGGGAAATGCTGCCGAAATTTTCTTGAAAACCCAATACACATTATACACTTACTAGTGAGATTAGGTGTTCAAGAATGGATAGGTGGTACACATTTATTATATATAATAATGACATCACATGTATTTGTTAACCCTAGACCCTAATCTTGTCCTAATATATACTTGTTTTCTCTTTGATCATAGAATGGATAGATCATGGATGTCCATTCGCAATCGCTAAACCCCAGAGTTTATTTCTGGTCTTCACCAGTTCATTAAATTTGCCGAGGAACATAGGAAACAACCTGGAGATAGGTTCTACTATCCATGTAGACATTGCGGTAACAACTTGAAAGTCAACACTGGTGATGAAATCATGACTCATGTCATGTGCAACGGGATTATACAAGGCTATACAGAATGGCACTAGCATGGAGAGATTTCAAACCCGAAACCAATGGATGTCGATAGCAGTGCTTGTATGGAAGAAGAAATTGCCTACGATGACGTAGATGTGAATGAACCAGTTCCAGTAGACATCGTTGATGCGATGCTGGATAGTTGTGGGGTAGAGCACACCGATCCACCTCCCATTTTTAGAAACATTGTGCATGATGCTGAGATGCCGTTATACACAGGTTGTACTAAGTTTACGAAGCTTAACGCTGTGTTGAGATTGTATAAGTTGAAAGCTAACAATAGATGGAGCGACAAAAGCTTCACGTCATTGCTGTCTTTGTTGAAAGAAATGCTTCCTGAAGGAAACGAGCTGCCAATCTCAACATACTAGGTAAAGAAATTGTTGTGCCCAATGGGAATGGATGCCAAGAAGATACACGCATGCCCTAATGATTGTGTATTATTTCAAAAGGACTATGCAGATTTGAAAGATTGTCCAAAATGTGGTGCATCACGGTATAAATTGACGACTTTGGGGGAGTCCAAAACTGGTTCTCCTGCCAAGGTGATGTGGTATCTACCTATAATATCACAGTTTCAACGCTTGTTTGCCAATCCGATAGATGCGAAGAATTTGAGGTGGCATGCAGATGTTAAGAAAAATAATGATGGGATCCTACGACATGCGTCTGATTCCCCACAGTGGAAGAAGATTGATGTATTGTACCCTGAATTTGGTAAAGAACTCAGGAATCTAAGACTTGGGCTTTGTACAGACGGGATGAATCCGTACGGGACATTGAGAAGCCAACATAGCACTTGGCCAGTCATGCTTGTTATATACAATCTTCCTCCCTGGCTGTGTATGAAAAATAAGTACGTAATGCTATCGTTGTTGATATCGGGCCCTAAACAACCTGGAAATGACATCGATGTTTATCTTGAACCTCTAATTGATGACTTAAAGAAACTCTGGGGTGAAGGTGTGATGACCTATGATGTTTCACGAAGAGAGACATTTCGTTTGCATGCTATGTTGTTTTGCACTATTAATGACTTTCCAGCATATGGGAATTTGTCTGGATATAGTGTCAAAGGAGCTAAAGTGTGTCCTATATGTGAAGAGAACACTGATTCAACAAGACTAAAACATGGCAGTAAGAATGTATATCTCGGTCATCGAAGGTTTCTTCCAAAATTCCATCCGTATCGTAGGAAGTGCAAAGCATTCAATGGATTGAATGAGGAACGCAGTGCACCTAAACCTATACCAGGGGAGGTTGTTTATGAAAGAATAAAAGACTTTGTCAATGAATTTGGTAAGAGATCACAAGGTACTACACGGAGTGACAGTTCTTCATTCAAGAAGAAGTCAATATTTTGGGATCTTCCTTATTGGAGTTCTTTGACAGTCAGACATTGTATCGATGTAATGCACGTTGAGAAAAATGTCTGTGATAGCATCATTGGTACTCTGTTAAATATACCAGGTAAGACTAAAGATGGGATAAAATCCAGACTGGACCTACGTGAAATGGGAATAAGGTCAGAATTAACAGAAATACGTGAAATGGGTAGTAAAAGAACATACTTACCTCCTGCATGTTACACGTTGTCTAGAAAAGAGAAGAAAGCTTTTTGTGAATGCTTGATAAATGTTAAGGTGCCAAATGGTTACTCATCCAACAACCGTAGATTGGTATCAATGAAAGATCTAAAGTTGATAGGACTTAAATCTCACGATTGTCACACTCTAATGCAACAAATATTGCCCGTGGCAATTCGATCTATATTGCCGAAGCATATAAGGTTTGCAATCACCAGACTTTGTTTCTTTTTCAACAGTCTCTGCAGCAAAGTTATTGACCCCGAGACTCTCGATAATTTGCAAAGAGAAGTGGTTGTTACCCTATGTCAGCTTGAGATGTATTTCCCTCCTTCGTTCTTTGATATCATGGTACATCTTGTTGTCCACTTGACTAGGGAAGTGAAAATCTTGGGCCCGGTTTTCTTGCATTGGATGTATCCCTTTGAACGATACATGATCATTTTTAAAGGTGATGTTCGAAACCGTTATCGGCCTGAAGGGAGTATTATTGAAGGTTATGTGGCGAGAGAGGTTATGGATTTCTGCAATGACTTTCTCAGTGGTAATGACACTCCTGATAATTACAAGAATATTGACGAGCTATTTGGCAAAGGAATTTTGGGATCACGTGTGAAAGTAATCAGCCGTGAGCAGTTGGAACAAGGTCATTTGTATATTTTACATAACATGGACGAAGTGAACGTTTATATCGAGGAACATACCAATTTCATCTAAAGACAATATCCTCGAGCCAATACAATGTGGCTTGCTAGAGAGCATAACAAGACTTTTATTAAGTGGTTTGAAGATAAAGTCTTACATCAACTATCTCAAACACCAGATGATATTACTGAAACTATCAAATGCCTCACCTTTAAACCAAAGTTGACTGTTATGTCTTATGAAGGGTATGACATTAATGGATTCACATATTACACAAAGCGCCAAGATGATAAGAGTGTCGTCCAAAACAGTGGGGTCACCCTTCAAGCATCGACTATGTTTTTTGCAAGTGCAAAGGATAAGAGTCCACGTGAAGCTAAAATGTCATATTACGGTTTCATTGAAGAGATATGGGAATTTGACTACATAGATTTCAGAATTCCGCTCTTCAAATGTAATTGGGTTGATAACACCAAAGGAGTTATAGTGGATGAATTGGGTTTCACTTTAGTGAACTTTGAAAAGATTGGCGAGAAGGCTGAACCATTCATATTGGCATCACAGGCGAAACAAGTATTTTATATCGATGATCCTGCAAATGATAAATGGTCGGTTGTTCTTCATGGTAAAAGACAGTTCATTGAAGATCCTATAGATGAAGAAGAGTACTATGATAAATATGATGACTCCAATCCATTCTCAGTTGGGTTGCCAACTCCAAAAAATATTGAAGCTAATGATGACTTATATGTGCGCGGAGATCACAATGAAGGATTGTTAATTGATAAAAGATCACAATTTTAGAGGCATGCATGTTTATATTTTTTTATTGAAGCTAAATGTTTACTTTTTTAATATCAATATCATTTTCTGATTTGATGTTTCATTATCTTCTAGTTAATACAAATGCTAAACATTGTGGGAGGGTGCTAAAGAACTATAGGACCAATCTCACCTGAGATTACATACGCGATGCTGAGAGTAGGTTCTTGATCTATTCCAATTCTAGACATTGATCAGTATTTCACTAACTCTACACTAATAATTTTTGTTTGTATTCTCTTTAAAAAATAAATATAGGAAGAAGGCTATGCAGGACGGACATGACATAGCTATGCAGGATATGCAGGAAGAAGCCCCAATGAAGAGAAGCAGGATACAGACACAATACATAAAGTGCAGCACACACAAGTGGTTCAGATTCATATAACAACATGACAAACTAACACATATATAGTGCATAACAACAGCAGCTCCGAATTTACATACAACACTAACTTAGTACATATATAGTGGACTAAGGTGACGATACCACCTGCTAAAACAGGTTACCGACTACATGTTATGACTGGGAGGTCATGATTCAGCAACGTATGCATTAGCAGGAGGACAAACAGATCACCATATGAGGACAAACATATGGTGATCTGTTTGTCCTCCTGCTAATGCATATTGTTGCTGAATCACGACCTCCCAGTCGTAACATGTAGTTGTCGGTAACCTGTTTTACCAGGTGGGATCGTCACCTTATAAGTCCCACTATATATGTACTAAGCTAGTGTTGTATGTAAATTCGACGCTGCTCTTGTTATGTACTATATATGTGTTAGTCTGTCATGTTGTACGGACATCGATTGTATTGCTCAGGTATTATATAGTCTCATTAGATAATATGAAATATATCAATCTTATTTATAGCTCATTAATTATATATATACATCATTCTCTTTACAGGTGTTTAAAGCTGACCCCACTACAGGAATGGACTTACCAGATGTACATGCTCCCTATACGATGGGAGAATTAAATGAAGTAAGAGAAGAATGGGCAACAACCATACAAATAGTGGGGATTTTGTAAATGAATTTATGAATTATAATATGTGTGAATGTTTCTACATGTCTAGATGTTTCTACATATGTCTGAGTGAAAATGAATGAAAGTGTTGGTTACTATATGAATGTTTCTACATGTGTGAATGTGAATGAATGAACTACATATTGCTAGCTACATGAATGTTTCAAAATGTGTGAAAATAAAATGGAACTGCAGGTTGTATTGCTAAATGCATGTGTGAATATTTTTGTTGTTAAATTTGCAGGTTTGTGGCCTGTTGTTGGCTGATATCAATGGATATCGTAAAACCTGCAGTTCAGTTAACTGAACTGCATGTTTCTCATCCTGCGACCAGCCACAGCAGGTCTGCAGGTCTGTAAAAAAAAAACAATAGGCGTCGGTTATTTAGATATAATCGGCGCCTATTTCCTGTGGCGCAAACATATATGGTGTCAGTTTCTTAATACAAACTGACACTGATAGTGCCCAAGCTGGCGCCAATAACAGGCGTCGGTAATTGTAAACAACCGACACATAACTTTACAGTGTCGGTTATTTAAATGTAACCGACACATATTCTTTTGGCGTGAAGACATATTTCGTCGGTTGTTGGCTTATAACTGACACTGATAGCGCCCAAGATGGCGCCCTTTCTGTGGCGCGAAGGGTTTGGGCGTCAGTTTCTTATCTAATAACCGATGCCTATAGTCCCCTGATGGCGCGTTTTCGGTCGCGCGCGAAGAGTTTGGAACCGACGCGTAATGGGTGACCTTTTAGTGTCGCCCACATAGGCGTCGCTCGGAAACCGACACTAAAGGCCATAAATAACTGACACTAAAGGTAGGTTATGTAGTAGTGAACTTATCACCCCTAACTGATAGAGTATGATCCAGACTAGATGGTCTGATGAGAGTGTGTGTGCTAGTTCATGGTGATACATGGGGATAGTTCTTGTCCTATGAGAGTTTGTGATGATAGCCACCATAGCTAATATCGGGATGTAAGAAGCTCTATAAAGGAGGTCGTGTAAGTCACCGCTTCATTAGGATGATGTCGGTGAAAAGACCTTGTGAAGGTCAGAGAGACCACAATGTGTGCAGATGAAGTCACTTTAATCGTGCAATGGCTGAGAAAGCCCAGGGGTGACAGGGGTCATGAGCTGATGCAAAGCAGACTGACATGCAGTTCACTGTGGGAGAATATGTGTTATGAAAACCCGACCCCTCTGAGCTATAGATGAGAAAGATGAATCCCCGATGCATGGATCCATTTGAGATGGATTGGTGGAGTTTCTTATGTTTAGCCTTACCCCTTAGGATAATATGATGTATGACATGTTCCAAGAGTCTGATCTAGAGGAACTATGTGACGTACCCCAGCCATGTGCTGTGACATGAACCTATTGAGCTTCAAGAGAGGCTGAAATATCCTGAGTCACCTATGAGGGTACAAGATACCAAGGTGAGAGAGAACTCAGATGTAATAATATAAGATGATAAAGGTTTTTTAGAAGCATCATGGAGAGGATGAAGCCACATGGGAGCCGATGATGGACATAAGAAAGTCTTATCCTGTCTGCTTGTTTGTTTGTTTGGTGGAATTTTGAGGGAAAAATTCCTATAAGAGGGGAAGGATGTGACAACCTCAATTTTACATGTGTTTTCATAATTGAAATATAATAATTTTATGAATATGGACTTGAATTGAGAAGGTTGTATGCTTTGCTTCAAAGAATGGGTTTCTTTGCAAATCTCCCCTTTGATATGAATTTCGTGATTCCTACTATTATGTTAATCCAATAATGGATATAAAAGAGAAGAAAAGAGGAAAAGTCCAAATAATAGAAAAAGATAAAAGATAATGTATATTAAGCAATATATTTATGAGAAATACATAGAAATCTCTAGAAAGTGGCATTGATGGCCACAATTGAATGCATTTAGTTTACATATGATTTCTAATGGAAGAAATAGGAAAAGAAGAAAAAGGAAATAAAGGATAAAGAGAAATCCTTGAAAAGAAATCTTTTAATAAAGAAATAAGTAAGATAATGAGAAATAATGGATGTAGATGCATCTAGAAGGATAATAAGTATCCTTCAAAAAGGATTTCAAAATCTTAGGATTTCTTGGGGTCCAAGGAGTCCCAAAGGAGAGGAAGAAAGAGAATACAAATAATACAAAAGTCATAATATGTGAATAATGTGCTATATAGATAATGACTTTAGGTGTTATCAAAAAGAGATACTATTTACATTAAGGAAGTAAAATTTCATGGCCAATGGATTAAAAGCCAAAAACAAAGAAGATAAAAGAGATAAAATTTGGATTCCTTAATAACCAAGGATCATGGATAAACAAGGAATAATTTAAAAGATAGAATTTATTCTTAATTAAGGAAAGTAGGTTTCCTAATAAGGAAAGGCCTTTTTTTCTTCGTGGGCAAGCATGTTAGGGCGTGGCTACCCTCCTCTATATAAGGGTTGGACCCATAGCCTCGAGTCCAAGAGGATCTTGGGCACTCCACTCTCTTCTTCCTCTTGCATCCACACAAACCCTAACCAAGGGGAGTAGTGTGACCCCTGGAGAAACAGAAGGAGTTTGGAGGAAGTCCAGACACCCCCTTCAAATCCACACGGTTACGGGGTTGCCAATTCATGAGGAACCCTTACCCTGGTCACCTGCAACTCGTCTGCAGAGGGACGATGTTCGCAGACCTGATGCTCCTGACCCCAGCCAATTCACTCATGGCTGGAGGCCTTTCTGAGTGGAGAGGAGGGAGGCGGAGGTAGTGGGATCTTCACGGGAGACCATTGAGCTTTGGAGGGGGGAGGTAGCCTCGTGACCAGCCGCACCAGATGACAACAATAGGGTTCATGAGGAAAGGGATGACCGAGCCACATTGGACGTATTTATCCCTCCTAGGTATGAAGAGCCGGATAGTTACACGGGGGCAAAAGGGTCATTCCATTATGTTTTGGCCGAGTTATGTGATGCTTGGGGTGGATGACGTGTCAACATCCCATTGGTCCAAGTAAGTGAATCTTGTAATATTTGTAATTAATTATTCGTAACTCCGATGGTAGCAAATAATATATGAAATTTGCTCATAAAAATACGAGGAATCCAATAAAAATAGTTTTAGAACCTAGTTCCTCTTACAATTCGAAAAGTAGCTAAAGTTTTCAAATTTAATGCATTAATGATTAAGAAACCCTAATATTGATATTAATAAGATTGAGAAAGGTATTATGGGTGTTTTTAATCAATATTAACATGTTGATTATATAAAGGACACATTAGATCCAAAAGGATGATCTTTATGCATAGTTTGATTAATGTAGGGTTCCATATACAAGAATATGCTTTAATGTGCCTTGAAACCCTAATTTTGGTAATTATGACTCTTAATGGCTTTAAATGTTGAAATCCATGAATAAAGATGAGCTATGATGATTCCAAGCTATTTTGAGTATAAAAGATTCTAATTGTGGATAAATACCCTTAAATTGGTAATTAGGGTTTTCTAGTGGATAAATGTGGAATCAGTGATAAATAGAGTTCATATGTGAATTGAACTATAATGAAATATGAGTTGTCAATTCGAAAGAAACCAAAGATGATAATTGGCCTTAATGATCGTGACATAACTTAAAAGGATAAAGATGGTAGTTTTAGTATAAAAGAGATATATTAGACTTAATTGACATTCTAGTATGCCTATGATGTTGAAATTGGGGTTTGTGGACTAAAAGAGCATTAAACGTGATAAAAGAATTATGGAGGCTAAAACCCTAATAAAACCCTAAAGTTGGCCTAGAAATCCTAAGGTGGAATCCAAGTCAATCTTGAAAATGTTTTGGATAAAATAATGACACATGGGTGTTATGCATTAATTTCAAGATATTGTTGATTGCTTGATTGATTGATTGTTCTTGATTATTCTTGCTTGGACATCAAGTTACTCTGGATCAGGTATGTGGTTATTTATGAGTAATTGATCTAGTTTCATGAAGTTTTCTCGAATGACTGATCAAATTGGATGTAACCTAAACTGTTGGATGTTTATTTATGCAAATCTTTAAAGTCACTATGATTATCACAATGAATTATAAATGTGCATTCTCGCACCTACATGCCACCCTAATGTATTATGCGCGACCAAGACCTGGAGGGAAGGTCAATTAGGTTAAGCCCAAGAGGGAAGACCATTGGGCACTATGAGAGGTGACCCCATGCACCAAGCTCGGGATGGAGAAGATGACCTTATGTTTCTTGCATGACTATTGGGCACTATGAGAGGTGACCCCGTGCACCAAGCTCAGGATGGAGAAGGTGGCCTTATGTCTAGTGCAAAGGAAAAACCCTAGGGAGGGTATTCCAGGGTTAGGGAAAAAGCGGTGGAGAATGTCACATTGAAAATGTAATTTGGATTGTTAAATAACATAATTGTGATATTTAGATTGTTAATAGTATTTGTGAAATTTTGGTTGTCCCGACATACCGACATATTCATTTATGCTGACCGAAGTTTTGTTTGTCGGCATTTTAGGTAAAATATGAAAAGGACAAACAACGAAGTGATACATTGTGAATATATGAATTAACGTACATGGAGGATTAGTTATAATAGATTCCAGTTGTGGATAGTAGTTTAGAAATCCAAGATTTTCAAAAGGTGTGTAAAGTTTTATTTTATTCTAGGTTTTCAGTATAGTTTTGGTAGAATTTAGTAATTATTATTGATTACTTGTCAAACCATTGATCCGAAAGATTGGGCTAACGGCTTTGACCTTTTGGTCTCCCTTAATTGGGGGTTACCAGGAGGCGGGGTCATTATAGATATTGTTCATACTTCATCTTTATGTCAAGACACTATAGACCACCTATGAATACTTACATTGTTAGAGAAATTCTCACAAATAAGGAGGACTTAGTCTGATACACTCCAGATGGATCACTCAAGACTCCTAGTATAGGTTAGAACTGCATAAGTGTTGGGAAAAGGAAAACTATATCCATTCTATACTTGAGATCCTATAAGGGTTAAAAGCATCTTGTTGTTCCACACATCCCAAAAATCCTACTAACCCTAAGCCATGTGAGAAGGAAAAAAAGCTGAGAGAGAATAAAAGTGTCAGTGCCTAACAAGAGATGAAGTATTTTTCATGGATGGTGTATAGATGCACTCAATAACATAGATATTTCATACCTAGTAGTAAAACCTGGAAGCCAAAACATCACACCATGTCTTTCAAGGGCAATCACACAAACCATCTGACATTAGAACAAGACTAATAGTTGAGTGACATTGGTACTACAACACTACTCATGGTTAAGTGACCCTAAGAAGGACATGCTACATTGCATCCTTTGACCACTCATTCACATTCTATTGACTATCCAAAAAAATAAAGTTGGGAGTAAAAGCTAACTTCAACAAGATCAATGCACAAGTAAGGTTAGGAATCAAAGCTCTATGTCTAAATTGCAAGGGAGAAACCCTTTACTTAAACTAGGTAGTATGAGATTAAAAAGGAAAGCAACTCTAAGTCTCTTACAAGGAAACTAGGGACACACAAGAAAACTAAGAAGCTTGTTAGAAATATTGACCTAAAAATGGTGTAAAACATAATCATTGTAGAAAAATAAACTAAGAAATTACATTGAAGTCACTTGATGTTTTGATTCTATTTATTAGCTTGATATAAAGCTATATTCTAAGTTTAGGGGTGGATAACATCCAATTTCATGGATGTTACATGATTGTTTTATCCAATTACTTATATTTTCCGTCGTGTTTTAGGAAAAAGGGATAAAACTCAACACTACCATCAGTTGTAGCCCAGTGACCCATTATTTAACCCAAGGCAACATAGATGGTGTCACATAGGAAAACCACTAGTCAACCATCGATGGAATCCCTTTCAACTACTCAGCATTGGGAGTCAAGATCTTGGATAGCCATCGATTGTGCATTGGTGGTGATCCTATCTTTAGCATTGATGTTGATGCTTAGCCCTCATCACAAGACTACAACCAGATGTTTGACTGGACATACATCCTCCCAATCCGCTTCGCTCCCTCCGAACCCCATCCCAATGCTCAGGAAGACCAACAGCGTCCCGATGAGAGTTCAACACTGATGCTATGATGGTTGGCCAAATATGGATGAGAAACTAGGAATCTATTGATTGTTTAACATATGACCATCAAGCAAAGAAGCCTCTATGTAGCACACCACTATCGTGGTTAGTTAATCCCATGTGTTGAGGTGCACACTTTGAGACTTGGTGTGCAAGTAAAGTGCCCTACACTTAGGTGCCTCAGGTATGTGGATATCAAGTACAAATAGAGGTCCATATCCTTCATTAAGGACATCTTTGTCTACACCAGGATGTGTCGTCTGACTCCACACTTGCCATCAACCTTTAGTGACCAAGGATGATAGTCTAAGGTTTTTACCAACACCCTTTGCTTCCATCAACTTTGGCTACCATCTTTGAGAGAAGAAGGATGACCACATCCACTGTCCTCATCTCCATCGCACCCACGGTGAATAAGGAGGTCACCATTGACCACCAATACCCTTGTAGGTACTCTATGTTGTATTTTCTTCCTTCTTCCTCATTTTTTTCACTCCCTTTGTTCCATATATCTTGTTATGGATTTTCTCATCTATAAATCTATATTGTCTCTCATGAACATGAGTGGCTTGACCAATTTCTTGAGTTAGAAGTACCCATTAAGGCTCTCCCAACATGTAATATTCATATACATTGATTCTATAAACTCTTGACAATGTTTATCTCCATGTTATTGTTCTTTGATGCTTCCTTGCATGATTATCTACAATATCATCTTGTGCAATTACTAATACCTCAAAAGAGTAGTATTAGTCTATATCTAGAGTTCTAGAGTAGTATAAATGCATGAGAATGTTAGATACTAGATCTAATGAATAAATGGTTATATTTTTGGTTGTTTGTTTGCCATCTTGAGAGAAATACATGCTTATATTCTAGATCCAACCCAAGCTTGAGAGAGAAGGGAATAGATAGTAATGATGATTGCTCATAAACTATGCTAAGGGTATATAAAGAATGTGATTATTGCATGTTGGTGAGAGTTCTTAAGCAGTGAAAACCAATCCAAGTTCTATCCATATATTTGAAACATTTCAAATAGATCCAAGTTATATCTTGCTTTGGTAATATAGATTCAATTTATTTTTTACCTTATTCATTTTTTTGTTACCACAATCCCATAAGTGGCAGCTATCTCTCCTTTTGATTAGATGTAAATAAGCCAAGACCTCACATCCTAAACACTTGCCACTTCTTATCCCCGTGTTTGACCCTGTTTACTACATAAGTCCCATATTATCGTTGTGGGAATCTAATATCATATACAAATATAAAGCCTAGTTACTCTAGATAGGCCTCCAGCTTGGATGTGAGATCTTAGGAGATCAATGGAAAATTAGGTCTTCGAGTCATTTTTACATTGATTGCGAGTTGGATGTTTAAAATTCTTCAGATTTACTATTACATTTCAGGTCAGGTAAAAAATTGTACATTATAAGATCTTACAGTTCAAAATTTTCCAGTTCTAGCCGCATGTACAAAGGGCCATGACCGATTCACCGCCTTCCTACTCTAATACCCTTATTTTAACTTAAGGATGAATTCTATTCATACTTTGCAATATCAAAGGATATTTGGAGTGGAACAATTATTTTCATGTTTATCTTTCCAATACCCATGATATAGACTTATTCTTTAACTATTTTCACCCTAAGAGTTTCATAAGTTTCTTTGAATAATTATTTTTTTTTATGATCATTACTAGTTGGAATATTTGGGAGGCTTCTTTGGCTAATAGAACCAGGGCGATTCAAAAATTCCCTAGAGCACATAGATTTCACTTCATGATCACCTTACATAAAACTAATATCATACTTTGTGATATCAAAAGAAATCTGGGGTGGAATAATATTTGTCGTGTCTCTCGTTCCAATACCCATGATTTAGATTTATTTATTAAATTCTTTTCACCCCAGGAGTTTCACAACTTACTTTGAATAATTATTGTTGTTATGAACCAGGGTAATTGAGAACTTCATTGAGCACATAGATTTCACCTCATGATCAACTTACAAAAAACTAATATCATACTTTGTGATATCAAGATATATCTCGGGTGGAACAATATTGGTCATGTTTCTCTTCCCAATACCCATGATATAGATTTTTGCATTTACTTCACTTCACCCTAGGAGTTTAACAAATTGCATTGAATAATTATTTTTATTATGATCATTGCTAGTTGGAATATTTGTCAGGATGCTTTGGTGAATAGAACTAGGGTGATTCAAAACTTCATTAGAGGACATAGATTTCACCTCATGATCACGTTACACAAAATTGATATCATGCTTTGTGATATCAAAAGAATACATGCGATGGAACAATATTTGTCATGTTTCTCTTTCTATTACCCATGATATAGATTTATGCATTTGATTATTTTCACCCTAGAGTATCACAACATGCTTTGAATAACTAATTATGTTATGATCATTGATGGTTGGAATATATGTGAGGCTGCTTCGGCAAATAGAACCGGGGTGATTTAAAACTTCATTAGAGCATATAGGTTTCACCTCATGATCACGCAACCCACCTCTTTATCAACCTCTCTTGTCTCCAATAGTGTTGCAGTAGCCTTCGGGTTTGCAAAATAAATCCTAAGGTCAAGGGGATGTGGATATTTATAGGTATGGGCCGTGGAGAAGTAAAAACAACCCATAAATAGTGAACCCATCGAGTTACTTCTCTAAACACCCATCAACTCTCCTATCAGGGGACCCATTGACCACTATCGACCACATGGTCTAGTAGCCCATTGACTACTTGGTTAGGGGACCCATTGACTCTGTGGTATAATTTGCCATCGACCCCTATAAAAAGACCATACACCGAAATTCATATATTCATCAAACCTCAAGGTATGAATCCAGAAAGCACCTATGTTAGAAGTTCATAAATCCTCAACATCAGAAGCCATCAACCCTTTGAGTCAAAAGGCCTTGATCATTCTCAAAGGGAACCATCAAACCTACTCATAGTAAGCCATCGACCTCACTCTAAAGTAAGTCAGTCACCTCGCACTGAAGTGAGACATTGACCTCACTCAAAACCACCAAACCCTAGGATCAAATAATGTAAGCACATGAGGGAAAAAACCAAGGAACGTAGGACATTAATTTATCATGTTTTCATCATACAAATCATGCACTTTGATAGAAGCATGATCTCACTTTTATTAATAAATTCAATTCAACTCCATTATAAACCCCATGCTATATGTGATCCTATTTTTGAATCTTGGTGATACTAGTACTTGAGCTTCCACCGATGTCTATCATAAATCCTTTCACCCTAGGATATGATTTCTCTAAGAACCAGGCAATTTATTATCAACATGTAACAATGATCCGTATGTTATTGAACAAGACTGTAACTTGACCAAAATTGACCTGAAAGAAACCAAATTCTCTCTAACTCTTCTCATCATACTCACTACAATAGGGATTTTAACAAATTCATACATGATTGCAATCTTATTGGCGTATTAAAAAAAATCTCTTATAAGCATAGCAAAGGTTTTTCTTGGTCTCATATTTATATATTCACGTGTTCACATTCTGAGCACAATGTTTATCCTCTATCCAGCTGCACCATGGCTTGTCATATTATATCTGATCATTTTCCCATTATCCTAAAAATTAATATCAAACATTGGGGGACCAAAAATCTATTAGATTTCATGTTTCTTATATATGAGAGTTTATTTAGGACAACTGTTGATAGTTACTGTTATTTTTTGGATAAGATTCAAACCTGGTCTACCAATGTACATCAATGTTGAAAGACTATCAGATAAACTTATTCCTTATAACAAAAACAAATTTGGAATATCCATAAGAATATTGATTATTTGAACTGTATTTTGTTATGTGAGACTAATCCATTCAAATATCTTGCATAGATTGTTTGTAAATAAATGGAGATAAAAATTATCCCCCACAACTAGAAAATTTATCAAAGTAAAGATAAAAATACATTAGACAGAGAAGGGTAACTTTGACATAAAGTTCTACTAGAAAACTTGTAACAACATGAAACAAACTTCTTTAGTTCCTAGTTCAACTGACATATCATAGTCAATCACATCACCAACTACTTCAAAGGACTTTTAAATCATTAGATGACTTACTCCATGTCATTTATTTGATTTGCATCCCTTTCCTAAGAAATTTACCTCCTCAGATGGTTGCAATAAGATTTCCTTTGAAGAGGAGATGATAATGATGGTGCTCAACTGGGTACTAATATATCTCCCAGGCCTGACGACATTAGCTTATCATTTTACCATGATACATGGAATATGACAAAAGGGTCATTCATGAACTTCATCAACTACATTAACTACCATGATGACATTTCACCTCAAACTGAGACTTTGAATCAAAGAAACGTTATCCTAATAAAAACATTGCAGACCCTTCAAGTATAAACCACTTTATCCTACAAGTCTAATCAATATGTTATACAAGATCATTTTTAAATTGTCTTACCAACAAG
The DNA here is from genome assembly GCA_963693085.1 of Alisma plantago-aquatica. Taxonomy (NCBI): domain Eukaryota; kingdom Viridiplantae; phylum Streptophyta; class Magnoliopsida; order Alismatales; family Alismataceae; genus Alisma; species Alisma plantago-aquatica. Next base: position 815,360,307 of record OY856410.1, read on the forward strand.
GTGAAACTGCACATTTTTGACGTCGTCAGGCTTGAGCAATCTTTGTTCATTTCTCACCAATGTATTCAAGATGAATATATTCTTATCATTGAAACCATCCACTATTCATATTCCCTAGGCACCCTCTACTCACACTATTTTTTTTGTTTTGGAAGCCATTTGGTAATGCATGCATGGCTATGCTTTCCATAATCAATGGGAAGACTAAATTAAAAGGGGTATTAGTCCAACATACTTCTCCACCTTGATCAACAACTAAATCTTAGGATACTTTCATAGTTCTAAAATACGCTGACACAAAGATCACCAAGTCTTATCATTTTATCTTGTTCTATTTCATCATGCATGTTTAAACTTGCAATCTCCATTGGTCTTTAATAAATACATATTCATCATATTTTTTGGGGCTTTTTAGATGCATTATATATTTAGTTTTTCATATTTAATTAAGATTCACTCTATATTTCACTTGTTTAAATGTTTTAATAGTTCATGTAATTCCTTTGGTATCTAATGTGTTTTTAGTATTCTATTTGTAGGATTGATGCAAGTTCAAGAGAGAAGCAAATATCCCTCTCAAAGGCCAATAATTGACCAAAGATCACAGAACCCTAAAATTCGAGTGATCACCTCATATAATGATTTAGGAAAAAACAATATTTTCCTGGGAAGCCAATCGGTCGACGAATTATCCAACCGGTCGACTGGCCCATATATTTTCTGACAGTACCTGATATGTATCGCGCATCAAAATGGCCATATCTTTTATATAAATTCAAAATTTAATGTTTAAATATGTGTTGAAAAGATAATTTCATTATATATAGGAAAAAATAATTTTTGGGGATGCTTGGTCAGTTACCAACTAAATTTTTAATTAGTCGATTGGCCCAAAGATTTTGCACCAGTGCCTGATATATATCCTGCACCAAAACAATTATATCTTTTGCATTCAAATCAGAATTTAATGTTTAAATATATATTAAAATGTCTACAATAAAAATATATTTTTGTATCACTTTAGCAGTTGTGATCAGCCCAAAATTTACTAGAAACGCATGTGACAAAAAATTGTAGTTGATTAATTTAGATGGATCAGATGCTTTTCAAACAAACATATAAAAATATTTTAGAGATGTCTAGAGCAAGGGGTTCATACTTATTCTCTCCCATAAATAATCCTAGCCATCACCAAGAAAGTCCAAATATGAAAGTCCCTAGCTTGAAGTGAAGATGTACTCGATGGTAAATCTGGACTGGAGACTAAGGCTTTTTTCGAAGATTTGTGATGAGATTGTCGATCTTCTCCTCTATTCTTCTACTTTCACCATGAGATTTATCTACTTTTCTTCTTCTTATATCACAAACACCATGAGTGATTAGATCCATTAATGGGGCATGGGGCGTGTCCCCATAGCCATTATCTAATTCTAATTAAATTTGATTCTAAGAGATACATTTTCAATTAGATATGTTTTGATTTTATTGTATACTTGATTTTGTGACTTGATCTATCATTATTCTTACTCATCATTATCATTGGTGATGACATCCCAGACCCTCAGATTACAAACTAGTTAGAACTCATAAAACTATGGATGAGATCCAGATAGAGTTACTAGACTATTGGATAATGAACCATAAACACTTAGATCCCGAGTTAGTGAGAGGTTTGATCCTTGTGAGATTTGCATTCCAAACGAAATAAAACCCACTTAATGCTAAGTTGACATATATTTTTAAAAGAATTAAATCGACTAGAATAACTACATAGGATTTGGCAGTGAACACCAGACGGCTAGTATCTTTTATTAATTAATCTGTGGTTAATCAACTTGCTTTTGGAACTTTCACTTCCAACTATAGCTATAATATCTCTCCAACAAATCAATTTTCAATATCATTCTTAGTAATAGGTTTGGGCTATATTGTCTCTTGGGTATAACCCTTTCTATACTAAATTGATCCATTTGCTTGTCGGTGAGTTAATTGTTGTTGTTAATGTTAAAATCTAGGGCTTTCTCTCCCTAGTGAATTTGTTTGTGAAAATAAACTCACATCAACCTTCTTTAAGATATCTTAGGTTTTACTAGGATAATGTCACTCATTTTTTGATGACATAGTTACATTCCTAAAACCCAATAAAACAAATTTGATCAACAATGTCCAAATTGTAGGCATTTTCTCATATTTATCAGGTTTGCATATCAAGTTTAACAAATCATCGATCATAGGAACCCATTTTTTGCTAAATGTATGCATTGATTTATGCATATCATGGGCTTCCACGAGGACAATTCTCCAATCAAATATACATGTATCCCTCTCTCACCAAAAAAACTTAAGAATACAGTATGAGACCAACTATTTCCAAATTGAATTTCATATTGCTTCTTGGAAGGCAAATTGTTTAAGTAGGACATGAAGATTCACTATTCTCAATGAAACATTGACATATATTGCCTCCCATTTGATGAGTTATATGCCTCTACATACCTTGTTGGAAATCAATGTTATCAAATGAAAACTTCTCAGGGGAGAAACAACAAAAACTAAATGTTGTCATCTAGTAAACTATGATTCAATTCCCATTGTATGTTTAACAAAATGATAACAACCTTTTGTGGAAAATAATCTTTTTGGATAATACATGTCATGATAAGATATTATGTAAAGGAAAATGTTAGGAAGATTGCACTAATTTAAGAGTCCTCCATCTTGGAAATATCATGAACAAGTTCTACATAATCCAGAGAACTACACATACACCTATATCATCTTTCCTAAAGCTGCACTTTTGGTTTTACCATTGGACAAATACCGATGTATGTTAAATATGAAACCAAAGTAAGCTCTCAACACCAACAAAGTACTTAGAAGTCTGTCATTCTCCACATCTCTAATGGAAAGAACAAATTCAAATGATCGCCTATTGTAAATAACATTTTTAAATACATAGATTTCATACATTACACTTTGTCTTACACAAAAACTACTTAAGTCCTACATCTTGACTTTGGGATGCCAACTACAATGTTCATAAGTATTAAAAGTAGGGGTGTCAAAAAACCAATTCCCAGTCAGAAAACACCCAGGTTGATACAAAATAGCTCAATCGGGAACGGACCAAAACCAAATTTTTTACATGATGGCATGTCCAAACTAGATCTGATTTCATAATCTATAACACGAAACAGATGCGAGATCATATAATTTTGTTAATTATGGAAGATACATAGTAATTTGTATATGATAAGAATTTTTTTTCAAAATTTATCAACCAAAATTCAATCTTTTTTTTCTTCAATCTTGGTTAAATAAATCACCACCCAAAATTGACCTGATTTCAATTTAGACATCAACATCCAAACTCAGAACCAACCCAGATTGATAAAATATGAAACCAAAACTGAATATTTTTGAGTCAGACAAAGTCGAGTTCACGGGTTTGGATAAAGTTTGACAATCCTACTTACATGATTTTCATATTTTTGGGATTTAGCATTCTATACAGGATGAAATTTTGGAAAATCAATTTTCTAATGCAAGTTGTCATCCACATTGATTTGGTAGAAGATAACAAGCTCCTCTTTGGTTCTCATTGGAACTCTAGAGGTACAGTTTTCCCACGTTGGTGTCAGTGATGCTTGAGTGACACTGATGACACTTTTCTCATCTTTATTTAATTGCACATTATGAAATGAATATGTGATTTCTTCTTAGAGTTGGTGCTTACTAATTCAAATAATTAGACTCGTATATCTCTTTTCACATCAATGTTCACAACACTATTTTGTAGGAGTATAGAACTATGATGGTGACATCTATTTTTTGGAGTACCTGGTGTGAAATAAGTAAGAGAATCTATGATGATTTAAAAAAAAATTAGAACAAGTTTATTCTAACATCTTACTTATATTATGATCTATAAAATTCCTCAGAGGAGATCCAAAAGCACATGAAAATTAGTATTCTTCTCTAAATATAATGATATATTTTACTTATAAATGTGTATCGTCGTATTCTCTCTCTACTATACTAGGTGCAAAGATAGTTACGGTAATTGTAATTGCCACAATTATTGCCTATAATTAATGTGTTTTTATGTAAAAAATTATGATTATTTATTACTAGTTTCATCTACTACCCCTTCTCCCTTATTCTACTTCCCTCATTTTTCCCTCTCCCTCTCTTTACTCTCTTTTGTACTATATTATTTGATCTTAGATTTAGCCCCCATCTGCAACAATATGGAAGATATGTAGAATGTAGCCTCATTCGTACAAGAAATGGATGTGGCACAAGGATAAATGATATCATATGTGCAAAATGCATCATGTCATTGGACATGTAAAATGCTAATTTATGGATTTCTATTGCATTTCACCTCCACTTGATCGGTTAATAACTCAAAAAGAGTGCAACATTCGGTATCGGAACATCATTCAAATCTAAATAAAAATTACCATTCACTAGTAGGTTTCCTGAATTCCTATATGTGAGTATGAAGGTCCTCATTCCTTTTAGGTTTCTCAATACTTTCTTTGCAGATTTCTAGTAAGTGATTTCTAGGTTACTTTGAAATCTACATGGCATGCCAATAACATGACTTGTTTAAGGTCTTTTACTGATCCGCTCATACATCAAGCTCCTTATAAGAGATGCATAAGAATATTTTGCCATTTCTTTACATTATAAGACATTTTGTGGACATCATGTAAGATCAACTTTTTCTTCTATTTTAAATGGCATGATACTAGAAGAACACATAACAATGCTAAAAATATCTAGAACTTAACCAATATATGCTCTCTAAGATAAACATAAATTAGCTAGTGAGTTTCACATAATATTTTCATATTTCAATCACATAGAAATCCTCACTAATATCTTTTATTGCATTCGATAATCAACAACTTTTCTACAATGATGGGGCAGAGCCGTAGAAGAGGGAGAGGGAAGGGGAGGGGGCGGAGCCCTAGAGGGTGGAGGAATGGAAGCAAGAGGGATTTTGAGTTGTCTCCGATGACGACTCCAGAGGTAATTGTGACCAATGGAGTTGGGGATCCTCAAGGTAATTCCCAACTAATCACTGATCAAGGGAAGAGGTCATCTTATTTGGTCCAAGGGGATGCGACGAGTGTTGGCTCCTTTCCAATTTTGACCCCCTCCAATTTCCTCTCAATCACACTCCAAAAGCGCTTCAGAAGTCCCTCCTTCTGGCATTCCTCTATAGTCTGAATGGAGCAAAGCTAGTCATAGAGGGAACGATGAAGTGGATGTCACCGCAATTCACTTATGGATCTGGAGTTTTGAAATGGAGTTCAGTGTGCGCTAATATCCGTCCAGAAGGGGGATCTCCTAGATGGGAGTAGCAAAGTATCAATTTGATTCTCAAGAAAAAAGTCATTTTGCGGACATCTGCAAGGTTGGATTCATAGATAATGGAAACAGAGTGGTAGATTTGAATTTATTACTAAGGAAAAAAGAGGGATTTATAGTGAAGTTGCCAATGACGAGGGAGAGGTAACATATTTTGGATGAAGCTCCATGGGCGATGAATGACATTTTGATTGTTGTTTAAGACTGGGAGCTCGGTCTAATACTTTCCCCTCTATCCTTCTCCTTTAATCATGTTTGGGTGAGAGTCGACAATACAAGTGGCATTTGGATGTTGGATGGACTAGTGAAGATTTCTAGTACCCTATGTTGTCCCCTTGATTATGATGATACTCTCCTCATTATGGGTTTCTCAGAATCTGTTGTTGTTTTCTATGAAGACATGGCATGGACGACCATCAATGAAGCAATATTGGCTAAGATTTATGGGTAACTGAGACTCCTGAAGATTGAATGTATCACAAAGCCTATCACAAGCATGCTGCAAAATGTGTGGGCTTATATTGGCCTCTTTTTCAAAGATATTGCATAAGAAGATGACCACAAACAACCTACAATTTTTTTCTGGTAAACACATTGCAACTGTTCATTGAAATGTGGAAAGTTCACATCTACCAATGGAGTCTACTGGAAAGAAATCCTCTTTGCAAAAAGAGGATTATATAGATGTATAATTGTGCCAAAGTATTCCTCATAGCTCTAGTACCAATGCTGAGTAAGCTTCGACGGATTCTCAACAAAATGGAGTTGTTGTTGTTGGTGTGCTCCAAACTTAAGTTGTTGGTAGTTCTTATCACTCATAATAGGGTAAAGTTACTGCTATGGATCTAGATCTCTTTTGATCTGATCTAGAGATTGTGGTTCGTAGCCTTAACCTAATTTGGGAACTGGAGGTTTCTAGACATTTGCATCATGAATGTAACTTAGTTCTTAGACCAAGTTATACTAATCATGTAGTGAAAAGTTGTGGTCTCTCTTTGGACTATCAATAGAGGAAGAAGGTCTATGATCGGGAAGGTGTAGGGATTCCAGCCGAGTCCCTTGATTTTGGGCCTGATGTTAGGGAGAAATTCAAGATCAATGAAGTTGATTTGAAACTGAAGAAAAAGAATAAAAGGATAAAGAAAAGGAAGCTACTAGAAATCTCTCGATATGATTTTGATAGAATTATTGATTATATTTGAGATCTTCTTGGGTTTTTTCTTTTCTTGAAGAATTTCAAGAAACTCTTTGACTCATCTGTTGACTGATTCATCCTTTTAGCTATTTGTAATCTTTGTGGCTTCAAGTTTAGGCTGCATAAGTTTTACTGGTTTGTTTGGCTTGCACGCCATTTCTATTATGTCCTTTGAGGAGCTGCTCTACACTCCCTACGTGGAGTTGGTTCTGTTGTAGCTAGTTGACTTCATATCCTTGTGTGTCAGTAGAATCCTAGGTCGAGGTCTAGAACCTAGGTTATGGAGGCGCAACTTTTTTGTAACCAAAGTTTAGTAATCAATAAAGACTCACGCTTGTTTGACCAAAAAAATCTTTTATTTTAATATTATAGAGACATAAATCTTGGTTTCATGTATGAATCAAAGTCTCTACTTTCCAACAAAATATTAACAACATAAAACACCAAGATATGAACATATTCACACTAATCTTGAAATATATGCAAGGATTACTTGTTTTCTATGAAATGGAAGTCAATAATGAATAACTCAAACTTTAGATATTATTGCATTGAGGCTTGTTTTTGTTTGTACATCTATTTAGTAAGTTTGAAGACCATGTCTTACTGGCTTTCAATTTAAAAGTCTTTAGGTTGTCACATGTAAACTTCTTCTTGTAAGAATCCATTAAGGAAAGTGGTTTTCACATCCATTTTATGCAACTCAAGGTTGTAATGATCCAATAGATTCATTCTACTTCTTGAATAATCCATACTGGATAAAGGCAAAAAAAGTCTTAGTATAATCAATACGCTGCTTTCTAGTGAAACCTTTAGAAAGAGGTCTCAAACCGATTTTCCAACCTTTCCACAGTTTATAAGATGTCTTTGAAACTACCTCACTAGGAATGTAATTAATAATGTAAATATATGTGTATAGAGCATTCATTCATAAATATATATGCAATTTGTCATAACTCATCATGAATATAACAATTTCAATATATGTATAATTTTTCCTTTTAGCTAAACTATTATTCCATGAAGAACCCGACGTTGTCTATTGGGCTACAATTCCAAAACTTTGGAAAAGTTTTGCAAAAGGTAAATGATGTTATCTCGTTTCATCAAACTTCCATATAACTCACTTCTCTTGAATATTATGATTTTCACTTTCTTATGTAGTTGTCTATCTACTTTCGTATTGAATACTTTTACAACATCAACATACTGAGATTCATCATGCAACAATACATGTAAGTAACAATAAGTGAGTAGTCATCAATTAAGGGATGAAATATTTCTCCCTTTCAAAAGTTGGAACACAAAAAGATCCATAAATATCTCTATGTATCATTCAAATTATTGTGAACTCCTTTCTCTGTGTGCTTTTCCTTTAATAAAATTAACACAGACTTTTTTGTGAGCAAAACCTAGAAATAGGAAACCATCTTTTATGAACGTTGTAATTCTTTCACCAGGTATATGGTATAGTATTTTATACCACAAGAAATATGAGCAATTTTTAGAACACATATTTTTCTTCAACATTAGAATGTAGATTACGTTAAATTTTGACAAATTGACTATCAAGCGAGTCTTGTATAGACCATCAATCAAAATTCCATAACGAATAACACTAGAAGCATTAAATAAATAAATAATAGACTTTAGATGAATATCCAAAGTGAATTATGCACATTAAATTATGTGATACAAATGGACACAATGAATTCAACACAAGTCTATCTAAAACCCAACATCTAAAATAAGATGAAAGATTCCAACAACATCCACTAGATCTTTATGATTATTCGTTGTTTCTCATAAATATAAAGCTCACATGTGGGTTTGTAATTCGGGTCATCAAGAATCCCTATGTTGAACTTGAAACTTGAATGTTAACACCATTATCCAAGTATTGTAAGTAAGATGAGTTAGTATTGATCATATAATTTAAAAAAACCCAGTGGGTCATCTTTCTTTTTGAACCATTCTCAACACTTAATTTGTGAGATCCTTTTGCAAATGTCCATCTTTCTTACATAGCTTTCAAAGGACTCTTTTTTTCTTCTTCTTAGATTTTTGACCAGTTTGATAAGATTTGGATGATACCTTTTTATGGTCTAGGTTGTTCTTTTTCCAAGCTTAAATGAGATACCATAACACCTTTTGGATTCAATCTAGCCTCTTAATGAACCGATTTGAGAGTAAGTTTATTGACTAACCACTTATCTTAGATAGTGTTGTGATGAATATGGAATGGTCTATGCTGAGGAGGTAACTTATTTAGAACAAATTGGCAAAGAAAAGAGTCATCCTTCATTTTTGCATTATGCAAGGGACATTAAACTTCACAATTGTATGCTCTTCTATTAGTTCTGCAACTAGGGGTTTATCTCTAATTGAAATCTATCTTTGACGTTATTTGGATTATCTTTTGCAGTTTCATCTTTTGGTTGGGATGTTTTCATATTGGTAGCTGAGTTATTTGTAGAAGCATCATGTTTAGTTTGCGAGACCTTTCCAGAGCATCATAGAGAGTAGGATACTTGCATCAACATTCTGATTTGTCTTTTATAAGATAGCCATCCAGTTCCAATAACTCTTGAGTAAACACAACCTTTTCTTTTCTATCAAAGTAGTTGATTCTATTAAGCTCAATGAAATGGTTAACACATAAGTTTATTTGAGAAAGTATTATATATAATATATATATATATATATATATATATATATATATATATATATATATATATATATATATATATATATATATAGAGTCAGGCTAGAATACACTCGAGTGTACGGATCGCACAAATACACTCAAGTGTGTTTGCATATCAAGACTATTTTTTGTAAAATGTAAACTGTTGATCTTCACCGTCATACTATAACTAGGCTACATACAAATTTTGAGCCCATTTGGATGAGTGCAAGTCATTCATCCAAGGGCAACAAAATCGACGCGCGAAACTAATTTGAAATGTATAATTTTTGCGGTCTTCATAACATGAGCTATACATATCCAAATGTGCTCAAATTTTGTGTATGAGTTGTTCACAAGATGTTTAAGAAGATCAATGGATTAGATTTTAAAAAAATATATTGCATCATGAAAAACTACTTGAGTGTATTCCGCTCCGGATACACTCGAGTGTATTCTAGCCTGACTATATATATATATATATATATATATATATATATATATATATATATATATATATATATAGTCAGGCTAGAATACACTCGAGTGTATTCAGAGCAGAATACACTCAAGTAGTTTTTCATGATACAATATTTTTTTCAAAAATCTAATATGTTGATCTTCTTAAACATCTTGTGGGAAGCTCATACGCAAAATTTGAGCACATTTGGACATTTATAAGTCATGTTATAAAGATCGCAAAAATTATGCATTTCAAATTAGTTTCGTGTATCAATTTTGTTTTCGTTAGATGAGTGACTTACACTCATCCAAATGGGCTCAAAATTTGTATGTTTCCTAGTTATTGTATGACGGTGAAGATCAATGGTTTACATTTTGCAAAACATAGTCTTGATATACAAACACACTTGAGTGTATTCGTGTGATCTATACACTCAAGTGTATTCTAGCCTGAGTCTCTCTCTCTCTCTTATATATATATATATATATATATATATATATATATATATATATATATATGGGCATGCATGTATTTAATACCCGCACGGGTAGCTATCCACCCCCCATTTCAGTTACTTTTTTTGGAGTTTCTTACTTTTGACATGTAGAGGGTTACTTTACCTTGCAAACTGTTACTTTTCACGCATAGATAGTTTACATTTGTGACAACTATAACAAATATACAATTATATATATATATATATAATATTGTGTATTCTGCTTAGATTTTTTTAGTCGTATAATTTTTTTTTATCATCATAGTTATTTTTTTTCCAAAGAGTTACTTTTCTGACAATATAGTTACTTTTTAGACTTACGGGTAGCGAAATTCAGACTAACCACACGAGTATTCAATGAACGTCAAATATATATATATATATATATATATATATATGGAATCAGTTGACGTATGAAAGTGCAACCTTGGTAAGTCAAGGAACACCCTTTGCGAAGGGAATGATGCAAAGTAGGTGACCATTTGTTCGGGAATGGCTGGCGTTGCAACATTCCTGTACTTCTCGTAGTTAGTTCTCCGAAAGGAAACTAAGTCTACAAAGATACTAATTGACTAAACTCTTTTTGCAAGTTATGTTTTGCTTTGCATGAGTTGATCCATGTGTAGTGGTGGTGAAAAACCGATCACATCCTAGTGAATTTTATCATAGTTTAACTCCTTAGATTTTCTTGCTTGCTTTACTTTACATGTTCTTAGATTAAAACAACAAAACCCAAATTTTGATTTAAGTGCCTACTAGTAAGTGATTAAGTGAAATTCTAACATTTTCCATCTTGTTTCTTGCAACAAGACCGTTGTCCTGAGGATTCGACCCTTAACTATACTACGATAAGACTTCCACGTATCTTAGCATACGTGGGTGGAGTTCTTTATCTAGTATATGCAAGGTTAAACCTAAAGACTTACTATCTTTAGGATTTTTAGTTGGTGCACGCAATTCCACCTAAGTGGAAGCTCCATCATAGGTGCTCATGCAAGTAGTCATCATAATTTAGGAGAGTACATCTTATTATAACTTACCAGTGGGTGACTATGTATAATGTGATATATGTCACGTAGACATAATGAAAAAATCAATACCAAATTTCAATATCGAATCATTAAGAAACCTATCCATTAGCATGCAATTTTAATGATCTAGTATAGTATTTGACTGTAATGAATCATGAATAATAGACATAACGAAAAAAGACAATGATAAAAAATGAGGCATAATCCATTGATAACAAGAAAAAAAAAGATGATAAAAGCATAACTATTACACAATGGAGATCTATCTACATGGTTTTAAATATGGTCTTTCCTTTCCCCCATTATCTGCCTTTATCATGCTCTCACGGAAATATCTTCAGGTATTGAAACACCACTTCTATCATGACAACTAAAAATCTCATGAACCTATATATTACATAGAAGTTATGGCCGCTTCGGAGTTTACAATAATGAACGCAATCAAATTTCTTTTAATATAACTTAAGATAGCCGAAAAAAACATACATCACATAATAGTTTGGATCGAAAGTTTCTACAAATAGCATAATATAACTATAAACTTCATAGTTATCATAACTAATGGAGTATCAGACGTTAGTCAATCATAAATCAGACGCGGCATGTTAAATTACGATTTATGATAAACCTTAAACTTGTGAACAACATGATAATCACATAATTAGCATAAACTTTGTAGAGGGATTAAGACTACCTCCACTAATTTTGTTAGGTCGAGTTGACATAAAGCTTAGAGCGACCGAGACTTTGATCTTGATTCCCATTTGTTGGCGTGGCCTGTAGGTCTAGCCTCCGGAGTGGCTGAAACATAAGGCGTGAAATGCGTAATTGGAATTCCCGGTAAGATTTCTTTCTCTCTCGAGTTACAAAATGTGGTTGGTTTGTGTTCCGAATAAAAACGACCTTTCTGATGGAGAAAAATCGATTATATAAGTTGCAATTCTATAAGGTTTCAAGAGCAATCTAATACCAACCGTCCATTAAACAGATTCCTCCATAAACCAGTTTATGTCCAAGTAGCAAATTCGTAACTAAAACAGATTTGCAGCCAGACCACCCAATTATGGGAGGAAATGAAATATTCCTTTCAGTTTCTACTTACATAGAGGCAAACAAGAGCATCTCCTTCCTAAAAAATCCATCCATCTGACTTGTAAGGATTAGTGTTAGTAGGGTTCATGTCCTGTGTGCCCGGAACAACGTGTCAGTAAATCTCAGCCGTTCACTCAATCGGTAGCCCAACGAGTCAAGGATCAAAAGTTGTGGGTGCATACATATAAGATTTGGACCCGCGTTAGTAGGATATGTTGAGCTACGTACCTACACAAAAAGTCATGTTTCTTACTAAATGATGACAACATAGCATATGGAGAATGCTAGCTAGTAACTGCTAAGCAATGTCGTTCAATCAATTTACAGTATGCAGCTAGACGCATCGAAGGGTTAGGGTCCGAGGGTTCCAGTTGGTGTGTGTGGGCACTCGATTATCTGTTGTACGGGTTCGTCATTGCTGGATACGGGTTGCTTTGGGTTTGATTGCATGTCCTTTGTTCCCCCAAAGCGGTGCAGACACAATCCATTCCAGAGTGTGGCAGCTAGTTTAGCTCTCGTCTTTGTTGGAGGGGACAGCAAGATGAAGAAGCTAGCAGGCAGTAGTTTGGTTGGCGCGACGTTCGGGGGATTGAGGATAATGAATAAAAAGGAAAAAGGTCGGCGCGAAAGGAGGGACACCTCTATCAGTGTGGATTGAGGATAATGAGTAAAGCCACAGCGTAGGTGAGGGCATACGAGTGAAAGGCAGCTGGTCGATGGGTTGTAATTGCACTGGAGTGGTTGCACCAGCAATAGAGCAGCATTTATCCACCACCACCACCATGGACGCAGCGGAGGGAGTGGAAGAGGACGCGGAGCAGTGAAGACTTGTGATTCTGGGTGGTTCACAATCGATCTTCTGCTGCCAGTATTGATTGTCTGTGCGTGGCAATGAGTTTGGGGGGGGGGGGGGGGGGGGGGGGGTTGGAGCAAGTAATTCATGCAGCTCGGAGCTACAAATCTTTGTCAGCTTCTCGTAGGTGTGGTGGTCCTTGTTTCCCTGGAGAGAAACAGAGGTCACCAATCCTCGAACGCACCATGGACGGCTACTAAAACGAATGGGGCCGGTGCCGTTCATATGTTTCTTTTCTTTTCAGAAGATCATATCGGAGTAACAGGATGTCAAGCTCAAGGGATAAAAGATTCTAGAAAGCAAGTCAAGAATAGATATTTAATTAGGCCTATGATTGTTCCAGCAGCAAGCAAGAATGGCCCACCGCGGGCCTGTTTAGACAACCAAGCCCTTTCAGGGTTGGCCAAACCATCATGCTATGTATAATAAATTCATTACAAGCCCTCCGAAGTGTGCGGATTTCGCTGCTCCTGTTTTGTAAGAGAGTAAGCTACATCTATTGTAATCTTTGTATATGTATTTGGACGTTTTAGATTAATTACAATGGACACATCAACTGTCACCGGAAGGTGTAGCCTACTTTGTGTTCACACGCCAGCAATGTATCATAATCCTCTGAGTTTGGCCATCTTACCCACAAATCTACTTATACTTAGCCCAACAGTCGTTCGACCCACGACATGACCCCTCGGGTGTCGCGTTTCTTGAATTCAACGGGATCACAACACTGACCCTTTGCAGCCACTCAAATCTTTGGGAGCTGAAAGACCCGCCTGGCAATTAATCCGGATCCATCACCAGGAGTCATTTTCTCATCACGAACGTTAACACGATCGAGGCCGTCAACCAGAGAAATAGTAAGTGGCCGGTTAGATGTGAGTCTTATACAATTTTGGCAAGAAAGTGTTAGAGACATCCACTCACAGACTATCCAAATATAAAACGATGGAATGATGTAATAGATTTCGACTGACTTAGTGATGTAGCGGGTGAGAACTGTTGGATATGATTTAAGAAGTCACTACAAGAAATAGTAGACGATTGTAATCTAACGAATAGATTAATAGACCAAGTTTAATATTCATACAAAAAATGTTAAAATAAACAGAGCAGTAGAAATAAATAAATTGAGTCTGAAAATTCGAATTAGATCACTCTCTCGAAGATGAGAAATGTTACTTAATATAATAATTAAAACATCATCTTTATATCTTGTTTGGACAAGAGTAGATTTGAATTTTATATAATGAAAGGTTGATGTTTATAAGATCGTTTACGGCAATGCCCCAAATTTCTCATAGTATATAATTGATAGTTCTACGGATAAGTATATATAACGTAAATACTAAATGACTCGATGACTCAACATACCTATAACATTGTCGTCTAATAAACATAAATAAAAAATACATTTCTAAGATTTCATAAAAATAGTAATCTAGACTCTTTTGATTTTGAACCAACAAAGACATGTAAGTCTTGTTTATTAGGCAAAAAATAAAAGTACTTTTACTGAAAACAACAGAAAAAGGAGTGATCTATTGGGACTCATGCATATTGATGTATGTGAACCTTTTAGAACAAATGCTAAATTTGGTTACTAGTATTAAAACACTTCCATATAAGAGATGTAAAGAATACTTAGAGATTGAGGACCTTCTTCAATACCGTGATATTGTACCACAACGGACACTATCTCAAATATAATGATGTATCAGAAAAGAAAAGAATTGTAAACTGTTAGATATGGCGTGATTATCTATATACCTAGTCAATCTTCAGATTTTCTTATGTGGATATTCTTTTAAAACCGTTGTGTTTGCACTAGACCATGTACCATCTAAATCTGTTAAAAAATATCATATGAGATATGACATGAGAAATATCCAGATGAGTCTTTTATGAAGATTTGAAGATGTGAAGTTTATGAGAGAAAATAATTTTTTTTAAAAGCTTGATCCCAAATTGGATAAATACTATTTTATTGAACTACTTTTACACTCCGTCTGACAACAAAATAATTTTTTCAAGGATGACTGTATTCCTAGAAAAAGAATCAGTTCCAAAGGAAACAATGGGAGAAAAGTAGAATCTGAAAAGGTTCCAGAGCAACAAGAAAAAATTAAACTTACAGAGGTACAATAGGAACATGAAGAATCACAAGTTATTGTGGAATCTCAAGTTCCTCATGTAGGACATGTAGATATATTATAACTCAAGAAGGCAATGAGTTGTTTATAGATGATGAGTCAACTACCTACCTAGAAGCTATAGAGGGACCCACATTTGAGAAATAGCTTGAGACAATGAGATTTAAGATGGACTCCATGTAACCAACAAGGTATGGACCTTGATGGATCTATCTAAAGGAGTAAAACCCAAAGGGTGAAAGTAGGTTTTTAAGAAGAAGACCAACATATAAGGTCGATTGGTTGTAAAAGATTTCAAACAAGTTCAAGATGTTGAACACGCCAAAATCTTCTTCCATGATTAAACCCATCAGGATCATGCTTCCCATTGTAGTTTGACTGCAAGGATAATTAATGGATTGAAGCAGGCATCTCAGAGCTAAAATCTTTGATTTGATGAGGCAGCCAAAGAATCTGATTTTAGTCAAGATAAAGATGCTTGTGTTTACAAGAAGATTAGTGGGAGCACAATTTATTCCACATGATGATGGGGAATAACATACCTACTCTACAAATGGCAAATACCTGGTTGGAAATACCTTCTCTATGAAAAATTTAGGTGAAGCATCCTATTTCTTAGGAATTAAGATCTATAGAGATAGACCTAGAAGGATTCTTAGCCTAATCTAGAGTACATACGGGAAATTCAGGTGATAAGGAAGAGTTGGGTTTAAAGGGTTACATTGATGTAAGCTTCCAAACTGAGAAAGAAGATTAACGATCACAATCAAAATTGTGTTTCACCTTAATCATCAAACTGTAAGCTAAACAATGTTTCAAGCAAGAGACATTTACTGATTCTACAATAGAAGTGGAATACCTTAATGTTTTGAATGCATTAGAGGATACTATATGGATTAAGAAGTTCATTTGTTGAACTTGGGGTAGTTTCAATCATTGATGATCCAGTAGAAATTGTGACAACAATGGAGCTATTGGATAGGCTTAGGAAACCTGATAGCATACTATACATTTCCATCTCATACGAGAGATCGTACAACAAGGAGATGTGAATATTTACAAAGTACAGACTAAAAGCAAACATTGCTTACCCGTTGAGAAAAGAACTTGTGAAACAAAAATGTGAGGCTCATCTTAAGATCACTTAGAATAAGATTTGTGGGTGATTGACTCTAAGTACATGTGGGAGTCTGTTCGTATATATGCCTAGAGAGCCAATCATATGGTGATTGTACTGGGGCATCATGTACTTGATTTAAGAGTAATGAAGGTAATTCCATCTATTATGTTTGTCTCAGTCACGAGATGATGCCACAAACATGATATATGTCTAAAGAATGATGTTACTAGATGACATATGTCTACAAGTTTAGTGACATGAAGAATGAGATCATACATATGATAAGAGTACATACATTCTTGCATTGTCCCTAATCAGATATTATTATGGGAGAAAAATAGATGACAATAATACATAAGACTTAATTTTGCTTTGCCTAATGATAGAGTCTCATTAGTCATGATATTGGATATCAAGTCAAAGACATCTCTTACTGAACAATGTACCAGACATACCCACCTTGAGAGTGATGCATGGACACCATTCAATGGTAGTTGGAATCAGCTCTCAAAGTGATAGTGGTGATTGTAGTTCTTAGACCTGAAGTGGCTACACACATCACATGTCACTTGATGAATTTTAACACCGTCCAATGTGACATGAATAAGGGTTTCCATAAAGGTGGTGGTTGAGTACATTGTGACAGATGAGGATTGACTGTGAGTGACGTAGATGAGATTCCCCCCCTATAGGAGTTGATATCATGGCCACTTGATAAGAGAGACTAAGAAATGTATGTCCATACTCATGAGAGTCAATATGTGATATTTGAGTTCACAAGTATCTCATACAGTCTGCTCTAATTCAAGGAACATGCATTGAATGTTAAGAGGATGATGATTCCAAGCCTCGTGTTTAATTTGGATATCAGAGACAACAAAACTATAAGATCATAATAACACTGATCACACATGGTAGGTTGAAGTTATTTTATAACTTTTTAATTACTTAAGTAGCAATGATGTGTTGCTAGATACTGTTCATTGCTTGTGATGTCATAATTTGGTTACAAACATTCATTGTCAACGTAATATGGGACTTATAGGGTCACACACATAGGATGCTTAGAATAGGAGTTTACTCATGTATAAGATTTAACTTGGTTACTAAATATGTTTAGGTAATCAACTTAAGTAAAAATGACTGTGAGTCGACTGACTGGTATGCTAGTTGATTGATTGGAATGTCTAGTTGATCGACTGGACACCTTTTAACATAGGCCAATGGAACTAGTCAGTCGAGTGGTTGGAGTTTCGAACTGATCAATTGGAGTTTATTCCTAGTGGATTGCTAAAATACTCAGTTGACTGATTGAAGTTTCTGAATCGACCGATTGGATTTGAAATGACCCACTTGACTGGGTCAAATGATCAATAGCATACATAAAGATATGCATTGATCATACATTAAAATCCAAAGTTATTGTGTTGCAGACCACAAGCCAATCAACTGATTGGATAGTCCAGTGGATCGACTGGATTGCCCAATTGACTGACTAGCAACGCGCAACAATCGTCAAACCATGAAATCTGTCTTTTCTTATCCCCTGAGTTTTGAAAATCCTAGCCCATCAACTCATACAAAAGGAGGGTTGGCCAAAGGTCTAAGCACATCTTTCTCAACATTGTGGTAATGTGACAGCCTGAGCAGTCCTACCCATAAAAGGGAGAGATAGTAAGGGAAAGGAAGTCGACACTAGCACATTCACAATGGAATGACAACTCCCTCCCCCCAGCTTGGGAAGCACAATCTCTAGTTCCGTGATGGTCCACAATGACTACATAGAGGCATGGAGGCTTTTGTTGCCACACTCAGAGATTGTCGTCAATCACCGTCAGAAGTTGTTATACCAGGATGACACAACTCTACAAAGATAATCATTGGACTTGCTCCAGGATCGTGTACATGCCTTGCACCTTCCTTCCTGTTTCATAATTACACAATCTACAGGCTATAGAGAATATGACAAGAAATTTTTTATTTCTGTTGTCATATTTGTCGCCATATGTCCCTACATTCACGATGTACATTTTAGATTGAATCATGCATCACTTGTTTGACATAGACTCTAATAGAAACTAGGTGAATTAATGTCTTGAACTTGAAACTTGGGTGTAAGAGTATAGGTTGGTAAAATAGAATAAAGACAATGACAAGAAAGGAAAAAAATTATACATTAAAGGACATGTATCCAAATTAAGGATCACATTTGAGATTAGGGAACAACCCAATTCTATTATTGCGGCCAATCTAATATCAATCACTTACTTGGAGTTTATGAGGAGCTACTAATAGCATCTTGTCCTAGGATTCAACCATTTAGAGAATAATCTTTTAATGATTTCTAGTCATTGTACTAAAGGGATTTCATGGCGACATAAACATATATGCTAAAAGCATCAAGAAAATTACATATTGTCAACCAATTCACCTGAGAGTTTGTTATTACCGTATTGAAACCAATTTGTGTGATCTCTACTCTTTTGGGTTGTATTTGTATTGCATGTGAATCACAAGTACCATCCCCAATATATATTTCTCAATTAACTCCAAGATAAGACCTTTATTCAAAGGATCAATTTTATTTTGTTCTGTAGCTACATAGTCTGCAGCCACAACCCCATTGGACATTAGCTCCCTTGTAGACTTAAGTTTGACTTGATTGTGTATGCGTTGTTTTTTTATTGTACTTAGAACTCCTTATTTTAGATATAGTTTTGTGCTATCAGTATGGACATAGTTACAAGAAGAATTTTATTTGATATAAGTAACTAAACATCAATCCATCTAGACATTCAGTGTCATAAAACCATTTATTACCCAAATCCTCACTCCTAATAGATAGAAAGCCAAAGCCTAGAGGACCCGAGCGTCTTCCCATAAAATAGATCCCATAGCATATGAATGAATCAAACCATAGGAAACAACTAAGGTATAAGGAAAAAGGCATAAAACAAAGATAAACTAATACCTACCAAAAGATCTTATGCCACATATATCAACCATGTAAATTTCATTGGAATGTCTGTATATATCATTAGAGTAAGGGCAGATTATCATAAGTGCAGAAGTATCAATTACTATAAGAGATTCATAGTATATATGTAACCTAAAATCATAAAATGGGTACACATCAACACAATTGTGCTGAGTATTTTGTGCAAATATATAACATCATAAATTTAAGAGATCATATATTGCTTGAAAAAAGAATAAAGTAATAACAAGAAAGGAAATCAACAACATTGAAGACCATCTTAGTAGCATGGAAGTGTGTTTTATGTTCATTTCTATTATCCTGACAATATCGTAAGGCCTTTGACCACCTTCTCAAAGGAAGGGGTCTGTGAGGGATATTTAAGCCAAAGCAAAAAATAACCTATTTCAACATGAGGGATTACAAGACTAAACATCAAGAGTTAACTCTTTTTGTAAGAGACCTCAAGGCCATCACCAAGATCTAACCCTTGTATCAACATGGTCTTCCCTATCTTGACAACTCAAGTAGGACACCCAACCTTATGTCCTTACCACGAGACAGGAAGGTGCACAAGGTTGCATAATAGAGATCTAATTATTTTTCAAGTTTGTTCATCATATAATATTCAAGACCAAAGCATAGTAGTCATAGGGACATTTAGTTCAAACAAGTATATAACACTAAGAATTTATACTACATACAAACATATAGTTTTCAATGGCACTTGTTTGGTTAATAGGAGGATAAAACGTAACTTGATTACGAGCTTTGATTTTCATAATTTAAATAGAGATAGATGACTTAGATCTTTGAAAAGAGTCCCTAAAAAGTATCTAAGATTAGAAGCAAGAGTGATATGATTAATATCAAAAATATATAGGCCATCTTGATCACATTTATCAGTGTGGATGTTTCACCTAATTTAAGTGTCATTCGTCACAATGATTGATTTTAACATCTCCAATATTCTGCAAAAATCATTATCAAACTACATACTACATCATTAATCATTTTGAATTAGGGTGAAACATCCTAGCAAGATAAGGTATTTCAACTTAGGTTTCATGGATATTAATAGGGAAAACATAAGATTTGAATAAGATTAAATGATTTATTCATCATGTCATCCATTTAAGTCATATTGAGTCATTTTCATGCAAGATAGTCATATTTTGAGAATACTTGAGATCCAACTTGATTTAGTGTCATAAATATCAATATGTTACTGATTTGAAGGCATTAAATAGCATGCATGACCATTCAGGTGATATTTGTACAAGAAATAGATCTCGATCTTAGCAAAAGGTCACATTTAATATCACGTTTAGGCCACTTAGCCACAAAAAGGAACAATATTGATCCATAAGACATGTAGCTGTTAAACGTATATTAGGTTACTGATTTGGCATCAATCAACCGTTTAGAAGATATTGAGAAACATTTTTCACAACTTTCAAGGGCCACAAGATCATATTGATGCACCAAGTCCATGATGTTAGCACAGATGATCATGTTAAGTGATATTAGAGGCACATTTCATAAAATCTAGTCATTAAAAGGGTCAATCATGGTCAAGTTTGATTTATATAGAATAAGTTACCCTAAGTTACTGATTAGGATCATAATAATCAGGTGGGGTCATGATATGATCATGTTTGCACATTTAAAATCACAATCATGTAAAAGAGATGCACTTGATGCCATTTTCAGCATAAAAAGAGATATAAGTAGAATTAGCTTCTACAACTAGGTCTATTGGATAGATCTCATTGAGTAGATCAATTTTTATATATGATATTGCTCATTTGGCCTTATGGATGATTTATTATCATTTTTTGCAAAATTTCCTTATCTCATACGATTTGATCCCTTATATTTGGATCCAAAGGCTGAGGAGGTTAGTGGGTGGGGAATCTCCTGTCTTCCTAGGCTTCTTGGTCTAGTAGCTAAAGGCCTTCCTAATCTGGCCTAGTGGCTCTCTTCCTCTAGTAGACCGTGGCCTCCAAAAGCTCAGAGCCACTCCATGAGTTGTAGGAGGTGATTGGTGAATGCTGCCTATCACCACTCACCAGTGGCCACACAACATGAATCCACCAGTAAAGTGTCGAGTCGCTGCAGATCCAGGCAACCGACGAAGGGTCAATTTAGAGAGGAATGCTTCCATGGGATCGAGAACTTCCCAATTGAGTTTGCCTCACCACGGTGACAGACTTGCGACGAGTCCCATATCTCGTTGAGGGCTAATGGGAAAAAAAGCCCTAAGAGGAGGAGCTGGTGGTGGTACTAATCTAAGTAGCTCATCAGAGAGCCTGCTAGGGGGGAGAAAGGACATGAGGGTGGAAGAAAAAGTCATGGGGGGTGTAAAAAGGGACTCACCAACTCAAAGGTGGGCCTTATAGAGGGAGGACCAAAACTCTAAAAACCTTATCAATACAAGCATCCTATCCCAACACCATATGTTATGAGTTGGTATAGTGTGTATATATATATATATATAGCTCTCTCTCTCTCTCTCTCTCTCTATATATATATATATATATATATATATATATATATATATATACCGATACATATAATTTTTGCTGCTATTAAATGAATAACCCGTTAGTTTTGTAAATGTTGGGAATATAAGCCTTTCTTTAGTATCCGAACACCAGAATAGAAAATTAGAAATTCTCTTGAGATTAATTGGTAATTATCTTGATATCTGTTTCTTTATTACAATGGAAAAGATGAATCGTCACCCATATTTATCCTTTTATCTTTAATTATCCAACGAAAGTGAGGGTGTCCTAACAATCATCTAAAGTCACGCTGTCGTACAACCGCATAGTTGAAATGGATTTCTAAATTCTGTTTCTTTTCCATAAACATATTGTGAAGATTGTGTACATATATTTCTCACAAGTATCTTTGCAGCACACAACCGTCCTTAAGACATTTTGTGTATCTTTCTCACGATTCCTTAGAGCCTCACAATATTTCTTATTGAAGTTTGTCTTTCTTTGGAATTACCATTTTCGGAAGACAGTTCACATCTCGATTGAACATGTATTTAATATTATAAGAATTTGCTTTGTGGTAGGTACCTCCTTACAATTACTTTTTGATGATCCTTGAATATGAAGTTGACTACTCATTGACTAGACATTGAATCAGATCCATGCATCCCTCATATCTTGTAATTCCTTTCATTATATTTAACAACATGATGACAATGGATACACACTGTATGATATACAAATATTACATGGAAAACAAATTTCATATCTTTATGTTTGATTACACATCTTGTAGTTAGAAAACAAATATAATCAACTCAATATTAACATATTAAAATCCACATGTAATTTTTAATAGGAACTGAGACGAGACCTGAACATTAGAAATTCTTCCACTAAGAGTCACGTGCAAACACATTAATTTGACTTGTCCATTCAACATAGAATATTAAGTTATCAAAGATTGTGGTCGATGATCTAATTTGTTAGAATCACTTTTAAATATTTTGATTTGGTGTCATTTTTAATTCAGTGGATTATATTTTGTATAGTCTAAGAAGTTATTGTTATAGTTCTACAACAAACTTCAATCTCAAACATGTTTAAATTGTGGGATATGTACTATCAGCTTTAGTGTGGTACCCCATGTAGGTTGCTAGGACCATTCTTGCATTATTTGTATTCTAGAGTGTCAATAACTCAAACAAAGTTTATCATGAGTTTGTCGAATTATTTAGATCCTTAGTCAATATCATGAGCTTATCATGGTTTGGATTTATACAATGTACAATACCGTTCAGACTTAGTCAATATCTTTCTTAAGAACTATGTAAAGAACCCCATGTATGCTATATCTATGCACCCATTTCGATCAAGTTATTCTACTTCTCTAAATTATCTTCTTTATGTGTTATTTTTATAAGGACAATATGATACAATTCATGTGTATTCCTTTTACAAATATTATATATGAATAATATTGAAGGCTTTTATCTTATTGAACTAATAATTTGGAAATCTACATACTTCAACGACTTACTTTTTAAGTAATATAGAGTTGAATGTGTATTTCTAAATGAGAAAATATTAAGAGCTCAATGTGAATGCCTTTACATACTACTTTTGATGATAAATGGGTCATGTGAGTTTCTATATGTATGTAGCGCCTCATGATACAGTCGAATGAATACTTTGCTCATCTAGATTCTATCTTGTATTTTCTTAAACTTTTTAATTCATGTACTTTAAGATTTTAATTATAAAACAAATAAATAGATAACAACTAACCATTTACAAAAAATTTCTTCGTGTAATTTATAAAAAATGATGTTTTAATTGTTACATATCTTGAAATATTTTATTCAGTCCTCGCCAATGGGATGTCTTGGTTGAATTTTAGTCTTCACGAGAAGGATAGGTATATTCAACATAATTTACCTTAATGGACTATGGCACATGTAACTAAAATCATTATTTTTTATATTGTTAAGAAATTATGAAAGACAATGAAAACATCTTAGAGTAAGAGAACACTAACATAATGTGTGGTTCAAAGATAACATAAGAAGACATAAGGATGTAATGATTTTTACTTTATTGAAAATTTTTAAGTTGGATTTTTTTAATATTGATGTTTATTTGTATGTTATCTTTTGTAGACTATAAGATGAGATGAAAGAGGCCTTCAAGATGTGAACATTGAAGAATGACTAATTATCGTAAGGATGGAACCCTTTTACCACAAGCAATGCCGATCATTTTTTTCCTCATACACATTCCTCGTGATTACTGGCTCGAATGCCTTCTATGTCTTTGGAAAACTCTTCCTTCAACATCTCTAGGCGTACACCGGTTCTGAAGTTATCTACTAGTTCTTTCAAGAACCACTTTGCTAATTTGTATGCCATCCTATTATGTTCTGTCTATTTGCATATATTCATCGTCCGAAACTTGTTTCTTAGGGATTCAATTCCTTGATTGATAGCACAATATTTGCAAGGTCTTTGAGTTGTATTGAGTATGAATTCAGGTGCTAGTTTAGAGTCAGTAATGATTTTTCCAGAGTCACATTGAATTTCTTTAAGTGTATGTATTCCTTTTAGTATGGCAAACATCTCTCTTTCTAATGGGTCACATCCTCCATGTTTGCTCGCCCCTCCTACGACCCATTGACCTTGGCTGTCCTGAATGATAAAAGTTGAATGTGTTGTAATTAATGTGAGTAGCCGTAACTACTACCACTCAAAGATAGTCTTCCTGTACTGGTTTCCAATTCACCTGTTGTGTAGTTTGATGGCTCAGAAGAGTGTCCTTGTTAGAATCTATCATTGCCCTTATATAGCTTCTAACATCGATCACCAGTTCCCATACCTTGGCTCTCCGATTTTCAAAGATAAAAGCATTTCTAGACTTCCATAATTTCCAATAGGTACTCATAAAGATGCAATTCTAGTTCAGGTCCAGCCAATGTTGAGACATGCTTTTCTTTATCCACACCTGAATGTTGTCTTCTAAGAAAAACTCTATCGTCAGTTGTGGTGCTACTACAACCCAATTTCCCCTTATCATAGGAAAATGATGATTAGCGTGGAGGCAAGTTTCTTAAGATTCACCACATCTATCACAATGTCCATTTTTCATCATCTACCTCATCATCCTCAAGGCACTGGTGGGGAGACTATCATGTTGAAGCAACCACATGTACATCTTGATGCATTGAGAACATGTTGGTCCCAAATGATGTTCCAATCTCCCAAGGTCTTCACCATTTAACCTTATATTAAGGCCCCGTACATATCTTTAGAGTTTCCCAAGTTGTGTCCAATATGTATTATCTTCTCCTAGATCATTCCTTGGTGTTGGTTATGCCAAAATACCCCTTATAGTTGCATCGGCCAAATAGTATCTTATAAAATCCTCATCCCAGTTGTCTTCTTGGATGACTAGACTCGAGACTTTAAGGTCATTTAGATCATCATGTATGTTTCATCCTGCTCTCAGTCCTGGTGCTAGCCCAGATCGCAACCATTTATCCCCAAACTGAGGTATCATGACCATTCTCTATTGACATTGCTTTCCAATTTTGTGTGTGTTGGATAAGTGCATGTATTCCATGCCATGCCATTGATTTATTTCCTTGGGGTCTTTCCATGTGCATGTACTTTGCCAAAAATAAAAATTTCCATATTGTATCTGATGTCCCCAGTAGTTTATCCACAATTCTCATCAATAGTACCTCAGTGAACTCTCTGGTTTCTCGTAAACCCAGCCCCCACCCTGGGTTATAGCCATTAGCTGTATTCCATTCTATAAGATGTATATACGTCTTCTTCAAGCGACCACTCCAAAAAACTTTCTGGTGATCTGATCAAGTTTATCACATAGAAATCAACAATTCTGGTGATCTGATCAAGTTTATCACATAGAAATCAGCAATCTAGAGGATTGCATAATATGTATCACCATAGAACTAAAAAATGACCACACAAGCATTACTCACACGTGAGTGATGTAATCATGTTTGCCCAACTATTCACCTTGGCTTGGAAATTGTTGATATGGTCTAGGTACAACATCTTAGCATTTTTCTTGTTCACCATTGGGATGCCCAAATGCTTTCTGAAGTCCTAGCCAAGCTTCCTACTAATTGCTCTGCTCACTACAGTAGGGGTGTTTTTAGAGAAAAATACAAATGACTTCTCCTGGGCTATTTTTTGGCCAGATGCAACCTCAAAGTGTCACAACATTTCAATATACACTTTTTCTGTATCAATGATGCTTCATCAAACAACACAAGGTTGCCCACAAAGCAAAGTTGTCAGATTGCAACTTTCTTGTGAGTAAAAGTGTTAGATTCCATCAACCTTCCCTCGCCTCATTTTGAATATCTTGATTGAATTTGTTGATACACAAAATAAATACATACGGCAACAAGGGGTCCCCTTGTTTAACGCCTCGAGTGGGTTTGAGAAGTCTGAGGAAATCACCATTCCATAGGATAGACTAATGACCCAATGTGAGTATATGCATGATGGTGTTTATGATAATGTCAGGTAGAGACATCTATTTCAGAGTGTCTAAAATAAGATCCCAACCTAGGTTATCATAAGACTTTGATATATCAATCTTGATTGCAATTGAAGGTTGTCCGTGTCTACATTTCTCCATGGAGTGAATGATTTCCTACAAAAGAAATATGTTACCATGCAACCTCCTTCTCAGGTTGATGCTTGGCTGAATAGTTGATATCCATTCATATAGAAATGGTTTTATCTTGCGAACAATAACCTTAGAGAGAACCTTAATACATAAAATTTTCAAAGATATTGGGTAGAGTGAATTAAAGGAGGGGGTGATGAGTTCTTAGGTATGATAACAATGGTGGAATCCACGGATGTCTCTTCTAGCGAAACACCCAAGATTGGTGTTTACACAAATTTGATAAGGCTATCTTTAGTCGAGCTCCAATTTTTTTGAAGGAACCCAACATCGATATGGTCTGGCTCTGGCACTTTCAACGTTGGCATATAGAATAAACTATCTTTTATCTCTTCAATTGTGGGCACTGATGTGAGTGGACGTGTCTGCTCCTGGTTAGGGAACTCACAAGTATATTGTTGTTCATGAACAACTCGAGACCCTGGGTCCTTGTCTGTTAGTAGCTTAGAAAAGTGATCATCCTGGTTAGATTTTGCTTGTCATGTATCCATTCTTTCCACTCATTCTGCAATCTGGTAATCTTATTTCTCAGACGATTTGCTTTCATGCTGGTATGGAAGTAATTTTTGTTTTTATCTCCTAACTGTGACCATTCACAGTGAGATTTCTGGTGTAGTTCCATTTCTTCAAGTCTTTGTTCCTCCAGTATTAGTGCTTGGATGCTAATTAATGCATTTTCTACTCGGAGATCACACTTTTCTACCAATTGCTTCTGGATAGATAACAACTTAATTTGTAGTGTTTTTTCTCCTCTTCTACCTTTCCTTATCACCTCCTAGTCCCATTCCATGGTTTCTTTTAGAAAGTGTTTCAAGTTCTCCATAAATCCCTTGCTTATGTCCCAGTGCTCATTAATCACATTCTAGAAATGAGGATGTTTATTCTAGTGCTCCCATGTTCTGTGGTGTCATTTCAATTGGCTCTTCCCATGGGCTATGGATATGAGCACCAGAGCATGATCAGATATGATGTGTTCCACAATTTGTACAGTGGAGTTACTAAACATGTCCACTCGTTGCTTATTGCCTACCACCCTATCCAGTCTCATTTGAAGGATTCCCCTCTTGAATGTCATAATTAGTGCATTTGGTTGTAGCTCAACTAGTTTGCAGTCCACCAATGCCTCAACAAATTGTTTGCAACTCAAGCCATCCAGAGTTTTGCCACCCATTTTCACGTGAGGGTAAAGCTGAACATTGAAATCACCACACACCACCCATGGTTCTTGATATTCAGTGTGTATATCCCTAAGCCTACCCCATGGAAGTCTCCAAATTGATCTATGTGTGTTGTCATAAATGAACACCATAAGTAACACACCATTCACCCTACAATTAACAAATTACATATGCAACTTTATGAGATCCACCTCTACTTCATTACCTTTCCACAGAACCCATATAGCTCCTGAGAAGTCTTGTTCTTCCACGTGATGGGAGCATGAAAACCCCAAGGATTTGATGATTTAAGTGGCTGAGTTCCCACTAATGTGAGGTTCTACGATTTCCAATATTGGAACTCGATATTTAGCGACTAACTCTTTGACCGTGTTTCAGATATCTAAATCTAGAATACCTTGAACATTCCTACACATACAATTCATAGACACATTTGTTGGGATGGTGCTTCCTAAGAAACTGTCTGCCCTTCCTTCTCTAGATCCTCTTGATGTCTGTTTGCCCCTCTTTTTTTTATTTGGCAGATTCAAATCTAGTGGATTGACCTTTTCCCTATTTCTCAAATGAATCTCAGCCTAGGCATTGATATTCTTTCTGTATTCTCCTCCCAAACAACAAAGCATATATTCAGGAGAGCATTAGAGTCAAAGTTAAAACCTTCAAAGATTTCATCACCCATTAGGTTTACTACACTATGTTCAATGTTCTTCTCACCTTCTCTTGATGTCTGTCTAGGAATTTTGTGTGGTGTGTTTTATTTCTGATGTGATTCCCTATTGATTTTGGCATGTATTTGCTTCTCCTAGTTGTTCTTCTTCATCTTCATGTTCATCTTCCTATCCCTCCAATCGGTGCATGGATCTATATGTTCTTGTATGGCTGGCCATTCTGGGTTAATTTCCTGGACTTCTTCCTCATCTTTGGACTCCTAGAAGTTGTAAAACTTGATTTGGTCATTCACATTCCTATTTTCTCCTTTATTTCCCTACTCTTCCACCTTCTTTACATGTTTTTTAAATATTGTACGTGCATGGATCTAAGCAATATATACCAACACTATCTCTTCTCTTTGTACTTGGTTCTCCTATTGGTGGTCATTTATGTTATCAACAGTTCCAGTCCAGTTCCTCATTGGGCATTCTCTATCAGTATGCCCAACTTTACCACAATGCATACATATATATGGGGTATTCTCATATTGCACACTATGTTTCTTTCTAGATATAAGTACTGTAGGCACTAGGTGCACTCTTTTATTGATTTCTATTGCCATTCTGGAAAATCTGTCTCCTCTCTATGTTATCATATTAATATCAATTTTGATTATCCTCCCTAACTAGTTCCCCACAACAGTAAGAAAGGATTTATAATATAGGTATATTGGTTAATTTGGAATCCACACCCACACAATCATCTTATAAGGATTTGTGCTTTTAGAATTAAATTATGGGTGCCATCTCTAAACCAACAAGTAAGATCCAAATAGGGGCCAAGGGCCACCTGTAAGTTCCCATAGGTAGTCCTATTCCACACGTAGTTTAACCATAAAGTAGTCTTTCACTAAGTCAATCAAATTAAATACACTTGTTGGCTTCCACATTAGTCTGATTTTATCCTTTAGGGTGAGGTATCCAATCTTTCCTAAAATTTACTTCACCACCACCATGAATTTCTGTGGCCTTAACAACGTGTCAACTACTTCATCTTTGATGTCAAATGCCGGCACACCACCTACTTCTTTCACAAGTATGTCTTCTGGTTTCTGTGCATAGCCACGTGAAACACATCAAAAGGATCAGAACTATTTGTTTTGTCTACCACGTCTTTGTAGGATATTTTAGGATGGCTTTAGTACAACGGGACCACTGGTATAGTAATATTATGATTCGAATCTAGTCCTACAATCCCCACTTCCTCTTGTTGTAGCGCTTCATTATATAACCCTAGCAATTGATTTCTCTCGAAGTTATGCCCTCCACATCCATAACAACATCATAGAAGGATTCCCCACTTTCCAAAGAGTGGCTTCTTCGATGATGACTGTAGTTCAGTTTTATCCCTAGATTTTCAAGTAGATTCTATTGATTTGATCTACTTCCCTTCAGCCCTAGTGTCTTCGACCATCTGTCTCCCATCTTTCCTGATGTTCCTCCTTCAATTTCACCTTGGGTCATAGATGTGCTCATTGTTTCTGTTGGATCCTAGATTGGTAATTGGATGCTCTAGAGGGGGAGGGGGTGAATAGAGTTGAATGCACTTAAATAGAATTCATTAGACATTCAAATTATATCACAAGATAAGGTTTCTAAATAGGAAATTTGAGTGCAACTAAAACATACATAGTAAGGGAGAGAGAGATTGAACAAGCACCATTTGACAAGCTATGTAGAGTGGTTCCACAATCCAAACTAGGAGTGTGTCAGTCCACTACCTAGAGAGGTAAATTTCTAGGATTTCTTAACCATTTATCTCTTATATTCATTCATAAGACTTACAATACATGACCCACCAAAGGAATTACCTATCCAATACAAAGAGTCTTCAACCTTACCAAGGACTTACCACTTTGCAATGAGTCTTCGGCCTTCTCTAAGGACTTATCCACTCTTACACAAGTCTTCAGTCTTCTAGGAATTACCCACTATTCTTGGATCTTCATCCTTTGACTTCACCATCACTCAGAGAAGCTTCCACCAAGGACTTACCCACTTGATCAAGGAGTCTTCTACCTTCACCAAGGGCTTACCCACTCTTGCTCCAAGTCTTCAGTATTGATCTTCACCAAGGGACTCCTTCCCTTGTTCTTCTTCACCTCTCTTAGCCAAGAGAGAGAACCTTCATCTTCATGGTTGAAATGAGAGAATGTGAGGTAGTGGAAGTGAGGGCCTCACAAGATATAAATGCAGGATGAGCTCTCTTACAAATCTCCTACTCACTCTAATGGATGTAGCAAGTGATTAAGCTTAGAGAGAGAGATAGGAGGTTGTAGGATCACTCAACTATAGAATGGGGACCTTCATAGTGCTTGACTAACCATGGGATGAATCCCAAGGGGTCCTATTTATAGTTGGGGATGCCTCTTAGCATTTGTGAATACTTACGAATGAAAACTAGTCATTTTATGGCTTGCAACAAATATATTTTTGATTGTTGCAACTCCATAATGGCTAGAAATACTTTTTTGTACAGTGCTATCAGTCGACTTTCTATAAAGGTAACTCGACCGAATGCACAATGCAACAAAGCTAATTTGACCAATCCGTCGAGTTTATCTTGGATGAAGCTCTACCGATCACTTAAATCAGTTTTGTTCCAGTGCAAAGATCGATCGAGTTTGTGAAGTGGCAACTCGCCCAAACCATAACATTCTCAAAATCCATCAAGGATCAGTCGAGATTTTAACTCGACCGATAAAGTGCCTGTAATGAATTTTGGAAAATGTCATTAAAGTGTTCAAATATTCGATTTAAGTGCTCCTGATTTTTTTAAGCTTAATTACAAGTCATACAATCATTACAAGTGATTTACAACATGATTCTAATGGATTTACATCATATTCCATAAACATGCACTTGTATTGACTTTAACTTGTCTTTTCTCCAATTTGAGATGTGAAAGTTAGGATATTTGGAGTATGTCGATACCTAATCTAAAATCACTCAATGTAGAAGCATTAGATACAAATAAATGGAATGGTTGGCCATCATCTTAACAAGGCTTTGGTCAATTTAGACCTAGAGTCAATATGCTCCCCCCTTTTGAAGATGACAAACCATTCCATAAATGTATTGAAAGCATTTAAGTGAAGTCATACCGTTGGATAAACCTAGGGGTTTCAATAGAATGTAGTTCATATGCTCCCCCTCAGTTGATGCTAGTGGAATTCTCATACTCCCCCTTAATTGATGCAATTTCTCCTGTATGGTTAGCTTTCATAACATTTATAGAAAACTATGTCTTCTACTCATATATGTACTACACATATATATCTTCTCCCCTTTACCTTCTCCTCTTTACATGGGCATGCTTCTCCTCTTCATGTAAGACATGACTTCTCCCTATTTTGTCAAAATAAGACATACCTTTCTTCCCCTTTGTCATTTCAAAAAGTGGGGGTGTGAAGAAATAAGAAACACCACTTGTTAAAAGAAAGGAGATACCAAACAATTATATAAGGAGAGTAGAAGAGCACAAATAGGGGCTTGTTCAAGCATAGAATAAAAGCAAGTTAAAGCATGCACTTTAACAACCCAAAATGCAAGATAAAGCGTTGTAGAAAAATAGTAAATCACAATTTTGACCCTCAATATGATGGAATTTGCCCAAAAAGCATCAGGGCTCGTGACAGTGATGAGCCTTGCTCAGAAGGCCATTTTTGCATAAACACCACTAGTCTTGCATTAAAATTTGACACTAGTTCAAAATCTGCATAAAAGTTCAAATATGCTCCATTTTCAACATACAATGTAGCTCTATATATCCTACATCACAATTCTATATAAGAAATTCAAGATATTAGATATGCAATTCAAAGAGCAAGCTTGAGAAAGTATGAAACAAGATACAAGCATATCATGTAGAAGAATACCACTTGATGAAAAGATAAGCAATGCTAGAACTACATGTATGTGAACTACTAGTAGATGATATCACAAATTAGGACAACTAGTAGGATCTAGATCATAGAAAGAGATACTAAAATATACACAAGATAAACCAAGCTATGAGTATGTGTAGAGATATATCCAAACAAAGAGATATGCAATTTTAGAAGCATGAAAGGATATAGCTCACTATCAATCATGCATCATTATCAAAAGATGATTACCACTAAGAGCCTCAAGGTAGTATGAAAATAAGATATACAACTATATAGATGTATCAAGTTAGAGCACAATAGAAGCAGTTTAGACACAACCAAGAGATCCAAAGAGATTGTCATCAAAACCTACAAAACAACTCAAAATAAGTAATTGCAAGATATAGATATACCAATTTAAAGCAATTAGAGAGATAGAGTTATAAGCAAGAAAGGCAATTTAGAACATGGCAATATGCATATAGAGGTACCAAGGGAATACTAAAGAATAAGGCTATTGGTTGAGAAAATTCAGTTGAGAGGGAAATTCTCATCCAAAAAGCCTATTGTATATTCTGTGTGCAGTGTTGTCGATCGAGTTCTATGTATTGACAACTCGATCGATGATAGTTGTTGGCAACACCCATTGATGCCTAGAGGTCGAGTTTCTATGAGGACATACTCGACTGACAAAGCTACTTTCAAAAAGCACATATACTTCATAAAAATATATTTAGAGGCATGCTAAAAATCTAAGCTATATCCAAACATGTGTAAGCAAGTTAGTAATGCACTATAAAAGTAGTAGAAATAGTTTTTGAGCAAGAGTGTGAAGAGAATCACAAAATATCACTTTTGACTCAAAAACCATATTTATAGTACACACTAACTTGGCAAAACACACAATGGTTGAATGTTAGCAAGCATAACATTACCTCTATTCTTATCATTGCTTTTCTACTTATTGTCACCCTCTACGCATCTCAACTTTCTTCTTTCATATAGATTGAGAAATCAATTTATAATGCAATAGCTCGAGTCAACCCATTTGTAAGTACCTACAAGAAGAAAGATGAAACGGTCCCCAATCATGTTTTTGGGTTCGGAGGGGTTAGCTTAGCAACCCAAGTCCTAGTGCTCTTAGGTGCTTTCCTAAATGGGAAACAAGTAGAATAATGGCCAATATCATTGCAATAGTTTCATGTGCCCATGGCCTTGGAACTAGAGGATTTTGCATAGAAGATTGGAGGTCCTTTACCTTTGTTGTTCCTTTGGGTATTATCATATCCTAAACCATCTCTACCAATTTGTTTAATAGTATGGTGTAGGATATCTTTAAGATTCTTTTTACCAACTAAGAATATTTGCAAAGAAGATCTCAAACTATCATTATCATGCATAAGAGAAGAAGATAAATGATTTATATTATCTCTAGCATGCAAAAAATCATTTTCTAAGCAAAGAGATTTAGTTAAATAAGAATCTTGGTCAATATGAAGAGCAAAAACATAATTCTCTCTACTAGTGGAACTAGAAAAATATTCACGAACATTGATTTTAACAAACAAGGAGGCATTTTCTATTTCAATCAAAGAAATCTTAGAAAGATAAACACCATTTTCAAATTCTAATCCTTGCAAAGCAAAATCTTTGTCCTTGTTTTTAGATTTAAGAACATCAATATCATGCATGAGAGAATCAACAATTAAGGTATGCTCTTCATTAGAACTACTCATAAGAGGTTGAGCTTCTAGAAATCTAATCTTATCAAGCAAGATAGCATTTTCAAGTTTAAGAGAGTCTACTTGATTAAGAGAAGCATTTTTATCATCAATCAAGCTAGTATTAGCATGTTCAAGATCATCTAATTCTACATGCATATTATCAATAATTCGAGCAAGCTTTTTCCTTTTCTTTTTAGAAGACTTTAGAGAGGCACAAGTAGCTTTAATGATAGCAATTAAATGTTCTTTATCTAAAGGGTTCAAATTTACCTCATTTGGGTCTTCATTTGTTGAAGCCATAAGAGAAAAATGGCATCATCCTTCATTACTAGACCTTGAGCTATATTCTTCATTTGAGCTTGAGTTGGAGGAGTCACTTGAGCTCTTGTGCCATTTCTCCTTCTTCTTGTACTTCTCTTCTCTTTCCTTGTGATGATGGGTCTTCTTGCCTTGTACATAATCTATCTTGAAGTGACCCTTCTTTCCACACTTGAGGCACCGGATGGAGGAGGAATTCTTGCCTTTATGGAATCTACTCTTGGAGTACATGTCATCATCTTTAACATGAGAGGATGGAGAGGCATGTCCCATAATAGCTTCAATTTGAGCATTGATTTCAGCCTTCTTCATTCTCTTTAGCTCTTTCTCCTCTTGTCTTTCAACTTCTTCTCTTTTGTCAAGTGTGGCTTCATGGGCTTGTAGATTTTCAATGAGCTCTTCAATGGGGATATCATTAAGAGACCTTACTTCTTCAATGGAAGTCACCTTGGGTTCCCATCTCTTGGGGAGAGTTCTAAGGATCTTTGAGTTGATCTCTCCTCTACTCATAGGATAATCTAAGACGGAAAGACAATTTACAATTGTGTTGAGTCTTAAGTACATGTTGGATATCTTATCCTCCTTTCCCATTTTGAACTTCTCAAGCATCCCTTTGAGCATGTAGACTTCACTTTCCTTCACTTGAGTTGTCCCCTCATAAGTGATGCATATCTTTCTCCATAATTCATAGGCCGTCTCACAAGAGGAAATCTGATTGAACTTAGTGGGGTTCATGGTGGCATAGAGGATGTTGATTGCTCTTGCATTCAAGATAACTTTCTTCATCGTAGCTTCATCCCATTCTTCTATCTTTGTCTCTGGTAGCTTTTATGAATGGTCAACCATTTGACATAGCTCAAGACTTGATCTTGGATGTAGTATTGTAGCCTTCTTTTCCAATAGAGGGAGTTCCTCCCATCAAAGATTGGAAGGTTGATGAAGTATCTCCCACCTTGGTAGTCACCTGTTTTCTCCTACTTGTTGAAGTAAGCTTGGAGAAGACCCACTCTGATACCAATTGTTAGATCCTAAATGGGTGATTGGATGCTCTAGAGGGGGAGGGGGTGAATAGAGATGAGTGAACTTGAACACAATTCATTAGACCTTCAAATTATATCACAAGATAAGGTTGCTAAATAGGAAATTTAAGTACAACTAAAACATACATAGTAAGGAAGAGAGAGATTGAACAAGCACCATTTGACAAGCTATGTATAGTGGTTCTACACTCCAAACTAGGAGTATGTCAGTCCACTACCTAGAGAGGTCAACCTCTAGATTTTTTTAACCATTCCACTCTTATATTCATTCATAAGACTTGCAATACATGACCCACCAAAATACTTACCCATCCAATACAAAGAGTCTTCAACCTTACTAAGGACTTACCCACTTTGCAATGAGTCTTCGGCCTTCTCCAAGGACTTACCTACTCTTGTACAAGTCTTCAAACTTCTACGAACCACCCATTCTTCTTGGATC
Organism: Alisma plantago-aquatica; assembly: GCA_963693085.1. Taxonomy (NCBI): domain Eukaryota; kingdom Viridiplantae; phylum Streptophyta; class Magnoliopsida; order Alismatales; family Alismataceae; genus Alisma; species Alisma plantago-aquatica. The sequence goes on from OY856410.1 coordinate 815,396,256, forward strand.
TTCAGCCTTTGACTTCACCTTCACTCGAAGAAGCTTCCACCAAGGACTTACCCACTTGAGCAAGGAGTCTTCTACCTTCACCAAGGGATTACCCACTCTTGCTCCAAGTCTTCGGCCTTGATCTTCACCAAGTGACTCCTTCCCTTGTTCTTCTTCAGCTCTCTTAGCCAAGAGAGAGAACCTTCATCTTTATGGTTGAAATGAGAGAATGGGAGGTGGTGGAAGTGAGAGCCTCACAAGATATACATGTAGGACGAGCTCTCTTACAAATCTCCTACTCACTCTAATGGATGTAGCAATTGATTAAGCTTAGAGAGAGAGATGAGGCTGTAGGATCACTCAACTATAGAATATGGACCTTCATAATGATTGGCTAACCATGGGATGAAGCCCAAGGGGTCCTATTTATAATTGGGAATGCCTCTTAGCCTTTGGGAACACTTAAGAATGAAAACTAGCCATTTTGTGGCTTGCAACAGATATATTTTTGATTGTTGCAACTCCATAATGGCTAGAAACACTTTTATGCACTTTTTCATATAATGATATCGGTCGAGTTTCTATAAAGATAACTCAACCAAATGCACGATGCGACAAAGTAATTTGACCAATCAGGTCGAGTTTATCCTAGAGTCAACAGTTTCTAGTTTCCTTCTAACATGCGCTTCCTCATTGTTGTGCAGTCTCCCGCCACCATCTCCTCTGAAACCTAGCATTGCAATAAATTTTAAGCAACGTCGATCATTGTATTATTTAATATTGCAATACTGAAGCTGGTAAGATATAAAAGTGTGATAATCAATGTTCATGACATATGCAACAAAAATAGATGAGCTCTCTGAGATTCGAATTCAGTAAATGGTTCACCATAATGTAATTTAAACTAACCATTTTTATATTTTTGGCCTTATAGATAGAAATCATTCTTCATCGTAAACATATTGTAGCATATTGTTACATAACAATTTGGCATTGTATGAAATTTTGCATTATTTATAAGGTTATGTTCAATGCTTTGATAATATGACATGGTTAGAACTTATTTCAGAAGATGTGATTTTCTCAGTTGCATCCAATTTCACAAGTTTAATAATCCATTAAAAATATATATTTCTAATTCATGGTTTCCATTATGCAAGAAAAGTCTATCAATGGTGAAGAAAGTTGAAGCAAGAATGCATTCAATACCAAAAGGAATCCAGTTCTTTCTTTGTATGGCTAAAACTTTAAAAAAGGCTAATGATTTGAACTATTAGACTTGTGCTTATGGATGTCCATATTAAAACTCTTTCAAATATTGAATATACATTTTTTTTCATTTCAAGGATCAGAATAATGGTTCTATTTTATTTTTGTGAATTTTGCAAGGATATATGCATGCAATATGGATGCCCATCTTTTAGTATAACTAAAATGTGATTTGTATGTACTCAAATGGATGTTTTTTATCATTTCCAATCAAATGTGTAATTTGTTGATAGTTGTGTAGACTAGATATACCATCAATCTAAAAATTCTATGACATTATTTCCTGTCTTCTGTTGAACTACTCCATGCCATACAATATGATAGTATATATTTCCCGATATGTCTCCAATATATTATTTTCTAGTGGTGGTTGTATCTATATTGATGCCTTCTTAGTGATAGCATACATGTCACAATTTGGTTGTACTGGCACCAATCATACATATATCAAGAACCCAAAAACTTATGCAAGTACATCAAAATTGACGACATAGGGGAAAAAGCAACCAGTGGGAGCTCAACCGACACACTTATACCAACAACTACAAGTGATGGTATAGACACAAAAAATGCTAATAAAGGATTATACCGACATTAGTATAGACATCATTTATTGGATGTTGGTATATCCTATACCCACATTTATGGGCCTCTGCTAGCATTTTATTGGCCGCTGATATATGACCATATTAAGTGTGGATCAAACTTGTCATGGCTACAACATCGATGAGGACATATGAGTGTCCCATACCCCTCATGTGAGGCCCAAACAACTATCTAAGTGTAGGGGTGAGGTCATAGGGTCATGGTCGAGGACTTTGGTGAAGAAATATTCACAAAATAAGTCATTAGGAACTTGTGGTCAGTGGCCTAAGGGTATGCTACAGCCCTAGCCACTGACCTTGGCGTAAGGTTGGGGATGACTCCCCAACCATTCGATCAACCCCTACCCTAGGCATGTGATCAAGCAGCTGGGAGCCTCCCACTCTGGGGAACAAATCATGGGTCCTTGCTGAGCATGGGTCGTGGGTTGGACCCGGTTGAGAGACAGAGGACAAGGCCCAAGAATGTGAAGAAAAAAAGGTGAAAAAGGAAAGCAAAGGAGCAACAATGCAAAGGCCATAACTTTCTCGTCGATTATCCGATCTGGGAAAAATATTCACCACTAGATCTCAAATTTCATCCTCTATTCAATAAAAAAATATTAAGATCAAGATCAATATGTTGAGTGGTCTCAAAAATTCAAAAATTCCTCAATGTTAATCAAGGAACTCAACCTTATATAATTGAACCATCGATCAAAGTTTATCAATTGGGAAACATGTGATTCCAAAACATCCAATTGGTTATGAGGGATATCATTGAATAAAATTAAGTATATTATGATTCATTATATACATTGTTGGAGGAGTGAGAAAATCCAATATGTTATATCCTCCCCATATTAAAAGGAGTTTGTCCCCAAAATTAAAGGAAATCATCAAAAGACAATGGGACTCCATGTTCCATATCATACCCATCATAATACTCCACATATAGTGTCATCATCCTTCAATCATTGAAATTATTCCAATATCAAGAAACTAAACATCTAAGTTCAAGAATAGTCACATAGATCATCAAATGTTCACAAATTTGGAGATATCACCATTTAGGTCCAATGAATAGGGCTCTTTGATTCAAGATCAAATCATGACTTTCAATCCCAACATATAGAGTTTTAGATTCTGCATTGGCCCTAGGTGGGGTTATACATCTTTAATTGATATTTTGTATTTCAACAATTCGATACAAACATCATATTTCAATATCGTGGTTTCAAATCAAAATCAATGGAAGGTCCCTCCCTAATCCATGAGAAAGTGTATCCCTCATTCGTAATCAAGCAAATCAATATAATCATCATTTCAAAAAAAATCAAATTTGGGAACCTGAAAGTCATTAATCATACAGTGAAGGTGATCTTAATATCCAAATAGGGTGATCATAGGAATCTGATCAATATCAATATGAATTATCACTAGTCAAGATTTTGTAAATCAATATCAAATGTCATGATTTTGGACAACAAAAGTCATAGGTTCAAAAATATTGAAGCTAGGGTACAAGGTTCCTAATTAGACCATAGGGGTGATCATTCATCCATAATCAACAAGCAAACAACATATTGTGATATCAACATCAATTTTATTATCGTGGTATTCAAGGTTTATGAATGATCTAGACCTAGATTGTTCTAGTAACTTATCCACAAGCTATGAACAACATCATCGTATTTCAAGATCATAATCAAATTGAATTTCAATATCGATTTTCAATATCATCATAAGATTTGACCTATTAGAGACTTAGTTCAAGATATCAAAATCATATGAAACAGTTACATATCCAAACTCTATATAATCAACAAGATAAAATTCTAGAGGCAATCCTAATACAAGTCTGACCTAGGTTATAAGAATTATGAAACAAACGACCACCCTAAGCTAGCACATACAAATTAGTCTATAAGTATCAAGTCTATAAAATAGAAAGACCATCAATCATCAATTTGAATTTCACAAGGTCATGAGATCAAAGATCATTTATCATCATAGAGTAACCATGTTTCAATATTATTTGTATTCAAGGTCATAATATTGTTCCGTTCTCTTCATAATTAAGAGGAATGGGTATATTTGAAAATGTAGAAGTCATATGGACTCTTTCAACACTGTGAGCATTATAGGGTAAGAGGCAGATCTCATTTATATTGTCATATTATTTGAATTTTAGTTTTACAATGAGTCATTATAATCAATAGGGATTTTTGCTCTTGCATCAAAGTCTTTTATCATGATTTTGAGAGTCCAGAGTCATAGTCATTTCAAAGCATGATCATGATACATAGAAAAAAGTAGGGGAAAAGCTCTCTAAATTATGTTTGAGGCTTAATTAACAATAGGGCAACATATACTTAATTAATAGGGACCTCATCAACAATGAGATATACAACATGAGTTCTCCTTATTTCTTCATATTAAGGATCGATATCATTTTCCTCAAACATAGGAAGCATGTGGGCTTGATTTATTAAATTTGAGTTTACATGAAATGGGATAATACACATGAGCGCCTAACTTCAAGAGTAGTTTCATGAATCATAATTGAGTTTTCAAATTAAGATAAAATCATGGCATCATTATCATCTTAATCAACTTTTACCAATTCATTCAAATTTTAGTTTCCCCATACATAAGATACCCATTATTAAAAGGTCATGAGATTCATTATCATGAGAGAGATCACATGAGGATGATAAACTATTGATCATCATCTAATTATCATACTTCCCAATAGAACTAGTTCCCTGTATATACCTTAACACATTGTTAAGAGCCTCCCAATGAGTCTTGTAAAGGCAACTGGTGTATCTACACAACCATCTCATTGCAAACACAATGTTTGGTCATACGCAGTGATAAATGCATATTTATCCATTTTATTTGCATGTTTTAGATCTCTCTTTAGGAGTGTTTCTCAATTATTCTCTAGTTTCAGATTTGATTGTCTTAATTTAGCTTTTCCTCCCTTAATTGGATTTTTTACTTGATTTGTTTTCATTTTTGCAGGAAAATAGCCAATTTAATCCAAAGCCCAACATGCCCAAGAATGAGAGGCTTCAAATCCCATCTTTAGCCTCCCAGTCGATTGACTGACTCCACCAATCAATTGACTCACATGCATAAGATCTTGGCTTCCCAGAACTCCAGTCGATTGGCTTACCATACCTAGTCAACCAACTCACCAGTAAAGACCAGTCAAAAATCTCATTAATTAGGACGAAACATCTGAGTCAAAGCAAACATATAAAGACTAGTGAATCGACTCACCTACCCATTTAACCAACTCACATTCAAGACCAGTCAAACTCTAAATCGAGAAGTCCCATTACTACAGTCAAACTCGGCTTTGGTCAAAGAAAGTAGTAACTCCATTCGATTAACCTAGATATCCAGTCGATCGACCGCCACTCAAGACCCGATCAAGATCCAAAACAAGAAGTCTATTATTGTAGTCAAAGTTTGACCAACATCACCTCAGGTGAAAGCAAGTGACTAATTCCAGTCGACCAACTAGATTCCCAGTCGACCAACTGACACCCTAGATCAAGCTATCTAGACACCATAAGCATCCATTCCTTTAAGTCCCCCCTCCTTTTCCATATAAAAGGAGGGAGTACTGTAAAGAAAAAGCATCTATGATATTAGATACAATTTTTCATACTCTAGGCTTGTTCCATTTTCACTATGTCTGAGTAGTTCTCCTACTAGCGAATGGAATATCCCATTCTTTACCCTATTGCATTTGACTCTAATGTTTTAATGAATGAACGTTTTCCAACAATTTTCACCTTGATCTACGGTTACAAAGATCCCCACAAGAATGAATCCATAATCCCCTAATCAAAATTATTATCTTTTTATCCATTCGATCTTGCACTCATTTTTATCTAGTTAGATTGTGTTCTTTAAGGGCAATGAGACCCCAGATCCCAACAATAATGAACCCATAACTTCCTTGATGAGACCAAAGATATGAAATTATGATCTTTCTATTCAATTTATCTAGTTTGTTATAACTTGTGATGACGTGACCATCTAACCCATAAGTTTGAACATTGGAATGGAAATCACATGTTCCTTCATGAGACCGCCAACAAAAACTTGTCAGCAAGTTGAATGAGGATCCTCAATCACCAAAACCACAGGCTTGAGAGAAGTCTGACCCTTGTGTGATTGAATTTTTGGAAGGATATCAATCCACATGGTCCAGGTTTAATCATTAAAGGTTTAGGAGTTGAATTAAGTGAAGTAACACCATGGTTTTTGGTGGTGGTCCACTGGATCCCCAATATCTTTTATCCTTTGAACAATTAGTTTTATTTTTGTTTCTACTTTATTTTAATCAAACTCTCACAAACTAGAATTTACATTTCATTCATGACAATTGGTTTTGAATCAACACTTAAAAATGTCATCCTTTGGGACTAATACCATTATGTACCTATAACAACTCATTTGCAAGTTGTTAACCATTTAAATGTTAAAGTCTAGGATTTCTCCCTAGTGATTTGGTGTGTAAATGACACACATCATGTAGTTCATAAGATACATCAATCTTATGATAATCTGGGAGTAGCATAATTGAAACATAGGAACATGAATATTATTCTTGAATAAGTGCTTGGATGAATCATATACAGTCTTAACTTGTATACATTATGGGTATTCAAACCTCTCTAGTATCTTCTCAACATAATGAGACTGAGAGAGTATAATTCTATCAATATTACTTGTGATATAAGGCCCTAAAATCACATCAACGACACCATTATCTTTCATCTCAAACTTACTACACAAGTATGCTTTTGTCTCATTTACTACTTTTGAATTGGAACCAAAAAGCAGAATATTGTCTACATATAAGCATAAGATAATGATCTTACAGTAAATGCATTTATCAAATTATTAGCAAAGAAGTCAAAAGATGATCTCCCAGAATAAAACTTTTCATGCCATTGTTTTTGTGACGTACAAATCAACATCAACTAAGCAGAAGCGATCATTAGTAGCGGATTACTGAAAATCACTAAAAATCAAAACCATTTACAAAGAGATCCATACACTAGAAAACTCTTTCAAAAAGAACCAAAGTAATTCAATTACATTCTGGTTCACAAGCACATATCTTGTACCATTCCTTCTCGAGAATTACAAGCCTCAACTGCCCTGTTAAAACTATACATAAGCAGCATAAGAACCTTGAGGCATCAAGCCAAAATCTCAGATCGATTTATTAAACTAACTACTGACTCCTATGACCTAAGAGTACAGAGACAAAACATAGGACTCTATATATAAGATATGACAGCCAGTGTCTCCACCTGAGAATTCACTACTGTCCTTGTTGCTGCTGCTCTTCCCCTGCTGTAGGGTTTCTATCTCTTCCTCTGTGTCTACCTCAAAAGTTGGATCTCATAGGGGTGAGACAATAAAATTGCCCCAGCGAGAGATATAAATCTCCGCCAGAAACATTATTATTGTAGTTTATTAGAATAAAACTGAGCAAAGGAATCATATATATTCAACAGTAGTTAAATCAATGTCTAAGAAGGTTAGAGCAATATTCTTATTCAAAGTGTTTCAGCTATAACTTAATAAAGCAGCATGTCACTTATCCAATAAGGAACATGAATAACATATATAACATTTATCCATCTAGGATATGCTAAGCAAGATAACATCAACCAATGATTCTCATATTTCAACCTTAAACAAATACGCTACACGACTGATTACATTTTACAATCATACTTAATGCCCTAAAGAGATGAAGTATACCGTTCATGCTCCAACCGACCACGATTACGTAAAGCATCGATACCACACAAGGTCAATGGAAGAGCTGGACTCCAAGACCTCATCCTTCTCGGCCAGTACGAGATTACTCGATAGAGACATCACGTGTCAAACTGCAATTAGCTTGCCAGGGTATATTGGCATCTTCACTATAGAGTTATAGCCCGCAACATATACTCTCTTCAGGATTATGGCCCATAGCCAATGCTTGGTATCATATCATGGAGTTATGGCCCGTAGCCATACTCATACTGGGGTATGGTCCGTAACCAATCCCATACATAGGATATAGCTCGCAGCCATTCCTATGGGGAATGAGGATATAATTGCCCAATTACCACCACATATTAAAAAATATGCACTCCGAGTTTAACTCATTTCACCATCCAGAAAATTCTGACGCTGATGGATCTGTGGTCAGGGCAACTACATTATATGATATTACTTGATTAATTTAATGTTTTGCCATATTCTTTTAGCATCAAACAAGTTTCCAAACATCAATTATTTTAACAATTGCTACAAAGAATGTGTAATACTTTCATCAAGTACTGTTTAAATCTTTAATAAAACAATGAGATCTCAATCCCTCATCTTATCAAGAGCATTCTCATCCTTTCACAAACTCATCATCATGATTATAGAAAATGGGTATTCAAACCCTCCATTTATCAAGGAACACTTGTTACCACTTATCAGGTAACTAATACCTTCAGGTCATCTGACCAAGGTAAACATGATACCTGTTACACAAGTATCTCACATGGCTCACAAAGCCAATTTCATCTCTTGTTACCTTTCACTAGGCAATAAAGCATGTTATGGCTCACAAGGCCCATTAACAATAATAAATGAAACATCATAGCTCATACCTAGCTATACTCATCATCTCATGATACATGCATGGTTAATACACTCGATAACAGTTATATCAATTACATTTTAGCACCATGCTATACAAAGTAACACCACTTATACCCTTATTAGGGTTAGGGTTTCCCAATTCATATCAATCAGGGTTTCTCATCCCCTTACGCAAATTAGGGCTAGTTTCTCAAATTAGGGTTTTATAATACATAGCATCACCCTGGAATAGGGTTTCATATCACATTGCCCTGTATCAGGGTTTCACATTACATCATTACCTTGAATTAAGGTTTCTTATAACATTTCCCCTAAAATTAGGGTTTCATGTAGCTTTACCCAAAATTAGGGTTTTCTTGAAGCATTCCCTTAAATTAGGGTTAGAGCTCATCAACCTTCTCGATTAGGGTTTCATGATCTCATCAACATGGATCAATCCCTAATTACATATTTAATCCATGTTGAAAGTGTTGAGGATTACTCACTACATGATTATTACTCATGTATAAGTTCCTCTCTCTTTCATCCTCTCTAGGAGGTTAATTACTTTAATCTTGATTAGATTGAATCAATTTGAATGAAGAATTGACATAATGTATTAAGTCATTCTTCCATAAGCATCAAAGTTTAACCACTCTAAAGGTACTAATCACCTAAGTACTTTAGTGGTACAACCATTATAATCAATCTTGAGTTACTTTAATTGTACTCATTTAGTTCTGAGATCAATTGAACCTTCAACAATTTTGACTAATAGACCTTGAAATAGTTTGGACCCACACCTCCAAATGCTTTGAGAAGGTTTGGACCTTCAAACGGTCTGAGACCATTTAGACCTCCAAATGGTCTTGATCAACCTTTCAAATGGTCTTGACCAATTTTAAACCAAATCAACTCATTTGGTATTGAAACTGAATCAACCCATTCGGTCTTGAAACTGAATCAACCCATTCGGTCTTGAAACTGAATCATCAACCATTCGATCTTGAAACCGAATCACCCATTCGGTCTTAAAACTGAATCATCCATTCGGTCTTGAAGCTGAATCCATCCATTCGGTCTTGAAACCGAATCATCATCAATTGGGTCTAGGGTTTGCAATCAATGGACCCTCCATCATTGAAACCATCCATTAATTTGAACTATTGAAAGTACATCAGATTGGAGCCCTTGGATCTCCAACCATCCACCACAATCAACCATTGACCTCCAAACGGTCTTGAGACTGTTTGGGTCAATCAACCTTGAAATCGATTCCCTCAATTAGGGTTTCAATCAATTCAATCGATTAGGGCTTGCAATTGATGGATCATACATACATGTAATCTTTTAACATTCAATTAATTGGAACCATTGGATTATCATCCAACCACATCAGCATTTGACCTTCAAACGGTTTGAGTCCTCTTGACCTCAAATGGTCTTGAGACCGTTTGGTGTCAAACGGTCTTGAGACCGTTTGATCACCAAAAAGCAAAACCATTTGCACATGTTCTATGTTGAGATGTGTGGTTAAGATAACATCATCATCTTCAAGCTTGAAACCTTTGAAATCCATTGTGATTCTTGTAGTGAATTCAACAACCAATCAAAAGGAAATATGAAAGTAAAGGAGGAATCAACATATGATAAAGGAATGAAATCAATAACAATGTTTAAGGGTTCAAGTTATATAACCCGCCTTCAAAATTGAATCCAAGCTTAAAGATTCACGTCCTTGATTGTGAATGAAGATTTCTCAATTGTCCAAGGCCTGTTCTCAAGTCTTTGAGTGAAAAGAATGACCAAGGTTGAAGATTGAATGGAGAAAAGAAGAAATTAAGCATTGAATTTTGATTTCCACCATGAAATCAAGGTTGAAGATGACTATGGAGCTTACCTATAGGTTGGGGCATTTCCTCCTATTTCTCCTAAACTCCCTTGTGTTCAACCAAAGCAAGGAAAGAAAGAAGGGTCGAAAAAGCCTTTCATTTGAGTTGGAAATGAGATGTTTATAAGGGAATTTCAATGAGAGAGAAAGTGATATAATAATCTTTTAATTCCCTAAATTGGTGCCACATACTCCCCTAAATCCCTTGAATACGAATCCATCTCCCCCACCTTGTAATTCCTCTTCATTATCCATGAATTAAAATAAAGCAAATTAAGCACCTTAACTATTATAATAATAATATCCAAAATTGAGTGGATATTACTTTTTCTTTTACTAATGTGAGTGGACTCTCCACTCACTTTAGATATTTCGTGGCCTTTGCAAGTCACAAGGACGTCCATACTTATACAAATTCAACCATCTCATTTTTGGTTGAAGGGCACTTCCATTAATATATTTATTTTTGCATTAAATTGAATTAGGGTTTCAATTATGCTTAAATCTTGATTATTTTAATATCAAGATTCTCTCTCTTCCAAAGAGATTCAAATGAGATGACCCTCTGATTTTCTTGTCTCTATTTGATACCAAGAAATATTAGGGACTCTCTAGAAGTGGTATTTTGCATATTGAACCCTAGGTTTTGGGTAAATTGCACATTACACCAAAACTAGGTTTGAATGCACAAACATTGCTCAATAAGCTCTTTCTTGGTACTCAGGCTTCCACATGCCATACCTCTACATCATTTCACTCTTATGATGCTTCAATATTTGAGGAACATTTTATCATGTAACATTTGCAGGCTAACCCCTCAACTTGGGTAATTTGCACTTTAGTCCAAAATAAGCAAAACGATGTTTCAACATTATTAAAAAAGGACTAAAATCGAAACATAAGTTCCTATTGAGCCTTAATTACTTTTCAAAAGATAAGAGAAAGTATATAATTAACTTTATTAAGCAAAACATCTAGGGTTAAGGCATAACCCAGGTTAGGGATGTTATAGTTTAAGGGCTTGCTTTAAGCCATACAAAGACTTAACAAGTTTAAACACTTTGGATTCATTCCAATCTCCCAGAAAACCCTCATATTGTTCCATCTATATCTCCTCTTAAATATAACTATGTTAGAACATGGTCTTTGCATCCATATAATGGTTAGTGAGATTATAAATGAAAGCCAATGTTATAAGCACAAACTATACTCATGCGAGAAATAGAAGAATGTTTAATAAAATAGTTTATTATCTCCCTTTGTGTGTACTCCTTGGTAACCAAACTAGCCATGCACTCATTGATTGTCCCATATGTATTGAGTTACTTCTTAAAGATCCATTTACATCCAACTATAGATAAACTAGGAGGTGAATCATCAACTTCTAGGTCCAACTTGAGAGAATTGATTGAAATTCATTATTAATGGATTCTTTCCTAAATTTGTCTTTTGGGAATCCATATCTTGTTTGAAGGATAAATGATCATACTCAACATTGTAAGAGAGGAACTCACTTCAAAAGTCCCACCTCCTTCTAACGACTTTGAACTTATGATTAAAAATAGCAATTATCTACCATACCTCATTACCCAAGATTCATCCTCTCATACTCTGAGGTAATCTATCCTATTTTATTATAAACAAAACTTTTCTATTTTGGTTTCTATCATTTCACTTCTTTTCTTATGTAATTTTCTCCTTGATTTCAATACTAATTATAACCTAGTTTTATACACAAGGTAGCAAGGCAAAAAAATATGAGTTTATAATAGTTTCCCTTACATTAAGGAGTATTAATAATGATAAATAGTATACTTACATGTAATATAGTAGTATATCTCACTTACCCAACTGGGAAGTTTGTCGATTCATTATCTACATGTAAGGTGGTCAATGGTACTTCTGAACTCATAAAACTTAGCCACATGATCTGAGACAAAAAGTTAGTTATATATTTGATAATCCGGTCTTGTTATCGATTAGATAAATATTCAGGTTGGTTTTGTGTTCTCTGCCAACCAGCAGTCGATACTGGTTGTGCCTCAAGGAGCGAAGAAAGAAGACATTGAATTGATAGTCTGGCTTGTCGAGTCGACTTGTTGGTCAAATTGTAGAAAATGAGAGCAAAAATAAATTGACTGGCTCACCTGGCAGTCAACTGGGTGCACATTAGCTTGTAAACCTCTCTTATATACCAGTTGAATGATTTACCAACTAAGTTGACTGGTTAGGAATTCTTTTTGGAAGCCTTATCTTAGCCAACTATCCAACTAGACCAATGATTCGTTCTCTTCGACAATCGTCCCCTTACAATAGAATATACAATCTGCAACCTATTAAATGGTTCATCCATGAGTTTAAAGGTTAGGAATGTGACAGTAAAGATCTAGGATCTAGTCGGTTGATTGGATACCAAGTCGCTCGACTATGTATTTTTCCAACATGCAAACAAAGTGTCTCTAGGATATTGTATCTGTAATTTGTGGGACTAGGTGTAAAATACATAAGGGTTTTTCTATTGGTATGTATGCCCAAAGAGACAATAATATGATGATTGTAGTGGCATAATTAGTAAATGATTTGAATAATAATAAAAGTAATCTTCTATTTATTTTATTTTATTCAGTTATGAGATAATGACGTAACAAAATAAATGTCTAAAGAGTGATATTACTCAATGGCGTATGCCTTTGGGTCTAGGACTTGAGCAATGAGATAATATTGATGTTAAGAGTATATACATTCTTGTTATGTCCCTAGTCGGATGTTATTGTGGAAGAAAGCTAGACAGTATTAACACATAAGACTAGAATATGTATTGTTAATGACAGAATCTCATTAGTCATGATATGTGATATCAAACCAAACACATAGATACTTGTGAGAGAACTATATTAGACAGACCCACCTTGAGAAGTTATACATTGAGACCATAGAATGGTAGTTAGAATCAACTCTCATAGTGATGGTGGTAATTGTGGTTCTTAGATTCAAAATCACTACACTCATCACATGTTTGATGTACTTTGTCGTCATCAAACGTGACCTTGAATAAGGGTTGCTATAAAGGTGATGCTCAAATGTATTATAACACATGGGGAATGACTATGAGTGATGTATATGAGATTTTTTCCCTCCTACAGGAGTTTGATATCTCAGTCACTTGATAAGCAAGACTGAGAAAAGCATTGCCAATTGCATTGTAATAAATATAGGATGTTGAATTAACATATATCTCAGACAGTCTGCTCAAGTTCAAGGAACATGGATTGAGAGTGAAGAGGATGATGATTCCATGTCTTGATCTCAATCTAGATATTAGAGACAAATAAACTATACAATCACTATAACACCAATGGAGGATTGTAGGTTGAAGTTGTTCTCCAACTTTACGAATTACGTGGATAGCAATGATGTCTTACTAGATACCAATCATTGCTTGTGATTTCATAAATAAGTTATGGGCATTCATTGCCAATGTAACCTGGATCCTATAGGGTCACACATAGGAATGTACTTGGAATAGGAGTTTATTCATAAATGATGTTTAACATTGATTACCAAAGTGTTAGGTATTTAATTTAAATAACATTGGCAATTTGCACTCTAAAATGACCGTTTCAGCAAGTGAACCGATCGGCTCAGGTGCATGAACCGATCAGTTCAGGTTGTAAAACGACCATTTGGTTGATGAATTCAATTTGATCAAGGATTGATGTTGACGTCATGTTATGCATTAATTGAATATTAATTTCCAAAATAATTGTGAACAGGAAACATATTGAAATGACTAGTTCAAGTGTTGAACCAATCGTCTCATGTGTGAACCAACCAGTTCACTGATGAACCTACCGGTTTGATGTTCGTAGGTTCTAAAAAATTCATAAAATTCCATCACTTCGACTCCTAGAATGGCTTAAAACTATGATACTGACCCTCCTATAAATATATGGGTATTGGGGGCTTCTCAGACACAACAATAAACTTGGACAATTGTTGTCTTCTCTGATTGTGGTAACCAAGAGAGCCCGAGAAAGTTATACCCGTCAAGGGAGGAACAACAAGGGAGAGACAATTGAGAGAGCAAGTCGATGCTAACATATTGACTAGAAGGGGCGACTCCATCTTGTTTGTTCATCTACAAGTTCCTAGTGGTCCGAGTGGACTACTACAAAGGCGAGGAGGAATTTGCCCTGCTAGGAGGACGCCATCAATTGCCGCCTATGGTATCCGACCAGGAGGCCGACGATGACAACCGTCTAGATGCAACTCAAGGAAGTAGCATGTTGTAGCAAGGGATAGTCGTTGGACTTTCTCTAGGACTAGGTATATACCTGGCAACCCTCTTTCCGATCTCATAGTTGTTGATGCGATCTACTATTAAAAGCAGAATATGGCAAGTAATATTTCCATTGCCATATCTAATGACATATCTAATGCAAAAGTTGTCTGCCTAAATAGTCAAGTTGTGGGTGATCAGTCAAAGCTGACTCATGATTTGATGAAATATGGATCTTGACTCACTCAAAGATTGTACGACACAATCTTCCAAATTGATAAGTGAGGATTGTCAATTTGGACAAAATAGTGAGGACAATAATTGTTGGTATGTATGCCCAGAGAACCAATCATATGATGATTATAATGACATAATATGTAAATGATTTGATTAATAAATAAAGGAAAACTTCCAATTTATTTTGTTTAATTCAGTTATGAGATTAATGATGTAACATTATAAATATCTAGATGTTTACTCAATGACGTATGTTTTGAAATACAATATTGAACGATGTGACCATATGGATATTAATAATATACATAAACATTCTCATTATGTCCTTGATTGGTTGTTATTGTAGAAGGTTGATAAGATTTAGAGTGTGAGTTGGTGGATGACAAAATCTTATTAGTCATGATATGTCAATATCAAACCAAACACACATATGCATATTAGAGAACATAAAATATGAGAAATGGCTTGAGGCCATGTGATTTGTATTGACAAAATCATACATACATTTCATCATCATCAACAACAACAACAACAAATCTTATACATACATGACGTGTTCCCCGTGAGTTCTAGTAGACACCTTATGAAGAGTTGGGCCGTGGTGCAACGAAGTGATGATCAAAAGACAGTTGGATCTTGTCTACCTAACGCAACACCTTATGAAGAGTTGGGCCGTGGTGCAACGAAGTGATGATCAAAAGACAGTTGGATCTTGTCTACCTAACGCAACACCTTATGAAGAGTTGGGCCGTGGTGCAACGAAATGATGATCAAAAGACAGTTGGATCTTGTCTACCTAACGCAAGCAACCTGAGTTGGAGACCCGTGCTGCGGCGTGCGTGCCGTGTCAGCTACGGTGGGCACGCCACAAGGAGGAGTGATTGATTGAATATATAGCTTGGACTCGTATGTAATTTTGTATTCCTCTTATGTTATGATTATGCGTGGTAATAATAATTTGCACGGACTTTGAAGTAGCGCGGGGTCCTCCAGTCCAGTCCTGCATACTGCCCCGAATATGGACGAAAGAGGCAAGCGAAACGTGGATTGCACCGTATGACTATGGATCTCTGACTTTACGACTGTAGCAGTAGACGACCAACCGGTCGACGACACCATTGCCGGCGCCATCCATGGCACTGTGTAGCGGATGCAATCAGGGAGCCGAAATTTGCGATGGCGAATTGCTCTGTATATTTACAGGGGAACGAACACATACCGTGAACATGAACAGAGCGCAGCGCAGGTAACGACAGAGAGGTTGCAATCTACCGGAAGATGCTATAGTATGATCTGGAATAAAATTTCTAAAAAGAGTATCGTCGAGTTATAATGAATTTTCCGTATTCAACATATACACTCTACCATGGATGGATGTGGCGGTAAGGAATAAATGGCAGAAAACCGTGCCCAGCCGGCCGGAGAAAGGAAAAACTTATGTTAAAAGGAGAGACGAGCCGTGTGAAACGCTGGATGGACATCGAATGGATGATGATTGGCAGCATAGGCGCTTAGCTCACCGCGCGCGTTCTGCAGCAGGTCCAGGCAACAGCCTCCAACTCCGTAATTGAACGAGGTAGCTAGCGACGAAGGTGTGTCCATGCTCTATGCACCTTGCGTGTCCCGCAGGAGATCGGCGGCATGACGTTCGTACGCATGCAGCTGTCAGCTGATTGATGAACCAACCGGAGGAGGCGTTTCAAGCGCCTACTACGGCGTGCCAACGACGACGGCGAGGATGATCGACCGAACGATCGATCAGTGGTGCAGCGGGTTGGGGCCCGTAGGAACAAACCTGGCCTCCGCCGCGTACCAGCTCGCCTTACCAGTGACCTTTCCAGGAACAGTGGAACGCCGCTTCCTCCTCCCCCTCCTCTTATGTCGCCCTCCAGCTAGCCGCTGGTGCGGCCTGTGCCGGCGCTCATACACGTCGAGTCGTGTGTTGGAAGTAGAGAGCTGGCCTTCAGTAAGGTAGCTTGTGGAAACGAGAAGCTGCAGCCTCCGGCCATGCCAGTAGGAGGAAGAGGCTGCTGTTCCGGACGTCGCAGCTCCTGGCTCTCGACCTGCTGCGTGGCTCTCACTGCTCCCTTGGTCGGCACTGCCGATGAACCCACTCCGTTGCCCGTCCGCGGTCTGGAGGTGGAAGAGTAGGAAGAGGAAGAAGAGAGTCCCGGGGAAGAGTAGCCTCAACAGTACCGCGGGTCGGTAGTGCCCACGCTGGGATCCGGCGATCATGGTAGAGGCAGAGAAGGAAGTGGTGGGTGCGTGCGTTTGTGTGGGAAGATATCAGTGCTATCACGGGTGACGGTGGAGGTTTAACGGGCCTGGGTGGATGGGGAAGGGTTTAACTCTGCTGCTGCTGCTGCAGTACAAAGTCCTCTCTTGCGTTGACGGTGAACGGATCCCAGGCAGGGGTCTCTACTCTCTCGAGTTATGCAACGACTATAACGAGAGTCGAGTGTACGTACATACGCGGATGGCACCTGGATTAAGGAGAACATTGAGATCTGAGGTGTTGCTTGCGTACGAGTCAAATGCTTATTTTATTGAACCCAGCTAACCCGGCTGGCAACTAGTGTGTGCGAGTAGAGGCATCTTTCTTTTAATTTCTATACCGTGTGGCCTTTCTTTTTATGCGGTCTTAGTAATGGCGACGCAACCACCGGCAGCGCCCGTGCCTCCTCCGCTTTGTACTCCAATGCACTCAAAACACCTTCTGCCCGCAATGCCGCTACCTTTGCCGGGTGGGTGGGTATGTGCTCCGCGGCTGACTGACTGCTCATGGCTGTCAATGATCCCGTGGAGTTGAAGGTACGGGCCACCCGAGGGGAGAAGAGAGCCTACCACTAAAGGTAGGCCTCGGCACACCACATTATGTAAAATCAGATTATGTTGGTATATATACTCGTATTCTAATTAACTACTTTGAAATAATATAATCATACAGACGAGAGATGCGTATAAACTTACATTAAATATGATCCAAAGATGTACCACACTTTTCTTATTGTTCATTGTAATAGTTTGTGTATATTTGAATCAATAATAACGAGTTGCATAAATTCTAGAAACAATTAATTAGACGATTTTTTCAGACGTACGTTTGGTTGAAGGCACTTTACGGACGTGGTTACCTATGGTGTGATTACGCCTTCTCAGGATTCTATGTTCATTTGCATAAAGACCAGCACTCGTAACTAGAACGGTGGTGAGGAGAATGGGATCAAGATGGAGGTTTAGCTGTTGTTGACGGACTTGTGGAGTCGGATCAATACTAAAAACAAATACAAATTCAAAGCAGTAGGTGATCTTGTGTTTGGTAACAGCGATTACGAGCGATTGCAACATGTCCATTCTTGCCTTATTGCTGCCCGGGCAATCACATCACTTCACCAAATGGAACATTAGTGGTTTGACCAACTGGGGCGATGCGAACGAGCGGCTTGGGGGTCTCTAGACGCCGCCATCCTTGCTTGCCGCTGCTACAAGCGTATTAATGTCTCCTAATGCCTTTTACTCTCGACCATCTAAAATGTCTCGTCTTGTTGACATTTCCATCTCTTCCATCGACAACTTCCTGTTGTTAGTCATGATATATATGCTCTCATGAAAAGATTGGAAACGGGGAGCTATCAATCACGCATGTCCACGTACGTAGTAGCCATCCATGGTGCGTTCGAGGATTCTAGGTCACTTGCTGTTTCTCTCCAGTCCATGGCATGCAGCACCCATCTGGCTTCATGGTTACCAGCGTCTTCACTGCACCGCTTTCCCTTGTCCATCACCAGGCAGCTCCCAAGTGCTTCCTGCATCTTGCCGTGGCCTGGGGCGGTGGTGGATGCAGCACGCCTTGCTCCTCTGATGCCAGTGCACCGTTCCAGTTTTTTGATCGCCCACAGCTGGGTGTCACCACGCCCTCTGCATGCCTCATATGCTCTCACCGACCATTTGCTTTTTAAGTTACAGTTAGCTCCTGGGGACGTGGACCACCCCCACCAGTCGCGCCGACCCAACTGCTCCTTCCTCCATCCATCCTGCGGTCCCCTGCTCCACCATTCACGGTGCCAGCAACTGCTCCATGTCATCAAGTGCCCACGGACCACAAAGGTGGAAATATGCACTAGTCCTCACTTCATGGAAATAAGCACAGTTGCTTTTAGGTATTTATTACCAGTATAGGAGCAATTGGATCTTAATTCCACAAATACCCCAATTTTGACAATGAAAACGCCAACTAAAATGGAGCTTTACATTCAAATCATCAAGTTGAAAAATGTCAAACTAATTGCCGTTTTCTCTTAGAACTAGGCTATTTTTGGAAATCAAGTCTGATTAATGTTGTACTAGTAAACAAACTAAAGAAAACCGTGCCATTTGAGTTTTTTTCTCTTTTTTTTTAAAGAGAAAATAAGAGCACTGGGAATCGAACCCAATTCACACACAAGGCGAGGGTTGTAACACCTATGCTGATCCAACAAGTTAGAGATTCGTTTCTAAAATATGTTCGGGGTCTGTCAGACAGCCTCACATCATAGAAGATGATCAATCAACCCTTAAAAGAAATATGACGACAAGTATAATGATAAGGAAAGAAACATAAGAATTAAAAACAAACAACAACTAAGAGTATTAGAGTATGATTATCTCACTAATTCCTAAGTAGATTTCAAGGAAATTGGGTAAAATGATTAATGACTCATAAAAGTAGAAGTTAGAAATCATTAATACATAACGTACCTAGGATCCCAAAAGAAATTCCATGATAATCATGCACTAATGATGATGGTATAACATAAGAAATTCCTAGACTCTTTGAGATAGCTTTATAGGTTGTTTGTTGTTCTCTATCCTTGCTTAACTTTTCAGAGGCAAAATTCTTTTCAGGGATTTATGGTTGTCAGACCATGAACCTAGTTTTACCCTAGTTTTTCTCTAATCTTTATTATTTATCATAATTATGTGTTTTGTTAATATTTGATACCAATTGATTAAGTGATATCTCTCACTTGGTTCAATTTGCACATTGATTGTTCAAGTTTCAAATTTCGTTACAAGTTGTGGACAAAATTGTAAATTAAATATAGTATGGGGACCTAAGTGCAAATTATGTATAAAATATTCAAACATGTGTTTTACTTCATATTCATACATGCTTGAGCCTTAAAATAAATTAGTTAAAAGATGACGCTAACTAGACTTCAATTGGACAGTGTTTACCTTGATCTTGTAATTAGATGTACATTTGTGGACTGGTTTGCAATTTCACCATAATTGAGAGTTTAACTCAAAATTTAATTACATTTTATAAGTCTACATATGTTTCAAAATTTTCGTACAAAATTTTATAGAATTTGAACCTTGTTTGAGTGACTATAAACTAAGGATGTGGAATATACATGATTTGGAGTCTTTTGCTAAAACAAAGAGAGTGTGAGGGTAGAGAAGTCTTTTTCTATATGGTTGTATATGATACCTTTGGATTCTGAACCTTTCTATTCATGGACCCTTTTGACTACCTGGGAGAGTTTTGGAATGAGCTTGGAGGAAGAGAGACAACCATGGCTTGGGGGAAAGTCATCCATATATGCTTTTGTTGATGCATATTGAAGAATCAAGACTTTTTGGATGCTCCTTGGATAGATAACATCATCCCGTACTCAAATCATGTAAGATGATTCTTCTTCTTTGTCCCCCTTTCTGTTCTCTCCTTCTTCTTCTTCTTCCTTGGGCTAAAATCCATGGATTTCCATGGTGTTTCTTGCTCCAAACAACTAAATCACACTCTTGTATCCTCTTTTGCCCAAGATTGACCCTATATATTAAATAAAGGAACTCCTTTGGGACCTTTGGAGGGCTGTCTATGAACTACGATTATGAGTTCATGGATTCTAGAGGTGGAGCTTGAGGTAATCTTTCATGGAGGCTCATCAGCTTGGGGAAGGAGCTTGTATATGCTTATATGTGTATGCATATCTATGCATATTGATTATCAAGATTTCATGGGACATCCCAAGCTTGTTGGCTTTGTTTCTAGCCTTGAACTTGTAAGATCATGTCTTTCTTCTCTCTTTTTCTTGCTGTTATTTACTTCTTCTTCCTCTTGGCCAAATCCCATGGTCATCCATGGTGGTTTTAGCTTCCTAGAGCTAAAAAATTAGAATTATGATTTTAGCTTCCTAGAGCTAAAAAATTAGAATCCATGAGGGATTTATGGTTGTGAGACCATGAACCTAGTTTTACCCTATTTTTTCTCTAATCTTTATTATTTATCATAATTATGTGTTTTATTAATATTTGATACCAACTGATTATGTAATGTCTCTCATTTGGTTCAATTTGCACATTGATTGTTCTAGTTTCAAATTTCGTTACAAGTTGTGGAAAAAATTGCAAATTAAATATAATATGGGGACCTAATTGCAAATTATGTATAAAATATTCAAATATGTGTTTTACTTCATATTCATACATGTTTGAGCCTTAAAATAAATTAGTTAAAAGATGACGCTAACTACACTTCAATTGGACAGTGTTTACCTTGATCTTTGTAATTAGATGTACATTTGTGGACTGGTTTGCAATTTCACCATAATTGAGAGTTTAACTCGAAATTTAATTACATTTTATAAGTCTACATATGTTTCAAAATGTGTGTATGAAATTTTATAGAATTTGAACCTTGTTTGAGTGACTATAAACCAAGGATGTGGAATATACATGATTTGGAGTCTTTTGCTAAAACAAAGAGAGTGAGAGGGTAGATAAGTCTTTTTCTATATGGTTGTATATGAGACCCTTGAATTCTTAACCTTTCTATTCATGGACCCTTTTGACTACCTGGGAGAGTTTTGGAACGATCTTGGAGGAAGAGAGACAACCATAGCTTGGGGGAAAGTCATCCATATATGCTTTTGTTGATGCATATTGAAGAATCAAGACTTTTTGGATGCTCCTTGGATAGATAACATCATACCGTACTCAAATCATGTAAGATGATTCTTCTTCTTTGTCCCCCTTTATGTTCTCTCCTTCTTCTTCTTCCTTGGGCTAAAATCCATGGATTTCCATGGTGTTTCTTGCTCCAAACAACTAAATCACACTCTTGTATCCTCTTTTTCCCAAGATTGACCCTATATCTTAAATAAAGGAACTCCTTTGGGACCTTTGGAGGGCTGTCTATGAACTACGGTTATGAGTTCATGGATTCTATAGGTGGAGCTTGAGGTAATCTTTCATGGAGGCTCATCAGCTTGGGGAAGGAGCTTGTATATGCTTATATGTGTATGCATATCTATGCATATTGATTATCAAGATTTCATGGGACATCCCAAGCTTGTTGGCTTTGTTTCTAGCCTTGAACTTGTAAGATCATGTCTTTCTTCTCTCTTTTTCTTGCTGTTATTTACTTCTTCTTCCTCTTGGCCAAATCCCATGGTCATCCATGGTGGTTTTAGCTTCATAGAGCTAAAAATCCCACCTTTTCTCTCTCTTTGACCTAGGTGAGAATAGATCTAGCTAGATTGAGCCTAGATGGATCTTTGGGAGGTTTATGGTTATGTTTTATGGCTGATACATGTGAACTGGAAGAGGAGGATCCTTACCAAATGTTTTGCAGGTGGGTTACTTACTCTTACCTTGATTTAAGCATGCATTCATAGCCTAACAAAGAAATGCTTGAATCTCACCTTACATACCTAGATCTTGCTCTATATTATTAAATGTATGACTATTGTAGATTGGTTTGCATCCCTATGTAATAATATCTAAACTTCTTGCTTATCTTTATGTTCTAGTACTGATCCATAATGCGAATAAATGTCTTCTTGCAGCCTTATGGTTGAAAATTAGAATTATATGTAGTTTTTCCCTAAAAATGACTCATGTATAGCTTTTGGGATACCATAATAATGAAAAACCAAAATATGTGATGTTTATTTCCCTATGGGAGATCATCTACACTGTATAAAATGTGATTCTACATTTTTCATAGTTCTGAAAACATATTAAAGATATGTCATATACGTAGAAGTAGCTCATCTAGACTTCAAAATGACATATATGTGTTTAATTTTTTTTAACCATAACTTGCTCGTATTTTTGAATTTGATCATGAAATTTCGTGTGGTGTTTCATGTCTCTAATATGAATAGAAGTCTGCTTCTGGTGGTGAAAATTAAGACTTAATAATGTTGAACTTCTTTATGGTCAAAAATGATATTTTGTGCATTAAATGGGTACCTTAAAGGATGTTATGAATATTCTTTGACTCATGAGTTTATATACATAAACATTATTTTGATATACTCTTAGAATTGATACAACCTTTGAAAGTTAATCTGAAGTTACTTTATGGACTTGATATTGATATGGCCTAAATGGTTATTGAACCTTTTCATGATATTTGTGTACCCTAATGGGTGGTTGGACATATATTCTTAGGATAATTTACATCATCCAAATATATCTATGTTCATACTAAGTTAAAATGAAAATGAAGAAAATCTATTTACATGCATAACTACTGATTATGGGATCATATCTATAAAGTAAACATGAAGTGATTTGGGGGTTTACAAATCAAACATGAACTGTATGTAACTAAGAGCAACTTTAATTGAAATATTCTACCAAATGGAATATCTCATCATCTAAAATTAATATCTATGATTCTATTCTCTTATATTCCTAAAATTATAAGAATGTGTATAGTGTGACCTTATATGATGTATTTTAGCTACGAGATTTAGAAGTAGTCTTGATGTCTTTAGGCTTTTGCCCTGAAGGCAATGATGTGGGTACCATCATGGGGAAAATAGAAGGATCTGATGGTTAGAGTTTAAACCATGATTGGACATAATTGCATTAGTTGAAAATAAGAAATATTATCATGTAATTAATATAGAGTTCTACATGGTCATCTATGTTGATACACTTGTTGGGTTTTGTGGAGAAAACATGTGTGGTGGAAGCAACAAAAATTCCGCGCAATCCAAAATAGGATCTCGTCGACAGCAGCGTATTCACAAAGAGTGTTTGTAGGATATACCTTATCGTGGAGCAAGTCTGATGATGTCCCGCTGCATGATGATGTGCAATGATGCTTGCCTACATGGATGGAGCTTCTCTCCCATTCATTAAGTGCGTCGTAGGAAGATCCATCGATGCTCCTTTCGTGCGGTGATGTACGCCACTCGTAGCGTGTACAGATGGTCGTAGTTGTCCTCTAAATACAGGCATCTCAGCATCTGTATCTCTACTTCATTCACGCTGATGGACTGGAACTCCACATCATGCTTCCTAAGCCGGAAGGAAGGAGTCGTCTCTGTGCGGCGGCGTGCTAGCGTCACAGTGCTCTCCTTTCTCTCCTGAGGACGGTGACAACTAGGGTGTAATACCCATGACATGGGTTATGTCTTAATCCTAGGAGTTTTGGCTTAAGTAATATACTTACAAGATAATTCTAATCTTTTGAGAAGTAATTAAGACTTCTAGTGAAGTTTGTTTTCAAGTTTGAGCTTAATTGTGAACTAATTGTGCATTATATGGAAGTCTGAGTGAAAAGTGCAATTTACCCAAGATGAAGGGTTATATTGCAAAATTTCACATATGGAATGTGTTATAAGTGTTTAAGTATAATAAGAAATAGAATGATTCTAAGTGGTGGCTTGTGGAAAGCCTAAATCCCAAGTTATAACTTGTTTGAATAATGCTAGTGATGTGTGCACCAATTTTGGTACAATTTATAATTTACCCAATAAATAGGGTTGAAATGCAAAATCACCACCTCTAGTGTGACCCTACTTGCTCTATGTATCTTTGGGAGGAAAGAAAAATAAGGGGGCACTATGTTTGAATCACCTTTGAATGGTGATACTCTTGGTAATGAAGGACCAAGAATGAGTTGAAGGCAAGAGCCTTATATATGTTGTATCGAGTTGTAGACTTGATATAAGGAGCTCTATCAACCAAGGAGCCAAAGTAGGAGCCTCATATCGGTTTTTTGAAGCCTTGTCAAAGGCCATGATGGGTAGAGCACCTCAAGGAGGTGGCTCATGTCGAGTTGCAAAGCTCCTCACAAAAAGTGTATCGGGTTGCTTATTTAATGAGATAAAGATGATATAACTTGCCCAACAAGATAAGGGCTGAGATATTGTCTCTAGGTTATCCCCAAGACTTTTGCATGGCAATATATACATGTGTTCATGCATGTCCACATGTCAACTATGCATGGCCACGTGTCATCTAGTAGCTTAAGGTGAAGACACCTCTTATATGCTTTATCTCATGAAACCAAGTATATATACTTCACCTTGCACCAACTTATGAAAATTTACGATCCTGATAACCACTCCCCTTGGAGATATCATGCAAAGACCCTTAGGTATCGTGAAAAGCAGCTCAAGGAGCTAGGAAATCTTGAGCACCAAGCTTTAGGTAAGCTTTGGTCATCTTCAACCTTGGTTGAAGTAGGATATCGGGTTGTGAATATTCCTTTCTTTTCTTCTTCACCAAGTGCTTAACTATGGTGATCTCTTATCCATGGAGGAGTTGTGAACGAGCCCTGGACCTTAGAGAAGTTCTTCTTCAACCTTATGATGTGAAACTTTGGAGCTTGGAGCCTTGGATTTGATCACAAGGAGGGTTAGATAACTTGAACCCTATCATGTTATTATTCATCACCTAAATTGCTATGCTTAAATGAACTACTTTTAATTCCGAAATCTTCTAAAATAATTGATGAAATTATGAGTTCTAGTAGTTTCTTAGACATGTGGCCATGAAATTTAACTATTATAATGGAGGTCTAGAGCTTGAAGAAGACGGTATCACTTTATAAAGTGATATCGGGTTCAAGCATACACATAAGTAGCTCTAACCCGATATGGGTATTATACTTGCATCACTTGCACGATATGCTTGTGAGATTACATCCCCTTGCATGATATGGAGATGAAGCTACTATCTTGGCACATGATATGGTGTTAACCATAACCCTTTGTACGACAGGGAGGCAAGTAAGGTCTCCATGCACGATATAGTGTCAAGTAGGCACTTCAAGGAATTTGATATGTTGAAACTCTAATTTGAGTAACCCGATATGAGTGGAGGTAATAAGTATTTCTTGCCCGATATAATCATGTAATTATACACTTGTGCATGATATCATGAAGCACACATTTGGTGCACAGTATGAATAAATGAATAAAATACTTTTGCACGATATCAAGATGGATTCAAGAACAAACTGTAACCCGATATGGTTGGAATACATCTACCCAATATAAAACCCTAGATAGGGTTAACCTGATATGAAGATGGATGCTAGCTCATACACGATATGAGTCATGCTTGTTGCACGATATGAGAGATATCTATTTATCCTTATGAATGATACAAATCTAGACTACACCTCTTATACGATATAGGAGTGGTGAACACTCTAATCAATATAGAGTTGGAAACCCAAGATGATGGGTGAACTGAGATGAGTGGTGGATGATACCACATGTATGAGATGAATGATATCTCTAGATTGATAAGGAATAGCACCTACTTTTATCTTGCGAATTATATGAAGTTCAAACTCATACTTCATGCACGATATGGCATGATGTAACTAATTAAGTGGAAAACCCTAGATGAGGGATTGAAGCCCGATATACCCTAGCCCTAGTAAAATGGGTTGTGGTATGAGAATTCAATAAGACATTTAGAATGTCATGAAACTATATGATGAGGTTGATCCTTGAAGGAATGAAGGGATCATGAGTTTATGGGTTTACCTAACATGGTAACCTGATATGATACCCGATATGGATGCCTGATATGATACTCGATATGGATGCCCGATATGATACCTGATATGGATGCCCGATATGATACTCGATATGGATGCCTGATATGATACCCGATATGGATGCCCGATATGTTACCCATTATGGATCCCCGATATGGGGCATATCTTATGCTCAATATGGCACTAAACACAAAACTTATACCCGATATGGGGTCAAGCATCTAGCTCATACCTGATACAAAACTAATCTGAAGTAATAAGATCTAAGTGATAGTCCATCTGATGTGAGTACACAATATGGTGATTAGGGTTTACACCCTCAAAATGTGACATGGTGATGTGGTTATACCACATGCCAGTATGAATATATGACATACAATAAAGGATGTGGTTTAAAGTATAATATAACAACACACACATCTTGATACCAATATGGAAGTGACACTTCAATCATGTGTGATTGATTGAGTGACATATGTTGAACATGGTGTTAAATGAAAGATAATGTGAATTGTTAATGATGGACTAATATTCCTTAAAGAGGAGGATTGAATCAAAAGTATGATGTATTCGATATCCTAGTAAGGATGAGAGAGAAACACATGCTTGTGTTGTTAATCATTTAATGATAAATGATGAGAAAATATATAAGTATGATTGAATACTTATGATATCAATGTATTCTCCTAGATGTGTGGAGCAATGAATTAGGGTTTGGATTAATAATATGTACATGAAACCCTTTTTGGTTATAAAGGGAAACCTAACCCTAATGATGGGAAGGTTGTATTTCTCTTATTACATGAGCCTTGTGAGGCATGTTAAATACTTGTATAACAAGTATAATGATTAATGGCCTTGTGAGCCATACGAATAAGTTGTTTCCTAGTGAGAGGTGACAAGACATGTAATGGCCTTGTGATCCATATGAATAAGTTGTCGCCTAGTAAGAGGTGACAAGATGTGTAATGGCCTTGTGAGCCATATGAATAAGTTTTCGCCTAGTGAGAGGTGAAAAGATGTATAATGACCTTATGAGCCATATGAATAAGTTGTTTCCTAGTGAGAGGTGACAAGATGTGTAATGGCCTTGTGAGCCATATGGAATACTCGTACAACAAGTAAAATGAATGCCTGGGTCTGAGGACCTAGAGGTAATGATTATCTGTTATATAAATAACAATGTTGTGTGATGATCCAAGGGTTTGAATACCCAGATCCAGTAATCATGATAATGATGAT
Organism: Alisma plantago-aquatica; assembly: GCA_963693085.1. Lineage (NCBI taxonomy): Eukaryota > Viridiplantae > Streptophyta > Magnoliopsida > Alismatales > Alismataceae > Alisma > Alisma plantago-aquatica. The sequence goes on from OY856410.1 coordinate 815,424,194, forward strand.
GTGAAGGGATGAGAATTCTCAGTAATGTGATAAGGGACTGAGATCCCAAGTATCATGTGTTTTAAAGAATTGAAAAGTACGTGATAAATGTATTACACCTTTCTTTGTAGCATTTGTTGTGATTAATAATGATAACTTGTTTGATGCTAAAAGAATGCTATAATACATATAATACTGTTGGATCAATGGGCTCTAGAGGGGGGGTGAATAGAGCTACACACACTTCACAAAATCAATTAGACCACCAATTTAAATTTAGTGCAGAAACTAAACCAAACAAAAATTTGATGTCCTAATCTAGCATTCAAAGCAAGGATAAGAGACAAGGAGTAGCTAGCACTTGGACATGTGATTTAGAGTGGTTCCACGTCCTAAACTTAGGAGCGATGTCAGTCCACTACCTAGAGTTGGTTAGACTCTAGGATTTGCAACTTGGTTCTCTTATATATCACAATAAGATTACAAGATACATAAACCACACAACCAAGGACTTAATATCTCAAGCTAAGATCTTCTACCTTTCCAAGGACTTACCCAAGAAGTAAGAGTCTTCAACCTTCTTCAAAGGACTTACCCACTCTTACCTTAGTCTTTAGCCTTGCAGGATTTACCTATCTCACTTGAGCTTTGCCTTGTACCTCTCCTTCTCTTGTAGAGCTTCTCCACGTTTCTCCTTCACCAGGGGATCTGGAGCAGCAAGCTATCTTCACTCTTGAAGAACAACCATCATCTTCACCTTCACTCGGGGAAGAGCATCAGCAACCTCTCTTTCACTTGGAGAAGCAGCTTCAATCAATCTTCAAAGGGAATAGGAGGTAGGAAGAGGGAAAGGAGAGTTGTACATCATACAAGGGATAGCTCTCATACACATGGACCTAACTCACTCATAACTCATGAATTTATCTTGAAGGTAGAGAGAGAAAGGGGCTCAAGGGATTGGAACACTCTCAACTATGCTAGAACCAAGTTTGCAATGGAAGAGCAGCTTGGAATGAACTCCAAGGGGTTCTATTTATAGTTGAGGGTGTCCCTTTAAGTTGTGGGACACTTGGATACAAAAATAGCCATTTTTTGTTCAAGAAAACGACTCTATTTTTGCCCAAAACACTTCACCAACGGTCACATCACTTTTTCTACAAATTTCGTACAGTGCAATCGGTCGAGTTTCAATGGGGGTAACTTGACTGATCAAGTAAAAGACAAAGCTGATATTCAAATGATCAGTCGAGTTTGTCCTTACAAAACTAGGCCGACCATTTAAACTCAAAATGGTCAGTGACCTGATCAGTCGAGTTTTGTGCAAGAACAACTCGACCGATGCAATCTTCAGAAAATCGACCAAGGATTGATCGGTCGAGTTTCAAGCCAGGGAAACTCGACCGACCAAGTGCCTGTAATCAATTTTCTAATTTGCATTTAAAGTGATTAGCACTTGGTGAATTTTTTCCCAAACATTGTTCTCTTCTAAGTTACAAGTCAATTCATCATTACAAGTGATTACATAGATGTTCTAAGGTCATTTACATAGAAATCCCAAAATGCACACTTGTAGCCATTTTGACTTGAACTTGACCCATTCTAGGGCTTTGTATATTAGATCCTTTTCATGTACCTAATGCCTGCAAACAATCTTAAACACACATATTAGATACATATTAGTGGAATGGTAAGTCATTATCAAAATATAGGTAATGTATAACCTCTAGGTCAACAAATACATCATTAGGAACTATAAAACATTGCCCTGACCATAGATCCATCAATGTCAGAATTTGCTGAATGGTGAAATGGATTCCCCGCGGCATAACCCGGAATGCATATTTTTGAATATTTGGAGCATGGAGCCTAAGTGTTCATGACTCAATAATGTCATAAGAATGTCTCAATAAGAGCACAGTGAACTGACCCGTGGCTCAGAGCATGGTGCCCTTGTGACCATGGCTCAAGAGCATGGTGCCTATGTGACCATGGCTCAGAGTATGATTCCTATGTGACCATAACTCAATAAATGGGGATGGTTTTTGTAGATGTTCCCCTAAGAGAGCACAGTTGACATTGTAGATATGAGCAAAGAGGCCTAGTACCATGGCAAGCTCTTTTGTAGTGACACGAGATGTCCTGCCAGCAGATGACATGAGATGTCTTACTGAATCCTGTGTGGTCTCGTACTGACCGAGACAGCCGAGGTCATGGCTACCGACTCTCCCATTGACCTTGTATGATACCGACTTGTGAGAAGTTTGTGGTCGGTTGGATATGAATGGGGTATACTTCATCTCCTCATGGCATGAGTGTGATTGTAAAATATGTTCAGTCGTGTACCATATCTACTTAAGGATTGAATACGGAAAACATTGTTTGATGCACAATACAGTTATACATCTTAGTTGATAGATGTTATTTATGTTTCTTTACATTCCTTGCAAAGCAGATAGATGATTTATCAAATCTACCATAGGTAGATGCAATGTCCTCCTTAAGAAAGGAGATTATCTTATTATGTTCATACAATGATTAATCCTTCTTGTTAAATATAAAAGAACCGCTACTCAGTTTTATAATGTTTATCTGCAATAATAATATGGTCGGTGGAGAGTTATATCTCTCGCTGGGATAATTGTCTCACCCTGTGGGATCCACAATTTTTAGGTGGACAAGCACGAAGCGGTGGGGATCTTTCTACAGAGGAGGAACAACAGTTGGGGCAGCAGTAACAACTCAGGTTGAGTGTATTGTCTGTCGTGTCTTGTAGATAGAAGTCTTATATGTCATCTATGTACTCTCAGGTCCTTGGAGTTGGTTCGTAATGGTTCCATGAACAATATGAGATTTTGGCTTGTATGCCTCGAAGTTTTATGTTGCTCTAGTATGTGTGTTGATAGAGCAATTGTTATATGTTGTCCTCGAGATGAAATGAAATAATGTTGTATAATGTAAATCATGATATGTATGAGTTTTGGACCTTTCAGTAAAGGTTTTATGGACAAGGATCTCCTTACAAAAATGGTTTTAAATTTTAGTGATTTTTGTTAATCCGCTGTTTATGTTTATTTCGCTTAATCAGTAACGATTTGTTTTGTCAGTTTAATGTCAGACGTTACATAGGGTTTACGTGTGTGAGTGTAAACTAAAAAGCCTCTCTCAATATTTTATATAGATATCGGCCGTCAAGCTCCTTTAAATAGGAGACGAAGGGAAGTAGGGTTTCCTAAACCCATCGGTAAACAAAAACAATGCGTTAATTAAAACACTCATGGATTAATTAGAATATTCTGGAATTCATTAATTGACCAAATAATCACATTAATTGATTAATTAATATCTGACTCCATGCAATCACTTGGGATGGCTCTATGGGCATATATACCAACAGACTCCCACTTTCACGTAGAGCCAGTCACTCTAATATTATTCTAAATGATTACATAAACATTTTAGTAATCAATGTGATTCAGAGCAATTCTAATCAAATCCACAATTATACTCCTATTCCAACACATCCTATGTGTATGACCTGGTAGGCTCCAAATTACGTTGGCAGTGATATCCATAATCATATTATGATTTCACAAGCAATAATTGGTATCTAGCAAGACTTCATTGCCACCCAAGTAATTGGAGAAGTTGGAGAACAACTTAACCTATCATTCATGACTGGTGTTACAATGATTGTATAGTTCCTTTGTCACTGATATCTGGATTGAACTCGAGTTATGGAATTGTTATCCTCTTCAATGTGCAATCCATGTTCCTTGAACTAGAGCAGACTGTCTGAGATATATGTAAGCTCAATATCACATATTGACTCACATCGGCATGGCCATGCGTTTCTCAGTGTCGCTTATCAAGTGGATGGAATAGAAAACTCCTATAGGAAAGACAAATTCCATCTACATCACTCACAGTCATCCCCATGTGTCACAGTGCACCCAAGCACCATCTTTATGGCAATCCTTATTCAGGACCACGATGGATGATGTCAAAGTACACCGAACGACATGTGATAAGTGTAGTGACTTCAGGTCTAAGAACCACAATCACCACCATCATTATGAGATGTGACTCTAACTACCAATCATGGTATCCATGTGTCACTCTCAAGGTGGGTCTATCTGATACATTGTTCTCTAACAAGTATCTATGTATTTGGTTTGATATCTCCATATCATGGATAATGAGATTATTCCACCAACCAACATACATTCTAATCTTATGTGTTATTGATGTATATGGATATTTCCACAATAAAAACCGATTAGTGACAAAACAAGAATACATACTCTTAGCATACATATGATCTCACTGATCAGGTCATCTACCCAAAGGAATATGTCATTGAGTATATTATTCTATAGACATCTATACATTTTATGGTCATCTCACAATATAAAACACAAACATATAGATTGGAAACTTGCCTTTATTGATATGATCAATGTATTATTACAAACCGTTTACATAGTATCCCATTACAATCATCAAATGGTAGTCTCTATGGGCATACATACCAACAGATTCCCACTTGCACTTATACCCAATCACTCATGAATCTCAATCCAAGTGATCAAACATTCTGTCATGTTTCTACTGTGAAAGTGCTTTTGTGAGCAGGTCATCCACATTACTTTCTGTAGGTACTCTGCAAATCTTCACATCTCCTCATTGTATGATCTCTCATATGAGATGGAACTGCCATAGAATATGTTTGGAATGTTGGTGCGATCTTGGCTCTTTAGCCATGCAATTGCTCCGTTGTTGTCGCAAAACAACTCAATTGCATCACCAACATTTGGAACCACTCCAAGTTAAGAAATGAACTTCTTGATCCACACAACTTCCTTTGCAGAATTAGATGCGGCAATATATTCGACCTCTGTTGTAGAATCTACAACCGTCTCTTGCTTGGAACTCTTCCAACTCACAACTCTATTGTTCAGGCAAAACACAAATCTAGATTGTGATCTGTAGTCATCTTTGTCAGTTTGGAAGCTAGCATCAGTGTAACCCTTTACCACAAGCTCTTCCTCACCACCATATACCAAGAATTGATCCTTAGTCTTTCTCAAGTACTTTAGGATGTTCTTTACGGTTTTCCAGTGACATTCACCTAGATCTGACTAATACCGACTTGTCATGCTCAAAGCATATGACACATCAAGATGAGTACATAACATCACGTACATGATAGATTCAATTGCTGATGCATATGGAATCTTTCTCATGCGTGCCCATTCATTACATGAACTAGGACATTGGGCTTTAGAGATCGTAACCCCATGGGACATGGGCAAGTTACCTCTCTGGGAACCCTCCATGCTAAACCTCTTTAGCACCTTGTCAATGTATGCGCTCTGGAATAGTCCTAGAAGCCTTCTAGATCTATCTCTATAGATCTTGATCCCTAGTATATAGGATGCTTCACCTAAATCCTTCATAGAGAATGTCTTCCCTAGCCAACCTTTTACTATCTGAAGAGTAGGGATGTCATTTCTCATCAATAGTATGTCATCCACATACAATATGAGAAATACGATTGTGCTCCCACTAACCCTTTTGTAAACACAAGGTTCATCTTCATTTTGACTAAAGCTAAACTTTTTGACTACTTCGTCAAAACGTAGATTCCAGCTCCGAGATGCTTGCTTCAATCCATAGATTGACCTTTGTAGTTTACAAAATTTATTGGCTTACTTTGGATCAATAAAACCCTCAAGTTGTGTCATGTACACATCCTTAAGTAAATTCCCATTAAGGAATGATGTTTTAACATCCATTTGCCAAATCTCATAGTCATGATAAGCTGTAATGGCAAGCATGATCCTGATGGATTTAATTGTAACATCCTTGACCTAGGTTACGCCTTAACCCTAGGAGTTTTGCTTAAGTAAGTCATTTATAAACTTGTTTTAATCTTTTGAGAAGTAATTAAGACTTGTAGAGTTTAAATTGCAAGTTTGAGCTTATTTGCAAACTGTTTGTGCATCATATGATAGTTTGGGCATAAAGTGCAATTTACCCAATATAAGGGGTTACCTTGCAAAATGTTACATGATAAATGTTCCTAAAGTACTATAGCATCATAATAATGAGAATGATGCTAAGGGATGGCTTGTGGAATCCTAAGTTCCAAGAAGGAGCTTGTTTGAATAATACTTGTGCATTGAATACTAGTTTTGGTGTAATTTGTAATTTACCCAAAATCTAGGGTTGAATATGTAAAATACCACCTCTATAGTGTCCCTACTGTCTCTTGGTATAATTTATAGAAAATAAAAAGAAAGGGGCGTCTTGTTTGAACCATATTGAGAAGTGATACTCTTGATAATAAAATAATCAAGAAATAAGCATAATTGAAACCCTAAGTTATTTTGTAGCAAAAATATATAAATTAAATGAAGTGCCCATCAAATAAAAAGCTATGGGTGAAATCTTATAATGGAATGGAAGCCAAAATACCTTGATAGGTTCCGATATTCCTAAGTAGGTGAAAATATCTACCTACATTTTTTAATTGAAAAGTAATGTCTACTAAAATAAAGGTGCTAATGGATAATAGTATTATATTTATTAAAGAGCTTAAATGGTCAATTATAATTCAAGGATAATTCAAAGGAATTTGAAGATTATAAGGATAGCTTAGGATACAAGGAAGTGGAGGGGCCATGTGGCAAGGAAAGTTGATGACTTCCCTCCTACTTTCTCTCACCTAAGAATTCAATTATATACACTCAATTATTCACTACTTGAAAGGCTATTTTCACAATACACATTCACTCCCCACTTAGGCCGATGACCAAGGAAGAAAAGGAGAAGGAGGAGAGTGTTCCCCAAGCTAAATGTAAGATCCATGGTCATCAACCTTGGGTTGAAGGCTAAAATTGATTTATAACTCTTCTTTTCTTCTCTCTTCCATCCAATGCTCAACTTTGGCAATCTTTTACATCAAAAGGGTTGAGACGTGCCTTGGATAATTGGAGGATCTATCTTCACCATTAAAGACAAAAATCTTGGAGCTTTGAAGTTGCTTTGAAGGCGAGTTATATAACTTGAACCCATTGATATTATTATTTGATTTCAATCTTGCAATATATGTTGATCTTTCCTTCTTCTTGAATTTTTTCTTGAGTAATTGATGAATTAATGAATCCATCAGTTTTATGGATAGTAGAAACAGAGGTGTGAAGCTTAATGATGATGGCATCATCTTAGCACACACCTCTAGATCAACAATATCAAATGGTTTCAACTATGTATGGCCAAATAGTTTCAAACCGTTTAAAGTTCAAACGGTTTCAAACCGTTTAAAGTTCAAATGGTTTCAACACAACCTAGGCCAAACGGTTTCAAACCGTTTAAAGTTCAAACAATTTCAACACAACCTAGGCCAAATGATTTCAAATCGTTTCGTGTTCAAAGAGTTCCAACCTAATCTAGGTCAAACGGTTTCAAACCGTTTAGTGATCAAACAGTTTCAACTAAATCTAGTTCAAATAGTTTCAAACCGTTTAGAGGTTCCAAAATATTTGGAGATCAAAGAGATCTAAACTGTTTGAAGATTATAGGATCTCAAGACCGTTTGAAGGTCAAAGGGGGGTCTCAAGACCGTTTGAAGATTAGAGGATCTCAAGACCGTTTGAAGGTTAAAGGGGTCTCAAGACAGTTTGAAGGTCAAAGGGGTCACAAGACCATTTGAAGGTTAAAGGGGTTTTCAAGATCGTTTGAAGATTCAATAATCTCAAACCATTTAGAGACCAAATAGTCTCAAAACCATGTAAGATCAAATAACCTTATGAGTGTTTGTAAAGTATCTCAAGGTTGATTACAATGGAAGTACCTCTAAAGTACTTAGGTGAATAGTATACTTAGAGTGATTGTCATTTGATGCTTATGAAAGTAATAAACTCAATACACTATGATAAGCATAGTTGCATGTACTTTAGTGAAAGGATGAGTCAACTTAATAAAGTATGGAGTAATCAACATCCTAGAGAGGATGAGAGAGAAACTCATACTTGTGTAATTGTGCATACATTGATACTTTTAATAAGTGTAGAGTATGAATTAGGGTTTGATCTTTGATAATGTGATCATGAAACCCTAAATTGATAAAGAATGGGAAACCCTAACCCTAATTTCGGGTAATGGTATGAGAAACCCCAATTGATAAAGAATGGGAAATCCTAACCCTACTGAGGGAATAGTGGTGTTACCCTTGTATTGCATGGTGTTGATATGTAATTGATATGGTTGTTATCAAGTATACTAACTATGCAGGTATTATGAGATGATGAGCATTGCCAAGTATGAGCTATGATGTTTATTTGATAAAAATGCTTAATGGGCCTTGTGAGCCATTATATTATTTGTTGCGTAGTGAGAAGTGACAAGATGTTAATGTACCTTGTGAGCTATGTGAGATGCTTGTGTAACAAGTATCAAGTATACCTTGGTCAGATGACCTGGAGGTAATAGTTGCCTGATAAGTGATAACAATGTTCAGTGATGAACTAAGGGTTTGAATACCCATATCCAGTAGATATGATGATGATATTGTTGAGGGATGAGAATTCCCAGTAATGAGATAAGGGATTGAGATCCCAATGTTTTATAAAGTTTTGAAAAGTATTTGATAGATGTATTACACTTTTCTTTGTAGCATTTGTCATAATAATTCATGTTTGAAAACTTAGCTGATGCTAAAAGAATATGGTAATGTACTTAATTAATCAAGTGAAATCTTATCATGTAGAGCCCTGACCATAGATCCATCATCATCAGTAGTTGGTGATGGTGAAATAGGTTTTCCCACGGGATCTCCTAGAGGGCATATTTTTGAATATGTGGGGGTAATGGGTGCAAATATCCTTACGCCCTAATGTGGGATTGACGTGAGATAAACACGAAATCTCTCAATCATTCATTATATGTGCTGGGATGGATGTATCACGAATCTCCCGATGATGTTTAATGCCGGATCGATGTGAGATAAACATGAAATCTTTCGATTGCGAAGAGAGTGCAACCGCTGCTGTAGCTCTATAGAGAAGTTGCCAGTATACCCTGGAAAGCTATTTAGTAGAGACACAAGATGTCCTGCATGTGGTCTCGCACTGACAGAGATGGATGAGGTCATGGAGTCTGGCTCTTCCATTGTCCTAGGTATGGAACCGATGCTTTACGCCGCCGTGGTCAGTTGGAGTATGAACGGTATACCACATCTCCTCAGGGCATAAGTGTGATTGTAAAATGTAATTAGTCGTGTAGTGTATTTACTTAAGGATGAAATACAGAAATCATTGGTTGATGTTACATTGCTTAATATATCCTAAAATGTATAAATCTTATACATGTTCTTCATATTCATTATTAAATAGATGATTTACTGCTTTATCATATATAGTTGTAATGCTTTAAAAGATGATATTGCTCTTATCTGCTTAAACAATGATTTATCCTGCTTTTTAATAATAAAGAATCCTCTACTCAATTTATTACTGTTTATCTGCAATGATAATATTATTGGCGGAGAGTTATATCTCTCGATGGGACACGAGTCTCACCCCGTTGGTCACCAACATTTTTAGGTGGACACGGACGAGAAGGTAGGGACCATACAATAGGGGAAGGACAACAACATCAGGGACTGTAGTAACATCTCAGGTGGAGATAATGATTGTCGTGTCTTGTAGATATGAGTCCTATGTGTCCTCTTTATACTCTCAGGTTCTTGGAGTCAGTACTCAGTGTTTTCATGATCGATCTGAGATTTTGGCTTGAATGCCTTGAGGTTTTATGTTGCTTATGTATAGTTTTGGCAAAGCAATTGTTGTAAATATATTCCTCAAGAAGAGATGGTACATGGTATGTACAATGTGAACTATAATGTATGTTGTACTTTGGTTCTCTTCATAAGAGTTTCCTGGAATTGGATCTCTTTGCAAAAAGGTTTTAAATTTTTAGTGATTTTTTTATTCTGTTGATTATGGTTAATTCCACAATTAATTATATAGTGACAGTCTGGTTTGTTGTCGGATTGTCACAAAGTTTTGGTATCAGAGCCTAAGGTTCACTGAGTCTACAGAGACATAGGATTAAGTAGTAGTATATGTTCTAGTATCCTCCAATTTATCTTATAGTGACTTTTGCTCTTAGGAGGAGGAAAAGAACTTAAAGATGGTTGGATCACACGAGGAACATGCTACTGAAAGCAGTGTTGCTGCACCAGGAGGAGGTGCAAGGGGTTAGGCTAGAGAGGAACTAGTACCTGAGAATCCCCAGCTTGACCAAGCTTCGATAGAAAACCCAACTTTCCATGCCCTCTTTGGGCAGTTCATGGTGACAATGACACATATGCCGGATAAGATGCCACCACCTGCACCTAGGGCACTAGTCCCCGATGAGAGACATGGAGCTGGAAAGACTTTTGAACGACTTCGACGGGTAGGAGCCACTGATTATACTGGTACAACTGACCCAACAGACGTAGACTTGTGGCTAACTGAGTTGGAGAAGGCCTTCAGAATTCTTATTATCCCAGAAGATGAGAAGGTTAGGCATGTGGTGTACCTATTGAAAGGGAGTGTTGGTCATTGGTGGGCTATAGAAGAGGGCAAAACGCCAGGTGTTGAGGTCAAATGGAGAGAGTTCCGATGAGAGTTTGTTAATAGATATTTTTCCCTAGACTTATCTGGATGAGAAAATCTCTCAGTTTGAGCGGATAAGGCAAGGACCAATGAACATTAGTGAGTATGAAGCTAAATTTATTGAGCTTCTATGGTTTTGTCCGCACATGGCTATTATAGATGAGGAGATGATTTGACATTTTGAGAAGGGTTTGAACGATGATTTGACCACACCTGGATCTGCTCTAGAGAATAGAGAGAGGTTTGTCACCTTTGTGGAGTCAGTTAGGTAGATAGAAAGGTCCATGACTAAGAAACGTCAAGCCAACAGTAAGAAAGTGTATACACAGTTCCAAGGATAGAGGTCTGAAAGTTTTAAGAAACCAAGGTTTTCTGTACCAACAGCACCACTGAGGTTCAATACTCAGACGCAGTAGACATCCAGCAAGGGTAGAGGTCGTAGTTTACCACCAGAGGGAGCCCATAGCTCAGCATCAATGTCAGTAATAGGACCATCTAGGCCACAATGGGAGAACAAAAGCTGTTATAAATGTGGGAAGATGGGACATTTGATTGAAGATTGTCTAGCTAGAGACGTGAGTGTAACCCAACCACTGAGGCAGAGTCAACAAGGCTCTCATAAGTGATAGTTTAGCAGTGGCACACGAGGACGTGGACATGCATCCCAAGCTGGTTCATCTGCACCCAACAATAGGGTGAGTGGTCGAAAACCAACAACAGCAAGATTCTATGCTATGAATCAGCCGAAAGCAGTGTTCAACCCACGAGTCATGACAGGTCAGATGGAATTATTTCATTCTGATATGTCTTCATCCTGCTTTGCATCTGTTTTGATTGATCCGGGCGCTACACATTCCTTTATCACTCAAGAAGTGATTCATGACTGCAATATGACTGTTAGTCATAGAGTAGATAACTTGCTATTAGAAACTTCATTAGTTGGATCTACAATGTTGTGGGAGGTATGTTCTCCCTATGTTCTTTCTTTTTTAGAACATAGCATTCAGGTGGATCTTATACCACTTGAGATGCATGGGTTCAACATAATCCTTGGGATGGACACCCTAGAAAAGTATAAGGTTGTCTTGGATTGCGGTTCCAAGCATGCTATATTCTTAGATAATGGTGATACATGGGTCTTTCAGGGGGACAGAAAGATTCTTTCAACCTATCTAGTGTCAGCAAGGACAGCTGAGAAACTATTGTGACAAGGATGTGAACCATTCTTGGCACATGTGGTAGATACCAGAGCAGAGAGTCCTAGTCTTTCTGAAGTTCCAATTGTTAGGGAGTTTGATGATGTGTTTCCTAAGGAACTTCCAGGTGTTCCTCCACCCTGAGAGATTAATTTTGAGATTAATCTAATCCCGGGTACACAACCAATAGCACAAGAACCTTATAGAATGACACCTACTGAGATGGAAGAACTTAAGAAACAGTTACAGGAGTTACTTGAGAAGGGTTTTATTCGATCGAGTACTTCAATTTGGGGTGCTCCAGTTCTTTTTGTTAAAAAGAAAGACGTTTCTATGTGATTATGCATCGATTATAGACAGCTAAACAAAGTAACCATAAAGAACAAATATTTGTTGCCAAGAATAAATGATTTCTTTGACCAATTACGTGGTGCAACTATATTCTCTAAAATAGATCTGAGGTTAGGGTACCATCAGTTACGCATAAAGGAGAGTGACATACCTAAATCAACCTTCAAAATAAGGTATGGTCACTATGAGTTCATAGTTATGTTGTTTGGACTAACTAATGCACAAGCTGCATTCATGGAACTCATCAACAGAATCTTCCGACCATTCCTTGATCAATTCATAGTAGTCTTTATAGATGACATCCTGATTTACAGTAGAGATGCTCAACAACATGAGCAACACCTTCATCAGGCCCTGACTTTACTAAGAGAGCACAGGCTATATGCCAAGTTTAGCAAGTGTGAATTTTGGTTATCAGAAGTGTCTTTCCTAGGACATGTAATATATGCCTCAGGTATCCGTGTTGATCCTAAAAAGGTAGAATCTATCTTAGAGTGGGAACAACCAAAGACACTAATAGAGATACATAGTTTTCTAGGACTGATAGGTTACTATAGGAGGTTCATTAAGAACTTCAGTTGTATAGCAATACCCTTAACTAGGTTAACTAGGAAAGAGGTTCCTTTTGTCTGGAATGACAAGTGTTAATGTTCTTTCTAGTTGTTAAAAGAAAGGTTAACAAGTGTGCCTGTGTTAGCTTTACCTAAGCAGGGAAAGGGATACATTGTTTTTTGTGATGCTTCTAAGAACGGTCTAGGATGTGTGTTGATGCAGGATAAACAAGTGATTTCTTTTGCTTCTCAACAGCTGAAGAAACACGAGGAAAATTATCTGACGCATGATCTAGAATTGGCTGTAGTGGTTCATGTGTTGAAGATCTGGAGACATTATCTCTATGGAGAGACATTCTAGATTTTCACATACCATAAGAACCTAAAATACATCTTTTCACAGCATGAGTTGAACATGAGACAACGCTGCTGGTTGGAGTTAATCAAGGACTACAATTATACAATTAATTATCATCCGGTAAAGGCTAATGTAGTGGCTGATGCACTAAGTAGAAAATCATCATTGCCAACCATAGACAAAGCACAGTTGAAATCTTTAATGTGCTTTAAACGATACATGCTTGTCTCTTTGAGGCAAAACAATGTACAATTTAAAGTATCCTTGTTAGCTGGATTGTTAGCTAAAATGCAAGCGAAACCTACTCTGAAACAACAGATCAAAGAAGCACAATAGACTGATGTTGTGATTCAGCAGATAAGATCAGAGTACGGTAATGAGAAAATGGATGGTTTTCATGAGTCAGATGATGAGGTAGTCTGTTACCATGGTAGGATGGTAGTACATGATGTTGATGACTTAAGGAAGTTAGTCATGGAGGAAGCTCATTCATCTATGTATGCAATGCATCCAGGGAGCACCAAAATGTATCATAACTTGAAAGATACGTATTGGTGGCCTGGTTTGAAGAAAGATGTAGCTGAGTTTGTTATGTAGTGTCCAATGTGTCAGCAAGTTAAAGCTAAACATCAGAAGCCCACAGGAACAATGCAACCTTTACCTATACCACAGTGGAAATGGGATCACATGACCATGGACTTTGTGGTTGGTTTACCCAGAACAACCAAAAGTCATGATTCCATTTGGGTGATAGTTGATAGGTTGACTAAGTCAGCACATTTTCTTCCTATCAAAACAACCTATACTATTAAGAAACTTGAACATATCTATATAGATGAGATAGTGCGGTTGCACGGAGTTCCGGACACAATTGTTTCTGATAGAGGTCCCCGGTTCATGAGTCATTTTTGGGAATGACTACATAAAGCATTGGGTATGTAGTTAAGATTCAGTACCGCCTTTCACCCCCAGACGGATGGACAAACTGAGAGGACTATACAAACCTTGGAAGATTTGCTTAGGGCATGTGTCCTTCAGTTTGTAGGAAGTTGGGATCTACACTTGAGCTTAATAGAATTCACTTACAACAATAGTTATCAGCACAATATTGTTATGGCACCATATGAAGCATTATATGGTAGACGTTGTAGATCTCCATTGTGCTAGTATGAAATAGGAGAATACCAACTTTTGGGTCCTGAATTAGTGCAACAAACAACTGAAAAGATTAAAGTAATACAACAACAGTTAAAGGCTGCACAGGATAGACAGAAGTCATACGCTGATAAATAGAGAAGACCTTTAGAATTCCAAGTTGGAGACAGAGTATATCTCAAAGTCTCACTTTGGAAAGGTGTTCTTAGATTTGGGAAGAAGGGTAAGTTAGCTCCTAGATTTATGGGGCCTTATCCAATCACTGAACGGATTGGAAAGGTAGCCTATAAGTTGGAGTTGCCACCTGAACTACATAGATTGCATCCAGTATTCCATATATCCATGTTGAGAAAGTGTCACCCTGATATAGAGTTAGTATTGCAACCTATGGAGGTAGAGTTAAATGAAGATATATCCTATGTAGAAGGACCAATGATGATTCTTGACAGGAGAATCAAAAAGTTGAAAAAGAAAGACTTAGTTCTTGTGAAAGTTCTCTGGCATCATCGTGGTGTTGAAGAGGCTACGTGGGAACTGGAGGAAGAGATGAGGAGGAAGTACCCTTCTCTTTTCTTTTAATGATTTCAGGGATGAAATTCCTATTAGGGGTGGATAATTATAACATCCCTGACCTGGGTTACGCCTTAACACTAGGAGTTTTGCTTAAGTAAGTCATTTATAAAATTGTTTTAATCTTTTGAGAAGTAATTAAGACTCTTGTAGAGTTTAAATTTCAAGTTTGAGCTTATTTGCAAACTATTTGTGCATCATATGATAGTTTGGGCATAAAGTGCAATTTACCCAATATAAGGGGTTACCTTGCAAAATGTTACATGATAAATGTTCCTAAAGTACTATAGCATCATAATAATGAGAATGATGCTAAGGGATGGCTTGTGGAAGCCTATGTTCCAAGAAGGAGCTTGTTTGAATAATACTTGTGCATTGAATACTAGTTTTGGTGTAATTTGTAATTTACCCAAAATCTAGGGCTGAATATGTAAAATACCACCTCTATAGTGTCCCTAATGTATCTTGGTATCATTTAGAGAAAATAAAAAGAAAGGGGCGTCTTGTTTGAACCATATTTGAGAAGTGATACTCTTGATAATAAAATAATCAAGAAATAAGCATAATTGAAACCCTAAGTTATTTTGTAGCAAAAATATATAAATTAAATGAAGTGCCCATCAACTAAAAATCTATGGGTGAAATCCTATAATGTAATGGCAACCAAAATACCTTGATAGGCACCGATATTCCTAAGTTGGTGAAAATATCTACCTACATTTTTTAATTGAAAAGTAATGTCCACTAAAATAAATGTGCTAATGGACAATAGTATTATATTTATTAAGGAGCTTAAATGGTCAATTATAATTCAAGGATAATTCAAAGGAATTTGAAGATAAGAAGGATAGATTCGGAGACAAGGAAGTGGAGGGGGCATGTGGCAAGGAAAGTTGATGACTTCCCTCCTACTTTCTCTCTCCTAAGAATTCAATTAGTTACACTCAATTATTCACTACTTGAAAGGCTATTTTGACAATACACATTCACTCCCCACTTAGGCCGACGACCAAGGAAGAAAAGGAGAAGGAGGAGAGCATTCCCCAAGCTGAAGGTAAGATCCATGGTCATCTTCAACCTTGGGTTGAAGGCTAAAATCGATTTATAACTCTTCTATTCTTCTATCTTCCATCCAATGCTAACTTTGGTAATCTCTTACATCAAAAGGGTTGAGAACGTGCATTGGATAATTGGAGGAGCTATCTGCACCATTAAAGAAAAAAAGCTTGGATCTTTGAAGTTGCTTTGTAGGCGGGTTATATAACTTGAACCCATTGATATTATTATTTGATTTTAATCTTGTAATATATGTTGATCTTTCCTTCTTCTCAATTTTTTTCTTGAGTAATAGATGAATTAATGAATCCATCAGTTGTATGGACAGTAGAAATAGAGGTCTGAAGCTTGATGATGATGACATCATCTTAGCACACACCTCGAGATCAACAATATCAAACAGTTTCAACTATGTATTGCCAAACGGTTTCAAACCGTTTAAAGTTCAAATAGTTTCAACTTAACCTACTTCAAACAGTTTCAAACCATTTAAAGTTCAAACGGTTTCAACACAACCTAGGCCAAACGGTTTCAAACCGTTTAAAGTTCAAACAGTTTCAACACAACCTAGGCCAAACAGTTTCAAACCGTTTTGTGTTCAAACGGTTTCAACCTAATCTAGGTCAAACGGTTTCAAACCGTTTAGTGATCAAACGATTTCAACCAAATCTAGTTCAAATAGTTTCAATCTGTTTAGAGGTTCCAAACCATTTGGAGATCAAAGAGATCCAAACCGTTTAAAGATTAGAGGATCTCAAGACCGTTTGAAGGTCAAAGGGGGTCTCCAGACCATTTGAAGATTAGAGTATCTCAAGACCGTTTGAAGGTCAAAGGGGTCTCAAGACCGTTTGAAGGTCAAAGGGGTCACAAGATTGTTTGAAGGTTAAAGGGGTTTTCAAGACCGTTTGAAGATTAAATAATCTCAATCCATTTAGAGACCAAATAGTCTCAAAACCATGTAAGATCAAATAACCTTATGAGTGTTTGTAAAGTATCTCAAGGTTGATTACAATGGAAGTACCTCTAAAGTACTTAGGTGAATAATATACTTAGAGTGATTGTCATTTGATGCTTATGAAAGTAATAAACTCAATACACTATGATAAGCATAGGTGCATGTACTTTAGTGAAAGGATGAGCCAACTTAATAAAGTATGGAGTAATCAACATCCTAGAGAGGATGAGAGAGAAACTCAGACTTGTGTAATAAACATGTAATGTGCATACATTGGTACTTTTAATAAGTGTAGAGTATGAATTAGGGTTTGATCTTTGATAATGTGATCATGAAACCCTAAATTGATAAAGAATGGGAAACCCTAACCCTAATTTTAGGTAATGGTATGAGAAACCCTAATTGATAAAGAATGGGAAATCCTAACCCTAATGAGGGAATAGTGGTGTTACCCTTGTATTGCATGGTGTTGATATGTAATTGATATGGTTGTTATCAAGTATACTAACTATGCATGTATTATGAGATGATGAACATTGCTAAGTATGAGCTATGATGTTTATTTGATAAAAATGCTTAATGGGCCTTATGAGCCATTATATTATTTGTTTCCTAGTGAGAGGTGACAAGATGTTAATGGACCTTGTGAGCTATGTGAGATTTTTGTGTAACAAGTATCAAGTATACCTTGGTTAGATGACTTGGAGGTAATAATTACCTGATAAGTGATAACAATGTTCAGTGATGAACTAAGGGTTTGAATACCCAGATCCAGTAAACATGATGATGATATTGTTGAGGGATGAGAATTCCCGGTAATGAGATAAGGGATTGAGATCCCAATGTTTTATAAAGTTTTGAAAAGTACTTGATAGATGTATTACACTTTTCTTTGTAGGATTTGTCATAATAATTCACGTTTGAAAACTTGGCTGATGCTAAAATAATATGGTAATGCACTTAATTAATCAAGTGAAATCTTATCATGTAGAGCCCTGGCCATAGATCCATCATCGTCAGTAGTTGGTGATGGTGAAATAGGTTTTCCCACGAGATCTCCTGGAGGGCATATTTTTGAATATGTGGGTGTTATGGGCGTGAATATCCTTATGTCCTAATGTGGGATTGACGTGAGATAAACACAAGATCTCTCAATCCTTCATTATATGTGCCGGGATGGATGTATGACGAATCTCCCTATGATGTTTAATGCTGAATCGATGTGAGATAAACATGAAATCTCTCAATTGCTAAGAGAGTGCAGCCGCCGCTATAGCTTTATAGCAAAGTTGCCAGTATACCCAGGAAAGCTATTTTGTAGAGACACGAGATGTCCTACATGTAGTCTCGCACTGACCGAGACGGATGAGGTCATGGAGTCCGACTCTTCCATTGACCTATGTATGGAACCAATGCTTTACGCTGCCGTGGTCGGTTGGAGTATGAGCGATATACCTCATCTCCTCAGGGCATAAGTGTGATTGTAACATGTAATCAGTTGTGTAGCGTATTTGCTTAAGGATGAAATACAAAAATCATTGGTTGATGTTACATTGCTTAATATATCCTAAAATGTATAAATGTTATACATGTTCTTCATATTCCTTATTAAATAGATGATTTACTGCTTTATCATATATAGCTATAATGCTTTACAAGATGACATTGCTCTATTCTGCTTAAACTGTGATTTATCCGACTTATTAATAATAAATAATCCTCTACTCAATTTATTACTATTTATCTGCAATGATAATATTATTGGTGGAGAGTTATATCTCTTGCTGGGACATGGGTCTCATCCCGTTGGTCACCAACATTTTTAGGTGGACATGGGCGAGTAGGTAGGGACCATACAGCAGGGGAAGGACAGCAACATCAGGGACCACAGTAACATCTCAGGTGGAGATACCAATTGTCGTGTCTTGTAGATATGAGTCCTATGTGTCGTATCTATACTCTCAGATCCTTGGAGTCAGTACTCAATGTTTTCATGATCGATCTAAGATTTTGGCTTGAATGCCTCGAGGTTTTATATTGCTTATGTATAGTTTTGGCAAAGAAACTATTGTAAATATATTTATCAAGAAGAGATGGTACATGGTATGTACAATGTGAACTATAATGTATGTAGTACTTTGGTTCTCTTTATAAGAGTTTCCTGGAATTGGATCTCTTTGCAAAAAGGTTTTAAATTTTTAGTGATTTTTTATTCTGTTGATTATGGTTAATTCCGCAATTAATTACACAGTGACAGTCTGATTTGTTGTCTGATCGTCACATTAACCATGGCAACTGGTGAGAAGGTCTCGTCATAATCAACACCTTGAATTGGATGGAATCCTTCCACAACCAATCTACATTTATAAGTTTGAACATTTCCATCCATGTCGGTCTTCTTTTTGAAGACCCACTTGCACCCTATGGGTTTTACCCCTTCAGGTGGATCCACCAAGGTCCAACCTTGTTGGTGTACATGGATTCCGTCTCAAATTTCATGGCTTCGAGCCATTTCTCAAATTCTAGTCCCTTAGTAGCTTCTAGATAGGAAGTTGGCTCATCTGCTATTCCCAATTTGTCATTGTCTTGAGTCACGAGAAATCCAAATCTCTTAGGCTCAAGTCGTGTCCTACAAGACCTACGAGGTTCTCGTGTTACATTTGGAACTTGAAATTCCACAACAATTTGTGAGTCTTCATGTTCCTTATGTACCTCCTCAGGTTCTCTGCTTTCTTGTTGGTCTTGAACTTTTTCGAGCTCTACATTCCTCCCACTAATTCCTTTGAAAATAAATTTCTTTTCAAAAAATACAATAGTCCTAGAAACAAACACTTTGTTGTCAGTTGGTGTGTAGAAGTAGTATCCCTGAGTTTCCTTGGGGTATCCAACAAAATAGCATTTTTCCGATTTGGGTCCAAGCTTTTCAGGAAATTGTTTCCTAACATAAGATTGACATCCCCAAATCTTTAACATAGACAAATTGGGATGATTCCCATTCCACATCTCATATGGTGTCTTTTGAACCGATTTAGAAGGTACACGGTTAAGTGTAAACGCTACCGTTTCAAGAGCATATCCCCATAATGATATTGGAAGTCTGGTTGAACTCATCATTGATCGTACCATGTCTAATAATGTATGATTTCTTCTTTTTGATACACCTTTATGTTGTGGTGTACCAGGTTGAGTCCATTGTGATACAATACCACAGTCTCTCAGAAGGTCCTCAAACTCTTGGCTTAAGTATTCACCACCTCAATCTGAGCGGAGTGCTTTAATACTCTTACCAAGTTGCTTCTCTACTTCATTCATGAAAGTCTTGAACATTTCAAGAGTTACTGACTTGTGTTTCATAAGATATACATAACCATACCTACTGAGGTCATCAGTGAAGGTAATGAAGTATTGATAGCCTCCTACAACATTTGACCTAAAAGGTCCACATACATCAGTATGTATGAGCCCTAGCAGATCACTGGCTCTCTCACTGTGTCTAGTGAAAGGAGTCTTGGTCATCTTCCCTAATAAACATGCCTCACATGTCTCTAATGATTAAAAATCAAAAGAGTCTAGATAACCATCCTTATGGAGTCTAGATATGCGCTTCTCGTTTATGTGCCCAAGACGACAATGCCATAAGTATGTTTTGTTTGAGTTGTCTAGTTTTAACCTTTTAGTATTTATGTTGTATATGCTAGTCTCAAGTTCTAACAAGTAGATACCATAAGACATAGGGGCATTGCCATAAAAGATCTCATCTTTATAAATAGAAATAATTCCATTCTTAATGTGAAATTCAAATCCACTCTTGTCCATACAAGATACAGAAATAATATTTCTATTAATGGCACGTACATAATAGAAATTCTATAATTCTATTACAAGGCCCGTAGGCAAAGATAAACTAATAACTCCCACTGCGGTGGCAGCAACTCTTGCTCCATTAGCGACCCGCAGCTCGATTTGGCCCTTTTATAAAGGCTTACTTCTTATCAGATCCTACATATTAGAACATATGTGAGATCCACATCCAGTATCTAGTACCCATGATGAAGAAGTATTTAAGTTTATCTCTATAATGTATATACCTAAAGTGGAGATCTCTGTCCCCTGCTTCTTCTTCCTCAGTTCCTCCAGTTAGAGATGACAATTTCTTTTCCAATGTCCAACCTGGTGACAATGGTGACATATGCCTTCTTTGGAAATCCCACCTTTAGCTTTGAGCGCGAATGACTTTGGTTTATGTCCAGCTTTAGAACCTTTCTTAGCCTTGTCTTATCCTTTTGACTTTCCCTTTGTCTTGCTGATCATCATCACAGACTTAGGCTTATCATTATTCATCTGTGCTTCAGCTGTCCTCAACATGCCCAACAATTCTGACAACGGCTTGTCAAGATTGTTCATGTTGTAGTTCATGACAAAATGACTATATGATTCAGGAAATGATTATAGAATCACATCAGTGGCCAACTCTTGACCTAGGGGAAATCCCAACTTGGATAGGCTTTCCACGTACCCAATCAAAGTGAGTATATGGGTGCCAACTGAGTTTCCCTCTTTCATCTTGCTCCTAAACAAAGCCTTGGAGACATCATATCTCTCCTATCTTGCTTGATGTTGATACATGTTCTTGAGATGTGTTACCATCTCCATGACATTCATGTTCTCATGCTGCTCTTGCAATTCATAGTTCGTTGAGCACAACATCAGGAACTTGACATCCACGACATCATCAAGGTGCTTCTTGTAAGCATCCTTTTCATCCTTGGGTGCATTTGCGGCCTATTTCGCTGGCTCTGGTGTTTCAAGGACATAGAGCTTACGCTCATGTGTGAGAACAATTCTCAGTGTCCTAAACCAGTTTTGAAAGTTGGTTCCGGTAAGTTTGTCCTTCTCAAGGACCGATCGCAATGAGAAAGTGTGAGTGTTGTTTGCCATTTGATTTCTACAAAAGAAAATTTTGCATTTAGTCCAAAACAGTTTGACTTGTAAAGATTTGATAAACAAGATTAATTATACCTTTAATTTTTTACGCTCCCACTATTTTATTCAAATTGATAGCCCTCACTATCAACTCAGAAGATTGCAACATACAACCTTCTAGTGAGCCAAGATCCAAAATAATTGGATCAATGCCCAACCAACACCGACATCAAAGACCAAATACTAAGGTAGGAAACTTTTGCCAATTGCATCATATGCAACTCTTAGATAGATGATCATGCACAACTCCTTACCATGATGCATCTGTGTGCCTCTAGGTACTTGATCCTATCAAGGTTCCCTAGTAAAGTCCAACCCATAAGCCAACATGATGAGTGTTCACCCTACGGAGGCAGACCCACACACCCACCATCACACTTCCACAAAATAGATAGTGTACCACGCGGAGGCATGCCCATACATAGTCGATCAAGCTTTTCATGTGTATTGCTTTATGGAAGGCAACTAAAAATTAATATTATTAATTGAGGGGTTTTATTAATACATATACATATCCAAACACCACATACTTATAGTTTGTATCATATACTACTATATTCACAACCACAAACGATAGACATGCAATCACAAACACAAATACATCAGTTATGGCCATACTATTGTTATCCTTTGGAGAAACAAAGGATTACGGTCCACTTATGGTCTTATGCATCTCATGCAACCCCTGTGAATCAACATGTAAGCCTGTAAGGATCAACATTACAATCAACAACTTCATGGATGATCCGTGAGGTTGGAACTTCAAGTTTCTTATTGGAATTGGATCTTCTTCTTGCTTCTCCGTGGACGCTCCTTGGAGTTGGATCTTCAGGTTTCTTCTTGGAATTAGATATTCATGGTCCTTCTCCATAGATGCTGCTTGGAGTTGGATCTTCAAGTGCCCTCCTTTCATCAAGTTTACAAAGACTAAAACTAATCCTATCACTATTACATCATATGAGTACAAATATAAAGGGAAAGAATTAATTACACTTTGAAATAAGAGATGAGGCTCGACATGCAAGCCAAATACTTTATACAAAGGATCCATATGCAGCCATTATACATCCATAACATTCACAAATAAACATATCCACAAGATTGACATCCACATTCATTCACAACATTCACAAAAGGGGATACTAGGCCATAACCGTGCATGCATTCACCACATAAAATAAAATTTTAATGGCGACGTGTATGATATCATTGGTATATCTACATATACGTATATACATATTAAAATTGCAGTACTTTTAATTCGGAACATTCCCCATTAAATAAAATTTTGACTCCCACGTAGACTATGCAGGGTACACAGGGGCAACACCCCTATGAAGGGATCGAGGGGAGGCCGCCCCTCACGGGGTCTTAGGGGAAGAGCCCCTGAAAGGTCTACGGAATTTTACTTCTATGCACTTAGGAAAATCAGTATTTTCCATAGTCGACCCCATCTGAAACGTCAAAAATAGAAGCCTACTGCGTATGTGGAATTAGGTTTAGATTTGCACATTAGCAGTTTTAATTCACATCATATGCAACATAGAAAACAATATACAACAATTCGATCATATCGAAATGAATCCAAATACACCGTAGATCAATGTTGCTCTGATACCACTGTTGGGTTTTGTGGAGAAAACATGCGCGACCGAAGCAACAAAAATACCACGCAACCTAAAATAGGATCTAGTCGACAACAGAGTATTCATAAAGAGTGTTTGTGGGATATACCTTATCGTAGAGCAAGTCCGGTGATGTCCCGCTGTACGATGGTATGCAACGATGCTGGCCTACATGGATGAAACTTCTCTCCCATTTGTTAAGGGCATCACAGGAAGATCCATCGGTGCTCCTTTCATGTGGTGATGTACGCTGCTCGTAGCGTGTACAGATGGTCATAGATGTCCTCTGAACGTAGGCATCTCAGTGTTTGCGTCTCTACTTCATCCACACGGATGGACTAGAACTCCACGTCACGCTTCCTAAGCCAGCAGGAAGGAGTTGTCTTTGTGTAGCGGTGTGCTAGCGTCGTGGTGCTCTCCTTTCTCTCGTGAGGACGGTGACGACTAGGGCTTATGTACGTGAGCGTAAACTAAAAAGCCTCTCTCAATATCTTATATAGATATTGTCCGTCAAGCTCCTTTAAATAGGAGATGAAGGGAAGTAGGGTTTCCTAAACCCATCAGTAAATAGAAACACTGTGTTAATTAAAACGCTCATGGACTAATTATAATATTCTAGAATTTATTAATTAACCAAATAATCATATTAATTGATTAATTAATATATGACTCCATGCAATGGCTTGTGGGCATATATACCAACAACACTTGCTCTTAAAAAAATGAAATATACTTTGCAAATAATCAAGTAGGCACTAGACGATATATGTGATGTGAATACCTTTGAATTAAAAGTTCTTAGAAGGAAGATTTTATGTGATGTATCTAACATTAAAGACTAATCATATAACACTTTACTAACTTTAACCTAATAGGTATGTTGTTGGAAACTAGTTTGAAATAGACTTGATAAGTCAATATATATCATCTATGTGTAGTATTGGCCTTCATGCACCCTATTATGAATTGATCATAACTTTTACACCCTTTAGAGTATTTATCTAAAATTTTTGGAGTCTACTTGATTATTGTATTTTGATGATTTGTGCAAAATTATAGGTGGATATGAGTTTCCTACTAGTACCTATTCCTATTATGACTTTACTAATATTTTGGGCCTTATTGTGCCTTATAATTGGTGAATTGGGGCCTTGATATGGCCAAGGATGTGATATGAATCCAATTGTATGTGGTTTGGAATATGTGGATACATTTTATGTCTAAGGAAGTAGTTAGACATAATTAATTTATGTATTTATTTCTATATGCCTTATTTGTAAATTGTTTAATGCAATTAAAACACAAGTAATAGGCTTGACTAATCAAGTGTAACCCTAATCATGTAGCACCCTGTGACCGTAGAGCTATCTTAGTGTCAGGACTTGTTGGATAGTGAAATAAGTTTCCTTATAGCAATCCATATTGTGAGAAGGAGCTCAGAATCATATACTTTTGAGTATACACAGGTGCAAGGAGGGTTTTCTCTATCATCCTGACCTCAAGGTATTTTGAGAGCATCTATGGTTGTGTCTCGATTTATATGTGATTGAGAGTGACTGCGATTCTAACTCAGATTTGAGGGTTGTATACCCTAGTTTCTAATGTTGTGGCCTGTGTACCCAGGGCAGACTAGGCTATTTTAGTAGTAGGGCCCATGTGACACTACAATTGTTACTTGTACTGACCAAGGGGAAGAGATCTTATAATTTTTGTCATCCTACATGTTATAAGTGGCTGATTGTGACTTCACAGTGGTCAACTAATAGTTTGAGTGGTATGCCTCAAACTACCCAGGGTTTAATAAAACTTGTAACTCATCCTTTTAGTATATCTAGCTAGGATTGTATTAATGAATAACATTGAATGTTACTATTTTTCTCTTATTATATACAAGTTTTTTTATGCTTTATGAATTCTCCACAATTGCAGGGACGACCTATAGAACTATAAGTATTTATATATTTATTTCATTTAGAATGATGATACTATGAAAGATTGTTGTTATAGTATGGAATATCGTATACTCTTGTCTTTTATATGCCTTGAACTAAATTAAGGGGTAAGTTGGATAATGTGAATTTGAAATGAATAGTAAATTTCTTTATGTTATTTGTTTTTCATCATAAAATCTATCTATGTGTTTTTATATCTTGGTGGGAGTAATCCTCTCATTGGGACTCTTTTAGAGTCTCATGTGCTTCTTCTACATTATTTTTAGGTATCATAGTACATTAGAAAGGACGTGGTGATCAAGATGTAACAAGATATAACATAGTTGAGTCTAGATTATCCATGTACTATCACTTTCATGAGTGATGGGTGGGTAGTCTATCTAGAATATGATGAGTTTCTTTCCTTGTTGTTTCCTTATAATAATGAGTTGTATCTTGCAATAGACATCTTATATTGTTGTTTCTTCATAGATATGGACCATCTAGTAAACGTAGTTGTCACAGTTATTGAAGATATTTCAATTTGTCTTTCTATCTTGTCTACTCTTGAGATGATTTAAGTGGGAAGTATTATGGTTTTATATGAGATCATTTGATGTTTCGTGACAATTGTTTGTAATCAGATCTTTAACATGATTGTTTTATTCAGGATTTTTTTCAACTCAGTTTTTATGGTTGTCAGTTTTAAGTTGGGTTTTTGTCTAGGGATGTGTCCTAATGATCACTTAGATTTTGATCTAGGTATGGGTTCTTACACGGGTGGTATCAGAGCATAGGTTTGTTGAGTCTACATAGACAATAGGAATTAGGGTTAAAATGATGACTAAGTGGTGAACATGGCACGATCAAAATGCATACTATTAGAAATCATTGTTTGGATACCCTAGTCAGGTATCTAAGAATTGAGGGAAGAGTTAGTATGGAACTCTCTGGAAATTCTCTTTCGGAGTACTCTAACCAAGTAGTCAGTTGAAAATAGCCCAAAAGTACAATAAAATATTAAATCATGATGAAAATAAGGGCATAAAAGATAAGAGATGTGGAAACCTGATTAAATAAGAAGATGTTGAACAAGAACAATGTATGAAATTGGTTAAACCAATGATAAGGTATACAAAATTAATCACTAGAGAAAGATAAAAGTCATGCTTTAACTCATCAAACCTAAGAGTTTGATGACTAAAATAAAAGACATGACACTATGATGCTTAACATGAAAATGAATTATGTAAAAAGGAGTTCCTAAAACTAGAAAAGACGCCTTGTATGGATATGAATCTAGTTTTTGAAGTTGAGACTCCTTGTAATGATGATATTAGGGATACATAACTCTATAATTGAAACTTTAATTATGTATATAAGTTAGAGAATATAGATATAGTACGTCTAACATACATGTGTGTACATGGAAGATTATGGAGAACATATGTAATAATGAGGAATTTACGGTGTAATATCTATAGAAGTAAAGGATAACACATATTATGAGTTTAAGTTGAAATGATAAAGATGTCAAATATTAGATGGGTAAAGTATATCTTATAGTAATCTTAGACTAACCAGTGTATGTTAAGAAAGTATGTAAGTAAATAATTATGATATAATGAGGATATAAGAGAAGGTACTTAAGGAATGATCTCAAGTGAATATAATAGTGTGAAAATCACAAGGGATTAAAGGATGAGGAGATATAAGCCCTAATCTAGTATAGAATAAGATTCATATCAAGGATTTATGGTGATAGTCAAGAGGAATGTTAAGATATAATGACACAAAAAGGGAAAACTAGAATATTTTGTTGTAATAATTTGGAAATCGGTCCGTTGGTACGAGGAAAAAAATGAGGATAAATGATGAATTGATAGATGAATATGATGTTTTGTTGATCCTTTAGAATGAAGATGACATAGGCATGAATCATATATTTTTAGAGTAGACTTTTTGGGAAAGAACATGTTTCATCCATAGGAGAAAGCCAAGATGGTAGTGTTTAAAAGGAGGTAAGAATACATGGTATGCACCCATGTCATGGTGAGTTTTATATGGATCAACAAAAACCTAAAGTTGTTACCTAGAAGATAAGAATGGTTATGTATATAAGCGATGTTCATTAATTGTATGAGTTTGAGAAACACATGAATTAATAACCTTGTTGTAAGAAATTATGTACATAAATGTCTGATAAGAAAAGTAATTGCTTGAGAATAACATAGAAGATGATCAATCAACCCTTAAAAGAAATATGAAAAGTATAATGATAAGGAAAGAGACATAAGAATGAATAATAAATAACAAGTAAGAGCATCAGATAATGATAATCTCACTAATTCCTAAGTAGATTTTAAGAAAATTGGGTAAAACGATTAATGACACATAAAAATAGAAACCGAAAATTAGTATGGCATAATGTACCTAGGATCCCAGAAGAAATTCCATGATAATCATGCATTTATGATGATGGTATAAAATAAGCCATTCCTAGACTCTTTGAGATAGTTTTATAGGTTGTTTGTTGTTCTCTATCCTTGCTTAATTTTTTGGGGGTGAAATCCTTTTGAGGGGTTTACGGTTGTGAGACCATGAACCTAGATTTACCCTAGTCTTCCTATAATCTTGATTATCTATCATAATCATGTGTTTTATTAATATTTTATACCACCTAATTAAGAGATATCTCCCATTTGGTTCAATTTGCATGTCGATTGTCCTAATTTCAAGTTTCTTTGCAGGTTGTGGACTTAATTATAAATTAAATATAGGATATAGACCTAATTGCAAATTATGTGAAAAACATTCAAACATGTGTTTTACTTCATACTCATACATGTTTTATCCTTAAAATAAATAATTTAAAGGATGATACTAGTTAGACTTCAATTGGACAATGCTTACCTTGATCTTGTAATTACATGTACATGTGTGGTCTGGTTTGCAACTTCACCATAATTGAGGGTTTAACTCAAAATTTAATTATATATTATAAGTCTACAGATGTTTCACAAGATGTGTACGAAATTTTATAGCATTTGAACTTGTTTCAGTTACTAGAGACCAAGGATGTGGAATATACACAGTTTGGCATCTTTTGCTAAAAAAGAGTGTGAGGGTAGAGAAGTCTTTTCTCAATATGGTTGTATATGAGACCTTTATATTCTGACTATTTCCATTCTTGGACCCTTTTTGGCTACCTGAGAGAGTTCTAGAACAAGATTGGAGGAAAAGGGAAGCCATGGATTGGGGAATAGTCATCCATCTATGATTTTGTTGATGCATGTTGAAGAATCAAGTTTTTTTGGATGCTCCTTGGGTAGATACCTCTTCCCATACTAAAATAATTTAAGATATTTCTTATTCTTCATCCCCTTTTCTGTTGTCTCCTTCTT
This sequence comes from Alisma plantago-aquatica, assembly GCA_963693085.1. Taxonomy (NCBI): domain Eukaryota; kingdom Viridiplantae; phylum Streptophyta; class Magnoliopsida; order Alismatales; family Alismataceae; genus Alisma; species Alisma plantago-aquatica. The sequence continues at coordinate 815,452,972 of OY856410.1, forward strand.
CTTCGTCCTTGGGATGAATTGCATGGACTTTCATGGTGCTTCTTGCTCCAAACAACTAATACACTCGCTTTTACCCAAGATTTACCCTAGATCTTGCATAAAGGTGCTCCTTTGGGACCTTTGGAGGGCTGTCCATGAACTATTGTTATGAGTATGTGGTTTCTAGATGTGTAGCTTGAGGCAATCTTCCATGGAGGCTCATCAGCTTGAGTAAGGAGCTTGTATATGCTTATATGTGGATGCATATTTATGCATATTGATGATCAAGCTTCTGTGGGACATCCCAAGCTTGTTGGCTTCGTTTCTATCCTTGAACATGTAAGATCATCTCGTTCTTCTCACTTTTACTTGTTGTTATTTACTTCTTCTTCCTCTTGTCTAAACCCCATGGCCATCCATGGTGGTTTTAGCTTCCTAGAGCTAAAAATCTCATCTTTTCTCTCTCTTTGACCTAGGTGAGAATAGATCTAGTTAGATGGAGCCTAGATGGAGATTTGGGAGGTTTATAGTGATGTTTGATGGCTGATACATGTGAACTAGAAGAGGAGGATCCTTCTCACACTTTTTGCATATGGGTTTCTCACTCTTACATTGATTTAATTGTGCATTCATAGCCTAATTAATAAAGAAATGCTTGAATCTCACCTTATATACCTAGATCTTGCTCTATATGATTAAATGTAAGACTATTGTAGATTGGTCTGCATACCTATGGAATAATCTTAGAACTTCTTACTTGTCTGTATGTTCTAGTGCTGATCCATAATGTTAATGGCTGTCTTCTTGTGACCTTATGGTTGAAAATCCGAAATTTATGTGATTTTACCCTAAAAATGACTCATGTATAGCTTTTGGGATACCATATAATGAAAAAACAAATTATGTGATGTTTTTTCCATATGGGATATTATCTACATTGTATATAACATGATTATACAGCTTTCGTTCTTCTGAAAACGTATTGATCATATATCATATACCTAGAAGTAGCTCATCTAGACCTCAAAATAACATATATGTGTTTAATCTTATTTTAACCATAACTTGCTCATACTTTGGAATTTGTCCATGAAAATTCATTTGGTGTTTCATGTCTATAAGATGAATATTAGTATGCTTCTAGTGGTGAAAATTAGAAGTAAATAATGTTGAACCTCTTTATAGCCAAAAAATGGCATTTTGTGCATTAAATGGGTACTTTGAAGGATGTTATGAACCTTCTTTGACTCCCACAAGTTTATAAACATAAACCTTATGGTTATATACTCTTAGACCTGATTCAACCCTTGAATGTTAATATGAAGTTACTTTGCATACTTGATATTGATATGGCCTAAATAGTTATTGAACCTTTTCATGATATTTGTCTACCCTAATGGGTGTATGGACATATATTCTTCAGATAGTTTATATAATTTAAATATCTCTCTCTTCATACTAAGTAAAAAATGAATTTGAAAACAACATATTTACATGCATAACTTTTGATTATGAGATCATAACTATGAAGTAAACATGAAGTGATTTGGGGGTTTACAAATTAAACATGAATTGTATGTAATTAAGGGCAACCTTAATTGAAAGATTCAACCAAATGGATTATCTCATCACTACTACAGAATATGCCTTTGGCGTCGGTTGTTTAACCCACTTTGGCGATAGTTTTCAAGCGACGCCTATGTGGGTTCCGCTAAAGGTCAAACTCTTTGGCGTCGGTTTTCTAACCGACGCCTATATGATCTATAGGCGTCGGTTATATATAGTTGGCCGACGTCTATAGGGTTCGCACCACAAAGAAGGGTACCACATAGGACACTTTCTACGTCGGTTAACAACTGAACAGCCGACGCCATACTCCCAGACGACACGGGCGTGCTTCGCTGCACGACCGTGTTTAGTACTATAGGCGTCGGTTTTATACGAATAAGCGACGCCTTTTCCACCACGGCCGTACTTTCCTGCACAGTCGGGTTGTTTGTCACAATAAATAACAGACACCTATACTTTAATTTTTTTTATTAGTTTGCAGGCCTGCTGTGGCTGGTCAGCAGGATGTGAACCTACAGTTCAGTTTTATGAACTGCAGGTTTACGACATCCATTGATATCAGCCTACAAACAGGCCACAAACCTGCAAAATCAACAAATAGTTTTTCACACAAGTAGATACATTCAGACATCAATTCAATTCTCACATTCACACATGTAGAAACATTCAAATACATGTAGAAACATTCAGACATGTATAAACATTCAAAATTATTCATTTACAAAATATCATTCAGCATCGTTATCAGCATCCTAATTATATCTTACAATCGCCACTGCTTGTATGGCTTTTTCCCATTCTTCTCTTACTTCATTTAATGCTTCCATCGTATATGGATCATGTACATTTTTTAAGCGTTTACCTATAGTGTGGCCAGTTTTAAACACATGCAAAGAGAATGATGTATATATATAAGTAATAATATAAAAATAAGATTGATATATTTCATACTAACGAATAAGACTATATATAATACCTCATGTATGGTATTAATATCCAATGCGGCATGTCGGATAATCATCTGCATAAATCGCATCACATAGTATGTGCATGCCCAGCCGTTGTCTTGTGCAGCGCACTATAAATTGAAACATACAAAATATTAAAAAATATAACTAAGCACAGTTCACATAAATAATATATACATTGGAGTCGGGAACTTACTTTTACGTTCTCCCAAATTATTGGCTGGTTCTTTCTCCGTGGGACATTTCCTCCAGCATTTTTGAATGCATCTAAACCCCTACATGTTAATGTAACACAGTAAATTGCATAATTAAATAGTAATGTAATAACAGATGTTAACGGATATAAAAATGAAATATTTCTCACCAGAATAATGGCATTCTCAATATGTGTCTAATTTTAGTGTTCAATGTACTTCCCGCATGATCTAGATAATAAACAGTGAACTTCCTGGGGACAATAACTAGTAACTCCCAATGTTTACCGCTAGAGGTAAAAAAGTTAAAAATTAATAACTCAAAATGCACAAAAAAAGGAATTTTCTTAAGTCCAAATTATAAATAAAGTAAACTTACTTGACATTGAATGGAGCTATTATTATCGTCTTCTTTTGTTGACCGAAAAATTGTAAAAGCATCTATACAGTATTGTTGAACACTATCGGGGTCTTTAGCTACCATACTAATCAATGATAGAATCATAAAACCCACATGATCAAATGCAAATTGTTTGCATTGATCTTCGACTAAGTAGCTGCAAAACATGTATTACGTATGCATTAATATATAAGAAACCAGATCATCAGATCTTATACAAGGTATATGGATGTATAAACAAGATCTCACCTTATCCATGTCTCTATCATTGATGTATTCAGCCAATCATACATAAACAACTCAATAATATCTTGTATAAATATAGAGTTATCGTATGATTGACCTGCATAATCTACTTCTAAAGAAACAATTATAGGGCAATGTATATTATGTGCTCGTAGCCAACATGCCATTCCCCTACAAGTAGGACCTAACGGGTATTTTAGGTCAGTTGGAACCCAACTTGGTAATGCAGGAAGTGGAGGTGGAGGCCTAGGTGCTCCGGGTGTCTTCTTTTTAATCTGTATATATAATTTCAGATCAGTTGACCTCATATATACACATTAACAATCTAAAGTAATGTAAATTTATCTTACAATTTTAGTAGTGTAGATGACATCTGCTTTGGGCCACAATATTACCCCACCTTCTGCCTCACCAAGTGTATCAATATATGGGTGGGCATATGGCAATGCAGCTTCCCTCCAATCGGGTAATACACATATCAGGCTCACACAAACGTAGCCCTGCGACATTGGAGTCCCATGAAACGTTGCCCCAGGAAGGGACTGGTAAGCCTGCGCCTCTGCAACAACATAGTCTTGCATTCTTAAGAGGCATGGCTTCAATGCCTACAAATATACGTAAAGAATGTTATACATATATACATATCATCTTGAAAACATATCATCTTGAAAAGACTAGCTACAATGTCATAAACAATACTTACAGTAGACGTGTTAGGCGATGGGTCTCCAGGATTACTCACAGTCTGTGCATCAGGAGAAGAGTGGGTCGCCATAGGCTGATTGGAAGCCTGAGATGCCTGCCACCGCACTATTTCTTCCTTGACCTTCTCAACAACTATATCATTGACCTTCTTAGCAACTATATCCTCGACTCTCTGATTCTCCTATACATGGATAAAAGAAACATTAGCTTCTTATTATTGAATTCCCTTTTGCAGTAACATTCTAAAAAAAGAATAGGTTACCTCTTCTTATGAAAGTCCCACTCTGGGTTTGCGCTGGGATGGCCCAAAGAATGCTTTGATGCCCACACCAGCGCCTGCGCCCCTAACACGTCCAGGATGCTCTGGGTTACCCAGAGCAACTGTCAATTCATCCCTTGTGCCCTGAGGGATGAACGTGCCTTGTTTCCTCTGCTCATGCAGCTCCCGCTAATCACGATCAACAGAAATTGGTAAGTTAACACCACAATTAATCAATATTCAAATGATTGCTCTAAGAGTTGTATTTTACCATTTTCGCAGCCGCCTCAGCAGTTATGGGCTTCTTTATTTCATCGTTCTTGTTTTGCCTCCCATCTATCCAGATATCATGGCGAGGCATGGGTGTGGCAGACTCTTGAGTAGGAGCAGACTCCTGAGTAGCCTCAGACTCAGCCTGTAGTCTTTGGCGAACGCTTGCATAGCCCTTTGGACCCATAGTGTGGTCATGCACATTCAGTGCACGCCTTGCTTTTTGCGCGTCACTGAGGGCCTAGTTAGTATGCACATTAATGATTTGGTTAGTAGCACTAAATGTTAATCTTGAATAGGTGAATACAATGTATATTAATTAAATTGGGAGTGACGCCTAATACCTTGAATTCTTCAGATTTTCTTGAAGCAACAAAATTGTCCCAATCTTCTTTGTCCAAGAAGTTCCACTGTTTAAGGGCTGACTTCTTCTTCTTATCACCATCTTTTATGTATTCTCTGTTGAGATTTTTCCTATAGTTCCTAAGCATCTTTCCAGCGCGTTGCATCATACTTTTACGATGCAGCTTCTCATCCAATGCAAACAAATTCTGTAAAATAGAATTCTTATTAACTAGTATCCAAAAATAGAATTGCAAATAATATAATTTGTAATCTACAAAATAGAATTGCAAATAATAATAACTCACACATAAATCCTTCCATATCAAGTCTTTCTTCCCCTGAGGAACTTTATGCCAATTATCATACTTAACACCACAATGGTTTCGAGTGACACACCCAAGATAGTTTACAAAATTATTGCGGTTCACTCCAATTGCATTTCCTCCATTATCAAACTCCACAACCAATTTGGATCCACTACCACTTATCGCTATTAACTTCTTCAACAGAGTGATGCCCCTTTTCTTGTTAAGTGTTTGGTGTTGCGCATCAAGTTGCTCCAGTGCTTCAGTGGGTACATGTGCATCATCAACCTAAAATTTGACCAAAATAAACCCACTGAATTAGCGCAATATAGAAATATGGGATATATGACATAACTAGAAGATAATGAATTTTATAGAAATACAAGATATGTTTTTAGAACTTACATTGGTATCCTCGCCATGCTCGTGATGGATAGCAAGCTCATCATGGACTTCATGCTCATCATGGACATCATGCTCATCATGGCCAGCCATCTGAAAATGTCATTAAAAAGGCAAACATTTAGCATTTGTATTAACTAGAAAAAGGCAAACATTTAGCATTTGTATTAACTAGAAAAAGGTAAACATTTAGCATTTGTATTAACTAGAAAAAGGCAAACATTTAGCATTTGTATTAACTAGAAGATAATGAAAAATCAAATCTGAAAATGATATTGATATTAAAAAAGCAAATATTTAGCTTCAATAAAAAATATAAACATACATGCCTCTAAAATTGTGATCTTTTATCAATTAACAATCCTACATTGTGATCTCCTTCATAAGTGGACAACAAGATGTACCATGATATCAAAGAATGAAGGAGGGAAATACATCTCAAGCTGACATAGGGTAACAACCACTTCTCTTTGCAAATTATCGAGAGTATCTGGGTCAATAACTTTGCTGCATAGACTATTGAAAAAGAAACAAAGTCTGGTGATGGAAAACCTTACATGCTTCGGCAATATAGATCGAATTGCCACGGGCAATATTTGTTGCATTAGAGTGTGACAATCATGAGATTTAAGACCTATCAACTTCAGATCTTTCATTGATACCAATCTATGGATGTTGGATGAGTAACCATGTGGCACCTTAACATTTACCTAGCATTCACAAAAAGCTTTCTTCTCCTTTCTAGACAACGTGTAACAAGCGGGAGGTAAGTATGTTCTTTTATTACCCATTTCACATAATTCTATTAATTCTGACCTTATTCCCATTTCACGTAGGTCCAGTATGGATTTTATCCCATCTTTAGTCTTACCTGGTATATACACTTACATCCTATCCAAGATTTACTCCTATTATTTACTCCTTACATCCTAAGTGAGATTAGGTGTTCAAGAACAGTCCCAAACCGGGGACTACCCAAGATTTACTCCTAATGAGTAAATCTTGGACGGGTTTCTAGGCCAACAAACACATGTGATGTCATTCTTATATATAATAAATGTGTACCACCTATCCCATCCTTGAACACCTAATCTCACTAGTAAGTGTATAATGTGTATTGGGTTTTCGAGAAAATTTCGGCAACATTTCCCCGCTGTTCTCTAAGTACATATGTACTTAGAGAACAAACGGGGAAATGCTACCGAAATTTTCTCGAAAACCCAATACATATTATACACTTACATCCTAAGTGAGATTAGGTGTTCAAGAACAGTCCCAAACCGGGGACTATCCAAGATTTACTCCTAGTGAGTAAATCTTGGACGGGTTTCTAGGCCAACAAACACATGTGATGTCATTCTTATATATAATAAATGTGTACCACCTATCCCATCCTTGAACACCTAATCTCACTAGTAAGTGTATAATGTGTATTGGGTTTTCAAGAAAATTTCGGTAGCATTTCCCCGCTGTTCTCTAAGTACATATGTTCTTAGAGAACAAACCGGGAAATGCTACTGAAATTTTCTCGAAAACCCAATACACATTATACACTTACATCCTAAGTGAGATTAGGTGTTCAAGAACAGTCCCAAACCGGGGACTATCCAAGATTTACTCCTAATGAGTAAATATTGGACGGGTTTCTAGGCCAACAAACACAATAATAGAAAAGTACATGTTAGGGTTTCATCACAATTGATGTTAGGGTTTCATCAATGTTAGGTTTAATCAAATCAAATTAGGGTGCTAGAATTGACAAGTTTAAATCTTATTTCAACATCCATCAAAATTTACTGAATTAAGTCAAACATTAGGATTAGAAGCACAAATATATGCAAGCAAAAAATTTGTTCATATCCTAGGATTTACATAAAGCATTACATAAAAATTTGTTCATATCCTTACCAACAACAAGCACGACCGTGGCTGTGTTGGCCTACCACAACACGGCCGTGGTAACGGCTGTGGCTGTGTTGCCCTACCACGGCCGTGTTGTCTAGCACGGCCGTGGTAGGGCAACACAGCCATGGCCGTTACCACGGCCGTTCTGTCTAGCACGGCCGTGGTAGGCCAACACAGCCATGGCCGTGCTTGCTGTTGGTAAATAGCTAGGGAGAAGGAAGCAAAGAGGTAGGGCTACCTGGAGCTAGCGTGGAAAGAGCGGCGGCGAGCGGCGGCAGTAGTGGCAGCGGAAGAAGAGAGAGGAGTGCGGCGGGTGGTGAACAGCAATGGCACCGGGAATGAGCAGAGTAGCACGCGGCACACCAGTAGCAGCGGCGGCGACGAGTAGAGGTGCACCAGCAGCAGTGGCGCACCAGCAGCAGTGGCGGCGGCGAGCGAAGAAGCACCAACAGTAGCGGCGGTGAGCAGAAGTGGGGTTGTCGGGTGATTTTAGGAGAGCGGCGGCGAGCAATAGCACAACAATATCGTGATGAAACAGGAAGAAAGGGGGAAGAGCCGGGTGATCGGGTTTATTAAGTTGGTCAACGACGTCGATTATCTACAAAACCGACGCCTATTATGATTTAGCGTCGGTTGATAGTAAACCACCGACGCCCAACTAGACAACCTTTACCCTAAATTATTTAGCGGGAACCATTATCAGTGTCGGTTATCGAAGGATAACCGACACTGAAAGTGGGACTTTTCGTGCAAATTTTCATTTTAAATAGGTGTCGGTGAATAGTTACACAACTGACGCTGTAGGTGACCTAAAATGTTTTCGCTCGAAAATTGGATTTCGTGGGCGATTTTAGGCGTCGGTCTGTTATAACCAGCCGATGCTGAATACAAAGCGGTACCCGTGTCTGGCTGGTTTTTGAATATAGACGTCGGTTTGCATAAATAACCAACATCTAATATTATAGGCGTCAATTTTCCTAAATAACTGACGCCCAGAAAAGTGAAACTGAATGCTGTTTCTATAGTAGTGCATCATCTCAAATTAATATATATGATTCCATTCTCTTATATTCCTTCAATTATAAGAATGTGACCTTATATGATGTAGTCTTGATGTCATTAGGCTTGGTGGGTACCATCGTGGGGAAAACGGAAGGATCTGATGGTTAGAGTTTAATCCATGATTGGACATAATTGAATTACTTGAATATAGGAAATATCATCATGTACTTAATATAAAGTTCTATATGGTCATGTGTGTAGATACATTTCCTATAAAAGGATGAAATATAATATAGAAATAATCAAGTAGGCCCCATAGGATATATGTGATGTGATGTGAATACCTTTGAATTAAATGTTCTTAGAAGGAAGATTTTATGTGATGCACCTAACATTAAAGACTAATCATATAACACTTTACTGACCTTAACCTATATGTTGTTGGAAGCCAGTTTGAAATAGACTTGATAAGTCGATATATCTCATCTATGCATAGTATTGGCATTCATGAACCCTATTATAAATTGATCAATAACATTTACACCCTTTAAAGCATTATTCTAAAATTTTGGAGTCTAGTTGATTAATGTATTGTGATGACATGTCCAAAATTCGATTGGATATGAGATTCCTAATAGTACTTATTCCTATTTTGACTTTAATGATATTTCGGGCCTTGTTGTGCCTTATAATTGGTGAATTAGGGCCTTGATATGGTCAAGGATGGAATATGAATCCAACTATATGTGGTTTTGAATATGTAAATACATTCTAAGTCTAAGGCAAAAGTTAGACTTAATTAATTTATGTATTTATATCTCTATGACTTGTTTGTAAATTGTTTAATGCAATTAAAATATAAGTAATTGGCTTAACTAATCAAGTGTAACCCTAATCATGTAGTGCCCTATGGCAGTAGAGCTATCTCAGTGTCAGGACTTACTAGACAGTGAAACGAGTTTCCTTGTAGCAATCCATATTGTGAGAAGGATCTTGGAGTCGTTTACTTTTAAGTATACACGGGTGTAGGGAGGGTTTTCTTGGTCACCCTGACCTCAAGGTATTTTGAGAATAGCTGCAATTGTGTCTCCATTCATATGTGAATGAGAGCAACTGTGGTCGTAACTCAGATTTGAGGGTTGTATATTGTGGTTTCTGGTGTCGTGACCTATGTTCACAGGGAGAACTAGGTTTTGTAGTAGTTAGGCCCATGTACCACTATGGTTGTTACTGGTACTGACTGAGGGGAAGAGATATTACTATTCTGGTCATCCTAGATCTTATACAGGGCTGATTGCGACTTCGCAGTGGTCAGCTAGTAGTTTGAGATGTACACCTCAAACTACCGAGGGCTTAATAAAACATGTATTTCAACACTTTAGTATATCTAGCTAGTATTGTATTAGTGAATAACATTGGATGTTACTATTGTGCTCTTATTATCTACAAGATTTGTTATGCTTTATGAATTCTCTATAATTGCAAGGATGGCCTATAACACTGGAAGCAGTGCTATATTTATGGCATTCAAAATGATGATACTATGACAAGATTGTTGTTATAGTATGAAATGTCTTACACTCTTCTCTTTTATATGCCTTAAACTAAATTAAGGGGTAAGTTGGATAATGCGAATTTGAAATGAATAGTAAATTTCTCTCCGTTAGTTTTTTCCATCATAAAACTATCTATGTGTGCTTATATTTTGGTGGGAGTAATCCTCTCCATGGGACTATTTTAGAGCCTCACTTTATTCTTCCATAATGTTTTTAGGTATGCTAGCACAACAGAAAGGACGCAGTGATCAAGATGTAATAAGATATAACATAATTGAGTCTAGATTGTCCATGTACTCTCCTTAGTGATGAGTGGGAAGTTTATCTTAAATACAATAGTTTTCTTTCCTTGTTGTTTCCTTATGACTACGAGTTGTACCTTGAGATAGACATCTTATATTGTTGTGTCTTTATAAATATTGATTATCTAGCAAACCTAGTTGTTGTAGTTAATGAAGATATTTTGATTTTGTCTTTCTATATTGTCTACTCTTGAGATGGATTAAATGGGAAGTATTATGCTTTTATATGAGATAATTTGATGTTTTGTGACAATTGTTTGTAATCAAATATTTAAGAGGATTGTTTTATTTAGGATTTTTTTTCATCTCAGTTGTTATGGTTGTCAGTTCTAAGTTGGGTTTTTGTCTAGGGACGTGTCCTAATTATCATCTAGATTTTGATTAAGGGAAGGGTCCTTACACTGATAGAGTCACTAAAATAAGAGTGATCTACAAAGCATCTGGATTCAGATGGGTTGACAAATTTATCAATGGAGGGTAGAGAGGTTTAGCAATTCCCGTCAGACTGACTGGGATTCATTTTTGAGAGTGTCAATCCATAAGCCACATAACAAAGTCATTTCTCCTATCAGTGAGAGAAGTGCAAATGAAGCAAATGGAATAGAGGGTCAATGAGATATTTTCATCAAAGACAAAAAGGTTGGAATGAGGAGCAACTGATGAACACACATGGCTTAATTAGTATGCCCGATGAGAAATCAACAACCATGATATGTCGATGCGAATCCTGGATATGAGCCTGACATATTTTCTCAACCCCATCCCAACGAGGCCCAAGTGGACGAGATTTCTAGAGCAAGTAGGATGGTGTTTTTCCAAGCATGTAGAATGACAACTACACAACTCTGATGCAGTTTCTAGGTGTATTTCCTAAACATTTATCTAATCCCTTTTGTAGGGAAATATGGCTGCAGAGCAGGAAGCGGAATTCAAACTTTTATCTACTATATTCCCATAATCAGTAGATCACGTCAATAACAATAATGCAAGAAGGATGGTTTTGAGGATATACCTTGTCCTAGAGCAAGTCTATCGACAATCCTCATCGTCGTAGATGTGCAACTCTAAATCCTAGTTGTACTTGGACTCATCTGACTGCTGCTCCTCCTGGTCAGCGCCACAGACTACAACCACGTACATCATTTTCTTCAACAACTCCTCTTGTCATAGACTGCTAGTTGACATTGTCCTCCGAGCGGCAACAATGAATTTCCGCCTCTATGGTAGTCCACACAGACTGCCTAGAACTCTTGTCATCCTACTAAGACGAATAGGAAGGAGTATTACCTCTCAATCAATGTACTAGTCACCGACTTGCTCTCCCACGACAATGATCTCAATTACTCTTTCCCTTGTTGTTCCTCCCTAGTCGGGTAGAACTTGCTCAAGCTCTCGTGGTTATCAAAACTAGTGAGGACAATGTTTGTTAGAGAAATAATTTCTCAATTGTCTGTGTTGTACTCTGGGAAGCCCCGATACCTCCTCTATTTATAGGCAATGTTTGGGTCTAGGTTTTTAGTCTATGCGAGAGTGGAAGGGACCAGAAGAACTCAAATTTTCACAACAATTCTAGAAATATCGCACCTGTGATAGCCCAGATGGTCGTCTGGAAACCTAGAAGGTCGTTTGGCATGGAAGACGATCATTTGTCACAGCCTAGATGACCTTTGAATATTTCCCACATGTATACAAATTTAGCAAATCAATTCCCATCAACGTTAGAAATTTATTTCCTTATACAACAAGTATTGCTCAAGAAAAATGAATAGAGAAACATCTAGAACCTTCCCAAAATGAATTGGACCATCTTGTCCATGCAAGAAGAACGTCTCGGTCAACCAGACGGTCCTATGGTGACCCCAGTCGAGCCAGTTCGATTGGGTCAGTTTGTTACTTAGCCAAGTTCAACACAAAACATGTATGACACCTAGACACTCATCTCAACTCTTGAGACGATTGTTTGGCACTTCCAGACGACTGTCTCAACACTTGAGATGGGTGTTTGGTAGTGCTATCAGCCTATTTGTTGTGTGAATCAAATATGTAATCACTTTGCTACTTAATTCAAATGTCATTCAAGATCTGAACTCCTCTTCTAAGTCAAGACCTATGTGTGTGACCCTATAGGTCCCATATTATGTTTACAGTGAATGTCCATAACAACTTATGACATTACAAGGTAAGAGTGGTGCCTAGTCACACATCATTGCTACCCAAGTAAATGAAAAAGTTGGGGATCAACTTCAACCTACAATATGTGTATAGTGTTGTAGTGTTTGTATAGTTCCTTTGTCACTGATGTCCAAATTGAACTAGAGGCATGGAGTAGTCACCCTCATTATTATTCAATCTTTTTTCTTGAAAAAGAGAAGACTAACTAAGATATATGTAAGCTCAATATCATATATTGACTCACATGCACATGTCCATGCTTTTCTAAGTCTCTCTAATCAAGAGGCCTAGGACATTACACTCCCATAGGAGGGACAAATCCCATATGTATCACTCACAGTCAATCCCCATGTGTCAAAGCCACCCAATCATCACCTTATAACAACTCATACTTTAGGACTGAGTTTGATGATGTTAAACTAACAACATGTGTTGAGTGTAGTGATTTTAGGTCTAAGAACCACAACCACCACCATCATTGTGAGAGCTGACTATGACTTCCATGATGATGGCTTCCATGTGTTAGTCTCATAGTGGGTCTGTCCGATATAGTATTCTCTAACATGTATCTGTGTGCTTGGTTTGATACAGCCATATCATGACTCACGAGCTTGCATCATCAACCAACCTACACTCTAATCTTATGTGTTATTGTTGTCTATCAAACTTCCACAATAACAATTGATCAGGGACATAATGAAAATATGTATATGTACTCTTAACATCTGTATGATCTCATTTTGACAAGGATAAAACTTGAATACATACTTCATTGAGTATTATTATTCTCTAGAAATTTATAATGTTACATCATTATCTCATAACTAAATTAAACAAAATAAATTGGAAGCTTGCCTTTATTTATTATTCAAATTAATTACAAGTTATGCCATTACAATCATCACATGATTGGATCTTTGGACATACATACCAACAGACTCCCACTTGCACTTAGATCCAATTACCTATGAATTGTATTCCAAGTGATCTTACATGTCCATCATGATTCTACTGTGAAAATGCTTTCGTCAAGGGATCAACAATGTTGGTTTTAGTTGATACTTTACAAATCTTTACATCTCCACACTGCACAATCTCTCGTATGAGTTGGAACTGCCTTTGTATATGTTTTGAGCATTGATGCAATCTAGATTCCTTAGCTTGCACAATATCTCCATTGTTGTCACAATATAGCTCGATTGCCTCATTGATGCTTGGAACGACCCCAAGTTCTGTGTTGAACTTATTGATCCATATAGCCTCCTTTGGTGTACTAGATGCAACAATATACTCAGCCTCTGTTGTAGAATCAACAACTATTTTTTGCTTGGAATTCTTCTAGCTCATAGCTCCATTTTTGAAGTAGAACATGAATCTAGATTGCGATTCTAATCATCTTGATCAGTCTGGAAACTTGCACCAGAGCCGTAGACCAAGAACTGATCCTTAGTCCTTCTCAAGTACTTGAGGATGTTCTTCATGACTATCCAGTGAGCATCACCTGGATCTAACTAATATCTGCTCGTCATGATCAAAGAATATGAGACATCTGGATGGGTACATAACATTGCATACATGATTGATCCAATCATTGAGGCATATGGAATCTCATTCATGCATTCTCTTTCTTCACAAGAACTGTGACATTGAGCTCTAGAGATGGAGACACAATGGCACGTAGGTAGGTTCCTTTTTTTGAGTTCTCCATGATGAATCACTTCAACACTTTGTCAATGTATGTGCTTTGACCTAGTCTAAGAAGCCTTCTGGATCTATCTCTATAGATATTTATCCTAAGATGTAGGATCCTTCTCCCAAGTCTTTCATAGAGAACATATTTCCAAGCCAAGTCTTTACCTTTTATAAAGTAGGAATATCATCCCTCATCAATAATATGTCATCTCCATATAATATGAGGAATGCCACTATGATCCCACTAACCTTCTTGTACACACAAGGTTCATCTTCAGTTTGAACAAATCCAAACTCTTTGACAGTCTCATCAAAACAAAGATTCTAGCTCTGAGATGCTTGCTTCAATACATAGATTGACCTTTATAGCTTACAAACTTTGTTTGCATCCTTTGGATTGATAAAACCCTCAGGATATGTCATATACACATCCTGGAGTAAATTCTCATTAAGGAATGTTGTTTTAACATCCATTTTCCAAATTTCATAGTCACGATAAGATGCAATAGCAAGCATGATCATGCTGAACTTAACCATGGCCACTGGAGAAAATGTTTCATCATAGTCAACACCTTGAACTTGTCTGAAACCCTTTGTAACCAATTTGCCCTTATAGGTTTAAACTTTTCCATCCATGTCAGCCTTCTTCTTGAAGACTAACTTACACCCTATGGATTTTACCCCTTCAGGTGGATCCACCAACTCCATACTTTATTGGTATATATGGATTCCATCTCAGATCTCATGATCTTAAGACATTTCTCAGACTCTGGTCCCTTAATAGCATCTTTATAGGATATTGGCTCATCACCTATGACCAATTCACTGCCTTCCTGAGTTACATGATATCCAAATCTATCAGGTTCAAGGCATGTCCTATTAGATCTACGAGGTTCCTATATTACCTGAGGAGTTTGAGATTCCACAAAACCTCATGATTCTCTAGGTTCCTCTGGTTCATCTATCGGTTCAATGTTCTCTTGTTGGTCTTGAACCTCTTAAAGCTCTACTTTCATCCCATTAAATCCTTTGGAAATGAAATCTATCTCAAGGAATGTAGCATCTATAAAAACAAACACTTTGTTGTTAGATAGGTAATAAGAGTAATATCCTATTGTTTCTTTAGGATTTCAACAAATAACACTTATCAGTTTTAGGACCAAGCTTATCAGAAAACATCCTTTTAACATAAGTTTCACATCCCCAAATCCGCATAAAAGACATATAGGGACGCTTCCCATTCCATATCTCATATGGTGTCTTTTGAACTGATTTAGATGGTACTTGGTTTAGTGTATACACTGCAATATTTAGAACATATCCCCAGAAGGTATTTGAAAGCTCAACTAAACTCATCATCGATCACACCATATCTAGTAATGTGTGATTCCTTCTTTTTGAAACACCATTATGCTATGGTGTTCCTGGTGGATTCCACTGGGATATGATCCCATGGGATCTAAGAAGGTCCTTAAACTCTTGGTTGAACTATTTCCCACCTCAGTCAGAATGAAGTGCCTTAATACTTTTACCAAGTTGGTTTTGTACTTTATTCATAAACTCTTTGAACTTTTCAAGAGTTTTTGACTTATGTTTCATTAAATAAACATAACCATACCCACTAAAGTCATCAGTGAAGGTAATGAAGTTCTTGAACCCACCTCTAGCATCTGTTGTTAAAGGATGACATACATCAGTATGTATGAGTCCTAATAGATCACTAGCCCTCTCATTATTTCCAGTGAAAGGAGTCTTAGACATCTTTCCCAAAAAAACAAGATTCACATGTCTTTAATATTCCAGATCAAAAGAGTCTAGATAACCATCTTAATGGAGTGTAGATATGTGATTCTCATTTATGTGCCCTAGATGACAATGCTAAAGGTATGTTTTGTTTGAGTTTATGAGTTTTAGTCTTTTGGTATTAACGTTATAAGCATACATATTAAGATCTAACAACTAAAGACCATAAGACATCGGGGCACTGCCATAAAAGATCCCATCCTTTAAAATAGAACATCGACCATTTTTAATATGGAATTCAAATGCATCTTTGTCCATACAAGATACAGAAATGATGTTTCTATTTATAGCAGGTACATAATAATAGTTCTTTAACTCTATTACAAGCCCTATGGGTAGAAATATACTATAGGTTCCAACTGCGCTGGTGCAACTCTTGTACCGTTAGCAACTCACAATTCTACCTTTCCTTTTCCTAAAGGCCTACTTCCTTTCAGATCCTGCATATGAGAACATATGTGAGATCTACATATGATATCAAGTACCCATGATGATGAAGTTGATAGATTTAAATCAATAATGTATATACCTAAAGTGGAGATCACCATCCCCATATTCTTCTTCTTGAATGCCATCAACTACAAAGGATGAACTCCTCTTGTACTTTTCTTTCTCCTTATATTGATTGTTGAAGATTTTGATTTGGGCTTGACCTCAAAACATTTCTTAGTATGGCTTTCATCCTTGGACTCAGTCTCACTGATTAACATCACGGGCTTGTCCTCCTTCAATTTTGTTTCAACATGAATCAACATCGCAAGCAAGTCTGACATCTGTCCAGCCAAATTACTTACATGATAACATGCAATGAAATGACTGTATGATTCCATCACAGCCTTCAGAATCAAATTAGTGGCTTATTCTTGGCTCAAGGTGAACCCTGGTTCTTCAATATGATACACATGTCCAATCATATTGAGAATGTGTTCTTGAACTGAGGCCCCCTCTGTTAGCTTTGACACAAGTAGCACCTTCATGACACCATCCCTTTCTTGCTTTGTGATTCCAAGTTTTACCTTCTTGAGATGTGATACCATCTCAAGAACACTCATGTCCTCACATTTCTCATGCAACTCATGGTTCATGCAGCTGAGCATAAGGTACTTTGTATCCATGACATCATTGGCATGCTTCCAGTAAGCATCTACTTGTGCCCTAGGTGCATCAGGAGTAGGTATTTCTGGCACTGGTTTGCCAAGGACGTAGATTTTGCACTCCTCATAACCCTTCTCAAAGTTCAAAACCAGTCATGAAAATTTGTCTCGTCAAGTTTGTCCTGCTTTAGGACCATTCACAAATTGGATATTGTTTGTCATTGATTCTACAAGAGAAAATTTACATTTTGTCAAAACACCTTTTTCATTTGATTTGATTTGAAATTTTTTTACAATATTAATTAGGTCTTTAATTATTACCGCTCCCACTATTTCAATCAAATTGATAGCCCTCAATATCAATTCGGAATATTGCAACGTACAATATTCTAGTGGGTCTGATCCAAGATAATTAAACTGTGGCCCGATCAAAACCCCAAAACATAGTTAATTATCAAGGTAGGAAACTCTTGCCAATTGCATCATATGCAATTCTAGATAGATGATACACACAACCCCTTTCCATAATCATATGCATGCTTCTGGGCCCAGACACTATGAGAATCACCAATCAAACCCAAACCAAAAGCCGACATGATAATAATGCACCCCGTAGAGGTAGAACCTACATTATTACCATCACACTTCCACAAGATAGATGGTGCACCCTGCGGAAGCAGAACCTACACTTGGTTGATCAAGCTTTTCATGTGTGCCACTTTATGGAAAGCATCTAAGACTTTGATATATTTTAATTGAGTGAGTTTGTATGTATATATTATCCAATCACCACATATATATAGTACATATCATATACATGCTATATCCCACAATGAAAATGTGCAATAAATGAATTGATAGTTATGGCCAGTCCTAATGTAATCCCTTGGAGCCACAAGGAATTATGTCATCTAGGTCTACATCATATGCAGAAACATGTTGTTGATGAAGATTTGTGCTTACCAATCTGGGTTGATCGATTCAACCCTTGAACCAATCGGATCATCTCCTAGCTGATTGTTACGCCGTCACACTAATTGTATGGTCCATCTATCCACTACTGGCTGGCTCCTCCGATGGATTGGTAGGGTCCACCAGGCAATCGGTCTGGTTTGTCCACCATATCCTACAAGACCTTTAGTCGACCATCTCGTCTTCAGGATGTCATCATCTTCATCATAACAGAAAGTAAACCATCCTACTTTTACATTTGGAAGATAAGATAGAGGCTCGATATGTAGACTGAGTTAAATGGATAAACCAACCACATACAACCATGCACATATAGAGGTTATTGGCCATAATAATGCTACACATCCACCATCAAAACTGATTTTAGGGTGACACCTGTAAATTGTATATATATATCATATATATATTAGTTTGAGATTATCATGGTATTGGATTTGACAAGATATTATTTACATCACATACAATAATAGAATGATAAAACCAAAATATGATCATGTTGATTATCCCATAAAATAGTAAATTGACGTTGCTCAGATATCACTGTAAAAAAATATGGCTATAGAACAGGAAACATAATTTAAAATTTTATCTACCATATTCCCATAATTAGTAGACCACATCAATAACTATAATGAAGGAAGGATGGTTTCAAGGATATACTCACCATCCTAGATGTGCAACTCTAAATCTTGGTTGCACTAAGACTTGTTTGACAGCTTCTCCTCCTAGTCAATGCCACATACTTTAGCCACGAACATTGTCTTCTTCAACATTTCCTCTTGTCACGAAATGTTGGTTGACATGTCCTTC
Source organism: Alisma plantago-aquatica (assembly GCA_963693085.1). NCBI lineage: Eukaryota > Viridiplantae > Streptophyta > Magnoliopsida > Alismatales > Alismataceae > Alisma > Alisma plantago-aquatica. The sequence continues at coordinate 815,471,922 of OY856410.1, forward strand.
GAGCGGAAAATAACGACTTCCCACCTATATGGTAGTCCACACAGACTGTCTAGAAATCTTGTGTTCCTGCTAAGATGATCAGGAAAGAGTCCTCCCTATCCGTTAGTATAATAGTCACCAACTTGCTCTGCCACGACAATAATCTTAATTACTCTTTACCTTATTGTTCCTCCCTAGTCGGGTAGAACTTGCTCGGACTCTCATGGTTACCACAACCAGAGAGGACAATGTTTGTTAGAGCAACTATTTCTCAATTGTTTGTGTTGTACTCTGGGAAGCCCCAGTACCCCCTCTATTTATAGGTAGGGTTTGGGTCTAGGTTTCCAGTCTATGCGAGAGTGGAAGGGACCGGAAGAACTCGAATTTTCACAACAATTCTGGAAATCTTGCAACCTGCGATAGCCCAGATGGTTGTTTGGCAACCTAGACAGTCGTCTGGCAACCTAGACGATTGTATGGAATGGCATACGGTCGTTTGGCATAACCCAGATGGCCATTTGTCTATTTCCCACTTGTATATGAATTTTGCAAATCAGTTCCCATCAATGTTGGACATTGATTTTCTTGTACAACAAGTATTGCTCAAGAAAAACGAATAGGGAAACATCTAGAACCTTCCCCGACCGAACTGGATCATCTCGCCAATGTGAGATGGACATCTCAATCAACCAGACGATCGTCTGGTGACCTTAGTCAAGCCAATTTGGTTGGGTCAGTTTGTTCCTTAGCTGAATTCAACACAAAACATGCCTAACACCAAAACACCCGTCTCAACTCTTGAGACGATTGTTTGGTAGTGTTGTCAGCCTATTTGTTGCATGCATCAAATACCGAAACACTTTAGTACTTAATTCAAATGTCATTCAAGTTTTGAACTGCTCTTCTAGGTCAAGACCTATGTGTGTGACTCTATATGTCCCATATTATGTTGGCAGTGAATGTCCATAACAACTTATGACATCACAAGCAAAGAGTGGTGCCTAGTCGCACATCATTGCTACCCAAGTAAATGGAAAAGTTGGGGAACAACTTTAACCTACAATATGTGTATGGTGTTGCAATGTTTGTATAGTTCCTTTGTCACTAATGTCCAGATCGAACTAGAGGCATGGAGTAGTCACCCTCATTATTATTTAATCTTATTTCTTGAACCAGAGCATACTATTTGAGATATATGTAAGCTCAATATCTTATATTGACTTGCATGCGCATGGCCATGCTTTTCTCAATCTTGCTAATCAAGAGGCCTAGGACATCACACTCCTATAGGAGGGACAAGTCACATATCTATCACTCACAATCAATCCCTAAGTGTCAAATCCATCAAATCATCATTGTTACAACAACCCATGTTTCAGGACTATGTTTGATGATGTCAAAGTGTACCCAACGATATGTGTTGAGTGCAATGATTTCAGGTCTAAGAACCACAACCACCACCATCACTATGAGAGATGACTATGACTTCCATGATGATGGCTTCCATGTGTTAGTCTTATGGTGGGTCTGTCTGATATACTGTTATCTAACATGTATCTGTGTGCTTGGTTTGATATAGCCATAGCATGACTTACGAGATTGCATCATCAACCAACCCACTCTCCAATCTTATGTGTTATTTTTGTCTATCAAGCTTCCACAGTAACAACTGATCATGGACATAATGTGATTATGTATATGCACTCTTAACATCCATACGATCTCATTTCGACAAGGATAAAACTTAAAGACACACATCATCGAGTAATATTATTCTCTAGACATTTATAATGTTACATCATTATCTCTTAACTGAATTAAACAAAATAAATTGGAAGCTTTCCTTTATTTATTATTCAAATCAATTACAAGTTATGCCATTACAATCATCACATGGTTGGCTCTTTGGGCATGCATACCAACACTTTTGACCAACAAAAAAATAGCTTTAGACCCTCCTACTACCACCCTACCTATAAATATCCTTCCTATTCTCTTGTTACATTCCTTCAATAGATTTCTTTGTGTAATCTGAAGATTTTCGAGAACCATTTGGAGGTCGAGGAAACTATTGTGTGGGGATGCATGCTCTGAAACAACCCCTTCTCAGAATGATCTAAAGAATCTAAAATGATCTAAAGATCTCATTTTGTAAACCTCCTTATTGGTGTTTCTGCACCCTCTCTTCCCCCATGGCCGAGATCCATAATGATATAAGTTGGAAACTTGTACATTTCGCTAAGGAACCCTCTATGCCTTTCCTTTATACTCCAGATACACCCAGTTCTTAGGAAATAGGTGCATTTGGGAATCATCAGAGGACAAATCTCATATCCTTTTTGGTGATTTTTGTAGTTCTCATCTTGGACTTTGTTTTCTTTACTACCAAGATGAGTTATGCAACTTTCTAATGCGTTTCTTGCCTACTTTATACATGCATGATGTTAATCTTTTTCTAGAAAACTTGTTATATTGAAAAAGAGGGTCTTTTGTGCACTATTTGACATAACTATGATGAGGATATGAATCTTACGTTTCCTTAGACTCTGTGAACATTTTTATGTTGTATAGTGAGTACTTTCTTGAGCATGCAAAGTCTACAATTCATAGTACAAGTGTAATAATGACTTCTAAAAATGTTATCCTTATGGTGTTTTGGTACCAAATAAAAAGGAAATTCGACCCACACATTAAATCTTACTATATGGTGGTTATCCTATGAAATTTATAATGCTTATACTTATTGTTATGATGTTGTAATAATGGTTGGGTGAAATTCTATTAGTGAAGGCATCTCATCCATACTAGGTTTTGAGAATATAATTAAGATTCAACCATCATAACAATATCTCAATTGAAGTCTCATATTTAACATTACTTTATTTTTTAAAATTGAATACTCAATCTAGGTCTAGAATTCAAATTCAATTAACTAGTCTTATTACTCCCTTCATTATTCCACTTTGATTCTCTCATCATATTCTTAAATTAGATCTACAACTTTCAAAATTTGAGATCCTTGCACCTTCCCATATGCAATGGCTTTTTCAACTCTGAAGCAAATAGTCTAGTACTAAAAAGTCCCTCCATCACACACACTACACGTCATTTACACATACCACAAGGTTTACAACTATTGGACTTCCAAGTCTAACAAAACTTTATAATAAGTATATATGTAGGACTTAGGTATGTGCGGGATGTAAACCCTAGTCGGAAATGGTTCAGGATGGGACAATCAATATGGAACCTGAAATTGACCTGAATTGACTCGGGTTTTTTGTTCTTTCATGATCAACTTCATGATTTCAGCCAACCCATTGACATGCGTAGTTGGAGGTACTTATCTTTATGCACACTATTTTTTCCACAACAAACTTGAGTTGTTGAATGATACATGGGAAGGATGTGAATATTTAATATTTTGGTTCATGTGGCCTTCTTTATATGCGTGCGAGTGCCAAAGCAACCACCGAGAGCGCCCCTGCCTCTGCTTTATACTTAAATGTAACAAGTCTGACCCTGGGTACATAAGATTTAGACCAGTTAGGGGTTCACATCCTCTGTTCCCAGGACAATGTGCCCGCTAAATCTTAGTCATACAATCCTCCATGAGTCCCATAAACCAAGGGATCGGATGTTGTGGGCACAAAAGTTGGCACAGAGGATGGGTACATAAGATTTAGATTATTAGGGGTTCTCATCATCTGTGTCTGTACACTCCGCCATGGGTCTCATAAATCAAGGGATGAGATGTTGTGGTCACAAAGGATGGATATAGAAGATTTAGACTGGTTAGGGTTTCACATTCTATGTGGCAATGTGCCTGATAAATCCTAGCCATACACTCCGTCGTGGGTCCCATAAGCCAAGGGATCCCATTTTTTGGGCACAAAGGATGGGTATATAAGATTTAGACTGGTTAGGGGTTCACATCCTCTGTGCCCCAGACAATGTGCCCGATAAATCCCGAGCATACACTCTGCCATGTGTCATAAATCAAGGGATCAGATGTTGTGGGTACAAAGGATGGGTACAAAAGATTTAGACTGGTTAGGGGTTCACATCCTCTGTGTCTGGGACAATATGTCTGATAAATCCCAGCCATACACTCCACCATGGGTCCCATGAACCAAAGGATCAGATGTTGTGGGCACAGAGGATGGTCACAGAAGATTTAGACCAGTTAGAGGTTCACATCCTATGTGCACATCACAATGTGGCTGATAAATCCCATACACTCCGCCATGGGTCCCATAAACCAAGGGATTGGATGTTGTGGGAACATAGTTTGGCATAGAGGATGGGTACAGAAGATTCAGACTGGTTAGGGGTTCACATTCTCTATTCCTAGACAATGTGCCTCATAAATCCCAACCATACACTCCACTGTGGGTCCCATAAACTAAGGAATCAGATATTGTGAGCATAGAAGCGGGCAAAGAGGATAAGTACATAAGATTTAGACCAATTAGGGATTCACATCCTCTATGCCCAGGACAGTGTGTCCGATAAATCCCATCCGTACACTTCGCCATGGGTCCCATAAACCAATAGATCAGACGTTGTGAGCACAAAAGCGACACAAAGGATGGGCACAAAAGCAGACACAAAAAAAACTATACGTCACTTCAAATGTACAGCTATACAATTTAAACTACATAGGATTACATCTAATGCTCCACATTACAAAGGAGACAACAATTAATTCCACGGGACAGGATCTTCAGAGCCATGAGCCAGTCAGCCAGCTGCGTGAACCAATCCGACAACGCTAACAGTATGCATGGTCTAAAACTTCTGTACCTGCTTCCGTCCCCGAAAAACAACTTGTGTTGGGTGGTATAGGATGACGACCAAAGATTACGAGGCCTGCGCGCGAAGACATGGTAGGCTTGTGTTGTAGTGCGTTACTATATTATAGACGATGGTTTGACTGACCAGCCTGGGCTTGTCGTGTGATCAACTACTGATCTCGAGTCTATCACTCTTGCTTGCCGTCGTTCGGGTGCAACAAGCATGTACAGTCTCGAGTCCTTCCCCACTTTCTAATAATATCCAGTTTCCCCGATATCTTCTTCCGGGTGAGCCATGGTGTGTTCCTCTGAAAAAGAAAGGAAGTATCTGGTTAGTAGACCATCCATGGTGCGGTCGGGGATGGGCGACCTCTGGTTTCTCTCCCGCAGAGCATGCAGCAGGGGCCACATGTTGTAGACAACTGACAGAGCTTGAGGCCTTTCTACAGAAGATGATTGCGAGCCACCTTAAATCACACATCTTCACTGCTCCGCTTTGCTCTCTCGAGTCGCTCGGGCTGCAGCCGGCGGCAGGAAGCTGCTTGCACTAATACTTTGATGTCATGTGCCCGCCGCGTCCTGAAATTGGGTGGTGGCGGGTTGCTGGCGAGCTACATGCCTATATACGGTCTGTTGCTTGTGCATCACACCGGTGAAATCCCAACCTATCGACCACAGCTGGGTGTCAACAACGGTCTACCATCCCATATTGCACCCCACTCTAGGATGAGCGAGTGTATTTACTCATTGCCTCGGATGATTTCGCCCGCTGCCCTCTTACACCTTCTTTTCTCACTCTCAATTTTCGCATTGACCGAACTACCGACCTCCATCCTGCTGTCCCCCTTGCTCCAGCATTCACGGTGCCGCTGCTGCGACTGACAGGGAAACACGGGAACTAAGCTGCCACAGTACTAAGGAATGGGGGAAACAAAGGACATGCAATCAACCAAACGAAACCAGTTAACAAAGAGAGAAACAAAGGACATGCAATCAACCAAAGAAATGGATTCGCCCAATCATGTGATGCTAACGAGAAACCGTAATTTTTCTTTTTGAAAACAGACGGATATCACAATTGATTACAAACATCCAAACTAACCCGACCTAAACTGTATTCCGTAGAACTGAATTTAACCAGATTTCTGTGAGTGAAACATAGACGAACATACCCCCGCGAAGGTTTAATGAAAAAACAGCTTCACACAACCCGCGCCTTCCTTATCAAACCTCACATATATATCCCGATTCCACCGGAACTTTTGTCTATTTTATCTGAGAACACAATCTGAGAAAAAAGAAAAAAACGATAATAGAAGGGGGTAACCTCCCTGCCGCTCAATTAAACTATACAAATTTTGGGATGAGTGGTGTGGGAGATACCCCGTCGCTGGTTCCAAGGATCGAATCCGGAACAGAGCCCAGTCTGATTCATCTTACGGATTTATTGCTGTGATTCTAATCATCATCATAACGTGCTTGAGATAGTCCAGTCAGGTTGTTTATATCTCGAGCCCTAATCATGCAGTCTAATATGTGATTACAAAAACCTTTTAAGTTCGACACTGATGGCGACGAACTCTTCGTAACAGCATATACCCATAAAATTGTAATCGACAGCTATCGGGGCGTATATTCAATTCTTTTGAGTATTGACCTCAAGCACCCTGTCATCGATCCGCACTTACTTCCGAAGATGTTTAAAGACAGTGTGTTTGGCAGAAGATTATGTTTATTATGTAGACCAAAAAATCTAAATAGTATATTTTGTTAATTATTATACCAAAATAACACAGTTCAAATTTTAATTTCGAAAATGACAACTAAGGCAATACGTCATAGGTGGAAAAATATTACCCCTGCAAGGATAATGTGTCGAAGAGGGTGACCTATTGTTCTCTCTGGGAGCAATACGTCTCCATCCAGAATATATTACATTGTTGTGGTGTCAATACGTCTTGTTCTGGGATGTATTGACTCCAAAGAGAGCAATGAGTCTTTGACTACGAAGTTTTGTTCCGCGGTGGGGCCAATACGTCTGGTCTATGAACGCATTGTGGGAATTCTCGTACATGTCCTTTCAAAATTTCTAAAGCCTTCCATCTTTTTTGATCCAAACAAAAAAATATTCAAAGAGGTAGGTTCTAGAGTAGTGTGTCAGTCGACGTTTGCTCATTTGAGGGTAATTGACACAACAAAGAATTGTCCTTTATGAAAGATTGCACTTTCGAAGACCTGGACCCCTAAGAGAGCAACATGTCTCCAGCTAGGACGCATTGCCCTGTGGTGGGCCAATACGCTCTGGATTGGGATGCATTGCTTCCACATGAGAGCAATGCATCTCCATGTAGGACACATTGCTTCCAACATAGACAATACATCTCCATGCAAGACGTTGCTTTTTTATATTTCTAATTATTGTTTGTTTATGTGTACAATAATAATATATATTATATTTGTGCATCAACAATTAGTTGCCTTATATTTTCTTTATACACTATGTTTAATTATTATATATTTATTAATTTGAATAGCTACAAACACACCTAAGAACCAAAGAAGTCTTGTTGCAACAAATAATTCGTGATTGTTGGTCTTATTAGATAAGAACATAATAAAAAAATACTAGATTTCAATTAACATTAAAGTTACAAAATGAACCACATGAAGAGAAAATAATATAACAGCTTATTGCATTTCCTTCAATAATTGATCCAGTAGTTCATAAAATGGTCATCTTTGATGTACGGATTGATGTATTTTTTACTACCTTTAACTTCTGAATTAATGTGCATATATTAGTTTATATTCAGTATGATCCCGATACCAACTAGATAGCTCAAGAAGATCCTCATACATGTAGAACATTTGCTTCAATAACTACTACTGAAACCTTGCTTGTTCTTTTATCACCATAAATCCTATATTGTTACACAAAAATTCTGGCACGTCATTCCAGTCATCTTCCTTTAGAGTTTGATGAGCCATGTTTCCCTCTTGACACTTTGTAACTATTATTTAGTCAACTCCACAGACTGGTGAAATGTCCATGTTTCTTTAGTGATCCATCTATGAAGTGATCAAAGATAATAAAATAGAATATATATACAACATATTCAGAAGAATTGTACTTAACTTAACATAACATAAATTGATGTGAAGTTACTAGTTAGAAATGATACCTAAGAATGAAGGTAACGACACCTAACTTTCATGATATAAAGTAGGAGAAAAGAGCAAGAGATATATGTTTGTGTGAAAACATAGAAGAAAAAGGGGTTTCTTATAGAAAAATTAGAGAAGGGGAGACGTAAAATTATAGCCATTAGAAAATCATGGTCATTACAAAATTATAGTTGTTAGAAGATTATAGTGGTTAGAAAATTATATTCATTAGAAAATATGTTGCAAGATTTTATTCAACAAGGAACCCAGTTTGGCGTACGTAGACATGGGCTAGTAGAAAATATTTAGATCCAGAGATGATATCATAACAGAACATACTCATCAATTAAGATCTATGTATAAAAAAGATATGTGGTGGGCATATATGATAGATCCAAATACAAAATAGATATATATCTTCGTAGAGGCAAATACACAAAACTGTACAACATGTAAACAAATAAACTAACCATGTCCTCCATGTCCATGTGATAGTCTCCCACGTCCTTGTATCTCTGACTTTTGAGTAGGCATGTCATCTAGAGATGCCTCAATGAGTGTCATTCATGTAGCAAAAGGTTGATGAGGTCCAGGGTAGAAATGGAGAGGTGGAGGTGGGGTGAGGGGCCTCTGAAAAATAGGATATGGGCTCTCATCTGAGGTGCATAATTGGATATCAAACTTAGTTAATAAGTATGTAACATAAGGTGGTCGTTGACTCTCATGAATAATTGGTGGTGGGACTAGAGTGTATGAAACAGAATAAGAAGAGCTTGCTCCATAGTAGACTGATTATAGAGGCAGTGGTGTGGCATATGAAAAGATGTACCACATCATGTAAAGTACTATCCTATCTGTCCCCATCCCATGAACTAAGGACTTGTAGGGGTATGAGTAGGAATGGGATCAGGAGAAGCAGTAGAGGTATGAGTAGGAGTCAGGTTGATTGGTATAGAAAGGACTAGGAGTGGGAATGGGATTAGGAACAATGGACGAATCGACATGATATGGGTGAGCATATTTGGGAAGACTCTCAAAGTAGCTCTCTTAGATGTTGTAGATATCATATCTAATATGTGTAGGGGCATTCTATAATGAAAAACCACTAGAGGGGGGTGAATAGGGTTTTATAATAATTTAACAATTATTTTAACTCAAACAACCAACCACAAAAATATTGGACAAGGGGACAAGGATTTAGAGTGGTTCCAACCTTAGCAAATACTAAGGCAGTCAATCCACTGCCCGGTTGCTTACCCAACCGGGATTTTGAAAGAATCAAATTTTATTACCTCGCAAGGACTTTACATAAAATTACAATTCTTTCACCAAACCCTTCGAACAGCCTTCACCTAGAAGTAGTTGCACCAACTTTGAAGCAGCCTTCTTGAAGTAACTTCAAGCTCCCCCTTGAAGTAGCCTTCCTCTTGAAGTAGCTTCCCGTTGCAACAACCTTCTTGAAGTAGTCCGAAGTACACCTTCTCCACCGAGAAGAACCTTCTCCAATCCGTAGCCTCCAACCCTAGGAGTAGCAAGGAGAATACAAAGGATAAAAGGAACAAGAAGGAAATATAGAAATTACAATACCACTTTGCAGCTCAAGGCTTGATTTCCTATATCAAGCATTTTGATCTCCTAACCAATGTAAATAGAAGTGTAATTTCTGTGGATAGGATATGCTAGCCTATAGGACACGAAATTAGAGCAAGGAGAAGAATAGCCAATGCAAGTGTTGCTCAATTTCTCAAAACAGATTAATAATTGCGAGTGTAAGCTCAAGTGTATCACAAGTGTAGATTGGTGAGTTTAGGTGTCCTAAGGCATGTCCTATTTATAGAAATGACCTACAAGTGCTTAAGGACGTTCTAGACACTTTCTAGGGGGTTCTTAGTGCTCAACTAGCCGTTATGTGTCCACTAATTGCATTTGCAACGGCTAGTTAATTGACCCTGAAAAGTGCAGACAAAACTTTTCTCGGTCGAAGATTTGTCGACCGAGAGTCCTTCTCGGTCGAAGATTTGTCGACCGAAGGACCTCCTGGAGCAAGTGTTTACAACGTTCATTTCCAACTCCCAACCACTTTGTGTGCTGGGTCTAACGGCTAGTAGGGTCTATTCTCGATCGAAGATTTTGTCGACCGAGAGTTTCTCGGTCGAAGTTTTTGTCGACCGATATTTTCTCGATCGACGATTTGTCGACTGAGAATATTACTGACTCAATGTATTCATTTACTAAGTGTGTGTATCAATGTGCAATTGTGATACTATCTTGGGGAATGACCTATCTAAGTGTTGTGAGTGGATAGGGAAGATCTAAACGCTTGATTTACATGATATCTAATTACTTGTACATTATATACTTGTACAAGCATTTACATTTTATTACAATCATGAAAATAAAGCGATTTTATCAAATTGTTCTTCCAAGTCTTTGTTATCCACCACCTTATATGCTTGTTCCTGAAATACTCAAATAGCACGTTAAAACCACAAGAATGAAATGTTTGTCCTCATCAAAACAAAGAGATTATAATAATGTCCAATTTAGCCAACAATCTCCCCCTTTTTGAAGATGACAAACATTTCCTAAATATAAAATAAGGAAATACAAATCATATGATTTTCATACCTAAAGTTTACCTTTTGTAGCCATTCCTGTTTTTGCAAGTGGGTGCTGGCCGAGATATTATAAAACTCATTTTATTTTATGTTTTTGATTTTATATTATTTCTCCCCCTTTGTCATTTCAAAAAGATATCCAAGATAATCATTTAGTATGACTTTTTATTTCTCCCCCTTAATTTTATGCTATGCTCCCCCTTAAAGAGATATTTAATTTAAAATCAAGGGATTAATGCAATCCAATTAATGTTAAATTTAGCCACAATTTATTTCTCAATCATTTGCAAAGGATGTTAAGCCTTGAAATGATGTGAGTTCCTTTTAAGTTCATGGCATGTGTGTATTGATTTCTCACCCAATTTACAAGGAATGTTAAGCCCTGAAGTGATGTGAGATTCTTTTAAGCTTATAGTAGAAAGTACCTCTAATCAAATGCAAGGGATGTTAAGCCCTGATTTGTTTAGAGAATTCCATTATATCACATTCATGAGATTTGTAGATTCCTTTATTTTCATAACCAAGATTAAAAATACTAAGGTCATAACAAGCTTCAAATGATGTTTACAGAGTTTTGTAAGCTTCTTAATCTTATAATCAAGATAGTTTGTGTGAGCTCCCCCTTAATCTTATAGTCAAGATAATTTAAGGATTCTAAGGTCACAATCAATATTAGATCATAATAAGTTGACCTTTTATGAGAGTTATGCACTAAAATTATGTTTTCAATATGTTAAACACATTTTGAATCAAGATACTAAGATTAAGTGCAGTAAAATGAAGTACAAATAAGCATTTTGTCAAAGCTTATTTTAGGTCGCCCTTGACTACGACCATAGCGCCCCTTGGTCAAATTTAATTTCAACCGAGAGGCAAATTTTGCAGATTTCACATTTGAACATTCATATGTGAAGTATAATTTCTGTAGGTAGCTTGATTAAATAAATATCAATTTAAAGCACATTAAGAGATACCTATTATGAAGACTTAATATGGGCATCATAGTGAAGTCTTTGACCTTGATTTTTCTGGAATGTATGTTTTACATTCATTGTGAATGATGTTTCATAAGCTTTGTTATGGGTACATAAATATCAAATCCCATTTCTTCTTGTATCCTTATTTTCAGATTTAATGATAAGATTCTTTAGAAACATATATTTTGAAATCAAGATTAATATCTTAAAGTCAAGATTTTTTCTTTTGATTTCTTAGAACAAACAAATAGATAAAAACATTAATATTTTTGTTCTAAGAGACACCGTTTGGCTTGTCATAGCATCATCATTCATTTATAATGTGTTGAATCACAACATGATCATCTATTTATGGTTTGTATTATTTTAGACAAACCAAGTAAAATTGAAACACAATGATCATGGTACAGTGATTTTGATAGAACGGTAGAAGCATATGATTATAATCATTTGTATCAAAACACATGATTCTTATAAGAATTACTTTAGGAAAACCATGTGGATAATGATAAAACAGTAATTTCTTTTGATTAAACTAATCATGATTTTCAGTTTTAAACTATTTAGAGGATAAACCAAAATAATCTACATTTAGGTTCATAAGTTTTTAATTTTAAGATAAGCTATATAACTGATCATACCTAACAAACTTTTTCAATCAATGAATAGGGTTTGTTAAAGGTAAGTCTTCATATGTCACTTTTGCAATATGTTTAAGGATTTTCATATTCATAATATTTATCAAAAAAAAAATATTTTGTTTCAAGAATGGTCTTCAGCATATATTCTTGTTTTGCATGTAAAATCAGTCATAATTGATAGCAAATAGATTACTTGAAGACATATTCAACAGTTTTATTGCAGACTTGACAACAGAAACCTGCTCGGTCGACCATTTCTCGACCGACAGTTCTCTCGGTCGACAGTTTCTCGACCGAGAAAGGTTCTGTATTGTTTCAGACCTGTTTTCAGAAATTGTTTACAAGTAAAACCAAAAATATGAAAGTTAAAGCTTGATTTGGTAGAGATATCAAAGCAACATTTAGGTTAAATCTCAACTAATCATATACATTTTGAGAATCCAAACTAAAACAAGTAGTTTAAGATGTATATTTGGAAATTTTAATTTCCTTGATTAACTTAGTGTCCTATTATGTTAAGTTGAGATAGACATAGAGATATACAACTTAGAGACTTTGGTCATATCTCAACTTAATTTTATCCATTTAGTTTGGGGGTTTTGGGACCCATACTAACTCGACATACTTTTTATTGTAAGGACATGAAAAAGAATAGTGTCCAAGGCGCAAACAATAATGACAACATATAGAATCAACCTCATATCTCTTTCTATGATTTTGTTCTAGGTTGTTCTTGGGTACATATGTATTTGTGCCTCTAGGTACATACATAGATTGGCCTTTTGGCACTTGTGTTCTTTCCCAAATAGGTTTTTGATAAGATTTTCCTTTAGGCTTGTAACCTAGTCCTCTCCTTCCAATTTGATGATAAGAATTATTTAAGATTTTATCAAGAGTGTCATTATTACTCAAACTACTAACTTTTTGTTGCAGCTTAACAATCTCATCCATTCTCTTATTGATGTCTAACTTTTCTTGATCTAGATTAGATAGCAAGGAATCTCTTTCTTTCACAATAATATCATAATCTAGATGTGTACACAAAATAGGTTGTTTTTGAAGATCATTTACTTGAGTTTGCAAATTTATTTTTTCTAGGGAAAGAAGATTGCAATTTTCTTCTACAGATTTTAGCTTAATATCATGATCTCCAATAACCTTTTTGAGATCTTCATTTTCAGATGTGAGAGCAAGAAGCTTACCATGTAACTCATCATTTGCTTTATTAAATTTCTTTAATTTCTTCTTGCATTCAATATATTTATTATGCGTCTCTTCAAGACTAGCAACTCAAAAAGGCTTACCTCTTCTTCTTATTCACTTATTTTAGCAATAAGGCATTCTTTATGCGCATCTTCCTTCTTTGACCTCCATGGACAGTTAAGTGTAGTGTGTCTTGTTCCTAAGCACCAATTGCAACTTGTTGAAGATTGGTCCATGCTTTTCCTTTGCTTGCGGTTGTTAATACCACCACCCTTCATCCTTCAAGACTCGATTAGAGCTCCTTGATGCCTGCTCTGATACCAATTGAAAAACCACTAGAGGGGGGATGAATAGGGTTTTATAATAATTTAACAATTATTTTAACTCAAACAACCAACCACAAAAATATTGGACAAGGGGACAAGGATTTAGAGTGGTTCCAACCTTAGCAAATACTAAGGCAGTCAATCCACTACCCGGTTGCTTACCCAACCGGGATTTTGAAAGAATGAAATTTTATTACCTCGCAAGGACTTTACATAAAATTACAATTCTTTCACCAAACCCTTCGAACAGCCTTCACCTAGAAGTAGTTGCACCAACTTTGAAGCAGCCTTCTTGAAGTAACTTCAAGCTCCCCCTTGAAGTAGCCTTCCTCTTGAAGTAGCTTCCCGTTGCAACAACCTTCTTGAAGTAGTCCGAAGTCCACCTTCTCCACCGAGAAGAACCTTCTCCAATCCGCAGCCTCCAACCCTAGGAGTAGCAAGGAGAATACAAAGGATAAAAGGAACAAGAAGGAAATATAGAAATTACAATACCACTTTGCAGCTCAAGGCTTGATTTCCTATATCAAGCGTTTTGATCTCCTAACCAATGTAAATAGAAGTGTAATTGCTGTGGATAGGAGATGCTAGCCTATAGGACACGAAATTAGAGCAAGGAGAAGAATAACCAATGCAAGTGTTGCTCAATTTCTCAAAACAGATTAATAATTGCGAGTGTAAGCTCAAGTGTATCACAAGTGTAGATTGGTGAGTTTAGGTGTCCTAAGGCATGTCCTATTTATAGAAATGACCTACAAGTGCTTAAGGACGTTCTAGACACTTTCTAGGGGGTTTTTAGTGCTCAACTAGCCGTTATGTGTCCACTAATTGCATTTGCAACAGCTAGTTAATTGACCCTAAAAAGTGCAGACAAAACTTTTCTCGGTCGAAGATTTGTCGACCGAGAGTCCTTCTCGGTCGAAGATTTGTCGACCGAAGGACCTCCTGGAGCAAGTGTTTACAACGTTCATTTTCAACTCCCAACCACTTTGTGTGCTGGGTCTAATGGCTAGTAGGGTCTATTCTCGATCGAAGATTTTGTCAACCGAGAGTTTCTCGGTCGAAGTTTTTGCGACCGATATTTTCTCGATCGACGATTTGTCGACCGAGAATATTACTGACTCAATGTATTCATTTACTAAGTGTGTGTATCAATGTGCAATTGTGATACTATCTTGGGGAATGACCTATCTAAGTGTTGTGAGTGGATAGGGAAGATCTAAACGCTTGATTTACATGATATCTAATTACTTGTACATTATATACTTGTACAAGCATTTACATTTTATTACAATCATGAAAATGAAGCGATTTTATCAAATTGTTCTTCTAAGTCTTTGTTATCCACCACCTTATATGCTTGTTCCTGAAATACTCAAATAGCACGTTAAAACCACAAGAATGAAATGTTTGTCCTCATCAAAACAAAGAGATTATAATAATGTCCAATTTAGCCAACAATCTCCCTCTTTTTGAAGATGACAAACATTTCCTAAATATAAAATAAGGAAATATAAATCATATGATTTTCATACCTGAAGTTTACCTTTTGTAGCCATTCTTGTTTTTGCAAGTGGGTGCTGGCCGAGATATTATAAAACTCATTTTATTCTATGTTTTTGATTTTATATTATTTCTCCCCCTTTGTCATTTCAAAAAGATATCCAAGATAATCATTTAGTATGACTTTTTATTTCTTCCCCTTAATTTTATTCTATGCTCCCCCTTAAAGAGATATTTAATTTAAAATCAAGGGATTAATGCAATCCAATTAATGTTAAATTTAGCCACAATTTATTTCTCAATCATTTGCAAAGGATGTTAAGCCTTGAAATGATATGAGTTCCTTTTAAGTTCATGGCATGTGTGTATTGATTTCTCACCCAATTTACAAGGAATGTTAAGCCCTGAAGTGATGTGAGATTCTTTTAAGATTATAGTAGAAAGTACCTCTAATCAAATGCAAGCGATGTTAAGCCCTGATTTGTTTAGAGAATTCCATTATATCGCATTCATGAGATTTGTAGATTCCTTTATTTTCATAACCAAGATTAAAAATACTAAGGTCATAACAAGCTTCAAATGATGTTTACAGAGTTTTGTAAGCTTCTTAATCTTATAATCAAGATAGTTTGTGTGAGCTCCCCCTTAATCTTATAGTCAAGATAATTTAAGGATTCTAAGGTCACAATCAATATTAGATCATAATAAGTTGACCTTTTATGAGAGTTATGCACTAAAATTATGTTTTCAATATGTTAAACACATTTTGAATCAAGATACTAAGATTAAGTGCAGTAAAATGAAGTACAAATAAGCATTTTGTCAAAGCTTATTTTAGGTCGCCCTTGACTACGACCATAGCGCCCCTTGGTCAAATTTAATTTCAACCGAGAGGCAAATTCTACAGATTTCACATTTGAACATTCATATGTGAAGTATAATTTCTGCAAGTAGCTTGATTAAATAAATATCAATTTAAAGCACATTAAGAGATACCTATTATGAAGACTTAATATGGGCATCATAGTGAAGTCTTTGACCTTGATTTTTCTGGAATGTATGTTTTACATTCATTGTGAATGATGTTTCATAAGCTTTGTTATGGGTACATAAATATCAAATCCCATTTCTTCTTGTATCCTTATTTTCAGATTTAATGATAAGTTTCTTTAGAAACATATATTTTGAAATCAAGATTAATATCTTAAAGTCAAGATTTTTTCTTTTGATTTCTTAGAACAAACAAATAGATAAAAACATTAATATTTTTGTTCTAAGAGACACCGTTTGGCTTGTCATAGCATCATCATTCATTTATAATGTGTTGAATCACAATGATCATCTATTTATGGTTTGTATTATTTTAGACAAACCAAGTAAAATTGAAACACAATGATCATGGTACAATGATTTTGATAGAACGGTAGAAGCATATGATTATAATCATTTGTATCAAAACACATGATTCTTATAAGAATTACTTTAGGAAAACCATGTGGATAATGATAAAACAGTAATTTCTTTTGATTAAACTAATCATGATTTTCAGTTTTAAACTATTTAGAGGATAAACCAAAATAATCTACATTTAGGTTCATAAGTTTTAAATTTTAAGATAAGCTATATAACTGATCATACCTAACAAACTTTTTCAATCAATGAGTAGGGTTTGTTCAAGATAAGTCTTCATATGTCACTTTTGCAATATGTTTAAGGATTTTCATATTCATAATATTTATCAAAAAAAAAAATATTTTGTTTCAAGAATGGTCTTCAGCATATATTCTTGTTTTGCATGTAAAATCAGTCATAATTGATAGCAAATAGATTACTTGAAGACATATTCAACAGATTTATTGCAGACTTGACAACAGAAACCTGCTCGATCGACCATTTCTCGACCGACAGTTCTCTCGGTCGACAGTTTCTCGACCGAGAAAGGTTCTGTATTGTTTCAGACCTGTTTTCAGAAATTGTTTACAAGTAAAACCAAAAATATGAAAGTTAAAGCTTGATTTGGTTGAAATATCAAAGCAACATTCAGGTTAAATCTCAACTAATCATATACATTTTGAGAATCCAAACTAAAACAAGTAGTTTAAGATGTATATTTGGAAATTTTAATTTCTTGGATTAACTTAGTGTCCTATTATGTTAAGTTGAGATAGACATAGAGATATACAACTTATAGTGTTTGGTCATATCTCAACTTAATTTTATCCATTTAGTTTGGGGGTTTTGGGACCCATACTAACTCGACATCCTTTTTATTGTAAGGACATGAAAAAGAATAGTGTCCAAGGCGCAAACAATAATGACAACATATAGAATCAACCTCATATCTCTTTCTATGATTTTGTTCTAGGTTGTCTTGGGTACATATGTATTTGTGCCTCTAGGTACATACATAGATTGGCCTTTTGTCACTTGTGTTCTTTCCCAAATAGGTTTTTGATAAGATTTTCCTTTAGGATTGTAACCTAGTCCTCTCCTTCCAATTTGATGATAAGAATTATTTAAGATTTTATCAAGAGTGTCATTATTACTCAAACTACTAACTTTTTGTTGCAGCTTAACAATCTCATCCATTCTCTTATTGATGTCTAACTTTGCTTGATCTAGATTAGATAGCAAGGAATATCTTTCTTTCACAATAATATCATAATCTAGATGTGTACACAAAATAGGTTGTTTTTGAAGATCATTTACTTGAGTTTGCAAATTTATTTTTTCTAGGGAAAGAAGATTGCAATTTGCTTTTACAGATTTTAGCTTAATATCATGATCTTCAATAACCTTTTTGAGATCTTCATTTTCAGATGTGAGAGCAAGAAGCTTAGCATGTAACTCATCATTTGCTTTATTAAATTTCTTTAATTTCTTCTTGCATTCAATATATTTATTATGCGTCTCTTCAAGACTAGCAACTCAAAAAGGCTTACCTCTATTTCTTCTTCACTTATTGTAGCAATAAGGCATTCTTTATGTGCATCTTCCTTCTTTGACCTCCATGGACAGTTAAGTGTAGTGTGTCTTGTTCCTAAGCACCAATTGCAACTTGTTGAAGATTGGTCCATGCTTTTCCTTTGCTTGCAGTTGTTAATACCACCACCCTTCATCCTTCAAGACTCGATTAGAGCTCCTTGAAGCCTGCTCTGATACCAATTGAAAAACCACTAGAGGGGGGATGAATAGGGTTTTATAATAATTTAACAATTATTTTAACTCAAACAACCAACCACAAAAATATTGGACAAGGGGACAAGGATTTAGAGTGGTTCCAACCTTAGCAAATACTAAGGCAGTCAATCCACTACCCGGTTGCTTACCCAACCGGGATTTTGAAAGAATCAAATTTTATTACCTCGCAAGGACTTTACATAAAATTACAATTCTTTCACCAAACCCTTCGAACAGCCTTCACCTAGAAGTAGTTGCACCAACTTTGAATCAGCCTTCTTGAAGTAACTTCAAGCTCCCCCTTGAAGTAGCCTTCCTCTTGAAGTAGCTTCCCGTTGCAACAACCTTCTTGAAGTAGTCCGAAGTCCACCTTCTCCACCGAGAAGAACCTTCTCCAATCCGCAGCCTCCAACCCTAGGAGTAGCAAGGAGAATACAAAGGATAAAAGGAACAAGAAGGAAATATAGAAATTACAATACCACTTTGCAGCTCAAGGCTTGATTTCCTATATCAAGCGTTTTGATCTCCTAACCAATGTAAATAGAAGTGTAATTGCTGTGGATAGGAGATGCTAGCCTATAGGACACGAAATTAGAGCAAGGAGAAGAATAGCCAATGCAAGTGTTGCTCAATTTCTCAAAACAGATTAATAATTGCGAGTGTAAGCTCAAGTGTATCACAAGTGTAGATTGGTGAGTTTAGGTGTCCTAAGGCATGTCCTATTTATAGAAATGACCTACAAGTGCTTAAGGACGTTCTAGACACTTTCTAGGGGGTTCTTAGTGCTCAACTAGCCGTTATGTATCCACTGATTGCATTTGCAACGGCTAGTTAATTGACCCTGAAAAGTGCAGACAGAACTTTTCTCGGTCGAAGATTTGTCGACCGAGAGTCCTTCTCGGTCGAAGATTTGTCAACCGAAGGACCTCCTGGAGCAAGTGTTTACAACGTTCATTTCCAACTCCCAACCACTTTGTGTGCTGGGTCTAACGGCTAGTAGGGTCTATTCTCGATCGAAGATTTTGTCGACCGAGAGTTTCTCGGTCGAAGTTTTTGTCGACCGATATTTTCTCGATCGACGATTTGTCGAACGAGAATAGTACTGACTCAATGTATTCATTTACTAAGTGTGTGTATCAATGTGCAATTGTGATACTATCTTGGGGAATGACCTATCTAAGTGTTGTGAGTGGATAGGGAAGATCTAAACGCTTGATTTACATGATATCTAATTACTTGTACATTATATACTTGTACAAGCATTTACATTTTATTACAATCATGAAAATAAAGCGATTTTATCAAATTGTTCTTCCAAGTCTTTGTTATCCACCACCTTATATGCTTGTTCCTGAAATACTCAAATAGCACGTTAAAACCAAAAGAATGAAATGTTTGTCCTCATCAAAACAAAGAGATTATAATAATGTCCAATTTAGCCAACAATCTCCCCCTTTTTGAAGATGACAAACATTTCCTAAATATAAAATAAGGAAATATAAATCATATGATTTTCATACCTGAAGTTTACCTTTTGTAGCCATTCTTGTTTTTACAAGTGGGTGCTGGCCGAGATATTATAAAACTCATTTTATTTTATGTTTTTGATTTTATATTATTTCTCCCCCTTTGTCATTTCAAAAAGATATCCAAGATAATCATTTAGTATGACTTTTTATTTCTCCCCCTTAATTTTATGCTATGCTCCCTCTTAAAGAGATATTTAATTTAAAATCAAGGGATTAATGCAATCCAATTAATGTTAAATTTAGCCACAATTTATTTCTCAATCATTTGCAAAGGATGTTAAGCCTTGAAATGATATGAGTTCCTTTTAAGTTCATGGCATGTGTGTATTGATTTCTCACCCAATTTACAAGGAATGTTAAGCCCTGAAGTGATGTGAGATTCTTTTAAGCTTATAGTAGAAAGTATCTCTAATCAAATGCAAGGGATGTTAAGCCCTGATTTGTTTAGAGAATTCCATTATATCACATTCATGAGATTTGTAGATTCCTTTATTTTCATAACCAAGATTAAAAATACTAAGGTCATAACAAGCTTCAAATGATGTTTACAGAGTTTTGTAAGCTTCTTAATCTTATAATCAAGATAGTTTGTGTGAGCTCCCCCTTAATCTTATAGTCAAGATAATTTAAGGATTCTAAGGTCACAATCAATATTAGATCATAATAAGTTGACCTTTTATGAGAGTTATGCACTAAAATTATGTTTTCAATATGTTAAACACATTTTGAATCAAGATACTAAGATTAAGTGCAGTAAAATGAAGTACAAATAAGCATTTTGTCAAAGCTTATTTTAGGTCGCCCTTGACTACGACCATAGCGCCCCTTGGTCAAATTTAATTTCAACCGAGAGGCAAATTCTACAGATTTCACATTTGAACATTCATATGTGAAGTATAATTTCTGCAGGTAGCTTGATTAAATAAATATCAATTTAAAGCACATTAAGAGATACCTATTATGAAGACTTAATATGGGCATCATAGTGAAGTCTTTGACCTTGATTTTTCTGGAATGTATGTTTTACATTCATTGTGAATGATGTTTCATAAGCTTTGTTATGGGTACATAAATATCAAATCCCATTTCTTCTTGTATCCTTATTTTCAGATTTAATGATAAGATTCTTTAGAAACATATATTTTGAAATCAAGATTAATATCTTAAAGTCAAGATTTTTTCTTTTGATTTCTTAGAACAAACAAATAGATAAAAACATTAATATTTTTGTTCTAAGAGACACCGTTTGGCTTGTCATAGCATCATCATTCATTTATAATGTGTTGAATCACAATGATCATCTATTTATGGTTTGTATTATTTTAGACAAACCAAGTAAAATTGAAACACAATGATCATGGTACAATGATTTTGATAGAACGGTAGAAGCATATGATTATAATAATTTGTATCAAAACACATGATTCTTATAAGAATTACTTTAGGAAAACCATGTGGATAATGATAAAACAGTAATTTCTTTTGATTAAACTAATCATGATTTTCAGTTTTAAACTATTTAGAGGATAAACCAAAATAATCTACATTTAGATTCATAAGTTTTTAATTTTAAGATAAGCTATATAACTGATCATACCTAACAAACTTTTTCAATCAATGAATAGGGTTTGTTCAAGATAAGTCTTCATATGTCACTTTTGCAATATGTTTAAGGATTTTCATATTCATAATATTTATCAAAAAAAAAATATTTTGTTTCAAGAATGGTCTTCAGCATATATTCTTGTTTTGCATGTAAAATCAGTCATAATTGATAGCAAATAGATTACTTGAAGACATATTCAACAGATTTATTGCAGACTTGACAACAGAAACCTGCTCGATCGACCATTTCTCGACCGACAGTTCTCTCGGTCGACAGTTTCTCGACCGAGAAAGGTTCTGTATTGTTTCAGACCTGTTTTCAGAAATTGTTTACAAGTAAAACCAAAAATATGAAAGTTAAAGCTTGATTTGGTTGAAATATCAAAGCAACATTTAGGTTAAATCTCAACTAATCATATACATTTTGAGAATCCAAACTAAAACAAGTAGTTTAAGATGTATATTTGGAAATTTTAATTTCTTGGATTAACTTAGTGTCCTATTATGTTAAGTTGAGATAGACATAGAGATATACAACTTATAGTGTTTGGTCATATCTCAACTTAATTTTATCCATTTAGTTTGGGGGTTTTGGGACCCATACTAACTCGACATCCTTTTTATTGTAAGGACATGAAAAAGAATAGTGTCCAAGGCGCAAACAATAATGACAACATATAGAATCAACCTCATATCTCTTTCTATGATTTTGTTCTAGGTTGTCTTGGGTACATATGTATTTGTGCCTCTAGGTACATACATAGATTGGCCTTTTGTCACTTGTGTTCTTTCCCAAATAGGTTTTTGATAAGATTTTCCTTTAGGCTTGTAACCTAGTCCTCTCCTTCCAATTTGATGATAAGAATTATTTAAGATTTTATCAAGAGTGTCATTATTACTCAAACTACTAACTTTTTGTTGCAGCTTAACAATCTCATCCATTCTCTTATTGATGTCTAACTTTGCTTGATCTAGATTAGATAGCAAGGAATATCTTTCTTTCACAATAATATCATAATCTAGATGTGTACACAAAATAGGTTGTTTTTGAAGATCATTTACTTGAGTTTGTAAATTTATTTTTTCTAGGGAAAGAAGATTGCAATTTGCTTCTACAGATTTTAGCTTAATATCATGATCTTCAATAACCTTTTTGAGATCTTCATTTTCAGATGTGAGAGCAAGAAGCTTAGCATGTAACTCATCATTTGCTTTATTAAATTTCTTTAATTTCTTCTTGCATTCAATATATTTATTATGCGTCTCTTCAAGACTAGCAACTCAAAAAGGCTTACCTCTTCTTCTTCTTCACTTATTGTAGCAATAAGGCATTCTTTATGCACATCTTCCTTCTTTGACCTCCATGGATAGTTAAGTAGAGTGTGTCTTGTTCCTAAGCACCAATTGCAACTTGTTGAAGATTGGTCCATGCTTTTCCTTTGCTTGCAGTTGTTAATACCACCACCCTTCATCCTTCAAGACTCGATTAGAGCTCCTTGAAGCCTGCTCTGATACCAATTGAAAAACCACTAGAGGGGGGATGAATAGGGTTTTATAATAATTTAACAATTATTTTAACTCAAACAACCAACCACAAAAATATTGGACAAGGGGACAAGGATTTAGAGTGGTTCCAACCTTAGCAAATACTAAGGCAGTCAATCCACTACCCGGTTGCTTACCCAACCGGGATTTTGAAAGAATCAAATTTTATTACCTCGCAAGGACTTTACATAAAATTACAATTCTTTCACCAAACCCTTCGAACAGCCTTCACCTAGAAGTAGTTGCACCAACTTTGAAGCAGCCTTCTTGAAGTAACTTCAAGCTCCCCCTTGAAGTAGCCTTCCTCTTGAAGTAGCTTCCCGTTGCAACAACCTTCTTGAAGTAGTCCGAAGTCCACCTTCTCCACCGAGAAGAACCTTCTCCAATCCACAGCCTGCAACCCTAGGAGTAGCAAGGAGAATACAAAGGATAAAAGGAACAAGAAGGAAATATAGAAATTACAATACCACTTTGCAGCTCAAGGCTTGATTTCCTATATCAAGCGTTTTGATCTCCTAACCAATGTAAATAGAAGTGTAATTGCTGTGGATAGGAGATGCTAGCCTATAGGACACGAAATTAGAGCAAGGAGAAGAATAGCCAATGCAAGTGTTGCTCAATTTCTCAAAACAGATTAATAATTGCGAGTGTAAGCTCAAGTGTATCACAAGTGTAGATTGGTGAGTTTAGGTGTCCTAAGGCATGTCCTATTTATAGAAATGACCTACAAGTGCTTAAGGACGTTCTAGACACTTTCTAGGGGGTTCTTAGTGCTAAACTAGCCTTTATGTATCCACTGATTGCATTTGCAACGACTAGTTAATTGACCCTGAAAAGTGCAGACAGAACTTTTCTCGGTCGAAGATTTGTCGACCGAGAGTCCTTCTCGGTCGAAGATTTGTCAACCGAAGGACCTCCTGGAGCAAGTGTTTACAACGTTCATTTCCAACTCCCAACCACTTTGTGTGCTGGGTCTAACGGCTAGTAGGGTCTATTCTCGATCGAAGATTTTGTCGACCGAGAGTTTCTCGGTCGAAGTTTTTGTCGACCGATATTTTCTCGATCGACGATTTGTCGAACGAGAATAGTACTGACTCAATGTATTCATTTACTAAGTGTGTATATCAATGTGCAATTGTGATACTATCTTGGGGAATGACCTATCTAAGTGTTGTGAGTGGATAGGGAAGATCTAAACGCTTGATTTACATGATATCTAATTACTTGTACATTATATACTTGTACAAGCATTTACATTTTATTACAATCATGAAAATAAAGCGATTTTATCAAATTGTTCTTCCAAGTCTTTGTTATCCACCACCTTATATGCTTGTTCCTGAAATACTCAAATAGCACGTTAAAACCACAAGAATGAAATGTTTGTCCTCATCAAAACAAAGAGATTATAATAATGTCCAATTTAGCCAACAATCTCCCCCTTTTTGAAGATGACAAACATTTCCTAAATATAAAATAAGGAAATATAAATCATATGATTTTCATACCTGAAGTTTACCTTTTGTAGCCATTCTTGTTTTTACAAGTGGGTGCTGGCCGAGATATTATAAAACTCATTTTATTTTATGTTTTTGATTTTATATTATTTCTCCCCCTTTGTCATTTCAAAAAGATATCCAAGATAATCATTTAGTATGACTTTTTATTTCTCCCCCTTAATTTTATGCTATGCTCCCCCTTAAAGAGATATTTAATTTAAAATCAAGGGATTAATGCAATCCAATTAATGTTAAATTTAGCCACAATTTATTTCTCAATCATTTGCAAAGGATGTTAAGCCTTGAAATGATATGAGTTCCTTTTAAGTTCATGGCATGTGTGTATTGATTTCTCACCCAATTTACAAGGAATGTTAAGCCCTGAAGTGATGTGAGATTCTTTTAAGCTTATAGTAGAAAGTATCTCTAATCAAATGCAAGGGATGTTAAGCCCTGATTTGTTTAGAGAATTCCATTATATCACATTCATGAGATTTGTAGATTCCTTTATTTTCATAACCAAGATTAAAAATACTAAGGTCATAACAAGCTTCAAATGATGTTTACAGAGTTTTGTAAGCTTCTTAATCTTATAATCAAGATAGTTTGTGTGAGCTCCCCCTTAATCTTATAGTCAAGATAATTTAAGGATTCTAAGGTCACAATCAATATTAGATCATAATAAGTTGACCTATTATGAGAGTTATGCACTAAAATTATGTTTTCAATATGTTAAACACATTTTGAATCAAGATACTAAGATTAAGTGCAGTAAAATGAAGTACAAATAAGCATTTTGTCAAAGCTTATTTTAGGTCGCCCTTGACTACGACCATAGCACCCCTTGATCAAATTTAATTTCAACCGAGAGGCAAATTCTGCAGATTTCACATTTGAACATTCATATGTGAAGTATAATTTCTGCAGGTAGCTTGATTAAATAAATATCAATTTAAAGCACATTAAGAGATACCTATTATGAAGACTTAATATGGGCATCATAGTGAAGTCTTTGACCTTGATTTTTCTGGAATGTATGTTTTACATTCATTGTGAATGATGTTTCATAAGCTTTGTTATGGGTACATAAATATCAAATCCCATTTCTTCTTGTATCCTTATTTTCAGATTTAATGATAAGATTCTTTAGAAACATATATTTTGAAATCAAGATTAATATCTTAAAGTCAAGATTTTTTCTTTTGATTTCTTAGAACAAACAAATAGATAAAAACATTAATATTTTTGTTCGAAGAGACACCGTTTGGCTTGTCATAGCATCATCATTCATTTATAATGTGTTGAATCACAATGATCATCTATTTATGGTTTGTATTATTTTAGACAAACCAAGTAAAATTGAAACACAATGATCATGGTACAGTGATTTTGATAGAACGGTAGAAGCATATGATTATAATCATTTGTATCAAAACACATGATTCTTATAAGAATTACTTTAGGAAAACCATGTGGATAATGATAAAACAGTAATTTCTTTTGATTAAACTAATCATGATTTTCAGTTTTAAACTATTTAGAGGATAAACCAAAATAATCTACATTTAGGTTCATAAGTTTTTAATTTTAAGATAAGCTATATAACTGATCATACCTAACAAACTTTTTCAATCAATGAATAGGGTTTGTTCAAGATAAGTCTTCATATGTCACTTTTGCAATATGTTTAAGGATTTTCATATTCATAATATTTATCAAAAAAAAAATATTTTGTTTCAAGAATGGTCTTCAACATATATTCTTGTTTTGCATGTAAAATCAGTCATAATTGATAGCAAATAGATTACTTGAAGACATATTCAACAGATTTATTGCAGACTTGACAACAGAAACCTGCTCGGTCGACCATTTCTCGACCGACAGTTCTCTCGGTCGACAGTTTCTCGACCGAGAAAGGTTCTGTATTGTTTCAGACCTGTTTTCAGAAATTGTTTACAAGTAAAACCAAAAATATGAAAGTTAAAGCTTGATTTGGTTGAGATATCAAAGCAACATTTAGGTTAAATCTCAACTAATCATATACATTTTGAGAATCCAAACTAAAACAAGTAGTTTAAGATGTATATTTGGAAATTTTAATTTCTTGGATTAACTTAGTGTCCTATTATGTTAAGTTGAGATAGACATAGAGATATACAACTTAGAGTCTTTGGTCATATCTCAACTTAATTTTATCCATTTAGTTTGGGGGTTTTGGGACCCATACTAACTCGACATCCTTTTTATTGTAAGGACATGAAAAAGAATAGTGTCCAAGGCGCAAACAATAATGACAACATATAGAATCAACCTCATATCTCTTTCTATGATTTTGTTCTAGGTTGTTCTTGGGTACATATGTATTTGTGCCTCTAGGTACATACATAGATTGACCTTTTGGCACTTGTGTTCTTTCCCAAATAGGTTTTTGATAAGATTTTCCTTTAGGCTTGTAACCTAGTCCTCTCCTTCCAATTTGATGATAAGAATTATTTAAGATTTTATCAAGAGTGTCATTATTACTCAAACTACTAACTTTTTGTTGCAGCTTAACAATCTCATCCATTCTCTTATTGATGTCTAACTTTGCTTGATCTAGATTAGATAGCAAGGAATCTCTTTCTTTCACAATAATATCATAATCTAGATGTGTACACAAAATAGGTTGTTTTTGAAGATCATTTACTTGAGTTTGCAAATTTATTTTTTCTAGGGAAAGAAGATTGCAATTTGCTTCTACAGATTTTAGCTTAATATCATGACCTTCAATAACCTTTTTGAGATCTTCATTTTCAGATGTGAGAGCAAGAAGCTTAGCATGTAACTCATCATTTGCTTTATTAAATTTCTTTAATTTCTTCTTGCATTCAATATATTTATTATGCGTCTCTTCAAGACTAGCAACTCAAAAAGGCTTACCTCTTCTTCTTCTTCACTTATTGTAGCAATAAGGCATTCTTTATGCGCATCTTCCTTCTTTGACCTCCATGGACAATTAAGTGTAGCGTGTCTTGTTCCTAAGCACCAATTGCAACTTGTTGAAGAAGTGTCCATGCTTTTCCTTTGCTTGCAGTTGTTAATACCACCACCCTTCATCCTTCAAGACTCGATTAGAGCTCCTTGAAGCCTGCTCTGATACCAATTGAAGAACCACTAGAGGGGGGATGAATAGGGTTTTATAATAATTTAACAATTATTTTAACTCAAACAACCAACCACAAAAATATTGGACAAGGGGACAAGGATTTAGAGTGGTTCCAACCTTAGCAAATACTAAGGCAGTCAATCCACTACCCGGTTGCTTACCCAACCGGGATTTTGAAAGAATCAAATTTTATTACCTCGCAAGGACTTTACATAAAATTACAATTTTTTCACCAAACCCTTCGAACAGCCTTCACCTAGAAGTAGTTGCACCAACTTTGAAGCAGCCTTCTTGAAGTAACTTCAAGCTCCCCCTTGAAGTAGCCTTCCTCTTGAAGTAGCTTCCCGTTGCAACAACCTTCTTGAAGTAGTCCGAAGTCCACCTTCTCCACCGAGAAGAACCTTCTCCAATCCGCAGCCTCCAACCCTAGGAGTAGCAAGGAGAATACAAAGGATAAAAGGAACAAGAAGGAAAAATAGAAATTAGAATACCACTTTGCAGCTCAAGGCTTGATTTCCTATATCAAGCATTTTGATCTCCTAACCAATGTAAATAGAAGTGTAATTGCTGTGGATAGGAGATGCTAGCCTATAGGACACAAAATTAGAGCAAGGAGAATAATAGCCAATGCAAGTGTTGCTCAATTTCTCAAAATAGATTAACAATTGCGAGTGTAAGCTCAAGTGTATTACAAGTGTAGATTGGTGAGTTTAGGTGTCCTAAGGCATGTCCTATTTATAGAAATGACCTACAAGTGCTTAAGGACGTTCTAGACACTTTCTAGGGGGTTCTTAGTGTTCAACTAGCCGTTATGTGTCCACTAATTGCATTTGCAACTGCTAGTTAATTGACTCTGAAAAGTGCAGACAAAACTTTTCTCAGTCGAAGATTTGTCGACCGAGAGTCCTTCTCGGTCGAAGATTTGTCGACCGAGGGACCTCCTGGAGCAAGTGTTTACAACGTTCATTTCCAACTCCCAACCACTTTGTGTGCTGGGTCTAACGGCTAGTAGGGTCTATTCTCGATCGAAGATTTTGTCGACCGAGAGTTTCTCGGTCGAAGTTTTTGTCGACCGATATTTTCTCGATCGACGATTTTTTGACCGAGAATATTACTGACTCAATGTATTCATTTACTAAGTGTGTGTATCAATGTGCAATTGTGATACTATCTTGGGGAATGACCTATCTAAGTGTTGTGAGTGGATAGGGAAGATCTAAACGCTTGATTTACATGCTATCTAATTACTTGTACATTATATACTTGTACAAACATTTACATTTTATTACAATCATGAAAATAAAGCGATTTTATCAAATTGTTCTTCCAAGTCTTTGTTATCCACCACCTTATATGCTTGTTCCTAAAATACTCAAATAGCACGTTAAAACCACAAGAATGAAATGTTTGTCCTCATCAAAACAAAGAGATTATAATAATGTCCAATTTAGCCAACATATAAAGCCACTCAGATTGGCACATGTGATTCAACCTATTCACAAGAAGCATTTATAAATAACAAAGACTAAGTATATAGTATAAATAATAACAAATGAAAAAAAGTATTTATACTCACAAATCATTGTTGTTAGTAACTGGTTGGATAGTATGTGGTTGGAGGCTGAGGTGGAGGACCCACTACGTAATGTGGATGATACCATGTGTAGTGCACCTGTGGTCTGAAGAGGATTCTTGTCGGTGGAAGGGAAACTAGATTCTCATGTCTGTTGTTCCACAGTTGCCCCTCTGCCCTATAGTGATGCAACTAGTTCTCAAAAGCTTGGCCAGTCCCATTATAACATCCCAAAATTTCCAAACTAATTTAAGCCCTAAAATGTGGTTTTCCTTAAATGATTATAGTTGAGGGTCTTAATGCAAAAAGAGCATGAAATGAAGTTTCTTTAAGGATAATAAGGTGAGAAGAATAAAATGAGACCTAGAGTAATTTTTCTCCTTTGTCTATGCATTAGGTGTTGCATTCACTCAAAAGGATGAACACTAGCCTTTCCTTTCCTTTTCTCTCTCCTACCATTCATGATTCTTAAAGGACATAAAAGAGTAAGACAAGAGATTTGAAGTTCAAAAATGGTATAACTAGTGAGAAATAAGTTATTACCTCATTTTTGACTCAAGGAAAAGAAATTAAGAGCAAATGTGTCACATAACATCTTTTAATGTAATAAAATCAAGTAGAGTGACAATCATGGAAATTATGTGTAAAACATATGAAAAATGGAAATATAAGGACATAGAAAGAATCTAGACTCCTAAATGGACATGTGGTCCAAATTTGGTTAAGTTTTGACCATATTCGACTATCCAATTTAATTAGGGAATTTTTTCCTATAGTTTGAATAAGACTTAATTGGAAATTCAAGCAATGCATGTATTAACACTATAGTTTGGTTATTTTCCTCTGTCACACATTACATGTTCATTTCCCTCTTCTACGCTCCATCCAAAGGATATTAGTAAACTTAGATTTGATCTGACGCCTCTGTAATTGTCTCCTACCTCTGTTGATATTGCGAAACAGACCCAGTTGAAGTTGCTTCTCTCTCAGCTCTGTTCTCCCTCATTACTCCACCATTTTATGAGATTCCTTTATCATTGAATCCTGCTCACTTCACCATTTCAAATGAGCCTCAACTCATCCTCTTCTCATTGAATTGACGAATTGCCCAACCTAGGGCTCTCTCCGCTTGCCACCCCAACTTGCAGCCGCCTCCCCTAAACCCTTCTTATACCTATATAACGATGCCAAAGGCACCAGTGGACC
Organism: Alisma plantago-aquatica; assembly: GCA_963693085.1. Lineage (NCBI taxonomy): Eukaryota > Viridiplantae > Streptophyta > Magnoliopsida > Alismatales > Alismataceae > Alisma > Alisma plantago-aquatica. The sequence continues at coordinate 815,502,409 of OY856410.1, forward strand.
CCGAGCCTTCCTCTTCCTCAGTCAATTTCACCTCTTGAGCCCCCAAACAACACAACCTACTCACTTTTGATCTCCGGCTACCATGAATCAACTGGAGCCCTTCCTAATGCCTTCATTGAAATTGACACCTCTATAAGCAACCTATGTATGCCTTAAATACTTCTCGACCATTTCCTCACCATGAGACTTTCCCAATCACCACATCTAATGGACCACCTATGAACCCTCACCGACATTTGTTACCATAGTCTCCTAAGGTCTCCAAGACCTTTGGGAATGAATGGGTGAGTTCAAGGGACCTTAGGGAGGGTTTTCAATGCCTTAGTTTCTTGTGTCTTCTCCCACATCACTGACTTTGTTCATGTGATCTTTTTCCCTATTTTGCAGTGTTTTTCGACAAGCTTGGGACACTACCTTTACTCTATCTGCTTGCTTGCACATGTCTAACTTTTCTTCACAAACTATTCTCCGTTGGTTTTGTTTGGTCTTCGCATTCCTCTCTCCAGTTCCATTTCTTCACGATGTTGTCCCCACTATAGCTAGGCACTCCTTGTGCTCCCCAGATCTCAAGCTTAGGCTCGCTGGGTCTGTCTTCTCCTCTTGAACGCAATGAGAAAGTTTCCATTCCCTAAGGAGCAGTAATCAAGGCCCTGGATCGAGGCCATGGAGCTCTGATAAGGTGCTTGAGCCATGTCTTGCATAGGAGGAACAAACTCAGACGTTCAATGACCTTAGTACCCCCACAATCTTAATCCATCTATTTTATTTGCAAGGGAGTTTCAAGATTTCACATTTTGATTTGTTTTCCTTACGTGCGACCCATCGTTAGGTCTAAATGACCAGATTACCCTCGCTGCTTTAATTAAATGTAATAGGTGCCCTTAGTTTTTCTAGTATTTTCTTCTTTTATTCACATCAGATTAAGTTTTGATTTAAATCTATGTCACACTAAAGTTTTCATGAATGTTGATTGGTCTATTTTACAAAATGAATAACTTTTGCGTATGACCTCAAATATGATAGAAAAATATACATTAGAGAGCTCTTCTGATTCTCTATAAATCTAGTATGTTTACAAACACTATTTTCCACATTACATTTCTTCAAAAATTCAAGGACCCTGATTAGGGTTTAAGGAATTTAAACTCATGAATATACTATGACTTTAACCAAATTATAGGTTACTAGAGGCTCAATCAAGTTAGGGGACTTGACCTAAAGGTGGTCTACTCTAGGTAAGCGGGCCATCCATTTTTGGAACAAGTACCTTAGTTTAATGATTGTTATTTATGATTATGCACCATAGATGATTTCATGATTTATAAAATGATTTTTGAAAGAAGGCATCATGTATACTTATCATTGTTTATTTGGTTGATTACTTATAGTCTATGGTGAAACCCTTATTATGATTATTTTGAATTAAGGTTAATGATCACGATCAAGAAGGGGAAACCCTATTATGGTTTTTGAGGAAGAAATCTCATTATGATTCAAGGGGAGAATTCCCATCATGTTAAAGTTCAAGGATCATGTTCATGTTAATGTTAATGTTAAAGTCAATGTTAAGATAAATGGAATTGAATTAGTTTTTATATGCGCCTGAATCATGGACCTCAAGGGGTTGTCAAGGGATTTCCTAGCATCAAGGGCTTTCCTAGCAATCATGTGTTCCTAAGTGGGCGTCGTAGAGGGATGCATATACTTATTGTTCATTTTTTCATGTAATTTAATGAATCATGAATGTGTAAGAAAATCTATGTTCAAATTTATTCCAAGTATATTCATGTCAATTGTACTCATGACAAGTTATATTTATTTTAATGTCATATACGTGTCAAATACCTCTTACGGACGTGATGTTTGTTTTGCATGGCTGGGGATGAGATGTCCGCAGGACTTGGAGCAAGTGAAGGGTAAAAAGGAGAGTCAAGGCTAGGAGATATTCAAGCTTTTCCTGGTGGGGTGCCATTTACCAAGATGATCCAAATATTTAGACAACATTTACCTTATACTTAGTCATGTATCAATTAGACTAGATCTCATAGATGATTGTGATGTAGTTTTCTTTCACCAAGAACTATGTATGAATTAGTTTTAAATCAATGCAAAGTGTTTCACTTACTTTAATTGCATGATCATCATTTTGTGACACTCCTATTGAGTAAGTATGCTTTCTCTCACGTGATATGAAAAGTGGGGTGTTACATTATGGTATCAAAATAATTTTTGTAAATGGCCACTAGGCAAACATGATTCTCATAGTCACCGTAGAATGTATTCAGGTTTAGCAATGGATTCCCAAGGAAGAATATCATGACCTAGATCGATTAGTGTTTTCACCTAAGAAGAGATGGATATGTTAGAAATTGTTGATTACCCAGTTTAGATCTAAAGTATCAACCTAACCATAGCTAATGAGATAGCCTCTCCAATCTCAACGGTTTTGGCTAGCGAATTGAGAGTTGAAGAGGAAAGTCATGAGCATGATACCTTTTATGCATTTCTCCTTTCTTTCTTGTGCCTGTGGTATGGGACATGTGTATTAGTAGGTTAGTGACAGGTAGCATGATAGGATCCCACATCTCTAGGGGTATGTGCCTAATTAAGAAATATCTAGAAATGTGGTGACAATATCTTAATACTTAAGGGTAGGTAATCACCTATGCCTAATTTTTAAAGTCATGAAAGGGTTGAGTTAGACGCCCTAAATATATTTATGAGTTGGTTTTATAAACCCTAAGTATAGGTTGATAAGACGACCAAAGTGATATTTTAATTGTATTCACATACATATTTTATGAAATCTAGATGTCATGTATATATCTTTCAATGCAAAATGTTGAATATAAATGAACCTTGAAATGTTAGTTGTCTTAATGAAAAGGTTAGAGAAATGCTAAGGTGGGTATTACCCTAGAAAACTTTGAGGAAAAAAATTATTTAAGGTGGGCAGAATTGTAACATCCCAAAATTTCCAAACTAATTTAAGCCCTAAAATGTTGTTTTCCTTAAATGATTGTAGTTGAGGGTCTTAATGCAAAAAGAGCATGAAATGAAATTTCTTTAAGGATAATAAGGTGAGAAGAATAAAATGAGACCCAAAGTAGATTTTCATATTCATCTATGCATTAGGCGTTGCATTCAACTCAAAAGTATGGACACTAGCCTTTCCTTTCCTTTTCTCTCTCCTACTGTTCATGATGCTTAAAGGACATAAAATAGCAAAATAAGAGATTTGAAGTTAAAAAATGATATAATTAGTGAGAAATAAGTTATTACCTCGTTTTTTACTCAAGGAAAAGAAATTAAGGGAAAATGTATCACATAACACCTTTTAATGTATTAAAATAAAGTAGAATGACAATTATAGAAATTATGTGTAAAACATGGAAAAAATAGAAATCAAATGACACAGAAAGAATCTAGACTCCTCAATGGACATGTGGCCCAAATTTGGTCAAGTTTTGACCATGTTTGACCCTCCAATTTAATTAGGGAATTTTTTCCTATAGTTTATATAAGATTTAATTGGAAATTCCATCAATGCACATATTAACACTATAGTTCAATTATTTTCATCTATCATACTTTACATGTATTCATTTCTATGTGTGCCATCCAATGATTGTTATTAAATTGAGATTTGATCTAATAGCTCCGCGATTGTCTCCTACCTCTATTGATATCGCAAAACAGACCCAGTTGACGTAGCTTCTCTCTCAGCTTCATTCTCCCTCACTACTACACCATTCTATGAGATTCCTTCACTGTTGAATCCTGCTCTCTTCATTGTTTTGAATGAGCCTTAACTCATCCTCTATCTTAAAAAATTGATGAAACACCCAACCTAGGGATCTCTCCGCTTGCCACCCCAACTTGCAGCTTCCACCCCTAAACCCCTCTTTCCTATTTAACGATGCCAAATGAACCAGTGGACCCCGACCCTACCTGCTTAGTCAATTTCACATCCTGATCCCAAACACAACACGACTGTGGCAACACATCCCACTATCACATAGACAACGAGGTGTTATGTGAAAATGTGCGGAAAACACCATAACCACAGATTACCAAAAACACGGGTTAATTAAAACCGATTGCGGAAAGCTGATAAACTGAGAAACTATTACATATAGGTCCTCGTCTTGCAAGAAAACATGTTATATAAACATATACAAGCCTTGATACATGTCCACAGCTTAGAAGTTCAGCTGTTAAGCCATCATATGAGTTCGTCTCCTGTTATATATACATAAAGGCCCACATCCGGCCAGCAGCAGGATATACAAAGGATCAACAACTATACATCGTGAAACAACGTCAAAACGCTCCCAAGGACCCGAGAGTACAGGGATGACTCTAGACTCTACTACAGAACGTCAAAACAACAGCATGTCCATCTCTTGCCTTCTACTGCTCGTCTTGCTGCTCGGCCGCAACTCCGCGGCCACCACCATGTCTAGCTCGAACACCTGAAAACCAGCGGGGTGAGACAATCGAACATTGTCCCAGCGAGAAATGTAACTCCCCGCCGAAACTATAAAACCAGAAGGATAAAGCAGCAACAGAAGATAAATAGTAAAACATAGAATAATAATAGTCTATGCAGCAAGGCTATCCGTACCATCAAGCTTACCAGGATGTATGGAAGACATATCATTAACTATCTCTTTATGGAACATAAAATTATAAGATCTTCTCGCATAACATGAGGAACATATAAGTAACTGTATGTATAACAAGGTTAACTACGCAACCAAGGCCTCAACCAATGTTCCGTGTTTTTCCTTAAGCAATAAATACTATGCGGCTGGATTGCATATTTTTATGCCCTGAGGAAGTGAACCGTACCATTCAAATCCAACCAACGACTGCGAAACCCGGAGCCGGTGCCATACAAGGTCAATGGAAGAGCCGGACTCCACGAACTCCCACCTCGTGGTCAGTGCACGAGTACAACACAACCAGGACCACAGTCTCATGCTGAAGTGGTCTTAGCCACAGGGTCAGCTCCATAGGCTACCCATCCTATAGCCCGCCTTGGTACAGGTCACAATGCTAGTATATCTGAGCCACAGGCCTGTTCACCGCGCTCTGAGCCATGAACGCATTCATGCTCTACATATCACATATCCTGAGCCATGGGCCTATTCACCATGCTCTTCACATACCCCGAGTCTGCAACCAAAGCTGCACTCGAGTCCTCACTATTTTAGGCTAGGAGAGACCTTGCATACTCAACAATATGCGCTCCGGGTTAACCCGTAGGAGAACCCGTTTCACCATCACCAGCTCCTGAAGATGATGGATCTATGGCCAGGGCAACTACATGATATATTCCACTGTGATTAATTAGTATCTTTTATATGGATTGCAAGATTCAACCAAGTTATATAACATGTAAACTATAATAGGAAATGAACAACATAAAACTCAATGTTGTGATTTTATTGTAATCTCATCATTCTGATCCATCACAAGGATCCAGCAGTACATGTTATCACTTGGCCTCTTGTCAATCGTCGAGATCCATCTCAAGGATCACCACATACCATGGGATCTCAATTCCTCATCACATAGCGCCACTGCCTCTCAAGGCTTACACTATCATCATGGGATAGAAAATCCCCAGATTATTTCAACATCAAGAGGAACAGTCACAGCAGAGTTACTACACATGTACATATACCTCATTGCCCTTTTTAGCTGGCTAAGCATCACCTGCATGATTAGTAACAACAATCATAGGCTTCAATAGTAGGACCATGCTATCAGTATAAGGTGACATTTGATGATTATATACTATCTTGATCGAACATCAACTTATGATCATATGCATAAGGTACATCACTAAGCAAACCATATTACATGCTTACCCTTATTCTCCTTAGCATTAATAGATAATCAAGCTAATCTCATTCATGTGTATAGTCATGCACAGATAAATGAACAAGCTTTATTATAACGAACGCTATTAAGCATACAAGGAGTCACCATCATTTTAACAAGGATATAATGCATCATAACGGTTTTCCTCACTAGAAGCACCAAGAACCCTCACTAAAGGCTGTATCGGGCAACATCCCCTCACTTAATGCCCAACCATAACACTCCTCACCCAACGGCCGTCACACCAAGACCTATCGGCCAAGCTCATAACGCTGGGTTGGGCTGGCAACACTGCGTTTCAGGGTCTTCCGTGCACCTTATGCCTATCGGGAAACGGCGGTGTCGGGCCTCTTAGTAACGTGCAACGCCTGTTACAAGGCAGGGCTATCGGCCAATACATAAGAGCTATCGTGGCACTCATCACATGGCTACTAGCAACGCCGATCTCAAGAGTACAACGACAACCAGCAGCACCTAGATCAGGGGTATAACTCAAACTACCACTAAGGGACCTATCGTCCAGCCAACTAAACTAGGGCCTAATGGTCGTCACATGGCAGAGTGGTGTGACGCCCGTCACAGAGACAAGGGTATCGTCCACCACCAGCATCCCATATTTCCCAAAGGTCTAGGTTAAGAGGGCAGTCAGGCAGCACCTTCCCAAGCACATAACGACCAAGGTGCAACTCACAAGATCATCATCTACCTCAAGCACACGGGTACCCAAACCCTAAAGGGTCAAGAAAATGGCTCACCTCAATCGACTAGGAAAGAGGGATCTTGCACATCAACTATTTCCAAACGACAACACAAGGAAAACCCAAGAAAGAACCACCACTATCACCAAGCTCACCCTTCTAGTCCATGGTGAGAGGAGAGTGTTGCTCAAGCAACTAGAACACAAGCTCACCTCTCAACTTAAATGAGAGAGGGGTGTTGCTCATGATGCTAGGGCTCAAGCTCACTCCTCAAGACCTAGGAGAGAAGAGAGTATTTCTCACCAAGGAACTTTAGAACACATGGTTCGGCCAACAAGAACAACAAGGCAAGGAACCAAGCTAGCAACATATAAGAACATGAAAGGAGGTAGTATAGTTAGGGTTATGAGTTATGCAACCCGCCTTAAGCAAGCTCCAAGCTCCAAGGAAGAAGAAAGCTCCAAGGGAGGGTCGACCACCAAGCTAGCTCCTCCAAGGGTGTCGTCCACCAAGCTTGCAAGGGAGAAGGGTATCGTGCACCAAGGTAGAGGAGAAAACCAAGAGACTAAAGGATCCTTAGAAAGAGGAAAAGAATACATATATAGAAGGGAAGGGAGGAGAAAACAAAGTAGAACTAAGAAAGGTGTCTTAATCCTAGGGACACTTGTCCTAGTGCACGAGCCACCACTCTAGCAAGCCCTAAACACATGTCCAAGGCTATTGCCACATGCAAACATCAAGCACCAAGTGTCCACTAATGGTGACACAAATGAGGTCAAAGCTTGGTCAAAGGCTCATGGGCGACACCACCACTCCTCCAGGACGACACACTCCACACTGGGCAACACACTGTCCGGGGAGACACAGCCTGGGTGACACAAACACCTCCTGGCCGATACAAGGGTCCAACAATACAAGGCAAAGCTCAACAAAGCCCAACAAGGTCAACGAAGCCCAAAGGAACTCAAGCAACGAGCCCAAACCTTCCTCTCTACACTAGAGGAAGCAAAGAGAGAGGGAAACACCTCACAAGGCGACAAACTTGCCCACCAACCCTAAACTTGGGTTATTTGCAAGTAGCACCTCCAACTCTCAACAAAGCACAACCAAGCCCTAATCACCACTAAAGGTGATTAGCAAGCAACTAAGCATCAAGGTTAAGCAAAACAAATAGGGTAAACCCTAAACGGAGGTCAGGGTCCTTACAAGCTAACCCCCTTCAAGGGATTTCATCCCCGAAATCCGAAGAGAAAAGCGAGGGATACTTCCTCCTCATCTCTTCCTTAAGCTCCCACGTGACTTCCTCAACGCCACGATGTTGCCAAAGAACCTTCACAAGAACCAGGTCCTTCCTCTTCAGCTTCTTAACCCTTCTGTCAAGGATCACCACAGGTCCTTCCTCATAGGTCACATCTTCATCAAGCTCAACTTCAACTGGCTGTATCACTGTTCCCGAATCTGGATGGCTTTTCTTCAGCATACTGACATGGAACACTGGATGTAACCTGTGCAACTCTGGCGGTAGCTCTATCTCGTAAGCTACTTCGCCAACACATGCTAGGACTGGGTAAGGCCCCATATATCTAGGTGCTAGCTTACCCTTACGGTCAAACCTTAGCACACCTTTCCATGAAGAGACTTTAGGTACACTTTGTCTCCTACTTGGAACTCCAAAGGTCGTCGGTGATTGTCTGCATAAGAATTCTACCTGTCCTGTGCCGCTTTCAACTGTTGTTGTATCACCTTGATCTTTTCTGTTGTATGCTGAACTAACTCAGGACCCAAGAGGTGATATTCACCAGACTCATACCAACACAAAGGAGATCTGCACTTCCTCCCATACAAAGCCTCATAAGGAGCCATACCAATGCTTTGCTGATAACTGTTGTTGTAGGCAAACTCTATCAAAGTGAGATGTACATCCCAACTGCCTAGGAATTGCAAAACACAAGCTCGAAGGAGATCTTCCAAAGTTTAAATAGTCCTTTCAGACTGTCCATCTGTCTGTGGGTGGAAGGCGGTACTGAACCTCAACTACATCCCCAACGCTTTGTGCAACTGTTCCCAGAAACAACTCATGAACTGGGGACCTCTGTCAGAAAGTATTGTTGCTAGCACACCATGTAACCGTACTATCTCATCCACATATACTTGAGCGAGCTTTTTGGCTGTATACGTTGTCTTTACTGGTAGGAAATGAGCAGACTTCATCAATCTGTCCACTATCACCCAAATGGAATCATGATTCCTAGTTGTCCTGGGTAGACCAACTATGAAATCCATGGTTATATGATCCCATTTCCACTACAGTATCGGCAAGGGTTGCAACGTACCTTCCGGCTTCTGATGTTCAGCCTTCACTTGCTGACATACCGCACATCTCGCCATGAACTCAGCTACATCTTTCTTCAAGCCGGGCCACCAATACAAATCCTTCAGACTATGACACATCTTGGTGACACCTTGATGCATAGCACACATCGACATGTGTGCTTCCTCGAGCACTAACTTCCTCAGATCATCAGCATCGGGAACCACCGTCCTATCATGATAGAAAACTAGCCCGTCCTCGGACTCATGGAACCCCTCACGCTTTTTGCTACCGAACTCCGATCTGATCAACTATTTTGCATCATCTGTCTGCTGTGCATCTTTGATCTGTTGTCTTAGCATAGGCTTGACTTGCATCTATGCTAAAAGTCCAGCTAACGAGGAAACTTCCATCTGCACATTCATCTACCGCAAAGAAACAAACATATCCCGCTTATGGCATACCAGGGAACTCAACTGTGCCTTCTTCTTTGTAGAAAGAGAAGAAGACTTTCAGCTAAGCGCATCAGCTACCACATTCGTCTTACCAGGATGATACTCGATAGTGCAGTTGTAATTGTTGATTAACTCCATCCATCAACGTTGTCACATGTTCAACTCATGCTGCGAAAAGATGTACTTTAGATTCTTATGATCCGTAAAGATCTGACACACTTCCCCATAAAGATAGTGTCTCCAAATCTTTAACGCATGAACCACTGCTGCCAACTCCAAATCATGAGTCAGATAGTTCTCTTTGTGTTTCTTAAGCTGTCCTGAAGAAAAAGAAACCACATGATCTTCCTGCATCAGCACACAACCTAAACCTTTCTTGGAAGCATCACAGAAAACAACGTAGCCTTTTCCAGGTTCTAGCAACACTAACACTGGCGCACTAGTCAGCTTCTCTTTCAAACTCTAGAAAGCTTGCTGACATCGATCATCCCAGACAAAAGGTACATCCTTTCTAGTCAACTTCGTCATTGGCAACGCAATCGCACTGAAGTCCTTGATAAACCTCTGGTAGTAACCTGCTAAACCCAGGAAACTACGAACTTCAGTCGGCGTCTTTGGCTGTTCCCATTCTGCAATGGATTCCACCTTCTTAGGGTCCACTTTAACTCCTTCAGTAGATATCACATGACCCAAGAAAGTCACTTCTTCCAACCAGAACTCACACTTACTGGACTTGGCATACAACTGATGTTGACGAAGAAGAGTCAAAGCTAGATGAAGATGTCGATCATGCTCTTGCCTGTCCTGACTATAGATCAAGATGTCATCTATAAAGACTACAACAAACTGATCTAGAAACGGACGGAACACTCTGTTCATCAAATCCATGAAAATAGCAGGTGCATTGGTTACTAGCCCAAACGGCATAACCACAAACTCGAAGTGACCATACCTCATCCTGAAAGTTGACTTTGGTATGTCATCCGCCTTAATCCTCAACTGATGGTAACCAGACCATAGATCGATCTTAGAAAACACTGTAGCACCACACTACTGATCGAACTATCATTTATCCTCGGTAACGGGTACTTGTTCTTGATCGTGACCTTATTCAACTGTCGGTAGTCTATACACAACCGCATCGATCCATCCTTTTTCTTGACGAACAACACTGGAGCACCCCAAGGCGACGTACTCGGTCGGATGAAACCTTGCTCCAACAACTCTTGCAACTGCTTCTTAAGCTCTACCATCTCTACCGGAGCCATCCTATATGGTGTCTGTGCAACTGGCTGCATTCTTGGAACCAGATTGATCTCGAAATCAATCTCCCAGGGTGGAGGAACACCAGGGAACTCATCCGGAAACACGTCAGCAAACTCTCGAACAACTAACACCTCCTCGAGACTAGGACCTTTCGCCTTGGTAGCCACAACGGTATCCACAACATGAGCTAAGAATGCCTCACATCCTTGTCGTAGCAACTTCTCTTCCACCATGGCTGATACCAAGCAGGTTGGAAGAATCTTCCTATCTCCCTAGAAGATCCACCTCTCTCCACCATCGTCAAACACGGTCTGCTTGGAACCACAGTCCAAAACAACCTTATACTTCTCTAAGGTATCCATCCCAAGGATAACATCAAAACCGTGCATATCAAGTGGTATAAGATCCACTTGGATGCTATGTCCAGAGAAAGACAAGACACAAGATCGACACTCTTCTCGAAGCATCGAGGAACCATCAAGAGGGGTTTCTAACAACAAACTATCCTTCTTACAACTAACAGGTAAACGACAATTTTCAAGCATACTATAGGCGATAAAAGAGTGTGTAGCACCCGGGTCAACCAGAACAGATATAAAGCAAGAAGAAGACATATCAGAATGAAGTAACTCCATCTGACCTGTCACTACTCGCGGGTTGACTATCGCCTCCGGCTAATTCATAGCGTAGAATCGAGCCGTTGCTTGCTATCCACATCCTTTGCTTCCTTGAGCAGACGATCCAGCTTGTGACACTTGACCGCGTCCTCGACCTCTGCTGCCACTGGGCTGTTGTCTATCTAACCCTTGAAGATTTTGCCTTGGCTGTTGTGTCACTTCAACATCTCTATTCGGGCAATGCAACTTGATATGCCCGGCCTGACCACAACGATAGCATGCCCTATCTTAGAACCATGGCCTAGATGGTCCTGTCACTGCCACTGAAGCCATACTATGTGCCTTAGACGGAGAAGAAACATAACATCTTCCCTTACTCGGAGACCACTGTGATGGTGCACTGGAACCTCTCATCACAAAAGGTGTTGAAAACCTGGGCTTCTTGAAGCCACCAAACCTCTGGCCCTGGAACTAAGTAGGCCTCTTCTTAAACATGGATTCTCTTTTCTCCCTTACTGACCTTTCAATCCTCCGGACGGATTCCACAAATGTAGCAAACCGCTCTCTGTTTTCCAATGCAGAAACAGGTGTTGTTAATTCAGAACTCAGACCCTTCTCAAAACGTCTGATCCGCTCCTCATCTATTGCTGCCATATGAGGACAAAACCTCAGCAGGTCCATGAACTTAGCCTCATACTCGGTTATGTTCATCGTTCTTTGGCACAAGCGCTCGAACTGACTGACCTTCTCATCCAGATATGTCTTCGGGAAGTATCTGTTGACGAACTCGCGCCGAAAAACCTCCCAACCGATCACCTCACCAGGTTGCTTCTCTTCCTCGATGGTCCACCAGTGACCAACACTACCTTTCAGAAGGTAGGCAGCGTGGTTTACTTTGTCTGCTTCGGGGATGTCAAGGATCTGGAAAGCCTTCTCAAGACTTGTCAGCCACAGATCTACATCCATTGGATCAGCCGTTCCAGCATAATCCGAAGCTCTGACTCGGCGAAACCGCTCGAAGGTCTTCCCAATACCCGATGCTTCTCCATGGGGAGCCTGCGCTCGCGGAGGAGGCACTGGCAATCGCTCAACCATGAGATTCATCGTAGCCATCATCTGCCCCATAAGCTGTTGATAGGCAGGATGTTCAAGAATGGATGGGTTAGGTTGGGGGACCTCAGGCACCCGATCTTCATGTGCCTGCCCAAAAGCTCCATCAACTGATGCAACATCGCTATTCTCAGAAGCGTGTTCTTCATGGTTTCCAGACATCTTGACTTCTCTTCTTCTGAGGGCAGAAGATGATCGTAATAAAATCTGGACAACTCACAAGAACAAACACAACTTAGTCCTAAATCCCTGTAGACTCAGCGAACCTAGGGCACTGATACCAAAACTTGTGGAAGCACATCCCACTATCACATAGATAGTGAGGTGTTATGCGAAAATGTGCGGAAAACACCATAACCACAGATTACCAAAAACACGGGTTAATTAAAACCAATTGCGAAAAGCTGATAAACTGAGAAACAATTACATATAGGTCCTCGTCCTGCAAGAAAACATGTTATATAAACATATACAGGCCTTGATATGTGTCCACAACTTAGAAGGTCAGCTATTAAGCCATCATATGAGTTCATCACCTGTTATATATACATAAAGGCCCACATCCGGCCAGCAGCAGGATATACAAAGGATCAATATCTATACATCATGAAATAACGTCAAAATGCTCCCAAGGACCCGAGAGTACAGGGATGACTCTAGACTCTACTATAGAACATCAAAACAACAACATGTCCATCTCTTGCCTTCTACTGCTCGTCTTGCTGCTCGGCCGCAACTCCGCGGCCACCACCACGTCTAGCTCGAACACCTGAAAACCAGTGGGGTGAGACAATCGAACATTGTCCCAACGAGAAACGTAACTCGCCGCCGAAACTATAAAACCAGAAGGATAAAGCAACAAGAGAAGATAAATTGTAAAACGTAGAATAATAACAGTCTATGCAGCAAGGCTATCCGTACCATCAAGCTTACCAGGATGTATGGAAGACATATCATTAACTATCTCTTTATGGAACATAAAATTATAAGATCTTCTCGCATAACATGAGGAACATATAAGTAACTGTATGTATAACAAGGTTAACTACGCAAGCAAGGCCTCAACCAATGGTCCGTGTTTTGCCTTAAGCAATATATACTATGCGGATGGATTACGTATTGCTATGCCCTGAGGAAGTGAACCATACCGTTCAAATCCAACTGACGACGGCGAAACCAGGAGCCGGTGCCATACAAGGTCAATGGAAGAGCCGGACTCCACGACCTCCCACCTCGTGGTCAGTGCACACGTACAACACAAGCATGACCGCAGTCTCATGCTAAAGTGGTCTTAGCCACATGGTCAGCTCCATAGGCTACCCATCCTCTTGCCCGCCTTGGTACAGGTCACAAATCTAGTATATCTGAGCCACATGCCTGTTCACCGTGCTCTGAGCCATGAACGCATTCATGCTCCACATATCACATATCCTGAGCCATGGGCATGTTCACCATGCTCTTCACATACCTCGAGTCTGCAACCAAAGCTGCACTCGAGTCCTCACTATTTTAGGCTAGGAGAGACCTCACATACTCAACAATATGCGCTCCGGGTTAACCCATAGGAGAACCCGTTTCACCATCACCAGCTCCTGACGATGATGGATCTATGGCCAGAGCAACTACATGATATATTCCACTGTGATTAATTAGTATCTTTTATATGGATTGCAAGATTCAACCAAGTTATATAACATGTAAAATATAACAGGAAATGAACAACATAAAACTCAATGTTGTGCTTTTATTGTAATCTCATCATCCTGATCCATCACAAGGATCCAGCAGTACATGTTATCACTTGGCCTCTTGTCAATCGTCCAAATCCATCTCAAGGATCACCACATACCATGGGATCTCAATTCCTCATCACATAGCACCACTGCCTCTCAAGGCTTACATTATCATCATGGGATAGCAAATCCCCAGATTATTTCAACATCAAGAGTAACAGTCACAACAGAGTTACTACACATGTACATATACCTCATTGCCCTTTTTAGCTGGCTAAGCATCACCTGCATGATTAGTAACAATAATCATAGGCTTCAATAGTAGGACCATGCTATTAGTATAAGGTGACATTTGATGATTATATACTATCTTGATCGAACATCAACTTATGATCATATCCATAAGGTACATCACTAAGCAAACCATATTACATGATTACCCTTATTCTCCTCAGCATTAACAGATAATAAAGGTAATCTCATTCATGTGTATAGTCATGCACAGATAAATGAACAAGCTTTATTATAACGAATGCTATTAAGCATACAAGGAGTCACCATCATTTTAACAAGGATATAATGCATCATAATGACTTTCCTCACTAGAAGCACCAAGAACCCTCACTAAAGGCTGTATCGGGCAACATCCCCTCACTTAATGCCCAACCATAACACTCCTCACCCAACGGCCGTCACACCAGGACCTATCGGCCAAGCTCATAACGCTGGGTCGGGCTGACAACGCTGCATTTCAGGGTCTGCTGTGCACCTTATGCCTATCGGGCAACGGCGGTGTCGAGCCTCTTAGTAACGTGCAACGCTCATCACAAGGCAGGGCTATTGGCCGATACACAAGATCTATCATGACGCTCGTCACAGGGCTACTAGCAACGCTGATCTCAAGAGCACAATGACAACCAGCATCACCTAGATCAGGGGTATAACTCAAACTACCACTAAGGGACCTATCGTCCAGCCAACTAAACCAGGGCCTAATGGCCGTCACAGGGCAGAGTGGTTTGATGCCTGTCACAGAGACAAGGGTATCGTCCACCACCAGCATCCCATATTGCCCAAAGGTCTAGGTTAAGAGGGCAGTCTGGCAGCACCTTCCCAAGCACACAACGACCAAGGTGCAACTCACAAGATCATCATCTACCTCAAGCACACAGGTACCCAAACCCTAAAGGGTCAAGAAAATGGCTCACCTCAATCGACTAGGAAAGAGGGGTCTTGCACATCAACTATCCCCAAATGACAACACAAGGAAAACCCTAGAAAGAACCACCACTATCACCAAGCTCACCCTTCTAGTCCATGGTGAGAGGAGAGTGTTGCTCAAGCAACTAGAACACAAGCTCACCTCTCAACTTAAATGAGAGAGGGGTGTTGCTCATGATGCTAGGGCTCAAGCTCACTCCTCAAGACCTAGGATAGAAGAGAGTATTGCTCACCAAGGAACCCTAGAACACATGGTTCGGCCAACAAGAACAACTAGGCAAGGAACAAATCTAGCAACATATAAGAACATGAAAGGAGGTAGTATAGTTAGGGTTAGGAGTTATGTAACCCGCCTTAAGCAAGCTCCAAGGAAAAAGAAATCTCCATGGGAGGGTCGCACACCAAGATAGCTCCTCCAAAGGTGTCATCCACCAAGCTTGCAAGGGAGAAGGGTATCATGCACCAAGGTAGAGGAGAAAACCAAGAGACTAAAGGATCCTTAGCAAGAGGAAAAGAACACATATATAGAAGGGAAGGGAGGTGAAAAAAAAGTAGAACTAAGCAAGGTGTCTTCCTCCTAGGGACATTTGTCCTAGTGCACGAGCCACCACTCTAGCAAGCCCTAAACACATGTCCAAGGCTATTGCCACATGCAAGCATCAAGCACCAGGTGTCCACTTGTGGTGACACAAACGAGGTCAAAGCTTGGTCAAAGGCTCATGGGCGACACCACCACTCCTCCAGGACGACACACTCCACACTGGGCGACACACTGTCCGGGGAGACACAGCCTAGGTGACACAAACACCTCCTGGCCAATACAAGGGTCCAACAAGACAAGGCAAAGCTCATCAAATCCCAACAAGGTCAACCATGCCCAAAGGAACTCAAGCAACGAGCCCAAACCTTCTTCTATACACTAGAGGAAGCAAAGAGAGAGGGAAACACCTCACAAGGTGACAAACTTGCCCACCAACCCTAGACTTGGGTTATTTGCAAGTAGCACCTCCAACTCTCAACAAAGCACAACCAAACCCTAATCACCACTAAAGGTGATTAGCAAGCAACTAAGCATCAAGGTTAAGCAAAACAAATAGGGTAAACCCTAAACGGAGGTCAGGGTCCTTACAAGCTAACCCCCTTCAAGGGATTTCGTCCCCAAAATCCGAAGAGAAAAGTGAGGGATACTTCCTCCTCATCTCTTCCTCAAGCTCCCACGTGGCTTCCTTAATGCCACGATGTTGCCAAAGAACCTTCACAAGAACCAGGTCCTTCCTCTTCAGCTTCTTAACCCTTCTTTCAAGGATCGCCACAGGTCCTTCCTCGTAGATCACATCTTCATCAAGCTCAATTTCAACTGGCTGTATCAATGTTCCCGAATCTGGATGGCTTTTCTTCAGCATACTGACATGGAACACTGGATGTAACTTGTGCAACTCCGGCGGTAGCTCTAACTCGTAAGCTACTTTGCCAACACATGCTAGGACTGGGTAAGACCCCATATATCTAGGTGCTAGCTTACCCTTCCGGCCAAACCTTAGCACACCTTTCCACGACGAGACTTTAAGGTACACTTTGTCTCCTACCTGGAACTCCAAAGGTCGTCGACGATTGTCTGCATAAGATTTCTGCCTGTCCTGTGCCACTTTCAACTGTTGTTGTATCACCTTGATCTTTTCTGTTGTCTGCTGAACTAACTCAGGACCCAAGAGCTGATATTCACCAGACTCATACCAACACAAAGGAGATCTGCACTTCCCCCCATACAATGCCTCATAAGGAGGCATATCAATGCTTTGCTGATAACTGTTGTTGTAGGCAAACTCTATCAAACTGAGATGTACATCCCAACTGCCTAGGAATTGCAAAACACAAGCTTGAAGGAAATCTTCCAAAGTCTGAATAGTCCTTTTAGACTGTCCATCTATCTGTGGGTGGAAGGCGATACTAAACCTCAACTGCGTCCCCAACGCTTTGTGCAACTGTTCCCAGAAACGAATCGTGAACGGGGGACCTCTGTCGAAAACTATCGTTGCTGGCACACCATGTAACCGTACTATTTCAATCACATATACTTGAGCGATATTTTTGGCTGTATACGTTGTCTTTACTAGTAGGAAATGAGCAGACTTCGTCAATCTGTCCACTATCACCCAAATGGAATCATGATTCCTAGTTGTCCTGGGTAGACCAACTATGAAATCCATGGTTATATGATCCCATTTCCACTGCGGTATCGGTAAGGGTTGCAACGTACCTACCGACTTCTGATGTTCAGCCTTCACTTGCTGACATACCGCACATCTCACCATGAACTCCGCTACATCTTTCTTCAAGCCGGGCCACCAATACAAACCCTTCAGACTATGACACATCTTGGTGACACCTGGATGCATAGCATACATCGACATGTATGCTTCCTCGAGCACTGACTTCTTCAGATCATCAACATCGGGAACCACCATCCTATCACGATAGCAAACTAGCCCATCCTCAGACTCATGGAACCCCTCACGCTTTTTGCTACCGAACTCCAATCTGATCAACTGTACTACATCATCTATCTGCTGTGCATCTTTGATCTGTTGTCTTAGCGTAGGGTTGACTTGCATCTGTGCTAAAAGTCCAGCTAGCGAGGAAACTTCCATCTGCACATTCATCTGCCGCAAAGAAACAAACATATCCCGCCTATGGCATACCAGGGAACTCAACTGTGCCTTCTTCTTTGTAGAAAGAGAAGAAGACTTTCGGCTAAGCACATCAGCTACCACATTCATCTTACCAGGATGATACTCAATAGTGCAGTCGTAATCGTTGATTAACTCCATCCATCAACGTTGTCGCATGTTCAACTCATGCTGCAAAAAGATGTACTTCAGATTCTTATGATCTGTAAAGATCTGACACACATCTTCATAAAGATAGTGTCTCCAAATATTTAACGCATGAACCACTGTTGCCAACTCCAAATCATGAGTCAGATAGTTCTCCTCGTGTTTCTTAAGCTGCCGTGAAGCAAAAGAAACCACATGATCTTCCTGCATTAGCACGCAACCTAAACCTTTCTTGGAAGAATTGCAGAAAACAACGTAGCCTTTTCCAGGTTCTGGCAACACTAACACTGGAGCACTAGTCAGCTTCTCTTTCAAACTTTGGAAAGCTTGCTGACATCGATCATCCCAAACAAAAGGTACATCCTTTCTAGTCAACTTCGTCATTGGCAACGCAATCGCACTGAAGTCCTTGATAGACCTCCGGTAGTAACCTGCTAAACCTAGGAAACTACGAACTTCAGTCGGCGTCTTCGGCTGTTCCCATTCTGCAACGGATTCTACCTTCTTAGGGTCCACTTTGACTCCTTCAGCAGATATCACATGACCCAAGAAAGTCACTTCTTCCAACCAGAACTCACACTTACTGAACTTGGCATACAACTGATGTTGACGAAGAAGAGTCAAAGCTAGATGAAGATGTCGCTCATGCTCTTTCCTGTCCCGACTATAGATCAAGATGTCATATATAAAGACTACAACAAACTGATCTAGAAACGGGCGGAACACTCTGTTCATCAAATCCATGAAAATAGAAGGTGCATTGGTTAGCCCAAACGGCATAACCACAAACTCGAAGTGACCATACCTCGTCCTGAAAGTTGACTTTGGTTTGTCATCCGCCTTAATCCTCAACTGATGGTAACCGGACCGTAGATCGATCTTCGAAAACATTGTAGCACCACGCAACTGATCGAACATATCATTTATCCTCGATAACGGGTACTTGTTCTTGATCGTGACCTTATTCAACTGTCGCTAGTCTATACACAACCACATCAATCCATCCTTTTTCTTGACGAACAACACTGGAGCACCCCAAGGCAACGTACTCGGTCGGATGAAACCTTGCTCCAACAACTCTTGCAACTACTTCTTTAGCTCTGCCATCTCTACCGAAGCCATCCTATACGGTGTCTATGCAACTGGCTGTGTTCCTGGAACCAGATTGATCTCAAAATCAATCTCTCGGGGTGGAGGAACACCAGGGAACTCATCTGGAAACACGTCGACGAACTCTCGAACAACTGACACCTCCTCGAGACTAGGACCTTTAGTTAAACTCATGAACATATTATGATTTTAACTAAATTACAGGTGGATAGAAGATCAATCAAGTTAGGGGACTTGAACTAAATGTGGTCTACTCTTGGTAAGTGGGCCATGCATTTTTGGCTCAAGTACTTTAGTTTATTGATTTCTATTTATGATTATGCACCATAGATGATTTCATGAATTATGAAATGCTTTCTCAAAGAAGACATCATGTATCTTTATCATTGTTTGATTGGTTGATTACTTATAGTCCATGATAAAACCCTTATTATGATTATTGATTATGAACTAAGGTTAATTAATCATGGTCAAGAAGGGGAAACCCTATTATAGTTTATCAGGGAGAAATCCCATTATGATTCAAGGGGATAAATCCGATCATGTTAAAGTTCAAGGATCATCTTAATGTTAATGTTAATGTTAAAGTCAATGTTAAGATAAATGGAATTGAATTAGTTTTTATATGTTCCCAAATCATGGACCTCAATGGGTTGTCAAGGGCTTTCTTGGTAATCATGTGCTCCTAAGTGGGCGTCATAAAGCAATGCATATACTTATTGTTCAATTCTTCATGTAATTTAATGAATCATGAATGCTTAAGAAAAGCCATGTTGAAGTTTATGTCAGGTTATTTCATGTCATTGTTACTCATATCAAGTTATATTTATTTTTATGTCATATGAAGTGCCAAATATCACTTACTAACGTGGCATTTGTTTTGCATGGCTGGGAACGAGATGTTTGCAGGACTTGGAGCAAGTGAAGGATAAAAAGGAGAATCAATACTAGGAGATCTTCAAGATTTTCCTAGTGGGGTTCCATTTACCAAGATGATCCAAAGATTTAGACAACATTTACCTTAACTTAGTCATGTATCAATTATATTAGATCTCATAGATGATTATGATGTAATTTTATTTCATCAAGAACAATGTATGAATCAAATTTAAATAAATGCAAAGCATTTTTCTGAATTTAATTTCATGATCACCATTTTTTGACACCCCCATTGAGTAAGTATGCTTCAGCTCATATGATATGAAAAGTGGGGTGTTACACCAATATATCCTAGTAATATGTGAAAAGGCAATAGTAGGTTGTACTTGAACAAATATAAATGATCCAAGCACACTGTTTGGGAGGTGCCACTCTCCTACAGTGTAGCAGACTAGAGGCACTTGGGCCAACTGAATATCACGACCCCATCGACACAGTGTTGGAAGCCTCTGTAGAATATCCTCAGTGTAAGGAGTTGATTGTGTCTATTGGTCAGAAATAAAATATAACATACATCATATAAAAGTAGCATTATAAGCATAAAATAAATCATTCGAAGTAACTTTTACCTGAGAGGAAAAAGTTTGGTCTAAGGTTGCATCATAAAATGGGATATTTCCTCTCATAGTCTCAATTTTTTGATAAAATTTGGTGACCTATTAAATTAAGACAATGAAGCTATATCAAATTGTGATAGATTGTATTAAATGTAAAAAAATGTGTAGATCTTTACTTGAAACCCAACTGAACATCTTCTGGACACTCCCCCAATTCATAACTAGTGACCTTGGGCATGTATTTCTTAACCTCTCCCAACACCACATATGTCGTAGACATACACATCCAGACAAGTGGGAACCTCTCTTGGAATGGGTAGTAGACTTTTAGAACTCCTTATATAAGTATGCTAGATTTGCAACACCCTAAGATAGTGTGATACAACTCACAAAGTCTTCCATAAGGGGGAAGTACCGTATGTGAACCTTATCACTATTACTATATGGAATAAGGTAACAACCTAAGAAGTATAGATGATATGCCCTAGTATACAATATCCTCATTTCTCATAAATGTTCTTCACTCCATGAGGTGAAATTCATCCCAAAAAATATGTAAGAGAACCACGTAAGATGATTGTGCCCCTTGGACATCCTGTCTTGTGCACTTTCCAAGTAATACTCATAAAGGTAAGACCATGTAGGAAATTGTCCCTTATCTGGGCATATAGGATATGTAGCTACCGTCAATCCTAAGACCTAGAAAAACTACCACGTCTAGAAGTATGACAATCATCTCAAAACATGGGAACTTAAAAGTGTTGCAAGCCTTGTCCCAATAGTTAACTAGGACAGTGATCAAATTGGGATGTAGGTTGATAGGTTTTAGCTTATGAACCATACCAAAACCCACTAAGAAAATGTTCTGTAGCATACCATGGTTAGTAAAAAGACAACCTAACAACCCGAAGTGGTGTTGGTAAGGTTGGAATGATACTTCTCTTGGGGCCATATCTATATAAACAAGATAAAAAATATTACATCGGTTGAAAATTCGAAACATTACATGACTTGACTAAACTAAAATTGCAAATGATACTTCAATATTTTCCAATACCTAGTCACAATATTCATGCATAGAGTTATTACTAAATTTTTAAACTTAACCCTGAATGATCTTCTTGTAACTTCAAAACTAGGTATTGAAAACTATCTTGTATAAACATTTATATTTTTCTAATTTCATATATATATATATATATATATATATATATACATACATACATACATACATACATACATACATACATTTGCATTTTTCTATAAACCAATATCGAGTAATGATTTTTTATAGTTAAATCATTTTCTAATTATATATTGAAAAAGGTTATTATGGTCCTCATGCAACACTGAAATCATGAAGTGTGACATGGTAAAATAAAGGCATCACATGTAATGCAATCAGTCAAAAACAAGAAACAAAAGTGAATAGACAAAAATGCCCCTCGGTGATTAGACAACAAATACCAAATGCACAAGGACAAAATTAGCACAATGCACTTGCTATTGTTTGGTCTATGCAAAGAACACAAATACGTGTGATCTCACCCTTGAATCCATACTAAAAAACCATTAACGAATCATGAAAATGACCCCTGAACTAAATTCTTGGAATCTTATCAGACCTATTGAGCTCTGGGTCAGTCCAAATTGAAGCTAGAAGCCTTAGGTTGTTGTTTCTGCCATGGAAGTAGTAAGGCTGCGGTCTAGAACCATGAGCAAGACAAGTGGTAGATAATATCAATAGAGATATAGAAAATCTTCAATGGGAGTATGATGCCATGGGTGAAGAAAGCAAAGAAAATAAGGAAGAGGCATACACACATTTCCCAATGGTTACAGGTAGAGGCAGAAAGAGGGGAATTTGATTGGCTTACCTTAGGGATAAAATGGTCACTCATTAAGCCTCATTGATAGTCAAGGGTGGGTTTACCAACTTCTTTTATAAAGTACTATGATCGATAACATTTAGATGTGCACTCTAGGTAGACAAGAAGGAGATGGAGTTTGAAATCATACACTTGTCCTAGAAGGT
Organism: Alisma plantago-aquatica; assembly: GCA_963693085.1. NCBI lineage: Eukaryota > Viridiplantae > Streptophyta > Magnoliopsida > Alismatales > Alismataceae > Alisma > Alisma plantago-aquatica. Next base: position 815,525,187 of record OY856410.1, read on the forward strand.
GGGTTTCTAGGAGCATGGGTGTGCTCATAATGTATGAAATGTGGATTCTGGTGATATTCCAATGGGAAGGAAGGCATATGGTGGCAATAGAGGTTGCATAGGGGGTGAAACATGAGTGTGAGGTGATTGAAGATATAGTTGGGGATAAGGACTGCCAAACCCTAAATTGTTAGGACCAAGAAACACAAAAGAGGAAAACAAAGTTAAGGAAAGATTTTTCATGCCATAGTATTGATTAGAGAGTGTAAGGAGAGATTAGAAGGATGACAACAGGGCATTCTATAAGCATAGTACATATGGTCAGGAGGTTAGAGATGACGTCTAGACTATAGAATTCTGATTTCACGGCCCAAATAACATCCCCTAAGTTCAAGGATGTTGTTGAAACTGTAACAAAAAAGTGTTACAAGCATGAAAAAACATTTAAGAGGAACTTTATAAGAATTAAAGCATGATAAAATTAAATTGATTAAATCTTCATAAACATTATTCCTTGAGTAACATAGGGTGCATTGAATATCTGGTTGGCCTTGGTAGGCAAGCTAATTATGGTATGGTGAAACCGATTTTAACCTCAATTTTATGTTTTGATATCATTTAATAATGAATTTCATCACTTAGAAGTTAGAGCATTCTCATAGGGCTTTTAATACAATTACCTATGGCATTGTGACACAATATTTAATGAATATACAATTTCTTTCATATTTTACTTACTATAAGATCTTATAGAGTCAGATGAGAGTTAAAATTTCTTCTAGATTGAACCTCACTATTTAGTATTTTGGGTTACTTCTTCTTAAAACCACACACACACACACACACACACACACACACACACACACACACATATATATATATATATATATATATATGAACAAATAATTATAGGTACCTTATATTGTTTGTATTCAATTAATTATATTACATTTTATATTTTGGGAGTAGGCACTAGATACTAGCATGATAGGGAATGGGCCTAGAATGAGGGAAATTTAATCCACGAATGTAGATTTGAATATGTTACAACACTCCACCCCTTAAGGATGATTTCATACCCAAAATTCACCATGCTAAAACCTATTATACTAAGGTATGCCTCTTAACTAGTACATAAGTTTCTAGTTCACTTTATGTAGTGGATCCTAGTGTAATAACCCATAAACACTCATAGTCTACACTCAAGGTCCATCTGTATCATCCGAAGCACGACGTATTCGAAATCCTTCTCTTATTACAAGTTGATAAGTAAGATTTCACAAAAACCTAGGATTATTTAATCGTTTAGTAGTAGTTAAGGTTACCTATATTGTTATGATGGTTTAACTATCTATTTATCATCCATGTGATTACTTGCATGTATTCACTAGGGTTTTCTTCCACTTCTGATCTTTGTACTCTAGGTGTGAATGGCCAACATTTCATAACTAGGTTTCCCCTTGGGATGATTCAGATTACAACCAGTGAGTTGGTAGACCAACTAGTCTAGGGAATACATCCTCAAATATATCATCATTATATATTTAATTATTATTGGTATTATCTACTTTTATGAGTTTTATTTGTTTTATGAGGTGTACAAGTACTATTAGTGTATTTCATGCTTGTATGTCTACTTACCCTTTAAAATTTTGGTTTTTATCTTAGGTTATAATATATTTATGGATTTTACCAAGGAGCACTAATTTTTAATGTCACATGACCACCCAGTTCATATAAACTATCAAATAGATTAGGGTTAAGGTAGAAAATTAGGGATTTGTTTAATACATGGTTACCATAGACATCAATCATTATAGTCTATTGTAGAATCTATTGAATTAGCATCCATGATTTATGCATACACCTCATATTACACTTGTTTTGATGAAGGTGTATGTATTTCATTTTAGTTTGTTATGATCATATAGAAAATATGTGTTCATAATTCTTAAAATTCTTGGTGTTACAACCCAACTTCTAGCGTATAGTTATCCTTATAATTACATTCCAAGAACATTAGGGGATAGATCACTAAATTAATCTTTTTAGGCATTGATCATTTCCCTTCTCTTTTTCCTTGTAATATAACTTAGTAATTTATATGACTTACAATCATCTTTAAATAGTAAGTGAATATAAAGTTTAGAATTTATTTGAAATATAGAAGTAACATTAATGTGATTATTTCTAGGAATTACCCATATATATATCTTATTACAACAACTATTGATTTCAAATATACCTTAAGCTAAAGACCTAAGCATACAAGACTCCATCCCTTAAAAGGTTCACTCTATAACATGTATAACCATATAGAGAGTCAATAGGGTTAGACCAACTACATTACATCTATACATTTGAACTTCTTCACACTATGTCCTAGAGTCTCAGGATTGTGTATGCCAAGTCAAAAGTTCCTTCACTAAAGGGTTTCTCTATTACACAAACTTTTGCTGGTTGTGACTTGTTTCTAGAAACCATCAATAAGATCTGAAATCTTTTCCTTTGTGCATATAATTTAATAACAAAAATACTTTTTATGATGAAAAGTTTACGATGGTGTCCAATTATGGTGCCAAGATAAATCTAGAACCAAGTCAACTACTATCCACCACCTGAAACATATACCATCATCCAATCATCACCTTATTCTTCTCACAGAGTCTAATCTACACACATCATCTAGGCATAAAATAAGCATATCTAAAAAACCTAGATTAGGTGGGGAGAAAGGTTTCCTTTGGCATGCAATCCACACATACCATGTCTTACTAGGGTATGAATTCCTTTACTCCAACCCTACACCATCTCATCTTAGATCATTGGGTATTTATATGTTCATCCAACCACTATAGGAGGAATTAGGGTTCCTTCTTCAGTTGACTGTTTAGTACCATAGTATCAATACAAGACAAGATGTGCCATATAATCAAACTACTACTCATCTCAATCATTTGGTAAGCTAATCACACTATGGACACAAGAAAGAGAGGGGTGATATCTCACTCATGTTGTGGTTCAAATATTATTATCCATGCATGCTCACTCGTGGAAGTGGATGCATGCATGGCATGCTAATAGGTCATCAAAGGAAAGGGCTTAAGGTAAGAACTAGGGTTAAGGTTAGCTATGAATACACAAGCAAGTTTACCTATTATAGGGGTCAAACTAGATCCCTAAAAAGCATGAGATTGGAACTAATAATTACAAGAATCAAGTCCTATGTAGAGATATTTCCACCTGCCTAGAGCGATCATGGGTGATATATATCAAGTCTCAACCATATGAGTTGTGTGTGGGCGGGGAAGTAACCAAATTGGTTCAGAATTCAAACCCTAGTTGGTGTTCCATGACTCAAGGATAGGTATAACTACAACCTATATACGAGTGCTTAACTGGATATATGGGATAACATGAAATAGTCAAGTCACTGATTGCTTAGACTCTAATATCATATTATAAACAATGCCCCTGATAGGAGATACATTCAAATGGTACAATACAAGATCCATGTAATAATAAAGCAATGGAAAAACATAGTTGTCTAATTCTTCACTGGTTCTTCACCTTAATAAGGTGTTAAAACAAACTAAAAGTGTTGCATCTATTTACATCTGAGACCCATAGCAGTTGCCAGCCACACGATTCCAATCCCTCCGCACCATTACAAACAATATCCTCCTCAGTCATAGATTTCTACCCAGAAATGTCAGTGCCAAATTTTATGTCTTCGATGCCACTAACAGGCGAGTCGATATGCTAATTTTTTCATCTAGAGCAAATCGAAACTCGAAGGAATCAACTCGATCTTACCAAAATATTCGTTGATAGTATTGAAACTTATCAAGGATTTCAAGTTAGCTGATAACTTAGTGCCACTGACACTACTACAAAAAATGGTTTTCACAACAATTCATTTTTCCATTTTACAACGGGTGTCAATTGTTGTATTAGATCGCATGGTCTTATGGGGGGGTTTTTTATACAACATGTGTTGTGCATGTTGTAATATACTCATTTTATACAACAGCTAATATATGTTGTAGATCACTAAACACACCCGTTGTAATAGGGGTGTTGTATATAACATGTTGAGATAAAAGGAAAATACATCTAGACACAAGGTTTCGAACTTGATACCACTTGAAAGTAAGGCACATCTCAAACCACTGAAACAATTTTATTTTATGCTACTCATATATTCTTTGTTGTACATATACAAAAAATGATGTGCAAACCTGTTGTGTGATTGTGGTCTATTACAACGGGTAACTATTATAATAGGTGAAAGCCTGTTGTGTAATTCTAGTATAATACAATGGGTTATAGTATGTTGTGTAATGATGATCTATTACAACGGGTTAACATATGTGACTATTACAACGGGTAGAGCATGTTGTGTATTTATGATCTTTTACAACGGGTTAGAGTATGTTGTGTAATGATGGTCTATTACAACGGGTTAACATACATGACTATTACAATGGGTTAGAGCATGTTGTGTAATTATGATCTTTTACAACGATTTAGAGTATGTTGTGTAATGATGATCTATTACAACAAGTTAGCATATGTGACTATTACAACAGGTTAGAGCATGTTGTGTAATTATGGTCTTTTACAACGGGTTTGAGTATGTTGTGATATTACAGTCTATTACAACAATTTAGCACATGTTGTAGTATCACATATACTACAACGAGTTTGGCCCGTTGTATATAACTTGTGTTGTATAAAATATATAATTCACAACACACAAATAGACTTGTTGTAAAAGATATGCTAACTACAACACAACCAACATAATTGTTGTGTTTTTCCTGTTGTAAAAAGCATTTTCTGTAGTAGTGTGAATTCCTATGAGCGGTACTGACTTGGCGTGATTAATACAAATTCAAGATCAAGAAAATTTTGACAGTTGTGACTTAATGACGGCCAGAACCTCACTTATGACCTAAGGGGAGTTCACCCAAAAGGGAGAGGAACGTTCTCTCATTGCAATAGAGAACGGATCCAAGAGAGGAGGAGACGGCCATGTACTAAACTCTCCAGGCATTTTCGAGAGGCATATCTGCAGCTAGAATGTGGTGAATCAAGGTTCCTATCAGAGGGGAATCGTTAGGACCAACTTCTCCAAGGGTTATCATTGGTTTCTCTAATGTTTAGCTTGCATTATCCCTGTTCTTTTCCAAATTTGATGATAGAAAACATGGGGGATCATCCCCTTGTTCCTTAGGACCAGGGAGTAGCCCAATTTTGCATTGTATTTGACTTCATTGATTTAGTATATATATTTCCATTAATTCTAGACATAAAACTATGATTGCTTGATGAATTGTTTATGCATGATCACCACAATCAGTGTTTTATAAAATTAATTGCTTCGAGAGAGTGATTAAGGGTTGGATATGCCCTATATTTATACAACCAATACTGTACCTCAAGAGAGGCTGACAACTGTAAAGGTATAACATAGAGATATCAATAATGCACCTATCTAATTCGTAAACTGCTACTGAAGTAGGGTTTGTCTTAGTATAGGCAGTGTATTACATTGTGGGAGTGGGTAATACTTGGTACATGTCCTTAGTCCAGGGCTAAGGGTAAATGGTTATAAAAAACATGGATTAAATGCAATGTATGTCACGGTGAAACTATAATTCTAACAAATCCATCAATTCATGATCATTTTCCACTTAATTTAGATTTTAATTCTTATCCTTAGTTATAACAAACAACCAATCACTTTCTTCATAGGCCTAGATGATTAGGTTATAGTTAGTAGTAGTCTCTAGAGTATGCTTTCCTAAGTTTGACATTTGGGCCTCATAGGACTATACTAATCGATGCGTATACTTGTATTTTGCACTCATAGTTTAGGCATGTCTGTTACTATGATTGGTAGCATTCAGACACACATTCAGGGTATCCGCAAGGAGATGGTGGTAAAAATTATACAAATGGCTTAGAAGGTGGGGTTCTGAGAACATGGGTGTGTTTGTAATGTCTAAAATATGGATTAAGGTGATATTACGATGGAAACAAAGGTCTGTAGTGGCGAAGGAGGTTGTGTGGTTGTGAAATAGAGGAACAAGGGGATTGGAGATGTTTTGGGGATAGGGACCGCCAAAACCTAAATATTTAGGATCAAACAACACAGAAGGGGAAAACAAAGCTGATACGAGACATTTCGTGCCCAAGTATGGATTAGAGAGTGAGAGGGAATGATCATAATGATGATGACCAATCATTACTAGGCATATAATAGATGGTTGGGAGGTTAGAGATGAACTCTAGACTTCAGGATTATGACCTTACAACTGCATAACATCCCTTAAGTTCAAGGATCTAGAAATCATAATAAAACAACCATTACAAGCCTTACAATGCATTGAAGAGAAACTTTATAAGAATTAAAGCATCGTAAACTTAAGTTCATTAGATATTAATATAATATATGTTTCTTTTTTCTTAAGTAATATAGTGTGCATTAAATAATCGATTTGTCTTGAATTATCTAGGTTAGCTAATTACATATGTGGAAACCAATTTAACCTTAATTTACGTTATGAGATTATCTGATAACGAATTTCATTACTCAGATGTTAGAGCATTCACATAGGGCATCCAATGCTCCTACTTGTTGAACTGTGACACAATATTTCATGAATATACAATATATTCCATTTTTATTTACTACAAGTTTTTATAGAGTCAAAATAGAGCTAAACTTTATTGTACAAAACCTTGCTATTTAATATTTTGGGGTACTTCATCTTAAAACTACATATATATAAATAAATACTTACAAGAACCTTATATTGTTTGACTCCAATTAATCCTACTATGTTTTATATTTGGGGAGAAGGTACTAGATACTAACATGATAGAAAAGAGGCCTAAAATGATGGAGATTTAAACTATGAATGTAGATTTGAGTATATTATAAAATATCTTGATATTGGAAAGGTACTTTTTGGTTGAAATCCTAGTCAACCAAGTGTATGCCTTATATACCCAATTTATTCTCGAAATGAGAATAAATTGCCTTTGCTTAAAACATGATTTTGATGGGTTACTCATGTTCTTAGTGTAGGGATATATATATACATATGTATATATACATATGTATATATATATATATATCTATATATATATACATATGTATATATATATATCTATATATATATCTATATATATGTATATACATATATGTATGTATATATACATAAAATATGTGGATTCATTCGAAATAGGGCCAAAGATTTGAGGTTGGAAAAAGGGACCCTCGGCGCTGCTTGCCTTGTTGCTTGTGTGCGGGCCAAATGCTAGCTACTAGCTAGTTGTTTCTCCAACTTAACATGTATGGGGAAGAGTAATGATACACATACATGGTTTCAAACCCCAACTATACCCGTAGTCCACTATCTCCAACAAATAGGGATGAGGTGCCATGTGTAGGAAAAAGAAAGAAAAGTGGGATGAATAAAATAGCCTAGAAAGATTAAAAAATAGGAGAGAAACATATTTTATTTATAATTTCCAAATCAAAATAATTTTTTTTGAAAAAAAACTTTGGAATCCTTTTAAAAAATACAATCCAACAGGACCAGTGTTTACATATTTTCAAAAAATTAATACAGAATATAAAAACAAGTATTGTATATTGGGGTAGTACTCATTTCTAAAAGACACACTAATTCAAAAATAGGTATTGTATGTCGTTCTTGTTCTTTGTATAGTACTAATTTTTAATACCATTATATTTCAAAACAAGTATTGCAATGAGTACTAAAATATAGTTGATAGTACTCATTTTTAATTCTTTATATTTTTAAATATGTATTGTACCCATAAAATAAAGTACAATATCAATTTTAGTTAACAACGGCTTAAAATGAGTAATATACCAGAAACAATACAATACTCTTTTTTGAGTTAGTGTGTTACTCGAAAATGAGTATTATCTCCAAATGTAATGTTGATTTTAGAATAAAAATATTTCTAATGAGATTGTACATGTTTTAAAAAAAGCATTTACCCAAAAATAAGTATTGTATATATACTTTTTGGATAATTCTCATTTGCTACAGATATAATACATATATACCTAACAATGCTTAAATTTTTCAATATTGTCTCGTTGCCAGGGTTTTGAACTTGTGACCTCTCCGTCATAAAACATCAACTTTACCACTTGGGTGCCACTACATTGAAAAAATACAATACAAATCTTAATCCCAATGGGGATTGAACTTGGAATCCCTTGGATAACACCACCGTTGGGTCACCGCTATACTGAACCTTTCAAACAATTAACAATTCATTCATCTTGTCGCCAGAAGGGTCTGAACTTGTGACCTCTCGGTCATACAACTTCAACTTTACCACTCGGGTGCCACTACTTTGGCTAAATTTTTCAATATTGTTTATTAAAAAAAGTATTGTATATAGTTTTTGTGCATATACATATTTTTATAAATTTACATATATATAGAACAATACTCATTTTCTTTTTTATTTTCTATTAATTTTTTTTTCAAACATATGTCAACACTAGTATTGTTGGACTGTTTGTAATGAATCAAATGGTTTTTATTTCATTAAAAATTCATTACAGTTTGAGAGTTATAAGAGAAACAATTTGCTCTCTCTTCTTTTTCTTTTTCCTATATAATCATGCCACTTTTTCTCTCTCCTCTCTATATTTCTTAGCACATATTTGGTCGTGACGCAATCTAGGTTGATAATGTGTGTAAACCACACATATAAAATGCAGGTGCACATATCACATAATATAGGCCTATGAGGTCCGAGTGTCCAACTTAGGGAAATGTTAAACTACAAACTACTACTAATTGTGACTTGATCAACTAGATCTACTAAAAGAGTGATTGGTAGATTAATAAGCTAATTGCAAGAACTGAGAACTAAATTAATTAGTTTCTTATCACAATTTGGACATATTCCTTAGGATTACAGTTTTACCACAGTTCACATTTTTTTTTGGTATCCAAAGCGCGTTTCCCCTTTTTTGTATTTTTTCCAAAAAGTATGTACAGGTGTGGGAAAAGAAAGAGAAAACATGAAATAAAAGGAACTAGATAAAGACTATATATCTATCTATAAAGCTGAAATCAAAAAATCTATATCCCTCTTGAAATGATTCCAGATTGCAGGAGCCGAGTTCTCATGACCTTCAAAAATCCTTTGGTTTCTTTCCTTCCATATACCATGAATGGACACCAAAAGACACACAGTCTCTTTCTCAGCATTGAAATCCAGAAAACTATAAACAGTAAGAGACATATGGTTGATATATCCCTCTACACAAGTAAGCCTCCAAATATGTTGACTGAACGTACAACCAATAACATTATTTCATTAATATTTATTCATCTTAACCCTGGACCAAGGGATATGTAACAAGAATTACCCACACTCACAGTGTAAGTCACTACCTAATCTAATATAAATCCCACTCTCATAGAGATTTCATTATTAGTTAGGTGTGTTAGTGCAACCTCTGGGTTATACCCTTCACAGTCGTAAGCCCTCTCTCGAGGCACAGTCTAAGATATGTAAATCTATGAATTATCCAACCCTAAACCCTCTCTCAAAGAAGTTAATGGTCTAAGAAATTAACTATGGTGATCAAGAAGAGACAATTCATGAAATAATCATAGACTTAAGTCCAGAAATTAATAGAAATATAGATATTAACTCATAATGTCAAATACAATGCAAAATTGGGACACCTCCTAGGTCCTAAGGAACTAGGCGATTAGCTCTGCATGATTTTTACCATTGCATGCATGGATGGAAGAAGAGAAAATGAGAAAAACATGAGAGAAATAATGAAAACCCGTAGAGAAGATGATTTGGATGACTCCCTCTAACGAACGTCACCACTTGTTACATTTCGACTGCAAATCCTCTCTTTGAAGGTGCCCGGGTTGTCTAGGATGTGGTTGTCTCCTCCTTATTTCTCCTCTCCTCTCTCTTTTCTCTCATGCAATAGAATAGAATGACAATAATGAGTCTGGATGAACTCCTCTTAGGTCATAAGAGGGTCTCCACCTGTTATTAAGTCATGACAGTTACATTAACTAAATCTTTAATCTCGTCTAGATGTGCAAAGTCGGTATCACCAACAACAAGTCTGTGGCACTGAGTTGTTTGTTGTCTTTGTGACTCCTTATGTGTGTGGGTACTGCCAACGCAAATGCCAATAGCATCAATATGATTTATGAATTCTCTAACATGCTCTTCATATAAAGGTCAGTACCCCCAACAAACAAGTCAGTGGAACCGAGCTTCTTTGGATTGTGTCTGTCTCAACATCAGTAGTACCCATAGATTAGTCGGTAAAATTGAAAATCCTCGACTCAGCTCTATTCTTTTTCTCTAAAAGTCAGTACCACCAACATGATTATCTGTAGTACTGAGCTAAATCAAAACTACTCGAATTGCATGAATAAAAAAATATAGAACATAAGTGCAATAAATATGGTAAACTAATATAATTTAGTGAGAATAGATAATAGTTGATGCAATAATATGTCACATGTTAGTGATGACAAACAATGCATAAATAATGTCAAAATGGACAATTATGCATGAAATACATGGAAATATTGCCTATGAATAGAGAATATAATTTGATGCATCAAAATTTCCTAAGTTTAAATGTTTCTCACCCTTGAGAAACACTACATTTGGATTTTTCTAAGATAAGTCAGTAAGAGGACAAACAATATAACTATATTTCTCAAGTACCCCCACCTAGTGGCCCCAAATTGGCTGTTACCAAACACTGAAAAAATAACTACTCTAGAGTCACCAAAAATGTTCATTGAAGATGCCCACCACTATACCAATGAAACACTATTAATAGAGCAGTGAATATCATAGTCAACAAGGTATTCGCTTGATGCACCATGTGATCCCCATCTACATTGCTCTTATCTACCTACCAAACTAGTTGGAAGTACTTCCCCTTTCTGAGAGTGAATGAGGGGGTTAGTCATAAATGTGGCCTTCCATAATGAGAAATGATTGGGGATGAAGTAGGTGGTTTTGAACAAGAATCCCAAGTAACATCTAAATTGTTTATGCAAAAACAAATCATGATGAACCTAGCATGAAGGAAGTGAGAAATGCATGATTCCTAATGCTTACTATTTTGGTGGGACGAAACATACAGTAAAGGTCTCATTGACTGATGAAAGTGAAGTAGAACGAATGCATACATGTACTATTTTCACTTTTTCTTGAAAAAATTTAGATTTAAGTTATAGGCATCCTTTTCTCCCTTTGCATATGATATTGTCTTTTTTTTCTTTCTACCCTCTTATTTAAGCATGATTGAGAATTTCTAGTTAGGCTATTCTTCCACAACACATTTCTTTTTATTTATTTATTTAAAAGAGATGTGGATGTGTATCCTTTAACTTTATACTTGAGGAAAAATCTAAATAAATACATGTCGTAAAGAATGATACAAAAGAAAATGCAATATACATGAATTTGTTTATGCCAAATTGATATGCAAATCGTTTTTTTCATATTTTGGTAATGAAAACCAAAGGACTAGCTATCATGCCTCCTAGCATGTTATGCAATGCAATCAAGAGGAAAAAATATGGGTTACTTGATCATCTAAAGGTGGTGTATGAATTGTCAAGAAAGGTGATTGGAATGCCATGATTAAGAGACAATGCATGTCTTAAACATGATATGTCCCTCTCTATCAGCCTATGTATAAGGTAACCTTAGAGTTTCTTTCTAAAAGTTCCATTCAAGGTCCTGTTACTTATTTGGCCAGTTGGGGATCAAGCCCCATCATCATCCCCAATTCTTGAATAAATTAAGACTTTTCATTCATCTTAAGTGTCCTCAAGATGACTAACCCATACACTTCCTCAAGGTGGTGTTGCCTTTATGCTTTGCAACTAAGCTTTCAAAGATATGATAAATTTTATATTGTAAAAATTTTAAACTTCATTGCAAAGGCACACACTATGTTAATAGCAAAAATCATCATAATTTTGCTCCAGGATTACACTATATAGTTGTGGATCCTACAAATCCAGAATGGGAAAAACTAAAACAACAAAAGAAACAACATAAAGATAGAGTTGTTCTAATACCCCCCTAAGATTAAATTTGGCTATGTCCTCATAGTCAAAATCCAACCAATGGGGTGGAACAGAAGTACCCGATTAAAATTGTTATGGATCAAATGGTTTTAGAGGCATGTTCAGATCCAGTGGGTAGAATGTTCCAGTGAAACTAGGTGGCTGAGTGGGCATCTCTGGCGGGTGGGGGTAAGTGGCAAACTAGCCTTGGTTCCAGTAGTGATCATAAAGAAGCTTCTATTAATGCTCGATCTTCTACATGCGAGTATGCATGTTCTTCTGGTTGGCCAGGAGAAGGTGCTCATTGTCATAAATTGTCTGATGTTACTGAAAAAGATGCCCTTGAACACCATGAATCTTCACTATGGTGGTCTCTTACTATTTTTGCCCCTACTGAATCGATTGTAGCATCCCATACATACCTTCCATGAAAAAAGAGTCTTTCGATCGTGTAGGTGATGGAGCAGTGGAGATGGATGTTGCATATATCCTTGAACCCCAGTGGATAACCCATTGCTGAGTGAATTCCATAGTGGCCTCATCTTCTTCACTCAGTGCTTTGCCAAAATATTTTGGTTGGAGGTCATCCTCTTCCTCTGGTACCGGTTCTGTAGCCTCCTTAGGCCATCTCAAGAATCGCACCCCTCATAAATGGAAGATAGGGTTAGGGATAACCCTTTCCCACAATTGATCTTCCATCATACAATAGGAAAACACCTTGCCATTGCACTTACTCACAAGGTGGGATCTCTTGAAATGGTTGAAGTCTAACTTGGAGGAGGTCATCAAGGCTTTGGCGATGGAGAGATCCAACTGGAGGTGTAGTGCTAACAGTGTGATAAGCCCACCAAAGTGAATAGTAGGCTGTTGTTGAACTTGTGTCAATAATTTCTAAAGGACATAAGGGCTTTATGTCATTTATGTCCTTTAGAAATTATTGACACAAGGGCAGTAGAAGATAGACCTCTTCACTGCCAGCATGTGTTGTAGAAAGAATGAGTTGAGGTCTATCTTGTACTGCCCTTGTGTCAATAATTTCTAAAGGACATAAAGATTTGCTTGTTGAACCTTCCATTTCCCTTGTGCAGATCTAGAGAAAATGGTGTTCGTTAAATAGCAATGCAAGATCCAAGAAACTGGATTCTCTATATTCATGATTGACTATTGATTCTAGTTGACTACAAAAGCTTATGGTAGGTTCTTTATAAGCCTCCACATCCAACTGAATTTGAATTTGTTGGGGGTGTACTGGACACTCGTTACTGGGCAATTGTAGATTGCATTGAATTCTTCCATTGTTAGGTGGTGGATGGTGTTGTAGAGGCGGAAGCACACCCATCCTTCTTGACAACCTTCCCCATTGTTGGGGATACATAATAACTCATAGGATTCTAGGAACTCTCAAACGACCTCCTGATAGGTGTGCCAATTACCAAAGAATGGGTGATCACACACCATACCTTGCCTGATATAGACTTGGCAAAGAGTCTTGACGAAGCCTATATTGTTGAGGAAGGTTTGGTCACCATACCTTGTGGGTGTGATTTCTCTATTCAACATGTTGGAGAAAAGCTTCTTGTGGTCTTCATGGACAAAAGTCATTTGTGTCGTCTTTTACACCATCTGGTTTGCTCCTCCTGTTGATGTTGTAGACCTATGTGAAGTCGTAGACTCTAATGAGAGAATGGGGAATGAGAAAAGAGACCGATGAAGACCCCGAGTGTCATAGAGAACTAGCTACCTTCTAGAATGCAAGGGACGTGGTGTAGGTGTGTTTGAATAACAACACACACCTCTGTTTATATAACCTTCGAACTGTCTAGGCACGCCGCGTCGGTACCACCGACATAGACGTCAGTAGTACCAAAATTTGTCCTGATCGGTGTGTCTTAGTAACATCCATTAATACCAATGGCTCATGGACGTTGATGTTATGACACACTAATTGATCTGTGGTAGTACTGATGGCGTGTCGGTGGTACCAACTTATGAATTGCATTGCCAGATCGGTACCACTGACCATTAGATAAGATCATTCTCAATCGTTGATGTCGATGTACATAGATTTTGATCTTTCTATGTCAGTGACACTGACTCATGTACCGGTGGTACAGAGTCATTTTGAGTTTGCATCTATTGGAAACTATTGTTGCCACCAACTTTTAGGTCGGTGGTACGGAGTGGTGTCATTTGGTCTTTTTTTCCTTGGTGCTCTCAAATAGGCCCCTTGATATCTCAAACTTGGAGCTCTCTCAAATTGTCAGTGCTACCAATGACCTTGTTGGTGGTACTGAATTTCTATAGGGATTTTGGCCTTCGCCTCTATAAGAAATGAGTGTCACCGACTGAAGTGCCGGTGGTACAGAGTGGATGCTGTAGTTTTTTGTGATTTTGGCGCAAAAGTCGGTGCCACCAACTTTTGGGTTGATTATACCAAAATAATGACTGATTCTATTATTGAATTTCATACCACCCTCAGTGCTATTGACAGGTGTGTTGGTGGTATCGACTTTTCAGATACTTCACACCAATAAAAACTGATCAAGTACCTTTATTATATCACAACATTTCTACTAAAATAAAAGTGAGAGTTAACAATGTGAATCCCTACAAAGTGTAAAAGATAAAAGCAAAAATAAAATTGGGTTGCCTCCTAAAAGCACCCTTGTTTTTCTTCCTAGGCTCGATAATAATGTCGTGCAGAATCTCAATGAAGCTCAAGGAGCTTAAACTCCTCTTCCTCAGAGACTAACTCTCCTTTGTAGCAATGCTTCAAATGCCATCCATTTACTATAAATGACTCTGACCCATCACTAATTTCTACTGCTCCATGAGAGAAAGCCTTAACCACCACATAAGGGCCACTCAACCTAGATTTTAAAATTTCGAGTTATAGTTTCATCCTAGAATTAAACAAAAGCACCCTTTGTCTTGGTGTAAACACCCTATGAAGTATAAGGCGGACATGCACTTTCTTAGTCCTGTCCTTGTAGATCCTAGAACTTTCATAGGCATCTACACTAAGCTCATTCAATACATTAAGTTCTACCATACGCTTCTTCCCTGCATTATCAAGATTAAAGTTCAACTTTCTCAAATCCCACTTGGCTTTGTGTTCCAACTCCACTGGTAAATGGCAAGCTCTCCCATAGACTAGACTATAAGGGGCGCTACCTATAGGTGTCTTATAAGCTGTCATATATGCACATAGATAATCATTCAACTGCATGCTCTAATAGGTCCTATTTGTTGAGACTGTCTTTTCTAATATTTTCTTGACCTCTCTATTAGACACCTCAACTTGACCATGAGTCTAGGGATGATATGGGGTTCCTATCTTGTGCTTCACTCCATACTTACTCAACAAAGCTCCAAATTTTCTATTTTTGAAGTGAGATCCCTCATCACTGGTAATAACTCTTGGCACTCCAAACCTGTACGAAATGTGATCCTTCACAAATTTGCAAACAACCTGGGTATCATTAGTTCTGGTTGGAATGACTTCCACCCACTTAGACACATAATCCACTACAAGTAGAATATACAGGTTCTAATTAGAAGACACAAAGGGTCCCATGAAATCAATCCCCCATAAATAAAAAAACCTCTACCTTTTGAAAGGTATTCAAGGGCATTCCATGCCTCCAGATATATTTCTCACTCACTGGCATGAATCACACTTCCAGTCATAATTGTAAGCATCTTTAAATAATGAAGGCCAGTAAAAACCACTTTCTAGAACCTTAGTCATCTTCCTTGATCTAGCATGGTGTCCTCCCATAGGTAAGGAGTGACAATGCACTAATATGCTCTCAAACTCACATTTTGGCACACACTTCCTTAGTATGTTGTCCCTACATTGCCTGGGCAAAATTGGATTGTCCCACACATTCAATCTGAAGGAGTGAATTTTTTTTCTTTTTATCCTGATACCCCAACCCTCTGGTAGTTTTCAACATGCCAAGTAATTCCTATTTGTAGAAACCAAGGGTCCTTGTCCTGCATAGCAAATTCAGTCATTATGGATTTCTTCAACAATGGGTATCCCTAAATCTGTCTCATCCACTCTTTACAACCTAGACAATTGATTAGCTACCATGTTTTGCCCCGACCTTATCCTTGATTTCTATATTGATTCCTGTAGCAGCAAAATCCACCTTATCAATCTAGGTTTGACATATTTCTTCTATAGAAGATACTTAGTAGCCTTGTGGTCTGTCCAAACTATCACTTTGGCATGTATTAAGCATTGACAACAATTTTCAAAAGCAAACACCACAACTAAAGGTTATTTTGCATTGGTAGTGTAATTGAGTTAGGCATCGTTAAGAGTTTTTGATGCATAATATATTACATCAAAATCTTTATCTTTGCGTTGCCCCAAAATAGCCCCTACCGCATAGTCTGATGCATCACACATTAATGAAAATGGTTGGATCAAATCGGGAGCCTGTACAATAGGTGCACAGACAAATTTCTCCTTCAACACCTCAAAAGCCCTCAAACATCACACAACAAAATTAAACTCATAATCTTTCTCTAGAAGTTCAGAAAGTTTCTTGGCAATCTTTAAAAAATCTTTTATGAATCATCAATAAAACTAGTGTGTCGAAGGAAACTCCTAACCCCTTTCACCAATGATTGTGGAGAAAGCTTAAATATCACCTCTATCTTAATTGGGTCAACTTCCGCTCCTTTATTGGACACTATGTCCCAAAAAAATCCCTTCACTCGCCATCATGTGGAATTTTTCCCAGTTCAAACAAGATGAGAGTCTTCACACCTTTGTAAAACCTTATCAAGAATGGAAGCACAATCCTCAAATGATTCTCCATACACCAAAAAGTCATCCATAAAAACCTCAAGAAATTGCTCTACCATGTATGAAAAAATGGCGAGCATGCATCTCTATAACGTAGCTGGTGCATTACAAAGGACAAAAGGCATTTGATGATGATCGACCTAAATCACACAATCAAAATGGAGCAGATCTAGAGTAGTCAGACTCTTAAATTTATAACCCGACACTCAGGCCTCTGCAACTATTATACAGGGTCCAATGTAGCAAATCAGGGTCGAACCACATGGACAAGGTTGGTAAGTGCTAAGGACATGTAGCCTAACACTCCTACACCCCAAATGAAAAGTTGGATTAAAGTGACATTCCCTAAGGAACAATGATGCTTTAGATAAAACAAAGAAAGGCAAAAGAAAGAAAATAAAATAAGAGAACAAAGTCAAACAAGAAGTAAGAAACAAAAATATGGAAGAAAACTTGGATCAGGTTTTACCTACTAAGATCTCTCACCAACATGCAAAACTCACACTCCTTTCTATACCTTTATCAAGCTTACAAGCAATCATCAATTATGTCTATTCCCTCCTATCTCAGTTTTAGGATAGATGTAGATTATAAGGTGGCCTCTATCTCAAGATGACAACCAAACAACCGCAAAGTAAACCATATGACCATAAGTTTTAGTGCTCCAACACTTTCGTGTATTCATACTACTCCATAACTCTGGTTAAGATTAGTACTACTCTTTCGAGGTACCAACAATCATACATCACAAGATGGTAGCTAAGCCTACAACTGAAGCATTAAGAATACGAGTATGGAGATAATCTTGATAACAACATATATATATATATATATATATATATATATATATATATATATATATATATATATATATATATATATATATATATATATATATATATATACTAGTTAACATAGATGTGTACTTGCACGTGTCCCGTTGAATGTGTTTATTTTACATTAAATATTTAAAAAATAAAATTTTCTAAAAGGATAATGGTAATTCTCGTAATTGTTTTGTAGAAAATTTGAAAACGTGTTGTTTATTGACTCCAAAAAGCATGTTTGAATGAAGGAATGTGACGGAGAAGTTAAGAGGTTTGCGGCAATTGATTTCATCATGAAAGAAAATATAATATAAAACAAATATAAAAAAAAGTTGAGAAAAATTGTGATAAGAGAGAGAATCAAGGAGAGCATATCATGAACAAGATCTTTTTATAGTACATATATATATATATATATATATATATATATATATATATATATATATATATATATATATATAGTCAGGCTAGAATACACTCGAGTGTACAAATTACATTGATACATATATGTAAACCATTGATCTTCATTTCCATACTATAATTAGGCTACATACAAGTTTTGAGCCCATTTAGATGAGTGTAAGTCACTCATCTGAGGGAAACAAAATCAACGAACGAAACTAATTTGAAATGCATAAGTTTTGCGGTCTTTATAACATGAACTATAAATGTCCAAATGGGCTCAAATTTTTTATATGCGTTATTCACAAGATGATTAAGAAGATCAATAGATTATATTTTTGAAAAAAATATTGCATCATGAAAAACTACTTGAGTGTATTCTGCTCCAAATACACTCGAGTGTATTATATATATCACTCAGGTTCACTGTCCAAGGCTCAAGTAGAGTTTTAGGAATGATGACTGGCCCTACAAAGAACCACTAAGCCTTAACTACATACTTTGTCCACATTGACGTGCAAGCCAAGATCAACTTCCTGACTAGTCACCTATCTTAGTACTACTCCAAGCTGAGCACGCTTAACTATGGAGTTCTTTAGTAATGGGCTCCCTGGAAAAGGAGGTGCACCTTGGTGATATGGGTAGTCCAATCATTCCTTTTGAGATCATTATATCCAAGGCCTCAAATCCTAGGACGTTGCAATTATATATATATATATATATATATATACATAGTCAGGCTAGAATACACTCGAGTGTATTCAGAGCAGAATACACTCAAGTAGTTTTTCATGATGTAATATTTTTTTTCAAAAATATAATCCATTGATCTTCTTAAACATCTTGTGAATAGTTCATACGCAAAATTTGAGCACATTTGGACATTTATAGGTTATGTTATAAAGACCGCAAAAATTATGCATTTCAAATTAGTTTCACGCGTCAATTTTGTTGCCCTTGGATGAGTGACTTACACTCATCCAAATGGGCTCAAAATTTGTATGTAGCCTAGTTATAGAATGACAGTGAAGATCAATGGTTTACATTTTGCAAAAAATAGTCTTGATATGCAAATACACTTGAGAGTATTCATGCGATCCGTACACTCGAGTGTATTCTAGCCTGACTCTCACTCTCTCTCTCTCTCTCTCTCTCTCTCTCTCTCTCTCTCTATATATATATATATATATATATATATATATATATATATATATATATATATATATATATATATATATATATATATAGAGAGAGAGAGAGAGAGAGAGAGAGAGAGTCAGTCTAGAATACACTCGAGTGTACGGATCGTATGAATACACTCACGTGTGTTTGCATATCAAGACTATTTTTTGCAAAATGTAAACCGCTGATCTTCACCATCATACTATAACTAGGCTTTTGATCCCATTTGGATGAGTGTAAGTCACTCATCCAAGGGCAACAAAATCGACGCGCGAAACTAATTTGAAATGCATAATTTTTGTAGTCTTCATAACATGAGCTATACATATCCAAATGCGCTCAAATTTGGCATATGAGTTGTTCACAAGATGTTTAATAAGATCAACAGATTAGATTTTCAAAAAAAATATTGCATCATGAAAAACTACTTGAGTGTATTCCGCTCCGGATACACTCGAGTGTATTCTAGCCTGACTCTCTCTCTCTCTCTCTCTCTATATATATATATATATATATATATACACAAAGGGAGGCAAGAATATACATGTTGGCAGAGCCTTAGTGGCTAATCCCAACACAAGTTAAATATTTAGCCACACATGTTGATGGGCAACATAACAACATTACAGAAAGACATATACATAAAGAATAACAAAGAGGGTGAAGGGAACAACGCGAAGGAGATGATAGATCTAGAGAAGGGAGAAGGCGATACACCAACTTTACTTCTATATATGTAGATTTGGAGTGGGTGTGAATGATGGAAACTCCTTCTTTCAAAGGAGAGGATGACTGATCTTCTCTCTCCTCTAACTTTTGTCTTTGCAGTTCCATGACCAATGGAATGAACGTGGATGACTCTGGAGTTTGGAAGCACTTCGTGGTCCTTGATAATCTGATGATTTGACGGGTGGAGGCGGGAGCCTATTTATAGAGGCTGCCCACCGACTTAACTTTTGGTTGTAGTCACGACACATGGGCTGGTCGCGACTCCATCGCAGTCGCGGGGCTCTGGGGAGTTTGCCTCGGTCGCGGAAGAGATCTCGATCATGGCTTGTTTCATGGTTATGACAGTAGGGTGTCATTTCGACCATGATTCTTTCACAGGGGTCACGTGCTCGTGGTCATGACAATATCCTCCTTATGATCATGGTGCTTTATTTTGGTTGGAAGGGAGTTGTGGTCGAGGTGTGGGGTTGCAGAGCAGAGGCTCCATTGTGGTCATAATGTTAGTGGACTGTGTCGTCACGGTCGCGAATCATGTTGTGGTCATGACATAGCATGAGCCTGCACTGAGTAAGAAATGTATGAATTCAATATTTTGTCCCTAAGGTACTCAAATGAATGGAAAAATCCATAAACGTTATGCTAGGATAGGAATAAAACATATGCAAAAAGTTATACAAAATGAGATGTTATCAGACGGTAAGAAAAAGTTCCATAAGGGCACATGAAGGTGGGCTTCTCTTAATCATGTGGTTCAACAGAAGTTTGATTGTACCTAGATTACCCATCTAGAAAGAAAAAGTGAGAATGGTCGGCAAGTCTCATAAGAATCTGGTTGATAAAAGGGAGTGGAAAATGAGCTTTTAGCATGTTAGCATTCAATTAGTGGTAATCTACACAAACACACCATCCATTCACTAGAATAGTAGAAATTAACTCAGTTGTTAAATTCATGGTGACAATGATCCCCTCTTTCTTAGGATCAACTTAGGTTTGGCTAACCCTATTAGTATGAAAAATAGCATAAATTATACCTACCAATAGTAGATTCACTACCTCTTTCTAGACTACTTTAGTCATGATGGGATTGAGACATCACTGAGGTTGTTCTATTGGCTTGGTTCCTTCCTTGATTCTAATTTTTTGTTAGGAAAAACTGGGAGATATCCCCTTTATGTATGAAATAGACCACCCAAACGTTGCCCGATGGTTTTTTTGCACAATAAGCAATTGCTCCTCCTTGTGCATGCTCAATGAAGATGAAATGATGATGGGATTTTTTGTCTATCACCAAAAAATATACTTCAAATGTAGATGAAGCGGCTTAAGCTCAAGCTCAGGAGGACACTACAATGATGAGATCAATAGTGGTGGACGTGGTCCCAAATATTCATAGTGCCTTAAGTTCAAGCATGTCAATGCTTTCAGAAAAAGGGAAAGTTCCTCGAGTGAATGATAGAGTGTGCAATCATCCATCAGATTCATTATGCACACATCTAATGATATTTATGGTTATGCTTATGTAATAGTAGAAGATGTTGCCTCTGCAATCGTCATTGGGAATGCCTCCTCTTTAAAATCATCAGGATACCTTACTGCATTTATCAAAGAAACCTGCTTAATATGCTCCATGATGTCCATTGCCAGTGTGCTCCTTATCACCTTTGTCATGACAGAAGACATATAAAGAAACAAATTTCCTAAGAATAAGGATACCTTGCTCCTTAATTGTTGCGACATATGACATTGTGCATTCTCATCAGCCTTTTGTTGATAGTTTGGAAGCTTTATTTTGAAATAGTCATCCTAGATGCCTAGTGTCAGTGTCCCTCTTACCATTTCCAAAATTAATTCTATTATAGCTTGGAACGGTCTCCCTAAGAGTATCTCATTGTCATAGTCATCCTACATTTCCATCACTACAAAACCTACCAAAAAATATAAATTTATCAACCTTTACTAACACATTCTCACATATACCTATTGGCCTTGCCACTGAATTATCAACCAGTTGTATGGTCATGTTGCTCTTCTTGTATTCCTTCATCCCCAATTTCTTGAACATTGTCAAGGGTATGAGATTTATGCTTTCCCCAGAGTCACATAAAGTTTCACCAAATTTGACTTTGCCAATGTAACATGATATATTAGAGTAGCCCAGATCTTGCCTTTTCTGTGACAGTTTCCTCTGTATTACAAGATTGGCCTCCTCCTTCAATACCACTACATTAGAATCATATATCCTCATTTTCTTGTTAATTATGTCTTTCAATTTTCCATATGATGGAATTTGTTCTATTGCATCTACATGAGGTATCTTGACATGAAGTTTACTAAATGTGTCTAGAAACTTCTTAAATTGTTGGTCGACCTATTTTGCCTTCAAACTATTGGGGAATGGTACTGGAGTCACCATCTTTCTCTCATGAGGTGGAACATAAGACTCCTTCCTAACTTCAGTTGGCTCATCGGATTCCTCTGCTAATGCCTTCTCATGAGAAGCAACTCCATGTAATTCAAGAGGATTACTAGATGACATTGCTCCTGTGTCACCTGCCTTGTCATCATTCTCTGGAGTTGTCTTCTTTTCTTTCAGAAAAACCTTGCCACTTTGGAGTACCACAACCTTCATCTACTGGTTAGTAGATAGAATGTCCATATTTCCTGGGAATCCTTGCTGATCTGGCTTCTTCAAAGATGCTACTTTTGTTGCTATATGAGAAATCTAATTTTCTATGTGTGAATATGTGCCCTTAATTTTATAGGTCCCTTTGTGTTTGGCCAATAATTGTCTCATTCTAGCTGACTAATTTTCCTAGCATGTCCGCATCGGTCTATCTTTCTAGGACCCCTATCCTGTTGATCATTGTTATTGTGCATTAACCTATTGTGGCTTGGACTATTTCATTTGAGATGATTCCTGCTAAAAATTGTTAGGATCCTTCAATGAGAATTTAGTATGCTTGCTCCATGCATATTTTTTTCACCCCTGTAGTTCTATTGCTGCACATACATGCATTCTTCTTCCTCACCTCTAGACGAGGTGCCTGATTTATGATCTAATTTTCTGGCAAAGTTTCCCATCTTCTCTTCCAACATTGTGATCTCTTTGGACTCTTTGACACTTTTAGCATCTATTGAAGGTTCTCTCTCTTCTCCCCATGACTAATTTGTAGCCATGTTTTTAGGATTTCATGACACCTAAATGCCTTGTTGTTGATAAAAAAAATCATGCCCCTGCACCATCGAGTGTGGTTCTTTCCCCTTATGTTGACCATAGTAGAATGTCTTTGCCTATTCATAGGGGTCAATCCCATAATGAGGGACCTTCCTCAACATATTATGGAATGTCTCTCAACAAATTTGTAGATCCGCCAGACTAGGTCCTATGTTTTTTGTGGAGGGAAATACCTTTCAAAGAATCCATCTGTCATTCCCTCCCAGGTGGATATGGATTCTGAGGGAAGGCTTAAGAACCAAACACTTGCCTTATTTTCCAACAAGTATCAAAATAACTTTAGATATATCACTTACATAGGTACCCATTCAATCCTTAGCATATCACAACTCTCCATGAAATTGTTAATGTGAGACGTAGGATCCTCCATGTTGTGCCCATGAAATTCTTGTGATTTTCTGAGTGCCACCGGTCCTGAATATATTTTATACCTGCACATATTTACTTCCTCCTTTACAATTTTCCCTTGAAGTGCTATAGTCGATGAAGATTTAATATTTTCCCAGATAGTCTGCTCCTGAGCTTCCACGTTAGCATCTCCCATATCTACCTTATCTGGTTGTGTCACCTTTGGTAATGGAGTATGGAAAAGTTTTTCCACAGAGCTACAATACTCATTTGCCCTACGATGAAGTTCCTATGGCCCTATGTTATGTGGAGTTTCTTCTCCATAATTGGTGGTTCTGGTCTGAACCATACACTAGTACCTACCAATAATACAAAAATGTGAGAATTGGATACTAGTAACTTCTATGAAAATTTACATTTGTAAAGTAAAAATGATGAATATAAAATATAGAAGTGTAGCCTAGAGTGGTCGGTCACAACATTCATGGTGATGGAGTTGTTGTTTCCCCAAAAATGACGGAAAAATACTTGATGTGTGTAAATCACACTTATAAAACGAAGTGCACGTATCACGTTAGGCCCGAGTGTCAAATGTAGGGAAGTGTTAATCTATAAATTACTACTAAAATATGACCCGATCAACTAGACCTAGTGAAGGAGTGATTGGTTGATTATTTAAGCTAATTGCAAGAATTGAGAAATAAACTAATTAGTCTGTGATCACAATTTGGATTGATTCCTTAGGATTATGATTTTACCACAATTCACATTATAATTAATATTATTTAATTAATATTTATTCATCCGAACCCTAGACCAAGGGACCTATAGCAAGAATTACCCACTCTCATAGTGTAATTCACTACCTAATCTAATATGAATCCCACTCTTGTAGTGATTTCATTATTATTTTGGTGTTTTAGCACAACCTCTGGTCATACCCTTTACAGCCATAAGCCCTCTCTTGGGGAAATGGTCTAGGCTATGTAAATATACGACTTACCCAAACCTTTATCCTTCTCTCGAAGCAATTAATGGTCTAAGAAATTATCTTTGATGATCAGGCATAGACAATTCATTAAGCAATCATAGATGTTGTCTAGAAATTAAGATAGATATAGATATTAACTCATAATGTCAAATAAAATGCAAAATTGAGATACTACTGGGTCGTAAGGAACTAAGGGATTAGCCCGCATGATTTCTACCATTGCATACATGTATGGAAGAGATAAAACAAGGAAAACATGAAACAACTAATGAAAACCATTGGAGAAGATAATTCAGATGACTCCCTGTGATGAATGACATAATTTGCTGCATTCCAGCTGCAAATCCACTCTCTGAAGGTCCCCAAATTGTCCCAGATGTGGCCATATCCTCCTATTTCCCCTCTCCTC
Organism: Alisma plantago-aquatica; assembly: GCA_963693085.1. Lineage (NCBI taxonomy): Eukaryota > Viridiplantae > Streptophyta > Magnoliopsida > Alismatales > Alismataceae > Alisma > Alisma plantago-aquatica. The sequence goes on from OY856410.1 coordinate 815,550,254, forward strand.
TCTGTACGCTCTTGTGCAATTGAATAGATTAGCAGTAATGAGTCTATGAGAACTCCTCTTAGGTCATAAGAGGGTCTCCGCCCGTCATTAAGTCATGACCGTTGGATTAACTAAGATCTTTAATCTCACATGGTCGTGCAAAGTCGGTGGAACCGAGTCGTCTCCTAGCTTTGTAAAACCTTATATGTGTCGTCACTACCGACACAAATATCGTTAGCAATGAGATGATTTCTGACTTATCTAACATGTTCTTCGTATAAAGGTTGGTACTACTGACAACTGTATTGGTGTGGGTCTATCCCAAAAGTCATTAGTACTGTTAGAATGGTCGACGACACCAAAAATCCTCGACTCAGCTTTGTTCTTTTTCTCCAAAATTTAGTACCACCGAAATGACTATTGGAAGCGAGCTAACTTAGAATTGCCAAAATTGTCAGAAATACAAAAATATAAAACATAAATCCAAATAAATATGATAAATCAATATAATTCACTGAGAATAGACATTACTTCATGTAATAGTATGTCCCATGCTAGTCTTGATAAATAATGCATAAATAATGTCAAAATGAGTAATTATGCATGAAATACAAGGCAAAATAGCCTATGAAAAGTAGATATAATTTAGTACACCAGTTGAACCGTGTCATTTAGGGCCATTTCAGCCAAATCCGGTCCACGTTAGTGAAGAGAGCTGTTTGGTTTGCATTCCAAAACACCTCCGTTTTGGGATTCCATTATCCTAAATACATACCAATTCAGTCTCAGTGGAGGGAGGATTAGGAATCCTGGTCTGGGTTAGGATAGAAATCATGACTCCTCTCCCTCTCCCTTGCCCGTCTCCCTCTCCCTCTCCCTCATCCCTCGACCCCTCGATCCTTGCCCCTCTCCCTATGATGTCTTCTCCTCCCGTTGAGGCCGACATTATGCCTCTGTGAAATAAATTCATGCTTCTTCTTGAAGGATGCTACAATGGAACCTATCTCCTCCACATCATGGTCAAGGGAATCAATTTAGCCTGCCACCATTAGGCAACAAGCGCCTACAATTCATTGAAAAGTAAGGTTTGTCTATTGCGCCATTGTCCGATCCTTTCCTCTTAGCAGCTTTGGTAGGCCTAATGTTGAGTCATTGACCACTTCTTCCCCTCCATTGTCCCATCTATAAATACATTGTGCTTTCTTGTTGACAAAGAGGGCTTGCAAAAATCCTAGGTCGGAATAGGGCTTCCTGACAACCTTTATATTGGTGCATTTGTTGATTGTGCTCCTCTCCCTTCAACTAAACATTATCCCCCTCATTTTCACACAAGCTATTACTGTTGATCCTCTTATTCTGAGCTATGTTTTTTGTGAAGAGGTAAGATTCATTCTTTATTTCATCCAGGTGTTATACTAATCAGTTCCTTTGTTTCTCCCTTGTTTTTGTCTAGGATCATTTATGGCGGTGGAATCATGGGCTTTCTAGATGTTGTTTGTTTTCTCCAATATGTACTGGTGGAACCTTCTCCACTATCAGGTATTTTCAATTTGTCTGGTTCTAATTTTAAATAAATATAGTTTGTGTATCATTGTTCCATGAGTAACAAAAATGTTTGGGTACTTTTATGGCTGGAGTAGATGGTTGTTTTACTATGATGAAATTATCAGACCGAATGTGGTGATTAAAATCCATATCCCTTTGATTTTTTTTGGAAAGGAAGAACTTTATTGAAATTTTATATGACATAATAATTATATCATAGCCTTTACAGAGCCAAACATATCTACCATATAAAATACTAGCCATTTTTGTCCATAGCTCTCAACAATAATCATTGTAGAATAAAGAATGAATTGTGATAATTTATGAGCACATTGTGGAGTCTATTCAAACAGAAACTGATTCCTTGAAATCCTAATATGCCAACAGATTGAGATAAAGATACATATGACTCCATTATAGGCATAGTAAAAATAATGTATAACTTAATTTATCTTCAACAAGTGCCAAACCTACTTGGCTAATAAATAATCTCATAAAGAATGTAATATGGTCTCTAGATCAACAATACTAATAGTACATTGATATGAAGGAACACTATGATGCCTATAAGTTGTTGTCAATTAGTCATTAGTGCTTCATGACTAATCAACCATAAGAATACCTTGTACTTTGGTGTTGTTATTCATATTTGTTTTATCAAACCCTAATTTTGATCAACCCTAATTTCGACAAACCCTATTTTTGAGCAACCTATTTTTGACAACTCGTATACTGACAAACCCTAATTTTGATCAACCCTAATTTTGACAAACCCTATTTTTTAGCAACCTCTTTTTGACAACCTGTATACTGACAAACCCTAACTTTGATCAACCCTAATTTTGAAAAACCCTAATTATTGATCAACCCCAATTATTGATCAATCCTAATTTTGATCAACCCTAATTATTGATCAACCCTAATTTTGACAAACCCTAATCCCTATTTTCGACAAGCCTAATTTTGAAAAAATCCTAGTTTTAATCTATCCTAATTTTAACATACCCTAATTGTGATCAACCCTAACTATTGATCAACCCCAATTTTAATCAACCCTAATTATTAATCAACATAATTATTGATCAACCCCGATTATTGATCAACCCTAATTTTGACAAACCCTAATTTTTTATCAACCCTATTTTCGACAAATTATGATTTTGATTAGAACAATAATAATTTGGTGACATTATGTTGGTCTAATGTAATGTTTTACTATAAGTTTTCTCTAATTTTTTTAATATCTATATAACTAACATGAGATATAATTAACAAGACACATGGCTCACGAGCCTCAATAATTTTTATAATATCTATATAATTAACAGAACATATAACAGGACATATGGCTTAGGACACATGTCTGGTTTTGTTTATGCGTGTGAATATGCATCCAAATATGTTACATGCCATATACCCATATTATCACATATTTGTTAATGCATACAAATATGCAATAATAGAATTGTACATATTCAATATTAGCCAGTTGTGCATATCATTGCATTCATCATAACTTTATATGAATTTACCAACACATGTATATGAAATATAAGATATATATGAAGGGGAAATTTTCCAGAAGTAGCAAACATCTGTTCCCCTCCCCACCTAGATTTCTACTTTGCTCCAATCCTATGCCCAGACCTATTTATTTCTTTGGTTGTGTGTAGTGTGGAATCCTCTCTACCACCCCACATGAACCTTCTGTAGAGTTTTCCATGTCTATAAATAGTTCCGAAATAATCTAGTTTTCCATGTATCTACCTTCGATTTAATCTTTCTCTGATTTGACTAGGTGTAAAACATGATGTCTACATAAAGTATTCCTCTATCTTTCAACTAAATTGTGTTGATTTTTTTGGAATGTTTGGTGAATGTGAATGGTCTTATTGTCTTTATTATGTGGATTATATGGTTGCGAATGTTTGGGTGTGGATTGGAAAGGCAATGTATATTTTGTGTGTGTGGATTATCATGTCAATGGTCAACAAATTTCTCCCCATTGTATGCAACATGGTCTAATTTTGTTGTGCCTGGATTGTACTTTTCATATTAGATAACAATGTTCTATATGTAATTTTTTATCCTATTTTTATTAGTAAGATTGATACTATTTTGCTCAAGAGTTCTGCTACTCTTCATTTCTTCACATTTAGATGCTACACAACCATCGAGCCCAATCTACCTCCTCATGTTTTGTAATGCATATATGTCACGCTCCTTTCTGAGTAAATTGACTTAGGTCAAGGAAGTAGCAACCTTCAGTTTCTATTCCCACCTATAGATAGTGTATAAATAATAAGTTCAAGCCTTCCTACCATATATTAGCCTTGAATAGATTTAATCTTGACAATACCTTCTAGCCACTTCTCTCCTCCTAAAGATGATACAATATCCCATGTGGTTTGTATTTAACCAAATTGTGTTTCACCCATTTTGGTTATATTCACCCAAATTGTGTTTTATCAGTCATCATGGTAAACTTGTTTTCTTGTTATGATATGCAAAGTTTCTAGATCTTGCATTGTTGGGTATTATACACCCACAAGTGACAACAAAATCTTAACTGATGAAAGGAACAATTGAACTTGTTTATAGTTGATATAGTTGGCATAGATTATGCTACTATTTTTTAAACTTTTGTGTCCTCTTTTTCATCATTTGTTGTCAAATGAGCACTTGTTACTGATATATGGATTTAATTGTTTTTTCTTGTCTCAAAGTTGACATTGTTCCTTCCTGTAATGAAGATATACTGGTATCAATATGTTAAATGTCTTATATATAGAACTAGTATGTAACCATTCTAACTTGTTTAATTTCTTTAGTGATAATTACGTCAATGGTTATTAATTCTTAATTATTTATGAATATCCCTGATGACTCTACTCGTATTGAATGTAGGGTGACTCCTACTTGTAAAATATCTCCTCCCACTTGTACATATGTGTACAAACTAATAATGACATGAATTATGTTGTTGCGGAAAACAACATTGAATAGTCAATATTTATCGTTTGCTCTTCCTCTCTTTCAGATGCTACATAGTCAATTGGTTCCCAATTGACTTAGGTCAATGAAGTAGTAAGCATAAATTTTGGTTCCCACATGAATCCATGCTTTTCTCCAATCCTATCCCCAGACCTACTTCTTATCAATACATTCTAGCCTCTCCTCTCCTACTAGCTGATATGGTTAGTTTGTTGAGGGTCTAAAATAGAAAATATATGTCTATGCATCCACATATAATTAACAAGACACATTGTTTAGGAGCCTTATTACGAGGATTCGTTTATTTGGGTTAACAATAATGGATCCCTCTATCTTTCAACTGGGTTGTGTTAATTTTTTGGATTTTTTCATCAATGGGGATGGTATGAATTGTCAGTATTATGTGGCGACTAAAGTTTCATTTAGACACACTCATTATCATGATCTATTGCAGCACCATTTATAGTATGTAGACCCCATGCACCATATTGTATGTTGAGGGAGTCTGATGAGGCTCTAGTTGCAACATTGAGGAGGCAGTATGACATAAATTGGTGTATAGATGACAATTTTACTAGGGAGGCTTGGAGGGAGACGCTCTGTGATTTGAAAAATAGGATGGGGAGGCCGGACTATACATTGGAATAGGTCAAAACTTGGTGAAAGTACCTGAAATAGGACTGTAAAAAGGTGAAGCCTATGACCAACAAGAGTGTTGTTGGATGGAATGAGACCAGGAACAAACCCATACTTCCTGACACCCCATAGTGGAGGGAGCCACTTATGATATTTATAATAATACATCGAGATAACATTCATGTGCTGCATTTAAATTTAATTTCCTAATTAAAAGTGTTTGACAATAGGGAAACAAGGATCTAGCAAGATTGATTAGCTTACCGTACTACCATTACCACGACATCAAGTTGATGGGGGGAACATTGCTAGAGGCCACCACACAATGTATTCAATAGATAGACAACTGTTGTATGATGTCACCTCTGAGGATGATGTTGTTGTCGACTAGATGGATTTCATACTCATGTAAACTTAGATAGCACCAAAGTTGCAACAAACAAGGGCTATTTTGGAACCCAGAGTGAGGCACAATGTCACAATAGATAATGAAGGTGTTTGGGGAAGGACTCCTTGTAGACAAAAGCACAAGAAGTGAGCGTCAATGACACCTGAGTGATCTATGTGATCTAGTGATGTGGTATCTGAATTTATGAAGGTGTATGTGAAGGTGCTCGAGTTAGGAACCAAGGTGCCCACTTGATCCATTAAAAAGGAATAATTTGCAACTATTTAGTAGCATTTTCGTGAAACTTTCCTTGATGCCCCTGCCCCTATTTTTAAAACTCATGTGAATGCCATAAAGGAGTCAACCAACCGTAGTATCTACCTCAACCTCTAACATACCCCACACAAAGTTATGATATAGATGTACGACCATTGGGAAAGGCCCCACAACACTAATGCATTGCTAGAACCTTCCATGCCCCCCTTCACCCCACTAGGTATTTGCTTCACAGCCCCCCTTCCTTTTAGCACTACATCAAGTATCCCATACATGTGACATACTGGCAGTGATAATGTTGGCACAAGTGGGAACAACAGAGGCCACATACCCTAGTCAAACTCTTACTTGATACAATTCCAAAAGCTATTCCCAATTTTGATATCATTTTCAATATACCGGTCAGATGTTTGTTGTATTATTTGCTAATTTTGGGGACATTAAGTACATTTGACTATTGTTGTAATATTTACTTTTGTAGCAAACACTAAAAAATGATTTTACTATCTACTTTTAAAGTAATTTTGTTTATGAATCCCCTTTCATGTTATGTTTGTCTTGTCATTAGATTAATTGTAGGCATTATTGTTGGTAGTGACCATACTCGTACACCAAACCTGGTTAATTTTTTTTGGATATTGTGTCTGGTCCAGAAAATCACATTGCTAACATAATAGATGACTCGATAGCAACTACCATTCTAGACAATCCCAATGATGACAACATACGACATCCAATAACTAGGTTAAATACTATTAGGAGTGGGCACCAAAAGGTTTTATAATTCATAAATGGGCATGAAAAGATGGCATATGACCTATACTGAATGCTTATGCATACTATTTTAGGCCTCATGGACAAGCTTGAGAGTTGTGTCTTATTACAAAGTAGTAGAGATGTCCCATCAGTTGAGGTTGTATGCTACTTCCTGTAGATGGTTTGCCATGGCCATACCAATCATGTTTTACCTGAGGACTACAATCACTTTGGTGAGACCATAAGTAGAAAGTTCAATGAAGTATTGGAGGGGGTGTGTGCCATGTGTCATGAATATGTTGTGATCCAAACCGCAACCACAAAGTCACACTATTGCATCGTGGAGAGCCCTAGGTTCTACCCTTACTTCAAGGTAATAGTTATCACCAAAAACTATGATGCATGCCAAAATTTATTTTGTAAGATGAACCCTATATTGCCTTGTTTTAGGATGTCATTGGGGCAATTGATGGAACACACGTCCCAGTTTTGGTGAAACATGATAAGCAAAACTGTTACTAAAATACAAAAGGGTTTGTCTCACTACATGTCATGGTTGTAGTAGACTTCTCCATGGAGTTTACGTAAGTCCTGATGAGGTGGGAGGGCTCTATAGTAGACTAGAGGATCCTACAATTTGCCACAACCATAGGAAGTTTCAAAGTAGCCACCAGAAAGTATTACATGTCTGATGCAGGATATGTTAACACCAGTCAGTTCCTTGCAACGTAGTGTAACATATAGATGAGTACTAGTGACACACACACAACAATAAGAAGGAGGTGTTCAACCACCGACACCCACAATTTTTTGAAACAACATTCATTGTGTTGAAGAGGAGGTTTGCTTACCTGAAAGAAGGCATGATGTATCTTGTGCATTCACAATATCGTCTAATATTAGCATGGTATATTCTCCATAATTTTATATGACACTAAAATGATGGTGACATTATCATGGATGTTGAATTTGCAAAACATAGTTCATCAACTAGCCTCCCAAACAATGGGAATGACTTGAGCTCCCTTAAGCAAACAACACAGGTCGATGCTCAAGAAGGTGATGTATTGCTTGAAAGGATTTCTAGTTTAAATTGGAAAAATCGATGCTCTTTCTTTGTACTTGGTATCATTTATGTATTATTTATAAAATCATCCCTCACTTGACATGTGATATAATCTTCTTGAATTTTTTCCTTAGGTTGTTTTTTTACAATCTTGTTATGACTCCTAATTAAAAGCGTCACATTATGCCTCATTAGATTTTCTTACAATGGATAATGGAATGCCCTCATGTCCATGTCGCCTCTGATGCACCATATGAGTCTACATGGATGTCACACATGTAGCTAATGGATGATTTGAAGACAACAACCCCCACAAACTGTATCTTACATGTGGTAGGGGACTTGTTCAAACCAAATGTCATATGATGTTGCTTGTGCATGCACAATGAGTAAAACATACCATGACCACCCTAACTATAATTAGGGATGCACTAGTAACACAACTTATTTATGCACACAAAGAACACAATCATTGGTATGTTTGTTGTGACTCTGAATGTTCCACAAGAGAAGACACTTATAGGTTAGTAATTGAAATTATGACTCTTAGGAGGAGACTCCAATATCATGAATGACTTCACCTACCGACAAACATTCTCTCTTCATCAGAATATGAGGGATACAACACATTATAGTTGTAATGAACTTTGTCATATCAAAATAGACTTTAGTTGTATGTTTGAATAGTCATTTGTCATTCCTAAGGTTTGATATGAAATCTATGGTATAGACCTCACACTACATTACTAATGCACAATTAATTTTTAGATGTGAATGAATGCATCTGAAGTTCAAAGGTGTCTTTGTGGTAATGTTGTTGTATTGAGGATTAACATGGATGATGTAGGGTTATATGACTTTGGAATTCTTAGTGAAAGGCCAGGAAAAATATATTTCATTTATTCTACCAAATATGTTCAATAGTAAAATCATAAACAATATGATGCACTACTAATTAGATTACATGTTCATTGTCATTAACCCGAACTTGGAAATACATTTTAGGGAAAAGACTGGTATTGTAACATCCCTGACCTGGGTTTATGTGGTAACCATGGATTTTTTCCCAAGTAAGATTATTAGAATCTTGTATTAGTCTTTTGAAAAGTAATTAAGACTTAAGGAGAGCTCAAGTTTCAAGTTTGAGCATGTTTGAAGGTTGTTTGTGTTATATATGATAATTTTGGTGCAAATTGTAATTTACCAAAAATATGGGGTTGATGTGCAATTTATCACCTCTAGAGTGTCCCTTCTCTCCCTTATCATAATTTAGAGGATATAGAAAAGAGGGGGCACCTTGTTCGAGTCTTGCTTGAGTGATAACACTCTTGTTGGTGAAAGAACCACATAATGTTGAGTATCTTGAACCCTAGATGAGGTTGTGTCAAGTTATGAAGAGCATATGGGAGTGCCTAACGGTTTAGAAACCATAGAGGAGGTCCCATATCAGTTTAGAAACTTTTTGTAAGTATTCATATCGAGATAAGCACCTCAAGTAGGTGAAGCATATCAGTTTAGGACTTCCTTGAAAATTTTGTATTGGTTTACATGAAATGTGATGTTGGGTTGTGATATCTTGTCAAGAAAGATACCTAATGGCCGATATCTCATCCTTGAATTATCCAAAAATTTTTTGAATGATGAAATAATTATGGTTGCATGGTGTCACAATGCATGGACATGTGTCACCTAGTTACATATGGTGATGACACATGTCATGTTGTTTTTCTCATGAGCCTCAACTATATAAGCCCCTCTTTTCACAAGAAAGTAAACCTTTTGAATCTTTTGCCATGTCCTTCTTGGTGGACGACCCTAGAAGCTCAAGGATCAAGAGGAAGGTCGAGCATCTTGTCTAAGGTGATGCCTTGACCATCTTCAACCTTGGAGAATTATGAATCTAGGATCATAATTCTTTCTTTCTTTTCTGCTATGATACATTCTTCTTGATGGAGGTGAAGCTATAGACAAATATTAGACCTTTGAATAGGTCATATTCAACTTTGGGAACGTGAAGCTTTGAAGCTTGAATCTCTAGTGGTGATCTTGAGGCGGTTTATATAACTTGAACTCAACTTTATTATTATTTACCTTCAATCATGTAATACTTGGTGATTCCTTTTTAATTTCAACTTTCCTTGGATGGACCATGGTTCTATGAGATCTAATGGATATATGGGGCTGTTTTCCATGAACTTGAATGTTAATGGATGAAGTTTTGGAGATTGAATATGGTGGAAACATGTATCTCTTTGAAGCACCTCTAAACTGGTATCACTTTGAAGCACCTCTAAACCGGTATCACTTTGAAGCATCTCTAAACTGATATCACTTTGAAGCACCTCTAAACTGGTATCACTTTGAATCACCTCTAAATTGGTATCACATTGAAGCACCTCAAAACCAATATCACTTTGAAGCATCTCTAAACCGATATCACATTGAAGCACCTCTAAACCGGTATCACTTTGAAGCACCTCTAAACCTATATGACCTTAAGCACATCAAGACCAATATAACAACATGACAGTGAGGCCAAAACCCTAGAGCATGGTGTGGTCGATACAGCCAAGTGAGGTAAAGATGTTACACCCAAGTGAGGTGAAGATGTTATATGAAAGTGAGGTAGAGACGTTACACTAAAGTATGGTGAAGGTGATACACCAAACGATAAGTGCGGTTGGTACCTTGATGACTGAGGGTGTGAGGGAGATGATGATGTCTGACCCAATATCATCTAACCCTAACCCTAGAACTTGATACACCCCTAACCCAATATCAATTGATGGTGTCTAGAGTTACACATACTTTGATGCCTTGGTCGACACACACCCAAGATGATAGTGTGGCCGATACACTAGAATGTGATATGGTCGACACACACATGTTGATATGCATAGTGAGACACAAGTGTATATACATAGGGTGATACAAGTGAGATGCCTTAGGCTGACACAAAGGGAAGTGCTTAGGTCGAAACAAGTTTCATGGCCACAACAAGTAAGGGTGTCTAGGCTGACACAAATGATACTGTCTAGGTTGAGATAAGTGAATGTGTCTAGGCTGACACAATGGTTAGTATGTGTAGGATGATACACCTAGATTAGTGTAGGTTGACACATGAGGAGTATGATCAAGTTGATACACTATGAGGTAATGAGATGGATACACTTTGATAAGTGTAATCCAGTATACCCTAAAGAGGGTCAAGTCAATACAACAAGCTAAAGTTGAATCTAGTATCCTAGTGAGGATGAGAGAGAAACTTATATTAATCATGATGATAATCAATTAATGATAATTGATTAGAGTAATCAAGTATTATTGAATACTTATGGCAATGAAATAAGCCCCTATATGTGATGAGTTATCAATTAGGGTTTGGTTGTTGAATATAACGCTAAAAACCCTAATCATCTACAATAGAAACCCTTACCCTAATTATGAGAGGGTTGTAACTTGATTGAGTGATTATCTGGGATACAATTGAATGTAAAGATAATAATATAAGCTTCTAGAGAGGAGTTATGGTTTAGGGTTTTTTATTTAATATAACCCTAGAAACCCTAATCAACTGAAAAGAGAAACCCTAACCCTAATCACAAGATGGAATGTAACTTGAAATGGCATGATGGTAATAATCAATGGTTACAATAATGAAATATTAACCATGAAGGCTTTAGGATATAGCAAAAATGAGGGCTATAGTGGTTATAATCTATTATAGCTTGATTATGTCTTATGAGGCCTATAGAATAATTGTATCATAGAAAGGATGTATATAGGTATGATGACCTAGCAAAGGAAAAATTGCCTAGAAGGTGATGTGGTACTCAATGTTGAGTTTAAGGGATTGATATCCCATGATGAAAATTATAGGGTAACATAGAGGTGTTCCAACTATAAAAGAATCTTAGGCAATATGATATACCTTTCGTTTTATCCTACTTGTAACTTGATTAAGGGATTTTTCTTTTATGGCATGGTGCTAATATTTAAATAGATATCTCTTTTATCATGAGACCCTAACCATGCAAGTGTTTTGAGATAATGAGCATAGCCAACTATGGGTTATGGTTATGTGATATTATATAGATTGAATGGGCCTTGTGATCCATGCAAAATACTTATACAACATGTATGATGTTTATATGGGTCTTATGACCTAGAGTTGGTTTTTGCCTAATGAGAGGTGACATTGTTCAATAATGAACTAAGGGGATTGAAACCCTGTAGCATGTGATAATCAAGTATATGGGTCTGATGACCTAGAGATGATTGTTTCCTGGTAAGAGGTGACACTATTCAATGATGAATCGAGGGTTTGATACCCAAAACATGTGATTGTGATAACGAAAAATGTTGAAGGGATGAGATTCCTAGTAATGTTCTCAAGAGATTCATATCCTAGGATGAGTGTAGCAAAATGTGTTTCAATTAATACAAGATTTCTTGAAACATGTATTATGCCTTTCTTTGTAGCATTTATCTATAGTTCATGCTTGTAACTTGATTGCTGCTAAAAGATGATGTAATTCACTTAACTTATCAAGTGAAACTAAAAATGTAATTTTCCATAGCCATAGATCCATTCAGTGCTAGAACTTGCTGAATGGTGAAATGAGCAATTCCTATAGGAAACACAGAGTGCATATTATTGAATATGTGGGGTGCAAGTTGAGGTATCTCCTTGTATCCTTAACTCGCAGGATTGGTTGTGGGCCATATCCTGAATATTAGGATTGGCTTTGGGCCATACCCTAACAAGAGTGTGGTTGTAGGTCGTGACTCAATATACAATTAGGATTGGTTGCGGATCATACCCAGACACAATCAAGATTAACTATGGGTCATACCCTGATGAGGGAACATCTATGAGATGTATCTCTCAAGTGATGAGCCTATATACCCAAGCTAGCTAAATAGTAGTTTGACTCGTGATGTTACTGCAGGTATACTCATACTGACTGAGGGGGTGAGATTGTGGAGTCCGGCTCTCCCATGGATCTTGTATGGCACTGATGCTACCTAATTTAGGTTGGTTGGAGCATGAGCGGTATACGTCATCTCCTCATGGCATAAGATTGATTGTTGAAAGATGTAATCAATCATGATACATAAATATTAAATGAGACTATAATTACTTCTATATATCATAATTGATAAATGTTATACATGTTCTTCATATTCCTTTTAAAATTGATTAGATGATCTATTGCTCAGTCATAGATATCTTATCTACTTAAATGATGATATTTCTCTACTCTGCATCATAAGCTTGAGCATCATGTGCATAAGTGTATGCATAATCATGAGAATGATTATTGAAAGATTCAGTCATATGTGTAGCATATTTCTCTTGAGATTGGAATATAGAAATATTGAATGGGGTTGCAATTGTATTTGTATGACATAATTGATAATTGTCATACATGTTGTTCATTTTCCTTCTAAAGTGATTATTTGATCTACTATTTAGTCATAGTTATCTGAACTAATAAGTTATGATAATATCCTACCATGCTTATAATAGATGGTTAGATCTATTTAGTATAGTGAAGTTTTACTTTCTATTCTAGTAACAATATATATGTGATAATAATATTGTTGGTAGATAGTTATATCTCCCACTAGGATTTTTGTCTCACCCTGTGGGTTCCACAACTTTTTAGGTGGACGTGCACAAGGTAGCTGAGATCATGTAGTTGAGATAGGACAACAACGGGGAGAAGACTATAATTTTGAGGTGATGTGTTGTCAGTGGTGTCTTGTTGTGGATATAATTCCTATGTACCATCCTTATACTCTTAGGTCCTTGGGGGATAGTTTCATATCCAATTTTATGATCGATCTGAGTTTTTGGCTAAAAGATGGTTATTGCTAATAGTTTGCTCATGAACATGTTCTTGGTAAAAGAAAACTAATATCAGATGAAACAGGGATGTTGCTGAGACAGCACATGTGTAACACATCATGTTGTATTGTTGTATATGATAGGATTTGGGCCTTTTCATAATAAATTTCCTGGCAATGGATCGTTATGAAAAATGGTTTTAATTTTTTAGTGATTTCAGGTAATCTGGTGTTAATGGTTTTTTCCGCATGGTTTTGTGTGATGTCATTATCAATTTGATAGTGGTCGTCACAGGTGAAAATACTTTCACTAGGCAATCAATCTCCACCCAAAAACTCATTCTCTATAGGCTTAGATTAAGTTACTGACTGATGAGTGCAAGTTGGTGTCGGTCTAGGCAATGAACATGAAGGAATTTTTTTAACTCCATCACTATGTTGAAGATGTTTATAACTATAAGTACAAGTTTTAAGTTCAAGAAACCATAGTTAACAAGTTGGAGGAAAGTTGTAGTCTTCTTTTAGACATTCCTTCACCTCCAATGCTCCATAAGCTTCAATGCAGAGTTAGATATAGGTGAATGATATCTAATTCCTACACTTGGATCCCTGAGTTTGGTTGCTGTTAAAGTTACATTATAATCTTACTAATTTTTCTATTTTAATGTTTAAAATTACTATTATCATAACTATTTTTGAAATATTTATGTGACATCAACTTGCTTGAAATGTGTTAAGCACATAATTGGTAATATGGTTGGACGACATAGGAGGACATATGTTGTTTGCACATTATTATGTCTTCATGTTTGAATCATCATATTATTTTTTCTTATTTTTAAAATACAACCTTACGATTGAAATATATTACATATACAATTGGTAATATAGCTGGGCAAGGCACAAGATTATCTGGTATATGGTGTAGGGAGACCAATCAGATCCGACTTGATGCGATGAGAAACCAATATGACATGTGGAGATGTGTTCATGGATTATATACTTGAGAGGCTTGGAGGGAGACATTGCATGACTTCCAAAACATAATGGGGGTGCCTTACATATCTTTGAACCAGGTGAAAACCAAATGGAAGAAACTCGGGAGAGATTTTAATAGAAAAAATCATTTCATTTTGGGAAATGCATTGGCTACTCATCCCTAAGTCGTGCAACAGGTGATTCCATGCAACTTTGTGATGACTCATCGCACTTACCCACTAGGAGTTGCAATACACACAGACAATGTTGAAAACATAAATGATGCAAATGAATGAGTAGGTGGTGAAGGCAATGAATGAAGTTACAAGGATCCCTAGTAAAAAATTAGCACCCACTTTAGGGTGTACTTTTGATGTTTGTTTTGCACATTTGAAAGCATACTTGTTAGAATGATTATGAACTAGTATTTGTTGAAGTTGATGTCAAATACACTACCTATGTATATAATTTTTATGGAAACTATTTTCATCACTTGTTTAATCTATTTTCATCATTCATTTTCCGTTATCATTATAGGCTCAAACTTGTATTTATCTATCATGTTAAATATTATATTGTCTAGATGTTATGCTTGAAGATTGAAAAATATGTAATGGCCAAACTTTTGTGAAAGTGTTGCAAGCCTTCACACTCACATTGTCCATCTTTGCATGAAGAGCCCATAGATGCATGTGCTGAATAATCCACCCCAATGCAAAACAAAGAATGATGGGGTTTCTCACCCTGTTCGTCATTTGCCCCTATTGTTTGATCGGCCAAAGGATGATGGCAAGCAAGAGGACATGCATCAGTGCATGAACACTATGTGGTCTCATGAGACGAGTACGGTGAGGCCATAAAGTGGGCCAACTAGGATGGTCCTACCTAGGATAAATGTAAACCTTTCCCGCCACTGCATAAAGGTTAGCACAATGGTTGGTCACCATCTTAGACTAATTTTGGGTGTTTTGACTTAGACATCCACAATGAGATGTCAAAGGATCCTTCCGATAGAGATATGCTTGATTTTACCAGTTGATGGATGCAATGAATATGGTGGCATGATGCATTTTGCTTCTATTTGGCTAACCAAATGCAGTCTCATTGCCAAACAAAATCAGATTGTACATGTTACTATCTTCACTTGATTCATCAACCAGTAGTCAAGGTTCTCTCTAACAAATGGATCATTTGAATTCTTCTGACCGATGCAGCAGCTCATGGAGAATGTTGAGCTTGCCATAAGAACTCATAAGATGTCACTCCAACCTTTCCGTATTTTTCCATTATCTAGTCAATCCATGATTATTTTATATTTTCATTTTATACATTTCAAATCACCTATGTACACTCTATTTTTATGGAACTAGAGCTTTATATTAATGTAAATTACAACAATAAATTGGTAATATTGAGTTCTTGTCTATGTAGTAATTTAGAATGTGTTTCATTGTTTGTTGCACATTTGACTAAAATATATGTTGTTTCTTGTACATCTGGTAGGGCAATGTTGTAGGGAAGTATTGCATTAGATAGAAAGTGGAAACAAAAAACATTGACTGTCATATTCCCCATGAACTAGTCAATCACATCAACAATTATGTAATAGGAAGGATGGTTTACAAGTCCATATCTAGTCCTGGATCGAGTCCAATGCCAATCCCTCATTGTAGTATGACCCTTTCTTGAAATCTCACTCAGACGGCGTCAGCGGAAGCTCCTGGTTGGTCACCATGAACATTAGTTGATCTTGTCCTCCTAGCAGGAAAGACTCCTCACCTTTTTGGTAGTCCACACAAATCACCAGGAACTCCTATCACACTTAGAGAATCACCCGTGAATCTTATTCTTAGTGATCATTAACATGTACATCATGTTTCTTCTGGTAAGTGCTAATTTAGTGGGTTAGCAACATTTTGTCTTGAGTCAGTTTATTTCATGTTTCACATCTCTTCACTATATGATATCTAATATGAGATGGATTTTTCATAGTATGCTATCTGATATTCCTTTCCTGACCAGTAGATCCATTGTCGTCATAGTATTTGTACTATGTTATCAATGGTTGGAACATCTATAAGTTCATTTATATGAACTTACTAGATTCATATAATATATTTTAGTGTGTTGAGAAAACCAGGATACTCACCTTCTATAGTATAATTTAACAATTGTCTTTTCCTTGGAACTTTTCCAGCTTATATTTCTTGTTTTTAGGTTAAACACAAATTTTAGATTGCAATCGTTAATTGTCAATTTGAATGCTTGCAATAGCGAATGTTTTTACATCGAACTCTTCCTTATTGCCATAATTCAGGAATTGATCCTAAGTGCTTCTCAAGTACTTATGGTTGTTTTTATGGCA
Organism: Alisma plantago-aquatica; assembly: GCA_963693085.1. Classification (NCBI taxonomy): domain Eukaryota; kingdom Viridiplantae; phylum Streptophyta; class Magnoliopsida; order Alismatales; family Alismataceae; genus Alisma; species Alisma plantago-aquatica. The sequence goes on from OY856410.1 coordinate 815,567,090, forward strand.
TTCCAATGACCTTAATTGGAATCTGACTAACGTCATCTTTTTATGTATACTATATACAACATAATGGGATTAATGCATTTTATTGTATACATGATAGATCCAATGGCTAGTGCATATGTAATCTTACTCATGTTTTTCCTATTCTTCATAAGAATTAGAGTATATGGCTCTTGAGATACTAATACCATGCATCATGGACACATTTTTCTTTCATTGAATCCTTCATGCTGAACCCTTTCAACATCTTACCAATATATGTGATCATACATAGGTCAAGAAACCTTTCGTAAGTATCTCCATATATCTCAATTCCCATCACATAGGATGTTTCACCTAAATCCTTCATATAAAGGGTACTTTCCATGCCATGTTTCAATACTTATAGCATTGAGATGTTATTCCCCATGAATATATGGAATATATGTACATACTCCCACTAAATCTTTTGCAATCATAGTTTTCATCTTTATTTTGACTAAAGTCAAACTCTTTAACTATCTTGTCAAATCAAAGATTCTATCTTTGAGATGCTTATTTCAACCTCTAGATTGATCTTTGTAGCTTATAGACTTATTTGCTTTAATGGGGTTATGAAACCTTCTAGTTGTGTTATACACACATCCTCTTGAATATTCCTATTAAGGAATGCAGTTTTAATCTCCATATGCCAAAACTCATAGTCTCGATAAGATGCAATATCAGGCATGATCCTAATGGATATAACCATAACAATTGTTGAAGGGATTTCATCATGTTCAACACTTTGAATTTGTTTGAAAACATTTGCAACCAATCTTCTCTTTAGATTATCCATGTTGGTCTTCCTATTGTAAACCCAACTGCACCCTATGGGTTTTAACCCTTTAGGTGATACCATTAAGGTCATACCTTGTCAGTGTAGTGGATTTAATTCTGGATATAATGGCCTCAGGACATTTTTCAAACTCTGGTCCCTCAATAACTTCTAGATATGTTAGCACATTATCTTATGACCAATTCACCACCATCTGAGTTATAACATATCATAATTTTGTATGCTCATGGTGTGTTCTACTAGAACTACGAGTCTTTGTGTTATTGAAGGAATTTGAGATTCTACAACAATTTGTGATTCTCCTAGTTCCCATTATACCTCCTTAGGTTCAATGTTTTCTTTTTTATCTCAAACTCTTTGAGTTCTACCTTAGTCCCACTGATTCTTTTGGAATTAAACACCTCTCCAGGAATTTAGTCACCTAGGTAACAAACACTTTTGTTATTTGATTGAGATAAGTAGTGTTCAACAAACTAACATTTATGTGATTGAATCCTTTTAAGAAACTATTTTCTTATATAAGTTTCAATCCTTATATAAGACATATTGGGACATTTCCCATACCATATCTCATGTGGTGTCTTTTAAAGCATTTTAGATGGTACATTGTTTTATTATAAAGTATATTCCTAAAAGGAAATTAGAATATTAGTTTGATTCATTTGATTATCATACTATGACTCATCAGGGTGTGAATACTTGTTTTTGATACATTATCATGTTTCAGGTGGAGTTCATTGTGATACACTATCACAGTCTTTCCAGAAGGTTCTCAAACTGTTGGTTAAAATATTCAACTTTGATCATACCAAATGTGTCTTAATACCTTTTCCAAGTTGGTCATGTACTTCATTTTTTATCTTTTTGGACGCTTTAGGAGATTCATATTTGTATTTCACTAATTAAAAATTACCAAATCTACTAAGATTGTTAGTAAATCTAATGAGGTACTAGTAATTACCTTTAGCATTTATTCTAAAAGATATTTATACATCAATATGTGTAACACCTAATAGAATGCTTGCTCGCCCACTACATTTAGTGAAAGTACTTTTGTCATGTTCCCCAATAAGTAGGATATGCATGACTTTAATGGTTTAATAACCAAAGAGTCTAGATAAACATCATCATGAATTCTAGAAATGCATTTATCACTTATGTGTTCTAGTTGACAATGCTATAGGCATTCATTGCTTGAGTTATCAATCTTTTGGAATTTATGTTGTAATCATATATCTTTGGATCCAGAAAACAAAGACCATAAGATACTTGGGGCATTTCCATAATTTTTTAATCTTTGGAAATAGAACATTAACTATTATTCGTAATCATCCTTGTCTATACAAGATGCAGATAGTAAAATGTTTCTATAATTGGCAGAAATGAAATAGCAGTTCATTAACTCTAATACATGTCATGCGGGATAAGATAACTTCTAGGTCCTAACTGTTTTGACAGAAACTCTTACTCCATTTATAACGAACAATCCAACCTTACCCTTTCGTCAAGTCTGAATTCTTTTATAACATCCCAATTTTCATATCACATGAGCAAAAACATTTTTTTTCAATTGGGGAGTGTTACTAACATGGTACATATTACAATAATGACATATAAGAACCATTACAGACTATGTATGAAATAAATTCTCATAAATTCTTAGCAGAATGTGGTTACATCAAAATGTATAAAAGCATATGCACATAATGTTAAAACATGTACTCTTTCTTAATGTCTCGGATCATGTAGATGGAGCCCCACAAAGAAAATATCTCTTCAAAATGTTGATGAGTCCTTTATGAATGATCTTCCTGAACATTAGTACATGTTGACATCCCATCCCCAATCATGTATAAAGAGAAACCTAAGTTAAAGCAAGTGGCATTGAATTTCTAATAAAATAAACATGAATATACTATAACTAAAAGCTAAACTAATATCTGAAAGTTGTAAACTTATACTAAACCAATGTTTCTTTAATTTATGTCATTTATCTGTTTTTTAGTCACCGTTATACAGTAAGTCCTCCTAAATTAGCGTGTTTACGCCCTGAATTGGTATCGAAGAACCTTAGAATTGGCACTACATACATCTGAATGACACTGAGGTGTCTCTGAATTGGTGTGACTACGCTATGAATTGGTACTAAAGTACCTCTAAATTGGAGTAAAATCCTCTGAATTGGCAACACATGCCTCTGAGTTGTCTCGAGACTAAAAGAATGAGGATTTATCTTATAATGTCTGATGTGAAGGTTCTGACTTAATTATCTTAGATCTATACTTACTAAATTTTGAATCTAAACTTTTCTTATACTGAAATTGAATACTAATAGCTGAACATGTACTGAATTTTGAATCTAAATCTAAATCTCTACTCTTAAATTCTGAGCTGAATCTAAATCTAAATCTGAAGTCTAACATTCTTATTGTCTAATAAATATTAACTCGAAATGTTTATGTAATAGATGACTTGATTAAATTTTGATGTTTGATATATGACATGTGAGTCAAAAGCTTGAGAAAATAAACTTGGGTAAATCAAAATGTAGATCTAGAATCTGATATATTTATTGTCTAGATAGATATTAGTCTGAAGATCTTTAATTAACAATTATACAAAAACTTATATCTAATCCTAAGGACTTGAGAAAATAAATTGAATAGAGAATAGAAGTATTGGGTCTCTAAAAGTAATATAAATTTTCAAATATTTAAATTTTAAAAATTGGACATTATGCCTCAGTCTAGACAAAATCTAATTGTTCAAAGCATGACTGCATATGAAATACTAAATTTTGAGAGTAACTTAATCTCTAAATTACTATGTAGGAAGATGTAGGTTGAATCATAATAATTTTGAAACTCAATGGATATGGCCCACTTACCCGATACAGTGAGAAATCCAAATATACTTTGAGGTTATGGTCAAGGGTTAGTTTTTCTAAAAAAGGACATGATACATATATGAAAATTATAACTAGAAATCCTAGATTTTGCAAACAAACATTCCATGTCTTCTAATATATGTTGGGATTTCTTTGTGCATCATAAACATGATACCATCATCTAATAAAATTGAACACGGTCATGAAATGTCATAATACACTTTTACAACACTACTAATATCATCAATTTCTTAACCACCTTAATTAAAAACATGGCATGACGCCTCTAACATTAAATTCTTGTAATAGGTGATTATCTTCTAAACTCAAACAAAACAATATTTTAGTGAGACACATCAAAATAGAATTTGAAAGATTTTCTACAAATTTTAACTCATCGTTTGATGACCTGAATTACCATAATAGCTCTAATGAGTAAACTCATCATAACAAATTATATTCAACAAAACACTAAGATCAGATCTTGCATTTGTGTTTGAGAATTCAGAATAGATCACATGAACTTATCTCCTCAAATTCAGACATCACAATCTATTACATAAACACAATCATCATATATATATTCTTCTATTTGACCTTTGGCCTATTAAACATCTAAATATCATCAAACAATGTTTTTATAATAATCTAATCTTTGATTTTTTTAACGACACCTTATTTTCCATGATTGGATCTCTAATATAAAAGATATGGGCTTTTTAAGATTACCTCTTTCTAGAAGATCTGGCCATTCATCTTGAATGTGACAAATTACATCCCACCTTTCTATTTTTTTCCTTTCCTTTCCTCTAGTTGATTGATCTCCTCCTTGAGTTTACCTATCTAGAAACCTAGATCTAGCTAGCCCTTATTACCTTTCTCTTCCTTTTCATGTCTGCGAGTGTAATGTCTTGCCTGATTTACATGCCAGGAGTGCCTCAGAATGCGGCCATGTTGCCGAGCTCTAGTGAGGGTTGCATGGCTAAGTATACTCCTTCGTAATTATCCCATGATACTATCCATTCACACATGAGCCTTCGACAAGACTGAATTTTGAGACTAAAGAAAGTCTCCCATATGGCAGTCATTGTCTACACACCGCTCCTCAAGAAGGCTTCTTTCTTACTCCCTTTTTATTGAATACATAGAAAGATAACTCGTGATATCTTATTCCACATGTTTTATAATGCATCACTTTTCTATGTTCTAGATCCTTTTGCTTTAAATTTTATGTTTTTATTAGGAATTGATTCTTAATTGGAATCAAAACTTCCCACACTCGTCCCTTCTCTACAAGGAAGGAGGGTGTTATCTCTTTCCTTTTAGTATTTAATTAATTATTTCAATTGATTTCGGTCATAATGGATAAGATGTCTCAACTATTGACCACGTTTTTTTACTTGAACACCCACACTATTGAGTCATTGACCATGTTATTTAAAACTTAGACATTGTTCATTCAAACTTAAGGTAATAAAAACAAAACCAATGGGTTTTAATATTATACTTCCTTTTGATTTGTGTCCATGGTACAGATCATAATGGATTGACCCCAAAAATTATACACATATACTTTTGATATTTATTTTCAAAGTCTATTTCTCTTTCTTAAAATTAATACAAGGTCTAAAAATTAGAGATAATATTTTATCATTATACAAATCAATGTAAGTTTTAAAAGCATCCAATGAACACCATAAGCCTATGAAGTTACATATATTTATCATCATATTCAACAAAACACCCTATAGACTACTATCTGGTGATATATATAATCTTGGACTCACATACATGGTAGTTTACATCTCATTCAAGTCTCCTTTATTCATATTTTACTTATCTCACGTAAGATCATAAATCTACAACAGTTGATGGTAGACCAAGATGTATAAGAATTTATGGATCTATATTTCATTTTGATCAAGTTATAGCACATAATTAATGAGTTTGGTTTGACCTATAATTTCTCCATAAGAAAATATCAAGAAAATACAAGAATATTTTTTCCATGTTCTCCTCTAAACTCATCAAATTGGGTCAAAATCTATGGGCACCTGTGGGTCGACCCCTTTAGGTCGGGTTTGGGTGGTGAAATTTGCCACCCACTGGAAATTACCCATACCCGTACCCACCTATTTATTTAGCGGGTTTCTTGGGTTGCCCGCTGGCACTCGTGGGGGACCCACTTAATTAAATTACTTATATAAAGATAAATATAATGGTGCACTAGTAATTATATAAAGATAAATATAATGATCTATTATACCACTACTAACTATTATTGTTAAAGAGTTGCAGCCCAAACTCAAACTTGCTCAACATGATTTTATATGAGAGAGAAATATTAGGAAAAATAAATCCAACTCGATTACATTATCTAATTGTTCTATCAAATTTAATCTAGAGTCATAGTACAAGTTACTAACTCGAGCTTATTAATCATAATCATACATTAGAGGATTTTAATTGTACATTATGTATGTGCTTGAAAGGTTGTAAATATATAACATACTTTTTTTAATAGTGATAATGTATAATAGTCGGTTGTTGTTGTGCTATATTTTATATAAAAGCACTAGTAAATGGTCTTCCTTTACTGTCATAGTAGAAACTTAAAAATAATTATCACATACTATATGGGCATCTGTGGATGACCTGAAATCCACTGGGTTGGGTTTGGATTTGTCTTTCTTTGACCCATTTAGAATTGTATCTTTTTGACCCATACCAGCGAGTCCCAAACCCTCAACGACCCAACCCAAACCCATCTCACCCACCCATTTGACAGGTCTATTCTCCTCCACTTCTATTTTCAAAATCATGGTTTCCATATTACTAGATATCAACCACTAATAATTAGTACTATTTAAATTTGATGATGAATATAGCAATATTGTCTACTTTTAGAATTTATTTACCTTATCAAAATAAACACCTTAAAGTCATGCTATACTTTCTGAAAAAACCTCTTCCATACTTTTTTATTTCTTTAAGACAATTGAAGTACAACTATTTTCCATTCAGCAATAGAAACTAATTAATGTTATTAAAAATATAATGGTATTATCCTTAAGACCACTATATACCCTAATTTTTTATTAAAATCTTGGAATTTCTTTCTTATCATGTTTGTCCATAATTTTAAATTCTACTTTATTACGTCTTTAGATCTAAAAAAAATACATTTATCATCTCTCCAATTATTTGATTTATCTAGCTATTAACCACACATATTCTCATCTTTCTTGAAGTTATTTCCTTATCTAGCGTTAACCAAAAATCATAAAACTTTGGCCACTACTATGTATTTATATAAGGAATATAAATAATGTTTTAGAATTTGAAAATAAAATCATTCAATATTTTTAATCACTCATTAACCTTTTTGTGTAAATAATATACATATTTTTATATGAACATTACTAAAATCCAAAACTTGGTCTACATGTATTTCTCATTATTTCAGTGATGTATATATATATACTTTTGGAAAAATTAATTAACATGTGCCAATAGCCAAAATACCATTTTACTCGTATTGTGATTATGGACAATTAATGGGCTCAAAATACGCCTATAGATCTTCAAATCCAACATAGTGTATGTGTCATGTATTTGGTTTGGGCCTCATAAGGATAACTATAACTATAACTATATATATATATAGATAGATAGAGAGAGAGAGAGTCACGCTAGAATACACTCGAGTGTAAAGATCACAGGAATACACTCAAGTGTGTTTGTATATCAAAACTATTATTTTACAAAATGTAAGTCATTGATCTTCACTTTCATCCTATAACCAGGCTATATACAAATTTTGAGCCCATTTGGATGAGTGTAAGTCACGCATCCAAAGGCAACAAAATTGACGCGCAAAACTAATTTGAAATGCATAATTTTGCGGTCTTTATAACATGACCTATAAATGTACAAATGTGCTCAAATTTTGTGTATGAGCTATTCACAAGATGTTTAAGAAGATCAATGGATTAGATTTTTGAAAAAAATATTGCATCATGAAAAAATACTTGAGTGTATTCTAGCATGACTATATATATATATATATATATATATATATATAAAAATTACTTAGAAATTTGGATCTTACTATTGTACTCACCTTTTTGGAAATTTTGTCCTCAAAATTCATCTAGGATCATTGTGAGGCTACCCACCTCAATGTTTCACTATCACTAACAATATATAAGACATCTTTCATCTCACGAACATCATGAATCCCTTATACTTCTTACTTCTATATCAGTTCTAAAGTTCATAGTTTTAAACTTACTAACTTTCATTTCTATGTACTGTACTTATGTCTAACTATATCATGATCTCAAACTTTTCTATTTTTCTTTGAAATATCAACACTAAGAAAATATTCCATGCCCTCTAGTAGATTATAAGGATCCACCATATGTTGTACCAACTTTATGGACGGACTAAATCTAAATGCTTCATATTATGTATTCTGTTTAGATTTGACCTCTTTAAAAAAAACAAATTCTGCTAAAATTCTTTGTATGGAACTTGTTAATGGGGACAATCTTGCCTTCATGATTTTTCTAGGTTCACTAAAAAAAATCCTTCTCATAAAAATTCTTTATCAACTAAGATAGTGAATATTTTCTTGAAATCCCTTGAAATAAGTCTCATGATTACATAACGAGTTTGAAGTATGACTTTTAGGTCAAGGGATATGCATCATTCCTAAGACAGGTAGTAGGGAGGATGAAACAATTTAAACAAAACCTTATTATAGGATATACTATTGATCAATATAGTTCAAGATTCACCCCTGAATAGAACTTACTCTAAGTTAACCTTCACATATAGTCGAAAAAACTATTCTCTTAAATATTAATGGTAAAGCTCTTTAGTGGGTTTGCACACCTATTTCTGTTACAAGATACCCCAATAACATAAGTTATGAGGTTCTACATGTCTGCACATTAATTCTCATAGGCATTATTGGTGCCCCTATTCCTTTCTAATCTCATGTATAATATCTTTGTGTAATTATCTTTCATGAGGTGTCAACACTTTTATGGATATTGGACCTCTATGTACTTCTAATGCCATTAGGTTCAAGTTAATATATGTTTGGGGCTCTTAATATAAACTATATCTCTTGGCATCTCATGATATATACCAACAATAGATATACCTGAAGAGGTCCTATACTTATATTTACAACTTATTAGTGCATTATTCCAATAACTTATGCACTAAAAAGGGATGAGACAAACATCATAAATGTTTTGATGTCATAACGTTTCCTCTACAATTCCATATGATATGTGTTCCTGACCACACACCATTGAAAATAGAGAGGCCGTGTATACAATTAACACTTAAGATCTAAAGGCCAGACACAACTAGCATCACTTCATATTTCAAGTTCTACCATGGACAAGACAACTAGCTTGGAAGACATCAAGCTTGGATTCTAATATCTTTTCCAAATCTTTGTAAAAAAGGCTACTAACTATCAAGCCAACTATATTTTTTAATCTATCTAGGATTCTACTGAGTAATTTAGACTAAGAATATGACAATTTGTCTGATGGACATCTACATTATTACTCAGATACCACATTGTAACACCCTAACTTTCATGTCATGTGAGTGTGAGCAAAAAGAAAATCATTTGGGGAGTGTTACTACATGATAAGCAATACAATAATGATAGGTAAGAACTATTACAGACTATGTATGAAATTACTTCTCATAAATTCTCAGTAGCAGAAACTGTTGGTATGTATGCCCTGAGAGCCAATCATGGGATGATTGGTGGGATACATTAATATTGATTTGATAAACATCAAAGGCAAGCTTCCAATTCTTTCTGGTTCAGTCATATGAGATAGTGATAGAACAGATTGAATGTCTAGAGAATGACAGTACTCAATGACGTATGCTTTCAGGTTCAGGACCTTAACGATGAGATCATACGGATGCTAAGAGTTTGTACATTCTTGTTATGTCCCTAGTCGGATGTCATTGTGGAAGGTAGATAGACAGCAATGGCACACAAGACTAGATTGTGGTGTTGGTTGATGATAGAATCTCATTAGTCATGATATAGAGATATCAAACCAAACACATAGGTACTTGTTAGAGAACAAGTGTACCGGACAGACCCACCGTGAGTTTGACACATGGAACCATGACATGGTAGTCACAGTTAGTACTCACAGTGATGGTGGTGAGTGTGATTCTTTGACCTAAAATCACTACACTCAACACATGTAGTTGGGCACACTTTGAAATCATCAAACGCAGTCCTGAAACATGGGTTGTTATAAAGGTGATGATTGGATGGCTTTGACACATGGGGCTTTTGAGGGGTGAGTGATAGATATGGGATTTGTCCCTCCTGAGGAAGTTTGATATCCATGGCCACTTGATGAGTTGGATTGAGAAAGGCATGCACATATGTGTGAGTCAGTATGTGATACTGATGTCATACATATCTCTTCCAATCTACTCTGAGATCAAGAAAGTGAATGAACATTGACAGGATGATTGTTCCATGCCTCGAGTTCATTCGGGATATCAGTGACAAAGGAATTATACATTCACTGTAACACCATTCACGGATTGTAGGATTGAAAGTTGTTCTCCAACTTTCTATTTCACTTGGGTAGCACTGATGTGTGACTAGGCACCGCTCTTTGCTTGTGAAGTCATAAGTGTTATGGACTTTCACTGCCAACATGAAATGGACCTGCAGGGTCACACACATAGGATTTAACCTGGAAGAGGTGTTTTGTCCACAAACAATGTTTAGATTGATTACTAAAGGAGTTTAGTAGTTCAATTAAACACTCAATTAATTTATAGCTCAATGTCATAATTTTCAAAGTGTTGGACACATTGATTGGAGTATCAGATTGATTGAAACTGCAATTGATTGATTCTGCACAATCTGCACTCCCAACCGATCGGCTCATGTGATGAACCGATCGGCTGAGCTTGGTGAATCGGGTCAGATGGTGAGTCGATCGGCTCAATGATAGGGTGAAACGATTGCTTCAAGTGTTGAAACGATCGGTTCAACTATTGCAACCGAGAAAGTTGGGAAAATAGGATTGGTGAGAAATTTTCCTTTCGTTTCACTTGCCCAATTTGATTGGAACAAGGATTGGTATTTGATACCAATTAGAAACAAAAGAAGAAAAGTCAATCGGGAACTGACCAGGACCACGAACCGACTGGTTTAGAAGTGAACCGACCGTTTCATGGGTCCCAACCGATCAGTTGAGGTGTCAACCGACCGGCTCAGGTCCCCAACCGTCTATTTTAGAAATGAAACGATCGGTTCAGGTTGCGCAGTTGGTTATTTTTGTGGAAAATCTCGAAGCCTTCTACTCCTGCTTTAGTCCCGCATTACCCGAGATAGAGAACCCTGTCCCATGACTCTCCTATATATAGGGGTATTGGGGGCTTCTCAAAGTACAACTCAGTGCAACCAGTTGCTCTGAAAAGTTGTCGTTCTCTCTAGTTTTGGTAACCAAGAGAGAGCCTGAGCAAGTGCTACCCGATAAGGGAGGCACAACAAGGGAAAGACAACTGCAGAAAGCAACTGGTGGCAGGAGAGTGTGTTAGTGACTAGTACGCTGATAGGAGGGTGCGACTCCTTCCAATTCCTTGTGTGACAAGGAGATTGGAGTTCCAGGTGGTCCGTGTGGACTACTTCAGAGGCGGGAGATTTCTGCCGCTCGGAGGACAGCTTTCAATCCCAACAGTCCCAGTGAGACCAGGAGTTGTCAGTCCCGGTGTGACCAGGAGCTGCACAGACACCATTCAAGACCAGAGGTGAAGACTGCACAAGCTGCGAGGTATTGTCTCCGAGCAAGCCTCAGGACAAGGTATGATTCCACAAACCATCCTTTCCTATTGTATGGACATTGACGCATTTCCTTGTTCTGGGTTTGGGGAGGAGAAATTTTTTGTTTCCGCTGCCTTCTCTGCCTCCCCTAAAACCCAACACTGGTATCAGAGCCACATCAACTGCTCTATACTTTAGGATTATCGATATGATCGATTTTGGTTTGTCGCCTTTATTTATTGCATACGATGCAAATAAAATTGGCTTTATGCATGTCCAATCCTAAATCCACAAATCCCAATTTACATATATGATATGTATTATTAATGCACTTGATACGCGCGCGTCTCCTTTAAATGATTTTTGTGGTGGATGTATTGCGTGGTTATGGCCAATAAACCCTATATGTGTATGGTTGTATGTGGTTGCTTGCATCTCGGTCTGCGCACTGATTCCCTTTCTCCTATTCCTGATGTAACTCAAAATAATTCGAGATTTCTTTCCTACCTTTGCTCCCCTCAAATGTAACTCGAGGTTTCTCTTTTTACAATGTAAACTAGGATAGCATTTTATTTCCTGTTATGTCAAAGATCAGAGGACATCCTGACGACAGCTGAGACGATCGGTTCAAGGCGTGAACTGATCGGTTGACGTTCGAGACGATCGGTTCAAGGAGTGAGCTGATCGGTTGATGACCGGTTGAGGAGTGAGACAAGCGGGTGGCGGCCATGATGAGATGTACGACGACCAGGCGAACTGATCGGTTGGAGGAGCCAACCGATCGGCTGGTGACCCCCAACCGACCGGCTTGATGGTGAGCCGATCAGTCATGTGATGAGTTGATCAAAACCCAGAAAGGCAAAGCACAGAGTTCATCTTGTACAGGTTGCATGTGATGTAGACCTAGATGACTGTGATTCCTCTTGGCTCGAGGAATCACATTAGGATGGCCATAATCATCGCTTTTATCGTTTCACATGTTTTCTGTGGGATATAGCATGTATATGATACGTACTATGTATTGTGGTGATTGGATATGTATATGTATATCAAAACCAAATCCCTCATTAAATATTAATGTTTTAGATGCCTTCCAAATGCGACACACGTGAAAAGCTTGATCGACCAAGTGTGGGCACGCCCTAGCATGGTGCACCATCTATCTCGTGGAAGCGTGAAGGATGAATGTGTGGGTCTGCCCTAGCAGGGTGCATATTCATCGTGTTTGCTTTGGGTCAGACTTAACAAGGTGACCTAGATAGGATCTAGCACCTTGAGGCATGGAGATGATCATGGCAAGGAGTTGCATATGACATCTTATCAAGAGTTGCATATGACGCAATTGGCAAGAGTTGCCTACCTGAGAGATCTAATTTGTGGGTGACAACCCTAGCTGGTCCATGACTTAGAGGATTTCAAGATCTTGCCCACTAGAAGGTTGTACGCTGCAATCTTCCGAATCGATGGTGAGGGCTATCAGTTTGAACTAAAATAGTGGGAGTGATAATTAATTAAAGGCCTAATTATATCGTCAACTTTTCAAATCAATCAAATAAGTCAAAAATGAGTTTTGGACTAAAATTGCATATTTTCCTTTTTGTAGTACAAATGGCAACAAACAACAATCACTTTTCTTTGCGATCGGTCCTTGAAAAGGACAAGATGAATGGGACAAACTTCCATGATTGGTATAGGACATTGAGAATTGTTCTCACACAAGAGCGAAAGCTCTATGTCCTGGATACTCCAATTCTAGAGGAACCTACTCCTAATGCACCAAAGGCAGAAAGGGATGCTTACAAGAAGCATTCTGATGATGCCATTGATGCAAAGTGCTTGATGTTGTGCTCTATGAACCACGAGTTGCAGAGACAACATGAGAACATGGGTGTCATTGAGATGATTCAGCATCTCAGGAACATGTATGAAGATCAAGCATGACAAGAGAGATACGATGTCTCAAGGGCACTGTTCAAGTGTGTCATGACAGAAGAAGATCCAGTTGGTCCTCACACACTCAAGATGATTGGGTATGTGGAGAACCTGACAAGACTGGGATTTCCACTGAGCCAAGAGTTGGCTACTGACGTGATACTACAATCGTTGCCAGAATCCTACAGTCAGTTTGTGATGAACTACAACATGAACAACTTTGATAGGCCACTGTCAGAGTTGTTGGGCATGTTGAGGACAGCTGAGACACAGATGAAGAAGGACAAGCCTAAGTCTGTGATGGTGATCATGAACAAGAAAGGCAAGTCCAAGTGCAAGGGCAAGGGCAAAGCTAAGAAAGGTTCTGATGCTAGCCAAGAGCCCAAGTCGACTTCAACTCTCAAGGCTAAGGGAGGTGTGACCAAGAAAGGCAATTGCCACCATTGTCAAAAGCCAGGACATTGGAAAAGGAACTGTCCTCTCTATCTGGAAGAATAAAAGAATAAGGATGCGACAGACGTCTCTACTTAAAGGTGTCATGAAAGTAAACTTGTAACACTTTTGAGGTATATGATACCAAGATGTAAAGTGTAAAGCACTCAATAAATGGAGCAAGTGCTGCCGCCATAGATAGGAATACTTTAGTTTATTTTCAGCCTAAAAGGCATGAAATATAGTTATGAACTGCGATTTCATATTTGCCAATAGATAGAAATACTTTATTTTTGCATATTGTATGACAATGAAGGCAATTAATAAAGAGATGTTTCAATATGATCTTTGTGGCAAGGCCTTGTTTATCTTGTGGTATTTGATATACATAAGATAAAATGATACCTACAAGGTTATAGATAACTCAAACAATCAAATTAGCATCAATCATGAGGAATTCATTTCTAGTTTCCATGTGATGGATAAATCTAGACTCTTTTGGTTAGAGAACCAGTAAGAGAGATGAATATCTTGGACATGATTAATCAATCTTCACTAATGGTAGTGGGAGAATGATTATCGTATTAGGTATGATACATATGATGTATTTACATACCTATTGGAACAAATGCTAATACTTCAAATGGTGTTTAGAGAAATACCAATATGAATATCTTGAAGTGTTCAAGATTATCATAGATGAAGTACAAATTTGGTAAAGTGTTAATTCTTGATGAGATCAATGCATGAAATACTTGGACCAAATGTTTGAGATCCTTATGAGTGATTATGATAGTGTATCATAGTGAACTCATGACTAAGGCATGGTGATGTCTAAATCAAGAAGGAATCATACTCTAAGGAGTTAGAGAATGATTATCAAATAACTGAATTCTTCTTAATAAAAGAATACCCCACACTAATAAAGGACATTAAGAATCACAAGGAGTTGTGAGTTCTTATATCCTTGATGGATACACCTCATTTATCTATGTGATGAGTTGTTCATGTGATGAGTCAACTATCTAGATGAATATGAGGAACTGAATTTTGAGTTATGGTTTATGACCATAACATCCTAAATGACATCTATGAGAACCATAAGGTATGACCTTGATGGTAGCACCCATTGGATGAAATCCATAAGTGCAAATGAATCTTAAGTGTTAAGACACATGGATAACATTTGGAGAAGGATGATGCTTGTTGATTGCAACTTAATGACTAAGACATTTGGCATATGGATACTAAAACCGCATTCCTATGAGGAATAAAACAAGGATGTGTATGTGACACAGCCTATAAGGTTTATGAATCCACTAATGCAAATGAAGTCTATAAGTTACAATGGACTAATCAACGTGATTGATTGAGTACAAGAAACTCAGAATTGGTTCTTTACTTTGATGATATAGTCAAAGGGTTTGACTGATATGTCAAAGATAAAGAAGGGATCTGTGATTTAGTGGGAGCGTCTTCACATTCCACATGTTGATGTGAAATGGAAATGTTCTAGAATGGAAATCCAAAAGTGGAAATGGTCTTTAAGGAAGATAGAGATGTTTCCTATGAGATAGGAATAGAGATCTATAGAGATAGTTCTCGAAAACCTCTTGACCTGAAAAGAGAAAAACATATATTGGCAATCTGTACTAAAGGGTTCAATATGCACAGATTCAGTGGGAGAAAACTTGTCCATGTTACATGGAGTTAGTATCCCAAGGCCAAGTGTCCAATTCTTATGAAGAATGGAAACACTAAGAATAGATATGGATATATCATGTATATAATCATCCCATTATATTGCATGTATCGACATGGCAAGAACAAAATGCATTCATCATCTTGTATGTAGGATATGGCAATATGATGTGCTCATCCTGATAACTCGTATGTGAGACATGACGAGTGGATGTCTGTCTACTTCCAGTAAGGGTTACTGGAATACCATGAGAACTTCATAAGTACTAGTTCTATGGAGATATGGAAGAGTTCAATGTAAAGATTTACATTGATGTGAACTTCTGAAAGGATAGAAAATTAATCGCAAAATATATATAGGATATATAAAAGTGAAAGTTTGTTGATAATTGGAAGTGTTCCAATAAAACCATTTAAAAGGAAATGTCGAGTATCTATGCGTCAGAGAATAGCAGTGGATACTATATGGATCTGGAAGTTCATGAGATGAACTTATAGATATTCCGCTCATTGATGACAAGTATGGAATCCTTGATAATGCAATGTGGCTAAAGGTTAGCAAAGGAATATAAGATCGCATATTACGGCAAATCCATCTCATATGTATGACATACAACAAAGAGATGAGAGACATGCAATTTACGCTGACTTTGGCAAGGTGTTGCCATTACTCACTATGTTCACACTAGAGCACAGTAACATGTGGGATATGTTTGAAGATCACTATGAATATGATTCAAGGGTGATTGGCTTGCAGTGCAAGTGGGAGTCTATTGGTATGTATGCCCTGAGAGCCAATCATGGGATGATTGGTGGGATACATTAAGATTGATTTGATAAACATCAAAGGCAAGCTTCCAATTCTTTCTGGTTCAGTCATATGAGATAGTGATAGAACAGATTGAATGTCTAGAGAATGACAATACTCAATGACGTATGCTTTTAGGTTCAGGACCTGAACAATGAGATCATACAGATGCTAAGAGTTTGTACATTCTTGTTATGTCCCTAGTCGGATGTCATTGTGGAAGGTAGATAGACAGCAATGACACACAAGACTAGATTGTGGTGTTGGTTGATGACAGAATCTCATTAGTCATGATATAGAGATATCAAACCAAACACATAGATACTTGTTAGAGAACAAGTGTATCAGACAGACCCACCGTGAGTTAGACACATGGAACCATGACATGGTAGTCACAATCAGTACTCACAGTGATGATGGTGAGTGTGATTCTTTGACCTGAAATAACTACACTCAACACATGTAGTTGGGCACACTTTGACATCATCAAACACAGTCCTGAAACATGGGTTGTTATAAAGGTGATGATTGGGTGGCTTTGACACATGGGGCTTTTGAGGGGTGAGTGATAGATATGGGATTTGTCCCTCCTGAGGGAGTTTGATATCCATGGCCACTTGATGAGTAGGATTGAGAAAGAGGTGCACGCATGTGTGAGTCAGTATGTGATACTGATGTCATACATATCCCTTCCAATCTACTCTGAGATCAAGAAAGTGAATGAAGGTTGACAGGATGATTGTTCCATGCCTCGAGTTCATTCGGGATATCAGTGACAAAGGAATTATACATTCACTGTAACACCATTCACGGATTGTTGGAATGAAAGTTGTTCTCCAACTTTCTATTTTACTTGGGTAGCACTGATGTGTGACTAGGCACTGCTCTTTTCTTGTGAAGTCATAAGTGTTATGGACTTTCACTGCCAACGTGAAATGGACCTGCAGGGTCACACACATAGGATTCAACCTGGAAGAGGAGTTTTGTCTACAAACAATGTTTAGATTGATTACTAAAGGAGTTTAGTAGTTCAATTAAACACTCAATTAATTGATAGCTCAATGTCATAATGTTCAAAGTGTTGGACACATTGATTGGAGTATCGGATTGATTGAAACTGCAATTGACTGATTCTGTACAATATGCACTCCCAACCGATCGTCTAATGTGATGAACCGATCGGCTGAGCTTGGTGAACCGATTAGGTCAGATGGTGAGTCGATGAACTCAAGGACAGGGTGAAATGATTGTTTCAAGTGTTGAAACGATCGGTTCAACTATTGCAACCGAGCAAGTTGGGAATGTAGGATTGGTGAGAAATTTTCCTTTCGTTTCACTTGCACAATTTGATTGGAACAAGGATTGGTATTTGATACCAATTAGAAACAAAAGAAGAAAAGTCAATCGGGAACTGACCAGGACCACGAACCGACCGGTTCAGAAGTGAACCGACCGTTTCATGGGTCCCAACCGATCGGTTGAGGTGTCAACCGACCGGCTCAGGTCCCCAACCGTCTATTTCAGAAATGAAACGATCGGTTCAGGTTGCGCAGTTGGTTGTTTTTGTGGAAAATCTCGAACCCTTCTACTCCTGCTTTAGACCCGCATTGCCTGGGATAGATAACCCTATCCCATGACTCTCCTATATATATAGGGGTATTGGGGGCTTCTCAAAGTACAACTCAGTGCAACCAGTTGCTCTGAAAAGTTGTCGTTCTCTCTGGTTTTGGTAACTGAGAGAGAGCCTGAGCAAGTGCTACCCGATAAGGGAGACACATCAAGGGAAAGGCAACTGCAGAAAGCGACTGGTGGCAGGAGAGTGTGTCAGTGACTAGTACGCTGACAGGAGGGTGTGACTCCTTCCAATTCCTTGTGTGACAAGGAGATTGGAGTTCTAGGTGGTCCCTGTGGACTACTTCAGAGGCGGGAGATTTCTGCCGCTCGGAGGACAGCTATCAATCCCGACAGTCCCGGTGAGACCAAGAGTTGTCAGTCTCGGTGTGACCAGGAGCTGCACAGACACCGTCCATGACCGGAGGTGAAGACCGCACAAGCCTTGAGGTATTATCGTCGTGCAAGCCTCGGGACAAGGTATGATTCCACAAACCATCCTTTCCTATTGTATAGACGTTGACGCGTTTCCTTGTTCTGGGTTTGGGGAGGAGAAAATTTTTGTTTTCACTGCCTTCTCTGCCTCCCCTAAAACCCAACAGTGGTATCAAAGCCACATCAACTGCTCTATACTTTAGGATTATCGATATGATCGATTTTGGTTTGTCGCCTTTATTTATTGCATACGATGCAAATAAAATTGGCTTTATGCATGTCCAATCCTAAATCCACAAATCCCAATTTACATATATGATATGTATTATTAATGCACTCGATATGCGTCGCCCTTAAACGAGTTTTGTGGTGGATGTATAGCGTGGTTATGGCCAATAAACCCTATCTGTGTATGGTTGTATGTGGTTGCTTGCATCTCGGTCTGCGCACGGATTCCCTTTCTCCTATTCCTGATGTAACTCGAAATAATTCGAGATTTCTTTCCTACCTTTGCTCCCCTTGAATGTAACTCAAGGTTTCTCTTTTTACAATGTAAAATAGGATAGAATTTTATTTCCTGTTATGTCAAAGATCGAAGGACATCCTGACGACAGCTGAGACGATCGGTTCAAGGTGTGAACCGATCGGTTGACATTCGAGACGATTGGTTCAAGGAGTGAGCCGATCGGTTGATGACCGGTTCGGGAGCGATACGAGCGGGTGGCGACCATGATGAGATGCACGACGACCAAGTGAACCGATCGGTTGGAGGAGTCAATCGATCGGCTAGTGGCACCCAGCCGACCGGCCTGATGGCGAGCCGATCAGTCATGTGATGAGTTGATCAAACCCAGAAAGGCAAAGCACAGAGTTCATCTTATACAGGTAGCATGTGATGTAGACCTAGATGACCGTGATTCCTCTTGGCTCGAGGAATCACATTAGGATGGCCATAATCATCGTTTTTATCGCTTCACATGTTTTCTATGGGATATAGCATGTATATGATACGTACTATGTATTGTGGTGATTTGATATGTATATGTATATAAAAACCAAATCCCTCATTAAATATTAATGTTTTAGATGCCTTCCAAATGCGACACACGTGAAAAGCTTGATCGACCAAGTGTGGGCACACCCTAGCGTGGTGCACCATCTATCTCGTGGAAGCGTGAAGGATGAATGTGTGGGTCTGCCCTAGCAGGGTGCATATTCATTGTGTTTGCTTTGGGTCGGACTTAACAAGGTGACCTAGATAGGATCTAGCACCTTGAGGCATGGAGATGATCATGGCAAGGAGTTGCATATGACATCTTATCAAGAGTTGCATATGACACAATTGGCAAGAGTTGCCTACCTGAGAGATCTAAGTTGTGGGTGACAGCCCTAGTTGGTCCATGACTTAGATGATTTTAGGATCTTGCCCACTAGAAGGTTGTACACTGCAATCTTCTGAATTGATGGTGAGGGCTATCAATTTGAACTAAAATATTGGGTGTGATAATTAATTAAAGGCTTAGTTATATCGTCAACTTTTCAAATCAATCAAATAAGTCAAAAATGAATTTTTGGACTAAAATTGCATATTTTCCTTTTTGTAGTACAAATGGCAACAAACAACAATCACTTTTCTTTGCGATTGGTCCTTGAAAAGGACAAGCTGAATGGGACAAACTTCTACGACTGGTATAGGACATTGAGAATTGCTCTTACACAAGAGTGAAAGCTCTATGTCCTGGATACTCCAATTCCAGAGGAACCTACTCCTAATGCACCAAAGGCAGAAAGGGATGCTTACAAGAAGCATTCTGATGATGCCATTGATGCAAAGTGCTTGATGTTGTGATCTATGAACCACAAGTTGCAGAGACAACATGAGAACATGGGTGTCATTGTGATGATTCAGCATCTCAGGAACATGTATGAAGATCAAGCACAACAAGAGAGATATGATGTCTCAAGGACACTGTTCAAGTGTGTCATGACAGAAGAAGATCCAGTTGGTCGTCACACACTCAAGATGATTGGGTATGTGGAGAACTTGACAAGACTGGGATTTCCACTGAGCTAAGAGTTGGCTACTGACGTGGTACTGCAATCGTTGCCAGAATCCTACAGTCAGTTTGTGATGAACTACAACATGAACAACTTTGATAGGCCACTGTCAGAGTTGTTGGGCATGTTGAGGACAGCTGAGACACAGATGAAGAAGGACAAGCCTAAGTCTGTGATGGTGATCACGAACAAGAAAGGAAAGTCCAAGCGCAAGGGCAAGGGCAAAGCTAAGAAAGGTTCTGATGCTAGCCAGGAGCCCAAGTCGACTTCAGCTCTCAAGGCCAAGGGAGGCATGACCAAGAAAGGCAATTGCCACCATTGTCAAAAGCCAGGACATTGGAAAAGGAGTTGTCCTCTCTATCTGGAAGAATAAAAGAATAAGGATGCGACAGACGTCTCTACTTAAAGGTGTCATGAAAGTAAACTTGTAACACTTTTGAGGTATATGATACCAAGATGTAAAGTGTAAAGCACTCAATAAATGGAGCAAGTGTTTCCGCCATAGATAGGAATACTTTAGTTTATTTTCAGCCTAAAAGGCATGAAATACAGTTATGAACTGCTATTTCATATTTTCCAATAGATAGAAACACTTTATTTTTGCATATTGTATGAAAATGAAGGCAATTAATAAAGAGATGTTTCAATATGACCTTTGTGGCAATGCCTTGTTTATCTTATGGTATTTGATATGCATAAGATAAAATGATACCTAAAAGGTTATAGATAACTCAAACAATCAAATTAGCATCAATCATGAGGAATTCATTTCTAGTTTCCATGTGATGGATAAATCTAGACTCTTTTGGTTAGAGAACCAGTAAGAGAGATGAATATCTTGGACATGATTAATCAATCTTCACTAATGGTAGTGGGAGAATGATTATCCTATTAGGTATGATACATATGATGTATTTACATACCTATTGGAACAAATGCTAATACTTCAAATGGTGTTTAGAGAAATACCAATATGAATATCTTGAAGTGTTCAAGATTATCATAGATGAAGTACAAATTTGGTAAAGTGTTAATTCTTGATGAGATCAATGAATGAAATACTTGGACCAAATGTTTGAGATCCTTATGAGTGATTATGATAGTGTATCATAGTGAACTCATGATTAAGGCATGGTGATGTCTAAATCAAGAAGGAATCATACTCTAAGGAGTTAGAGAATGATTATCAAATAATGGAATTCTTATTAATAAAAGAATACCCCACACTAATAAAGGACATTAAGAATCAGAAGGAGTTGTGAGTTCTTATATCCTTGATGGATACACCTCATTTATCTATGTGATGAGTTGTTCATGTGATGAGTCAACTATCTAGATGAATATGAGGAACCGAATTTTGAGTTATGGTTTATGACCATAACATCCTAAATGACATCCATGAGAACCATAAGGTATGACCTTGATGGTAGCACCCATTGGATGAAATCCATAAGTGCAAATGAATCTTAAGTGTTAAGACACATGGATAACATTTGGAGAAGGATGATGCTTGTTGATTGCAACTTAATGACTAAGACATTTGGCATATGGATACTAAAACTGCATTCCTATGAGGAATAAAACAAGGATGTGTATGTGACACAGCCTATAAGGTTTATGAATCCACTAATGCAAATGAAGTCTATAAGTTACAATGGACTAATCAACGTGATTGATTGAGTACAAGAAACTCAGAATTGGTTCTTTACTTTGATGATATAGTCAAAGGGTTTGACTGATATGTCAAAGATAAAGAAGAGATCTGTGATTTAGTGGGAGCGTCTTCACATTCCACATGTTGATGTGAAATGGAAATGTTCTAGATTGGAAATCCAAAAGTGGAAATGATCTTTAAGGAAGATAGAGATGTTTCCTATGAGATAGGAATAGAGATCTATAGAGATAGTTCTCGAAAACCTCTTGACCTGAAAAGAGAAAAAATACATTGGCAATCTATATTGAAGGGTTCAGTATGCACAGATTCAGTGGGAGAAAACTTGTCCATGTTACATGGAGTTAGTATCCCAAGGCCAAGTGTCCAATTCTTATGAAGAATGGAAACACTAAGAATGGATATGGATATATCATGTATGTAATCATCCCATTATCTTGCATGTATCGACATGGCAAGAACAAAATGCATTCATCATCTTATATGTAGGACATGGCAATATGATGTGCTCATCCTGATAACTCGTATGTGAGACATGATGAGTGGATGTCTGTCTACTTCCAGCAAGGGTTACTGGAATACCATGAGAACTTGATAAGTACTTGAGAAGTACTAGTTCTATGGAGATAAGGAAGAGTTCAATGTAAAGAGTTACATTGATGTGAACTTCCGAAAGGACAGAAAATTAATCACAAAATATATATAGGATATATAAAAGTGAAAGTTTGTTGATAATTGAAAGTGTTCCAATAAAACCATATAAAAGGAAATGACGAGTATCTGTGCGTTAGAGAACAACAGTGGATACTATATGGATCTGGAAGTTCATGAGATGAACTTATAGATATTCCGCTCATTGATGACAAGTATGGAATCCTTGATCATGCAATGTGGCTAAAGGTTAGCAAAGGAATACTAGATTGCATATTATGGCAAATCCATCTCATACGTATGACGTACAACGAAGAGATGAGAGACATGCAATTTATACTGACTTTGGCAAGGTGTTGCCATTACTCACTATGTTCACACTAGAGCACAGTAACATGTGGGACATGTTTGAAGATCACTATGAATATGATTCAAGGGTGATTGGCTCGCAGTGCAAGTGGGAGTCTGTTGGTATGTATGCCTTGAGAGCCAATCATGGGATGATTGGTGGGATACATTAAGATTGATTTGATAAACATCAAAGGCAAGCTTCCAATTCTTTTTGGTTCATTCATATGAGATAGTGATAGAACAGATTGAATGTCTAGAGAATGACAGTACTCAATGACGTATGCTTTCAGGTTCATGACCTGAACGATGCGATCATACAGATGCTAAGGGTTTGTACCTTCTTGTTATGTCCCTAGTCGGATGTCATTGTGGAAGGTAGATAGACATCAATGACACACAAGACTAGATTGTGGTGTTGGTTGATGATAGAATCTCATTAATCATGATAAAGAGATATCAAACCAAACACATAGGTACTTGTTAGAGAACAAGTGTACCGGACAGACCCACCGTGAGTTTGACACATGGAACCATGACATGGTAGTCACAGTCAGTACTCACAGTGATGGTGGTGAGTGTGATTCTTTGACCTGAAATCACTACACTCAACAAATGTAGTTCGGCACACTTTGACATCATCAAACGTAGTCCTGAAACATGGGTTGTTATAAAGGTGATGATTGGGTGGCTTTGACACATGGGGCTTTTGAGGGGTGAGTGATAGATATGGGATTTGTCCCTCCTAAGGGAGTTTGATATCCATGGCCACTTGATGAGTAGGATTGAGAAAGACGTGCACGCATGTGTGAGTCAGTATGTGATACTGATGTCATACATATCTCTTCCAATCTACTTTGAGATCAAGAAAGTGAATGAACGTTGACAGGATGACTGTTCCATGCCTCGAGTTCATTCGGGATATCAGTGACAAAGGAATTATACATTCACTGTAACACCATTCACGGATTGTAGGATTGAAAGTTGTTCTCCAACTTTCTATTTCACTTGGGTAGCACTGATGTGTGACTAGGCACCGCTCTTTGCTTGTGAAGTCATAAGTGTTATGGACTTTTACTGCCAACATGAAATGGACCTGCAGGGTCACACACATAGGATTTAACCTGGAAGAGGAGTTTTGTCCACAAACAATGTTTAGATTGATTACTAAAGGAGTTTAGTAGTTCAATTAAACACTCAATTAATTGATAGCTCAATGTCATAATGTTCAAAGTGTTGGACACATTGATTGGAGTATCGGATTGATTGAAACTGCAATTGACTGATTCTGCACAATCTGCACTCCCAACCAATCGGCTCATGTGATGAACCAATCGGCTGAGCTTGGTGGACCGATCGGGTCAGATGGTGAGTCGATCGGCTCAAGGACAGGGTGAAACGATTGCTTCAAGTGTTGAAATGATCAGTTCAACTGTTGCAATTGAGCAAGTTGGGAAAGTAGGATTGGTGAGAAATTTTCCTTTTGTTTCACTTGCCCAATTTGATTGGAACAAGGATTGGTATTTGATACCAATTAGAAACAAAAGAAGAAAAGTCAATCGGGAACTGACCAGGACCACGAACCGACCGGTTCAGAAGTGAATCGACCATTTCATGGGTCCCAACCGATCGTTTGAGGTGTCAACCGACCAGCTCAGGTCCCCAACCGACCATTTCAGAAATGAAACGATCGGTTCAGGTTGCGCAGTTGGTTGTTTTTGTGGAAAATCTCGAACCCTTCTACTCCTTTAGTCCCGCATTGCCCGAGATAGAGAACCATGTCCCATGACTCTCCTATATATATAGGGGTATTGGGGGCTTCTCAAAGTACAACTCAGTGCAACCAGTTGCTCTGAAAGTTTTCATTCTCTCTGGTTTTGGTAACCGAGAGAGAGCCCGAGCAAGTGCTACCCGATAAGGGAGGCACATCAAGTGAAAGACAACTATAGAAATCGACTGGTGGCAGGAGAGTGTGTCAGTGACTGGTATGCTTACAGGAGGGTGCAACTCCTTCCAATTCCTTGTGTGACAAGGAGATTGGAGTTCCAGGTGGTCTGTGTGGACTACTTCAGAGGCGGGAGATTTCTGCCGCTCGGAGGACAACTGTCAATCTCGACAGTCCCGGTGAGACCAGGAGTTGTCAGTCCCGGTGCGACCAGGAGCTGCACAGACACCGTGCAAGACTGGAGGTGAAGACCGCTCAATCCGCGAGATATTGTCGCCGAGCAAGTCTCGAGACAAGGTATGATTCCATAAACCATCCTTTCCTATTGTATAGACGTTGACGCGTTTCCTTGTTCTGGGTTTGGGGAGGAGAAAATTTTTGTTTCTGCTGCCTTCTCTGCCTCCCCTAAAACCCAACAGAAACATAGTTACATCAAATTGTATAAAAAGCCTATGTACATGATGCTATAGCCTATACTCTATCTTAGTATCTCAGATCGTGAAGATGGCGCCCCACCAAGAAAACCTCTCTTAAAATTGTTGATGAGTTTTTTTTATCTTGAGTGATCTTCCTGAACATTAGTGCATGTGGACATCTCTTCTCGTCCATGCACAAAGGAAAACCTAGGTTAGAGTAAGTGGCATTGAATTTCTAATACGATAAATATGAATATACTATAACTGAGAGCTAAACTAATATTTGAAAGTTGTTAACTTATATTGAATCAATGTGTCTTTAATTTATTTTTTTATCTGATTTGTGGCCACCATTATACGATAAGTCCTCCTAAATTAGTATATCTACACCCTCAATTGGTACCAAAGTACCTATGAATTGGCACTACATGCCTTTGAATGACACTGAGGTGTCTCTGAATTGGCAGGACTATGCCCTAAATTGGTACTGAAGTACCTCTAAGTTGGAGTAAACACTCCTCTAAATTGGAAACACATGCCTCTAAGTCATCCCGAGACTAACTGGATGAGGACTTACAATATAATATCTTATGTGAAGGTTTTGATTTAATTATTTTAGATTTAACTTACTGAATTATGAATATGAACTTATCTTATATGAAAATTGAATACTAATAGATGAATATGTATTGAATTCTGAATCTCTACTCCAAAATTATGAGCCAAATCTAAATCTGAAGTTTGATATTTTTATTATTTGATAAATCTTAATATGAAGCATTTATTTAATAAATTTCCTGATTAAATTTTGATGTCTAATATAAGGCATCTGAGTCTAAGGCTTGAGAAAATAAACCGAATTGAATCTAATTCTGGATCTAGAATCTGCTATACTTGTTGTCTGGATTGATCCTAATTTGAAGATCTTTAATTAACAATTATATAAACTTATATCTAAGCCTAAGGGCTTGATAAAACAAACTAAATAGATCATAGAAGTATTGAGTGTCTAAAAGTAATATAAATCTCAAATATTTAAAATCTAAAAAGTGGGCAACATGACTCAATTTGGACAAAATTTGATTGTTCAAAGCATGACTAGATATGTATTACTAAAGTCTAAGAGTAACTTAATCTCTAAATTACTTTATATGAAGGTGTAGGTTGAATCATAAAAATTTTGAAACTCAACGGACATGTCCCACTTACCTGTTATAGTAAGAAGTCCAAAAATACTTTTAGGTTATGGTCAAGCATTAGCTTTCCTTAAAAAGAACATGATTCATTAATCAAAATTATATCCAGAAATCTAGAATCCAAATAGACTTTCCAGGTCTTCTAATCTGTGTTAGGATTTCTTTGTGAATCATAAACATGATAGCTTCATCAAATAAAATTGAATATGATCATGAATTCTCATAACACAGATATCATTACTAATATCATCAATTTCTTAACCACCTTAATCAACATCATGGCCTAATGTCTCTGACATTAAATTCTCATTATTGGTAATTATCTTCTCAACTCAAATAAAATAATATTTTAATGAGGCAAACATCAAACAAAATTTGAAATATTTTGCACAAATTTTATCTCATTGTTTGATGACTTGAATTACAATGATAACTCTAATGAGTAAACTCATCATAATAAATTATATTCAGAAAAATACTTAGATCAGATCTTGAATTAGTGTTATAGAATTAATAATACATCACATGAACTTATATCCTCAAATTCAGACATCACAATCTATTGCATAAACACCATCACACACACACACACACACACACACACACACACACACACACACATATATATATATATATATATATATATATATATATATATTCTTGTATTAAATATTTGTCCTATTAAACATATAAATATATTAAAAATAGTACTTTTATAATAATGTACTCTTTGATATCTTTTCTATGACACCTTATTTTCCATTTTTGGATGTCTAATCTATAAAATACATGCTTTTCAATATTACCTCTTTCTAGAAGATCTAGGCCATTCATCTTGAATGTGACATACTACATCCCAACTTTGTATTTTTTTCTTTCCTTTCCCCTAGTTCGTGGATATCCTCTAGGTTTGCCTATCTAAAACCTAGATCTGGCTAGCCCTTGTCACCTTTTTCTTTCTTTTGTGACGTCTTCCCTGGTTTGCGCGCCAGACATGCCTTTGAATGCGACCACATCATCGAGCTCTAGGTAGGGATACATTGATAAGTATACTCCTCCATGATTATCCCATGATACTTTCCTCTCAAATACGAGCCTTCAAACAAGACTAATTTTTTAGAATAAAGAAATTCTCCCATGTGGCAGTCATTGTCTACACATTGCTCCTCGACAAGGTTGTTTTCTTACTTCCTTTTTGTTGAATACATAGGATGATAACTCAAGAAAGATGTGATATCTTATGCCACATGTTTTATAATGCATCAATGCTTTCTGTTCTAGATCCTTCTACTTTCAATTCTACGTTTGGATCAGGAACATATTCATAATTGGAATCAAAACTTCCCACAGTCGCCCTTTTTATGCGAGGAAGGAGGGTGTTATCTCTTTCCTTTAAGTATTTAGATTATTAATGCAATTGATTTCAGTCAGAATGGATCAGATGTCCCCACTATTGACGACTTCCTTTTACTTGAACACACACACACTATTGAGTCATTGACCATGTTATTTAAAACTTGGACATTGTTCATTTACACTTAAGGTAATAAAAAAAAACCAATAGTTTTAACATTATCCTTCCTTTTGACGTCCATGGTACACATCATAATGGATTGACGCCAACAATTATACACATGTTATTTTCATATTTTTCTAAAGTCTATCTCTCTATCTTAAAATGTATACAAGGTCTAAAAATTAGAGCTAACATTTCTCATTATACAAATCAACATAAGTTTAAAAAAATCAAATGAACGCCATAAGTCTATGAAGTTACATATATTTATCTTCATATTCAATAAAACACCATATGGACTTCGATCTAGTGAAATATATTATCCTTGGACTCACATATATAGTAGTTTAGATCTCATTCAAGTTTCCTTTATTCATATTTTATTAATCTCACGTAAGACCATAAATCTATGGTGGCTGATGGTAGGCCAAGATGCATAACAATCGATGTATCTAATATTTATTTTTAATTAATGCATAGAACATAATTAATGAGTTTGGTTTGACCCATTATTTCTCTAAAAGAAAATATCAAGAAAATACAAGATTTTTTTCCATGTTTTCCTCCACTTCATTTTCAAAATCATAGTTACCATATTATTAGATAACAACCACTGAATAATTAGTACTATTTAAATTTGATAACAAATATAACAATCTTGTCTACTTTCAAAATTTATTTACATTATCAAAATAAACACACAAAAGTCATGCTATACTTTCCTAGAAAACCTCTTCCATTATTTTTTTCCTTCTTTAAGAGAATGCAAGTAAAACAACTTTCCAATGAATGTTACTAAAAAATATAATGGTATTTTCCTTAAGACCACTATCCCCTAATTTTTTTTATTAAAATCCAGGAATCTCACTCTTATCATGTTTTTCCATAATTTTAAACTCTACTTTATCACCATATTTAGATCTCAAAAAACATACATTTATCATCTCTCCAATTATTTGATTTATCTAGCCATTCATCACACACATTCACATCTTTCTTGAAATTATTTTCTTATCTAACGTTAACCAAAAATCATACAACTTTGACCACTACTATGTATTTATTAAGGAATACAAATAAGGTCTTAGAATTTGAAAATAAAACCATTCAATATTTTTAATCACTCATTATCCCTTTTTGTGTAAATAATCTACATATTTTTATATGAACACTATTAAAATCCAAAACTTGGTCATGATGTATTTCCCATTATTTTGATGATGTGTATATATATACTTTTGGAAAAATTAACTAACATGTGCCAATAGACAAAATATTATTTTACCCCTATTGTGATTATGGATAATTAATGGGCTCAAAATGCACCTATAGATCATCAATTCCAATTTAGCATATGTGTCATGTATTTGGTTTGGGCTTCTTAAGTATAAAATTAGATATATTAAATTACTTAGAATTTTGGATGTTACATCTTTTTAGATTATGCATATTCAGACATATGTCAGATCTACATCTGGTACCATATACCCAAGATGAAGAAGTAATCAAATTTATCTTATAATGTATATATCTAAAGTAGAGGTCTCTATCACCTCCTTCTTCTTTAGTTCCTCCAGGTAGAGAGGGCAATTCCTTTCTCCAAGGCGTTCGACAGAATGCACAAGCCCTTCATTCAAGACATTCTCATTAAAGTGGGACTACCCAGCATCTTGGTCATCCTGATTATGGACATCATCTCTAGTGGATTCACCTCGATTCTTTGGGAGGGGGAGCCTCTAACCCCTTTTAAACCATCTCTAGGAGTCCGCCAAGGCAATCCGATCAGCCCTTACATATTCGTTTTATACATGGAGAGATTGAGTCAAGCTATCACCTATGAGGTCCAATCTGCAAGATGGAAACCAGTCACACTCTCTAGAGGTGGAACCAAGCTGAGCCACATCTTCTTAATTGACGATATCATGTTAATGGTGGAAGAATCTAAATCCCAGGCAGAAATCATTGATGAAGTCCTGAAGCACTTCTCAGTCGTCTCAGGACAGGAGATATCTAAAGAGAAGTCACATTGTTCCTTATCCCATAACACCCCTAGACCCACCCGTACATTCTTCTGCAATAGAATTGGCATTGCCCGAACTGATGGCCTGGGCCTCTATCTGGGTGTATCCTTGCTACACAACTCTAACTTATATGAACTAAATATGGTTACTTTTTTGAATAAAGAATTATTCCTAAATGTAACTTGTTCGGTGTGGCTCTTTGAGCACTCATGTATTACAACACCTCTACATTGTATCAACATGAACAAGCAATTTCAGGAGTTCGTGGTGAATATTCTAAAATCAAGAGAGAAAGGAGTGATATACATATGTGATGCTAAGTGGTCTAAGAAACATATTTGAGACAATAAAGAGAAAAGTATATAGCTAAAAGTGAAACAACACTATACTTCTACTAACATAAAGTTGGCATGCCTCGGTGTTAAAGAGATTGCACTCGCTCTATGCTCCAATTAAGGGATGCTTAGACATAAACTAGAAAGGCAAAGCAAGGATATCCCACAGAGACTATAAAGCTTCCTTTTGAGCCACAAGAAATTTCATCCCATGCTAAAACATTAATCATCTCCTAATAACCACGGTTCTGGACCAATCTCTGTGTTTTTTTCATTTGATAGAGTGACCCCAGGAAGCAATATAGCTCATCTTAGATAGATACTATATTATTGAATTTCATAGATGGGTCAACAACCAAACACACTAAACATTCTTCACATTGAAAGGCCCATGAATTTGGCTTATCGCTCTCATTCAAAGGCTTCAAGCTTGTGCCCATCTTTTGCAAAGCTTATGTCTGAACTGGAACCTCTTAAATGACTTCTCATCCCTTCCCAAGAGGATTGCCAAAGTGAGATCCCTGTACATTCTACACCCTACTTTTTTCTCTAACTTTGAATATTAAATCAGGGCATTTTCATAAAATTATGGTTACTATTCAATATAAATCGATCTTAAGGTGATCATCAAGTATTTTAATAATGCATTTGTGTCAGAATGGCGTCCTTCAACTACCATGTTGAGTATTTGTTATGTCCCACTATTCTTATTTGCATTTACATCAGACATTCACCCAAGCTTTATCTTCGTGGAGTTTCCATTTGAAGAATCCAGAGTAAAATTCCAATACGTATGATATTCACGCTGATCTATGCAATGATTGCCCTAACAACACAATGGTTGTTGGCACTCATTGCCACTCTTTGTCGGTGCCTTGTTTAGGTGAAGTTCCTGAATGACAATGAACTGAAAGTTAGGCTGCTTGCTATGAATTCATCCCTCTCTATAATTTCATTTATAACTTAATGTTTATCCAGATCCATTATGATTAATGAGAGATAAATGACCAATGTACAGTCACACTACGAACAAAGTAAGGTCTTCAAACCTTTTCCTTCTATTATAATTATTGGTGTTCAGTCAGTCCAGTCATAGTTGTCCATGCATAAATAAACGTTGTGGCATTGCTATTTCTATTCAACATGTTTATTCTTGAAATTATATTAAATGGTTATGTAATTTGAGTTAACTCCTAGTGTGGAACTAACTTTCATAACTAGATAAAAGCTACTGAACATATTTCTAATGTAAAACTCATTGCTCATTCATCTGACCATGGATAAGTGGTACCATTTATTAATTGCTAGTTCACTTTTGTGCCCTCTCTAGCTATTATCTTCAGCATTGTAGCTCCTCACTGACTTTGTTTTTCTAGTGCCACTACGAGAATGGATACCTAAGACCCACCTATCATTGACACAGAAGATTTCTTAGCATTATATCATAGTCCGGAAGTGGATAAGCCACTATAGTAGTTTGCTCATGTCAATAAATGCAACTTGTCCATCTACTGAAGATGATACTAACCAGGGACATTCAAATGCAACTAAATTGACATAAATGCAGCTTGTCCATCAACGTTATTGGCTATATTCTATTTTATATACCATTTATTTTTGAACTGAACTTGATTCCCCTGCAATGGATATGTCACTCCGGTCCATTTTCTCTTCTATAGTATCTCTGTTTATTGCTTCAAAGTTTAGCACATGGCTTATCATTCTTGCTTAAATAGCTAACTGCAATTGAACAAATTTTCTTCTCCACAGACATTGAGACAGGGAGGAAAGATAGAGGCATTTCTCTCATTCAAGGAGTGGATCCCATAGATCAAAATTTTCAGTTATGTTGAAGATTAAATAGGTCAGTGAAAGTTTTAGGAGAGTGTATATCTGAGTACATTATACAATCTAGAATACCAGTAGGTTAGCTTTTTTGTTTTGATAGGTTTTTCTATGCTTTTGGTACTTGAAAACTTTGACTTATACATAACTGTGCAAGCCTATGAATAGTATATTAAAGGGAAGGGGTAGGTATTTTATTCAGAAAATATTTGTTTTGTACCTACAACTATAGCAAATGTGGTCAGAATTTTCATGATTTCTAATAGATGGATGAATGACAATGTTGGTGTTGGTGTCTATTCACCATTACGCTCACAACCATGCTAATGTTAACTGTTAACTCCATGATCATCATCAGTGACATGTGGACTGTTAAGTCAGTAAGGGTTCTTGGGATTGAACCCAAACTGATATGTTGATTAGCAATGATGGCTTGCTATTGATTCTAAGCAATGTTCACATGATTAGCGATACCATAGATACTCCTTTATGAATGATGGAAAGATTACAATGTTGGTTGGTGATGGATAGATATAGGGTGACAAATAGTGGCGAAGAGCGACATTAGGTCCAGGTGAGGCACATGCCTCACCATGTTTCCGTAGAAAAGAACATGCACCAGTCTACCACTACAACATCACCTCACCCAATCCTAAGTGTGTGAGATACATTTCCAGTTAAGATCTGTAGAAACACCATGATCGAAGAAAGTCTTGAGTAGATAATTAGGGTGTTTGGGCTATTTTTGACTCTTCATCTATCTAAGTCTCAATGTGGCTTGCTTAGCAGGCTGCCTATAGTTTGTTTTGTTAAATGAAATCAAAAGAGTAGGTTAGAAAAGAATTGCTTCTTTACTAAGTATAACATGAACTTCCTTACCTTATTCACGAAAATAAAAAAATGTGTATATTGTAGAATGCATATTAATAGATGCACATAATTGTGTTGAACAATTCAGTTTTATGCTCATGCAAAGTTTCCATATATTTCTTCTATGTTTCAGAAGTTAACTTTTTATCTAATTGCAAAACACTTGACAGTCTATATGTAAGACTTTTTTCCAACTCTAGATACTCACCTTAATAGGCCATTTATCCTGCTCAAACTAGTTATTTGGGGCAGTAATGCATCCATTAAAATGAGCAAAATTGATGGTGCCTCACTAAAGCAGTGATAAATTTGCAACAGCATAGTGCTGCATGCGCAAAGAAGTCAAGTGAATTTCAGTAGACCTCTTTGCTATCATAAAATCCATGCAACTTGAAAGAAAATCAATGTGGCATATGTTGTGAGATTTTCTCCATGTTATCAAACATTTTGCTAACTTGAGAACTTGATATGCTGCAACTTTAAAGAATTTGACTTCTAAATTGATGACATGTGATTTTTTGCTATTTTTAAGCTTTCTCTATGTGATTGTCTAGTTCCTTGCATCTGGTTCTTTTTATTCATAGTTATACAACTTAACATTTATATCGGTTACTTCAGATGCAACTGCTACTCTTGTGATTACATGTGCTTTATGCATATGTGGCTTGTCTTAGGAAGAACATCTGTAGTAGAGGGAGAACCATCTGCTGTAATCAATATTTATGTGATAGTTACATAATGAATTTGTATGCATCCCCATCGCAAGAATTTAGTCAAAGAATTCTGGTTTAGTAAACTGCTCTTTCAACTAATTTTTTGTTTAATCTATGTAGGTATAAAAATGTTCTTAATATTTGTTCTAAAATAAGACTGTCATCTTGTGCATGAATCCTCTCTCAATTCTTCTATTATAAGGTAGGGGAACTAACAAAGGTGTCCTTTTGGAAAGTATCCAGTTTGACAACATAGTAGATTATATTTTTGTTCTTCTTATTCGAGCCTAGATGGGGCACACCGAGGCACTAAACCAAGGCCTAGGATAGCCTTGCTTCCTTGACAACCTTGATTTCATGTTTGCAAATGATTATTTTGCCTCTAGAAAAGGGAATAAATCTTTGTGCCTTATTTTGCCTGATGCTTATGTTTCATTTTGATGCTATGAGGTTTTGGCTAAGATTTGGTAGAACAGTTATATTACTATCTTATCATAGACGAACATAATTAAATTCTTTTCCATGAACTTCTAGATATGAACTAGGCCTCTGCATGGACTTGGGCGGTCATCCACCTCGTCGCATGATGAGATAAAAATGGTAATAAATTGTTGGGATTTTTTTACATAATACACCATTGTATATTGAAAAAATGTATGACTTGATTATCAAATGGCGTAGATATATGCAATATTTGGTCATTGATCTATATATTCTTTTCTTCTCTAGGTTCCTATAAGTATGATGCAAATTTAGAATTCAGATATTGTTTGAGATGTCAGATAACTTCTTTACCACTTTGCTCCTATGTATAATTGACAGAGATGGTGATCGTGGACCAGACCAAGTCCTAAAATGGTAAAAAATCTACACTAATCATCTCTTCATCTACCTTTCTTTATGTGATTAACTATTGTAGGTTCAGATTCTATCCATGCTTAAAGATTGTACTACTTTGAGGGAAGAGAAGGAATGATGGAGATTGCGAGTAAGGTGTAGCTTAAAAATGAATGAAATAATTATTCTATTCAATGACTGCAATTTTGATACATATATGATGCAGGATAAAAAAAAGCTTGAACGTCAACTTATTGCTAAACAAGAATCCCACTTTGGGTCTAGATCAAGTCCAACAAAACAAAGTACAAAGAAGATTCCTAGAACATGTATGGATGGTCCAAGTTGTAATAGAAAGATGTCACTATGAGGGGCGATGCTACAATCTTCAAATCAAGACTTCTTTCATTCAACAAAATCGACCCACTCATCAAGGAAATCGGATGAAGGTCCAACGTGTCACAAGGTCACAACTTTATGCAACACAAGAACTCATGCTATCGCCAACTCTTTGAACAAAAGGAGAAGACAAGAACGATTCTAAAATTGGTTCAGAAAGATACATACTCTTTTTCCAAGATGTGTGTAGACCTCCCCGAATTTATTAATATATGTATATCCTTTTCTTTGTACACATTATGTAATAGGGGCAAGGTATACGTCCTCCCCATGTACATTTGACGTTTTAGTATAAATGAAATTAAGTTTGTTGGCATAAAGATCATAACTTGGTCTAACTACTACAAGTTTGTTACTAAAAGAGCTTCTGGACTAATTACACAATACATGAATAATCAAACTATACATATATGTATATGTGGCACTACATATGTAACTAGTGCATAATCCAACTACATATATGTGTGTGCAGTATATGTTGCCTTTCCCTACACATTAACTACATATAATTTGTATTAACATCATGTTTTTGCTACATACTGACTATATATACAATTGTAGGCATACATTTAGCTATAATTATACCAATATTTAAATATGTAAGGACAATATCTAGCTACGCTTCTGGATACATATGAATTTGTAGTGAATGGATTATCTAACTACATATTTGAAAAATATAGTTAAAGGCTTTAGCTATACGAGCATATACTACAATTTGTATGTGTAAAGAAATATGTAGTCAAAGCCTTTCGCTACAAAATATGGGGTTTTCGTTACAATATTTTTTTATAGTTAAAGACCTTTTTTTAGTAGTGTAAGGTGTGTAGGATGTGATGGAGTGGACTTCTAAAATCCTAAAAGGTCCAATGACATAAGTGAAATCATGTGGTTGAATTATATTGAGAGTTCCAAGCGTTTGACAAAGTAGGTGTGTTGATGTGAGGTTGACATCATGATTATGATATATCTTTTGAATGCCTTTTTGAGGAAATTAATTAAATAGTCTAATAGCTGAGTTTCATCACCAAATTGGAGTAGAATATACCTTGAGAGGTAGGGAATCTATGATTAAAATCTAGTGGCATTTGGATTTCCCTAGAGGAAGTTATATAGGTTTGAAGTTTGTGAATGATATGCATTATTGGTGATTATTAGATCTAAGTTTAATAGTTTGGGCCAAAGTTGTCCATTATGTTGGTTGGGCCACACCCTATGATCCTTGTTTAGCCTACGTGGCCCATTCCTTGTCCTGGATTTCCAATCTCGCAGCTGCAGTCTTTGCAAAGGATGAGCCACAAATAGGCTTGAGTAAAGGAGTGACATGGACCCCAAGATGAGAGATCAACACCTCTAATAGTCATCTCCTAGCTTGCGGTTACAAGAAGGAAGTGGCTCCAGTCATGCGATACATCTCCCACAATCCCACGCCATGGTTGAAGGGGGGTATGAGAGAGGTTGACCAAACAGTTATGCTCGTCTCATCGAAAGGAGGCCCTCGACCCATTATTTGTGGTCAGTGAGGAAGCGAAGAGGGAGAACAGACCTCCAGTCACTTTCCCATCTCCTTTGTGGTGAGCAGCTCAGGCTTTGAGGAGGAAGTAGAGGTAGAAGAGGGATGAGTTCGTGGGGGCTTTGTGAAGCTTTCCGAAGCTTCATACTAGTGCGAGGATGAGCAAAGGCCAGACACCTCTCCTGCACCTCCGTAGCAGCCGCAAGCGGCAGTGAACTTGTGGGGATGGAGATGTGGAGATGCCAGGGAGTAACAGAGGAGCCGCAGAGGTCGTATAGGAGGCTGTGAAGCTGATGGAGCCTTCAGATCGACTCAAGGAGGAGCAGAGGCGATTTCCCCTTTGCTCTGCCACAGCCAAAGGTGGCGGTGGTGCTCCCACCTAGTAGGAGAACCAGAGGTCGTAGGGCGCTTATGAGTATCCGTGGAGGGAGGTTTCTCGATGCTGATAATGATGGCAACATGAAGAGCCAATGAGGAGCACTCGAGCTTGATCCCTTGCTCACCGGAGCTCTCCCCTTGCGGCAGCGCCCTGTTTCATAGAGGAAACAGGGGACTGTGTGGCTCACGAGAACGGGAAAAAAGGAGCTGAGCCGACTGGGCAAATGGACCCTCAGGTCTATGGATCCTGCCCTAGACCCAGACCGGGCCCCAACTAAGAGAGGAAAGGATCTGTGCCCCCACTTTGCCACGTGTCGACGCCGGGTTGGCCCAAAAGGTAAATAAATACCTAGTTTTTCCCAAATCCTGTATAATCCATAAAAAATAGCTCTGATGTTTGAAAAATACAAACAAGGTACCGTTTTTCTCAAACAAATTCATAGAATAACCTGAAACCATAATATCAGGCTTTTTATGCACTTATAACATTGATATCATGTAGGATGTGAAATTCTCATTTGATGGGTAATAAATATCAAACAATGTTCTAAAATTATAGAAAAATGTCATTAAGTCCATAATCATGTTTATAATCCAATTGAAGTCGTAAATAATGATGTTGATGTATGAAATCATGTAATTTACCTAATGTTGCTAATTAGGGCTTATAACCCTAATTAATATACAATAAATACATACATGTTCAATAAATGATGGAATTTATGAAATACCCTCATACCTGTAATTGGAAGCTAATATGTAAATATGATATCAGTTTTATACATGAAATCCATGTTATATGAAGATCACCCTTAATACATGTGATGTAACCCTAATATGGGTAATGAAAGTGACGTAATGTTAAATATGTTCACCTAATAATGTGACACATGAGTATATCCAGTTGATGAACTATAATCTAGAATATGACATCAGTAAGATAAATATAAGGCAAGAATACAAGTAATCATGAGAATACCATAATGAGATAAGCAAACCCTAATAGGAACACGAATAGAGTTAAGATGAGATGAAAGAAGATGAGAACCTGATGGTGATACATGATCTTGTCTTAATCAGGGTTGAACAGGATATAGATGACATGGATATATGTGGTTTTAGTATGTCTCTTGGTCTAAGGTACACTATTACCTCTTACTTGGCTTATTATACATTATGCTTGTGTTATATGGTAGTAAAGACTTGGCATATGGTATTGATTGAAATGATTGCCTTGTATGGTATGTTGCTTGAATTTCCATATGTATTGCTATGAACACATCAAACATAATATATTTGTTCCATTATATGAAAGCACCAACTCTATGGCAGTGTGCTTGGAAGTGACTGGCCTCTTTGGTAGTGGTCACATTGTACATATGGAAGCACCAACTCTTTGGTAGTGTGCTTGGACCCAACTCTTTGGTAGTGGTCACATTGTACATATGATTCAACTCTCTGGTAGTGATCATAAAGGCCTTAATGCATTCAACTCTCATGTAGTAAATGCATGGAAGATATAATGGAAAATGTGCTTAAAATATGTGTTCTCTTTTGTTGATGAATATCTTTGTGCAAGTACATCTAGGCACAACAAGGGAGGTGATCGGGAGGTGATCGGGTGGCGATCGGGATAGACCGCGAGGGTGCGCGTGCCTTCGGTGGTGCCGCCGCCCACACACCCCGGCTTAGCATCCCGCCTACCGGGGGCCACACCCTTTTTCTTTGCTGAGTAGCCCTAGAGAGGAAGATGTTGCCTTTGCCGCTGCTACGTAGGGTGACGCAACAAAGTTTGAGGGGTGCGACCGCGCAAAAGGCTGTTGTGGAGAGGAGGAACTACCTGTTGGTGACTGCCGTCCCTACGGAGGAAGTGCTGCCGGACGTGAGGATGGTGCTGGGCAATCTTGAAGACGAAGGAAATATCAACACGTCGACACCTAGGGTTGCATCTGAGGAAGGTCAGGTTCATGGAAGACCAAACGATACACCTAGGGCTTCTACTGAGGAACCTAGGGTTTCGACTGAGGAAGCACAGGACGGAGGGGGAGGCGCTATATCTGAACCTATACGGGGGGAGAATCTCGTGCCAGACAAAGAGGGTAGCACGACGCAGTAGCAGTCTGTGCCATCGGTGCCGTCGCAGGGGCGCCGTCACAGGGCACTTCACCGACGCCGTCGGGGTCGGGGGAACAGAACGGTGTGAGGCCGACACAGCAGACACGAAAGATGCCGCTCTATGGAGTCCCACACGACTCTTGATTTCGATGCTTGGGAAGAGGACACTGGCTAGCGCATTGTAAAGGAAACAAGGTGTGTTATGTGTGCAGAAGACCGGGTCACGTTGCAGCAAGATGCATGCATAAGCATACGCAGCACGTCCAGCAGGTTCGACCGCCTAACCTGTAATCGTCGGTGGCTTTCCCTCCACTGCCATCAAGTATTCCGGCTAGGGGTGCTCTGCAACACGTACCCAAGAGACTTTCGGTGGACATTGGACCAGCAGATGATAGAAGAAAGCAGAAGATGGACGCATTGCAGAGAGCTGTTGAGATATCGTGGGTGAGCAACTCATCTTGGGTGGAGGTTCTTCCTATTCTGAGAAGGGCATGGCCTAGCGCAGCTGACCTATACCGGTTCGAGACAAGAAAAGCAATTGCTTTTTTCTCCTGTAGGGAAGAAGCAAAGGAGATGATCGAGAAGGGATTACCGACAGATAGCAGATGCAGGCTTACGATCAGACACATGGTTTATGGGGAACAACACCAGCGCATAGAAGCTTTCTGGTTCTGGATGTCGGGATTACCTATAATTTGTAGGGATGATGAATCAATTAACAGGCTTATTCGACCCTTTGGGAATCTTGTTCATAATTCTGACTGGCAGAGAGAAGATGACGACGTTTTGGGCATCCTCATTCTAGTTGAAGCTTTCAGTGAAGATATCCCACAATTCATTTCGGTTACTTATGGTGATAGAAGAACGGTGGTGCAACTCAATATGCTAGCTAGAGGAACGATTGGCAGTAACTCTTTCACTATGACAGAGGTGGGGGTGGATTATGGGGTTCCAAAGGAAGTGATGGTCGTGAATGAGAAGGCACCGGCATCATAGGCCTTAGTGGTGGCTCCGGTGAGGGAGACGCACAGGTCTCGAGATGATTCACCATCCAGGAAACAACATGCGAGATATGATAGATCACCAAGAAGAATGATTATAGATGGGGAAGGATATAGGAGACATCTCCCGCAGATGAGATTGGATGATTTCTTTGTGGGTAATTCTGACCGTTACAGAACACGCAGCAGACATAGCAGATCAAGGAGGAGGTTGGTATCTAGAAGACCCGAGCATCGCCCTTTCAGGTACAGGTCTGGGGATATGAGAGAGCAATCTAGAAGGAATTTTTTCCAGGATGACAGCGAATTCTTTGAGGATGTCTATGACGAAGATGAATGGAGATATAGCAGCTAGGCGAAGCTCCGTCAAGGTGGTTTGCTTTTGAGATAGCGGTACTCTTGTTTTTAATGAACTGTAAGTCCTTATTTTGGAATATTAGAGGGGCTGCCAATAACCCTACGCGAAGAGTTTTGGGAAGGATTTGTAGAAGATTCAAACCTGGGATTGTATGACTTTTTTAGCCTTTCCTTCATGCTGAGGTTGCTGAGGAGCTGTTGGATATTGTCCGTTTGGACTGGGCCGCTGACAATTCTGATGAGGGGGGCAAGGTCTGGTTCTATGTGGAGGGGAATATGAACCTGGTTGTCGTTAGGAGCCACAAACAACATATCACTGTGAAGATTGACAATGGAGATGACACTTGTTGTTTCGTTACTGTTGTTTATGCGAGTTGTGAAGGGGCTGATCGGAGAGTGCTTTGGGATGAGATTCTTGTTATGTCAGGAATTATTGGTGATAGAAGTTGGTTGATCGCCGGTGATTTCA
This sequence comes from Alisma plantago-aquatica, assembly GCA_963693085.1. NCBI lineage: Eukaryota > Viridiplantae > Streptophyta > Magnoliopsida > Alismatales > Alismataceae > Alisma > Alisma plantago-aquatica. The sequence continues at coordinate 815,608,205 of OY856410.1, forward strand.
ATGTCATTAGAGAGCCACAGGAGAAGAGAGGAGGTGATCCCCCCAGATTTCAAGATGTTTTTGACTTCAATTCCTTGATTGCTGATGCTCGTTTTAAAGAGATACCTTTTGAGGGCAGCAGGTTTACGTGGGTAAACAAGCAGATTTTGACTCCTACTATTTGGGAACGCCTGGATAGAGCTTTTATCAATGAAGCCTGGCTAGTGAGTAGATCGGCAATCAGATCTATACACCTCACGAGGTCGAGGGTTTCTGATCATTGTCCGATTATTATGATTCCAGGTGATAGTTTTGTGGATGGTCCAAGGAAAAGCTTCTTCTCCTTCCAGTCTAGATGGTTACTTAATGAGGATTGTTTGAGAATCATTGAGCAGGTTTGGAGCGAGCCGGTGGTGGGACATCCGTCCTATGTGTTCTATTGCGAGCTGAAAAAGGTTTGAGTTGCTCTAAGATCTTGGAGTAGAGAGGTGTTTGGGGACACAAGTCAGAAGATTAAAGACTTGGAGGACGTCGTGTTTACTACCCAGAAGGCTTTTGACGAGAACCCCACCATGATGAATGAAGCAAATCTGCGTACCGCCGAGATGGAGCTTCAACAGCTGCTTGATTTGGAGGAAGCTACGTGGAAAGAGAAGGCTAGAATTGATTGGCTACATGAGGGGGAGAGGAACACACCCTTTTATCATGCGGTGGTGAAATCCAGGCGGAGACATAGAAGAATCAGCTCTCTTGTTCTTTCTGATGGATCGGTGGTGTTGGACCCCGAGTTGATGGCGCAGGAGGCGGCATTGCATATGGAGAAGATGTTTAGGGAGGAGGTGCATACTGATGACTCAGAGCTTGATAAGCTGCTGGAGCATATTCCGGAGGTTTGTTCCATTGATGATAATTGCGGTCTTTCTGCTGTCCCACAGGAAGAGGAAGTTACTAAGACGATCCAGGAGATGGACCACTCGTCGGCCCCGGGTCCGGATGGTTGCACCCTTCATTTATATAGAGCGGCTTGGCCTACTATCAGCACTGATTTTCTCAATATGGCGAGTGCGTTTTTTAGAGGACAAACGTGTCATAGAGCTCTTTTCTGCTGCCGCATCCTTTTAATTCCGAAGAAGGAAAACCCAAAGAACCTCTCATCTGATTTTAGACCAATTTCGATTGATAACTTGGCTCTATGTATTCTGGCTAGAATTTTGAATAACAGGTTGACGCCCTTGATGCCAGCTTTCATTTCTAGATCTCAAGGAGCTTTCCTGAAAGGCAATGACATTACGCACCATATCCATCTTGCGAAGGAGATCATGCATGATATTAACCAAGGACAACAGGCCCCCAACGTGATGATCAAGATTGACATGTCGAAAGCTTATGACAGAGTGGAGTGGAAGGTGTTGCTGAGGATTCTAAAGACATTTGGTTTCATTCAGGAGGTGATCGATCTTTGTCTGAGCTTTTTTGTGCATTCCTGGGCTACAGTCACTGTTGGAGAACACACGGCGGGTTTTTTTCCTTTTTCTAGAGGCCTCAAACAAGGAAATGCCTTATCACCATTCTTGTTCATCATCTTTGAAGAAATCATTTGTAGGCGTTTCTACCATTTGGCGGATGAGAGTGCTATTTCTAGGTTCAAAATGAGAGGGAATGTGATGGCACCGCTTATGCTCCTGTATGCGGATGATATGGTTGTTCTATTTGAGGCTGATCTAGCATCCCTGCAAGCGGTCTTAGGCACCCTTCATTCTTATGAGGAAGCTACCGGTCAAAGAGTTAACCGCAACAAATCTGTGTGTATAGTAGGTGGGTCTGACTTAGACAAGGCCTCTGAGATTGCTGCGATTTTTGGAGTTGATAATGCATCTGATTCTTTTCTTTATTCTGGGTGTTCCAATATCCAAAGGAAGATATAAATTGCTGATTACGAGTTCCTCCTCAAGAAGATAAATTCCAAAGTGGCTGGATGGAAGGCTAAGCTTCTTTCGTTTGCAGGGAGGCGGCTTCTGATTGCGCATGTGCTTTCCTCTATCACAGTTCATGTGGCGGCGGCGATTGGGTTACCTACTGGTATTGTTCATAGAATTGAGAAGAAACTATCAGATTTTTTATGGGCTGGCAGAGATGATCGACATAGGAAGGCGTGGCTTGGATGGCATCGGGTGGCCACACCGTTGGACAAAGGTGGTTTGGGGATGCAACAACTGCAGGTTATTAATGAGGCATTTTTATCCAAAGCGTGCTGGGAAGTCCTCACCAAGGACTCTCTTTGGGTGAGGTTCGTTAGGGAGAAATACTCAAACCATGCTACTGGGAGATCAGAATCTTATCCTGGACACTTGAAGCTGAGTTGCACTCTGTCCCCATTCTGGAAGAAGCTTTGGGACACCTTCCCAAAGATTTATCGGCGATGCAAATGGGCTATAGGCCAGGGTGATATTCTCTTTTGGGATGATTGGTGGTGTGAGGAAAGGATGGCTGATCATGCGAGGTTTGTGAGTGACAGAAGACACCCGTTCCTCGTGAAGGATTTCTGGGACTCCGGTTATGGTTGGGATTGGAACACGCTTAGCCAAGTGGTAAATGCCAGGGGCCTGGACATGATTAAGAAAGCTGATGTATGGATTTTTGATTTGGACGACAAGAGGATTTGGGATGCTGAAGAATGTGGCATGTTCACCATTAGATCGGTCAAGAAGATGATGATGAATGTGCAACAAGAAGGTCCTAATAACTTGGGTAAGATCTGGAAGCTTGATTCCCCCAGAGCTTGTGCTATTGTATGGAAGATGGCTAGAGGGGCCATCTCTACCGATGATGTGGTTCGTAGGAGGTGCTGCATTCAGTTTGCCTCTCGGTGTGACTGCTGTGATGAACCGAATGAGGAAGACGTACATCAATTGTTTTTCCTTGGAAAAACGGCGCAGTTCTTCTGGAAGAAGTTCAGAGATATTACTGATAAGGTGACTCCTCATGACGTCCAATCTCTCATTGACGTGTGTAGGAGGCCTGGCGGATGATATTTCCTCATGGATAGTTGGTTATATTACTCTTAATATCCCTTTATGCATTTGGAGAGTGAGGTGCTCGAATCGTTTTGATGGGGTTAGTAGACTGGTGGAGCACGAGTGGGGCAACTTGATTAGCGGCATCAACATGATGATTAAGAAGAAGGTGTTCCCGGTTACAAATGACCCTAGCCTTTTCTCCAGGATGCACGACGCTAGAATTCTGGAACCAAGATTGAAGATGAACAAGGTGCGTCTTGTTAGATGGACAACCCCAGACCTATTTAATATGAAGCTCAACGTGACTATAGGGAGGGATTTGGATGAGCATGGAGCTAAGCACAGATGGGAGGAGGGCTTTATTCGCAATCACAATGCTGACACTTGCTTGATTTTCCGTGTTTGGCTCAAGAATGATGATTTCAAGTTGGCATATATACAGGCCTGCATCATCGGTTTGAAATTGGCGGGTGATCAGATGATTCATATTTCTTCTATTGAGGTGGATGATAGAGTTGTCTATAACATCCTTTGGAAGGATGCTCCGGTGCCTTGGAGATCGAGAACCTACGTTAAGGAGCTTAGAGATGAGCTACAGATGGCTAGTATCAGTGGTAGCTGTGTGCACAAGATGGTTAATGCCATTCCGAGGGAGTTAGGAAGGATGGGAAGAAGATCTTCTAGCATCTTTGTGGCTACAGACTCTGGTAGATTCCCTAACAAGATTCGCGGGATGATCAGTTTAGAGAAGAGAAAGACCCCCTACGTCATTGTCGAGCACACTCTGGTGGATGATTGATCCTCTGATGTCTTTGTTCTGTGGTGTTCTTTTTTATTTTCCTTTTCTTGTGGGGCTTTGGGGAAGATACCTGAGGTTTTAGATCGGGAGATGTAATTTTTTGATGATTTAGCCCACAAGAGGGGTGTGGGATGAATAAGAGCGACCCCTGGCTTAACCAAAAAAAAAAGTATACGCTTTTCTGATATTTCTTTATAACTGCCAAGTATTAGTTTTACCTTATTGCCAAGATATGATGAGAGGTATATAAAAGACATGTAGGCGTACTCAGTACAATATTCTGGAATAATGTGCTGACGTGTACCGCATGTAATCTTTTGTTTAGGTTGTGGTCTTGTGCTCTTGAAGATCTAAGATAGTGAGAGTTGTGTAGCGAGCTGATGTACAGGTGGACTTGTTGTCTTAAGATCCTGTAGTTTAGTGGTAGTACATGTATATGTAGGAGTTTGTTGTTCAATATGTAATATCAAATGTTGTAATTATATGTTGAATGGTGAACATGTGTGTATGGTTTTATTATTGTTCATGTGCATGTGCTACTGATTGTTTCCTTCTGACTCCCTTGATTTTCTCTTTCTTAGCCTAGTGTGTGGTGATTAAATTGGGATTCTCGCTGAGGTGAGGGTTTCAATTTTTACGTCACACATCAGATTAAGTTTTAGAAAATTCGGGGACGTCACACTGCCTTTCCCTACACATTAACTACATATAATTTGTATTAACTTCATGTTTTTGCTACATACTGACTATATATACAATTGTAGGCATACATTTAGCTATAATTATACATATATTTAAATATGCAAGGACAATATCTAGCTATGCTTCTGGATACATATGAATTTGTAGTGAATGGATTATCTAACTACGTATTTGAAAAATATAGTTAAAGGCTTTAGCTATACGAGCATATACTACAATTTGTATGTGTAAATAAATATGTAGTCAAAGCCTTTCGCTACAAAATATGGGGTTTTCACTACAATTTTTTTATAGTTAAAGACCTTTTTTTATTAGTGCTATCATTGTTTTGCTCTCTGTCTTAAAGTTGTATATCTGAAGTTACAACTCTAGAATGATCTATAATCTATAAAAACAGATGGGGTTTGATAAATGATGCTATGGTTTTTTCCCTTCTACGTGTTCATTATAGACTGAGGTTTGTTTCTTACTTATTATCTTTCATGTTGGTTGTTTGTGAAGCATGTGTCTATACCAAAGTCTCTTCTTTGTTTGGCTAGTGATTAAGATCTTGGAGGCTAATATGGTTCTGTTGTGTGAGTTTGGTTCCTACAGTTGTATTCAACGTGTGGGAAGAATATCACTAGCGCGCATCTCATCAAGAAAGCATTGGATTGCTGCAGATTATGATTCAAGTGTCCTTACAAAAATGTCAAACCCATGTTTGAAGGCTATGAAGGCTATGTTGATGTTTCTCAGTCGATGCCAATTGCATTCTTGACTACTGCTATTGCAAATGCTCATGCTAAAAAAAATAGAACAATGCTAGCTTAGAGGTTATGTTCCCTAGCAGATCATAATGAACATGATATGTCTGCAAAGGTGATTGGTATGCAACTGCAATCGCCAACTCATCGAACAAAAGGAGAAGACAATAAAGACACTGGTTGAATAAGATACATACTCGTTTGTCAAGATGCATGTAGACCTCAATGAATCATTAATATATGTATATCCTTTTCTTGTACACATTGTGTAATAGGGGCAAGGTATACGTCCCCATGTACATTTGACGTTTTAGTATAAATAAAAATAAGATTGTTGGCATAATGAGCATAACTTGGTCTAACTACTATTATTTTATTACTATAAGAAATTCTATACTGGTAGATTACAAAATATATGAATAATCTAACCATCCATATATGTATGTGTAATAAAAGTCATTACAAATGTAGCTAGATGCATAATCCAACTACATACATATATATATATATATATATATTTATATATATAGTGACTCCTGCCTTTCCCTACACATTAACTACACATAAAATGTATTAACTTCATCTTTTTGCTACATACTGACTATATATGCAATTGTAGTCATACATTTAGCTATAATTATACTTATATTTAAATATGTAAGGACAATATCTAGCTACGCTTCCGGAAATATATAAAATTTTAGCGAATGGATTATCTAACTACATATTTGAAATATATAGTTAAAGACTTTAGCTATACGAGCATATACTATAATTTGTGTGTGTAAAGAAATATGTAGTTAAAGCCTTTAGCTACAAAATATGAGGTTTTTGCTATAATTTTTTTTTGTAGTTAAAGACTATTTTTTTAGTAGTGCTTGTTTGATCTCATTGGGGGAGAAAGGTGCGATGAGGTTTTCAAGATTCATATGATGTGGGGGAAAGATGTTTCCCCAAGTGAAAAGCTTGTCCTTATGCGGCTGATGGCCAGTGTTGAAAATGCTATAGAAGTGTGATACAATGTGTGCCGTAATGGTGGATGGATTGGTGGTACATACTCCGTTGATGGTGAAGGAGTGCATGTGATTTTTCTTCCTTTGTTGATTGCAACACTGATGAAAGAACTTTGAGTTCTTATCCCCTAGACTGAGCCATTGAATTTTTGCCCTCTGGGCCCAAATGTGTTCCCATTGATCAGAAAGAGTGTCAAGTTCAGCTCTCAGAGAGAGGACATGTGTGGGGTCAGCCTGTGGATCAAAGTCGAGTATTAGGAGCTCAGATTCCTTATTTGCAATGGATGCTCTGATGTTGCCAAATTTGGTTTTTACCCATGAGAATGCCTCCTTTCTCATGTTTTTGAATGAGGTGGAGAGGTGCAGGATTGGGTTGGAGATATTAGGGAGGTTGGACCATCGTGAGGAGAACCAGGGGAAGAAGTTTGGGTGTTGTAGCCAGTAGTTTTCTATGTGTTTATGCTTGTGGCTGGTGGGGGGACATGTATTTAGGATCACAGAGAAGTGGTCAGAGATGGAACGATGTGCTATATGGGTGATAATGTTTTGGTATAGGTCATGCCATGATCCGTTGCAGAGGAATCTGTCTAGTTTGGCCCAATGGTGGTCACGTTTCCATGTGAAGTGGTATGTGGATAGGTCTATAAGGTTGTGGTGTTCAATGAAGTCTATGAAATGACGGTCAGCTGGTGTGAAGAGTTGTCCTTCATTAAGGGTGTTCAATCTCTCCATCGGGGAGGTGGTGAGGTTGAAATCACCCCCAAGAACCCATGGGGTGTTGGCGTGGTCGGTGGCTAGTTGCTTGAGAAGGTCTGTAACATCCCAGGATTTGAGGCCTCGGATAACATGATCTTAAAAGGAATGATTGGACTACCCATATCACCAAGTTGTACCTCCTTTTCCGGGAGCCCATCACTAAGAAATCCATAGTTAAGCGTGCTCAACTTGGAGTAGTACTGGGATGGGTGACCTGTCGGGAAGTTGATCCTGGCATGCGCGTGAGTGAGGACAAAGTGCGCAGTTAAGGCTAGTGGTGGTTTGTGGGGCCAGTCATCATTCTTGAAACTCTACTAGAGACTTGGGCAGTGGACCCGGGCGTTATAGATGGTATCAGAGCCATAACCCCTCCAGTAGGTGGGCCCACATGGGCATGTGACATGCTAGTATTGAGTCGTACGGTCCAAGCATGTAGGAAAGGGTTGTCCATGGTTGACGTAGCCACCATTGCGCTGTTATTCCGTGATCGGGAGCTGGGTGTCCATGGGCCATTGTGGGTCTGCACTAAAATGGGGAAGAGATTTTGAGGCCTTATAGTTGAGCCTTAACGAGGACGTCAAGAGCCTAAGTGGGGGAGATTGTAACATCCCAGGATTTGAGGCCTCGGATAACATGATCTTAAAAGGAATGATTGGACTACCCATATCAATAAGGTGTACCTCCTTTTTCGAGAGCCCATCACTAAGAACTCCATAGTTAAGCGTGCTCAGCTTCGAGTAGTATTGGGATGGGTGACCTATCGAGAAGTTGATCCTGGCATGCGCGTGAGTGAGGACAAAGTGTGCAGTTAAGGCTAGTGGTGGTTTGTGGGGCCAGTCATCATTCCTAAAACTCTACTAGAGACTTGGGCAGTGGACCCAGGTGTTATAGATAGGAATTATAATATCAAATTAGACTATATGATACCAAAATATAATAATTGATATTTAACTTAGGGACTTCATGGAAATATTTTATCAAATGAGGACAATAGATACATTTTGACAAAAGGACTTGAATTGGATACTAAGATTTATCAAAGACCATGATATTGAATTAAAATAACTGATTGGGGTTTGAAATGAAAGACAACATTGCAAATAAGTTCAAGTTTGGGTAAAATAGCTCAACTTATATTTAGTAGCCAAAATTGGGTATGTTACAATGTCCTTGTATTCAGTTTTGGGGGGTGATGGGGGTCTGTATGTGGCTATGAGCGACCATGCAACATTATCGAAAATATTGCTGATGTCGATCGTTATGTGGTGAGGGTGTATGGTACTTTGACGAATGGAGAATAAATGGTTGTTTATACCGACCGCGATACCTCCTTTGAAGCCCGTAGGAGGGGCCTGGAGCCAGATGTTGATATGACGACCCCCTATAGTGTGTAGCATGAAATCAGTGAGTGTGGTCTTTGTCTCGATCAGGATAACAATTTGTATATTGTTTGTGATGATGAAGTTCCTAATTTTATGCCTGTGCTTGGCACATGCAGTGCCATTTACATTCCAGGTAGCAAGAAACATAAGAAACAATTAGGAGGGGGGACATCTAGTGTAGCCTGGCGGCCAGATTTGCTTGTCCTCAAGGTGGGCCCTGGAAATATTTTCAGGCTTTCTATAGTTCCACCCCATGAAGCTCTCGATGTTGCTGAGTGTATGATGTGCATTTCAGTCAGATTCAAAAACTTAGTTATCTGTAGTTAAGAAATAAAACTTTATTATATCTTTTCTCATCCTCTTATGTATGTGTATATAAACTTTGTATATTAAATTTATTTAGGAGGGGGGTTCAACTTCGGCAGCCCCCCATGCGACTGGAGTGCAAACCCACTTGGGAAATCCTACCAACTTCGTGGGGATGTGAGGATGAGGTGAGGATACACGGGCATTGTGGTTGTTGCGTGGCCACTCACTCACATAAAAGTAGTTCACCGTAGAAAAAGATATAAGAAAAGCACTCTCTTACCTATGATTTCAAAACCCACTCAGTTGGCTAAAAACCTCTCCTGAGAAGTATAACCAATTGACCAAATGATCACCCCGTACACATTAAGCAAGCAGGGAAACTGGCTAGCATTTGACCCGCACACAAGCAAGCAACTAAGACCCTGTTTGGTAGGATGTAAGAGCAAAAGATAAAATCAAATGTTAGGAAAATAGGCAATGTTTTTGTTTGGTTACTACAAAAGAAGAGAAACGCATAGCTTTCTAGCCCCCGGCTGGCACAACTTATGCCCCAATTCATGGTGTTCATGTTGCACAGTGAAAGGGTGTGGTACACTACTGGAAAAGGCCAAAACAACTCTGAACGGACAGATTGCGTGTAAAAGTCAAGACCAGCTGCACCTAACCACATAATATCAAATGAATTCATCATGTAAGCCCTGCAACTAACCAAATACATTTCCTATTGATTAAAATCAATCCTTTTAAACATTTTGTTTAACTAATCACACAACTACACCTGAGTACACCCTACCTACAAGGCCTAAACAAACAACATGTATATCCTTTTCTGCCCAACCTCATATCTTAAGTCCTGTGAAAATAGAACCTGGTATTTCTACCGCAGATTTATAGATTTCCTACCCCAGTACAGAAGCAACCTGATTAAAATCATGCTTGGAGATAAGTGTGTTTACTCTCGTTTCAACCATGTTCCCCTTTTAGGTATATTTTTTGCATATTTCGTGGTAGACAAAGGTTTAACCAAAAAGTACCTTTATCATACTGAGAATAATTGTCCTTGGATGATATTTTTGTTTTATTCTCTATACTTAGATATGCTATTTAAAAAAAATACAAGCAATGTAACATACTAATTTTTGAGGTTTCATAACCAATAGAGTATTCATGGTTCAAAAAACCTTCTTATCATTAAGACCCTATAAGAGGTAGAATCAACAGTGTTATCATGTCTCAAAATCATGAAAAGCAGTGAAGAAATGGTTATTATGAAATGAGAAACCATCATGATGATCCACAACCAACATCAAGTATGTGATGAGTGATAAGGATAACAATCATGTGATCTAATCATGCATGTGGAATTATATGACTAGATACATATTCATATAGTTGAGTAGTCAGCTCAATTTCTTAGGACATATTTATGTCTCAAGGTCTTTTACTAATTTTCAAAATGGATATATGTGGTTATATGACATGCTAAGGATCTCATGGAGTAATCGAATTAGTTTTTCACAAATTGATTTCTTGAACTTTTTCCCATGAGAAGCTATTCATAGCAGTCATGGAATTTTAGTTCACTATTTTTATGATTCAGATTTTTGTTGTAGGGATTATGTATGGGATGATGTAATGAAACTATTTATTACTCCAATACAACCTCCAAATAACTAAAACGTCAATGGATGAGGGACCCAAGCGTCCATCCCTATGATAGTAATATAAAAGCATGAATGTATAAGTAAAAAAGTTTAGCATACATGAATAACTGATTAAATAAGGGCACCAACATAAACTAATCATTCAAAAAATATTATTAGGAAACATTGTTTATTATATGATTTTAATTACATATTAGAGTACAAGTACACAAGTCTACTCATGTACACTAGCCAGGATCTTACAACAAGTACACCTGGGCACTTTCTCATTAGACATCAACTCCAATGTTGTGACTCTCTGTCATGGTAGATGAGATTACTCAAAACAAAACATGTGATCAACTACTAATAAACCACTCTATCAGAAAAGAGGGTAAATTAAAACCGATTTAACATTGTCGTCATGTTCAAAAATAATTACATAAAGGTCCAACAACTTGCATATCCACACATACCGAATTAGGTATTTGCATGTATGTCCAGTGGACTCCACCACAACCTGTATACAAAAGATATTGCTCCACATATACAATCTATATACAAACATCAGCACACTTGCCAAAAACTTGAGTCAATGTACATATCAACTACAAAACATCTCCTATCCAAACCTAAGAGTACATGGACAATTCTGGGAGACACTAATTAGTAGCCCACCTTCTACTTCTACTACTTCTCAAGATGCTCCTCCTCACCACGACGGTCTCAACAATGTTGCTGATGATCACCTAAAAGGATGTGGTGACCCATGAGGTGAGATCAACATCCCAACGAGAGATATAACTCTCAAAAATGGTTATTGAATACAACATGTTATAATATTAAGCAAGTCAAGTAGATTAAGAGGTTTAAAAAGTTAAACATGTAGGTATAATAGCAAGAATCATTATCAAGCATGAAACGGAACAAATAAGACTATCATCTACTAAATAGTTAATTCCACTTACCCCATCACATAACAACTAAGCTGTATAAGAAACAAGAAAATGGTTATCGACCAATGTGAATCATGTTTCACCCTAAGAAGATATAATACATGGTTGGATTATGTCTTTTATTAAGCCATGGGGAGTTTGAGGTATACCATTTAATGTCCAACTGACCACCTCTTGGTCACAATCAGTTCCGTACAAGATCTAGGAGAGTCAGAATCCTAAGATCTCAACCCCTCAGTCAGTATGATTCAACTATAGTGACATATCAATCAAACTGCCCATAGTGACATTTAAGTCAAGCTGCCAATAACCTAGTCATGGTACTAGAAACCAGGGTACATAAAACCTATCAGATGAGGTACAACTGCAGTTGTCCTCAATCACATAACATATGTACAAGTATCAACTATTCTTAAACTGATGCATGACTGCAACCATCCTCTAAAACCTTAGGATCAGGATGTCAAGGACACAATCACTTACACCCCACATACTCAACAATATGCGCTCCGAGCTTCCCTTGGGAATACTCATTTCCCCATCCATCAAGTTCTGACACTAAATGGTTCTATGACACATGGTACTACATGATTAGGATTTCACTTGATTAAATAATGTCAATTAGGTGTCTTTTAACTGCATCAATCAAGTTACAAGAAAACCCTAAAAGAATGCTAAAAAAATATGGTAGGTTGCAACTTTAGAAGATATACAACGTAAGAGGTATAATTCTTATCACATTATCACATGATACCACTCCTTGTCACATTATACAGAGGATCACGCCTTGAAGAATGGTTCTATCATGCCCAAGGGTCATTAAAATCATTACATCATTCCATGTAAGAACATCATTATCTTTCCATGCCTCACCAAAGGCTTCAACAAGCCATCCCCATACATGTGACATATAAGTTTGGCATAACATTACATATAATAGCTTATTATGTTCATGTGAAGAGAAATTAGGGTTACAACAACATGTAGAGAGAAAGTACTCCATACTCATATTAATCACTCAAGAAAGCTAAGCATTATCATCACTTATTTGTATTAGGGTTAAGATCAACAAGGTAAGTGAATTAGTATTACAAAACAACCTTCAAGGATAAACCCTATTTCTCAACGTCACCATCATATCATGAAAGCATAAGACAAACATATAATCATTGACCATAGAGTTAGGAAAACATAGAGACCATGAAACTAGAAATTCTCATCAACCACTAGGGGTTAGAGATGTCATCGAACCCAAGAATCAAGAAGGTGTGCAACCACCAAAGATTAGAACATTTGGCAACTGATTCAAATCACAACTCTTGGCGACTAGTAAGAGTCCAATTCTTCATCGACCACTAAAGGTCCAAAGCTTGGCGACCACATAAGAGCAGGAACTTGGAAACCACTCATGGGGTCCAATCAGTGATTTAAAAAGCGGGTGAAGCGGCTGCTTAAGCGGTCAAGCCTATGTCCCGTTGTAATTTTAGCTGAAGCGGGCTTTGAAGCATTTTGGACTGAAGTGGCCACTTTTTCCCGCTTTTTGCCGCTTCAGGCCGCTTTTTCAGCCCTGCTTAAGCGACTGTTTCAGGGCGCTTCACGACAAATATTGCTGGAGTGGCCTAATCACTCGCCAAATCTATAGAAAAATGAAAGCACTACTTTTGGGGGATGTGATGCTCCAGCTGTTGTATCTCAAAAGGTGTAAGAAAGTTTCGTAATTAGCATTTATCTTTACTTGGTTACTGCTGTTTGTACACTCTGTACAGCTAGACTAGTACTTTGTACTTTCAAGTTTGTTTATGATATTATCATGTATATTTAATGTTGTTTATTACCGTTGATACTCTAATAGTGTGACATTTATTATACTTGTACAAAACCTTTGCACAACCATCTATGGACTGTAATAAAATGATGTCGTAAAATATTGTTATATTGTCAATTATGTACTTAGTGCAGTAACTTATTGTTCTTTATGATTTACTATGTATGATATTGGCATGTATGTTTAATGTAGTTTATTACCACTGACAAATTAATAGTCAGCCATTTTGTATACTTGTACAAAAACTTTGCACAACCATCTATAGACTGTAACAAAATAAGGTAGTAAAATTTGTTATATTGTTTATCATATACTAAGTCTAGTAGTTTATTGCTCTTTAGGATTTACTTAGTGCTATCTAATTATCTTGATTCTACTATATATTGTCATGCATTTCTCTTTATTACTATTTAAATGTGCATCTATTTATATTATGTTGAAGACTACCTTACTCAGTCAACAATATTTGTACAGAGTACTAGTATTTAACTACTACTACCTCAATTTTTTTTTTACTAAATGATAATTTCTAAGCCCAATTGTTGAAACAATATTAAGTACATAGTACTAGTATGATACTTGATTGTTGAGCGAGGACTATGCGGTTTTACGATGTTTGAGTATTTTTAGCTTGTAACAATTTATTTTTCTAAATAGGACCCTTTTTCATATGTAAAAGTCATTCTGATGTAATGAAATATCATTTAGATGCTTGATTAATGATATGTTAGCAATACGACGGTCACCAAAAATTTTCTACATTTTTTTAAAACAATGCAGACCGCTTTTTCAAAAAGTGCCCTCTTTGGTCCGCTTTAAAGCCCGCTTTCCGCTCCCCGCTTCAAAAGGGTCAATCCGCACGCTTCCCGCTTCGCGCTTTCCAAAACCTAGGGTCCAATAGTCTTAGTGATCAACAAGGAAATAAATCTTAGTAACAAACCTAGAGAAAAAACTTAGCGTCCATCATGACTAAAAACTCATCGACCACAAGAGAGTGAAAATCTTGGCGACCATCAGGATGAAAGTTCCTTGGCGACTATGAATAGACCAAAATCTCATCAACCACTAAAATTCAAAATAGTTTGGTTACTATCAAGAATCTGAAAGGTCATGAAGTTGAATCACAATAAGAGATATCAACTCTAAGCCTAGTTTATAACCATCATTTAAGAGAGAGTAAATCCATCATTTCCACACATGCAAGGACCAAAACTTCCATCACCAAGGAAGGATTCGTATACAAGGGTTTAGGGTTCATTCAAGAATATACACTACTCAAGAATTACAATACAAACTCAAACCCTAGGTAAAGACATCATCCTCCTACTTGGAAAAAAATTGTAGGGAAAGATCATGTACATGAAAGATGAGAGTAAGCAAATAATCATGAAGAAAGGTATATAACTCACCTTAGTGATGATGTAAAAACTTCAAACAGCAAGATAGCTCAAGGATGGAAGGTAGAAACCCTAGATTGAGTGCTCTACTCGGCCAAGCTAGCTCCTCCACCAAAAAGGGAAGAAAACCCTAGGTTGAAAAGATAAGAAAGAAGATGATTTCAACCATTAGCTCAAGCTCCACAATGGATCCGACCAAGAAGAGAGAAGAAGAGGGTGAGAAAGCAAAGAAAATGAAGGAAAAGAGGGAGATATCACTTACCTAGGTCAGGAAATGAAGCAAGGGAGCACCAAACAACCTCAACTAGGGTAGATCCAAACCCTATCTACACATGCAAGAAAGATTGGCCTCCGTCTTCAACCTTGAACTCCTCCTTTACCACCAAGAAAGAGAGGATGAGCTCCAAGGGAAAGAAGAGAGAGAGAGAAGGTTCAAAGGGTTTGGTTTCATGAGAAGAGGGAGGTATATATGGCTATGGGTGAGAGAAGAAAGAAGGTAGAGGTGTCTAACCATGATTGCCATGTGTCCCAAGGTTAAAACCTATCAACCATGCCAACATCTCATCCATGAAACTAGGGAAACCTCAACAAGAAAACCAAATGACCAAACTTATTAAAAAAAAGCAAATGACTACTAGGATCTTAGAGACCAAGAGATAAAAAATCCAAATGGTCGCTAACCCTAGGTGTGTTGGCGACCAAAAATGAGCTAAAAACTTTCATTGACTACCAACCCTAGGTGCACAAGGAAACCTTGGTGACAGCCAACCCTATAGGGAACACATACATTTTTGGTGACCACCAACAAAAGGTGGTTCATTGGTCAACACACTTCAAGGTCAACCATTGGGCATCCATGAGAGCAAACTCTAAACTCAACATAAGGTGTCACCACTCAAACCAAGATGTAACAAGGCAC
This sequence comes from Alisma plantago-aquatica, assembly GCA_963693085.1. NCBI lineage: Eukaryota > Viridiplantae > Streptophyta > Magnoliopsida > Alismatales > Alismataceae > Alisma > Alisma plantago-aquatica. Next base: position 815,623,648 of record OY856410.1, read on the forward strand.
CCCAAAGAACCACTATATCTGACATGATATTAAAACATTTGAGGCACATCAAGCATGTGACAAATTATAAGAAAACCCAAGCTATGGGTAAATTGCATAAAAAGTTCAAAACATACACATATGCATAACTTGCTCAAACAATGTCCAAATTGGACTAAACTTAAGACTTAAGCTTGTCACATGATATCACATCACATATTAAGGTTTAATTAAGGTTTTAAGAATCTAATTATAATAATCAAGCATGTTCAACCATAAGCCAAGGTTAGGGATCTTACAAATGCTATTTATGAATATAAAACATATGTGAGACAAGTGGGTGTACACACACGTGAGTACAAGATAATAAGATACAAATAGATAAGGTTTGCATAAATAGAGAAGATTTTTAAAAGCAAATGAACATGAATAAGCAAGTCAAGTACTTAGCAAAACAAGATTTCATGTTTTAGTCCATTTTTCTCCAATTATACCAACAATATCATGTATCCCATAAGGCCTTCTACCATCTTCCCATTTGAAGGGTCCATGAGAGTGCTTAAGGCTCAATGCCATTAGATAATCCTATTTCTCGACATGGTTTGCCCTCTTGACAACTCAAGTAGGATGCCCAACTTTGTGTCCTTACCTTGAGAATATAGACATGTGCAAAAAGTTTTTTAAATGGAGTTATATATTATGTGTTTATGTTACAAAATCGATGAGATAAAGCATGGAGTACAATATATGGCAATATGTGCAAGTAAACAAGGATATATACATATCAAGTTGCAAATAAGAAATCCATAATCAAATAATTATTAAAGTATGTACCTAAGTTTAGAGATTCATTACCTAACTTATCTTTGATCATCTAATCACAAGCTACACCTGATGAAGAATAAGATTACATGTATGTATTAGATTCTCATCATTAACTTAACTAGTTCTATTTTTAAAGTTTTGATCAAGTTAGGTTCAAAGTTTGTTAATTACATGTTTGATGATATTTTACTAATTTAAGATCCATAATGAAGGCGTGGTTCAAGTTTCATGTGATTTTGATGTTTCATTCAATTTACATAAATATTTCAAGATTTATATCACTTACTTGCATTTTAAGACAAAAGGACCCACAACAGGGAAACGAGGTTATGATTCATCAACACATGATTACAAATCAATAAAGATAATTTATTCAATAAGATTAAGACATAAGAAACACATATCAAGATTATATGGATGCCCCCAAGGCTTGGGCATTAAAAGATCATCATTGAGTTCAACATATTCAACATGCATTAAAAATCCAAAATATAAGACTTATGTCATTTGGGTTCCGCATAGGACTTAGGTGGAAATACATATCAAAGGGGCGAGGAATAATGCAATCAATCCTAATTTGATAGGGGAGAGGATAATAATTAGATTCACATCAAGGTTGGGGCACAAGGAAGACAAACTAGCAATATATGGAGATTTTAGTCAAAAAGGGGCACATACATCATAATATCATGAATGGGGGTTGGCCTTAGCCAATTTGGTCACAACATGTCATATCAAATATTTTCCATAGTTTGAAGCATTAAATAGTTCAACACCCAACATGGACCAAGGTATACCCAAACATCAGACAAATGGGACACAAGCATGCTTTATGTGTCATACAGACCAACCATAGTGAAAAAGGGATTAGGTGATGATCCTTAAAGCATGGAAGGGTAGTAGTTACTGATTTTAAGGTTGATTAGGCAGTAGACACATTATGATAATGATTAGAAAAATATGCATGGTACATCATTCATATTTACAACAAGTCATATATGTGTAATGAGTCATCAAGAGTACATGAAAGGTGATTAGGGCCCTCAAAATAGGTAAATAATGATTACAAACTATTGATATGATGATTAGGAGTGCAAGGGAGCAATAAATATCCATAATTTATCATGGTCATGCATCAAATTTGAATCATGTTGGATCAATGGGCTCTAGAGGGGGGTGAATAGAGTTTCACAATTCTCACAAGACAAATTAGACCACCAAATTATATAAAGTGTAAAAGCTTAAGCAAGAAGCAATTTGATGTCTTAATCTAACATACATAGAAAGGATGAGAGACAAGGATAAGGAAACACTTGGACATGTGGTTTAGAGTGGTTCCATGTCCTAAACTTAGGAGCAATGTCAGTCCACTACCTAGAGTGAGTTAGTCTCTAGGATTTGCAATCTTGGTACTCTTATATTCCATAATAAGATTACAAGACACAACAACCACACATCCAAGGGATTAGTACCTCAAGAAAATATCTTCAACCTATAGAGGGAGCTTACCCACTTGAACCATGGAGTCTTCAGCCATCAACATGGACTTACTTACTCCTTCCTTCAAGTCTTCTTCCTTCAAGGGATTACCTATCTTCCTTGAGTGTTGCCTTGACCATCTCCTTCACTTGAAGATCTTGAGCACCTATCTCCTTCACTTGGAGATCTAGATCACCTTGCTTTCTTCAACCTTGAAGAACAGAACCTCCTTCTCCTTCACTTGGAGAAGATCTTCAAACTTTATCTTCAATGGGAAATGAGGTAGGAAGATGGAGGAGGAGAGCTTTACATCAATACAGGGAGTAGCTCTCTTACACAAGAACCTATCTCACTCATACTCACAAATTTGACTTGAAGGTAGAGAGAGAAAGGGGCTCAAAGGGTTAGTACACTCTCAACTATGCTAGAACCAAGTTTGCAATGAATGAGCAGCCTTGGAATGAACTCTAAGAGGTCCTATTTATAGTTGAGGGTGCCCCTTTAAGTTGTGGGATACTTAGATACAAAAATAGACATTTTTTTCTCAAAGCAACGACTCTATTTTTGCTCAAAACACACACCAACGGTCACATCACTTTTTCTGCAAAATTCCGTACAGTGCAATCGGCCGAGTTTCAATAAAGTTAACTCGATCGATCAAGTAAAAGACAAAACCGATATTCAAATTGTCAGTTGAGTTTATCCTGGGGAAACTCGACCGATCACTAAAGATCGTTTTGGTCAGGCACTCAATCGGTCAAGTTCTGTGAAAACACAACTCGACCGATGCTATCTCCAAAAAATTGACCAAGATGGATTGGCCGAGTTTATCCTGGAGAAAACTCGACCGATCGAAAACCTGTTGTCAAACTTTGGAAAATGCATCTAAAGTGATTTAGCTTTGGCGTTTAATGTCCCAATCATTTTGCTCATCTAAGTTACAAGTCAATTCATCATTACAAGTGATTACATAAATGTTCTAAGGTTATTTACATGGATTTCCATAAATACACACTTGTAGCTATTTGACTTGAACTTGAGCCATTCTACGGCTTTTGATTTTGGATCCTTTTCATGTACCTAATACCTAAAATCAATCTTTAATACACATATTAGATACATATGAGTGGAATGGTTAAGTCATTATCAAAACATGGACAATGTATAACTTCAAGGTCAACAAATCAAACATGTTCAAAGTTCACAAAACTAGAAAATCAATAGAATTTCATGAAAATGTAGGATATAGGAGCATTTTTCATAGCTAGATCTCGTTCTCCTAATGGATTTGATAGATTGGAAGTCTTGAATTGGATAAGGGACATGTTAGATATCATTTTTTGCAAGAATCTACCTAGTTTGGTGGTTTTTGGGCAGCGAGATTCTTAATCTATGTCAGGGGAGGCGCCACAAAGCTAGCACCTCCAATCTGGGTTGACTAATGTTAGCGAGCCCTCTCTTGACCCAGTTGGCAGCCAATGTGGTGGGGGGGGTGTCCGCCCGACCCCCATCCTGACTCGTGTGTCACTCTTATACCTCCTATGTAGCACACACAACAACATTAGATGGCACAATGGTGGTTGCTAAAATGCTAAGGGAAAGGGGGAAGCATGTCACGTGGCGACTTGGAACACCGCCGGCCAGCCTCCCTGAGGCTAGGTGAAGCCATTGACGGACTTACCCTGGCGTGAGTAGTGTTGGAGGTGCAATCCGACCGTGGTGGTGAAGGTGGCCGCCATGGAAGGTGTGCTAGGGTGTCGGGGAACAAGGAGCTAAGGGGGTGTTTTAGAGCGTGAAAAAGAAGAAGAAGATAGTGAAAAGAGAGAGGGGAGAAAAAGAGGAAGATTGAGAGCATCAAATGGCAAAACGAGTGAAGAATGGAGGTATATTGGTGGCGTCAAGGGGAGTAGGTGATGCCCGGCCCATAATGTAATTTTCATCTTCCCATTTTGTAATGACACGTCCCATAAATAACGCTCAACTCATTAGAACATATTCTCACATTAAGCACAACTTAAAATTAACAATAATAAAAAATATAATATTTTTTTAATAAGACAATCCACATAGAAATCGGATTACAAACGATCATCATAGAACCTCAGATAATTGTATATAAAATTACTTTCCTTAATCCCGAAAATTCATGTGCTTCCTTTTATCCTAAAGCAAATAATGCCTTTTGTGCACTAGTGTTTGAAATTGTAGTGGAGCTGGTAGCGTTAGTAGGCAGTTTCCGTACAACCAGACTACTCTGGAAAATTATGATATAGAACAAGTCCGACTGTTCTACACATGTGAAAACAATCCTTGTGCGGAAAGGTGTGTGCGTTCTTTTGAGAGTTGCAATGACAAGTGTGCAGATCCTATATATACAAAGAAAGAATTACTGAATTAGTTATGTGAGTCAGTTAACTTGTAGAATCCTTTATTTCCTCAAATCTTGCACATAGTAGCATCCGTCTGTTCCTCGAACGGAACATGCTACAAGTTTTTCTTTAATCTTTATACACGTGTGGATGCAACTGAAATAAGTGGTTTATATGAAATCTCGTTAACATATGACATTAATTTGATGAATAATTCTAGCCGTAATCGGCTGCCCACCCGGCCACCCACCCGGTTGGGGCTGTTGCAAAGCCCAATGTGGGCCAGTTTTATTTAAAAATCCGGCTGGGGCTGCTGCAAAGCCCAATGTGGGTCAGTTTTATTTATTTTTAAATAGGAGGGAAGTACAAAGAAAGGAAAATGTATATCGCTTATAACTTTTAAGCCACACTGAATTTTTCAATGAAATAAAAAGTACTAAATTTGTAATAAAAATACTTTCCAATAAGACCAATGTTGACATATTTTGAAAAAAACAATAGTATGAGAAAATGTAATATATGTATTTTGGGCATAACCGTCCATATTCTGGGTACATGCCCATAGTGTACATTTTGTCTCGTATAACCAACCACATTAAAAGTAAAAAAAATAAAAGAGAGAGAAAATATTGTGTTCACAATTTTAGTCTAGTTTTATTTATTAAAGAAATAAGGGATGAGGGAAACAGAAGAGAGAGAAAATATTTTTGTCCATAACATTCAATCCGGAGCATATTTTTTGATGAAATAAATTGCATTAGAAATTTTGTAAAAAATATTTCCAACAAGACTAGTGTTGACATACTTTAAAATAATGATAATATGAGAGCAAAATATAATATCCGTATTTTTGGATACGATACACATGTCTCGTACGGTACCTCTAGTACTGTACGTGTAATACTATCCTTTGTATTACAAAATGTGGCTATTAGTACTGTACTTCTTGTACCAACAAGATCATCAAACCATGTATTGTTGTTATGTCTCATACGGTACCTCTAGTATTGTACATCTAATACTATACTTTGTATTACGAAATGTGGCTGTTAGTACTGTGCTTATTGTAACAACAAGATCATCAAATCATGTATTGTTGTTATGTCTCGAACAATACCTCTAGTACTGTACGTCTAGTACTATATTTTGTATTACAAAATATAGTTGTTAGTATTGTACTTCTTATACCAACAAGATAATCAAATCATGTATTGTTATTATGTCTCATACAGTACCTCTAGTACAGTACGTCTAGTACTATACTTTATATTACAAAATGTGATTGTTAGTATTGTACTTCTTGTACCAATAAGATCATCAAATCATGTATTGTAGTTATGTCTCATATGGTATGGTACCTCTAGTACTGAACGTCTAGTACTATACTTTATATTACAAAATGTGGTTGTTAGTACTGTACTTCTTATAGAATTTGTGTGTATCTCTATATACAACTTTTGTTAAACACTACATTATGAATGTATGTAAAAATTAATATAAATGATAAAATGTTTAGTACTTACATATTTGTGAAGAAATATTGAGTGTGAAAAATAAGGAGACACTTAGTATTGTACATCTGTACATATTACGATTGTAAATACTTAAAAAAATAGAACGTGGTTGTTAGTACCGTACTTCTAGTAGTGTATTTTGTATTATAAAATTTGATTGTAAGTATTGTAATTCTTGTAGAATGTGTGGGTATCTTTGTAAATGATTTTTGTCAAATGTCACATGTTGAATTTATGCAAAAATTAATATAAATGATAACATGTACAATACTTATGGATTTATGACGTAATATGTAATATGAAGAAACAAAGAGGCAATAAGTATTGTACCTGAATGATCAATCTGAGTAGTACCCGAAAATGTACTGTACTTTTGTATACTTCTCTCTTCTCTTAATATACGTCTAACATTATTTTTTCCAAAGTATGTCAACATTGGTCTTGATATAAAATATTTTTATAAGGAATCTGATACTTTTTATTTTGAAAAAAAATTATTCAGAATTAAAAGTTATGAGTAAAATCATTTTTTAATATTCTTTTCTTATATTTGCAGTAGCTTTTTGCCACATCAACGCCTCCTTCCCAACTACCGGGTAGACGCCCGGGTGGAGGAGCGGGGATGTGTATTCACGCGGGACTAGCAGATCTTGGAAGTTGCCATATATTTGGACACTTGATGACATTCAGCAGCACAGTACCGTGAATGATAGAGTAGGGGACAGCAGGATTTGGTGGGAGCGAAAGTTGGAGTTGGGTAGGGTCCGGCCCGAATCAAAAGCAAAAAGTCAGTGCAATCCATATCCGCACATCTTCGCGGGACACGTTTCTCACTGCGTATAGGGTGCAAATGAGGCGTGGACGTGATGACACCCAGCTGTTGCCTATCTGTTGTAAAAGGAAAATCGAAGTGGTGCAGTGAAGACTCTTGGTTTTGGGACAGCAAGTGCTAGCAGCTGCCTACCGCCGGACAAGGCAAAGCGGTGCAGTGAAGACTCTTGGTTTTGGGTAGTCCATGATCATCTCCTGGATCAGCTGCCTGCCGCCGGACAAGGCAAAGCGGTGCAGTGAAGACTCTTGGTTTTGGGTCCCTGCTTCATGCCCTGTACTGAAGAGAAACAGAGGTTACTAATCCTCGAAGGCACCATGGACGGCTACTGCGAGCGTTCCGATCTTTTCAGGGGGACATATCATGTCTAGCAGGAAGTTTTCAACGGAGGAGATGAAGATGTCAAAAAAGATGATACACTTTAGATGGCCAAGCGTAAAAGACATTAGGAAACATTACGTGCGGGCCGCAAGCAGGAATGGCCGCCGCGGCCTATCGAGTGACCACCAAGCCGCTGGATCGCATTTCCTGACTGGTCAAACCACTATGCAATATGGCCAACCTTTTCAAGCCTACTGTAAGATGAGCATTAGAGTTGGTTGTACCGGGTTTTGGTTCAATCCTTAAGACTCATATTATTAAAGTAATTATATGGCTAAGATTATGTCTAAATATTTTTCAAAAATAGACACGCTCTTCCTCAATTAAAGAAATTTTGAAATGTATATGTTAGTATATGTTTATCAATAACATTTAAGAAGCGTGTATCAATTGTTACGCATACATTATATGTATTAATTGCAATACTAGCAATGACACACACCCTTCGTTAGCAAAATCCAACCAAGTTAGGATTAGCCTAGTCAGGATTATGATGTAGTCTGGATCAAATGTTTAATTTACCAGACCAGATCTGCATCCAGTCTAATTTTGTTTGACAACCCAGTCTGGTTCTGATTTGCTTGTCAGTCTGATTTTGTTTGGCATTCCAGTCAGGATCAAGATGTACTCTGATTCTGTTTGACAACCAAGTTAGGATTACCCTAGTCAAGATTAGGACGTAGTCAGATTCTGTTTGGCAACCAAATTAAGGTCTAATTTGATTCTGAACTAGAACTGCTTGTAACTTAGAACTGTTTGGATAATATAGAACTATTACATGTCAATGTACGAAAAAGTATGCATATAAAAAAATGTATATATCCATACTTATTTCGGTTGTGAGTATGACTTCTATAGGTTGTTTTGTGATGTATGTTTCAAAATAAATATTATTTTACCCACTGGTGACAAAATGCATGCCATATATTTATTTATAAAGATGTTTAGTAGTACCTCTATTTTTAATCCAACAATGAACTACATGAATTAAGTTGACATAAAATAAAGTTGTTGATGTATGTACACGAGGATAATAAGTAAGCAATATAAAATAAACACATGTAACATCACAATTGAAATGAAACAAGTGACATGAGATACTAGTCTGAAAGTATGCATACGAGTACGCAATATTACATAAATAAAATCAAAAGACATTTCACAATTATAAATTAAAGTTCATTACATTTTTATATAGTCAATAATATGCATTTACTTCACTCATTGGTTGCAGTACCAATGCCCTCAACAACATCATTTTGTATTTTTTTCTCCCTCGTCGGTCACTATTGCACATGGTTGAGAGGTTCCCTCTTAGCCAAGTTGTTGTAGTCCCGGTGGATATGTGTGAGGATTGGTCCAAAAGGTTCTTGGAACGACATCTATAATTTTCAACACTCTCCACTTCGCATTAAACATGTTCATGTTGATGCCAGTCATCCCTATTAATGTGTGGAATTCACAAAGGACATCACGCCAAGCTTGACGTAGAAAAGGTTGACGCATCAGTCTAAAAAGTACTAACATACTAAGGCTGTCCCAAGTGTTGCATCTGACTTGTCATCCCATTGAATGTGATTCATTTTATCAAGAAGCAGCTGACACAGTTTGAAAAGATACCGTTGTCAACAGTGTATGTGTTTGTTAACAAAAATTGTAACTGAATTAAAGTAGAATTAATTTACTAGATGGCCAACAAATAATAGAAGCATTTGTTGGTAAGTATGGCTAGAGAGACGATCATATGATGATTGTGATGGCATATCTTGTAAACGATTTGATTAATAATAAAGGTAAACTTCTGATTTATTCTGTTTCAATCACTTATGAGATAATGTTGAAACATATTGAATGTCTAAAGAATGACTTTATTCAATGACTTCTGTCTTCGAGTTGATGACTTGAACAATCAGATCATACATATGTTAAGAGCATGTATATTCTTGTTATGTCCCTAGTTAGATGTTATTCTGGAAGGTTGATAGATAACAATGACACATAAGACTAGAGTGTGTATTGGTTGATGATAGAATCTCATAAGTCATGGTATGTGATATCAAACCAAACACATATATACTTGTTAGAGAATAGTGTATTGGACAGAGCCACCTTGAGAGTGACACATGAAAACCATAATTGGTGGCCATAGTCATCTCTCATAGTGAAGGTGGTGATTGTGGTTCTTAGACCTGGATTCACTACACTCATCACATGTCGTTCAATGTACTTTAACATCATCAACATGACCTTGAATAAGGGTTACCATAAAGGTGGTGCTCGAGTACATTGTGATACATGGGGATGACTGTGAGTAATGTTGATGGAATTTGTTCCTCCTACAGGAGTTTTATATCCTGGCCACTTGATAAGTGAGACTGAGAAAAGCATGTGCATGCACATGAGAATTAATATATGATATTGAGGTCACATATATCTCAGACAGACTGCTCTAGTTCAAGGAACATGGATTCGACATTGGAAAGATGACAATTTCATGCCTCGAGTTCAATCTGGATATCAGTGACAAATGAATTATACAATCATTATAACACCAACAATAGATTGTAGGCTGAAGTTGTTCTCCAACTTTTTAGATTACTTGGGTAGCAATGATGTGTTGCTAGATACCTCTCATTGCTTTGATGTCATAAAATAGTTATAGACATCAACTATCAATGTAACTTGGAACATATAGAGTTGCACACATATGATATACTTGGAATAGGAGTTCATTCATGGATACAGTTTAAACTTGAATTACTAAAGAGTTAGGTGTCAATTTAAACAACATTGGTTGAATATTGACTCACTAGACTGTGAACTGACCGGTTCGAGTGTTGAACTGACCGTTTCAGAGTGTCAGGTCAATTTTACCAATAGTGGCAGTCTGATCCATGAACCGACCAGTTCAAGAAGTGAACCGATCAACTTGGGTTCATGAACCGACTAGCTTAAGTTGTGAACCGAGAAGTTGGTGGATCAATTAGCAACGGCCAGACAAGTCTGATATATTTAATGGTAATGTGTCCATCCCCACTTTCAGTTTCAAATAATCGTATCCCCTTTGATTCAAGGACTAGTGATGATGTCATGTTGTGCATTAAATTGGATATGAATTGTCAATACAATTGTGTTTGAAAAACATGATGACATGACCAGTTCAAGGGTTGGACCGATCGGCTCACATGAAAACCGATCAATTCACATGTGAACCAACAATTTTGCCACTTGTAGGATTCAAAAATTTGTGAAATTTTAGTCCCTTCCACTCCCACTCAAACAGGGAACCCTGACCCTAACCCTCCAAATAGAAGGATATTAGGGGCTTCTCAGACACAACTCATTTTCCTCTAATAATTGTTTGTATTCTTTGGTTGTGGTAACCGAGGGAACCTAAGAAAGTCCTACCCGATAAAGGGATGGATAGTAAGGAAGAACAATTGTGGGAGAGCAAGTTGATACTAGTACACCAACGAGAAGGGACAACTCCTTCTTGTCAATTCTTGTAGAATGACAGGAGTTCCCGGTGGTTCGTGTGGACTGTCATTGAGAGGACCCAACACCAAATCAGACCGTCACAGTGTAATTAATTGCGGAATCAAACATAAGCAACGGATTAATGAAAATCACTAAAAATTAAAACCATTTACAAAGAGATCCATTTCTAGGAAACTCTTATAACAAGAACCAAAATATTATATACATTTTGGTTTACCAAGTACATACCATGTACCTTTTCTTCTCGAGGATTACATATAATAGTTGCTCTGTTAAATCTATATATAAGAAACATAAAACCTCAACGAATTCAATGCCAAAATCTTAGTTTGATCATAAAAACACTAACTACTGACTCCTAAGACCTGAGAGTACAGAGACGACTCATAAGACTCATATCTACAAAACATGATAGTCAGTATCTCCACCTGAGATGTTACTGTTGTCCCTAATGTTGTTGTCCTTCCCCTGGTATAGAGTTTCTACCTCCTCGTCCTCGTCCACCTAAAAAGGTTGGATCCCACGGGGGTGATACAATTGAAAATTGTCCCAGCGAGAGATATAACTCTCTGCCAGAAACATTATTATTACAGATAATAGTAATAAATTGAACAGAGGAATCTCTACTGAACAGCATGATTTAATCATTATTAAGCAGAATAGAACAATATCATATTTCAAAGCATTACAGCTATAAATGATAATGCAGTAAATCATCTATTCATTTTAATAAGGAATATGAAGAACATGTATAGCATCTATCTAGTTAAGATACAATAAGCAATGTAACATCAACCAATGATTTCCGTATTTCATTCTTAAGCAAATATGCTACACTGCTGATTACATTTTACAATCATAACTTATGCCCTGAGGAAGTGAGCCGTACCGCTCAAATCCAACCTTCAGTTGTGAAACCCAAAGTCAGTTCCATACATGATCAAAGGAAGAGCCGGACTCCTCGATCTCATCCGTCTCGGTCAGTGCAAGACCACAAGCAGGACTGCACTCTCTTGCTTAAGTGACATCAGTCACATGGTTAGCTCTCATAGGCTACCCATCCTCTAGCTTGCCTTGGTACAGGTCTCGGCGCTAGTAAATCTGAGACCCGAGCCAATTCACCGCGATCACTATGCCATGAACGCATTCATGCTCGATAACACTGAGCCATGGGCCTGTTCACCATACCCTTATACATATCTTGAGTCTACAACTTAAGTTGCACTCTAATCTTCCTATTTTCGAGTAGAAGCACCCCACATATTCAACAATATACACTCCAGATTAACCAGAAGGAAAATCTGTTTCACCATCACCAACTACTGACGATGATGGATCTATGGCCAGGGCTCTACATGATAATATTCAACTTGATTATTTAAGTACATTACCATATTCTTTTAGCATCAGTCAAGTTTTCAAACAAGAATTATTATGACAAATGCACAAAGAAATAATACTCCGTTCAAGTACTTTTCAAAACTTTATAAAGCATTGGGATCTGAATCCCTTATCTCATCGCTAGGAATTCACATCCCTCAACAACATCATCATCATATTTGCTGGATCTGGGTATTCAAACCCTTAGTTCATCATTGAACATGGTTACCACTATTAGGTAACTATTACCTCCAGGTCATCTGACCAAGGTATTCATGATACTTGTTACACAAGCATTTCACATAGTTCACCAGGCATAATCAACTTCTTGTTACCTCTCACTAGGCAACAATTAAAATAATGGCTCACAAGGCTCATTAACATCATGACGCATACATGGTTATGCTCATCATGTCATGATACCTGCATGGTTAGTATACTTGATAACAGCCATATCAATTACATATCAACATTATGAACTACAAAGATAACATCACTATTCCCTTATTAGGATTAGGGTATCCCATCTTTATCAATTAGGATTTCACATAACATCACCCCATAGTAGGGTTTTCATATAACATCACCTTATTTTAGGGTTTCACATAACATCATCCTACATTAGGGTTTCACATAACATCACCCTATATTAGGGTTTTCATATAACATCACCTTATGTTTAGGGTTTCACATAATATCATCCTACATTAGGGTTTCACATAACATCACCCTATATTAGGGTTTTCATATAACATCACCTTATTTTAGGGTTTCACATAACATCACCCTATATTAGTGGTTCACATAACATCACCCTATATTACGGTTAGGGTTTACCATCTTTATCAATTAGGGTTTCATGATCATATTATCAAAGATCAAACCCTATTTCAAAACTCCATGCATCTTAGAGAATGCATTGATATTACAATTAATATCCAAAACCTAACTCATTGTCCCATATGTTTAGAATTTCATAATACCTTCATAAGTATTCAATTAATCTTATGAATTGTAATTTCCCTTATTGATTCGGGTTTTATAATTTCCTCATTAATCCAAACCCTAAGTCAGTACTTTCACATATCTTGGAACACATAGCATTATTTAAGTATTAAATCATACTTATCATTGTTCCATATACTAGGAACACACATCATCATCATACCTTAATCAATTGACTTAACCTTTCACTAAGTACATGCACCTAAACTTATCATAGTGTATTTGGATTTATTACTTTCATAGGCATTGAATAATAATCATTCTAATTATACCAATCACCTAAGTGCTTTAGAGGTACATCCATTGAAATCAACCTTGAGATACACTTCAACCACTTATGGGGTTATTAATACTTACATGATTAGAATCAATTGGACCTTCAAATAGTTTAGACTAATTGAACCCTCAAACGGTCTTGAGGTTACTTGACCTTCAAACGATCTTGAAGTTATTTGACCTTCAAATGGTCTTGAGGTCACTTGACCTTCAAACGGTCTTAAAGTTATTTGACCTTCAAACGGTCTTGAGGTCACTTGACCTTCAAACGGTCTTGGAGTTATTTGACCTTCAAACGGTCTTGAGGTCAGTTGACCTTCAAATGGTCTTGAAGTTATTTGACCTTCAAACGGTCTTGAGGTCACTTGACCTTCAAACGGTCTTGGAGTTATTTGACCTTCAAACGGTCTGAAGACCGTTAGATCCTAAACAGTCTTGACCCCCACTTTGCTCTTCAATCGGTTTTGAAACCGATTTGTCACCAAAGACCCTCAAACAGTTTGAAGATCGATTAACCCTAAACGATTTGAAATCGTTTGATCCTTATTTGATTTAAATATTAATTAACCCAAAATGGTTTGAGACTGTTTGACCCTCAAACAGTTTGAGACCGTTTAGTCCTCAAACGGTTTGAAACCGTTTGGTCAAATCAGAATTGAAACCATTAGGGTTATGATATCAATTGATTTAGAGCTTTGAACCCAATTGAGATAGGGTTCTGAAATCAATTGAATTTGATTTGTTTGAAGTTATTAGGTCATGAGACCAATAAATTCTTGAACCTATTGAAACCATTTAGTCTCTAACGGATGGAAACTGTTTGCCCTCCAATCGGTTTTGAAACCTTTTGATCGCCAAACGGTTTCAAACCGTTTGGTATAAAACGGTTTGAAACCGTTTGACCAACACAATGAAACCGTTTGCTTCTAATTTTCTTGAGGTGTGTGCTAAGATGATGTCATCATCATCAAGATTTATACCTCCGATTACTATTGTAATATATATGAAAATTTCATCAATTGTTCAAAAAGAAAACAAAGGATCAACATATGATGAGGAATTGAAATCAATAATAAAATTGACGGGTTCAAGTTATATAACCCACCTTCAAAGTAGCTTCAAAGATTCAAGATTCATGTCTCTAATGGTGAAAGAAACTCCTTCAACTATCCAAGGTCTGTCTCCAACTTTTTTTTGAATGCAAAGGATAGCCAAGGTTGAGCATTGGATGGAAAAGAGAAGAAAATCAATGTTGAAATCCGATTTCAATCATCAATTCAAGGTTCAAGATGATTATGGAGCTTACCTTCATCTTGTGGAACATTTTCCTCCTGCTCCTAATCTCCTTGGTCGTAGGCCAAAGCAAAGAAAGAAAGTGGTTTGCAAAATGGCCTTTCAAGTAAGAAAAAAATTGAATATATGTGATTGATTTTCTAGGAGAGAGAAAGTAGAAGGAATTTCATCCATTTTCTTGCCACATGCCCCCCTCCACTTCCTTGCCTTTGAAGCCATCTTCCTTTCTCTCAAAATCATTTTGTTTATCCTTTAATTAAAAGCAATCCACTTAAGCACCTTAATTAATATAATACTATTATCCATTTTTAGTGGACATTACTTTTTAATTAACAAATATAAGTGGGTTTCTTCACCTACTTAGGATATTTTGGTGCAACTCAAGGCATTTGGACGTCCTTTCACTATAGGATTTCAACCAAGTCCTTTTTAATTGATGGGAACTTCAATTAATATATTTCTTTTTGCTACAAATTAAATTAGGGTTTCAATTATGCTTAAATCTTGATTATTTTATTATCAAGATTTTCTCTCCTCAAAAGTATTTCAAACAAGACACCCCTTTCTTTTTATTTTCTCTAAATGATACCAAGAAATATTAGGGACATACTAGAGGTGGTATTTTACATATTCAACCCTAGATTTTGGGTAATTTGCAAATTACACCAAAACTAACATTCCATGCACAACATTATTCAAACAAACTCCTTCTTGGCACTTAGGTTTTTGGAGGCCATACCTCAACATAATTCTCATTCTTATGATTCTATAACACTTGAGGAACATTTATCATGTAACATTTGCAAAGTAGCCCCTTAAATTAGGTAAATTGCACTTTAGTCCAAAATGGGTAATGTAACATCCCTGACCTGGGTTATGTTCTAACCCTAGGTGTTTTAGCTTAATAAAGTTGATTAGATGATTGATATTATCTTTTTAAAAGTAATTAAGGCTTAATAGGAACTTATATTTCAATTTCAGTCCTTTTTTAATAATGTTGAAACATTGTTTTGTTAATTTTGGACTAAAGTGCAAATTACCCAAGTTGAGGGGTGAACTTGCAAAGTGCACTTGATAAAATGTTACTATGATTTTTAGACATCATAATAATGAATATTATGTAGTGGTATGGTTTCCACAAGCTTGGGCACCAAGATAAAGCTTGTAGAGCAATTCTTGTGCATTAAAAACCTAGTTTTGGTGTAATGTGCAATTTACCCAAAACCAAGGGTTCTATATGAAAAATATCACCTCTAGAGGGTCCCTCATGTTTATTGACATCAAGTAGAGTAAATAAAATGAGAGGGGCGCCTCATTTGAATTATCTTGGAGGAGAGAGAATCTTGATATTAAAATAATCAAGGTTTAAGCATAAATGGAACTTTAATTTAATTTAATGCAAAAAGAAATAAATTAATTGAGGATCCCTTCAAACAAAAGTTGAGGTATGAAATAGAAAAGTGTTGGACGAACTTGTGCCTTTCTATGGAACAAAAAGATCTTGTTTGAGTGGAAGCTCACTCACATTATCATAATAAAAAGTATTATCCACTAAAAGTTGGATATTAATATAAAACTCTTTAAGGTGCTTAATTTCTTTTCCATTAATTCTTGGATAATGAAGAGGTTTTGCAATTCAATTAAGGTGGCTTCGTGGCCAAGGAATTTATGGGTAAGTGGTGGAAATAATTTCAGAATTCAAAGAAAATAATTTCTTTTTCTCTTTCCTTAAAATCCCGTATACATATCCTTTTTTCTACCCACATAAGGGACTTTCTTGGATTTTCTTTTCTCATGTACTTTGGCCGACCACAGGAGAGCTCAAGAGAAGGAGAAGGACGACTCTAACCTATTGGTAAGCTTTTGATCATCTTCCACCTTGGATTCATGACTAAAACCCTAAATCAATGCTTGATTATTGGTTTTCTTCACTCGATTTCCAATCCTAGCCAACTTGTTCATCCAACAGCTCAAGAACAAACCTTGGGCAATTGCTAGAACTTCATCCACCATTAGAGCCGTGGAGCTTGGAGCTTGGAGATCAGATTCAAAGGTGGGTTTTATAACTTTAACCCTTAAACATTAGTATTACACTCAATTCTCTACGATTTGTTACTTATTTTCTTCTATTTGGAACTCTTGTAATTCATTGCTGAAATTCCCATGAAAAATGGCTTCTGTTCTTGTATGCACGAAGGAAGATGATTATGACATAATCTTGACGCTTTTCCCAATAAAATATTAGGCCAAACGGTTTCCATAAGTTGCTCAAACGGTTTCCCAACTGTTTGAGCGGAAACAGTTTCATCAAACCGTTTGAAAGGAAACTGTTTCAAACCGTTTAGGGGCATTGACCATAGTTAACCGTTTGGAGAACTATTGATAATGATGATGGTTAATGACACATTAAATATAATTGGCTAGTTTCAATTGGTTCATTAGCTGAAGATCCTTCAATCACCAAACCCTAATCGGGTAAGTGCTGATTTCTTAATTGATTAATTTGGAAACTTGGGTTGATTGACCCAAACTGTTTCAAAACCATTTGAGGATCACCCAAACGGTATCAAGACTGTTTGGGGGTCACCCAAGACCATTTGGAGGTTTAGGTTTAAGCATGGTTGAGCAATTGAAGATCCAACGACACCAGAGTGGAATATAATTAATAATCGATTTGATGATCAATCCATTGATCTAAACCCTAATTGGATGACATGGATTTTGATGATATCATGGGCAAACGGTCTCAAGACCGTTTGGAGGTTATCCGAATGACTTCAAGACCGTTTGAGGTCAGGCCATGACCAATTTGGATGGTAATCCAATGATTTCAAAGTAATTAGTTCTACAATGATCAACATTGAAGGTTCATCGATTTCAATCCTTAATACAATTGATTCAAAACCCTAATTGATGATCAATTGGGGATTAAATCAATTGAAGGATGACCTATTCAGCTCAATTAAAGTATGGTTATAGGTCCAATTGATGGATGATTATATGAATTCAATCAATGAAGGAATTAATCTTGGAAACCCTAAATCAATTTGATTGGTTGAGACCATCTTTGGTCCAATCGGTTTTGAGGAGGTTTGGACCAAACGGTCTTAAGACTGTTTGGGACCAGACGATCCCAAACCGGTTGAGTCTCATGCGGTTTCAAAATCCAACTTTAGCAAACGGATTCAAAATTAACTTTAGCAAACGGTTTCAACATCAACTTTGTCAAACGCTTTCAACCTCAACTTTACTAAACGGTTTCAAGTATGCAACCAATACCGTTTGGAGGTATATCAAGAAAGACCGTTTGAGGTATGATTTGGTCAAGACCGTTTGGGGTCTAAGTGACCAAGACCATTTGGAAGATAACTAACCAAAACCGCATGGATACTTAAAGTGGTTAAAGGAGAAATTGATTAATTGAATATTACAAGATGTAATCAAGGACGGTTATAGTAATTGTATCTTAATAAGACATGGTGATTAGTACCTTTGAATGATTAATCCTTAATGATTAACGAAACAATAACATAATACATTGAGTCAACCTTTATCCATGTAAAGTTGACATGATCTAAACAGGTCCAAAGTAAGAATCATCTTTTAAAGGATGAGAGAGAGAGGACTCCCTACATGAATGATAATCATGTAATGGTTAAGTCCTAACACTTTCAACATGAATGAATGTGTAATTAGGGTATGATTCTTGTTAGAGCGATCATAAACCCTAATTATGAGTACAAACATTAATCTATGATGATGGAATGATTCTAATTTAGGGAAATGACATGAGAAACCCTAATTCATGGTATTTTGATGATCAACCCTATGAGAGTGAATAGTAAACCCTAATTGTGGGTAATTGAGCATAAACCCTAATCTAGGGTGATGTGATGTGAATAGTAAACCCTAATCTAGGGTGATGTGATGTGAATAGTAAACCCTAATTTTTTAAATGAGATGATAAGTCATTGATCCTA
Source organism: Alisma plantago-aquatica (assembly GCA_963693085.1). NCBI lineage: Eukaryota > Viridiplantae > Streptophyta > Magnoliopsida > Alismatales > Alismataceae > Alisma > Alisma plantago-aquatica. The sequence goes on from OY856410.1 coordinate 815,642,456, forward strand.
ATTGAGCTAAGGGGATGATTAACCCTAATTGAAATAAAAAGGGAAACCCTAACCCTAGCAAGGGTATAGTGGAGAAACCCTTGAATTGTGATGCTATAATTGTTTTGCATTGTACTGGTATGAAATTGATGTATCTTTTATCATCTGTACTAATCATGCAGGTTTTATGAAATAGTGAACATAGGCAGGTAAGAGCTATGATGCCTTATTATTGAAAGTAATTCATGAACCTTGTGAGCAATGATATGCTATGTTGCCTAGTGAGAGGTAACAAAAGAGATGATTAGGCTGTAAGAGCAATGTGAAATACCTGCACTGCAATTATCATGTTTATACTGTCAGATGACTTGATGGCATTAAGTTACCTGTTAAAGTGGTAACAATTGTTTTGATGATCTAAGGGTTTGAACACCCATATTCTTGAATAATGATGATGAGATGATGAGGGACTGAGATACCAATGTTAATGAAGCTGTGAAATGAACTTGATAAAAATAGTACTCTTTCTTTATAGCAATTGTTATAATGGATTATGTTTGAACACATGCCTGATGCTAAAAGAATGATGTAATGTACTTAAATAATAAAGTGAAATGATATCATGTAGAGCCCTGACAATAGATCCATCATCATCAGTATCCTGGTGATGGTGAAACATGTTTTCCTAAGGGAACTCCTGGAGGGCATACTTTTGAGTATGTGGGGGTTATGGGCGTGAATATCCTTACACCCTAATGGAGGAATTGATGTGAGATAAACATTAAAACTCTCAATCCTTCATTGTATGTATATGTCGGGATGATATATCACTAATCTACCGATGATAATGTTAATGCCGAATCGATGTAAGATAAACATAAAATCTCTCAATTGCGAAGAGAGTACAACATGCCACTGTAACTCTAATAGCAAAGTTGCCAGTTTACCCTGGAAAGCTATTTTAGCAGAGACACGAGATGTCTTGCAAGTTGTTCCTCACACTGACTGAGGAGGATGAGGTCATGGGAATCCATCTCTTCTATTGACCTATGTATTGTACCGATTTCGATTTCACAATGGTCAGTTGGAGTATGAGTGGTATACCTCATCTCCTCAGGGCATAAGTATGTTTGTAAAATGTAATCAGTCGTGTAGCATATTTGCTTAGGGTTGAATTACGAGAATAAATGGTTGATGATACATTGTCTATTATGTCCTAGTTGGATAAATGCTATACATGTTATTCATATTCCTTATTGAATAAATGACTTGCTGCTTTATCAAGTTATAATTGAAATGAAATGTATAGAGAATACTGCTCTACATAGTTTAATCAATGATTTACCTGCTGCTAAATATTATGATTCTATTGCTCAATGTTATTCTATCATCTGCAATAACAATATTCCTGGCAGAGAGTTATATCTCTCGCTGGGGCAATTTTTCAATTGTCTCACCCCCGTGGGATTCAAATTTTTAGGTAGACGTCGAAGAAAAGGAAGAAACCCTACAGAGGGTGAACAACAGCAGCAACAACAGTAACATCAAGGACAGCAGTGATCCTCAGGTGGAGACACTATCTGTCAAGGCATGTATATAGAGAGTCCTATGTGTCGTCTCTGTACTCTCAGTTCCTAAGAGTCAGTAGATGGTTTGATATAGATCTGAGATTTTTGGCTTGATGCCTCGAGATTTTTGTATGCTTCTTATGTATAGTTTTAACAGGGCAGTCAATGTTTGTAACTCTTGAGATGAGATGACACAGAAATGTACTAATGAATCAGAATGTAATTAACTTACTTTGGTTCTTTATGAAAGAGTTTTATAGTTTGTGGACCTCTTTGTAAAAAGTTTTAATTTTTAGTGATTTTCAGTAATTCGCTGCTAATGATTCACTTCTGCATTAGTTAATCTTGTTTTCATGAGTCGTACGTCACAATTTAGTGGTATCAGAGCTCTAAGTTCGCTGAGTCTACAGAGACATAGGACTAGGGTTGTTGAGTATGTTCTAATGTCTTCCAGTATATCGAATAGTATCTTCTGCTCATATAGGAGGAGAAGAAAAACTAAAGATGTCTAGATTACATGATGAACATGTTGCTGAAAGTAGTGTCGCTTCACCCGGAGGAGGTGCAAGAGACCAAGGAAGGGAGGAATCTGTGCTTGAACCACCCCAGTTTTCAATCAAGCTGACATGGGGAACCCAACTTTCCAAGCCATGTTTGGGCAGTTTATAACTGCCATGACACATATGACTGATAGGATGCCCATACCTACACCTAGGGCACCTGCCCATGATGAAAGATAGGGAGCCTGAAATACGTTTGAACGACTATGCCAGGTTGGAGCCACAGAATATGCTGCGACAGCTGACCCAGCAAATGCTGACATGTGGCTAACTGAACTAGAAAAGGCCTTTAGAATCCTTAATGTAACAACCCTGACCTGGGTTATACTTTAACCCTAGGTGTTGTGGTTAAGAAATGTGATTAAATGATTAATCTCATCTTATGAAAAGTAATTAGGCCTCAAGAGGAACTTATGTTGCAATTCTAGTCCTTTTTGAACATTGTTGAAATCAATGTTTTGTTTATTTTGGACTAATGTGCAAAATACCCAAGTTGAGGGGTTTATGTGCAAATTGTGCATGATAATATGTTCCTCATGTGTTGAATCATCATGAGAGTGAAGATGATGCTGAGGTGTGGCTTATGGAAGCTTGAATACCAAGAAAGAGCTGATAAAGCAATGTTTGTGCATTAAAACCTAGTTTTGGTGTAAAGTGCAATTTACCCAAAACCTAGGGTTCAATATGCAAATTACCACTTCAATAAGGTCCTTAATGCTTCTTGGAATCATGTAGAGAAAATAAAATGAGAGGGGTGCCTCATTTGAATTAAGTTGGAGGAGAGAGAATCTTGATATTAAAATAATCAATATTTAATCCTAATTGAAACCCTAATTCGATTTAGGGCAAAAATGAATGTATTAATTAAAGGGTCTTCAACCAAAATTAAAATGGTTGGATTCAGATGTGTATGTGACGTCCTTGAGCCTTGCAAGGACCATGAAAATATCCAAGGGAGTGGATAACTCACACACAATTTTATAAGAAAAAGAAATATCCACTCACATATGGATATTAATATAATATGAATTGAGGTTCTTAATTTGTTTTTCTTTAAATCATGGATAATTGAGAGGGATAAAAGGAAACAAATATAGCCTCGTCCCTAAGGAAGATAAGGGGGAAGAGGCGGCCACATTTTTGGGATTAAATGAATTTTTATAAGGCACTTTCTCTCTCCTTGAATTTCTTATAAAAAGACCCTTTACAAGCCAAATGGAAGGCTTTTTCGACCCCACTTCTTCTCCTTGCTTGGGAAACGACCAAGGGAGCTTGGGAGGATCAGTAGGACGACCCCCAACCTGTTGGTAAGGTTCTTGATCCATTTCACCTTGATTCCATGGTGGAAATCGAAAATAAATTATGGATTTCTTCCTATTTCGATCTCCTCTCCAATTCTAACCATTCCTTTTCACTCAAACCTTGAGGACGAGCCTTGGAATGGTGAAAGGAGTTGCATACACCATTTTTTCCGTGGACATGGAGCTTTGGAGCTCAATTGGAGGCGGGTTTTATAACTTGAACCCTTTTTCATTGTTATTCAACCATTAATCTTGCAATTTCAATGATTCCTTCATTATCTTATTTAATTGCTGGTTGAAAATGGTTATTTCATGAAATCAGAAGTTGTTAGAACTTCAGGGATGAAGTTAGATGATGATGACATCATCTTGGATACTTTTTCCAAAGAAATCATGGTTCATACGGTTTTGAGTTAATTGCTCATGCGGTTTCACCAAACTGTTTGAGATCAAACGGTTTGAAACTGTTTGGGAGAAAATGGTTTGAAAACCATTTGAGTGAGTTGACCAAGGGTTGACCGTTTGAGATTCCTGTTCCTAATTATATTGGTTAATGACTCACCAAATTTGATGGATTAATTCCCAAGGAATCATGAGATGAAGGCTAATCAAATGGGAAAATCCTAATTGAAATTAGTGCTGAAATTCCAATGAGTTGATTTGAGATTTTGGGTTGATTAGCCCAAACGGTTTCAAAACCATTTGGGAATCACCCAAAAGGTTTCAAGACCGTTTGGGGATCACCCAAGACCGTTTGGAGGTCTGGGGTTAAGTATAGTTGACCAATTGAAGGTCTAAAGGTACCAAATCACTTTGCAATTAAGTGCTGATTTGATGATCAACCCAATAGCTCAAACCCTAATGATTTTTCACTAGAATCCAAGGTTTGGATGAGCCAAACGGTCCCAAGACCGTTTGGAGCTCATCCAAATGGTCTCAAGACCGCTTGGAGGTCACCCAAGACCGTTTGGAGGTCTAGGGGTGAGTATGGTTAAGCAATTGATGATCCAATGATACTAAGTTAAAGTGTAATCAATTGCTGATTTGGTGATCAATCCAATGATCCAAACCCTAATTGGTTGACTTGGATTTTGATGATGTGATGGGAAAAAGGTCCCAAGACCGTTTGGTGGTCATCCAAATGACCTCAAGACCGTTTGGGGTCAGGTCATGTTCAATTTGGATGATGGTTCAATGGTTTCAAAGTAACTAATCTTGCATTGATTAGTGTTGAAGGATCATCGATTCCAAACCCTAATTCAATTGATTCAAACCCTAATTGAGGACTAATTGAGGGTCAATTGAGGGTCAAATCAACTGAAGGTTGACCTATTTAACTCAATTGAAGTATGAGGATAGGTCCAATTGATGATTGGTTCCATGAATTCAATGATTGAAGGAATCAATATTGAGAACCCCAAACCGATTGGTGTTGTTGAGACCATCTTTGGTCCATGTGGTTTTGAGGAGTTTTGGACCAAACAGTCTCAAGACCGTTTGATTCCAAACGGTCTCAAGACCGCTTGAGTCCAAACGGTCTCAAGACCGTTTGAGTCCAAACGGTCTCAAGACCGTTTGGGACCAAACGATCCGAAACCATTTGTGCCCATGCGGTTTCAAAAGTCAAACTTGGGCAAACGGTCTCAAACACCACCTTTACCAAACGGTTTCAAACCGTTTTAACCTTGAAGGACCAAGACCGTTTGGGGCTGAAGTAGTCAAAGTTGATTGAGGACTCAATTGGTTAATCCACTTAGACACTTGTTGTAATTGAGGACTCAATTGATCAATTCAATTGGATACCTTATGTAATGGAGGTCCAAGGTGATTGAATCTCTTGAGAATAGAAATGATGAATGAGTAATTGATCCAATGATGATTAGTAATGATGATCATTGAAGGTACAAAGGTTGAAACCCTAATAGTGCCTAAGTGATTAGTGCCAATTAAGGGATGAACCCTAATTACATATAGGATCAATGACTTGGTACACAATGTCATTCATAGTTGTATGTACTTGATTGAAGGGATGATATGACCTTATCAAGTTGAGATGATGTTAGCATGAATTCATAACATGAATATAATTCATGTGGTGATTAAGGGTATGATCCTTAAGTAGAGAGATCATGAAACCCTAATCATGAATATATACCCTAATTGACAATGTTATTGAATTCTAACCCTAATTGAGGGCAATTCTAAATGTAACCCTAATCCAGGGTGAGGATATTACCCTAATCTAGGGTAGTGATGTGTGAAACTCCAATTTAGGGAAATGAGATGTAAAACCCTAATTGGGATGAATAGTGAATCTCTAATTATGAATAATTGAATGAAATCCTAATGGAGATGGATTGTAGACCCAAATTGTGGGTGACTATAGTGGAAATCCTAATTAAGGGTGAGTCCATGTGAAACCCTAGTTGAGGGTGATTCTATGAGAAACCCTGATTAAGAACTAACATCACATAATGTTCTGATGTTATGTTGTGATGAGACGCCCTAAGAAGGGTGAAGGAATATGAGACTCTAATGTAAGTCATTATACATAAAGCCCTAATCCTGGGAAATATGACAATGGATCATAATTCTAATTTTAAATAAGGATGCAAGGAAATCCTAATGATGAGATAAAAGAAATGACCTTATAAAGGTGAAACATTTCATGTGGTTGATTATATGTATACTAATTGTAAACAATGTCTTTAGCATTAGACAAGTCCATATCATTAAAAATAGATGGACAATTCTAATATGTATCCTATGCATTATATGCTAAAGGTGAGAGTTTAGTGATGTAATGTATTAAGAGGGAAATACCTTAATACAAGATAAGTTGGTTAACTCAAGATAGTCTGAAATGATGAGAAGGTGATACATCAAGATATGATAGTTATCACATTCAACACTTCAAGGTTTATATACCTGGATACACTCCAAATCCAATATATTTGGGTAAGAAACATATGAAGTGTGTTATGAAACTATTACAATGAAATGTAATGAGTTGTTGCACCTTGATGAGTGTTAATTAATGTACCTTGAAAATGGGGTTAATCCCAAATGATGTGTATGATATAATCATACCATGATGAGGATGAGAAATGAACTCATACCTTGAATTGATGATCATTAATGCTATATGATGAAAGTAATGTTCTTGAATAATTAAATATGATATCTTTGAATGACCCAGAGGTATGGATTAATGAATTAAGGGTTGGATAGATTATATAATCATGAAACCCTAATTAATGAGAAAAGGGGAACCCTAACCCATACTTGGGTAGAGGGAATGATAAGCCCTATTTGATAGTAAACCCTAATTCCTGGAAAAGGAATAATGGTGTTACTATTGTATCACATGATGTGATGAATATCTTGTATGACTGTTATCATGCCTAACAACCATGCAGGTATGATGAGATAATGAACATAGCTAGATTTGAGCTATGACATTTATATAATAAATGTTGATTGGCATTATGAGCCTTAATGTTGTTGTTGCTTAGTAAAAGTAACAATGTGTAAGGATTCTATGAGTCATATGAGCAAGTTGTTGCCTAGAAAGAGGTGACAAGATATTTCATGGCCTTGTGAGCCAGGTGTGATGCTTGTGTAACAAGTATCATGAATGCCTTGGTCAGATGACCTGAAGGTGATAGTTACCTGAAAAAGGTATAATAATGCTCAATGATGAGTTAAGGGCTTGAATACCCAGAACCATATGATTATGGTGATGAGAATGTGAAGGGATGAGAATTCCCAGTTTTGAAATGAGGGACTGAGTTCCCCAGGTCTTTGAAAGACTGATAAATATCTGATGAAAGTAGTACATGTCTCTTTATATCTTTGTTGTAATAAGTTATGTTTGAGAACTTGAATGATGCTAAAAGAATGCCATAATGTACTTCAATAATCAAGTATAATGATATCATGTAGAGCCCTGACCATAGATCCATCATTGTCAGAAGTTAAATGATGGTGAAACAGGTTTTCCTAAGGGAACTCCTGGAGAGCATACTTTTGAGTATGTTGGGGTTATGGACGTGAATATCCTTACGTCCTAATGTAGGATTTGATGTGAGATGTACTTTTAATCTCTCAATCCTTCATTATATGTACCGATATGGATGTATCAAGAATCTCCCGATGATTGGGTTAGATGCCATACACATCTCCCAATAATGTTAATGTCGGATCGGTGGAGATAAACACAAAATCTCACGATCGCGAAGAGAGTGCAGCACGCCACTGTAACTCTGATAGCGAAGTTGCCAGTATACTCTGGAAAGCTATATTTAGCAGAGACACAAGATGTCATGCATGTGATCTCGCACTGACCGAGATGTGGGAGGTCATGGGAATCTGGCTCTTCCATTGACCTTGTATGGTACCGATTTTGACTTTGCAATGGTCGGTTGGAGCATGAGCGGTATATCTCATCTCCTCAGGGCATAAGTGTGTTTGTAAAATGAAATCAGCTGTATAGCATGTTTGCTTAAGGATTGAATACGAAAATTCATTGGTTGATGTTACATTTCTGTTATATATCTGTAGTTCATTAATGTTGTTCATATCTGTTATATTCATTAAAAGTATATGGATGAACTATGAGTCTACCATGAGTAGATGCAACTTTATCCTTGAAAAAGGAGATTACTTCACTTTGTTCATACAAGTGATTTACCTATTGTTAATTATATATATATAAATCCTTCTACTTAGTTTATTTTAATAAACTGCTATAACAATGTTTTGGCGGAGAGTTATATCTCCCGCTGGGGCAATTTACAATTGTCTCACCCCCGTGGGATCCAACTTTTTAGGTGGACGCGGACAAAGAAGCATAATCTTATTACAGGGAATAGACAACAACAGTGACAGCAAGGACATCAGTAATATCTCAGGTGGAGATACTGCCTGTCAAGTTATATAGTTAGAAAATCCTATGTGTCGTCTCTTTACTCTCAGGTCCTCAGAGTTTTTAGTCAGTGTTTTATGAATCAATATGAGGTTTTGGCTTGATGCCTCAAGATTCATATACTGTCTGTATATAATGTTTATAAGACAGTTGATAATGTAATCTCTAAAAAGAGATGGTACAGGTTATGTACGTTTGAACCAGAATGTAAATGTTATGCAATGGTTCTTGTTGGAAAAGATTTCCTATGTGAGGATCTCTTTGCAAAAAGTTTTAATTTTCAGTGATTTTTAGTAATCTGCTGCAAATAATTCACTTCTACGTTAGTTAATCATGTTTTCGTGAGACGGTCTCCACACTTAACATCCCAGAAGCTGAGACAGTTAGACATGTAGTGTACCTTCTCAAAGGGAGTGCTGGTCACTGGTGGACCATAGAGGAGGGAAAAAGGCCAGGTGTGGAGATCGAATGGGAAGTATTCCGACAAGAATTTGTCAACAGATACTTTCCTAAGACGTTCCTAGATGAGAAGATCTCTCAGTTTGAGAGATTAAGACAAGGACCAATGAACATTTGTGAGTACGAGGCTAAGTTCATGGAGGTTTTGTGGTTCTGTCTACATATGGCAACCACAAATGAGGAAAGGATTCGGCATTTTGAGAAGGGATTAAATGTTGAGTTGACCACCCCTGTGTCTGCTATGGAGAATAGGGAAAGATTTGCTACTTTTGTGGAGTCTGTCAGAAGGATAGAGAGGTTTGTGACTGAGAAGCGACAGACCAAGAACAAGAAGGTGTACCCCCATTTCCAAGGATACTCATCCAAAAGTTTCAAGAAACTGAGGATTTTGATACCAATGGAACCACCTAGATTCAATACCCAGACGCAGTGGACGTCAAATAGGGGTAGAGGATGAAGTTTACCACCAGAAGGAGCCCACAGCTCAGCATCTGTGTCTGTTACAGGACCATACAGACCACAGCTAGGGATCAGGAGTTGTTTCATATGTGGAAAGATGGGGCATCTGATGAAGGATTGTAGAGCCAAAGAGGCAAGTGTGACTCAACCTCAGAGGCAGAGTCAACAAGGTTCCCAAAGGAGATAGTTTCCAGGTGGCGCTAGAGGACGTGGACAAGCGTCCCAAGCTGGATCATCGACACCCAGTCATCGAGCACTGAATCAACCACAGGCGACAATGAGATTCTATGTGATGAATCCACCTGATGCAATGATCAACCCTCAGGTTGTGACAGGTCAGATGAAACTGTTTTATTTTGATATGTCTACATCCTATGCCATATCTATTTTAATTTATCCGGGTGCTACACATTCCTTTGTCACTCGAAGAGTGATTCTTGATTGCAATATGACAATTGATCTTAGGGCAAAGAGTTTGAAACTGGAAACTCCTTTGATGGGATCTGCTGTGTTACAGGAGGTGTGTGCTTCCTGCATTCTCTTCTTTTCTAAACACCACATTCAAGTGGATCTTATACCACTTGAGATGCACAGGTTCAATATAATCATGGGGATGGATATCTTAGAAAGGTATAAGGTTGTCTTGGATTGTGAGTCCAAGCAAGCTGTGTTCACAGATGAAAGTGACACATGGATCTTTCAAGGAGATCGAAAGATTCTTCCAACCTGTCTTGTGTCAGCTATGGTAGCTGAGAAGCTGATGAGGCAAGGATGTTATGCATTCTTGGCCCATGTGGTAGATACCACCATGAAGAGTTCTAATCCTATTGAAGTTCCGATAGTCAGGGAATTTGAAGATGTATTTCCTGAAGAACTTCCAGGTGTACCTCTGCCCCGAGAGATTGATTTTGAGATTAATCTAATCCCGGGCACGCAGCCAATAGCACAAACATCGTATAGGATGGCACCTGTTGAGATGGCAGAACTCAAGAAACAACTACAAGAGTTTCTTGAGAAGGGTTTCATCCGACCGAGCACTTCACCCTGGGGTGCTCCGATCATCTTTGTTAAGAAGAAGGATGGAACAATGTGGTTGTGCATTGATTACAGACAATTAAATAAAGTAACAATAAGGAATAAGTATCCTTTTCCAAGGATTGACGATCTGTTTGACCATTTGTGTGGTGCAACTATTTTCTCAAAGATAGATCTGAGGTCGGGATATCATCAACTGCGTATTAAGGAGGGTGACATACCTAAGTCTTCCTTTAGGATAAGGTATAGTCACTATGAGTTCATAGTTATGTCATTTGGACTAACTAATGCACCAGCTGCATTTATGGAACTCATGAATAGAATCTTTCGACCTTTTCTCAATCAGTGTGTTGTCGTCTTCATAGATGACATCCTAATATATAGTAGAGATCCTCAACAGCATGAGCAACATCTTCGTCAGGCTCTAACTTTGCTAAGAGAGCATAAGTTGTATGCTAAGTTTAGCAAGTGTGAGTTCTGGTTATCTGAAGTTTCTTTTCTTAGACACGTAATATCTTCTTCAGGTATTCATGTTGACCCTAAAAAGGTACAATATGTCCTGCTATGGGAACAACTGAAGACACCGACGGAGATTCACATTTTCTTAGGGTTGGCAGGCTATTACAGGAGGTTCATTAAGAACTTCAGCTCTATAGCCTTACCCTTAACCAAGTTGACCAGAAAGGATGTTTCTTTTGTCTGGAATGATAAGTGTCAACAATCATTCTAGCTATTGAAGGAAAGGTTGACAAGTGCACCAGTGCTAGTGCTACCTGAGTAAGGGAAAGGGTATATAGTTTTCTGTGATGCCTCTAAGAATGGACTAGGATGTGTGTTAATGCAGGATAAATAAATGATTTCTTTTGCTTCTCGACAGCTTAAGAAACACGAGGAGAATTATCTGACACACGATCTAGAACTAGCTGTTGTAGTCCATGCTTTGAAGATCCGGAGACATTATCTCTATGGAGAGACATTCCAGATTTTCACAGACCATAAGAACTTAAAGTATATCTTCTCACAGCATGAGTTGAACATGAGGCAATGCCGTTGGATGGATTTAATCAAGGACTACGATTGTACAATTGATTATCATCCAGGGAAGGCCAATGTGGTTGCTGATGCTTTAAGTAGAAAATCAGCAACACCAGCCCTAGATAAAACACAACTGAATTCTCTGGTGTACTCTAGAAGGGATATGCTTATCTCTTTAAGGCAAGACAATGTACAATTAAAAGTATCATTGTTATCACGGTTGTTAGCTGAGTTGCACATAAAACCTACTCTGAGACAGCAAATTAAGGAGGCACATCAAGATGATGCTGGAGTTCAGCAGATTAGATCAAAATATGGTAGTGAGAAACGAGATGGTTTCCATGATTCAGACGATCAAGTAGCCTGTTATCATGGTAGAATGATAGTACCTGATGTTGATAACTTAAGGAAGTTAGTCCTGGAAGAGGCTCACTCTTCAATGTATGCTATGCATCCAGGAAGCACCAAGATGTATCATAACTTTAAAGATATGTATTGGTGGCCTAGTTTGAAGAAGGATGTTGCTGAGTTCGTTATGCGGTGTCCAGTGTGTCAGCAAGTTAAAGATGAACACCAGAAACCCGCAGGAACACTGCAACCTTTGCTCATACCACAATGGAAGTGGGATCATGTAACCGTGGACTTTGTGGTTGGTCTGCCCAGAACAGCCAAAGGTCATGATTCCATTTGGGTAATAGTTGATAGGTTGACAAAGACAACACATTTCTTACCTGTCAAAACAACCTATTCTGCAGAGAGACTGGCACAGTTATATGTGGGTGAGATAGTGCGGCTGCATGGGGTCCGAGTTACCATTGTTTCTGATAGAGGTCCCCAGTTTACGAGTCATTTTTGGGAGTGACTTCATAAAGCTTTAGGCAAACAGTTAAGGTTTAGTACAACCTTTCATCCTCAGACTGATGGACAATCCGAAAGAACTATACAAACCTTGGAGGACTTGCTTAGGGCATGTGTCCTCTAATTTATAGGAAGTTGGGACCTATATTTAAGCTTGATAGAGTTTGACTACAACAATAGCTATCAACATAGTATTGATATGGAACCTTATGAAGCTTTGTATGGTAGACGTTGTAGATCTCCCTTATGTTGGTATGAAACTGGTGAATATCAACTTTTGGGTCCTGATCTTGTGCAGCAGACCACCGAGAAGATTAAAATAATACAAAAATAGTTAAAGATTGCACAGGATAGGCAAAAATCTTACGCTGATAAGCATCATAGACCTTTAGAATTCTAGGTTGGAGACAAAGTGTACCTCAAGGTCTCACCTTGGAAGGGAGTTCTTAGGTTTGGAAGAAAAGGAAAGTTAGCTCCTAGATTTATGGGGCATTATCCAATCATTGAACGGATTGGAAAGGTAGCTTATAAGATGGAGTTACCACCTGAGATGCAAAAGTTGCACCCAGTGTTCCACATTTCCATGCTAAGGAAATGTCATCCTGATACAGAAACAATTTTGTAGCCTATGGAAGTAGAATTAAATGATGATATATCTTAAGTTGAAGGGCCTATGTTGATTCTTAATAGAAGGATCAAGAAGCTGAAAAAGAAAGACATTAGTCTTGTAAAAGTCCTCTGGAATCATCGTGGAGTTGAAGAAGCTACATGGGAACTAGAGGAAGAAATGAGAAGGAAATACCCTACTCTTTTCTCTTAAAAATGTTTTATTAATGATTTCGGGGACGAAATCCTTCTAAGGGGTGGATAATTTGTAACATCCCTGACCTGGGTTATGTTCTAACCCTAGGTGTTTTGGCTTAATAAAGTTGATTAGATGCTTGCTCTTATATTTTCAAAAGTAATTAAGGCTTAAGAGGAACTTATATTTCAATTTCAGTCCTTTTTGAATAATGTCAAAACATTATTTTGTTAATTTTGGACTAAAGTGCAAATTACCCAAGTTGAGGGTTTAACTTGCAAAGTGCACTTGATAAAATGTTCATCTGATTTTGATACATCATAAGAATGAATATGATGTAGTGGTATGGTTTCCACAAGCTTGGGCACCAAGATAAAGCTTGTAGAGCAATTCTTGTGCATTAAAAACCTAGTTTTGGTGTAATGTGCAATTTACCCAAAACCAAGGGTTCTATATGAAAAATATCACCACTAGAGGGTCCCTCATGTTTCTTGACATCAATTAGAGTAAATAAAATGAGAGGGACGCCTCATTTGAATTATCTTGGAGGAGAGAGAATCTTGATATTAAAATAATCAAGGTTTAAGCATAAATGGAACTTTAATTTAATTTAATGCAAAAAGAAATAAATTAATTGAGGATCCCTTCAACCAAAAGTTGAGGGATGAAATAGCAAAGTGTTGGACGAACTTGTGCCTTGCTATGGCACAAAAAGATCTTGGTTGAGTGGAAGCCCACTCACATTATCATAATAAAAAGTATTATCCACTAAAAGTTGGATATTAATATAAAACTCTTTAAGGTGATTAATTTCTTTTCCATTAATTCTTGGATAATGAAGAGGTTTTTCAAGGCAATTAAGGTGGCTTCGTGGCCAAGGAATTGATGGGGAAGTGGTGGAAATAATTTCAGAATTTAAAGAAAATAATTTCTTTTTCTCTTTCCTTAAAATCCCTTATACATATCTTTTTTCCTACCCACATAACGGACTTTCTTGGATTTTCTTTTCTCATTTGCTTTGGCCGACCACGGGAGATCTCAGGAGAAGGAGAAGGACGAATCTAACCTGTTGGTAAGCTTTTGATCATCTTCCACCTTGGATTCATGATGAAAACCCTAAATCAATGCTTGATTATTGGTTTTCTTCACTCGATTTCCAATCCTAGCCAACTTGTTCATCTAATAGCTCAAGAACGGACCTTGGGCAGTTTCTAGAACTTCATCCACCATTAGAGCCGTGGAGCTTGGAGCTTGGAGATCAGATTCAAAGGTGGGTTTTATAACTTTAACCCTTAAACATTAGTATTGCACTCAATTCTCTATGAATTGTTGGTTATTTTCTTCTATTTGGAACTCTTGTAATTCATTGCTGAAATTCCCATGAAAAATGGCTTCTGTTCTTCAATGCATGAAGGAAGATGATGATGACATCATCTTGACACTTTTCCCAATAAAATATTGGCCAAACGGTTTCCATAAGTTGCTCAAACGATTTCCCAAACCGTTTGGGCAAACAGTTTCAAACCGTTTGAGCGGAAACGGTTTCATCAAATCATTTGAAAGGAAACAGTTTCAAACTGTTTGGGGACATTGACCATGGTTGACCATTTGGAGAATTGTTGATAATGATGATGGTTAATGATGCATTAAATATAATTGGCTAGTTTCAATTGGTTCATTAGTTGAAGTTCCTTCAATCACCAAACCCTAATCGGGTAAGTGTTGATTTCTTAATTGATTAATTTGGAAACTTGGGTTGATTGACCCAAACGGTTTCAAAACCATTTGGGGATCACCCAAACGGTCTCAAGACCATTTGAGGGTCACCCAAGACCATTTCGAGGTTTAGGGTTAAGCATGGTTGAGCAATTGAAGATCCAATGACACCAGAATGTAATATAATTAATAATCGATTTGATGATCAATCCATTGATCTAAACCCTAATTGGATGACATGGATTTTGATGATTTCATGGGAAAACAATCTCAAGACCGTTTGGAGGTATCCAAATGACTTCAAGACCGTTTGAGTTCAGGCCATGTCCAATTTGGATGGTAATCCAATGATTTCAAAGTGATTAGTTCTACAATGATCAACACTGAAGGTTCATTGATTTCAATCCTTAATCCAATTGATTCAAAACCCTAATTGATGATCAATTGGGGATTAAATCAGTTGAAGGATGACCTATTCATCTCAATTTAAGTATGGTGATAGGTCCAATTGATGGATGATTATATGAATTCAATCAATGAAGGAATTAATCTTGGAAACCCTAAATCAATTTGATTGGTTGAGACCATCTTTAGTCCAATCGGTTTTGAGGAGGTTTGGACCAAATGGTCTCAAGACCGTTTGGGTCCAAACTGTGTCAAGACCATTTGGGATCAAACGGTCTCCAGACTGTTTGGGACCAAACGATCCCAAACCGGTTGAGTCTCATGCGGTTTCAAAATTCAACTTTAGCAAATAGTTTCAACATTAACTTTAGCAAACGATTTCAACATCAACTTTGTCAAACGGTTTCAACCTCAACTTTACTAAACAGTTTCAAGTATGCAACCAAGACCGTTTGGAGGTATATCAAGCAAGACCGTTTGAGGTCTGATTTGGTCAAGGCCGTTTGGAGTCTAAGTGACCAAGACCATTTGGAAGATAACTAACCAAAACCGCATGGATACTTAAAGTGGTTAAAGGACAAATTGATTAATTGAATATTACAAGATGTAATCAAGTGTGGTTATAGTAATTGTAACTTAATAAGACATGGTGATTAGTACCTTTGAATGATTAATCCTTAATGATTAATGAAACAATAACATAATACATTGAGTCAACCTTTATCCAAGTAAAGTTGACATGATCTAAACAGGTCCAAAGTAAGAATCATCTTTTAAAGGATGAGAGAGAGAGGACTCCCTACATGAATGATAATCATGTAATGGTTAAGTCCTAACACTTTCAACATGAATTAATGTGTAATTAGGGTATGATTCTTGTTAGAGATCATAAACCCGAATTATGAGTACAAACCTTAATCTATGGTGATGGAATGATTCTAATTTAGGGAAATGACATGAGAAACCCTAATTCCGGGTATTTGATGATCAACCCTATGAGAGTGAATAGTAAACCCTAATTGTGGGTAATTGAGCATAAACCCTAATCTAGGGTGATGTGATGTGAATAGTAAACCCTAATCTAGGGTGATGTGATGTGAATAGTAAACCCTAATTTTTAATTAAGGTGAAGGTACATGTGAAACCCTAACTCTGGGTTATACTATATAGCATGAAACCATAATCTTGGACAATGAGATGAGAAGTCATTGATCCTAATGAAGCTAAGGGGATGATTAACCCTAATTGAAATAAAAAGGGAAACCCTAACCCTAGCAAGGGTATCATGGAGAAACCCTTGAATTGTGATGCTATAATTGTTTTGCATTGTGCTGGTATGAAATTGATGTATCTTTTATCATCTGTACTAATCATGCAGGTTTTATGAAATAGTAAACATAGCCAGGTAAGAGCTATGATGCCTTATTATTGAAAGTACTTCATGAACCTTGTGAGCAATGATATGCTATGTTGCCTAGTGAGAGGTAACCAAAGAGATGATTAGGCTATAAGAGCAATGTGAAATTCCTACACTGCAATTATCATGTTTATACTGTCAGATGACTTGATGGCATTAAGTTACCTGTTAAAGTGGTAACAATTGTTTTGATGATCTAAGGGTTTGAACACCCATATTCTTGAATCATGATGATGAGATGATGAGGGACTGAGATCCCAATGTTAATGAAGTTGTGAAATGAACTTGATAAAAATAGTACACTTTCTCTATAGCAATTGTTATAATGGATTATGTTTGAAAACATGCCTGATGCTAAAAGAATGATGTAATGTACTTAAATAATCAAGTGAAATGATATCATGTAGAGCCCTGACCATAGATCTATCATCGTCAGTAGCCTGGTTATGGTGAAACATGTTTTCCTAAGGGAACTCCTGGAGGGCATACTTTTGAGTATGTGGGGGTTATGGGTGCGAACATCCTTACGCCCTAATGGAGGAATTGATGTGAGATAAACATTAAATCTCTCAATCCTTCATTATATGTATATGTCGGGATGATATATCACTAATCTACCGATGATGATGTTAATTCCGAATCGATGTAAGATAAACATGAAATCTCTCGATTGCCAAGAAAGTACAACATGCCACTGTAACTCTTGAGATGAGATGACACAGAAATGTACTAATGAATCAGAATGTAATTAACTTACTTTGGTTCTTTATGAAAGAGTTTTACAGTTTGTGGACCTCTTTGTAAAAAGTTTTAATTTTTAGTGATTTTCAGTAATTCACTGCTAATGATTCACTTCTGCATTAGTTAATCTTGTTTTCATGAGTCGTACGTCACAATTTAGTGGTATCAGAGCTCTAAGTTCGCTGAGTCTACAGAGACATAGGACTAGGGTTGTTGAGTCTGTTCTAATGTCTTCCAGTATATCGAATAGTGTCTTTTGCTCATATAGGAGGAGAAGAAAAACTAAAGATGTCTGGATTACATGATGAACATGTTGCTGAAAGTAGTGTCGCTTCACCCGGAGGAGGTGCAAGAGACCAAGGAAGGGAGGAATCTATGCTTGAACCACCCCAGTTTTCAATCAAGCTGACATGGGGAACCCAGCCTTCCAAGCCATGTTTGGGCAGTTTATAACCGGCATGACACATATGACTGATAGGATGCCCATACCTGCACCTAGGGCACCTACCCATGATGAAAGATAGGGAGCCGGAAAGACATTTGAACGACTATGCCAGGTTGGAGCCACGGAATATGCTGGGACAGCTGACCCAGCAAATGCTGACATGTGGCTAACTGAACTAGAAAAGGCCTTTAGAATCCTTAATGTAACAACCCTGACCTGGGTTATACTTTAACCCTAGGTGTTGTGGTTAAGAAATGTGATTAAATGCTTAATCTCATCTTATGAAAAGTAATTAGGCCTCAAGAGGAACTTATGTTGCAATTCTAGTCCTTTTTGAACATTGTTGAAATCAATGTTTTGTTTATTTTGGACTAATGTGCAAAATACCCAAGTTGAGGGGTTTAAGTGCAAATTGTGCATGATAATATGTTCCTCATGTGTTGAAGCATCATGATAGTGAAGATGATGCTGAGGTGTGGCTTATGGAAGCCTGAATACCAAGAAAGAGCTGATAAAGCAATGTTCGTGCATTAAAACCTAGTTTTGGTGTAAAGTGCAATTTACCCAAAACCTAGGGTTCAATATCCAAATTACCACTTCAATAAGGTCCTTAATTCTTCTTGGAATCATGTAGAGCAAAGAAAATGAGAGGGGCACCTCATTTGAATTAAGTTGGAGGAGAGAGAATCTTGATATTAAAATAATCAATATTTAATCCTAATTGAAACCCTAATTCGATTTAGGGCAAAAATGAATGTATTAATTAAATGGCCTTCAACCAAAATTAAAATGGTTGGATTCAGATGTGTATGTGACGTCCTTGAGTCTTGCAAGGACCACGAAAATATCCAAGGGAGTGGATAACTCACACACAATTTTATAAGAAAAAGAAATATCCACTCACATATGAATATTAATATAATATGAATTGAGGTGCTTAATTTGTTTTTCTTTAAATCATGGATAATTGAGAGGGATAAAAGGCAAACAATAAAGCCTCGTCCCTAAGGAAGATAAGGGGGAAGAGGCGGCCACATTTTTGGGATTAAATGAATTTTTATAAGGCACTTTCTCTCTCCTTGAATTTCTTATAAAAAGACCCTTTACAAGCCAAATGGAAGGCTTTTTCGACCCCACTTCTCCTTGCTTGGGAAACGACCAAGGTAGCTTGGGAGGATCAGGAGGACGACCCCCAACCTGTTGGTAAGGTTCTTGATCCATTTCACCTTGATTCCATGGTGGAAATCGAAAATAAACTATGGATTTCTTCCTATTTCGATCTCCTCTCCAATTCTAACCATTCCTTTTCACTCAAACCTTGAGGACGAGCCTTGGAATGCTGAAAGGAGTTGCATACACCATTTTTGCCATGGACATGGAGATTTGGAGCTCAATTGGAGGCATGTTTTATAACTTGAACCCTTTTTCATTGTGATTCAACCATTAATCTTGCAATTTCAATGATTCCTTCATTATCTTGTTTAATTGCTGGTTGAAAATGGTTATTTCATGAAATCAGAAGTTGTTAGAACTTCAGGGATGAAGGTAGATGATGATGACATCATCTTGGATACTTTTTCCAAAGAAATCATGGTTCATACGGTTTTGAGTTAATTTCTCATGCGGTTTCACCAAACTATTTGAGAGCAAACGGTTTGAAACCGTTTGGGAGCAAACGGTTTCAAAACTGTTTGAGTGAGTTGACCAAGGGTTGACCATTTGATATTCCTGTTCCTAATTATGTTGGTTAATGACTCACCAAATTTTATGGATTAATTCCCAAGGAATCATGAGATGAATGCTAATCAATTGGGAAAACCCTAATTGAAATTAGTGCTGAAATTCCAATGAGTTGATTTGAGATTTTGGGTTGATTAGCCCAAACGGTTTCAAAACCGTTTGGGAATCACCCAAACGGTTTCAAGACCGTTTGGGGATCACCCAAGACCGTTTGGAGGTCTGGGGTTAAGTATAGTTGACCAATTGAAGGTCTAAAGGTACCAAATCACTTTGCAATTAAGTGCTGATTTGATGATCAACCCAATAGCTCAAACCCTAATGATTTTTCACTAGAATCCAAGGGTTCAATGATCCAAACGGTCCCAAGACCGTTTGGAGCTCATCCAAACGGTCTCAAGACCGTTTGGAGGTCACCCAAGACCGTTTGTAGGTCTAGGGGTGAGTATGGTTAAGCAATTGATGATCCAATGATACTAAGTTAAAGTGTAATCAACACCGTTTGGGTCCAAACTGTGTCAAGACCATTTGGGATGAAACAGTCTCAAGACTGTTTGGGACCAAACGATCCCAAACCGGTTGAGTCTCATGCGGTTTCAAAATTCAACTTTAGCAAACAGTTTCAGCATTAACTTTAGCAAACGGTTTCAACCTCAACTTTGTCAAACGGTTTCAACCTCAACTTTACTAAACGGTTTCAAGTATGCAACCAAGACCGTTTGGAGGTATATCAAGCAAGACCATTTGAGGTCTGATTTGGTCAAGACCGTTTGGAGTCTAAGTGACCAATACCATTTGGAAGATAACTAACCAAAACCGCATGGGTACTTAAAGTGGTTAAAGGACAAATTGATTAATTGAATATTACAAGATGTAATCAAGGATGGTTATAGTAATTGTATCTTAATAAGACATGGTGATTAGTACCTTTGAAAGATTAATCCTTAATGATTAATGAAACAATAACATAATACATTGAGTCAACCTTTATCCAAGTAAAGTTGACATGATCTAATCAGTTCCAAAGTAAGGATCATCTTTTAAAGGATGAGAGAGAGAGGATACCCTACATGAATGATAATCATGAAATGGTTAAGTCCTAACACTTTCAACATGAATGAATGTGTAATTAGGGTATGATTCTTGTTAGAGAGATCATAAACCCTAATTATGAGGAAAAACCTTAATCTATGATGATGGAATGATTCTAATTTAGGGAAATGACATGAGAAACCCTAATTCAAGGTATTTTGATGATCAACCCTATGAGAGTGAATAGTAAACCCTAATTGTGGGTAATTGAGCATAAACCCTAATCTAGGGTGATGTGATGTGAATAGTGAACCCTAATATAGGGTGATGTGATGTGAATAGTAAACCCTAATTTTTAATTAAGGTGAAGGTACATGTGAAACCCTAATGTTGGGTTATACTATATAGCATGAAACCCTAATCTTGGACAATGAGATGATAAGTCATTGATCCTAATTGATCTAAGGGGATGATTAACCCTAATTGAAATAAAAGGGAAACCCTAACCCTAGAAAGGGTATAGTGGTGAAACCCTTGAATTGTGATGCTATAATTGCATTGTGCTGATATGAAATTGATGTATCTTTTATCATCTATACTAATCATGTAGGTTTTATGAAATAGTGAACATAGCTAGGTAAGAGCTATGATGCCTTATTATTGAAAGTACTTCATGAACCTTGTGAGCAATGATATGCTATGTTGCCTAGTGAGAGGTAACCAAAGAGATGATTACGTTGTAAGAGCAATGTGAAATACCTGCACTACAATTATCATGTTTATATTGTTAGATGACTTGATGGAATTAAGTTACCTGTTAAAGTGGTAACAAGTGTTTTGACGATCTAAGGGTTTGAACACCCATATTCTTGAATCATGATGATGAGATAATGAGGGACTGAGATCCCAATGTTAATAAAGCTGTGAAATGAACTTGATAAAAATAGTACTCTTTCTTTATAGCAATTGTTATAATGGATTATGTTTGAAAACATGCCTGATGCTAAAAGAATGTTGTAATGTACTTAAATAATCAAGTGAAATGATATCATGTAGAGCCCTGACCATAGATCCATCATCGTCAGTATCCTGGTGATGGTGAAACATGTTTTCCTAAGGGAACT
Source organism: Alisma plantago-aquatica (assembly GCA_963693085.1). Lineage (NCBI taxonomy): Eukaryota > Viridiplantae > Streptophyta > Magnoliopsida > Alismatales > Alismataceae > Alisma > Alisma plantago-aquatica. The sequence goes on from OY856410.1 coordinate 815,664,056, forward strand.
CCTAGAGGGCATACTTTTGAGTATGTGGGGGTTATGGGCACGAATATCCTTACGCCCTAATGGAGGAATTGATGTGAGATAAACATTAAATCTGTCAATCCTTCATTATATGTATATGTAAGGATGATGTATCACTAATATCCCGATGATGATGTTAATGCCGAATCGATGCGAGATAAACATGAAACCTCTCGATTGCGAAGAGAGTACAACATGCCACTATAACTCTAATAGAGAAGTTGCCAGTTTACCCTGGAAATCTATTTTAGCAGAGACACGAGATGTCCTGCAAATTGTTCCTCACACTGACTGAGGAGGATGAGGTCATGGGAATCCGGCTCTTCTATTGACCTATGTATGGTACTGATTTTGATTTCGCAATTGTCAGTTGGAGTAGGAGCGGTATACCTCATCTCCTCAGGGCATAAGTATGTTTGTAAAATGTAATCATCCGTGTAGCATATTTGCTTAGGGTTGAATTACGAGAATCAATGGTTGATGATACATTGTCTATTATGTCCTAGTTGGATAAATGCTATACATGTTATTCATATTCCTTATTGAATAAATGACTTGCTGCTTTATCAAGTTATAATTGAAATGAAATGCATAGAGAATACTACTCTACATAGTTTAATCAATGATTTACCGGCTGCTAAATATTATGATTATATTTCTCAGTGTTATTCTATTATCGGCAATAACAATGTTTCTGGCGGAGAGTTATATCTCTCACTGGGGAAATTTTTTAATTGTCTCACCCTCGTGGGATTCAACTTTTTAGGTAGACGTCGAGGAAAAGGCAAAAACCCTACATAGGGTGAACAACAGCAGAAGCATCAGTAACAACAAGGATAGCAATGATCCTCAGGTGGAGACATTGTCTGTCAAGGCCTGTATATAGAGAGTCCTATGTGTCGTCTCTGTACTCTCAGGTCCTAGGAGTCAGTAGATGGTTTGATATAGATCTGAGGTTTTTGGCTTGATGCCCCGAGATTTTTGTATGCTGCTTATGTATAGTTTAACAGGGTAGTCAATGTTTGTAACTCTTGAGATGAGATGACACAGAAATGTACTGATGAATCAGAATGTAATTAACTTACTTTGGTTCTTTATGAAAGAGTTTTACAGTTTGTGGATCTCTTTGTAAAAAGTTTTAATTTTTAGTGATTTTCAGTAATTCCCATGCTAATGATTTGCTTCCGCATTAGTTAATCTTGTTTTCGTGAGTCGTACGTCACAGGTAAAACATTATTTCAACATTATTCAAATAGGACCAAAATTTAAACATAAGCCCTCCTTTAGTCTTAATTACTTTTCAAAAGATAAAGACAAGAATCTAAATGACTTACTTAAGAAATACTTCTAGGGTTAGGATTTAACCCAGGTCAGTGATGTTACAATTATCCACCCCTAACAGGGATTTCATCCCCAAAATCATCAAGAGAAAAGAGAAGGATATTTTGTCCTCATCTCTTCCTCCAGTTCCCATGTAGATTCTTCAATGCCATGATGATTCCAAAGAACTTTCACAAGAACTATGTCTTTCTTTTTCAACTTTTTGATTCTCCTATCCAGAATCAACACTGGTCCCTCTACATAGGATATATCTTCATTTAACTCTACCTCCACAAGTTGCAATACTAGCTCCATGTCAGGGTGACATTTTCTCAGCATGGATATATGGAATACTGGATGCAATCTATGTAGTTCAGGTGGCAACTCCAACTTATAGGCTACCTTTCCAATTCGTTCAATGATTGGATAAGGCCCCATAAATCTAGGAGCTAACTTACCCTTCTTTCTAAATCTAAGAACACCTTTCCAAGGTGAGACTTTGAGATATACTCTGTCTCCAACTTGGAATTCTAAAGGTCTTTTCCGTTTATCAGCGTATGACTTCTATCTATCCTGTGCAGCCTTTAACTGTTGTTGTATTACTTTAATCTTTTCAGTTGTCTATTGCACTAATTCATGACCCAAAAGTTGGTATTCTCCTATTTCATACCAACACAAAGGAGATCTACAACGTCTACCATATAATGCTTCATATGGTGCAATATCAATAATGTGTTGATAACTATTGTTATAAGAAAATTCTATTAAGCTCAAGTGTATATCCCATCTTCCTACAAATTGAAGGACACATGCCCGAAGAAAATCCTCCAAAGTTTGTATAGTCCTCTCAGATTGTCCATCTGTCTGTGGGTGAAAGGTGGTACTAAACCTTAACTATGTACCCAAAGTTTTATGTAGTCGTTCCCAAAATTAACTCGTGAACTGGGGAACTCTATTAGAAACAATTATAGCTGGAACCCCGTGTAAACACACTATTTCATCTATATAGATCTGTGCAAGTTTCTCAGCAGTATAGGTTGTTTTGACAGGAAGAAAATGTGCTGACTTAGTCAACCTATCAACTATCACCCAAATGGAATCATGACTTTTGGCTGTTCTGGGTAAAACAACCACAAAGTCCATGGTCACGTGATCCCATTTCCACTGTGGTATACGTAAAGGTTGCATTGTTCCTACATGCTTCTGATGTTTAGCTTTAACATACTGACATACTGGACACCGCATAGCAAACTCAGCTACATCTTTCTTCAAACCAGGCGACCAATACATATCTTTCAAGTTATGATACATTTTGGTTCTCCCTGGATGCAATGCATACATAGATGAATGAGCTTCCTCCATGACTAACTTCCTTAAGTCATTGGCATCAGGTACTACCATCCTACCATGGTAATAAACTACCTCATCATCTGATTCATGAAATCCATCCCATTTCTCACTCCCATACTCTGACCTGATCTATTGAATCATAGTATCAGTTTGTTGTGCCTCTTTGATTTGTTGTTTCAGAGTAGGTTTTATGTGCATTTCAGCTAATAGTCTAGCTAACAAGGATACTTTAAACTATACATTGTCTTGCCTCAGAGAGACAAACATGTCTCATTTAAAGCACACTAAAGATTTCAACTGTGCCTTGTCTATATTTGGTGATGATGATTTTCTACTTAGTGCATCAACCACTACATTAGCCTTTCCTAGATGATAATCAATTGTACAATCATAGTCCTTTATTAACTCCATCCAGCGACGTTGTCTCATATTCAACTCATGTTGTGAAAAGATGTATTTTAGGTTCTTATGGTCTATGAAAATCTGGAATGTCTCTCCATAGAGATAATGTCTCCAGATCTTCAACGCATGAACCACTGCAGCTAGTTCTAGATCATGTGTTGGATAATTTTCCTCGTGTTTCTTAAGCTGTTGAGAAGCAAAAGAAATCACTTGTTTATCCTGCATCAACACACATCCTAGACCATTCTTAGAAGCATCACAGAAAACAATATACCCCTTTCCCTGCTCAAGTAACACTAACACAGGTGCACTGGTTAAACTTTCTTTCAACAACTGGAAAGACTGTTGATACTTGTCATTCTGGACAAAAGGAACCTCCTTCCTGGTCAACTTGGTTAGGGGTAATGCTATAGAACTAAAGTTCTTAATGAACCTCCTATAGTAGCCTGTCAGTCCTAGAAAACTGTGTATCTCCATTGGTGTCTTTGGCTGTTCCCACTCTAAGATAGATTCCACCTTTTTAGGATCAACACGGATACCTGAGGTAGATATTATGTGTCCAAGGAAAGACACTTATGATAACTAGAATTCAAACTTACTGAATTTGGCATATAGCTTATGTTCTCTCAGTAAAGTCAGATCCTGACGAAGGTGTTGCTCATGTTGTTGAGCATCTTTACTGTAAATCAGGATGTCATCTATAAATACTACTATGAATTGATCAAGGAATGGTCGAAAAATTCTGTTCATGAGTTCTATGAATACAGCTAGTGCATTAGTTAGTCCAAATGACATAACTACGAACTCATAGTGACCATACCTTGTCCTAAAGGATGATTTAGGTATGTCACTCTCCTTGATACGTAGCTGATTGTATCCTGACCTCAGATCTACTTTAGAGAAGATAGTTGCACCACACAACTGGTCAACCAAGTCATCTATCCTTGGCAGAGGATAACTGTTCTTTATGGTTACTTTGTTTAGCTTTCTATAGTAGATTCATAATCGCATAGACCCATCTTTCTTTTTAATGAAAAGAACCGGAGCACCCCATGGTGAAGTACTCGGTTTAATAAAACCTTTTTCAAGCAACTCCTGTAACTGTTTCTTAAGTTTTGCTATCTCAACATGTGCCATTCTATAAGGTGTTTGAGCTATTGGTTGTGTACCCGGGATTAGATTAATCTCGAAATCAATCTCTTGGGGTGGAGGAACACCTAGAAGTTCCTCAGGAAATACATCCTCAAACTCCCTAAGAATCGTAACTTCATAAAGATTAGGACTCTCTACTCTGGTATCTATCACATGTGCCAAGAATGCAAATCATCCTCATCTCATCAACTTCTCAGCTACCATTTCTGACACTAAACAAGTTGGAAGAATCTTTCTGTCCCCCTGAAAGATCCATGTAACACCATTGTCTGTGAACATAGCCTGCTTAGAGCCACAATCCAAGACAACCTTATACTTTTCTAGGGTGTCCATCCCAAGGATTATGTCGAACCCATGCATCTCAAGTGGTATAAGATCCACCTGAATGCTATGCTCTGAAAAGGAAAGAACACATGAAGAAAATACCTCCCGCAACACTGTAGATCCAACTAATGGAGTTTCTAATAATAAATTATCTGCTATATGACTGACAGTCATATTGCAGTCATAAATCACTTCTTGAGTGATAAAGGAATGCATAGCACCCAGATCAATCAAAATAGATACAAGGCAAGCTGAAGACATATCAGAATGAAATAATTCCATCTGACATGTCACGACTCGTGGGTTAACCACTGCTTCCGGCTGATTCATAGCTTAGAATCTTGCCATTGCTGGTTGTCGACCACTCGCCCTATTGTTGGATGTAGATGAGCCATCTTGGGACGCCTGTCCACGTCCTCGAGTGCCACTTCTAAATTGTCACTTCTGAGAGCCTTGTTGACTCTGCCTCAGTGGTTGGATTACACTCATGTCTCTAATTAGACAATCTTTCATCAGATGTCCCATCTTCCCACATTTATAACAAACTTTGTTCTCCCGCTGTGGTCTAGACGGTCCTGTTACTGTCATTGATCCTGTAACTTCATAAAGATTAGGACTCTCTACTCTGGTATCTATCACATGTGCCAAGAATGCAAATCATCCTCATCTCATCAACTTCTCAGCTACCATTTCTGACACTAAACAAGTTGGAAGAATCTTTCTGTCCCCCTGAAAGATCCATGTAACACCATTGTCTGTGAACATAGCCTGCTTAGAGCCACAATCCAAGACAACCTTATACTTTTCTAGGGTGTCCATCCCAAGGATTATGTCGAACCCATGCATCTCAAGTGGTATAAGATCCACCTGAATGCTATGCTCTGAAAAGGAAAGAACACATGAAGAAAATACCTCCCGCAACACTGTAGATCCAACTAATGGAGTTTCTAATAAAAAATTATCTTCTATATGACTGACAGTCATATTGCAGTCATAAATCACTTCTTGAGTGATAAAGGAATGCATAGCACCCAGATCAATCAAAATAGATACAAGGCAAGCTGAAGACATATCAGAATGAAATAATTCCATCTGACATGTCACGACTCGTGGGTTAACCACTGCTTCCGGCTGATTCATAGCTTAGAATCTTGCCATTTCTGGTTGTCGACCACTCGCCCTATTGTTGGATGTAGATGAGCCATCTTGGGACGCCTGTCCACGTCCTTGAGTGCCACTTCTAAATTGTCACTTCTGAGAGCCTTGTTGACTCTGCCTCAGTGGTTGGATTACACTCATGTCTCTAATTAGACAATCTTTCATCAGATGTCCCATCTTCCCACATTTATAACAAACTTTGTTCTCCCACTGTGGTCTAGACGGTCCTGTTACTGTCATTGATACTGAACTGTGGGCTCCCTATGGTGGTAAACTACGACCTCTACCCTTGTTGGATGTCCATTGTGTTTGAAAATTAAACCTCGGTGGTGTTGTTGGTGCAGAAAATCATGGTTTCTTAAAACTCTCAGACCTCTATCCTTGGAACTGTGTATACACTTTCTTGCTACTGGCTTGACGTTTCTCAGTCACAAACCTTTCTATCTGCCAAACTGACTCCACAAAGGTGGCAAACCTCTCCCTATTCTCTAGAGAAGATATTGGTGTGGTTAAATCAACGTTCAAACCCTTCTCAAAATGCCAAATCCTTTCCTCATCTGTAGCAGCTATGTGTGAACAGAACCGTAGAAGCTCTATGAACTTAGCTTCATACTCACTAATGTTCATTGGTCCTTGCCTTATCCGCTCAAACTGGGAGATCTTCTCATCCAAGTAAGTCTTGGGAAAATATCTACTAACATATTCACGTCAGAATTCTTCCCATCCGACTTCAACACCTGGCCTTTTACCTTCTTCTATGGCCCACCAATGGCCAACACTCCCCTTTAACAAGTACACCGCATGCCTAACCTTCTCAGCTTCTGGGATATTAATGATTCTGAAGGCCTTTTCTAGTTCGCTTAGCCACAAGTCTGCATCTGTTGGGTCAGCTATACCAACATATTCAGTGGCTCCTACCTGGCAAAGCCGTTCAAAAGTCTTTCCAGCTCCATGTCCCTCATTTTGAGCTGGTGCCCTAGGTGCATGTGGTGGCATCCGATCCGCCATATGTGTCATAGTTGCCATGAACTGCCCAAACAGAGCATGGAAAGCTTGGTTTTCTAGTGTAGCTTGGTCAAACTAGGGATGTTCAGGTGCTAGTTCTTCTCTAGCCTGATCCCTTGCACCTCCTCCTGGTGCAGCAACACTGCTTTCAGCAGCATGTTCTTCGTGTGATCTAGCCATCTTCAAGCTTTACTTCTTCTCCTAAGAGCAGAAATCACTATCAAATAAACTAGAAGATACTAGAACGGACTTGATGACCTTAATCCTATGTCTCTGTAGACTCAGTGAACCTTAAGCTCTGATACTACTAAGTTGAGATGACCCGACACCAAATCAGACTATCACAATGTAATTAATTGTGGAATCAAACATAAGCAGCAAATTAATGAAAATTACTAAAAATTAAAACCATTTACAAAGAGATCCATTTCCAGGAAACTCTTATAACAAGAACCAAAATATTATATACATTCTGGTTTACCAAGTACATACTATGTACCTTTTCTTCTCGAGGATTACATACAGCAGTTGCTCTGTTCAATCTACACATAAGCAACATAAAACATCGAGGTATTCAATGCCAAAATCTTAGTTTGATCATAAAAACACTAACTACTGACTCCTAAGACCTGAGAGTACAAAGACGACTCATAAGACTCATATCTACAAAACACGACAGTTAGTATCTCCACCTGGGATGTTATTGTTGTCCCTGATGCTATTGTCCTTCCCCTGGTATAGAGTTTCTACCTCCTCGTCCTCTTCCTCGTCCACCTAAAAAGGTTGGATCCCATGGGGGTGAGACAATTGAAAATTGTCCCAGCGAGAGATATAACTCTCTGCTAGAAACATTATTATTGCAGATAACAGTAATAAAATGAACAGAGGAATCTCTACTGAACAATAAGATTTAATCATTATTAAGCAGAATAGAACAATATCATCTTTTAAATCATTACAACTATAAATGATAATGCAATAAATCATATATTCATTTTAATAAGGAATATGAAGAACATGTATAACATATATCTAGTTAAAATACAATTAGCAATGTAACATCAACCAATGATTTCCGTATTACATCTTTAAGTAAATACACTACACGGTTGATTACATTTTACAATCATAACTTATGCCATGAGGAAGTGAGCTGTACCACTCAAATCCAACCTTCGATTGTGAAACCCAAAGCCGGTGCCATACAAGATCAAAGGAAGAGCCGGACTCCTCGATCTCATCTGTCTCGATCAGTGTGAGACCACAAGTAGGACCACAGTCTCTTGCTTAAGTGATGTCAGTCACAGGATTAGCTCTCATAGGATAGCCATCCTCTAGGCCTCCTTGGTACAGGTCCCGATGCTAGTAAATCTAAGACACGGGCCATTTCACCGCGCTCACTGAGCCATGAATGCATTCATGCTCCATCACACTGAGCCATGGGCCTGTTGACCATGCTCTTATAGATATCTTGAGTCTATAACTGAAGTTTCACTCTAATCCTCCTATTTTTAGCTATGAGCACCCCGCATATTCAACAATATACACTCTGAATTAACCAGCAAGAAAATCCGTTTCACCATCACCAGCTACTGACGATGATGGATCTATGGCCAGGGCTCTACATGATAATATTCCACTTGATTATTTAAGTACATTACCATATTCTTTTAGCATCAGTCAAGTTTTCAAACAAGAATTATTATGACAAATGCTACAAAGAAACAATACTCCTTTCAAGTACTTTTCAAAACTTTATAAAGCATAGGGATATGAATCCCTTGTCTCATTGTTGGGAATTCACATCCCTCAACAACATCATCATCATATTTGCTAGATCTGGGTATTTAAACCCTTAGTTCATCATTGAACATGGTTACCACTATCAGGTAACTATTACCTGTAGGTCATCTGACCAAGGTATTCATGATACTTGTTACACAAGCATTTCACATAGTTCACCAGGCATAATCAACTTCTTGTCACCTCTCACTTGGAAACAATTAAAATAACGGCTCACAAGGCTCATTAACATCATGACGCATACCTAGTTATGCTCATCATCTCATGATACCTGCATGGTTAGTACACTTGATAACAGCCATATCAATTACATATCAGCATTATGAAATACAAAGATAACATCACTATTCCCTTATTAGGATTAGGGTATCCCATCTTTATCGATTAGGATTTCACATCACATCACCCCATATTAGGGTTTTCATATAACATCACCTTATTTTAGGGTTTCACATAGCATCATCCTACATTAGGGTTTCACATAGCATCATCCTACATTAGGGTTTCACATAACATCACCCTATATTAGGGTTTTCATATAACATCACCTTATTTTTAGGGTTTCACATAGCATCATCCTACATTAGGGTTTCACATAACATCACCCTATGTTAGGGTTTTCATATAACATCACCTTATTTTAGGGTTTCACATAACATCACCCTATATTAGGGTTTCACATAACATCACCCTATATTAGGGTTAGGGTTTACCATCTTTATCAATTAGGGTTTCATGATCATATTATCAAAGATCAACCCCTATTTCAAAACTTCATGCATCTTAGAGAATGCATTGATATTACAATTAATATCCAAAACCTAACTCATTGTCCCATATGTTTAGAATTTCATAATACCTTCATAAGTATTCAATTAATCTTATGAATTGTAATTTCCCTTATTTATTAGGGTTTTATAATTTCCTCATTAATCCAAACCCTAAGTCAGTGATTTCACATATCTTGGAACACATAGCATTTTTTAAGTATTAAATCATACTTATCATTGTTCCATATACTAGGAACACACATCATCATCATACCTTAATCAATTGACTTAACCTTTCACTAAGTACATGCACCTACACTTATCATAGTGTATTTGGATTTATTACTTTCATAGGCATTGAATAATAATCATTCTAATTATACCAATCACCTAAGTGCTTTAGAGGTACATCCATTGAAATCAACCTTGTGATACTCTTCAACCACTTATGGGGTTATTAATACTTACATGATTAGAATCAATTGGACCTTCAAATAGTTTAGACTAATTGAACCCTCAAACGGTCTTGATGTTACTTGACCTTCAAACGGCCTTGAAGTTATTTGACCTTCAAATGGCCTTGAGGTCACTAGACTGTTACGACCCCATCTGAGCTTAATTGGGAAACTATGGTTACCAAGATGATTACATGATTAATTGGACTGATCACTCTTGAAATCTAATGAATGATGATAATCCAATGTGAATTTATTAACTATGATAAAAAGTTTAAGTGTTCGTTTGCCTTGAGAATTAGGGTTTGAGAAGCATAGACCCTAATCGGCCCAAAATAGGGTTTTGATGATACATGAACACAAAATTTGATAAGTATAGTGTCTCAGTAAATGATTTTTAATATTTTATGTGTAACTCTGATTTACTTCAAATTTTGATATGATTTGGATATATAAAATGTGAACAACATTGGAAAATATCAGCGTTTTTGAAGAATGTTCTGACCTGTTTATCAGTCGAGTTTCAAACTCGACCGATCATATTTCCAGATTTATATAGCAGTGTGGTAATTGAATTTTATCTTTTTATTTGTATATCCAATTGATCTCAAATTTTAACTGTGCTTGAAAAACATAGTTTTAGACACTTTGTTAAATTTTCATAATTTTTGGATGACTTTTGATTCTACAGTGAGGGTGTCGGTCGAGTTCTGTGCAGGACAAACTCGACCGAATCTGCTGCAGACTGTAATATAGCAGTGCACTGTGTAATTTTTAATTATTTATTGGTAACTCCAAATGATCTAAAATTTTAACTGAAGCTTTATAGATCAATTATAAACAACTTGAAAAATTTCCATAATTGTTGGAGAAGGTTTGATCTCTGAAATAAACGAATTACAGTAACTTTTGTATAACTGAATATTCAGCCAATGTAATAAAAGTTGAGTGTAGGGTCAATATGCAATTGACCCAAGCAGCTCAATTGCTCTATTAGTTCGAACACACACACTAGCAGCTCTCATAATTCTCAATTCATTCCAGAGAAACGAGCTCCTAGAGAGAGAGGGAGAGTTAGGGTTTGAGAGGAGGAAGTGGTGGAATTGCTGACCTAGGGTTTTGCGGTCCGAGGAATGGTGAAATCAAGTAAGTTTGGATTCTTTGCATAGACTTTTATGGTGAATCTTCTCTCTCATGTCAAGATTCCTTCCATGCTCTGATTTGATCCAGGATGATGTCAAAATTCCCTCTTTTCTCACCCTTTCTTCATAATCCCTCATTTTCAAGGTTTCCGAGTTGAATGGAAGAAGAATTGGGAGATTTGCTAGGGATTTGATATGAGTTCGAGATCCCCTGAGTTGAGCTGCAGTTTTGAGGTGTTTTCAAACCTTAGGGTGAGTAGGTTCTTCCTTCAAACAGTGTAATGCACGAAATTTGATTATAGCATCCAAATCCCTAATTGCTTAGTATATGATTCTAAACCCTGAAATGTCCGTTTGATTTAAGTTGTTGCAAATTGATATAATATGGATTCCTTCTGTGTTTGAATGACTCTTTGATGGTAGATTCACATCAGAAACGTATACAACACATCCTAGTACGAATGTTTTTCATATTTATACCATATGATGTAATTAGGGTTTAACCTAATTGAGATATCACTAGAGTTTCAACCTTAGTGAAGAGACATTTAGTCTTGAACTAAGTCTAGATCTTAATGCTCCTAATAAAGCGCATGTCTAACATATTTCAATATCCAAGCCCATTTGGATTCACCATTAAGTCTATGACTTTTGATTTCTCTAAGTTGAAGCTCAATCGAGCTGTGGCACGGCCGTGGTGGGTGACCACGACCGTGGTGAAGGGTCTGTGCCACGGGTGTGCTAGGTAGCACGGCCGTACTGAATGCTTTTGAAACTCTGATCTCTATACACCATGACCGTGGGGAAGAGCCACGACCGTGGTGAGGTAACTGTGCCACGGCCGTGGGGTGACACCACGACCGTGTTGAAGAAAACCCTAAATGAATACTTAAAGGTCAAAGTTAAATGAAGAGGACTAGTAATCTTATAAATGGTTAGGATGTACCTCATGGGTTACCTTATTTGAATTTTATTCTTGGTGCATGATATCTCAGTGAATAGCATGGAAACCTAAATTTAGTTCAATTTCCATGGTTTCATACATATATTGATTGTATATGGTTGTTGAAAGCAGTCTTTAATTTGTGAATGTTTATATCGTGTGAAATCTTTATGAGAGCCATGTGATAAGTGAATGAGGCGAATGAAACCCTAAGAGTAGGGTGTTGACATGTGATGAATGAATAAGGCAAATGAAACCCTAAGGATAGGGTGTTCAATGAATCATGTTATGGTGATATGAAAGGTCTCGATATGAGATGTGGTGATACTTAACTGTTGAACTGTATGTTTCTAGTGCATTTAACTTTATATGCTTGTTCTCTCTGAGTTGATATCTACATACTGCAGAGCTTCTTATTTTCAATACATATCTCGTAAATTGCAGGTGATGAGATATGACATGCCCTAGAAAGGGATGTTACTGAGACATGATATATGTTGAATACATGAGTTATGATGTTTCTTATGATATGATATGGCAGGCCGTGTGAGCCTTGTGAGAAATGTTAAATGAGTTATGATTTCTATTTAAAATGTACCTATAATGTTAATGTTAGACTTAGGTGCCCTGAACACCGTAGAACCCCTTTGGGAGGTCTGCACCTTAGGGGTGAAACTCGTGTCCAACATCAATCGGTTGAGTAATTTTGGTGGCACGAGGGTTGATAGGTGTTATTCAACAATAATCCGTGCGTGTGTCACGGTGGTAACCCAGTGTAGACTCTCCGCCTGTGTGCTCAGGTTAGAGGAGGAGTCTAGAGCACTCGGAGTTAGTGCAGAGAAGGCCGGAGAGCTTGTCGGCCGGAGAGCCCGTGGGTCCTGTAGCAGAATAGGACTGGCAGTCAGACTTAGCATTTCCCGGGTGTGTCGCTAAGTCTTGTACGGTGTGGCCGTAGTGCACTGCGAGTCTCTTATGTAGAGTACACTGCATAAGATCAGGGCATACGCTAAAATATGATCATATAGGTTCACAGAGTTCCTTATAAATGAAAGAATTAAGGAAGACTAGAGCATAGTCTTCTAGTAGTTATTCTTTGGATGCAATATTTACATTCTTGTTATTTCAATTATATTGTTTTAGAACTGCTCAATGTAGTATTTATTGTTGTTAAATTTCATAATGTTTACTCAAAGTTATATATGTAATCACATTAGTGCCTTAGACTATTTCTTTGAAGTAATCATTCACTGAGCGAGTAGGCTCACCCCTCTACTCAAACATTTTAGGGTTAACCGCGTGGACTTGAAGATGGTCAGAGCATCAACGTAGATCTTCCACAAGAGTTAAGTACAAGATTAGTTGAGTCAGTCGGTCCTTTTCACTCTAGGTCCTCAGTAAGAGATAAGAGAGAGAGTTGTAATTACTATGTGTAATATTATTCCTCTTTTGAAATTGTATGCTAATTAGTAGGTCTTATGTGCATAAGGTGTAAGAGGCATCATGAATGTTTATACATGTATCTTTGCTATTAAAGTCTGGTTAGTAAAAGAAATATTCGGATTCCCTTGTTAAGATGATTTATGTGGTTCAATGCGAGGAAACAAGAGTTTTAACAAAAAAAAAGTTAAGGGTGTTCTTGTATTACATATAAATCCTATCTTATGCCCTAATCTCATGATTTGAGGAAATTGTGAGATCGGGGTATAACAGTTTGGTATCAGAGCTTAGGGTGAGTTGTCAAGGACCATTAAGTTAGTAAGTTAGAGTCCTATGTGTGGCAGATAGGAGATGTTTGATGTTAGCTTTGGGGATTGGAGTATTTGGATATCCTGGCCCGATATCTGAGTACTTGGATTAACCAGTACAAGCTACTCTGTCTATTCTTTCACGTATACCCTGGCCAGGTATACAGTGGAAGAATGGGCTAGAGAGGAACCCTAGAAATGTTAGGGTTAGAAAATGAGAAAAGAAACAAGAATTAAGAGCATAAATGTAAAAGGAGATAGAACTTACATTTCATAATGTTGTTTTTGTTGGAAATGTATGGAAATGCTCTTATATGTTTGAATTGAAATATTCAGTACTTTGAAATATATATGGGTCTTTAAGATTTGTTGCACACTATGCAGTTGTAGCATTTATTGATTTCATTCTTTGTAACATGTAGATTAGAAATCATCTTTGAATGATCTTTCCTTAGTGGATAAGTTTTCTTCCACACTTCTGAGATGAATAGGAGTTGAGCAATCCTTTGTAGTTCTTGGCTTCAGGACTTCAGGTTTGGCCTGGTCCGGTTGGTAGGATGCGTTACTAGGATCTAATGAATCCTATCAATAGTATTATAAGAATATAATTTGAATAATTAGACCCACATCAGAGTAAGAATGTACATACAGTAAGATGTTGAAACATATGGGCAAGATCAGGACAATTAAGAATTAGTTGAAACTGATATCTGAGGTTCAATTATGGGGTCTCAAATGTGAAACCCTTATTTGGGAATAATATAACCTGATATGAAGTTCATGATCAGTTTATTGATTAATATTATATGAGCTATACATATGAATTATAGAAAAGATATGTGAAATGTATGTATGGTTCTAGATAGCAAGAATAGATCATGAAGAATGGTTCATATAATTGAGTTTAATGCTTTTATGAACTCTAAAGCAAAGGCTAAGTAGAAGAATAGAGTTGAGCATTCAATAGGTCCATAGAAGTGAAGAGTCTTCAAAGGAGTAAAAGTGAAGAGAATCATATGATCATGTAATTCATAAGATTAGAACAACAAACTAGTTCCTAAGTGAAGAACGTAGGTGTAGTTTAACAAATGAATAAGTCATACAAGGGTAGACAATATTCAGGAGGGAAAACTTGATTGAAAGAGAAACTGTGTTTGATCCATGCATGATCCCTTTGATTTAAAAATGAAGAATATTTAAGGTATTGAGGGAATGTTTGAATACAAGAATTCTAAGTCTCAAAATCATCTTCTCTCTCATATATTCCTTAACAATAGCAAGGTGGGAATGAAATGATAAGAAAATGAATCATATATGATGCATAACTACCTTGGTAGGGTCATCTAGTGAATGTAATAGTGACATACATTACGATGAAGTACGATAAGAAATAAATTCTTGTGTGATAGCAAGAATGATGAATAATCTATTCTTACCTTGAATGTTTTAATGATAGGATGTTTATTGTATATGATCAAAATGAGAAGGAGAGGTAGCAAAACATAAGTAGTAAAGAATGAGGAGAGAGATAAAGGAAAACACTAGCTTTGTGTAATATTTGAACTCGTTTTTAGAGGTATGCTTTGTTGAAGGCATACTAAGGTATGTAAGTTGGTTCTATGTATGATTTCAGTGTATTTGTGCAAGCTATATGTTAATTAAAGGTGTATGATAGTTGTAGTAATTCATACCAGATATGCATCCTAGTATTGTGTATTTGTAATATGGTGATACAGTTTGGATGATGACGGAAGACATGGAGGGATATCCTGAATAAGGTAGTTATACCTATTCACTCATATTAATAGAAAGGGATGATAATCATATTGTCTAGACAAGTAACCCTAATGAGGTGTAGCTTGTTATACCTAGCTCTAATATAACTGAGTGATGGTAATTGAGTATGATTAATGATTGAATGACTGATACAATTGTGGATTACGTTATTACTATGGTTGAAACCCTAAAATGATATAATACGATGGTTACACTTTGAATTGTGTGTGGGCCCATAACCCATAGGTCCCAGGATCGAAATAGGATAGTATGGAATGAGGTGGTAAAGCATCACCTCATGCATCCATGACCCAATGGGGATGCCAAGAGTAGTATTGTGCAATAGATTGTTGAATCTATTCTTTTGATTGAAGACTGTTTTGCTATTTGAATAGCACTTTATTAAAGTTTAAAATAGCATGGTGAACTCGCTTTTGTCACTTAAAGGTGATACAGAACAATAGAACTTTCTGAGCCGCATAAGTTGAGATAGTTGTATCAGAGTATCAGAGTTGCGCAGCGAAAGCGTGGTGGTTTATCTTTGCATTCTATGTTTGACTGTGGCATAAAGAATTTGCTTGATATCATTGAGAACTATTTGAAATATGTTGTGATTTAGTAAAGAATTAAAAGATCTAATGTTGAAAACTACATTCAGGTATGAAATACAAGAATCTAATGACATGGAAGCCTTTAGAAGCTTAGAATAACCTTGAATGTATCTTTCTTGTAGGTTTATGTTTCGAGGACGAAACATTCTAAGGGGGGGAGAGTTGTTACGACCCCATCTGAGCTTAATTGATAAACTAGGGTTACCAAGATGATTACATGATTAATTGGACTGATCACTCTTGAAATCTAATGAATGATGATAATCCAATGAGAATGTTTTAACTATGATAAGAAGTTTAAGTGTTCGTTTGCCTTGAGAATTAGGGTTTGAGAAGCATAGACCCTAATCGGCCCAAAATAGGGTTTTGATGATACATGAACACAAAATTTGATAAGTATAGTGTATCAGTAAATGATTTTTAGTATTTTATGTGTAACTCTGATTTACTTAAAATTTGGATATGATTTGGATATATAAAATGTGAACAACATTGGAAAATATCAGAATTTTTGAAGAATGTTCTGACCTGTTTATCGGTCGAGTTTCAAACTCGACCGATCATATTTCCAGATTTATATAGCAGTGTGGTAATTGAATTTTATCTTTTTATTGGTATATCCAATTGATCTCAAATTTTAACTATGATTGAAAAACATAGTTTTAGACAATCTGTTAAATTGGAATAATTTTTGGATGACGTTTGATCTCTACAGTGAGGGTGTCGGTCGAGTTCTGTGCAGGACAAACTCGACCGAATCTGCTGCAGACTGCAATATAGCAGTGCACTGTTTAATTTTTAATTATTTATTGGTAACTCCAAATGATCTCAAATTTTAAATGAAGCTTTATAGATCAAATATAAATAATTTTCTAAATTCCCATAATTGTTGGAGAAGGTTTGATCTCTAAAATAAACGAATTACAGTAACTTTTGTATAACTGAATATTCAGCCAATATAATAAAAGTTGAGTGTAGGGTCAATATGCAATTGACCCAAGCAGCTCAATTGCTCTATATGTTCGAACACACACACTAGCAGCTCTCATAATTCGCAATTCATTCCAGAGAAACGAGCTCCTAGAGAGAGAGGGAGAGTTAGGGTTTGAGAGGAGGAAGTGGTGGAATTGCTGACCTAGGGTTTTGCGGTCTGAGGAATGGTGAAATCAAGTAAGTTTGGATTCTTTCAATAGACTTTTATGGTGAATCTTCTCTCTCATGTCAAGATTCCGTCCATGCTCTGATTTCATCCAAGATGATGTCGAAATTCCCTCTTTTCTCACCCTTTCTTCATAATCCCTCATTTTTAAGGTTTCCGAGTTGAATGGAAGAAGAATTGGGAGATTTGCTAGGGATTTGATATGAGTTCGAGATCCCCTGAGATGAGATACAGTTTTGAGGTGTTTTCACACCTTAGGGTGAGTGGGTTCTTCCTTCAAACAGTGTAATGCACGAAATTTGATTATAGCATCCAAATCCCTAATTGCTTAGTATATGATTCTAAACCCTGAAATGTCCGTTTGATTTAAGTTGTTGCAAATTGATATAATATGGATTCCTTCTCTGTTTGAATGACTCTTTGATGGTAGATTCACATCAGAAATGTATACAACACATCCTAATAAGAATGTTTTTCAGATTTATACCATATGATGTAATTAGGGTTTAACCTAATTGAGATATCACTAGAGTTTCAACCTTAGTGAAGAGACATTTAGTCTTGAACTAAGTCTAGATCTTAATGCTCCTAATAAAGCGCATGTCTAACATATTTCAATATCCAAGCCCATTTGGATTCACCATTAAGTCTATGACTTTTGATTTTGCTAAGTTGAAGCTCAATCGAGCTGTGGCACGACCGTGGTGGGTGACCACGACCGTGGTGAAGGGTCTGTGCCACGGGCGTGCTAGGTAGCACGGCCGTACTGAATGCTTTTGAAACTCTAATCTCTATATACCACAACCGTGGGGAAGAGCCACGACCGTAGTGAGGTAACTGTGCCACAGCCGTGGGGTGACACCACGACCGTGTTGATGCAAACCCTTAATGAATACTTAAAGGTCAAAGTTAAATGAAGAGGACTAGTAATCTTATAAATGGTTAGGATGTACCTCATGGGTTACCTTATTTGAATTTTATTCTTGGTGCATGATATCTCAGTGAATAGCATGGAAACCTAAATTTAGTTCAATTTCCATGGTTTCATACATATATTGATTGTATATGGTTGTTGAAAGCAGTCTTTAATTTGTGAATGTTTATATCGTGTGAAATCTTTATGAGAGCCATGTGATAAGTGAATGAGGCAAATGAAACCCTAAGAGTAGGGTGTTGACATGTGATGAATGAATAAGGCAAATGAAACCCTAAGGATAGGATGTTCAATGAATCATGTTATGGTGATATGAAAGGTCTCGATATGAGATGTGGTGATACTTAACTGTTGAACTGTATGTTTCTAGTGCATTTAACTTTATATGCTTGTTCTCTCTGAGTTGATATCTACATACTACATGGCTTCTTATTTTCAATACATATCTCGTAAATTGCAGGTGATGAGATATGACATGCCCTAGAAAGGGATGTTACTGAGACATGATATATGTTGAATACATGAGTTATGATGTTTCTTATGATATGATATGGCAGGCCGTGTGAGCCTTGTGAGAAATGTTAAATGAGTTATGATTTCTGTTTAAAATGTACCTATAATGTTAGTGTTAGACTTAGGTGCCCTGAACACCGTAGAACCCCTTTGGGAGGTCTGCACCTTAGGGGTGAAACTCGTGTCCAACATCAACCGGTTGAGTAATTTTGGTGGCACGAGGGTTGATAGGTGTTATTCAACAATAATCCATATGTGTGTCACGGTGGTAACCCAGTGTAGACTCTCCGCCTGTGTGCTCAGGTTAGAGGAGGAGTCTAGAGCACTCGGAGTTAGTGCAGAGAAGGCCGGAGAGCCTGTGGGCCGGAGAGCCCGTGGGTCCTGTAGCAGAACAGGACTGGCAGTCAGACTTAGCATTTCCCGGGTGTGTCGCTAAGTCTTGTACGGTGTGGCCGTAGTGCACTGCGAGTCTCTTATGCAGAGTACACTGCATAAGATCAGGGAATAAGCTAAAATATGATTATATAGGTTCACAGAGTTCCTTATAAATGAAAGAGTTAAGGAAGACTAGAGCATAGTCTTCTAGTAGTTATTCTTTGGATGCAATATGTACATTCTTGTTATTTCAATTATATTGTTTTAGAACTGCTCAGTGTAGTATTAATTGTTGTTAAGTTTCATAATGTTTACTCAAAGTTATATATGTAATCACATTAGTGCCTTAGACTGTTTCTTTGAAGTACTCATTCACTGAGCGAGTAGGCTCACCCCTCTACTCAAACATTTTAGGGTTAACCGCGTGGACTTGAAGATGGTCAGAGCATCAGCGTAGATCTTCCATAAGAGTTAAGTACAAGATTAGTTGAGTCAGTCGGTCCTTGTCACTCTAGGTCCTCAGTAAGAGATAAGAGAGAGAGTTGTAATTACGATGTGTAATATTATTCCTCTTTTGAAATTGTATGCTAATTAGTAGGTCTTATGTGCATAAGGTGTAAGAGGCATCATGAATGTTTATACATGTATCTTTGCTATTAAAGTCTGGTTAGTAAAAGAAATATTATGATTCCCTTGTTAAGATGATTTATGTGGTTCAATGCGAGGAAACAAGAGTTTTAACAAAAAAAAAAGTTAAGGATGTTCTTGTATTACATATAAATCCTATCTTATGCCCTAATCTCATGATTTGAGGAAATTGTGAGATCGGGGTGTAACAGTTTGGTATCAGAGCTTAGGGTGAGTTGTCAAGGACCATTAAGTTAGTAAGTTAGTGTCCTATGTGTGGCAGATAGGAGATGTTTGATGTTAGCTTTGGGGATTGGAGTATTTGGATATCCTGGCCCGATATCTGAGTACTTGGATTAACCAGTACAAGCTACTCTGTCTATTCTTTCACGTATACCCTGGCCAGGTATACAGTGGAAGAATGGGCTAGAGAGGAACCCTAGAAATGTTAGGGTTAGAAAATGAGAAAAGAAACAAGAATTAAGAGCATAAATGTAAAAGGAGATAGAACTTACATTTCATAATGTTGTTTTTGTTGGAAATGTATGGAAATGCTCTTATATGTTTGAATTGAAATATTCAGTACTTTGAAATATATATGGGTCTTTAAGATTTGTTGCACACTATGCAGTTGTAGCATTTATTGATTTCATTCTTTGTAACATGTAGATTAGAAATCATCTTTGAATGATCTTTCCTTAGTGGATAAGTTTTCTTCCACACTTCTGAGATGAATAGGAGTTGAGCAATCCTTTGTAGTTCTTGGCTTCAGGACTTCAGGTTTGGCCTAGTCCGGTTGGTAGGATGCGTTACTAGGATCTAATGAATCCTATCAATAGTATTATAAGAATAGAATTTGAATAATTAGACCCACATCAGAGTAAGAATGTACATACAGTAAGATGTTGAAACATATGGGCAAGTTCAGAACAATTAAGAATTAGTTGAAACTGATATCTGAGGTTCAATTTTGGGGTCTCAAATGTGAAACCCTTACTTGGAAATAATAGAACCTGATATGAAGTTCATGATCAGTTTATTGATAAATATTATATGAGCTATACATATGAATTATAGAACAGATATGTGAAATGTATGTATGGTTCTAGATAGCAAGAATCGATCATGAAGAATGGATCATATAATTGAGTTTAATGCTTTTATGAACTCTAAATCAAAGGCTAAGTAGAAGAATAGAGTTGAGCATTCAATAGGTCCATAGAAGTGAAGAGTCTTCAAAGGAGTAAAAGTGAAGAGAATCATATGATCATGTAATTCATAAGATTAGAACAACAAACTAGTTCCTAAGTGAAGAACGTAGGTGTAGTTTAACAAATGAATAAGTCATACAAGGGTAGACAATATTCAGGAGGGAAAACTTGATTGAAAGAGAAACTGTGTTTGATCCATGCATGATCCCTTTGATTTAAAAATGAAGAATATTTAAGGTATTAAGGGAATGTTTGAATACAAGAATTCTAAGTCTCAAAATCATCTTCTCTCTCATATATTCCTTAACAATAGCAAGGTGGGAATGAAATGATAAGAAAATGAATCATATATGATGCATAACTACCTTGGTAGGGTCATCTAGTGAATGTAATAGTGACATACATTACGATGAAGTACGATAAGAAATAAATTCTTGTGTGATAGCAAGAATGATGAATAATCTATTCTTACCTTGAATGTTTTAATGTTAGGGATGTTTATTGTATATGATCAAAATGAGAAGGAGAGGTAGCAAAACATAAGTAGTAAAGAATGAGGAGAGAGATAAAGGAAAACACTAGCTTTGTGTAATATGTGAACTCGTTTTTAGAGGTATGCTTTGTTGAAGGCATACTAAGGTATGTAAGTTGGTTCTATGTATGATTTCAGTGTATTTGTGCAAGCTATATGTTAATTAAAGATGTATGATAGTTGTAGTAATTCATACCAGATATGCATCCTAGTATTGTGTATTTGTAATATGGTGATACAGTTTGGATGATGACGGAAGACATGGAGGGATATCCTGAATAAGGTAGTTATACCTATTCACTCATATTAATAGAAAGGGATGGTAATCATATTGTCTGGACAAGTAACCCTAATGAGGTGTATCTTGTTATACCTAGCTCTAATATAACTGAGTGATGGTAATTGAGTATGATTAATGCTTGAATGACTGATACAATTGTGGATTATGTTATTACTGTGGTTGAAACCCTAAAATGATATAATACGATGGTTACACTTTGAATTGTGTGTGGGCCCATAACCCATAGGTCCCAGGATCGAAACAGGATAGTATGGAATGAGGTGGTAATGCTTCACCTCATGCATCCATGACCCAATGGGGATGCCAAGAGTAGTATTGTGCAATTGATTGTTGAATCTATTCTTTTGATTCAAGACTGTTTTGCTATTTGAATAGCACTTTATTAAAGTTTAAAATAGCATGGTGAACTCGCTTTTGTCACTTAAAGGTGATACAGAACAATAGAACTTTCTGAGCCGCATAAGTTGAGATAGTTGTATCAGAGTATCAGAGTTGTGCAGCGAAAGCGTGGTGGTTTATCTTTGCATTCTATGTTTGACTGTGGCATAAAGAATTTGCTTGATATCATTGAGAACTATTTGAAATATGTTGTGATTTAGTAAAGAATTAAAAGATCTAATGTTGAAAACTACATTCAGGTATGAAATATAAGAATATAATGACATGGAAGCCTTTAGAAACTTAGAATAACCTTGAATGTATCTTTCTTGTAGGTTTATGTTTCGAGGACGAAACATTCTAAGGGGGGGAGAGTTGTTACGACCCCATCTGAGCTTAATTGGTAAACTAGGGTTACCAAGATGATTACATGATTAATTGGACTGACCACTCTTGAAATCTAATGAATGATGATAATCCAATGAGAATGTTTTAACTATGATAAGAAGTTTAAGTGTTCGTTTGCCTTGAGAATTAGGGTTTGAGAAGCATAGACCCTAATCGGCCCAAAATAGGGTTTTGATGATACATGAACACAAAATTTGATAAGTATAGTGTCTCATTAAATCATTTTTAGTATTTTATGTGTAACTCTGATTTACTTCAAATTTGGATATGATTTGGATATATAAAACATGAACAACATTGGAAAATATCAGAATTTGTGAAGAATGTTCTGACCTATTTATCGGTCGAGTTTCAAACTCGACCGATCATATTTCCAGATTTATATAGCAGTGTGGTAATTGAATTTTATCTTTTTATTGGTATATCCAATTGATCTCAAATTTTAACTGTGCTTGACAAACACAGTTTTAGACACTTTTTTAAATTGGAATAATTTTTGGATGACGTTTGATCTCTACAGTGAGGGTGTCGGTCGTGTTCTGTGCAGGACAAACTCGACCGAATCTGCTGCAGACTGCAATATAGCAGTGCACTGTTTAATTTTTAATTATTTATTGGTAACACTAAATGATCTCAAATTTTAACGGAAGCTTTATAGATTAATTATAAACAACGTGCTAAATTACCATAATTTTTGGAGAAGGTTTGGTCTCTGAAATAAACGAATTACAGTAACTTTTGTATAACTGAATATTCAGCCAATATAATAAAAGTTGAGTGTAGGGTCAATATGCAATTGACCCAAGCAGCTCAATTGCTCTATATGTTCGAACACACACACTAGCAGCTCTCATAATTTGCAATTCATTCCAGAGAAACGAGCTCCTAGAGAGAGAGGGAGAGTTAGGGTTTGAGAGGAGGAAGTGGTGGAATTGCTGACCTAGGGTTTTGCGGTCCGAGGAATGGTGAAATCAAGTAAGTTTGGATTCTTTGCATAGACTTTTATGGTGAATTTTCTCTCTCATGTCAAGATTCCTTCCATGCTCTGATTTGATCCAAGATGATGTCGAAATTCCCTCTTTTCTCACCCTTTCTTCATAATCCCTCATTTTCAAGGTTTCCGAGTTGAATGGAAGAAGAATTGGGAGATTTGCTAGGGATTTGATATGAGTTCGAGATCCCCTGAGTTGAGCTGCAGTTTTGAGGTGTTTTCACACCTTAGGGTGAGTGGGTTCTTCCTTCAAACAGTTTAATGCACGAAATTTGATTATAGCATCCAAATCCCTAATTGCTTAGTATATGATTCTAAACCCTGAAATGTCCGTTTGATTTAAGTTGTTGCAAATTGATATAATATGGATTCCTTCTCTGTTTGAATGACTCTTTGATGGTAGATTCACATCAGAAATGTATACAACACATCCTAGTAAGAATGTTTTTCAGATTTATACCATATGATATAATTAGGGTTTAACCTAATTGAGATATCACTAGAGTTTCAACCTTAGTGAAGAGACATTTAGTCTTGAACTAAGTCTAGATCTTAATGCTCCTAATAAAGCGCATGTCTAACATATTTAAATATCCAAGCCCATTTGGATTCACCATTAAGTCTATGACTTTTGATTTTGCTAAGTTGAAGCTCAATCGAGCTGTGGCACGGCCGTGGTGGGTGACCACGACCGTGGTGAAGGGTATGTGCCACGGGCGTGCTAGGTAGCACGGCCGTACTGAATGCTTTTGAAACTCTGATCTCTATACACCACGACCGTGGGGAAGAGCCATGACCGTGGTGAGGTAACTGTGCCACGGCCGTGGGGTGACACCACGACCGTGTTGAAGAAAACCCTAAATGAATACTTAAAGGTCAAAGTTAAATGAAGAGGACTAGTAATCTTATAAATGGTTAGGATGTACCTCATGGGTTACCTTATTTGAATTTTATTCTTGGTGCATGATATCTCAGTGAATAGCATGGAAACCTAAATTTAGTTCAATTTCCATGGTTTCATACATATATTGATTGTATATGGTTGTTGAAAGCAGTCTTTAATTTGTGAATGTTTATATCATGTGAAATCTTTATGAGAGCCATGTGATAAGTGAATGAGGCAAATGAAACCCTAAGATTAGGGTGTTGACATGTGATGAATGAATAAGGCAAATGAAACCCTAAGGATAGGGTGTTCAATGAATCATGTTATGGTGATATGAAAGGTCTCGATATGAGATGTGGTGATACTTAACTGTTGAACTGTATGTTTCTAATGCATTTAACTTTATATGCTTGTTCTCTCTGAGTTGATATCTACATACTGTAGGGCTTCTTATTTTCAATACATACCTCATAAATTGCAGGTGATGAGATATGACATGCCCTAGAAAGGGATGTTACTGAGACATGATATATGTTGAATACATGAGTTATGATGTTTCTTATGATATGATATGGCAGGCCGTGTGAGCCTTGTGAGAAATGTTAAATGAGTTATGATTTCTGTTTAAAGTGTACCTATAATGTTAATGTTAGACTTAGGTGCCCTGAACACCGTAGAACCCCTTTGGGAGGTCTGCACCTTAGGGGTGAAACTCGTGTCAAACATCAACCGATTGAGTAATTCTGGTGGCACGAGGGTTGATAGGGGTTATTCAACAATAATCCGTGCGTGTGTCACGGTGGTAACCTAGTGTAGACTCTCCGCCTGTGTGCTCAGGTTAGAGGAGGAGTCTAGAGCACTCGGAGTTAGTGCAGAGAAGGCCGGAGAGCCTGTGGGCCGGAGAGTCCGTTGGTCATGTAGCCGAACATGACTGGCAGTCAGACTTAGCATTTCCCGGGTGTGTCGCTAAGTCTTGTACGGTGTGGCCGTAGTGCACTGCGAGTCTCTTATGCGGAGTACACTGCATAAGATCAGGGCATAAGCTAAAATATGATCATATAGGTTCACAGAGTTCCTTATAAATGAAAGAGTTAAGGAAGACTAGAGCATAGTCTTCTAGTAGTTATTCTTTGGATGCAATATTTACATTCTTGTTATTTCAATTATATTGTTTTAGAACTGCTCAGTGTAGTATTTATGGTTGTTAAATTTCATAATGTTTACTCAAAGTTATATCTGTAATCACATTAGTGCCTTAGACTATTTCTTTGAAGTACTCATTCACTGAGCGAGTAGGCTCACCCCTCTACTCAAACATTTTAGGGTTAACCGCGTGGACTTGAAGATGGTCAGAGCATCAGCGTAGATCTTCCACAAGAGTTAAGTACAAGATTAGTTGAGTCAGTCGGTCCTTGTCACTCTAGGTCCTCAGTAAGAGATAAGAGAGAGAGTTGTAATTACGATGTGCAATATTTTTCCTCCTTTGAAATTGTATGCTAATTAGTAGATCTTATGTGCATAAGGTGTAAGAGGCATCATGAATGTTTATACATGTATCTTTGCTATTAAAGTCTGGTTAGTAAAAGAAATATTATGATTCCCTTGTTAAGATGATTTATGTGGTTCAATGCGAGGAAACAAGAGTTTTAACAAAAAAAAGTTAAGGGTGTTCTTGTATTACATATAAATCCTATCTTATGCCCTAATCTCATGATTTGAGGAAATTGTGAGATCGGGGTGTAACATAGACCTTCAAATGGTCTTGAAGTTATTTGACCTTCAAACGGTCTTGAGGTCACTTGACCTTCAAACGGTCTTGGAGTTATTTGACCTTCAAACGGTCTTGAGGTCACTTGACCTTCAAACGATCTTGAAGTTATTTGACCTTCAAACGGTCTTGAGGTCACTTGACCTTCAAATGGTCTTGGAGTTATTTAACCTTCAAACGGTCTGAAGACCATTAGATCCTAAAGGGTTTTGACCCCCCCCCCCCTTTGCTCTTCAATCGTTTTTGAAACTGATTGGTCACCAAAGACCCTCAAACGGTTTGAAGATCGATTAACCCTATACGATTTGAAAGTGTTTGATCGTTATTTGATTTAAATATTAATTAGTCCTAAATGGTTTGAGACCATTTGAACCTCAAATGGTTTGAGACCGTTTAGTCCTCAAACAGTTTGAAACCATTTGGTCAAAACAGAATTGAAATCGTTTAACCCTAAATTAGGGTTATGATCTCAATTGATTTAGAGCTTTGAACTCAATTGAGCTAGGGTTCTGAAATCAATTGAATTTGATTTGTTTGAAGTTAGTAGGTCATGAGACCAATCAATTCTTGAACCTATTGAAACCATTTAGTCTCTATAGGTTTGAAACTGTTTTCCCTCCAATTAGTTTTGAAACCGTTTGGTCACCAAACGGTTTGAAACCGTTTGGTCACCAAACAGTTTGAAACCGTTTGGTCTAAAATGGTTTGAAACTATTTGACCAACACAATGAAACTGTTTGCTTCTAATTTTCTTGAGGTGTGTGCTAAGATGATGTCATCATCATCAAGCTTCAGACCTCCGAATACTACTGTAATATATATGAAAATGTCATCAATTGTTCAAAAAGAAAACAAAGGATCAACATATGATGAGGAATTGAAATCAATAATAATATTGATGGGTTCAAGTTATATAACCTGCCTTCAAAGTAGCTTCAAAACTTCAAGCTTCACATCTCTAATGGTGAAAGAAACTACTTCAACTATCCAAGGTCTGTCTCCAACTTTTTTTTTTGAATGCAAAGGATAGCCAAGGTTGAGCATTGGATGGAAAAGAGAAGAAAATCAATGTTGAAATCCGATTTCAACCATCAATTCAAGGTTGAAGATGATTATGGAGCTTAACTTCATCTTGGGGAACGTTTTCCTCCTGCTCCTAAGCTCCTTAGTTGTCGGACAAAGCAAAGAAAGAAAGTGGTTTCCAAAATGGCCTTTCAAGTAAGGAGAAAATTGAATATATGTCATTGATTTTCTAGGAGAGAGAAAGTAGAAGGAATTTGATCCATTTCCTTGCCACATGCCCCCCTCCACTTCCTTTCCTTCGAAGCCATCTTCCTTGCTCTCAAAATTCTTTCGTTTATCCTTGAAATAAAAGCAATCCACTTAAGCACCTTAATTAATATAATACTATTATCCATTTTTAGTGGACATTACTTTTTAATTAACAAATGTAAGTGGGTTTCTTCACCTACTTAGGATATTTCGGTGCAACTCAAGGCATTTGGACGTCCTTGCACTATAGGATTTCAACCAAGGTCTTTTTAATTGATGGGCACTTCAATTAATATATTTCTTTTTGCTACAAATTAAATTAAGGTTTCAATTATGATTAAATCTTGATTATTTTATTATCAAGATTATCTCTCCTCAAAAGTAGTTCAAAAAAGACGCCCCCTTTTTTTTCTTTTCTCTAAATGATACCAAGAAATAGTAGGGACATAATAGAGGTGGTATTTTACATATTCAACCCTCAATTTTGGGTAATTTGCAAATTACACCAAAACTAGCATTCAATGCACAAACATTATTCAAACAAGCTCCTTCTTGGAACTTAGGCTTGTGGAGGCCATACCTCAGCATCATTCTCATTATTATGATTCTATAACACTTGAGGAACATTTATCATGTAACATTTGCAAAGTAGCCCCTTAAATTGGGTAAATTGCACTTTAGTCCAAAATGGGTAAAACATTGTTTCAGCATTATTCAAATAGGACCAAAATTTAAACATAAGCTCTCCTTTAGTCTTAATTACTTTTCAAAAGATAAAGAAAAGAATCTAAATGACTTACTTAAGCAAAAATTCTAGGATTAGGCCTTAACCCAGGTCAGGGATGTTACAATCATAGAGGCGAGGAGTCTTTCCCTCTAGAAGGACAAGGTCAACCGATGTCTGTCGTGATCAACCAGGAGCTATCTCTGACACCGTCCGAGTGTGACTTGAAGAAAGGCACATACTTATACAAGAGAATTCTCTATGGACTCTCTCTAGGACCAGGTATGACCTCATAAACCATCCTTCCCATTACATAGTTGTTGACATGATCCACTGGTTCATGGGGAATATGACAGTCAATTTTTTTTATTTCCGCTGCCTATCAAATACCATATTTCCCTATAGTGGTATCAGAGTGATGTCAATATACTATGTTTTGGGATTTAATTGATGTGATTGGATTTTTTCTTTTTCCTTTTAATTATTGCATATGATGCAAATATTTAAAATAATTAATGTGGATATCTGATTACATACTACACACGACCCCAAAACTAATGCATATATGATATGATATATATGCAATCTACATGTGTCACCCTAAAATTGGTTGACTATGGATGTGCAACATGGTTATGGCCAATAACCCAAATATGTGTGTATGGTTGTATGGTTTGTTTATTCTTATTTATATCTCATTTACATATAGAGCCTCTACCTCTTCTTTCAACATGTAAAAGTATTATTGTTTCTTTCTTATGCTCCCCTTGTATATAACTCAAAGTTTCTCATTACCATGTAATAAATTTAATAGCATTAGGATAGTTTTATTTACTTGATACGATGAATATGATGCTCAACACCAAACAAATTGACCGTCTCAAAGATGAGCCAACTGACTGGAAGACCGAGGAGGACAACCACAGGAGCCGAACTGATCGACTGGTGGCTCAACCAATCAGCTGGAGATGTCTAAAAGATGTTGGACTGATGACCAACCAACCAGTATGACAGACCAACCGACCTACCAAGTGGTGAGCCGACCGGTTAAAGAGTTGAATCGATCAACCAAGATTGGTTCAAGCATAAATATACACCAACAACAGGTTGATGCATGAGATATATACCTAGGTGGTGGTAATTCCTTGTGGCTCTAAGGAATTACAACAATATGTCCATAATCATCTCTTATGTTTTAATTGCGTATTTTCATTTATGGGATGTAACATGTATAAGATACATACTATAAGTATTTGGTGATTTAATAAGTATACATATATATATATATATATATATATATATATATATATATATATATATATATATATGTATGTATATATATATGCTACTCAACAAGTTTAGTGGATGGAGGAGGGTTGGAAGGCGGGGTGTGATAGCTAAATCCAACATGCTGCTAGAACAAATAGATTAATCCCTCCACATGTACGTAAAACACTTCCCTCATCCATTGACATGAAAGACTAATATTAGTAGAATAAAATATCCACATAAATAGAGAGAGGTGTTGCTTCTGTAGTCTAGGAAAAGAAACTACATTCATAGAATCTCAATTTCAAATAAACATAGTTGAGCCAATAGAAATATTAAAGTCAGTTAAGTTACTAGTGATGCTGACATATGCTAAAATAGACATTATAATTCAATGATTTTAATTAATGATATGTTTTTTCTAGTAATGCCCTCAAATCTAGACAAGAAAGCACATACATGTCTATCAGCAAATTCATGGATCTGGACATGGACAAATAGGGACACATAAGTTGGACGTGAGACATGACATACATACATAATTATTAAGTTGTTATTACAAGGTTTAAACATTGATGTGACAAATGATTACTGAACATCTAAACCTCATTCGATGAGATCATAACTTTTTGCACAATTTTAAGTAATTACTTTCACCTTTCATACAGAGATGCATCACTGAATCAAGCATGCTCAACTGCAGACCTCGTTTATGACACACTAACAATCACAATACAGTCTAGGAAACTTATATTTTATTAGCAAAAAATGAACTATACAATGCAAGTGAAAATGGATAATGTTAATAGGAAAAGTGTTGTATGTGAGAAGATTGTAAGGAAAAAATAAAAGTAGAAGCTAAAGGTAAAAATAAGAAAGAGAAGGATGAAATTTTAGTGGTTTCAGGTACATAGAGATCATGTGCTGATATTTGCATAAGTTAGAAGCAATTATTTAAATACCTCTTATCCATGGATCTAACCAAATATAATAACATTCTAACAAAGAGTAATTAGAACATCATGTTGGCCAAGATTTGTTGGTGTAGGAACCTAAGTTTGATGGCATCCATAACCATGACTTGTATCATGGGTTTACTAATCTCGATAGGCTAGCCAACCAAATCTACATCAACTCCCAGACTGAAGGTTTGCAGTAGCTGTCATGATTACATAGTGCAGCTAAGGATCCTATCTTTAGAGCATATATCATTGAAACTGAGTCATGATCCATGAATAAAATTCAAACTGGAATCAGGCCATTGATTAGACATCCTCCAAGCATCATAAAAATTGTTGTCTCGATAATGAAAGCACTAGCATGCCAAGAAGCCACCAATCTATATCATTTGTTGATCCATATACTTCTATCACAGAGGTCACTACAAATATATCTATTGAATCCATATCCCATTATCACATAGATATTATCTTATATAACATAGCAGGCTATTGATACTAAAACTTTAGTTGCCATTTCTTGTCAAACATAAGGCTCAACCCAAGAAAAGACAAAGTAGTATCATAACACCCCAATTATTTAGAACATACGTGTTATACACTCCTAGTTTAGATTGCCACAACTAGATCAATTTTTCCTTTCTCATCCCACCTTCTAAGTAAAACTTCAACTAAAGATTGACATTAAGTTTCTCCAAGAAGTTTTAGCTTGAAATTTTCATGAGGTTGTAGTAAAAAAAATGCATTACTCATATATAATAATCGACTAGCATGAAACCAACACAAAAACAAGAAATAAACACAACAATTTGGCATATAACGTCTTCCAAAGAGAGACACTAATTGTTGCAAAACAACACTAAGTAGGGCAAGAGTCTTCAAATTGCATGCATAGCTAAACACATTGAAAGCAATAATCAATCCCTAAGAACCAAATAAATCCTGAGTAAAATTCGTAATGATATGTAAACATGATGATTATTTAACAATTTCTAATATAAAGGAATGGTGCATATTCTGAAATACTATATTAATACTCAAGGGGGTTAGATTCTAATATGTCTACAAGATAAAATGGTTTTTCTTAAAGATGAACTTGACAAAAAATGCAGCACAAACTTTGGGGAAGAGAAGAGACAATGGAAATCATCGCAAACAGACGACCTCAAAACTTTTTTCATTTTTTTCTTGTCAGAACAGAACTCAAGGCAATGTCAGATACAAAATAGGTGAACCTAGTCTATTTCTTATTTTTCATATATCCCTTTAACCTATGGAGTGGTTGATAAAAAATAATATGCAAATACTTGCAAGAGAACTTATGTTCTTCTGATTAATATGTGCAAAATAACTTCAGAACTTATGTTCTTCTAATTAATATAACCATCTAATGTGAATAGCACTACATAAAAGAGACCAATGCAAAATTGGCAATAATATTTCTGAACTGTGTATACAATTACAATCACATATGGACATGGTGTAAACATGTAGTTACAACTAATTTTGAACTCTATTGTAGCCTAGTTAATTCAGTTATTAAAGACTATATATCAATTTGATCCAAAGAAATTTAATTCAAAAGTATTTTATGGGTCAAATTGTCTTAGTGATGGCTTCTGATCTTCTTCTTGTTTGTTAAGAAGTAGAAACATGTGCATTTCACTATGACAGCCACCTCGTCAACAGTTGTGTGCCCATTTTCTCAGATCAAAGTTTGTGAATACTAAATCTTATACCCATCATTCATCCAGGTCATTTGTTTCAAGTTATCCAATCTGTTATGTAGCAACAACTAACGAGAAGATGAGAAAATTAGCTGCATAAAACTGAAGAAACAAACATGATCCCACCACAAACCATTTACAATGTTATATGGAGTAGTAGGAATTGGTGCTTCTAGTTTAGGTAGACAAGGTCTGATCTCAGCTCTGATTGTGGCATTATACTCATTTACGGAAAAAACAACATTTCTCTTCCTACCATTACCACCAATTAACTCCCTTTTGATGCTAACAATATGTTTAGATGGACCCATTTAAATCTTTGTATTTGGTGTACCAAATAATAGGCTAGTACCTCAAATTAGAAAAATATCATTACTGAAACATATTTGAGTAAGAAGAAATTTACCAGATATAGAATCATGTCAAGATTGGGGTGATTATCAATTGTTTCTTTCTCCCTGCCATCCCAATATTTGTTTAGGTAAACCAGACGGTACCTCAAATTAGGAAAATATCATTACTGAAACATATTTAAGTAAGAAGAAATTTACCAGATATAGAATCAAGTCAAAATTGGGGTGATTATCAATTGTTGCTTTCTCCCTACCATCCCAATATTTGTGCAGGTATATTAGTTGGTACCTCAAATTAGGAACATATCATTACTGAAACATATTTAAGTAAGAAGAAATTTACCAGATATAGACTTATGTCAAAATTGGGGTGATTATCAATTGCTGCTTTCTCCCTACCATCCCAATATTTGTGCAGGTATACCAGCCGGTACCTTGATTGATTTCTACAACTGGCTTCATCCCTCCTAGTATCAACTTCAAAATCTCCATATAAATTCTGTGACAATTACCATTATTTTTAAGGTCACCGTTCAAACTAGGCCTAAAGGTATTCTCTTCATCACACTATTCATAGAATCTAGGATTTTACAAACAGACATTGGTTGAGATCCATTGAAGCTCTTACTATCGAGTTCCCAGATTCGACACTCTGGCCGTCTTTGTCTTAGTAGAAGCACGACCTGAGAAATAATGAGTTTTCGTCAAGGTAGCACTTGACAAAGGAGTTTTATGTGCCAAAAAATGTTTCTCTCAAGCAATTGACAACAGATTTTGGTCGGTCAAAGAGTTATTTAGTTAGCTCATATTCAGTACTCTAGAGAACAACATGATTTTTTGAAGAACAAGCTTGCACACAATAAACTCAGATTGAACGGTTGTCTTCTAAATTCTATTTCACTTCAACAAGCTTAGATCATAAGAAAAGTCTTATGCGGTAAGCCTAAGGATTCTCCTTGGACCATCCATCCAATGTGTATACTACCTCCAATCCACTTCCATGCTTCTAAAAAAAAGACTGAAGCAACATATTAATATTGTTGGATAAAATTGAAACATTTTGACTTAGCAACTTATAAGAAACCACTTGAAGCTTATTTGTGACGAGAAAATAGATTTGTGGACATATAGTATACCATCCATCATAAGTTTCAGAGTTTAGTTAAGATCTACACGTATCATGGAATACACCTTCAACAAGGTGAAGAACATATGAGAAGAACCATTATTGTAAGTCTGAAAGTTACACACCTTGTTTACAACATCCAAAAACAATGGAAGTAGATCGCCATCAGAATCTTATAGAGAGTATATTCCACTCTAACAAAGCATTGGGTCCTACACTTTTCCTATTAGTCTGCATCAATCCGTGGATGTTTTTGAAAGCCAATATTGATGCAAAAATGACCATCAGAACCACCCAATGATTCTAGTCAAGGATTGTGCAAAAAAACAAAAAAAAACTAGGATATGATATGATTGTCTAACAATAATTAGATACCAGTTTTAGGGACTAAGAAGAGCTTAATATGGTTTCTATTAATAGTACTAACATGTTAATATGGTATCAGTGCTAAGTTTTATAGAACTTGGAGCTACATACATAATGATGCAACCTATCTATTAATATAGATTTTCCTATATTTCCCTTGTTTAGTAGCTATCCTTGTTGCAGTTAGCTTGTTGGAGACATATTATGCAATCTAGAGTTCTTGAATATGATTTGAACTTTGACTGTTTTGCTCTAGTTTACTCACTTGTTTTGTACCTACATGGATTCCTTATGTTCTGAAGTTGCAAGATATTGGTCATTTTCAGTTGCGAGGGTGACCATACGTGGATGCTTCTTTTTTGTTGGGAGTATTTTCTTAGTCCATCCTGATGATTTGTTCTGTTGATCTTGATTTTATTCAAAGATGGTTTCATGCCCATCATTCTATCGATTTTCTAATAAGAGATGAATGGGAGGTTTCTAAATTTCTAATTGCTGGTAGAATAGATTATATGTGGTGGTGACATGTTTACGAATAGAAGTGGTATATGGCTTTTCTAGTTGGCTGCCGATAGAGAGAAAACCAAAATCCATTATGACCATCACCAACGGGCATCCCTAATACTAATATAACCTATACAATTTTAACAAAGATGTTGGACTGGGTTATCTCTCTGTTGCATTTCTGGTTGGAAGGATAGAATACAAAGATTTTCTACTGAAGAACATCATTCCAAATCACAATCATCTTGTAAGAAGTCTAGGGGCTTATTCAACTATTGAAGAACATTAGTCAAAACCATGGGAAGCTTATAAGAACAAGATTTGAATATTTTATTAGCTATGCAGTAGCTCTGCCAAAATCTATTACACTTATCAATCATTAAAAGACATCTACTCATCTAATATATTCCAAATGCCATAGCCTTCATACTTCATACAAAAAAGGATCAACAAGACAACTGTTTCATAACACCTTGTGATCACAATCTTACCTGCAGACATATTTGATATATTTTAAGTTATGACCTCAGATGTTCTACATTCCATCGTACCTTCCACTATTATATTAGAGACAGTTTCTCTCATTCTTCATGTATATTCAATTCTTCGTTGATTTTGTTGGCGATGCTTTTAGTTTAATTATAACTCTATTTTCCTAGTGAGAAATTCTAGAACATGTTAGTGCCTTGGGAAATCAATCAAACCATGAGGTTTATTTACATACTTAGTAGGTAAATTTGAACGAAACATAACTCAATAAAGTTGCCTTTGCAAGAAAACATGTCAATGCAAATTGGCACTTTTCAAATTTAATGAAGGTAAAGGTAGTTAGGACCAATTTTTGCTTCAACAGGAAATTTCTGGGTTAATTACAATGAATATATATTTACAACTGCAAACAAGTGGGCAAGTAGTACGGGTGTAGGATGGACTCCACATGTTTTCTGCATAACTTTTTAGAGTTTCTGCATTTTTATCACCTACTGAAATATTTATTTATGATGTTCTTGTATTACACATCCATTCGAAACATGTCTACAGATTCCCTACTTTGTGAATTATTAGGTACATGTTCCATCTTGCTCCTATCGGTTAACCAAAATCACATAATACAGATTATTCTTGGAGCAGTTTTGTAGTGTTGATCTAGATCTACATAGAGAATAACTACCATGTTTCTTATTGGTATTCCACATAGATCTTATTATATGATTATTTTTATTTAGTTCTCTTCTATTTGTAGTGTTCTTTTTCTTATTTGTTTCCCCCATAAACAATTTGGTTCATGAATCCACATGGCTACACGATAATCCCTGATCCAACTCAAAGAATATTGTTAAAAACTTAATGCCAAACACAATGTCGTGTATAGTTATCTCTTCATATAAAAACAAGAAAAATATGTGCACACTACAAGATAACCAACGAACAAAAATAACACAACTTTACACTACTATGTCGGTCAAATCATTGAATATCATCATCCAAAAGAAATGATTAATGAAAAACATTTAATAAAGTGGGATTGAATGGTGTATATACAATTAAGCATCTCCCCTTGCAGGCAATGATAAAAAGATGACTAAAAGGTGACCTACCTGACAATGCTCTGGAGGGAAGAAGTTTTGAGGATGCCTGTGAGGGATGAGGAATAAACTAGATGTAATGTTGGAAAGAGCAGTGTTAAATGGCCAGTAGGCAGCATGTTACATGCCCAGACCATAACCAAGGAGGGACCTAATTAGAATAGGATGACCCCTACGCCCTATCCTTCCTTGCCTCATACAAAACCCACATTCCACCGAGAGTCCTCCCTCTAACGGCTCACCATCCGAGAATTGTCTGTCTGCCTCCAACTCCTTGTTCCACTAGTTTGACGGTGTAACTGGGCCTGCAAACGATGGCCATCTGGCCCTCCAAAGGATCCAACTTAGAATGTGACAGTTCTTGATCAGGTTTAGGGAGGGGAGAAGAGGGCTTATACCCAGAGCCAAGCGACGATAGTAGAGGGTAATGAGAGAAGAGGTTTGTACCCAGAGCCAAGCGATGAAAGTAGAGGGTAGGGAGAGAAGAGAGCGCCACTTAGAGGAGAAGAGGGTGAGTCGATCGGATGGAGAGATATACCTATGGGGAGGGAGAGGGCGAAAATGTGTGGGGGGAGAGAAGTTTGAAGGTGGGCGGAAACATCAGAGCGCGCTAAAGAATTTTGGCGAATATATTAGCACGCGGGTGTGCGATGGAGGAGAGCCTCGAGAGGGGTGATTTTTTTTTGAATTGCAAAAAGAGTCTATCAAACTGCATTTATGGATTTGGCTATATTTATATTGGTTACATTTTTAAAATTTGTAAATAATAGTTTTTTTAACTACATATATGGTATATGTAATTAAGTTAATTGTAGTTAAATCATCATTTTTTTGTAGTGTTAAAAGAAATTCCGTCCTTGAAATTAAGCCAGAAAGACCACTCTTTCACATCACATACATCTTAAAAGAACTTTCGTCCTCAAAAGTCAACCATACTCGTACTCCAAAGAAAACTACCATGTCTTCATCCACATGTAGGAATTATTCTATGTGTAACATATCCACAAAGGTTACCTAGAACCATGTATCCAAAGCACTATTAGGAGGTTTCGAAAGCATCTAGGGTGAAACCGCATCTCATAGAAGGCTCAAACAAGGATTTAGAAGCTTAGGTTATGTCATCACATATCTCATATATTAGGGTTGCTTCCTTATCTTTGCCCACGAATTAGGGTTTCGTCATCATATTACCATGTTCTAAAGGAGTTAACTAAAGTTAACCCATTATATCAAGGTGTCATAATCATCATTATGTTGTGCTAGCTGTCAAACTCTATATTTTTCATCTTTGTTAAGCACTATGATTAACACCTCATGTAACCTATTTTATTAGTATGATTTCATTTATCATTTCTCATATTTAGGTTACAAACTTTACTAGTGATTTCATCACAACATTAACCAACAAAAATCACATTATCATCATCATTCATGTATATGGTTAACCATTTATGCATTGATATCTATTAAACCATCTCTAGGATTCCATTGTATCATGTATATATATCACGTCATCGATATCAGATCACATCCTTACATATATTTTACCATGATTATGTTAAACACTTATAAGAGTGGCTTATTAAACATCTATCAAAACTTCATCTAGTACAATTGAGGTTCTCTTGACCCGTATCATGAGGGTGGTGCCATGCTCAGTCTCTCTGACCTAACTCAACTCTATGAGTATATCCTAGGCACAAACTTTATCTTCCCTCTCTTAGTCTAGGGTTTTCAGATTACCTCATTGGCACTAGTTATTAACTTCACAAGATCTAGCCACAGAAGCACAAACCAAAGCATGCTATGACATTCCATTCACAAATCTCTATCCATGAAACATGCCTACTCAAAACTCTCTCTATATATACACCACTAGAGTCCTACATGGGAACCCACCAACCCGAGCATGAGGCTTCACAGAAACTAACATAGCTACCTCGTCCAGGGTCTTAGGCTCTCTCCCTCACCCAGATGGTAGGTACTCATATTCATGTTCATATGCATATATAACGAGCCTCTCTTTATCTCTAGGGTTTGGTCCTCCCAAGGACATCTAGGGTTCAACAAAACTATAGGAATCATACACAAAGCAACTCAACTCAATCACTCATGAGTAGTCTTGTTTAGGACATATCATATCACATATCTCATAAATCTCATATCTTGGAGTTTAGGTTCTCTGACCTTCTCCCAATGGGTCTCACTCTTACTGGAGTTAGCCCCGAAATAGGTCCTAACACTAGAGGTCCTCCTTCGTAAAAGAGATTGAGGCTCTTGTTGACTCACAACCTTGTCTTAACTTAACACATCTTATCTCATAAAAGCCTAATGACTTGCATCATCAAAACTTATCTCAAATCCTCAAAAACAAACATATATCATCATAAACATCTTATGTATTCTATATAACACTTACATCATATCATAAAAACTTATATCATCTATTCCATCTATCATAATATACCAAACAAGGCTCTAGACATCTAATCTAGAACTATTCTCTCTTCTAGACTGATGTCATTCACTTTCACTTAGGTTACATGATCACCTCCTACTCGTACATATGGGGAACACATTTATTTGTAATACATATACATAATAAAGTATTATATAGTTTTTCTCCGATAAAACATGCATCAGAGACACTATCAAGGTTCAATCTGATTGGAATCCAAAACCAAATCCTGAAAACGAGTGCCCCACACATAGTAGAGAGTACAATGTCATGAAAACTAGTGAAAAGGGTGAGAACAAAGTATAGACCAGTGTAGCTACTCTAGCCAACGTGCACAATATGTCTAGGGTTTCTCTTCCTTTGATGCATGTCATTTCCAAATAATGCAACATCCCATATCGCTGCACTATAATGAAAGAACGACATCTAAGGACTTGCTATACAACAAGCACCAGTCTAGGCCTAATTCTCAGACATCTAGGTGCTAACCTAGAGGCTAGGTCAGATCTAGTCTATAAAAGACAACTAATCTAACCCTAAAAGATTATTAAGTTCAAGGTTCTTTAGTTTTTGAGTTACGTAATGAGCAAATGTCAGGCTTTGCTATTGTTCATGCTCTGATACCACCTGTGACGTCCCCGGATTTTCTAAAACTTAATCTGATGTGTGACGTCAAAATTGACACCCTCACCTCAGTGAGAATCCCAATTTAAACACCACACACGAGGCTAAGAAAGAGAAAATCAAGGGAGTCAGAAGGAAACAATCAGTGGCACATGCACATGAACAATAATAAAACCATACACATATGTTCACCATTCAACATATAATTACAACATGAATTGTTACAACATTTGATATTACATATTGAACAACAAACTCCTACATATACATGTACTACCACTAAACTACAAGATCTTAAGACAATAAGTCCACCTGTACATCAGCTCGCTACACAACTCTCATTATCTTGGATCTTCAAGAGCACAAGACCACAACCTAAACAAAAGATTACATGTGGTACACGTCAGCACAATATTCCAGAATATTATACTGAGTATGCCTACATGTCTTTTATATACCTCTCATCATATCTTGGCAATAAGGTAACACTAATACTTGGCAGTTATAAAGAAATATCAGAAAAGCGTATACTTGCACAAAGATATTCATCAACAAAAGAGAACACATATTTTAAGAACATTTTCCATTATATCATCCATGCATTTACTACATGAGAGTTGAATGCATTAAGGCCTTTATGATCACTACCAGAGAGTTGGATCATATGTACAATGTAACCACTACCAAAGAGTTGGGTCCAAGCACACTACCAAAGAGTTGGTGCTTCCATATGTACAACGTGACCACTACCAAAGAATTCAGTCACTTCCAAGCACACTGCCATAGAGTTGGTGCTTTCATATAATGGAAAAAATATATTATGTTTGATGTGTTCATAGCAATACGTATGGAAATTCAAGCAACATACCATACAAGGCAATCATTTCAATCAATAACATATGCCAAGTATTTACTACCATATAACACAAGCATAATGTATAATAAGCCAAGTAAGAGGTAATAACGTATCTTAGATCAAGAGACATACTAAAACCACATATATCCATGTCATCTATATCCTGTTCAACCCTAATTAAGACAAGATCATGTATCACCATCAGGTTCTCATCTTCTTTCATGTCATCTTAACTCTATTCGTGTTCCTATTAGGATTTGCTTATCTCATTATGGTATTCTCATGATTACTTGTATTCTTGCCTTATATTTATCTTACTGATGTCATATTCTAGATTATAGTTCATCAACTGGATATACTCATGTGTCACATTATTAGGTGAACATATTTAACATTAAGTCCCTTTCATTACCCATATTAGGGTTACATCACATGTATTAAGGGTGATCTTCATATAACATGGATTTCATGTATAAAACTGATATCATATTTACATATTAGCTTCCAATTACAGGTATGAGGGTATTTTATAAATTCCATCATTTATTGAGCATGTATGCATTTATTGTATATTAATTAGGGTTATAAGCCCTAATTAGTAACATTAGGTAAATTACATGATTTTGTACATCAACATCATTATTTATGACTTCAATTGGATTATAAACATGATTATGGACTTACTGACATTTTTCTATAATTTTAGAACATTGTTTGATATTTATTACCCATCAAATGAGAATTTCACATCTTACATGATATCACTATTATAAGTGCATAAAAAGCCTGATATTATGGTTTCAGGTTATTCTATGAATTTTTGTGAGAACAATGGTACCTTGTGTGTATTTTTCAAACATCGGAGCTATTTTCTATGGATTATACAAGATCTGGGAAAAACTAGGTATTTCTTTACCTTTTGGGCCAACCCGGCGTCGACACGTGGCAAAGTGGGGGGCACATCTCCTTTCCTCTCTTGGCTGGGGCCCGGTCCGGGTCTAGGGTGGGATCCGTAGACCTGAGGATCCATTTTCCCAGTCGGCTCGGCTCCCTTTTTCCCGTTCTCGTGAGCCACACAGTCCCTTGTTTCCTCTGTGAAACAGGGTGCTGCCGCATGGGGAGAGCTCCGGAGAGAAAGGGCTCAAGCTCGAGTGCTCCTCGTCGGCTCTTCATGCTGCCATCATGATCAACATCGAGAAACCTCCCTCCACGGCTACTCATAAGCGCCCTACGACCTGTGGTTCTCCTGCTAGGTGGGAGCGCCGCTGCCACCTTTGGCTGCGGCGGAGAAAAGGGGCAAATCACCTCTGCTCCTCCTTGAGTCCATCTGAAGGCTCCATCATCTTCACAACCTCCTATACGACATCTACGACTCCTCTGTTACTCCCTGGCATCTCCACATCTCCATCCCCACAAGCTCACCGCCACTTGTAGCTGCTGCGGAGGCACAGGAGAGGTGTTTGGCCTTTGCTCATCCTCGCACTGGTATGAAGCTTCGGAAAGCTTCACAAAGCCCCCACGAACTCATCCCTCTTCTACCTCTACTTCCTCCTCAAAGCCTGAGCTGCTCACCACAAAGGAGACAGGAAAGTGACTGGAGGT
Organism: Alisma plantago-aquatica; assembly: GCA_963693085.1. Taxonomy (NCBI): domain Eukaryota; kingdom Viridiplantae; phylum Streptophyta; class Magnoliopsida; order Alismatales; family Alismataceae; genus Alisma; species Alisma plantago-aquatica. Next base: position 815,705,539 of record OY856410.1, read on the forward strand.
CTGCTCTCCCTCTTCGCTTCCTCGCTGACCACAAATAAGGGGTCAAGGGCCTCCTTTCGATGAGACGAGCATAACTGTTCGGTCAACCTCTCTCATACCCCCTTCAACCATGTCACAGGATCGTGGGAGATGTATCGCATGACTGGAGCCACTTCCTTCTTGTAACCGCAAGCTAGGAGACGACTATTAGAGGTGTTGATCTCTCATCTTGGGGTCCATGTCACTCCTTTACTCAAAGCCTATTCGTGGCTCATCCTTTGCAAAGATTGCAGCCGTGAGATTGGAAATCCAGGACAAGGAATGGGCCACGTAGGCTAAACAAGGATCATAGGGTGTGGCCCAGCCAACATAATGGACAACTTCGGCCCAAACTATTAAACTTAGATCTAATAATCACCAATAATGCATATCATTCACAAACTTCAAACCTATATAACTTCCTCTAGGGACCTCCAAATGTCACTAGATTTTAATCATAGCTTCCCTACCTCTCAAGGTATATTCTACTCCAATTTGGTGATGAAACTAAGCTATTAGACTATTTAATTAATTTCCTCAAAAAGGCATTCAAAAGATATATCATAATCATGATGTCAACCTCACATCAACACACCTACTTTGTCAAACGCTTGGAACTCTCAATATAATTCAACCACATGATTTCACTTATGTCATTGGACCTTTTAGGATTCTAAAAGTCCACTCCATCACATCCTACACACCTTAAAAGAAATTTCGTCCTCGAAATTAAGCCAGAAAGACCACTCTTTCACAAGCAGCATCTACTGCACACATATATATGTAGTTGGATTATGCACTAGCTACATATGTAGTGCCACATATACATATATGTATAGTTTGATTATTCATGTATTGTGTAATTAGTCCAGAATCTCTTTTAGTAACAAATTTGTAGTAGTTAGACCAAGTTATGCTCTTTATGCCAACAAACTTACTTTCATTTATACTGGAACGTCAAATGTACATGGGGAGGACGTATACCTTGCCCCTATTACATAACGTGTACAAAGAAAAGGATATACATATACTAATAAATTTTGTGAGGTCTACACGCATCTTGGAGAAAGAGTATGTATCTTTCTTGACCAGTTTTAGAATCATCGTTGTCTTCTCCTTTTGTTCAATGAGTTGGCGATAGCATGGGTTCTTGTGTTGCACAAAGTTGTATGATTTCCTTGATGAGTGGGTTGATTTTGTTGAATGGAAGAAGTCTTGATTTGAAGTTTGTAGCATCGCCCGTCATAGTGACATCTTTCTATTACAACTTGGACCATCCATAGATGTTCTAAGAATCTTCTTTGTACTCTGTTTTGTTGGACTTGATCTAGACCCAAAGAGGGATTCTTGTTTAGCAGTAAGTTGACATTGAGGCCTTTTTTTATCCTGCATCATATATGTATCAAAATTGTAGTCATTGAATAGAATAATTATTTCATTCATTTTTAAGTTGTATCATACTTCTAAAGTGGTAAAGAAGTTATCTGACATCTCAAACAGTATCTGAATACTGAATTTGCATCATACTTATAGGAACCTAGAGAAGAAAAGAAGAGAAACCTCTTTAAACAACTCTTTAAAAGCTGAAGAAAATCATATTGTAATCTTCTAGAGTAGACGACCTCAGATAGAAATAAAAGAGCTAATGATTTTATGGGCAGCAGTCATATTGGAACAAAATGTAACCTGAGAAGAATCAAGACTAATATCAAAAGATAGATCATTCTTAAGTTTTAGAACAGTAAGCCCAAGCAGGCTTCACAATAATTGCATGAGCATCAACAACACAACTCTATCAGATTTTGAATTCTAAAATAGTAGAGAAAACTAAAGGACTTAAACCCAGAGAAACAAAAAACAAAAATCAACTTCAATTAACTCTATAACATGCTAAGAAATTCATTTTGAATAATCCTTTAGAGAACATCAGAATGCATGCCCTTGTCTTCATGAACCCTCTAATTCTAGTGCAGAAATCTTTAGAAACTATATATGTTATCTAGGACTCATATCCTATCAATATGGAGTCAAATTCAACGGGGTTGAGAAGGGAGAATTGACATCAACAAATATATTGTTTGTCATCAATACATCTTTTGTTATGCATTGTACTTGCATTTGTTATAGTTTGCTTCATTAGAACTTAATACATGACCTCTTAAACTGCTAATATTGACAATGTCTGACTAGATAAATCATTATAGTGAGACACATGCACATATATACCTAGGAAGAGGAGTACATACAACAACCTTTGTTCACCAAGATCTACCTTGTACTTGGACAACATAAAAAACTCTCTAGTAGCCTTTGTTCACCAGGATGTTCACCTGTATATCAAGGATGTTCATGGTGAGGGATAAATTGACATGAGATTTCCTTTCTAGGAACTAATAAAAAGGAAGGCTTACCTCCATTTCTACTCATATAGCAACGAGAAAAAAAATGCAGAAAGACTTGTCAAGCCCTTCAAGAATTCCTATGAAGCAACATGATCATAGTTGCCCCTACATTGGTCAAAACTCTACTAGAGATGAGATTCAAAAACACCTTAAGAAGCCATATGAAACTGCAAAAGATCCAAACAGACAAAAAAATCCATTAAACAACTTCTGAAGAAAATTCAAATCATTACCAGTGTGTTTGAGCAGCACTGTGAAGAAAATTCAAATCATTACCAGTGTGTTTGAGAAGCACTATGAACAAAATTCAACTTATGAGGAAAATTCAAAGAGGTGAGATTCAAATCATTAGCATACATTGTGATTCAAGTGAAATGCTACTTTTTCAGCAGCAAGAAGTAATTCTGAAAGGGAATGGATCTCACAAGAGAAAGTTTGAGCCATGTCATAATCATCTTCAAAAACCGTGGGTTCACATAAACCCTTAGAAGGAGCATTTAACAACCAATAACATCCTGAATAGACCAAGCTTTTTCAGATAGATTCCAGCAACTGTAACATTAAAACTGAAGAGGGCAACCAAAATAGATCCAAGAACTCAACTTGAAAACAAGCATGGTCTACTTCAATGTTTACAAATAAAAGACTGTTCAATGGAGAGCAGGAAATAGAAAGAGTCAAATCCTTTAGTCTGTAGCAAGCAATAAAATTAAGTAGCAATAAAGGAGGATATATGAAGGGATGTGGGATAGACTTACAAGCTAAACTCGAGGATATTTAATCTTCAGAGTAATGAGTTGAGCCTGCTTGGATAGGGGATCAATAAAACCTTTAATATTGCATTATATTCTAGATAACTCGACCAAGTCTAATCATGCTTAACAACAAGAAGAAAAACTCCACGAATCTTATGCTCAGTGAAAGAAATCAATTAGCTATTCAGATCTTCCTGAATCTGACTCTGACAACTAGGTAACAATAGCCAGATAAAAGACTCTAGGGTCTTGGTATTTCACAACATCCCAATAGAAATCAAAACTGACCAATTTTATTATTCAGCTCTTAAATAGGCATAAGCCATTGGAGTGTGAAGATAGATCAAGAGAGTAATGTATCAATTCCAAGAAAAGTGAACAAGTTGAATTATCCAAGACAGAAAGTCCAACTGATGTCTAGGGAACTAATACCAAAAATCCATCTAAACACAAAAGTCCAAAATAGATGTAGAGAAAAAAACTTGAATGTGGTGATTTAGCACAACAAGGTAGAGTTGTTATAGCAGATGTTCAACTAACAATGAATAAAACCAAAAGAAAGTTCATTTAAGCTGGGGATTAAAGTCATAAGCTTGGATGCACGATTCCTAGTATGGAAGAGCATCACTAGCTAAATAGGGTAGCCCCCAAAAAAACTTGTGATATGAAGTCAAAGTACAAAATTTCATAATTCTTGTGTTCAGACACACTCTGTATGTGAAGCAGCTGCAATTGACTTATAACCACTTCACTCGAGGAACAACATGTCCAATTCACTAAGTAATTGAACCTTGTCGAACGAAATTTGTTGCAGTATGCTCATCACAAACATTTCCAACACTAGTGATGAGAATGGTGATACCATCTATGAGATCTACCTTCATGTGAAAGCTCTCCCCATTACGGCCTTAACTAACATAAACTATACATGAGCTTTAATGTTATAACTGTTAATGGAGTGAACTTATCTATCTGTTATTGATATCCCAATAATTCAAGCCAGGGTACAATGCCCCTCCCCAACTATTCCATTATGGAGGTTCCCCAATGCATTTCAGGTACCACCACAATAGTACTCAAATGGGTTATAAAATACTAATCTCTGATTGATGTGGTCCTTATCATACATTTAGGTGTTCCTCATCTACACCATTGAGACAAACTCTCTTTTGTCCTGTATGTCCATCAAGAAAGATTAGTGCCCTACCAAATATTATGCATTCAATAAGATGATTCAATGCCAATTAGTATATGACATCAACCTGGGACATGTCATAAGTGGGTTTTCATATCCAAAGATAAGCATGTGAATACCTTTATTCATAAGTAGGCTAGTAGCAACGGTATTATAATTCCATTCACTTAAATTCAAAAGGCCAAGAGATGATGTACATGTATGGAAATGTGGTTTAATAATCTATCCAACTACAATTTGTACCTCAATGAAACCCTACTAGAAAGCAGTATAATGGAAATAAACTATCCAACACTAGTAGATTATATTACACACAGTAGTTGTTGATACAGTACCCCTACCTCTTTCACTTCAGTTAGATATGTTGTAGCATGTTTGGAAGCATCTGGTCTAGCAATCCACTCGCTTAACCTGTGCAAAATGGAATGAAGATAAATGCAAATCTAACCAAACATGGAAGCAAAGAAAATTGCTGGCTACTTCAAACTTCAATTGGACCTAAGAAATGTGGGATCACCAATTGATCAAAATAATGATTTCTCATTTTGATTGCATCTATACATCCTATCTGTCGTACACAATAAAAGAACAATGTTGTCAAATATGATCTTGTACCTTATTTGTGTGTTGCAACAAGCCAAGATTAGGCTTCACCATTTCTCACTAGACAGAAGCATAATCCCAAAAGGTACACAATCAAGACATCATCATAATTCTGTACAAGAAGAAACAGATCTGAACCCTGCATGTAAATCAGAGCAGTTAATTGGAGTATGGCCTCTTTGAAGCACCATCTATAGGTTCCATATGGGTTTGAGCACCATCTATAGATTCACTTGTTGATGCTAGGATAATGTCCCCAACAAACCTGATTATATAAGGGCCTCTATAAGTGGTCCCTCATTGTATAAGGGCATATGTAAGTTGCGAAGGGACCATCTTTAGTATACTTCTATGAGTTCTTCTTCAATAATTATAGGAATCATGTGAATTAAACAAATTAGCTTAAACATAGATGCTCATTAGTTCCATTGAGTTAAAAACTGGTATAATGGGCCAGCTTGATACCAAAACTTGAGACTAATGACTTATTTTGTTTATCCCAGACTATAGGACTACAGTGGAGTTTACTAATCAAAGAGAGTCTTGTCCAGCCAGATACACGATTATTGTTCAAGGCATTTGGGATGTCAGTTTTAAGTTTGAGGAATGTGTAGTCACTTTTAGAGTGAGAATTGCCAATGCCTTAGCAAATATTCTGGCTAAGACAGTGTTGAGGGGAGAGGTTATATCTGAAGAGCTTCTAGAGTGCCCAACTGTCATGATAGCACATTGGCCTGACATATACAAACATTAACCTTGCCACTTTAAGAATAAAAACCAACAACTTGAATTTCTTGATGACAAACATATCACCTCTATGCGGACAAAGTTTAATTGTTGAAAATAAATTTTGCATGCCTAACAATATAGACCGGTACTACTATCTCTCAAAATATAGTCCGTGGCGTACCTACAAGAAACATACTAGAATCCATTAAGTATATGACCAAGGCCAAAGAGGATGAACAACACATGTCGTATAAAATCAAGGATGCGTGCATTACAGTCCGTCAAGTTTAGTTTAATAGATTTACTTTGAGCATTTTCTAAGAAGGAATCATGGCTTAAAGTTGTCTTGAGAAGGTTACATGCATTGATAAAAACTCATCCTATACTAAGTTTGGATGGTTCCTAACAATTCTATATAGACATGTTAAATACTTAAAACATGGGAGTGACAGAAACTAGAGCATACATGGATCACATGTGGACTAAACATCATAGACTATATTATACAAATATATTAGGGATACTTGCAACCCAGTTGACCTCACAACCTTGCCGTAGAGCTCTCTAGAGAACTTAAGTGATCTAGACAGTAATGATTACTATCTTTCAACATGGAGGCATGGGTACACACTCTAAAAAAAACTAGAATCAATCCCAATTAAAGATGGAAAAGGTAGCATTGTATTTCAAATTCTAATCACCATCTGGTCGGCCAACTCATGAACCTAAAATGAGGATTCAAAATCCATACAAGACTCCTCAAGGTTGACTAATTATTAACCCCAAGATGTGAGGTTTACACAATTCAAACGTGTAAAAGCCCTGTGATGTCATTTTAATACACTATTCTCAATGTGTCACCGTATACTTTGTATCATGTGAATGAATCACAACTAAAACTACAAATTCAAGGGGGGTCTTAAACAACATAAAAGAACAATGACATGCACATGCAACCAGATCAGTTAAAAAATACATTAAGCATTTATGTGGAACTTAGCTTCCATGCCATCTTATTAGGAATACCATTGGTTGGTTGGTTTTCATGTCTAGAATGCCCATTATAGATATTAGTTCCCTTTTTTGACATATTAGATATACTTTTCAACATTATGTAAGCTAGCAATTGAAACTTTAGATCTGTCTATATAAATGAAAATCCGAACCCATATATCGATACTAGCTATAAAATATAAGAAAAGTGTACTCAGTCCCAATTTCTTACTTAATTTGCAACATAAGACAATAATAAACAATACATATAGGGTCCTTGAAACATATTTCGCACAAGATATGTCCCATTCTAGTGTAGGCACACACCTCACAAGACTCCTTCATATGCCTAAATGTAACATGCACTTATTACAGTTCAGTTTGCGAAATGTACTCATGAAAGAATGGCATTCGTGGAGGTGAAGCAGGGGAGTTTCCTAGAGTGGACAACACTATTTGAATTGAGTAGAAAACACTATTCAACCTCAGTCTAAACATGAATGGAGGTTGGGTGGGGGTATGCAGGAGTTTAACACAATGATTAGCCCAACTAAGAAGACAGGTAGAAACCTATTAGATCACTAGGAAGGAGCTGCATTTACTAAAACCTTAATAGAGACAGTAATAGATGACGTTGAAGAGTGACATGATTAACTGACTACAAAAGATTCAACACAAACAATTGGACTGAGTTGTAGTAGTAGGTCTTGATTAGGGATCGTCTGAGCATTATTGTCCATCATCTACCCAGAGTTCATTCAGATCACAACCAACTCCTACAACCAATGTCTATGAATAACAGAGGGTGGATATTCAGAAAAAGGTTGTGTGAAGTCAAAACCCATGCTTCAAAAATCTGCTACAAAGGCCATGGAATGACACAATACATTTTCACAAGGCTCTGAAGTACTATAAGAAGAAGTTCATTCAGTCATATGCGACAGAAAGCAGGGAGAAAGCAAATGTAAGAAGAAATTTTGTGTGAGTTGGCTCATTGGCAGTCAGTACTAGAACAAAGTCTGTTCCTTAGATTGATGGAACTTGCATTTGACTTCAAGAGAAGTACTAACCATATTCTGGAGGAGAAGGAGAAGTGGAGTCAAAAGTCCTATCTATGCTGGCTCAAGAATGGAGAGTATAATTCCAAGTCATACTACGAGTTCGTTAATTATAGGAGAAGAATGAACTTAATCTAAGCTCTAAAAAACATTACAAGGTGTTGGATTACTAACCTTGGGGAACCCAATATGATGGCGCGTGGACACTTTGTCAACCTCTTCACTGTAACCTACAACCCAAGTTTTGAGGAATAAAATTTTGTGACTAGTCAGCTCAAATAGACATTATGAATCTCAAAAAGGCCATATAATGAAAAATCCATTTAGATTTACTCTTATACATGGTTTCAATCAATTTATAAGCATTGGCATTTAAATGTAGTTTCCAATGAAAACCTAAAAAGGATGGAGCAATTTAGCATTAATCAGAACCTATATATCCTCACCATAGTAAAATACCCGAGCCACATATTTGGCCATGTAAAGCATATCTAGACTTGAATGTAGTTATCACTTCATCTCTTGCACAACTAAGTCATTGAATGAATGACCGATTATGAAACTAGATAACAAAGGCAGGCACCTGCCTGATGATGCTCACTTGCAAGTAGATAGCAACCATTAACTCATCTTCACCACCCCTAATGTTCCTCACGTCAAATTTGTTCTTCCTAAAAAGAAAACACCAAAGCACGGGTCAACAAGGAGAATAGTGGGAAGTCCGAATCAATTGTCAAGTCTGGAATCAGAAAAGTTTGTGCGTCACTTAATAGAAGCATTGTTAACATAATTTCACAAGATTACAAATGTGACAATTTCAATTTTCTTTGTTACCCAGAAGAAGATTTCTGTCATTACGACCTTGTATCAAAAACTCGCAAGAACACCATAGTAGAATGACACATAATGGAAGGTAGATAGAAATAGTTTTCAAGCAGTAATGTTTCCTGTAAATTTTACTTAGTTTTAGTTCACTTATCGAATCTCTGCTTGTGAAACTAGGTAGCAAACATTCACTAACAATTGACCTCTTGGTCATGAAAACTTTTAAATTTTCTTGGGAAGGAGTTTTCGTCCAATGTCCAACTTATGAGCTAATGTATCAGTAAACAGTGAATGAGGTGATCGTGATATTTCTATAGATTGCAGTAGGCATCCAAGTTCTGAACCATATATATCAACTCAAGCTCGATCTGCCACTTTACAAAAGCTTTAAAGGAGCACAACAACACTACACTAAAACTTGCTCCAAACAGCTAGATGAGAAAGACATACAATGATAACAACAAATAAAGGCATAACCACTCCAATATATAAAAACAACCAAAATCCCTCATCTTCAGATAAGGATTAAAAATAAAGGACAACAACACATCTTTTAGACAAAGAAACCAATTCTTCAAGATAATAGTACATCGTGATCTACAACTTTAGATATAGCATAGAAAACCATGCATAACAACAAAAAAACCTTCAAGTAGAAAAACAATGTCTCCAAAACAAAAATTGCACCGACACGAGATCCCTCCCAAACAGAAGATAATAGGGGATGTTCTTGAGCTATCACTTCAAACTTCAAAAAGGGATTCCTATACATGAGGATTTCTCAGTGTGCATGGCCAATGAAACATCAACTCAGTATAGAGAACCAACCTCATGGGACTCTAATTTCCAGCACTAAATTTTCAGTCTGCTCATTTACCTCAGACATAACAACACTTATCTCATGTATCATTGGTTGAAGTTGACTTAAAATTGTCAAGCTGCAATTTACTAGAATTATAATCCATAACCACATAATAAAGATCAATTAAAGTATTTCATAGATGTTGTCCCTTAAAAAGCCTCACAACATCATGACCAAACAATCTCAGACTCAATATTTGTGTTGTTCTATCCTAACACTGAAAGGCAACCTTACAAATATGCCCAACACAAGCTTTGCATCAAAGGATGTTATTATTATAGTCAAATCTAAAAAAATAATTGATGGTAATGGAAGCTTCTCACTAGGATTCCTTTCTAATCCCATGATTCCAAATCACAATATGTAGTTCCAGAAGCCTTTCCCACTTATGTTACAACTATACTATATTCTCTAACGTGTATCATGAAGTTGGAGATCATTTAGATACTTATTTTAGAAAGTATCCTCATCCATGAAGCAATGGATGGGAAGGGATCAGCTATCATTACTTAAGATAAACACAAATATCATAGATGCATATGATGACTAAAGCACAAGTGAAGTCTTTAGTGCAAGACCATCCAGAATACATAACATTTAGGGGTGGAAATCTTTGCTCCAACTAAATAGGAGAAACAAACATCCATCCATGGAAATCTTTAGTGTAAGACCATCTCCGAGAAAAAAAAATTTACAAAGGTTTGGAGAGCTAATTAATTTACAATTCAACATAACCACTATGTAATAAAAAAGTAGTAATCAACACCAAACAAAAGAAAGAAACTGAAGGTTTTCTCTGAAACTGTCCCATACCAGTTCCTTTACTAGTTTGGATTCAAATAATAGGAAAAAAGTTTCTTAGGGATTAAGGTGTAGGACATATATCATAAGCGCTATTTATTAGTGTATATATTTTTGTACATTATTAGGCTCATGGATAAAGAAACAACAAAACACTCACCTTACCAATAGATTTTTCTTGAACCAAATGAAATTCTTATATCAGATTGAATCAATGGACCATAGTATTTGCCAGAAAGAGAAAATTTAAAATCTATGAAAGTGATGGTGTCCAGAGTCCATTCTAATTTTTAATCATTAGTTGGCATTCAAAGTTTTGCAGGGCATCATAGATGCAAGTCACACAATAGTTCTCATTGACCACCATGATTCCTAACAGGGTCAAATGATGGAGTTAGACTTTGTTCCACCCAGTTCATGTTACTGTTTCTTGTCTGGTTGTCTAACCAGTCTATTATCCAATGCTTCACTTACCTTTCGAACAAATACTTTCTAGGTATATGATAGATTTTTATGTAGGTTGATCTATAAGCTTTGATTTCTCTAGACATTGTACTTTAACAAGATTTCGGGGTTAATAATAGGCATGACCAAGACTAATACTATTAGGTGGCCTGGATTAAGATGTGGAAGTCTTAGATTATGTAATGCATTGTCTGTCTAAAATGTATTATGATAGTATCCAACGTCTTAGACAGTAGTGCTTCTTTTAGGTATAAAACCTTTGTGATCATTGAATCCCTTGAACATGCTATATTGTTGTGGGACTTCTAATTGTGCAAATTATAAATTATAAGTTCTTTTTTTAGTCTTGAGCATTTAAAAATTTCCTAGCTTATCTGGGTGTTGTTAATGTGGATGAACTATTACAGTAATATACCTGAATAGAGGGATTAAGTAGGATTATGTTTTAATATTCACTTGATATCCACTCTATTTTTATGACAACTAAGTAGAGAATACTTGCTCTGGAAAGTAATATCATCCCTAAAATGCACATGCATAGATGCATAGTACATATCAATCACCACACTAGATCTACATAATTACTTATAGAAAAATTATATGAGATGCAGTAAATGTTGTAGAATATAATGAATATTTCTCACCTCCATAAGAATGAGACCTTGTAGCTACTGTCTTTAGAAGTAGAGGCACATTTTTCTAACTTGTCTTGGAATATCACTTACCTAATCTAAAGAATTGTAGTACCATTACTGAGTAGTGCAATAATAAGCCATCTAAGATAATAAAAAAGTCTATACTTAATAGGTATCAGAATAAAAATTAGTATTGTGTCACTGCTTCAAATATAAGAACATTATAAACAAGTATGAACATGAAAAGTGGTTTGACTAAACTGGCCCTTTCATAAGGAGTGCAGACCCTACAAGACTCCAAATATAAACTCTAAAGTCATAAAAAAGACAAGAGTAAACACCACTTTTTAGACCATCCACGTTAAAAGAAGGAAGTATATACCCTCCATAACTCCAGAAGTTATAGCAGAGAATGACAAACAAAACCGTGCATGTAGGTAAAACATTCTATTTGTTTGTTGTGTTTCTCAACCATATAAAATTCAGTAGCACTTTGGAAGAAAAGGTGGACTCATATGACAATAGAGAAGAAACGATATGTTAATAATGGGTTGTTTCAGAGTGAAACATAAAGTCATATTCTATCCACATGAACTAACTATGTAAGCACAATATTTTCATCTCTATTGATCACTATCCTATTCAAGTATTTTAAATATATACCAAGGGTTTGATAGAGGTACAAGCAAGAAAAAGCACCATCATAACTAACAAATACCTTGACAAACTTGAATACCTTCTCCATGAGCACACATGGTATGTGAGGAGGGTTTTCTCCTGAGTTTTGAGAAAACAATTCCACTGATGATGGCACTGCTTGTTTCAGTCTTTGTAACAATAAATAATGCTTTAAAAGCCTTCAAGATGGAAATTGTGTGACTTCAAAACTATAACTACTTACGAAGATCATAGGAACCATGTGGCCTTGAGGACATAGATAGGTGGGAGCATAATGCAGATGAGGGGTACACCCTACAATTGACACATTTGGAGAGCACCAACCAAACAACATGCATCCTGGAGGAGGAAAATTGTCAGTGGTGTTGTAATGTAGCTCAGGGGCACGACCATTCATAAATCAGCGAGAGTGAGGAAAGAGGGGAAATCCATAGTAAATGTAAAAAAAGGGTTTTCTTTCTTTGTTTATCTTGAAAAGGCCTCATGTACAGAACACTCTTAAATGAGAAGACCTTAAATAATTACCTCACACATTCAGTCATATTTTATTGGAGTTTGGCATTTAATGCACTTAACACATGAGATTTTACACCCTTATAGAAAAACATAATTCTATATTGCTATGTACTAACATAAGAAACTGAAATATAACTGAAATGAAATAAGTTCGCTCAACATGTGTAAGTGTCTTAACTTACCAATATGAAGGGGGAATTTAAACTTCTAACCATACCAAGAGATTTAAATGGCAGAACAGTGCTTTTACCTCTGAAGACTTTAAGGACAACAACTTATGCAACTGATTCACCATTAAGGTCACCATCAAATCTTAGCTTCATACATGGTTGTTAGACATGTTGATGAGCTCTGTAATTGTAGTTGTCCCAAGTTATCATTTGAAGATAGAGAGCATGTTAACCCTAGAGCGTAGCTGAGATTTGAGTTCCTAAATAAAACTATCAAACACATCAACCATGTACCATATGCATGAATGATTTGAGTAAATGTAACTTTAGAGAATAGAGAAAGTACTTGGAATCAATATTTTAAAAATGTGAACTAATTAATATATTCCATCAAACTTGATATTAGAATTGACTTAATACCAGTCATAAAGACTGGTAAGCACCCTAACAGATACCAAAGTTTAGTGTAGTTACTGCACTCATGGATGGGCTAGATAAACTCTAGCCAATGCCAATAGCAAGTCCAGTCCTTACTAACATCAAAGCAACCAGACCACAAGACCGCCTTGCATTCTGATGATAATAATCAAATCCTAGCACACTAATAAGAAACATATTTCAGTTTCAGATCCAAAGGGAGCAAATAGTGCCCAAGCACTTTCGAGTTAAGACCTTTAAATGTTTATTAGTAGCTCAGAAACAAACAACATAGCTAAGAGCTACATCACAATAGAGTGCAACACTACAAATAGATAGAACCATCTCTCCATTATATCACAAGAACATATGCAATTCAAAGCTGAAGAAACCAAGGAGAAAACATGCATTCCTGCTGCTCTTACTATCAAAAACTCATACAGATAGGCAAAACCATATCCTCTTGAAAAGAGTAGATAAGGAGAATTTCATAACATGAGGTAAGAACACCATCAAGACTCCTGCACAATATAATAACCAGACCGAAGACATGTATACAAGCTTAAGCTTAATATATGCAGCAAGCAGGTTATAAGCCTCCTGGATTGTAAACCAATTTATGTGAAAGGAAATTCTATCGCATATGTATTTGATGATGTTTGTGCTTTATACCTATAAATAAACCCTGATTTAAGAGGAAATTCAAGGGGTAGTGATTGATGCCTCCTACTTGTTCCCTCGACAATCTATGCGAACATTGGTCTTTGGAAACAAATTCATCATGGGCATTGCAGCAACATGGTTGGATCCATATAAAGATGTCACATCCTACATATGAAAGCAAAGACATATACACTATTTTATCACAAGAAGAAAAACGCCCAGGCATGGCATGGAGTCCAAACTATCCATCATTTTCCATTTCACTATTGTTTATTAGGACAAAGGCATGGGCATCCCCACCTCTGCTTCCACTTGGGTTCCTAAAAGCATGGCAGGGACCTGAACTATAAATTGATCCAAGCATGATGTACTGGTAAAGAAATACAAACATGCTCTGAAATTCTTGACAAAACAAAAGTTTCACTGGTAAAGAAATACAACCAAGCCTAATGTACTATCTTAAGACAGTCTGACTTGGACCCAAATTCATTCTAGGTAAAAATATTCAATGAATGAGCTATTAGTGGAATTATATTCAATGACAATATTTATCAGCTTGGCCATGACCACGAGACGTGATTCAAGCAGAATATCATGTACTGCTGTAACACCACCATGACCTACACTAGAGAATATCATGTACTACTTGTAAATAATAGAAAGAGCCAACAGAAACATCACATGCATCGTTGCATACTAAAGAACATCACATACATAAGTGTGAAATGCAGCCTTGCATGCCATAAAAGAGGTCTAAATGTTAACAAATACTATAGAATATTCATATCACGGTCTTATGTAGCAAGAGAAATGGAAAACAATGTTGTAATGGTGGTTCGGATGACAATCCTTTCTATATCGAATGAATTGACAAGCTTTACATCAAACAAAAACTTTATTCTAAACCTATAGAAAAGAGGAAAAATAGCATCTACATAATTCTGAAGGAACTTTTATTGTTTGCCTCACTTGCCTCGCTCCAAGCATTTTACCTATAATAACAAAAATAATTATCTAAAACCATTATATAGACATGTTACACTTATAGCACATTGAAAGAAAAAAATTACCGAACAATGAGTAGCTTCTTTGGCCAAGCTATTATTGACCCGTTTGCATCTTCAATGATTTGATAATTGTCAAATGGTCTAACCAGTTGCTCTTCAGGTTTAATTGCCACGCCAATGCAAACAACAGCAAATGCAGACCCTAACTTTCCTCCTCGTATTACAAGGTCAGGATTCACGCCTATCACTTGTCCTTGAGCTACAATTGACGTTCCATTATCGAAACTTAACAACCTCATGACCTATAAGTTGTACGGATTACAATGTAAAATTTTAGATATCAAGAATCAAAGTTATTTGGATTTTTTTTTGTTTAATAACCTGTCTTTCTGTAATGGTGGTTCTGCTACATGACTTTTGTGGCATGGGTGTTCCTTCATTCCTAGTTGTTTCCATATTCTACAATACAAAACACTTATGAAATTAATAAAATCATAACTTATAATTATTACTAAAAATTTTGAATAATTACTTGATTTGCTTGAAATGGAACACTCCCCCTTGAATTTCCCAAAATTATTGCTTCGAGATGTTCTTGTCTTTTTTTCAGATATGACAATTCTATTTTTTGTGACTCGCATATGTGTTGTAGGTATTTGACTGTACCTTCAAAACCCTCAACATATGCCTGACTAAACTCATTAGTCTCATGGTTCACACGAGCCTTCTTTGCACCCAATATTTGATCAGCAATTTCATCTTCATCAAGATTTGCATCATTGTTTTCAACTGCTGATTGTAACTTGTCCTACAACAGTAACCATAATGATGATAAAAAATTGAGCAAATAAAGTCAAATATGTCATGAATAATTTTATACTTACAATTAGTTCTGCTGATTTTGCATCTACAGGAGTATCGTCCTTCTTCTTAAGGGTAGCAACAAACAACTGCAATCGACTAACGGGACCCCCTTTATTCTTTTGTTGCAACTATTATTAACACACAAATAAAGTATAAGTAGAGTGTGAATGTGTTATGATATTATTATCATTATGTGGCAAATCACTCACATTCGCTCTCACACAAGCATAGGGCATCGACCCCGATGTATGTCGTGTGGTAACAAACTTTCTACTCATACTATTCTTTGCACTCCATAACTACAGTTCATGAACATTAACCTTATCACCAATGAAAACTAAGAGAAGACATCATATATAAATAATTATCTTACCTTTCCGTCATTAGAGTCCCAGAAATTTACAAGAAAAGCCCATTGCAATGGGTCAACACGGGAAGGACAATCATTAAGTCTATCTGTTTTGTCTTTGTGGTGCATATAATTTTTTCTTTTGATTTCAGATTTGAAGTTTCTCCAACAATCCCTAATTGTGCGTAGAACCGATTTCTTTCCCTTTGAGTCGACAATAAATTTCTTCTGTTAAATGAAAAATAGAATGAATATAACAAATGTACGCTTCAATAACACTTTACTAAAATATATTACCAAGACATAATTCCATATTTCAGTTTTCTTTCCAGCTGGTACTTGTCGCCAATCCAAGTAATCCATGGGTTCCAGTTGTGAATTTCTAGAAATTGTTCCCAAAAAAGAAGACAAGTCATTTTGATGAGGTCCAATTAGTTCTCCATTTTCATCCAATGTGATTGGTAATTTTACATCCCCTGTCTTACTCCATAATCAAAGACACTTAGAATAGCCTCATTTTTATTATACACAGCATCACCTAAAAATTCAAAAGAATATGAGGCAATTATTTTTAAAATATACATATAAATGCAAAAATATTAGTTAATAGCTAATTGGTGTAAATTGTTGATTAGAAACTTATGTACCTTCATCATGATTAGCAATAGTTTCTTGATCAACCAATTCGAAGTCCTCATCATTTACATGATTGGTTTTGACCTCATGATCTATATTGTCATTATCAACAGAATGATCAGCTCTCATGTCATTATTTTCCAAAGAATCCCTATGACCAGCTCCAACCTCATGATTGATATTGGCTGTATCAACTGAATGACCAACTCCGGTACCATTGCTTGCCAAAGAATTAGCCTTATGAACAGAATGACAAGCTCTGATGCTATTATTTGTCAAAGAATTTATATGATCAGCTCCAACCTCATTATTTATATTGACATTATCAACACAATGACCAGTTCTCGTACGGTTGTTTAACAGAGACATCCTTCCATCGATTGGAACATCATGATTTATCATTGACACATGTAGATTCTTCTCTTTTCTGATGTGTACTTCAGCATTTTTGCTACTGAAAACAGATGATGCACCAACCTTTTTATTAGTTTTATTACTCAAATCAGCTTTAGAACTTCCAAGATCATCATTAACTGAACCAAGATAGCCTCCCTTCATTCTCAAATCAGCATTAACTGAACCAAGATATCCTCCTTTCATTCCCAAATCAGCATTAACAGAACCAAGATAACCTCCATTCATTCCCAAATCAGCATTAACTGAACCAAGATAGCCTCCATTCATTTGCAATCATTTAGACATTCCTACAAAGATAAATATTAAGATAGAATCTTACAACTATAAGTACAAAATGATAATAGATAAATTATATGTCGCTGTACCCGCTAATTTTCGTTTAATTACTCCATTGTTTGCATCATCAGTTTCTCGTGCAGACAATAATTGTGAACGTCTTTTCAACATCCTAAAAATATAATGCATAACAAATATTAATAAAACAAAACTATAACCATAAAAATATAGTTAAATAATAATGGTTGTAGGGGCTACCTGATATAAACATTATAAAATAGTTGCTGATTCAATTTTTAAGAACAAAAAAAAGTTTGCAAATTTTAAGAGAAATAGTATGCATATTAAAGGAAGAACAATGGTATTGATAATTAATAATAAGTGAATAAAACTAAATTCTTATAACTCTACATCAAGATACAAAATATTAAAAACTACATATGATAGATCACAATGATCTCAATCAAGTTGCTCATCATTTTTGCCATCATAAAAAGTTACACCCTCCATATCTTCTCTAACCAAATCAGATCCATCAGAAACATCACTAAAAATAGATTCCCAATCATCTGCATGAGAATCTTCGGGTACGCATGTCCCATCCATGAAATTTTCAGTAAGCTTCTCATCCATGTCATAAGTATCACGTGGTGTCGTCTGCACGACAAAGCTCCACCCACGGTGATTGATGTCATCCAGATAAAAGACTTGTTGTACTTGAGAGGCCAATACAAATGGATTTTCAATTAAGTCAATGAGTTTTAATTTGACCATTGTAAATTCATTTTCATCTTTTTTGACGCCCTTGTTTGCATTGACCCAATCACCTTTGAACAGTACAACTTTCAGTTGCTCATAGTAACTATTCTCAAAAATCTCTCGGAGTACCCCATAGTAGGTAACTTGACCCAATTTAGGATTTTTGTCCTTGGAACTGGAAAAACTTTCTGTCTGGGCATTCACCATTATCCCACTATTCTGGATTTTTTTACCATGTTCCCCCTCCTTGGTTCGAAATCTATATCCATTTGTTACATATCCATTGTATTTGTTCGCCATATTTTGTGGTCCCCGAGCCAGAGTTAGTAGATTTGATGGCAAATTTTCTAACTTGGCCTTCTCTTCAATCTGTATACATTATGAATTGAGTTATTAATACAATGCTCTAACAATTTTAAATAAAATTAATGTTATAGACTTACATGCTTCTTAAACCAATCACTAAAAGTGTTCATATGAATATTACTGATTTCCCAATGTCTTGCACGCGGATTCAATTTCTTCATGTGGCGAATGTGTACCCTGCTAACAAGTACATAAGTTGTGTGTATAAACATCTAACGGTGAGCATGCATATTTCTTAATAATTTAATGAACTCACTCCATGAACGGTTCAATTGCAACACAATTAGATAAAATATACTGATGTGCAGTTTTCAGCATCACATCTTCAAGATAAACAGGAATACTCTTTCCTATTCAACGCCCTTTGTGTGAAAATATAGACCAATCATCATCAGTAACAATATCATCATCTTCAACATCATTTCTAGACAATTTTGTGAACCTTGTCTCTACCCCAGAGTGATACCTTGAACAAAATGTTACACATTCATCTGCCAGGTAACATTCTGCTATGGAAGCTTCTGGAGCAGCTTTATTCCTCACATATTCTTTCAAAGTTTTCAAGTATCTATAATGATAAATAGAATTTGTTTAAAAGCAAAAAATATATTTGATAAAATTTTAGTGAAACAAATAGTAAAAACATACTACCTTTCCACTGGATACATGCAACGTTAAAATGGTGGTCCAGCTATCTTAGCTTCTCGTGGAAGATGAATGACCACGTGCTCCATTATGTCAAAAAATGAGGGCGGGAAAATCTTCTCCATGTTGCACAGAGTCACCGCAATTCTAGATTCTAACTTCTCAATATCATATGGATTTATCTCTTTTGAGCATATGTCTTTGAAAAATCTAGACAACTCAGTTATCACAATTATGACGTTCTTGCTCAGCAACGCTACCCGTAAAGCCAATGGCAGAAATTGTTGCATTAATATATGGTAATCGTGACTCTTTAATGCCAACAATTTTCTTTCTTTGATGTGTGCATTTCACGAGATATTGGAGGAATAACTATCTAGAACCCGTACAAACTTCAAAAACTTACAAAATAATTCTTTTTCCTCTTTTTTCAAAGTAAAACAAGAAGGTGGAATAATATTCTTACTTCTGTTCTTGATAATGTGCAGTCTAGGTCTTATTCCCATCTCTAAAAGGTCATAACGAGATTTTTCATTATCCTTTGACTTGTCCATCCCAAGTAACGTGTGAATCAAACTCTCATATACATTCTTTTCAATATGCATTACATCAAGATTATGACGAATAAGGTTGTACTTCCAGTATGGCAACTCAAAGAAAATGCTTTGTTTTTTCCAATTGTAAGGCATATTGTCTACATCTCTGGTTTGAACTAAAACTTGATTTCCAGACAACATCTTTCGAGCAGTTCTTAATTCTTCTTTTCCATCAAATGAGGACATATCCCTATGAAATTTATGATCCATCGGAAGGAACCTCCTGTGGCCCATGAAACATTGTTTCCTACTATGTGGTAGTCTAATAGACCACGTGTCCTTATTGAAAATAGGGCATGAATCATACCCACTAGTTTGCCAACCAGATAAATAACCATAGGCAGGGAAGTCATTTATCGTCCATAGTAAGGCAGCACGCAATTTGAATACAACTTTATGATCAGCATCGTAGGTATCAACACCAACTTCCCACAGTTCTTTCAACTCTTCAATCAGAGGTTGTAAGTAGATATCTATCTTCATTCTTGGTTGAGTTGGACTAGGAATAATCATAGAAAGGATAAAATTAGGTGTCTTCATGCATAACCATGGTGGAAAATTGTACGGAATCAATATGACTGGTCAAATACTATATGAGTTACTCATCATGCCAAATGGATTAAATCCATAAGATGCTAAACCAAGACGCACATTACAAAAATCAGATGCAAAATCAGCATGCATGTTATCAAATGTCTTCCATGCAGGTGAATCTGTTGGATGTCTTAAAACTCCGTCCTTGGTGTGACTTTCATCGTGCCACCGCATTAGTGGTGCAACTCTAGAGGACATAAACAATCTCTTCAACCTAGGAGTCAAGGGAAAGTAGCGCATAACTTTACAAGGAACTCTTTTCTTTTTAATTCCCATACTTTGTGTACCATCTACATCAATTTCAGTCTCTATATAACTAGAAACATGACAATCGCGGGCATGAAGTATTATTTGCAAACTCCTTGTGATACAAAATGCAATCATTTATACAGACATCAATTTTCTCATAGTCAAGACCAAGGTCCCTAATTATTTTCCTTACTTCATAGTATGAGCCAGGCAACGTGTCACCCTCAGGAAGAAAATCCTTCAAAAGTTCGAGCAGCTCAGTAAATGATTTATTGCTCCATTTTATATGGAATAATCTCATGACGGTATACATCTTGGAATATTTCTTATTTCCAGGATACAACTCTTGTGCAGCAATCTCTAACAATTTGTAGAATTGCTCAGCTTCTTCGTCGTCAACAAATACAAATGAATCATCGTCGTTGCTGTCCATAGTTTCTCGACAGTTTTGGACTCCATATGCATCGTGCAACATGTCTCTCATATCATCAAACGACATGTTGTCTTGCATAGAAGAATCTTCCTTGGCATCAGAAGAAGTCTCACAATGAAAAATCTAGTCAGTGTAGCTGCTGAAAAAACCATTCCATAACAGGTGCTCGGTTGTCACTTGACGGTTGTGTCTTTGTGTATTTAGACACTTTTTACAAGGGCATAAGATAGTCTCATTCCTACTATATTTTTTGAAAGCGTCCTCTATGAATTTGACTACCCTAGTTAAGCACTTTGTACTGGTCCTGTCTTCCTCAACTATCCAGCTTTTGTCGATCATACTTCCCTAGATAAACATAAGTAAACACATCAATAAAATAAATTTATAAATATGTAGAAATTGTTAATCAAACGGAAAGATTAAAAAATAATAATAAAGAAGGTAAAAAAGTATACATAAATTTAACACAATGAAAAATTAAATATATAAATAAGTACAAAATCAATAAAGTATAATACCGATCATATTATACATTATATACTACATAATACTTTGACAAGCCATGTATATATCTATATATCTATGACGTATTGGCAATAAATATGAAAATAGTTTTGTCTTGTACATAATACAATTGAGTTAGCATGTAAGAACATAAGCCATGCATGTATAACATATACATATAGGTTGTTATACAAGCACATGAAAAACCTGAGCACAATGGTTATGTAGAGACTCATCTCTTTTAGGGGAGTGGTAGTCTATTATGTGAAGAGTCATCTCATGAATGGAATGAGCAGTTATATGTAGATCAGTTTTATGCATTTTCCATTTTCCTGCCAAACATCTTTTAGCTATGGCTCTCTCGGCTTACATAAATTCTGGTTGGTTCTTCTATAAGGAGTTTATGTTTATTATTTAGAATAAGATTTCAGAATCATGCCTTCTTGTGTATAATTACCATGCTTGAGTAAAACACAATTGTATAGTTATCTAGCTTTTTTGGTCATTTCAATTGAATGTCTATACCTAGTGAAAAACCACTGTGAAATGATCAATCCAGATCCATTTTTACATACTCAAAACAGACCCCACTACATTCTGCCACTTCCACAAACTACTACGTGCCACGAACACTACTTTGCATGGAACCCCTAGTGCCAAATGTGCAGTTAGGACACCAACACCATATTTGGCATCTCTATTCTTTAAAACAGTGGTGCCTCCTTTAAAGTGAAGTCTATATAGTTGGAACAACTTGAGGTTTGTGTACTGGTTTCTTGATTTTTTCTATGGTGTACTTATATCCATATAAGCCTTACTCTGAGTTTTGTTGGAAACATGAATCCTTGTTGGGGTTTCTATGGACCTCAAACTCACAATATTGTCCTCTACATCTTCATCATTTGGAAAGGAAAAAAAACAACCTTTCTTTCCCTGCCACTATCAATATAGTCTTTGTTGCATAATTTTGACTATTCTTCCCTCTCAATCAGCCAATGCACTTGCCATGACTATGTTTTGCATCAGTGTGGTGGTATTGTTGCATAATTAATTGTCTTTAATTGATGATGTGCTCATTTTTCGTCTAGTCTTCATGTTGTGTTCATGTCTCCTAATCTGTAATGTAGACATACCTCAGTAGAGAAACATATATATTTGAACATGCACCATGGAAACCCATGACATGCTATTGATGGACCTGAATAGTTGAAAACTTGAATAAAATTTTTTGAGGGACTAATATACACCACAATTAATCCATTTTGAATACTTCAACGTGTTTATTGATGGCATTGAATCGAAATACCATACATCCATGTTGATTATTATTCCTGAAATGGCTATTAAATGGGACTCCCTGGATATTGCTAGTTTCTCTGAAGGGATCAGATAAATATAAGCTTTATCATAAAATAGTAAACATTACACAAAAGTTCTCTTTATACATAATCTAGTTCAAAATGGGAAGTCCTTTTTATTGATGACTAGATGAAGTGTCTAAAGGGAAGAAAAAGATTATAAAACTACTACAGAACCTACTGGGTTAGGTTAGATGTATTGTATCGTATGTTTATATTACTAGTTTATAGTTTTCCAAATTATCTAAGAGATAATTGACTGGGGTGAAACAGATTATGGTGGCAATCTTTCCCCCAAGAGAAAGATCACATATATGAAAATTGGTATTTGCAGGACTTACAACCAGCAATCAAGCACTATGAAGTTACACCTATGTGTATATAAAGTCACAGAGGGCATAGAATGAAAGCTTATTGGATACACCATGGATATTTATATGACCACGTCAGTTGTCACCTATCAAATCATGGTTATCCCCTATTTATACTACAATTGTGAGGAAAAACAACCCTCTGTATTCAGTCTCTTGTTTTGTAAATGAGAAATCCCATAGATCAAGTATGTAAACACTAAACAAGGGTGAAAGGTTGTGGTGTACCATTCTAAACACATAGAAAACCAACTGAAAGGAGTATTGGAATCAAGTTGAGGAAAAAAACAAACATTTGTTTAAGTTAAATTTCTAGTTAGTAGTATAGAATGGTCAACCAGACATGAATTCAGTTCACCAGCTTTAATGTACACTAGCAAAATGATTTCTCCAGGATAAGCCTGCCTAGTGCCAACTCTATTGTGAAGATCATTGATGTTATATAGGGATTAGTATGATACATGTTTTGTCCTAGTCTGTATTTTGTTTCAAAATGAGCCATTTTTTCTATAGTTTAGTTGAATAGAACTCCTATTCTTTGAAGTTGTTACTTGAGATATAGGTGTACCTTGAGAAAATTGGAATCATATTGAGGATTTAGCCTCGATGGTAACTTGGCATGACTAGTTAATATAGGTGTACATGGACCTAATTCCAGCTCAAAAATATGCCAAGATCAACATAAGACACAATCTTTATAGATTAGCTGATTAGGTCCTCTATTGGTATTACATATGTTAATCATTCCAAAGAGGGGTTATTCATATTATAAATTATCAATTAATTATCCTTCAACATGAGGTTTTGGTTTAGTTTAATTGAGCCTTTATAACTAGACGGTCATATTTGGCGTTTATTCTAGTTAGACGCTAGCATTTTAAGAAGGACACAGGGGGAAGACCATCAGTATAATGAGTGTCTTAACATTACACAGTGACTCAAACAAACCTCCTGGAAAAGATTCATCGCAGAAGTACTGTGACACTTTCTAAAAGCAAGACCATGACACAGTGACTCAAAATAACTATTGTTTCTCGAGTAAAAAGAATAGATAAACGATGAAGACAAGTCTAAAACATTAAGTAAATACAAAAACATAAAGTGTGCATATCAATGAGGTCTATTATGAGGCCATTCTATTGGTGATTGAACGGTCTCTCGGTATGCTTTTTTTACTATGACAGTGTATTCTACTCGTTCTGATTTCTAAAACCATGCAGTATCCCTCATCCCCCAGCCCCCACCCCTCCCCCCACATACAAACGCTTCCTGTCTGGACATTGACTAAGATCTGATTTGGAACCTATGTTGAGAATATCAACAAATTATTAAATTCTACTGATAGGCAATGAATCACAATTATTGCTTTAAAGATGTACACTTAGTTTTACTACTTTGTCCCTCTATTCTTATGTGTTTGTTTAAGAAGAAGATTTCTTTATGAAAATAGTTTGAGTAGTTCTCTTGATGCATAGATCCATTTCATGGAGTATGAAGGAGGAACGATAGTAAAATAATACTGGATACAACAATGTTTTATTGTTATGATGTAGTACACGCTATGTCTTATATGTATATGATTGTAGATGCCCCCTGCTAGGCAATATTAGAATAATATTAGATCAAATTGTTAGTTTAACAAAACACAACCTTTGCAGGAATATATCAAATTACAGAAACCTATTATGTCCATTTAATTTTTACAAAAGCCTCACCGAAGACCTCACTATTACCATCATCCCTCCTTCCTTGACTCTTCTCTACCAGACACCCCTTCCCTCCCATTTTGTCCTTCATTCCCGCATGTTGTTGCATGGCTACAACAACTGACAAATTTGTTGATTTTGCTACTAGGAACCAACAAGGGTTGGATAAAGTGGTGGGGAAATAAGGAAGAGGTTGGAAGGTTGGAGGTGATATTAATAAGCATTGTGCTGAGGTTTGCTGCCCCAACAGCATTTTAGATTATTGTTTCTACAAATTGCTGGCTGACATCAGCATCATTGCGTGGAGCATTCTGCTACTTCTCCTTCCTACTTTCCATCTTACATTTTTTTGCGCATCCTTCCATTCCCTAAACTCGACTTCTTAGTATTAGCAGTGGTCCACCAGAACCTCATTGCGTGGAGAGTAAGATGTACAATCAGTGGCGTAGTCAGAAATTCTTATTAGGGTGGGCACCATACAAAATATAATGAATGGTTCATGCAAAAAAAATATTGTAACAAAACACAATGCTTTTAGTTTTTCAATATCTCTAATGACTCTAGTTAATCTATACTTAATTCATATGAAATTTTTCTCTTATAAAATCGATGAACAAACAAGTGGACACGACATTACTGATATGGGAACACTATTAAATATTTCGAACATCCACTATAATGGAAATCATGAACAGACACAATCCTGGATGCCGAGGAAGGTTTGTTATAAACAAAAGAGAGAAAAATTATTTGTGTGATTATTCAATAAGATATAAGTAAAACCTTGATTGCAGCAATGTTTACTTAAACTTGGTATCGTCAAGAGATTTTTCCTTAGATAAATAGAAAGACAACACACAAGTATTACCCTTTACCAGATTGCCATAGTTTTAGTCTGTCATCATCATTCAGTATTTATCATATTATTATATTTATAACTGATAATGGTAATTGTTTGACTCCCACTATAAGTGATATATTATAGGTTGCCCAATCGGCCCAGAAGGAATGAAAACAACCAAGAAAATCTCAACAACCTCCAGCCATGGTGTTAATTATTTATTTGAATATGGGTTCACTTTTTAGGAGAGAGATACAATGTCAGTTGGGAAGAGGAATGTGGTATTGTTATTATGATTACCAATGCAGTGAGGAAACTTAACCCCTCAATTCTGTTACAGAAACAAGTTTAGCAGAAGCAATATGGCACATTTTGATTCATCAGGTGGGGTACAATTGAAAGACTAACATGGACGTCTGGGCACTCTGTTGTTGGGTGGTGAGTTGCAGAGACTGTGCCCTCGGGCTTCTGGGTGGTGACGCTGGAGAGATGTCGTGCCCCTCAGGCTGTTGGGTGGTGGCGTTGAAGAGAAGTACTGATCGGGCGATCGGGAGGAAATGATCGTCTGCCCTAGTGGTAGATGATTGTTGATGTTGGGGTACCCTTGGACAGAAGCTGGGTGGCGATCGATGTCGAGGCTCTGATGTTGGGCGGAGATGATAGAGGGACCAAAGATGATGGAGGCACCGGAGACGATGGAGGGATCGTGCGGCTGCTGGGTGGCGATGCTGTCCTCGGACTGCTGGGTGGCGAGCTCAGTGCACGGAATGTGTACGGGCGAGCGCTTAGGGTAGGCCAACGGTGATCGGCTAGAGGCTCTTTACACGGGTGATCTGTGGGAGAGCGGGTGAGCGATCTGTGCAGAACCTGATCGCCTGGAGCACTTTACGCGGGTGAATAGTGGGAGAAATCGCAAGTATTTTAGAGCCTGCTTGTGCAATTTTCAAATCACCTACTGGGAATATTGCACGCGAGAGAGGATGATATGAAGTTTGATTTTATTTTAAAAGTTCTGGTTTAGTTTTATTTAGTTAATACATTTAAGACATGGAGAGGATAAGTGTAGCTATGTCTTATGAATTGAGTTAACTATACTTATTTTATTTATACTTTTCAAATTTGTAGCTAACTAGGGATTTAACTACATAGAAATTATATGTAATTAGAAAAATCGTACTTAAAGACCATATTTTTTGTAGTGTAGCCTAACTCCAACCAGGCCAGCTGCAAGAGATAGAGAAAGTTGTCAACATGCATGAAACAAACTCTGAAAACCTACAAAAGACTAGCTAAAAGCTAGCTCAATCTTTATCCAACCAACAAGGAAGCAAAAGGAAGGCACAACCACAACAGCAAGAGAGAGATGACATATAAAAATATTAGCTCAACATATGAATAGTTGTGTGGAAGTCAAGAATAAGACAATGCAATTTCTTTAGCAATCCATGAAATTAGAGCTATGCTACAGTCATGTTGGGTCTGACTAGAGGTGAAAATCACTAAAGGGGTTCCTAGAAGCATTCACCAGGATAGATCATACTAACGATGCAGGCTAATCAGACTCCCCAGATGCTTACTATATATTTCTTTCTCATAACAAATTCTATAATTTACAAACTTTTTTACTACTGCATCAATGTTTACTTTATCTCAGTCAAAATTTGAAACTAGGATATAGAAAAGAAAAAGAAGTGCTAAAAAGCAAACCTACCCACAACAAACCCAGAAGGGCCAAGAATGGAAAAATGAAATAGAAGGCCAAGAAACAAGTTAGCTTCATCTAAGGTCTTCCCAGCAACTGCACAAATAGTCAGACATGACTCAGCTGCATCACAAAAAGAAGGCATATGCATAAATATGAAACATAAAGTAGCCTCATCTTAGAGGGAAAAATCAACATGCTTCAATCAACATATCACTAGTTTCAATCTAGGAAGCACCACAAACCATGGGCCTGCAATCCACAACTAAAATAGAGAGAATAACCATACAAACTTAGTTAATAGAGCATCAATAAATGCTAATTCATAATCTTCCCAACAACTTAAAGAACTTATCTAGCAATTTATGATTGACTTAGTAGCTCAAGGTGTCAAAAGAATAAACATGTCATTCCGAGCTAAATTGGGGAGAATAGGTTTCAATTTATAATCCAAAGAAAATGCATATTTAGCTCAAAATAATTTCATACTAACCTTGAATAGAGGCACATCAAATTGTGATTCTCAGCCATCTTCAGGAACAGTGACAATCAGCTTCAGATGTCTTGATCCCGATATTTGAGTAAGAATTGGAGTTTGGAAGATCTTGGTTTTTATTAAGAATCGAAAGTAGCTTCAAAGCATATGTGTTATCATAAGGGCTTCTTAGCTAATCACTTTAAAAGAGACTATAGCAGCTTCAAATGTTTTCTGCATAAAGATTAACTACTACAAAAAACCCCATCATCATAAGAAGAATAAAAAATCTCATCTCCATGACATTCATTGCTCCAAAGAACTCAAATCTAATTCTAGTAGAACTACTTATACCATGACAAAGATTCTTAATAATAAAAAACCTAGCATATGGTATCCATGTCATAAATTTGAGTAAGAATTGGAGTTTGGAAGATCTTGGTTTTTATTAAGAATCGAAAGTAGCTGCAAACCATATGTGTTATCATAAGGGCTTCTTAGCTAATCACTTTAAAAGAGACTATAGCCGCTTCAAATGTTTTCTACATAAAGATTAACTACTACAAAACCCCCCATCATCATAAGAAGAATAGAAAATCTCAGCTCCATGACATTCATTGCTCCAAAGAACTCAAATCTAATTCTAGTAGAACTACTTCTACCATGACAAAGATTCTTAATAATAAAAAACCTAGCATATGGTATCCATGTCATATAACTAACCAATAAGTTTCTTAGCGCAAACAAACCTGGTTACAAAAATCATGACAGTGAATGGCTTATTTTCAACAACTCATAGGTCTGAGAAATGTAAACATGATGAGTGTCAGTATCAATACCTTCATTGTACATATTAATAAGACTCTCTTGCTCATGGCTACTTTATCAAGTGATACAGTTATTTCATTATATATTTAGTCTTTGTCCAGATCAACAACTCTCTTTCCTAAGGTATCCCACATGCTTCGCTGGCTGATGTTATTCCTGAGGATATCCTCTTCCAATGTTCCACCATTGTGTCAAGTTGTCATCTTCTTCAAATCCCAACCCTCAATAGTGCCTTCCTCCTCTACCAAAACTAGAGCTCTGCATAGTTGGTTCAAATTCAGAAACTGAACAGAATCATAAGTAAAAAGTCAACAATTTATAAAATATACATTCACAGTTTATAAAATATACATTCCAACAGATCTATAACCTTTCTGAAAACCAATCCTATAATACGGAAGAACTTTGTTGCTGTTGATTAAAGCAAAAAGAGAAATCACCTAAAAAGTATCTTAATGTGCAGTCAAGTGGATTAATTTCTTGCCAAGATGTCCTGCCACACAATTGCGAATATGATCTTCACGTTGATGGTTTTCCATTCTATTCAACTCTACGTCTGATAACTACTAAAAGTTGACAGCAGGATAGATCTGAGTGTGATGTTATTGGTAGTTTTATAGTAACATGTTGGAGCAGCATGGACCAATGTAGTAGTATAGATAGGTTAAAGCACATCACCTAGTAGATTCCAATTTCCCCATAACATTGTTAATGCAAATATGAGACTGTTTTACTCTGAATGGAACTTTCACTAGCAGATCGCTACTCCCAAATAACATTCAACAGTAGAACATGCTTATTATATTGCATTGAAACCATAACTTCAAAGGTACATCATTAAACCACAAGCAATAACCATGCTGGTCCCATCCATTGAGCTTGAGATGGAATCCTAACCATTTTTCTGAAAAAAATACAACCTGCATCAATTCAGAAAGCATCACAACTATTAATAAAAGTTACATCTGAAGAAAAATTTAGAAGCATCAGACAAAATCACAAAACATGTGAACCCAACTACAATCATTTCATCCTAACCAATAAAGTTGGTTAAATATTTGGAGGTCTATAAGGAATTTTATCAAATGTAAAAAAACATAAAAAGCTTAATTGGATCGACTCACTGGGTACATGCAATGTAATTGGCAATTTCTATGCCAAACTAGTAGAACTAATTCTGATAACAATCAAGCAGTAGCATTGAATAAAAACACACCACTCAATATGTTATATGCAATAATGATTTCTAAAGAAGATCACATTAAATAAAAACAACCATTACTTGTAAGATCTTGGAACTTGTAGTTCAAGCATAGCGTAAACTCGATGTGAAGAAGAAAAACAGATGGAAGACCTATTGCTTGCTGAACCTGTTGCTTGAAAAAATTTCATGAAGATTAGGAGCTTGCAACATGTAATTCTGATACCAAATGCTGAGACTAATCACTAGGGAGGAACACATTTATTGGACCGACAAGATCAGGACCAATTGCTTAGAGTACCTACAATAGCAACCAATCAAGTAAGTGCATCATCAAACAAAGGCTAATTTTAATTCTATGTAATGTATTAAGAATGGAACAAATGAACAAACCAGTAGTTCAAAACGTGGAGTTCCCTTATTGGGATCTGGAGAGTATGTGATGGTATGATAAGTCACAACAAGACATAGGACCAAATCTAGAATCGATATCAATAAACTTATCAAGAATATCAAAAACATAAATAGCAATGCAGAAATAAATAATAGATCCTAATACTTATAAAATACCAACAGGAAGAAAATCTCAAAGATTGTTATGGTGTATCATTAATGATTATTTTATTTGATAAATCTGGTATTGCCACCTACAGTTTATAATAAAATCAGGCTAAACAAAGATATTTACAAAGAATGTTATAATATTTCATATGTAATATATCTCATGATGTCATTATTCGTCAGTAGTATTCGTAAAACAATTATTTTACTATATAGAGTGAATCCAACATATCCAATGTCTTTATAAAGGTTCAGCTCTATAGGAGCAAATTGAGTCCTTGGACAACATCCCTCATCAAAAAAATCCTCAATGAGAAGGACCGACTCCCATGAGGGATGGGGTTTGGCAAACCTTAACATACAGAGAGAGAAACAAAGAATATGCAAATGTTATTCGCCAAGGCAAAATGCCACCCAAGAACCAGATCATGTGCTTCAAATGTCACAGAAAGGGCTACTGGAAGCAAGCATGAATGTAGGGGAGAGTGGAT
Source organism: Alisma plantago-aquatica (assembly GCA_963693085.1). Taxonomy (NCBI): domain Eukaryota; kingdom Viridiplantae; phylum Streptophyta; class Magnoliopsida; order Alismatales; family Alismataceae; genus Alisma; species Alisma plantago-aquatica. The sequence goes on from OY856410.1 coordinate 815,736,553, forward strand.
TTGCTTTATCTGTAGCTAGCAAGGTCATCATGCATTTGGATGTCCGGTTCGAGGTTCTTCCTTATCCTCCAAGAAATTAGCTAAACACTAGTAAAAATTGGGTCATTATTCACGAGTGAGTCCTATCACAAACCCCTCTCTACAGACCCTCACAAATAGGGACAGTTGTGAGTCTGGCCCTCATAAATGGTCTGTGAAGAGAACCCACGTGACAAATACCAGTGGCCCTCACAAATACAATTGTCACGGACCAATTGACCCTCAAGAATGTTATATTGAGGGACTATTTAACCTTCATAAATACATTTTTGAGGACTATTTAGCCTTCATAAATACATTTTTGAGGGCATGTTTAGTTCTCATAAATACATTTTTGAGGGACTTGATGGTCCTGGAGAATATATTTTTGAAGGGCTAATGCCTTCATTAATATTATTTTTTAGGGGCCATGTGGTCGTCGTCAATGCAATTGTGATGGCCAATCTGGACCTCAACACTACATTTTTGAGGGACTAAAGACCTTCATCAATATATTTATGAGGGACTACTGTAAATGATTTGGTTATTGATTATTGATTATTGAATGATTTATTAAATGTTAATTAATTGTTACTATAGTGAATATCAAATTTTCAATGAAAACTTTGTATACATAACCTCAAGCAATATTTTTATACTAATTCACATGATATCATAAGAAGATTCAACACCAAAATGACACATAAAAATGTGAAATCACCTCAAACCAATTTCTATTATTGAAGAAAAATATTATCCATACATTGCGTGCTCAACGTTGATATAAATAAAGAATACATATGGTTCTAAAATTTGAGATTGATGACAATCAACATATCATGCTAGAAACTCTTAAGATCTATAATGTCTCCATATTCCTTCAAATGGTGTGGTGCTCTTCATCAATGCCAGGCCTCATACGGCTAGGTACTTGAATATTCTTCTCCTAAAAATGACAAATCATTATATTAATAGAATTTAAAGTTTATACATAAACCATAGTACAACAAACAACTTACCCTTATATTTCGGTTTTGGTCTACTCCAAGGTGCATTGTCCGTCGAAATCCATCATTAAAAGTAATTCTACCCTATCAATATAAATACAAAAAAGAATCAGAGTGAGTGCAAAGTAGAGATAAATGTAAGTGAACCAACATAGCAGCAACATGCACCCGTAAACTAAAATTATGATTGAACTTAGTAAATAGTACATAATTAAAAAAAAACTCAGTGGGTTATATGCACCTTTTTTACGGACTCAAAAAGGTATTGAACAATATATATTCAACCAATCATCTCCTATTACAACTAAATGGCAGATATATTATTGCATGTGTAGATTGTTCAGCTAATTCAGCTGTGTTGCTAATTCAGCTAATTCAGCTGTGTTGGGCTTATTCAGAAAAAGAACAAATGCAATAATTCACATTATAACTTGGGTCCGAATCTTGAACCTCCCCCTTCATCTATGGAAGCAATGCAGCAAGAGAGAATGTAGGAATATATTCAGTATTTACTTGTTCATAGTGAGGATAAAGTACTAATAATTACGGGAACATTTCTTAAGGTCCTTAATTTTGTGTTGATTTTATAGCAGCAGTTGTGTTGAGAATGTTGTATCTGTTAACTTTCAAAATGCTCTAATTTCCAATAGCTATATATATCTATAAAAATACCTTTGTAGCTAGAACAACTCAACCCCAGAGGAGTGGCTTACTTTCCTTCCTTGGGTAGAAATTGGGAATGACACTGATTAGCACTCTGCCACTAACGCCAATCCTTTCCAGATAGTCTAAAATTGATCATAGATGTCTATCATATCTTATGTTAAAGGCACAACAAAAATGTCTGCATTGGTGATCCGCTTCAATCTAGAGATGCTTCTTTATACGAATAAAAAGAAGTACAACTGATGTACCAATTCCCTCAAACAACAAACAAAACTGTGATTTAATGTGACAAAAGAAAATGGACCACCAAGATCTATGAACTGTGCTATCTGTGAACCCGTTCAGCTTACTACTAGGGACAAATGTTACTTTGCTGGCCTAGAAACCTTCACTCTAAGAGAAGCTTGGAATCTATGTAGGACCAGGTACCCTACGGCTAGATGGGAAAAATGGCTTTGGGACACAAAGGCCCCCAACCATACGAAAACCTTTGGCTGGAAGTTCTTTCACAGAAAGCTCATCACTGAAGATTATATGCAGGAGAAGAAATTCTCTATGGCATCGAGATGCACACTCTGCAAAGCGAACACTGAAGATGCAAATCAGATATTTTGGGGCTACAGTTTTACATTGGAGCTTTGGAACTCACTGAATATCCATTTGAATTTGAAGGATATGCTGAAAGTTGAAAATAAAAATAGGGAACTCAAGTGCCTGATTGCCTTCTATCAACTATGGGTGCATAGAAACCGCTGCATTTTTTATGATACTCAACCTGAAATAAGGAGACTTGGATAGAACATAATAATAGATTATAATCTACTCCTTGTATATATTGATTTGTTGTTTTTTACAGATCTATTTTATTTCTTTTCAACCACTTGTATAGATGAACTTTTGGTTATAATAGTGAAAGGAGGCATTTTAAAACCCATTATTAAGATATTCTGAGACACCATATTTCCTCATTTTAATGTCCCCCACACCATTCTATTTGAAGGAGGTTCCCACTTTCTTGAATGAAGTTTTGAGGCACTTTTAGGAAATATGGCGTGTATCACAAAGTAGCTTCTCTCTATCACCTTCAAATAAATAGGCAAGTAGAGGTATCTAATTGACAACTCAAAGCCATTCTAGAGAAGACTGTAGGCTACAACATGAGAAGGATGCTTATTTTCTTAGTGTCATAAGTAAATTATTGATATTCATAATATTAAGGTCTTATTCTTAAATAGTTATGGCTGTAAGAATCCTAGGAAGGGATGAAATGTATTTATTGTTTTTGAGTTGTATCTTGTGCTCATTTAACATTTGTTGCAGTACTAGTTTGTGAAGCCTTTATAAATAAGGGCTGAAATGGATCTTTTTGAGCAATGACAACAATGGAGAGGAAGGATTCAAGACTCAAACTGAGACAAAATGACAAGGTCGAGGTGTGGTTCCAGAATAGCAAGAGAAGGTCAACACCATTTTATCTTTTCACATTAGCAGCATTTGCAGGAAGTAGATAGAGAGAGCATTTGCAGCATTTGTAGGAAGTAGACAGAGAGAGGTTTGTTCACATTAGTAGCATTTGCAGGAAGTAGATAGAGAGAGCATGTAAGCTTTTCATTTTTCACCTCCTCTCCTTTCTTAGGAGGTATTCAAAAGCCAAACAGTATGCATATTAATGCCAATGATGGAATCAATTGGTACATCATACTTCTTTGCATATGAGTCATCCATTAATGTTGCATTTCCATGACATATGCAATGACTACAATGCAAATATGGTTGGTTTTAACAATCAACATGCTCACATCTACACCACTTAGATACACCACATTCTCATGGAGGTGTACATCATCTTTATCTTTCTCTAGCATTCATACATTGTTAATCACATTACAATGGCCTCCTGGTTTCCTGTGGTTATTTTTACCCTTGATACCAAATATGGCCCAAGGGCATAGAGACGTTTTCATATTAGCTTAGATTTTTACACAAGAAGCTTAGCTTACAGAGAAATCTATTCACAACAGACTAAAAATCCATGTTCTAGCTCGATAAGCTCAATCTCCACACGCAAAAAATACCTAAATCTCCTATTTCCTTCTCAAAATTCGTTCCTCCAGGTATAGACGAAACTCTGAAGTGATTTTTGTGCAAGTACTATGTATGAAGACCTCTATACATGTAGGTACTTACACATGAAATAAGGACTTGTGTGATACTTACACATGTCCACACCATCTAGTCATGATGGAAAAATTAAGTTTTTACAGGTCAATTCTCAACTCATTAGCAATGGCCCAGAGTAACGAAGTGTTAATCAAGCACCCGAATCAAAAGCTAGAACTAGAATATAAAACTAATATTGAACACAAGAGAGGAAATATAATATGGAATACCTCATTTAAACACTGAGTTCTTGGTGTGAAAGACACTGATGATGATGTTCTTTGTGTGCTCTGCATTTGAGGATGACTTTGTCGATTATTACTATGAGTAGGGCACCAACTTTCAACTGTAGCCTTTATTAAAAGTGTACATGTTAATATTCTTATGTGTATGAATATCGAAAATAACCTATAGCTGTTATGAGGTACCTGTGGCTGAAAGATTAGTGGATGTCCATTCTCCCTTGAATTGGCTTGTATGGAAAGCATGCCTACTCCAGTCTCCCTTGAATTGCTTTGTCTAGAAAGTCTTCCTAAGCCATCCCTGCTTGAAGTATTTTTCCTGGGAAACATGCCTACATCTGCACCACCACTTGTATTGTCTTGAATGTGAAAAGAACCCACACCTGGCCTATTTGTGCCACTTTGCATGTGTATGACACTTCCAGCAGTTTGAATGGGGTATTCAACTGCACAATCAACATTAATACTGACATCCTATAACAAATAGATCAACAATGTCAAAACAATTATATATTACATTGACATAGACAACTGAATCTAAGTTACCTATGATTGATTATACCAAGTCATTATTTGGGAGACAGAGTTTTTCAATCCATTTACTGTTTCTTCAAGTTCCTTAAGTTTATCCTGAAATAGAAAACAAATTACAAACATCAATATAATAGACTAGTTGTAACTAATAGTTCAAGTTTAGTTTTAATCCAACATACATCCTTTGCATTGCTTTCTTCAAGAAGCATTTCATATCTTATACGAGCAACTTTTCCCCTATGTCCTGTCTCTTTGTGCCCAATTCCAACACCTCGGATCCTAGCATTTTTGGAAGGATTTAAAACTTGCAAATAAGCTTCACGTGTTAGATTATCAACACTTCTAGGATCTATTTCTTCTTGGTTTGCTACTTGGTTTTCCACAATATCAGAGATTTCAAGCTGTAATTAGAAAGTATCATAAAAGGAAAGCTTAAATTGAGATATCTGAGCATATGTAGCTTTGTAGACATGATAAGAAAGAAAGTATCCATTTTCTAACCACTTGTGGGCTTTTGTCGTAAACTTTTTCCAAAAAATTGTTAAGAGGCACAACAGGTTGTTCTTCACTGACCTACACATGATAGATAACATAATCATTGTCCATGTTATATGTTCAACTCCTACTAAGAAAGACAAGTGTCCATTATTAATACCATTTCTGCCCGATAGCAACTCCATGGCTTTGATCCTGTGGTGTGATCCATCACTTTTTTTTCTTTGTTTGCCTTGTTGATCTCAGAAATTTTCTAAACCATAAGAAACATATAATTAGGAAAAGTACATAGGTATACATGCAAGTTATATGAAACCATTGTACCTTAGACTTCTCGGTTCCCCATTCTTTAACAAGATTTTTAAACTGCTCCATATCTATGGAAGCATTTTTCTCAACTTTCTTCATCATCAATTTTGGTTCAATCTTGTACTTTTCATAGTAATATTTCTTTACACGTGCCGTCCACACTGATATCCCTTTGCTAATGTGTTCATCAATGTGATTCCATGCATTAGGGTGACTGCCTAAATCGAAGTATTTCTAAAAACATAGAAAATATTACTTTAGATATAATAATCATACAATTTTTTGGTCTTTTTATGAAAAAGATTACCTCAATAAATGGTTTTCTATCTACAAAAGCTTGTTGTGGTTGTTCATTCCACTTCAAGTCTAGATGCCATATGTGTGGTTTCCTTGCTAGCATATGACAATAATGATTCAATTTGGCACCATTCTCCCCAATAGCATTTCCTTCATAATCCCATTGGACCTTGTGACGTGGATCCCCTTGCTTAGGAAGTAGGCTTTGCTCACTTGCAGGCCCACGTCCATACTTCCTATTCTCCTGTTCATCCTCAACATTTTCTTCAAATGTTACATCATTTTCAATATTGTTGGACAGTAGAGTAGGTTCATCCTCACAATTTTCTACAATTGTGGATGGAGGGACAGCAATAGGTTGACTGGGTGTGTTGTTACAACTAGATCTGGTGATTCTTCTTCCTGCCATCCTTCAACTGAGAAGAAAAAAAATTAGATTATTAGTGCAGAAATGTCAGTAACAAAAGTAATAGCTACATTTGAAAAACAAATAAATTGCGGAGAATATGAGACACCAACATATGAATATTCAGCATTTGAAAAACATATAAATTGTAGAGTACCTTGGTTTCATATCCCAAAAAAGAATAAAGATGAGTTATAATGATGTCCTACTTGCTGGTATATGAAATAAGACTAAATAAATTGCAAAGAATATGCCATATAGTAACAGTTTGCCAAAAAAATGCAATAGAACATATTCCCCAAATAAATTATTCTAGACTTGCAAACAAAATAATTTGATGAAAACATACAGATTAATGAACTAAACATCAGCCCCATCATTCTTTTTTTTAGTTCTATCAACAAAAGATCCCTCGGTGTCACTCCTCGTCCAAGACACATCACTAGTTACACCACCATTAATAGCTTCAGATTGTAAACCAGTCAAACAATTCTCAATAAGAGGTACTTCAAAATAATCTTTAGGAGGATGCTTTAGCACTGTGCACCAATCATCAGCATTAGGATCCTTCACATAAAAGCATTGCAATGCTTGAGAAGCCAGGATAAAGGGTTCCTCCTTTTTTTTATCCTTGAAGTGTTGATTTGTGTGAACCCATATTCATCAATTCGAAACTTGTTAGAAGTGCTTTCATCATACCAAGAACATCTGAACAAGGGAACTTTGATTCTTGGACCATAAGTTAGCTCAATAACCTCGTCTAAGTAGCCATAGTACGTGACTTGAGCATTTATAGGATTTCAATCTCTACCACTTGAATAACTTGAAGTGTCAGCACACAAATACACTCCACTATTTTGTGTAGTACATGTACTTTCAATGTGCTTTGAACGGAAACGATATCCATTGACCGAAAATCCTTCATAAGACATTCCCTCAACACAAGGGCCTTGGGATAAGCATCTCATATCATCACTAATACTGTTCGGCCTAATCTCTCGCATTTGCATTACCTTCATAAAAAAGTAAAACATTAATGTAATCTACACTAACTTGAACATTAAGAGTGACAACAATATTTATGTTTGAGACTTACATGCTCTTTCAACCACTTAGAAAACTCCTTTGCATGTTTTGTTTCTAGGGTCTGTGTGGCAATGTTGGGTTCCATATCTTGAAGAATACACATGTGTTCACTGCTTTATAAGAAGTGTCTAAATTAATGTACAACAAATATACAAATATCAGCAAGAATTTTAGGACGTAATTAAATCTTACCTTATGTAAACATCCAATTCCTCTTTATTGAAAAGGACATAATGATGGGCTTGTTCCAAAGTGTGGATGTCGAAATTTCTTGACATTCCAACTCTAATTGGAGATCCATCAACATTATGAGGAGTGCGGTTGAGTTTTGTATCAAAATTATGCAAGTACCTAGCACAAAATGTCAAACTTTCTTCAGATAAATAGCCACTAGCAATACAACCAGCCGGTTTAGCTTTGTTTCTTACATACTTCTTCAATTTCTTCAAGTATCTCTCTATTGGGTACATCCACCTAGTTCGGACAGATCCAGCTTGCCTAGCTTCATAAGCTAAATGAATGGGCAAATGCATCATGATGGTGAAGAAAGAAGGAGGGAAGATTCTCTCCAACTGGCAAAGAGTGACAGTAATTTCTTATTCCAATTCTTTGAATTCCTCCACATCAATAATGTTAGAGCAAAGCTTGTTGAAAAATGAGCACAAATTAGCAATAGGCTTGTATACATCTAAGCTTATGCAATGTCTCAAGGCAACATGTAGAAGTTGATGCATAAGAACATGGTAATCATGACTTTTCAGCCCAACAAGTTTTCTATCAGATTTGCTAACACACCTAGATATGTTAGAAGAATAGCCATCATGAACTTTCAACTTTTCTAACATAGATAGGAACTTATCTTTCTGCGCATTAGTCATGGTGTAACATGTTGGAGGCAAGTAATAGCGGTCACCTACATCTACTGGCCATAAATCTCTTCGAATGCGCATTTTCTTCATATCTTGATGAGCTTGTAAGTTGTCTTTACTTTTCTTTGAATCACCCAATAATGTGTTTAAAATATTCTCGCACACATTCTTTTCTATGTGCATCACATCTAGATTGTGTCTAACAGATAAATACTTCCAATAAGGTAGCTGAAAAAAGATGCTTATCTTATTCCAACCAGGAGGTAATGGTTGAATTTGATCTCCAAGCCTCTTGTGCTTATTCATTTTTCCAAATGTGATATTTTCATATCCATCAAATTGCCTCAATATATCTTCTCCAGTTAGTGGCTTAGGTGGAAGTCAAAAATCTTTTTCACCATCACAATTTTTCCTATCACGTCTATATGGATGTTTCATTGGAAGAAAACGTCGATGGAAACCATAACATTACTTTTTCCCAAACTTTAACCATTTTGATACAGTCTCCACATTACAACAAGGACATCCCAAATCTTTCTTACCTTTAGTGCTCCAACTAGATAAGTCACCATATGCCGGAAAATCGTTAATGGTCCATAAAATCATTGCTCGCATAGTGAAATTCCTTTTGCTATATGCATCATAAACTTTGACTCCAAGCTCCCAAAGTAGTTGCAGCTCCTCAATTAATGGCTCCAAGTATACATCAAGGTCATTGCCAACCATATGTGGACCTGGGATTAATAGGGACATCATAATAAATTGTTCTTTCATAAGAAGCCAAGGCGGAAGATTGAGAGGTGTCACCAACACAAGCCAGATGCTATGTGATGCACTCATATTGCCAAATGCATTAAATCCATCTATTGCTAATGCCAATCTAATATTGCGTGGTTCAGTAGCAAAGTCTGGATACCTGGCATCAATAGACAACCATTCTGGTGTGTCTGAAGGATGATGAATACGACCATCCTTGCCTTTTCCTTCAGATGGCCAAATCATATCTTTAGCAATAGATGAAGACATATATAGCCTCTCTAACCGAGGTATCAAAGGGAAGTGATACATGAACTTAGCAGCTACCTTCTTTCCCTTTGTTTTGTATTGCTTTTCATTCCATCTTGAAGCACCACAAGTATCACAATTTTCTTTTGAAGTTGCATCTTTGCGAAAAAGCATGCAATTATTTGTACATACATCTATAGTAAAATGATCAAGTCATAAATCCTTCATGATCGCATTTGCTTCATAGTATGTCTCCGGGAATAGACAATTTTCTTTTGGAAATCCTGAAATAATCAATTGTAACAACTTTGTGAAAGAATCGTTGGACCATCCAAATTCCTCCTTCAGAAATAGCAAGGCAACCAAATACGATAGCTTAGAATGACTTGTGCAACCTCTATAGAGTGGTTGATCCGCCTCTTTTAGTAGCTTGTAAAATCTTTGTCCATCTACATTTGCAGGTTCCTCTATAGCTTCAGTAGAGTGGTCATTTGTTGTGTCACCCATACCAAACAAATCCCCCAGCATCTGATGCATATTGTCAGTGCTAGGCATGTTTGGTGCCACAACAGGATTGCTCCTACCAATCACCTCCCCATGAAATGTCCAAACATCATAGCTATGCACAAATCCTTTTTGTAATACATGTGGGAATACCTCCTCCTCTGTTTTAAGGTATCTGTTCAAACATACCTTGCAAGGACATATTAATTTCCCCTGTCTAGTTGGTCTCTAATGGATAAGAGCAAACTCAATGAACTTTTGTAACCCTGCCTTGAATACATCACTTCGCACTCTGTTCCCAATATACATCCAACTCCGATCTATTAGAAAATCCATCTACATGAAGGAAAATATATAATAAGTTAAGCACACATTACAAGAAAATATATATATATGCAATTCAAATACTATATTGATTATATTCCTTTCAGTCTATCTAGGTATTTATATTCCTTGATTATATATATAAATAATCGAGTAACCTGATATAGGTCTGATTTAGAGTAAATTTTTTCTTCATATTTTATATCTGTCCCCTATACTATTTGCTGGATCCATCAAATACATGAATCTGTAGTCTTTTCCTATTTTCAAGTTTTGGTGAATTGCCAACCTGAATCTGTAGAATAACTCCGACTTCATAATTTGATCTGTAGAATAACCTGAACCTGGATCTGGGAAATTATGATCTATAGAATAACTCCTACTTCATAATTTGATCTGTAGAATAACCTGAACCTGCATATCTGATTTCATGGTTATACTTCCCATGGCTAATAAATGGAATACTTATTCTTGATATTAGTTACAACTGGGAAACTAGATGAAGAATAAGAACACATAATATGTGAGGAAAGAATATCCAAAAATGATAAGAACTCTGTGGTTTTCATGTGAGAATCTCTCAGTTATTAGTTTGTTTTTGTCATAGGATATTTTTTTCTAGGAAGTCTTTATCACTCTGATTTGATGTTGTGTCCTTCAAGTTTCTATTTCAACCGTATAATGAGAGATCCTCCCCTCTATCTATTGAGCTAGTCTATTTATAGGGTTTGTAGATGAAGTGTCAAAGACAAAGTGATTATGCTTTTAGAATCATTTCAAGTATCCTTTGTGATGGGTGCAGAGCCTATGGCCAGTTGACTTGTGCACCTCTCCAATGTTTTGTGTGTGGTCTACTAAGTAGACTAGTCTCTAAATGGTAGATTGATTTATCCTGTTTCTTCATTTTTTTCATATGTCTGTTATGATTGGTTTCCTATACCAATCTAATGAATGAGGGTTTCACTCAACCAATCTGGGAGTGTAATATTCATGGCCCATGTATGGTTGAATGGCATTTCTTATGATGACTATATGGGTTCCTTGTTTGATCAAATGGATTACCAATATGACTATTTGGAGGACCTATGATTCTCTTGTTGATGGACCATCCCGACAATTAGTGACCCAACAAATAGGTACTGGCCAACAAAGGTCATTGGTAAAGTCCAATAATGGTTGAAACTTATGGATTGTGTCTTGGAACAAATAGGTAACTAGACATGTTGATTTCTTGATATCAAACCACTAGTTTATTGGTAGAAGTGATGATTGGTTGATCTCTATTGAATGTATAGTGTTCAACTAGATTGACCTCGAGTCTTGGAGTCATATTGTCATAGTCAATTGATTAATAGGGTGGTGATTTGGTCTACATAATTTTGTTTAGATCTTCATGCTTCTATGTAATAACTTCCTATGAGTCCATAGTGGCATATTTGGTTGACTGAGGTTCAAAGGGATGACTTGGGATTTGTCTTTGATATCTGTTATACATCTGAAGTATGGGTTGAATTTTAATGCAAGAATCCATTAGGATACAAGTTCAAGAAGGGGATGTATTGAGATTCTTAAGATTGAGAACAACTTTATATATCAATAAAATATATTAAATTATAATCAAAACATGTAATGGGGAGAGAGAATGAATACACACAATAGAATACATAGATGTATAGTTGTTTTATCTTAAAATGTCATAACTCCACTACTTAGAGAAGTTCTTCTCTAGGATTCATTAACCACTTGAGTATCCTATTATATTAACTCACCAAGATAAAACATCAAGTAACCCCCTCTTTTTATCCAAAGAGTAACTAGCACTCTTTCTGGGAAAAATTGTAATAATCAATCCAAGGGTAAACCAACCCTATCTATTGCAAGCTACCCTAAATTTTCCTTCTCCAAGGTAGATATTAAATTAACTTTGAAAGAATGATACTACAAGAGGTAGATGATATTCTCAAGATATATCAATTAAGGTCGACTCTCTTAGAAATTATCTCTAATCATTTAGTTCAAATAGGCAGTGCAAGCTCAATAAGAAATTCAAGGGATTTTTGAGGAACTATCTTGAATCTATAGCATATAAATACTTTGGTAAGCTGTGAAGTCATTGAGATATGTGACACCTAAAAGACTGGACAGTGGACGCCCTGGTTAGGGGGAGGTTATGGTTGTGACTTGTATGGTGCAAGTACTGGTGGTCACAACTATATCTGTGTGGGTTCTGTTTGTATAAACAGTTGCTGGTAGTGCATTAGCAGCACACAGGTGTTGTGAGACATGCCAGCTAATGCATGGACATGAGGAAGAGGGGTACAAAAGCATGCAGTTTGGGATGAGGGTGCCTAGGTGTGGATGCAACATCTTCATGTGGGGCATGTGCAGTGCTTGCATGCATTTTTGAGCTGTGGGGCAACGATTGGTTGCTGCACAGATCTGTGTATAAGCTCTGTATATAAATACTTTGTTAAGCCTTTAAATATCTAACATGGTTATTATATATAGTTAAGCATGTCTACTAGATAGTTGATGAGATTAGGAATTTTTTTATCTATTTTTATGGGAGTAGTGAAATCCCAATGGACCTTTTTTTATCCATTTTACATATATGAATCCTTCGATACCTCAATGAATATATAGACTAAAAACCCTTACATTTACATCTGATCACAGCATACCAAAGCATCATTCTGATTAAAAACCCTTACATTTAAACCCATTCCTATAAACATGCCCTTATTGTATCTTGTTTTATGCACTAATATGCAACCAGCTTATATTGCATCTAACATGTACCTAAATGTACATTAGACCAAAAGAAATATGAACTGCTGGAAACAGTCTTCAAACTGAGACCACTTGGCAGTCATCTCGCAAGTTTTGCAAATTTAACCACACTTCTAACCTCTTTGAACTAGATCAAGCAAAGATTGATTGTTCTTTTAAGTTGTCATCAGATCACTTCAGTTTGTTCTCATCCCCACTGCCAGCCAGTCTTCCTAGACTCCATTTTTTCTGTTATTTTTAAAATGCACTTTCATGTAATACTGCCACTAGTCTTAATATATAATTATTGTACAACATTTATATTTTAAAACCATAAAGTGTTATTCTTTTTTGTATTTGCATTTCAGATTTGACTATTCTTTTCTATTTTTGAAGCTTGATGAGATGGAATTTAAGTATTTCTTAGCATCAGATGATGACGAAACTGAGGAAGACGATGAGAGTGGTGGCTTACCTGACGGGGCAGCCAAAAAGCTTAATAAAGGAGAGAAGTACCTTGCTCTGCTTCAGTCAGCAGATAGTTCAGGTTCTGATGATGACAATGATAAGGATGTGGAGACAGTCAGAGTACTAGACTTCAAGTCCAGTATTAAAGGTTATCTCCACATCCTTATCATTGTCATCATCAGAACCTGAACTATCTACTGACTGAAGCAGAGCAAGGTACTTCTCTCCTTTATTAAGCTTTTTGGCTGCCCCGTCAGGTAAGCCACCACTCTCATCGTCTTCCTCAGTTTTGTCATCATCTGATGCTAAGAAATCCTTGAATTCCATCTCATCAAGCTTCAAAAATAGAAAAGAATAGTCAAAACTGAAATTCATATACAAAAAAGAATAACACATTGTGGTTTTAAAATATAAATGTTGTACAATAATTATATATTAAGACTAGTGGCAGTATTACATGAAAGTGCATTTTAAAAATAATAGAAAAAATGGATTCTAGGAAGACTGGCGGGCAGTGGGGATGAGCACAAACTGAAGTGATCTGATGACAACTTAAACGAACAATCAATCTTTGCTTGATCTAGTTCAAAGAGGTTTAGAAGTGTGGTTAAATTTGCAAAACTTGCGAGATGACTGCCAAGTGGTCTCAGTTTGAAGACTGTTTCCAGTAGTTCATATTTCTTTTGGTCTAATGTACATTTAGGTACATGTTAGATGCAATATAAGCTGGTTGCATATTAGTGCATAAAACAAGATACACTAAGGGCCTGTTTATAGGAATGGGTTTAAATGTAAGGGTTTTTAATCAGAATGATGCTTTGGTCACCTCTAGAACTGTTCTTCAAAAGAAAGGTCATTTCAGCACAACAGTTTACAAGCAACCATCTTGATCATCACTGGATCAATAGACTAAAAAACACCAGATAGAAGCTCTACTTCATCTTCTGAACATAAGGACAAGTAGGAAACTCCAAAAAAGGGAGACGGAACCCCCTTAGAAAAGAAGCACTTTTAACTTAGTATGGAAACTCCAACATTGTAGAAGACATACAACCATCTTGATCACCACTACATCAATAAACCAGTAACATCAGATGGAACCCTTCTTCATCTTTAGAAAATAAGCACAAGCATAGCAATTCCAGAAAAAAGAACACATGGCTCGTTTAGTAAAGAAGCACTTTTATCTCATTATGGATAATAGACTATAGCACACTCACATTAACTAACCATTCCTCAAAAATCACCTTATTTCTATACCACCAGATATAGTAAAGGATACATATAATAGATTTAAAGGAGGTATTGCTTATTTCCTTCATACTGTCTTCAAAGAAACTAGGAATACTATTAATACATTCATTATCAACTACTTTCGCTCTGACCCATATATATGGGTGTCATGAGAACACTTGTTCATATAGACTAGAACAGAGTAGCAAAATTAAACATACATGCACACATGTGTATTGTTTTGAACCAAGCTTGAGCCTCAACAATTATATATGAGTAATATTTGATCAAGTATGACTTGGATTACATGGTAGGTATTATACATAAATTCTAGTTTGTACAATTAATAGATATTGTACATATTCGAGAAAGACAATATTCAATCAAATACTATATCTACTCAATCACATCAGTAAATTATTCTTTCCTTATTGACAAAACACAAAGTTGTATGATAGAAAATCATTATGAGGATGCTATACTATAGATGCATAGCCTAGGAATTTATGTACATCACAACTTTGATTCCCTTTCATTTAGTTATGGTAGATACTCCCAAGGAGCTATTTCCTCGCTTCCAAATATTTAACATGCCCCTGACTACTCTCTATTAGTGTTGTATGACCATCTCCATGCAACTGAGGAAAGTCAAAGTTTTTCAACATTGTGATATGTTTCTTATACGTGTGAACGTTAACCCTTAGGGGGAGGGGGAGATAACTCATATGAATACTAGATGGTTAGTATTTTTACTAAGTAAACCCAGCTAATCGTATGCAGATCACATTGGGGGGAGATGAGGCGGACACATGAGGTATGAACTGGAAGCCCATTGGAGGAAGAACCAATCTTAGGATCTCATGACCTATCAGAGGTCGAAGTGGGGGCTAGTGCTCTCCCAAATGAGAAAAAGAGATAAAGATACAAACCTAGAGAGGATTCCAGTTATCCAAGCAGGTCAGCGGTAGCAGCAATGAGCAATGGCTGAAGAAGCAATCCAGCAGGGTGACTGCGTAGCAGCAATGACCAATGGCCGAGCAGGGCGATTGGCGGCAAGGATGACCCAATGCAGAGGGCAGCAACTGTCAATGGTGGCAAGGAGAGAAGAACCTTAATGTCGAGGCATTTTCTGAAGGTGGAGGAGTGCGGAGGAACGGATGAGAGAATCGGGAGGGGGAGGGTTTAGTGGGTAGTTGCGACGGAATTGAGGGGGAAAGGAGGTGGACTTCGCCGCAAATAGGGCGCCCATAGTCGGGACTGGGTGATTTTTTTCATGAATTTTAATTGACTAATCAATGTTTTAGAATGGAGGGAATGATTATGAGATGGATGGAAACATTTTGCATGGAGTTTTTGAGGGGGTGATTAGTGAATAAATGTATTTGTGAGGGACCAGTGTTCACATAAAATGCCTAACGATGTTAAAAACATGGTTGAGGGATTTGGTCCCATGTTCAAAGGATGATCCCTCACAAATAGACATCATTATTCACAATTTTTGGTTCCTCACAAATGTTCTTCAACAAAGGCCAAATTTTTTGTAGTGAAAGTTGACAAAGTTGTCTCCAAAGGCCATGCTAGTGTATGAACTAATCGCAGACCCCATCCCAAAAAGGTTCTCATTCATCTGGCTAAGAAAGAGGCTCAAAGTGCTGATATGAAGACTAAAACATAGTCTTCTATACTTGTTGCTAGGACTGGTGGAATGGGATGGAAAATTGATAAGCTGGACTATATAACTTTGTGTTGGTTAGATAGTGGTAATAAAGAAGGAAGAGGAGAATGTGATGGGTTACTAATTTAGGTGAAGGCAAATGTCAAAATAGCATGTAGTTGACTGATTTCCATAGCATTTTTCGTTGACGGTCTAACTAAAGTAGACATAAATGTCTCAAACCACTAAAATGGATATTAACTTACTGTATTTGTAGCATCCAACTCGCAAAAACAAAATTAACTAAGCAGAAGTGAATCATTTGCAGCAGATTACTGAAAATCACTAAAAATTAAAACTTTTTGCAAAGAGATCCACACATAAGAAATCTTTATCATCAAGAACCAAAATATAATATTTACATTCTGTTCCATAAGTACACAACCTGTACTATCTCTTCTTGAGGATTACAACATCAGCTGTTCTATTCAACATTATATACAGACGACATAAAACCTCTAGGCATCAAGTCAAAATCTCAAGTCGATGACAAAAGCACTATCTATAAATCTCGAGGACATGAGAGTACAGAGACGACACATAGGACTACTATCTATACAACTGGATAGGCAGTATCTCCACCTAAGATATTACTGTTGTCCTCGATGTTGCTGTTGTTCCTTCTCTGCCAAAGGTTTCTTGCCTCTTTGTCCGCGTCCACCTAAAAACATTGGATCCCACAGGGGTGAGACAATTGTAAATTGCCCCAGCGGGAGATATAACTCTCCGCCAAAACATTGTATTGCAATTAAAGATATGAAACTGAGCATAGGTTAAGCAGTTTAAAGCATTCTCAACTTTGTAAGCATTGCAACTATTTATGATAGAACAATATATGATCTATTCTTTTAATAAGGAATAGGAATGACATGTATATCATTTATCCAACATGTTATACCATCATATCAAACTTTTCTTGTGACACTCATCATCTTGTTATGTCACCCATGAAACATTCTTGTTTCATTATGTTGGCCTTAGCCAACCTGTTAAACAAATAAAGAGATATATCTACCATGTACTAATTTATCATCAATACAAGAATTGGATTAATACCAATCCTAAATCATCATTATAGGCATTGGGTTATTACCAATCCTGTGTTATCACTACAGACATTTATCCTCTTCTAGGTATTGGACTCTTCCAAACCTGATTACACTGCCAGGCATTGGACACTACCAATCCTGATTTCATAGCCAGGCATTGGACTTTAGCCTACCCTAATTACAGGCATTACACCTCGGCCATGTCTTGGAATTTAACCAAATTTGATTACACAGCCAGGCATTGGACTTTAACCAATCTTGATTTCACAGCCAAGCATGGGACTCTAACCAATCCTGATTTCACAGCCAGACATTGGACTCTAACCAATCCTGATTTCACAGCCAGGCATTAAACTTTAACCAATCTTGATTACAGGCATTACACCTCTGCCAGGTATTGGACTCTTCCAAACCTGATTTCACAGCCAGGCATTGGACTTTAACCAATCCTGATTTCACAGCCAGACATTGGACTCTAACCAATCCTGATTACATAGTTCATGGAATTTAATTCCTTTAACTCATCATCGATCATCACATACTACTTTAGGCTCTGAACCTTGAGGTTATCCTGCATAGCTTTACACATTATTCATTGAATACAGTTGTTCCTTTTATTAAGTTTATTAAAACATTATCCTTTCTTATAATAAACTTTTATAATCATTTTGGTACCTCTCACTATGCCATAATTGCTCGCATGGCTCATAAGGCCCATAAAGCATCTTGTCACCTCTCACTAGGCAACATTTAACCATATGGCTCACAAGGCCATTAAACATCTTGTCACCTCTCACTAGGCAACGATAACATATTACTTCATGTAATACAATATTAACACCTCTATTCCCTCAATAGGGTTAGGGCTTACTATTCATATCATATTATGATTTCTCATGTCCCATTACCCAATTTAGGGTTAGGGTTTCCCATCTCACATTAGGATTTCATAGTTATCAAAGTATATCAACTTTGAGATGCTAATTGTGAAGTCTTTCATATCTTGATGTATCACTTTCCTCATCACTTCCAACTTTCTTAAGTTATCAGCTTATCTTGGATTAAGGTATTTCCCATCTTAATCCTTTCATCCACTAACCTATCACTCTTAGCATGAAGTGCATAGGTTACACATAAGAATGGTCCAACTATATTTAATGATATGGACTCATCTCTGGTTAAGGCATTGCTTACAATAAGCTTGCATATAATCAACCATTTATGATATTTCACATTTATAAGGTTTTACCTACTATTTTATTATTAGGTTTCTGGGTTGTCATCATGTTGCCCTTTAAATTAGGGTTTCACATACTTTTGACTTTTAATAGGTACTTGGGTTTTCACATACTATCATACTTCATTATAGTTAGGGTTTCACATCCCATTGCCCATGATTAGGGTTTACTATTCATCCCAACTAGGGTTTCTCATGGAATCACCCTCAATTAGGGTTTTACATGGAATCAATCTCAATTAGGGATTCTCATGGAATCAACATCAATTAGGGATTCTCATGGAATCAATCTCAATTAGGGATTCTCATGGAATCAACCTCAATTAGGGATTCTCATGGAATCACCCTTAACTAGGAATTACACTATGGTTACCCACAACTTGGGTCTACTATTCATCTTCATTAGGATTTCATTTAATTGTTCATAATTAGAGATTCACTATTCATATCAATTAGGGTTTTACATCTCATTTCCCTAAATTGGAGTTTCATATATCGTTACCCTGGATTAGGATTACATCCTCACCCTGGATTAGGGTTTCATTTAGAATTGCCCTCAATTAGGGTTAGAGTTCAATAGCCCTGTCAATTAGGGTTTATGTTCCTGATTAGGGTTTCATGATCTCTTTACTTAAGGATCATACCCTTAATCACCTCATCAATCATATTCATGTATGAATTTCATGCTATCATCTTCTTAACTTGATTAGGTTACATCAACCCTCAATCAAGTACATACAACTATGATTAACATAGTATACCAAGTCATTGTTCTTATAAGCAATTAGGGTTCATACCTTAATTGGTACTAATCACTTAGGTACTATTAGGGTTTCAAACTTGTACCTTCATTGATAGTCATTACTAATCATCATTGGATTAATGGAACATTCACCATCTTAATTCTCAAGAGATTCAATCACATTGGACCTCCATTACATAAGGTATCCAATTGATTTGACCAATTGAATCTTCAATTACAATAAGTGTCCAAGTGGATTAACCAATTGAGTCCTCAATTAATTTTGACTAATTGAGCCCCAAACGGTCTTGCTCTTACAAAGTATAACAGTTTGAAACCATTTGGTAAATGTCGTCACTTGAAACCGTTTGCTAAAGCAAGTACTTGAAACCGTTTGCTAAAGCACTTTTAAGATCGATTGGGCCTCAAACGGTTTGGGATCGTTTGGTCCCAAATGGTCTTGAGACCGTTTGGTCCAAACCTCCTCAAAATCGCATGGACCAAAGATGGTATCAACCTATCAAGTCGATTTGGGGTTCTCAATGTTGATTCCTTCAATCATTGAATTCATGTAACCAATCTTCAATTGGACCCATCACCATACTTCAATTTTGTTAATTAGGTCATCCTTCAACTGATTTGACCCTCAATTAACCCTCAATTGATCATCAATTAGGGTTTGAATCAATTGGATTAGGGTTTGGAATCGATGATCCTTCAACATTAACCAATGTGAAACTAGTTTCTTTAAAACTATTGGACCATCATCCAAATTGGGCATGACCTGACCCCAAATGGTCTTGAGGTCGTTTGTATGACCTCCAAACGGTCTTGAGACCATTTTCCCATGTCAATATCAAAATACAAGTCAATCACTCAAAGTTTGGATCATTGGATTGATCAACAAGTCATCATTTAATTGCACTTCAACTTAGTACCTTTAGATTTTCAAACACCTAACCATAGTCAACCCTAGACCTCCAAACGGTCTTGGGTGATCCCCAAACGGTCTTGGGATCATTTGGATGACCTCCAAACGGTCTTGATACCGTTTTCCCATCATATCATCATCAACCATGTCATTCAATTAGGGTTTGGATCCTAAGGTTGGTCACCAAATCAACACTTAATTGTATTTCAATTTGGTATCTTTGGACCTTCAAACACTTGAAAAAACTTAACCCTAGACCTCCAAACGGTCTTGGGTGACCCCCAAACGGTCTTGAGACCGTTTGGGTGATCCCCAAATGGTTTTGAAACCGCTTGGGTCAATCAACCCAAAGCATCAACTCATTCAATTGCAAAATCAGCACTTATCTGATTAGGGTTTATACCATATGTTTGAATCTTCAAATACCTAACCATACTCAACCCTAGACCTCCAAATGGTCTTGGTTGACCTAAAAACGGTCTTGAGACCGTTTGGGTGATTCCCAAATGGTTTTGAAACCGTTTGGGTCAATCAACCCAAATTTCAAACTCAATCACTTATGAAATCAGCACTCAACCCGATTAGGGTTTAGGTGATTGATAGACCTTCAACTTATGAACCAATTGGAGTTAATAAATAATAATTGATGGGTCATTAACCTAGATAATTATGAACAAGTCCCCAAATGGTCAACCCTAGTCAACATCACCAAATGGTCTTAAACCGTTTGCTTCTAAGCGGTTTAGTGAAACCGTTTCATTCCAAACGGTTTGAAACTGTTTGTTCCAAAACACAAACCGTTTGGACATTTGATTGAAACCGTTTGGTCTATATATTTGGGGAGGTGTGTGCTTATTATGATGTAATCATAATCAAGCTCTAGACCCATGAAACCTGCTGTGATTTCCATGGAGATTGCATCAATCAACCAAATCAATAATTGTAAATAGAGAAATGATCATTATTTGATGGGGAATTGAATGCAATAACAAAGTTAGGGTTTCAAGTTATAAAACCCACCTCCAATTGAGCTCCAAAGCTCCAAGATCACGGCAAAAAATGGTGGATGATGCTTTTGCAACTCCTCGTAGGCTTGTCCTCAAGCTTTTGGTTGAAAAGATTAGCTAGGGTTGAAGAGGAGATCGAAATAAGAAGAAATCCATAATTTATTTTCAATTTCCACCATGGAATCAAGGTGAAATGGATCAAGAACCTTACCAACAGGTTGGGGGTCGTCCTCCTGACCCTCCCAAGCTCCCTTGGTCGTTTCCCAAGCAAGGAGAAGAAGTGGGGTCGAAAAAGCCTTTCATTTGGCTTGTAAAAGGTCTTTTTATAAAAATCTCAATGAGAGAGAACATGCTTTGTAAAAATCCATTTAATCCCAAAAATATGGCCGCCTCTTCCCCCTAATATTCCTTAGGAACGAGGCTATATTTTTTGCCTCTTATTCCTCTCAATTATCCATGATTTAAAGAAAAGCAACTCAAGCACCTTAAATCATATAATATTAATATCCATATGTGAGTGGATATTTCTTTTTCTTATAAAATTGTGTGTGAGTTATCCATTCCCTTGGATATTTTCGTGGTCCTTGCAAGGCTCAAGGATGTCCACACACATATGAATTCAAACATTTTAGTTTTGGTTGAAGGCCCTTTAATTAATACATTTATTTTTTCCCTAAATCGAATTAGGGTTTCAATTAGGATTAAATCTTGATTATTTTAATATCAAGATTCTCTCTCCTCCAACTTAATTCAATTGAGGCGCCCCTCTCATTTTCTTTGCTCTACATGGTTCCAAGAACCATTAGGGACCTTATTGAAATGGTAATTTTCATATTGAACTCTAGGTTTTGGGTAAATTGCACTTTACACCAAAACTAAGTTTAATGCACAAACATTGCTTTATCAGCTTTTCCTTGGTACTCAGGCTACCACAAGCCATACCTATGCATCATCTTCATTCTCATGATGCTTCAACATATTAGGAACATCTTATCATGCAAAAATTTTAATTTAACCCCTCAACTTGGGTAATTTGCACTTTAATCCAAAATAAGCAAACATTGCTTCAACATTGTTCAAACATGACCAAAATTGAAACATAAGTTTCTCATGAGCCCTAATTACTTTTCACAAGATAAGATTAAACATATAATAATCTTTCTTAATCAAACTCCTAGGGTTAAAGTGTAACCCAGGTGAGGGATGTTACAAATTATAAACCCCTAACAAGGATTCCGTCCCTGAAATCCCAGGTAAAGGGAAACAGATATTATCCATGCATCATATCATCATGTCCTCACATAAGACCTCATTATTATGGAGTCACCATAGAGTTTTGATCAACAAAAATTTATTTCACACAAATTTATCATGGAATGGTTCCCATGGAATGGTTCACATGGAACACATACTCCCATGTTCCTTAGTTGGTTCAGTATTTCTCTTTCAAGATCACCATTATATTTTGTCATCCACTTAAGACTATAAGTCTTTTCATACCCTGATTGTGTCATCTCACCTGATAACACCATACTATCTTTCCTTATTACCTGCACTAACTATCTCATTAGTTGTACATTCTCTTATCATAAGGAAAGGTTACTTATCAATTAAGAACTTATCTCAAAGATATCTTCAATTGTTATGTTTATGCAAAAAATAAACCCCTAACATGTGATGTTCATAATATTTTACATATTTAATTTGATTTCATGGTTGACCATTCCAAGTAGTCAACATGAATCATCTGATATATCTTAAGATACCAGGATTTCTTACCTTGGTACATATCACATGTGTTGAAGACACATGACATCTTTATCTTCCTTTCATCTTGGAACATTACTTATGACATATATATTCATATTGGAGCCAAAGCCCAAGATAAACTGATACCTTTCTAAGTATCCATCACATAAAAATCTTTGTATTCTGCACATCAAGTGTCCTATGACCCACTTGATTGCCATGTCCTTGAAAGGAAAGAAAACAAGGATTCATATTCCTCGTATTTATTCCTGTGTTTTCAACTATTCATGAACCATTTACTCTTCATCTCATCCTAAGTTCCTTGCCCTAAGATTAGGAATCTATAAGGATGATCACATAACATTATTCTTTTCTTTATTATTATCTAACATGTTTATGATCATCTTAGGATCTCATCACATTTTCCATTCCCACATCATGGAAGGGATCTTTATAATACTTACAACTTTATTGGATAAGATTCATCTCCCTTATTTTCATTCTTATCTTATGAGGAGTATACTTTTAATTCCTCATACAACCATGCTCACCTGAGGTTATCTCATATTTCTCTTTCTTATGCTTAGGACAGGACACATTTATTCATTCCATACTTCTTATTTCATGATACTCATTAGATTGTATCAGAATGACTGCTTGATCAGGGCAATCAAAAAGATAACAATCTAAGAGTCTCCATACTCACTTTATCATCAATAGTTGTATACATGTCTAGGGTATATAAATACTGAGATCAAGTAGTATGCACTTACTTGATTTTATGTTTTTCATCTCTTTAGATTTAGTATATTTAATACCTCAGATTTCTTCTGAGTTCCTTTTTCATCTCTTCCCTTTCTTGATGGAGAAAGAGAAACTTCAAAACATATAAAAGAATATTAAACTGAACACAAATTTCATACTACTATCTCTTTCTCATATCCTTAAAGGATTATACAGATGAACTAAACAACAACTACCTTTCTTATAAAAGAAAATAGAAGGTAACTCAAAATAAAAAGTTCTATCTTGACAAGTCTTCCTTATTACAAGTTATCTAGTGTCTTGTCTGTTGAGTCACCTCATTGCTTTCTATTTGGACATTGCCACCTCAGATGTTCTTTCTGTCCACATCTATAGCAAGCTCAAAGCTTTTTAGGTGACTGTTGCTCAGGTACACTATATTGTACTTG
Source organism: Alisma plantago-aquatica (assembly GCA_963693085.1). Lineage (NCBI taxonomy): Eukaryota > Viridiplantae > Streptophyta > Magnoliopsida > Alismatales > Alismataceae > Alisma > Alisma plantago-aquatica. The sequence goes on from OY856410.1 coordinate 815,760,567, forward strand.
AGTCGGTACTACTGAAATCTTTGATTGTTTAGTACCACTGATTCCTTGTTCTCGTGACTGTTTAGACTTCCTTTTATGATCTGTCTCATGTTTCTTTATCATAGACCCCTCTATCCTTTGAATTGATTCCACAAATGTGGCAAATCTCTCTCTACTTTCTAGGGTAGATGCTGGAATGGACATCTCAGCATTCAATCCCTTCTCAAAACGTCGAATCTTTTACTCCTCAGTAGCAGCCATCTGAGAACAAAATCATAAAAGTCACATGAACATGACCTCATATTCACTTATTGACATGACTCCCTGTCGAATTTTCTCAAACTATGAGATCTTTTCATCTAAATAAGTCCTTGGAAAATACTTATTAACGAATTCTCGACAGAATTCCTCCCATCCAACCTCTTCATCATTCCTTTTTATTTCTTCTATAGTCCACCAAGGTCCCGCACTACCTTTCATAAGGTACACAACATGTTTAACTTTGTCAGCATCCGGGAAACTAAGGATCTTAAAGGCTTTTTCTAACTCAGTGAGCCAGAGATCAGCATCTGCTGGATCAGATGTTCCAGCATATTCTATGGCTCCTACATGACGTAGTCATTCAAAGGTCTTACCAGACCCATATCCTTCATTGGGAACTGGTGCCCTAGGTGTTGATGCTGGCATCCGGTCTGCTATATACCTCATTGTAGTCATAAGTTGCCCAAAAAGATCATGAAAATCTGGGTTTCCTCTCATGTTTTCATCAACATGAGGATTTTTAGGCACTGGTTCCTCCCTTGCCTGATCCCTTGCACCTCCCACCGGTGTATCAACATTTCTCTCAACAACATATTCTTCATGTCCTCCAGACATCTTTAAGTTATATATCTTCTTCTGCATAAGCAGAAGACACTATAAGATACACTGAAGTACACTTAGAACAGACTCGATACCTTATTCATATGTCTCAGTAGACTCAGCGAACCTAGAGCTCTGATACCAACTAAATTGTAGCATCCAGCTCGCAAAAACAAAATTAACTGAGAGAAAGCGAATCATTCGCAGTGGATTACTAAAAATCACTAAAAATTAAAACTTTTTGCAAAGAGATCCACACATAGGAAATCTTTTTCATCAAGAACCAAAATATAATATTTACATTTTGTTCCATAAGTACACAACCTGTACTGTCTCTTCTCGAGGATTACAACATCAGCTGTTCTATTCAACATTATATACAGACAACATAAAACCTCGAGGCATCAAGTCAAAATCTCAAGTCGATGACAAAAGCACTATCTATAAATCCCGAGGACCTGAGAGTACAGAGACGACACATAGGACTACTATCTATACAACTGGACAGGCAGTATCTCCACCTGAGATATTACTGCTGTCCTTGATGCTGCTGTTGTTCCTTCTCTGCCAAAGGTTTCTTGCCTCTTTGTCTGTGTATACCTAAAAACATTGGATCCCACAGGGGTGAGGCAATTGTAAATTGCCCCAGCGGGAGATATAACTCTCCGCCAAAACATTGTATTGCAATTAAAGATATGAAACTGAGAAGAGGTTAAGCAGTTTAAAGCATTCTCAACTTTGTAAGCATTGCAACTATTTATGATATAGCAATATATCATCTATTCTTTTAATAAGGAATAGGAATGAAATGTATATCATTTATCCAACATGTTATACCATCATATCAAACTTTTCTTGTGACACTCATCATCTTGTTATGTCACCCATGAAACATTCTTGTTTCGTTCTGTTGGCCTTAGCCAACCTGTTAAACAAATAAAGAGATATATCTACCATGTACTCATTTATCATCAATACAGGAATTGGATTAATACCAATCCTAAATCATCATTACAGGCATTTGGGTTATTACCAATCCTGTGTTATCACTACAGGCATTTAGCCTCTACCAGGTATTGGACTCTTCCAAACCTAATTACACCGCCAGGCATTGGACACTACCAATCCTGATTTCACAGCCAGGCATTGGACTTTAGCCAACCCTGATTATAGGCATTACACCTCTGCCAGGTATTGGACTTTAACCAATCCTAATTTCATAGCCAGGCATTGGACTCTAACCAATCCTGATTTCACAGCCAGGCATTGGACTCTAACCAATCCTAATTTCACAGTCAGGCATTGGACTCTAACCAATCCTGATTTCACAGCCAGGCATTGGACTTTAACAAATCCTGATTACAGGCATTACACCTCTGCCAGGTATTGGACTCTTCCAAACCTGATTTCACAGCCAGGCATTGGACTTTAACCAATCCTGATTTCACAGCCAGGCATTGGACTCTAACCAATCCTGATTACATAGTTCATGGAATTTAATTCCTTTAACTCATCATTGATCATCACATACTACTTTAGGCTCTGAACCTTGAGGTTAGCCTGCATAGATTTACACATTCTTTATTGAATACAGTTGTTCCTTTTATTAAGTTTATTAAAACATTATCCTTTCTTATAATAAACTTTTATAATCATTTTGGTACCTCTCACTATGCCATAATTGCTCACATGGTTCATAAGGCCCATAAAGCATCTTTTCACCTCTCACTAGGAAACATTTAACCATATGTCTCACAAGGCCATTAAACATCTTGTCACCTCTCACTAGGCAATGATAACATATTACTTCATGTAATACAATAGTAACATCTCTATTCCCTCAATAGGGTTAGGGCTTACTATTCATATCATATTATGATTTCTCATGTCCCATTACCCAATTTAGGGTTAGGGTTTCCCATCTCACATTAGGATTTCGTAGTTATCAAAGTATATCAACTTTGAGATGCTAACTGTGAAGTCTTTCATATCTTGATGTATCACTTTCCTCATCACTTCCAACTTTCTTAAGTTATCAGCTTATCTTGGATTAAGGTGTTTCCCATCTTAATCCTTTCATCCACTAACCTATCACTCTTACCATGAAGTGCATAGGTTACACATAAGAATGGTCCAACTATCTTTAATGATATGGACTCATCTCAGGTTAAGGCATTGCTTACAATAAGCTTGCCTATAATCAACCATTTATGATATTTTACCTTTATAATGTTTTACCTACTGTTTTATTATTAGGGTTCTGGGTTGTCATCATGATGCCCTTTCAATTAGGGTTTCACATACTTTTGCCCTTTAATAGGGCTTTGGGTTTTCACATACTATCATACTTCATTAGAGTTAGGGTTTCAGATCCCATTGCCCATGATTAGGGTTTACTATTCATCCCAACTAGGGTTTCTCATGGAATCACCCTCAATTAGGGTTTCACATGGAATCAATCTCAATTAGGGATTCTCATGGAATCAAACTCAATTAGGGATTCTCATGGAATCAATCTCAATTAGGGATTCTCATGGAATCAACCTTAATTAGGGATTCTCATGGAATCACCCTTAACTACGACATCCACTATGGTTACCCACAACTTGGGTCTACTATTCATCTTCATTAGGATTTCATTTAATTGTTCATAATTAGAGATTCACTATTCATCTCAATTAGGGTTTTACATCTCATTTCCCTAAATTGGAGTTTCATATATCGTTACCCTGGATTAGGGTTACATCCTCACCCTATATTAGGGTTTCATTTAGAATTTCCCTCAATTAGGGTTAGAGTTCAATAGCCCTGTCAATTAGGGTTTATGTTCCTGATTAGGGTTTCATGATCTCTTTACTTAAGGATCATACCCTTAATCACCTCATGAATCATATTCATGTATGAATTTCATTCTATCATCTTCTTAACTTGATTAGTTTACATCAACCCTCAATCAAGTACATACAACTATGATTAACATAGTGTACCAAGTCATTGTTCTTATAAAGCAATTAGGGTTCATCCCTTAATTGGTACTAATCACTTAGGTACTATTAGGGTTTCAAACTTTTACCTTCATTGATTGTCATTACTAATCATCATTGGATCAATGGATCATTCACCATCTTAATTCTCAAGAGATTCAATCACATTGGACCTCCATTACATAAGGTATCCAATTGATTTGACCAATTGAATCTTCAATTACAATAAGTGTCCAAGTGGATTAACCAATTGAGTCCTCAATTAATTTTGACTACTTGAGCCCCGAATGGTCTTGGTCTTTCAAAGTATAATGGTTTGAAACCGTTTGGTAAAGGTGGTCACTTGAAACTGTTTGCTAAAGCAAGTACTTGAAACCGTTTTCTAAAGCACTCTTAAGATCGATTGGGCCTCAAACGGTTTGGGATTGTTTGGTCCCAAATGGTCTTGATACCATTTGGTCCCAAACGGTCTTGATACCATTTGGTCCCAAACGGTCTTGAGACCGTTTGGTCCAAACCTCCTCAAAACCACATGGACCAAAGATGGTCTCAACCTATCAAGTTGATTTGGGGTTCGCAATGTTGATTCCTTCAATCATTGAATTCATGTAACCAATCTTCAATTGGACCCATCACCATACTTCAATTGAGTTAATTAGGTCATCCTTCAACTGATTTGACCCTCAATTAACCCTCAATTGATCATCAATTAGGGTTTGAATCAATTGGATTAGGGTTTGGAATCGATGATCCTTCAACATTAACCAATGTGAAACTAGTTTCTTTAAAACTATTGGACCATCATCCAAATTGGGCATGACCTGACCCCAAATGGTCTTGAGGTCGTTTGGATGACCTCCAAACGGTCTTGAGACCGTTTTCCCATGTCAATATCAAAATCCAAGTCAATCACTCAAAGTTTGGATCATTGGATTGATCAACAAGTCATCATTTAATTGCACTTCAACTTAGTACCTTTAGATTTTCAAACACCTAACCATAGTCAACCCTAGACCTCCAAACAGTCTTGGGTGATCCCCAAACGGTCTTGGGATCATTTGGATGACCTCCAAACGGTCTTGATACCGTTTTCCCATCATATCATCATCAACCATGTCATTCAATTAGGGTTTGGATCCTAAGGTTGGTCACCAAATCAACACTTAATTGTATTTCAATTTGGTATCTTTGGACCTTCAAACACTTGAAAAAACTTTACCCTAGACCTCCAAACGGTCTTGGGTGACCCCCAAACGGTCTTGAGACCGTTTGGGTGATCCCCAAACGGTTTTGAAACCGCTTGGGTCAATCAACCCAAAGCATCAACTCATTCAATTGCAAAATCAGCACTTAGCTTATTAGGGTTTATACCATATGTTTGAATCTTCAAATACCTAACCATACTCAACCCTAGACCTAAAAACGGTCTTGGTTGACCTCCAAACGGTCTTGAGACCGTTTGGGTGATTCCCAAACGGTTTTGAAACCGTTTGGGTCAATCAACCCAAATTTCAAACTCAATCACTTATGAAATCAACACTCAACCTGATTAGGGTTTAGGTGATTGATGGACCTTCAACTCATGAACCAATTGGAGTTAATCAATAATAATTGGTGGGTCATTAAACTAGATCATTATGAACAAGTCCCCAAATGGTAAACCCTAGTCAACATCACCAAACGGTCTTAAACTATTTGCTTCTATGTGGTTTAGTGAAGCTGTTTCATTCCAAACGGTTTGAAACTGTTTGTTCCAAAACACAAACCGTTTGGACATTTGATTGAAACCTTTTGGTCTAGATATTTGGGGAGGTGTGTGCTTATTATGATTTCATCATCATCAAGATCTAGAACCACGAAACCTGCTGTGATTTCCATGGAGATTGCATCAATCAACCAAATCAATAATTGTAAATAGAGAAATGATCATTATTTGATGGGGAATTGAATGCAATAACAAAGTTAGGGTTTCAAGTTATAAAACCTGCCTCCAATTGAGCTCCAAAGCTCCAAGATCATGGCAAAAATGGTGGATGATGTTTTTGCAACTCCCCCTAGGCTCATCCTCAAGCTTTTTGTTGAAACGATTAGCTAGGGTTGAAGAGGAGATCGAAATAAGAAGAAATCCATAATTTATTTTCAATTTCCACCATGGAATCAAGGTGAAATGGATCAAGAACCTTACCAACAGGGTTGGGGTCATCCTCCTGACCCTCCTAATATGCCTTGGTCGTTTCCCAAGCAAGGAGAAGAAGTGGGGTCGAAAAAGCCTTTCATTTGGCTTGTAAAAGGTCTTTTTATAAAAAAATTCAATGAGAGAGAATATGCTTTGTAAGAATCCATTTAATCCCAAAACTATGGCCGACTCTTCCCCCTCATATTCCTTAGAAATGATTATATCTTGTTTTCCTCTTATTCCTCTCAATTATCCATGATTTAAAGAAAAGCAACTCAAGCACCTTAAATCATATAATATTAATATCCATATGTGAGTGGATATTTCTTTTTCTTATAAAATTGTGTGTGAGTTATCCATTCCCTTGGATATTTTCGTGGTCCTTGTAAGGCTCAAGGATATCCACGAACGTCTGAATTCAACCATTTTAATTTTGGTTGAAGGCCCTTTAATTAATACATTTATTTTTTCCCTAAATCGAATTAGGGTTTCAATTAGGATTAAATCTTGATTATTTTAATATCAAGATTCTCTCTCCTCCAACTTAATTTAATTGAGGCGCCCCTCTCATTTTCTTTGCTCTACTTGGTTCCAAGAAACAATAGGGACCTTTATGAAATGGTAATTTCCATATTGAACCCTAGGTTTTGGGTAAATTGCACTTTACACCAAAACTAGGTTTTAATGCACAAACATTGCTTTATCAGCTTTTCCTTGGTACTCAGTCTACCACAAGCCATACCTCTGCATCATCTTCATTCCCATGATGCTTCAACATATGAGGAACATCTTATCATGCAAAATTTGTAATTTAACCCCTCAACTTGGGTAATTTGCACTTTAGTCCAAAATAAGCAAACATTGCTTCAACATTGTTCAAACATGACCAAAATTGAAACATAAGTTTCTCATGAGCCCTAATTTTTTCACAAGATAAGATTAAACATATAATCATCTTTCTTAATCAAACTCCTAGGGTTAAAGTGTAACCCATGTCAGGGATGTTACAGTCTTAGTCCAAGTAAAAAAATTAATTCAATCTTCCATCCTACCAACATGTATTGAAGACTAATGTAGGTGAATAACTCTTGTCTTGGTCATGATGGTACTAAGATCATTATCACACTGTTCCCATATGGACTGAGATCGATAGTAAGGAGGCAACATCATATTCCACTTTACTGATAAGTGACTACCCACTGAATTACCCTTAGTATGTACATAATCGAACAAAAGAAGACTCTAATATGCACACCTTACAATATGAACTATGTGTCCAATACCTGATACCTTTAATACCAATGATGATTTCCAATAATTGATGCAAGAGAAAGTACATCCTGGATGCATATGGATCAGCTCCCCTCTGGCTAAATGGGGACAATATGGATCATGTCATGTCCTTGCACCTGGCCTCTTGTGAGATTGACAACACAAAAAGAAAGGGAAACCTTTACAATGTAGGGATTAAAGAATGATGAAGTTGTAGAGATAATAGTGTTTCATACCTCTGAATTAGATCGAATGGGTCATAGTTCTGGTTGACTTCTATATGTACCATGAGATGTTGTAATCGACAATTTATGGATGGGGAGGTTATAGGTGGAATTGAAGCATACACAAGTAGTCATAAAATGATTCGTGCAGTTAAGATGGATGGTGATGGAGACGGGCTACCCTAAAGGTAGATAATCCATGAACAGAAGTTGTAGTAGTGGTAAATGCTTAGAACCAAGGCATGTGAACCAGTTTTTGTCATGGAAGAAACAAAAATATGGGGAGCATGGGTTGATGGTAAATGTGTAAATTTGGGTCATGTGAATTGGTAGTGTTGGAAATAAAAAGATCGAGATTGTGAGTAAGGGGTCAATGGTTGCAAATGGGAGGTCAATGGGGGGACTATGGGTGTATTAAAAAGGAATCTACTGAAAATAGAGAGAGACGCATGAAATGGGGAAGAATACTGACGATTCATTAAGCAACCAATCTACATCACGTAGACTACAACTCACATAGTTTATTAGTTGAACCGTATACTTCAATGGATTTTTCCTGCAAGTATGTTGCCACAGCTGTGACATATCTTCATGAAATGATGAATGTATTCGAAATATGATCCTTCAGTAGATTTCTCTATAGAATTTAAAGGAATCATTTTTGTTAAGTGAGGAGTTGTAGCCAATCTCTTTAATCTTCATTTTTAGGCCAGTTCTTTGAAACCATGCCCACATTGTCCACATGTTTGTAATGATCAAACATTTCTTGTGGCATCTAAGACCTCACACTTATTGACCCTTGATAAGGGAGATGATTTAATGAAAATTTTAAATAAATATAGAAAGAAACATGAGGATGAGATCTACAACTAGGTCAGTAGGACCACAAAAAGAGGAAGAAGGTATTGGAGGAACTGGACAGGTGGGTTGATAAAATGGAAGCATATGGGAAAGACAAGGGCAAATGGATGATGGAAGAGATGGAAGACACGACAATGTAAGAGGACGAAGGAGGATGGCCCAAGTAGAAAAGGAGGGCTTAGGAATAATTGATGACAAAGATGAAGAAGGAAGACCACCAAAGAAAACTACAATAAACAATACATATTAGGAGCGGAGTGGGTAACTAAATGCAAATTTTTGGTTTCAATTGTGTCAAAATTGTAAATAAATTGTCTCTTCATAACCATGTTTGGGAAACAGTTCCGAAAAATGAACAGACTCCAAATTAGCGTACATGCCTAGGGCATCGACCTTCCTTACATCCACAAAGAAGATAACGGGAGGAGCAGGCTTGGCAAGCACATGATGTCAATGCTTTCTTTAATCCTCTCAAGTGTGTTGTCCATTTTCTATATATCATCAAAAAGTATAGTATATGTCATCAATATTTTATGAAAAATTAGAAGCACAAGATATACTAGTTCTCAATGAAAAAAACCTAAACTCATTAAAAAACCAAAAGAACTATCTTCTATAGAAGAAACATCATAACATGAAAACTATATAGAGCCTAGAAAACATGCTAGAAACCTATAAAAATCAAGACATTCATATATAGATCCTGGAAAACATGGTGAAAACTTGAAACAATCAAGCTATTTATCTCACAACTAAGTCAAAGTGTTACAAATGACAACCCTAACCAATAGATAACTCAATTTTTTAGTGATGAATTCATGGGAATATAGGAGAGTGAGAACTTCCTTCCCCAATAAGAAATAGAAGTTATGGTGACATGCAAATCCATTATTTGAATGGGTGTAATATATTCATGTGTCAATTACATGATGTTGAGTTGGGTTAGGGAGTCTGTGCCACCGTGTTTTTGAGACGGGTAGCAGAAATCTCTTTACCCGCACAGGAAACAAAGAAAAACTCTCTCTCTATCTATCTCTCTCTCTCTCTCTCTCTCTCTATATATATATATATATATATATATATATATATATATATATCAAATGTAAGTCCATATGTGGTGAATGAGCAACAAATATGACAAACAAAATACATCAGAAAATGGATAAAACTGATACCATTCCAGCTTGAGCCCAATTATAGTACATCAACAAAGAGAGAACTCATTTACATTATTATGCCCAAATACAACATAAAAATTTGTAAATGTGCATATTTTTATGTCAGCAAGTAAAACATGAAAATTAACCTCAAATAAGCTTGAATTCAAATAATACTATATGTGAATGGTATAAATTTTGTTTTAGGAATCAGATTCTAAAAAATCATATGCAATTATGAACTCCAAGGAAGCATTAACCGCAAGGGTAACACTTTATGATAGAGATATCACAGGGAACAAATGTGGTTTTCAACTGCCATGCATCCAATCAGACCATAGTCCTTTATTATTGAAATTCAACTAAAATAAGTGGAGAACCCCAAGTTTCAATAGAGCTAGATTATATATCATGCACAATTAAAAACCCCTTTTTTGAAATAGGGAAACTTTTGAAAATCAAAACTAAGAGATATGTCGAATAGAAAATTGTAGATATATAAACTCCTACTCTCAACCATGTTCTATGTTGTAGGCTCCATTCCAGAACCCATAACAGATCATGTCATTTTTAACTATCTGGAAAGGAGGACAACAATTTAGAGGTTGGTAGATGCACACGTAGGTAAGAAGGTCCATGCAAAATCATTGGACCACTTCACTAGACAACTTCTGCGAACTACACCCTATTCTATTTGTATAACATCAAGTATAAATAGAGATAGATCTGTAACAATGCTACATACATTATAAGTATATATATAGTGTCATGAAAAGAGACATAGATTTAATCCAATTGCATTCATTATGTATAACATACAGATGGGAGAGCATATTTCTATGAGCCAACCAAGGTCAGAGATCCAGCCACACACCAAGGTCGAACAACAAATAGTAAACATGCTTCTCTTTGCAAGAAGTTAGGATACCAGCAATAGCCAACAAGGCAAGGTGGTTCATACATAATCTTCTAAAACCAATCAAGTCCCCAAGTAAGTTTCTAGTGACATTATATGTGTATAATTTGTTGCCATATTTGCATGGTATTATTGTATATTTATGTCACAGAGTCAACCAAGTTGACTACACATCAACCTATTTGGATAAATTGGGATCTCATTATCAAACATCCACCTGCACATTGGCCTTAGATGTATAAGGTCATAGTACATTTATAGATTCTAAAAACAATAAAAGACCCAGCTAGCTAGTTGATTTTGTGATCTACTGCATGTTTAAATATAAAGAAGAAGTTATACCTAAACTCATGTCTACAGCTGATATAAAAAGTTACAAAACTATGAATAAATGGTAGAATTTGATGCTTATTTTATTGGGATCCAAATATATTACACGGTGAATGAATTATGCATATCATGATTGAGGTCTAATGACTAGACAATACAGAAAGATTGGTTAATAGACTACTAATCAGAGAACATGCATTTTAGGAATAGGATAATGTGGACACATTGAAACTTGATGGGCCTTAAACATTTCAAGAAATAAAAACGGTTCATAATACTGAAGACATATAGAAAGTATGTGATTTTATTCACTATAATGAGCTGAGATAGTAATCAATGGTTTTTGTTACCAGAAAAAAATCATATGCTAGTTAGAAATAAATCCTACAACCACAATTTTACTAACTCTCCCTTCTAAAGCACTAGCCATGACTGCTTGTTTTCACCTTAAGATAAACTCCAAGTCATTATGTGTGGTTCACACTTCCCAATTTCCTAAACTATGGTGGACATGCCCTCTTAGGAAACCTAAATTTCACATATATCAAACAAAACATCAAACATATCTCCTGTGCTTAGGAGCATATGCAATTTTCTTTATAGAAAATCAGTTGTAGACATTAACTAACATCCCGCTCACACACATGCACTCCTACTCACCACGTAAGGAAACCCAATCCTTATGAACATAATTTATAACTGCGACAACCAATAAGGAACCAAAAACACCAGCAGAAAGTGAGATATAGAAGAAGAGGATGAGGAGAGGAGGATGAGGAGGAAGTACAAAAGCTGAAAAAAATCAAGAAATAAATGGCAAACTCTTCAACTCCATCATCCTCAATCAGTACGCTAAATTACTTGAGCTTTAAACAATCAATTCTAATCAACATAGAATTGTGGTTAGTATTAATCTCACACACAACCAATGTAGGTCTTATATATTCTAACATATTGATTAGTTTACTTGTTTTGGTATAAGATAAAAAGCCCATTCACATGAATGAGCTCATACGTCCTTAGGAAGGTAGAGAAAGCATAATACATGTACCATTACAATAACCCAATATATAAATGCATGGGTTAGAGTCCTAGAATCCATTGGGAAGATATTGTACCTGATATGTAACCAGAGACTAAAGGCAAATGGAATTTATTAGTAGGTAGCATGAAATAAAACAATGACTAATATGGTTAAATAGAGAAGCAAACACTTCAAGACACACACAAACTGATTTCACAGATTGTGAAATACCAAACACATAGGCATATGATATAATCATCCCACATTCATTTAGATGATCGTAATGAGTGTCAGCTCAAACTAAAAGAGAATATGTGAAAGATTTAGAGAGTTATTACAATGTTAATTTTGATTTCTATAGCCAATTGTGGACATTCTAACCAACATAATTTATACAACCTTAAATGAATGACAAGATACCATGTTTATAGGCAAACAATCAGATCTATGTAAAGAAAAGATATGCATTAAATGAGAATTTTGGAACAAGGCCACGGATCTAGGAGGGTGGCATTCACTCTTTCTAGGAAAGGCTTCAGTTCCCCTCCAAAAACCTCATCAGGGTGGTCAGCCTGAGGAAAAGGACTTACCCCATGTATCACTTAAATCCAACCCATACCAATTGTTGATCAAGACACAAGACTGATCCTGTGTTCACTTCACAATCCAGCCTAGCCAATTCTGGATGTAGTGGTGATATAGGTGGAAGTTCAAGTGTTAATAATCAGATACCCATATATTATGTATTATCCATATGATAAAGATATTATTGGAGGTTGTAGTAGGATCATGTTATGCATTTACATACATCTTTATGTTAATTGTTATGGTATCAACTAACTTCTACAACTTTTACTGATTGCATGACAATATTAGACACATTGGAGCTGAGATAATATAGGGTATTTGTTTTAGTAAAATGATATTTATAAAAATGTGGCATAAGTTGGCTTTGATGGCCCTAATGGCCTTAATAATGAACACAACCGAAAAAGGGAATCGTGAAGGAATATTTGTATACTTCTCATGTATACATTTGACTTGAAGTTGTCTTGACTTGTATCCTCTTCTATATGCAACCTATTAGGGGACATTATGATATATCAAGAACCCTTCATCCACAATCCAAAAACTAAAAGCAAAGGGGAAATAGTGAAATATTTGATGCTCTGATTTCCTTGTAAATATTGACATTATTTTGGTCATCTTCACTTTATGGTACATTATTTCCCTAATATGAAAGTCCATTACTGTTGCCTACACTTCTAGAGATATGATTCCACAATCAAAGAAACCATCTGTAGTTACAATGAAAAGCAAATGATTCTTACCCTAACCCTTTCCAGCTTGATAGCTATCTAAGCATATAGTGATACCAAGTAGAGGTATATAAGTAAAGCAGATCCATGGTGTTCTCATACTAACAGTTAGCTAGCTATGCTAGAAAATATATGCAATCAAATATCTCAAACATATGAAAAGGAAATTGAAACCTGCTAGTTAATTGCAAATTAGAAACATATAGCTTACCAAAAAAAGACTCTGAAGAAAATAGGAAACATATAAGAGAAGAAACTATCAAGATGCTTGGTTTCAATCTTTGATGAAGAGTGTAAGTATATTCTGTAGATTCCTCATACTTGGTTTCAAATGAGTTCTCACAGTAAGTAAAGAGAAATAATGCATCTTCCTATGCAGGGATCAATTGACAGTAAAAAAATGTACTAAACGTGGACATGTGTCTATCACATACCTATTGGACCTGATGAAGAAACTGCATCATGAGTCATAGTTGTTGTAATGATATTGATGACCAATTTTCCACCATGTGGTACAAAAAAGATATGAAAATAGTAATAGGAAAGAATATATGTCGTCATATCATGAACTACAATCACAACTAATTTGTACAATTTGTAGATAACAAGCATGGGCCGCATCACTTGCTATCTGCCAAGATACTATAGGAAAACATCACAACAAAACCTACCACTCATAGAGATCTCTAGGATCTCTGTCTACCACCTTCTACTTTCTACGAATTAGAAGAATGTGAAACACTGTATTTTCTGTTCAACTTTAAACAAATGTATTTCACCAATGTATAATGGTGTATCAGTTAGTACAAGATGATATCATGATGGGACTCCTATATTCCACATTAAATTCCTGTCTGTTTCAATATTTAATATCATGATGGGACTTATGTGATAACTTACTTTATGTAATATTTTGAAAAATAGGATTGTGCTCTAAATATGCAAAAAAATAAAACACAAAAGGAACAAGACAAAGTAATTTCTCTTGCTCAAAACTTACCTGTTCCACTGAATTTCTTATCCATTAGCTGAGAAGTATCAAAAGGCTTGCATCTTGTGATGATTTCCAAAATGACATCATAAAATTGATGCATAACCTAGAGCCATGTATCTACAGAATATTCAGTGCAAGACTAAGTTTCATAATAAATATAGTTTTGTGGCCATCAAAGTCCATAGGTCTTATACCAAAAAAGGGTCAGAATACTACTCTAGACGAGGATATATTGGGTTCCCAATGCCATTTTGACAGTGGTTCATGAAGCAGCTGGTTTGGTTCAGGAAATTCCAAACCACCCGTGACAATGAACAACATACAAGTTTAGCATATTGCTAAGGATGTAGCGAAAGTAACTTCTTATAATTATATAATGGTTACAAACTAAATATAGCCTTGTATTAAAAAGCTTGAGGAACCAAAATATGTGATTGGAGCATTAGATACTAATACAACCACAGTGACATTCAAAGGACAATGGTTCTCCACCTAAAGAACTTGAAATTTTTGCACAATCGAGCCATCATTATATGGAAAAAAAATCCGATGTTAGTTATTAAGCTACATTTACCCTAGCAATATAAAATGAACTAATTTAAATACAAGGGAAAATAGTGTGCATGCATTTAGTATCTCCTGTTCTTTTTCTTCACCAGTATGTTTTATGATAGATTTTCTAGGCCGTTTGGCTCCCAGCCTTAAAACTTCTGACATTGTTTCTCACAAATGGTTTTTAAGGTTATGACCACTAAGGTTTGAGCATAAGAAATTATTGTCATGGGTAGAAGCTGACCCTACAAATTGTTGACACCATGTCTAACACACCAGTTTCCACTACCTCCACACAGTGACCTGATTATAAATCTTATGTGTTGTAATAAGAACTGTCAGATAAAATACATATCAATTTTACCCAACAGTCTAGACTTGTTAACATACAGCCTTAAGTATCAATTAGATGAACCAACCACTTCAAGCAGCTTGTATTAATCTAAACTTTTATTGCATGTAGTCACATATCTTGTTGGACCAAGGGTTCTAGTTTTCTAGTAGAGTGCACTTATTTTAGTAACAACTCAAATGACAATAACCACTTATTGAAACTTTATATTTCACAACTACAAATGAGATGAGACATTATGCAAAAATATAAAAGTGTACTTGACCGGCCTAAATCGCGCATCCTAAATTTGGAGGCGGATTTGAGGTAGTCGAGCTTTTACATTTATAAACCCGAATCCTTCTAGGCCCCCACAACTTTGTTTACGGGGTCGAAGTAGATATACGGGGTCGAACACAGGGACAAGGGGGGTAGTGTTGAGAACCCAGAATCGACACGCTACACTCCAGCAGGTATGAAGAGATTATAAATTCCCCAGAAGGAAAGCATAAAGATGTCACGAACAAAACAAGAAAACTATCTCCAAGTGGAGTTACTAGAAAGATTTAAGGTTTTAGTCATTTAGCAGTTTTTAGGGGTTTTCATGCAACAGAAATAGAAAGATAAAACTAGAGCTAGAGCAAGGTACGAAGGATAAAACTATTACAAAACAAGCGGCACCAGTAACACCCTGCATCCCTCCTCTCAGAGTGGGCACCTCTAACTAAGCCTCGGCACCCCTCTCGAGATTGCTGGGCTCAAAGTTAGAGTGGAATGTTACTGATACAACTCCGTTCCAGGCACTCTCGTACTCCAGAATCGGACCAAATACTAGAGTCACAACACAACTCTCGAAGTTGTTGTGACGGGAAAACATGATTCGGTAGCTAAGCGAAACGCAATCCAAACATGCAAGCTACAGTTCAGATATTAAGCATAGCAGTCATCCAATATATTGTACCAAGCATAGAGCAGCAAGTAATTAAGCATTTCCATTTCTATAAACATTAAAGGTCTTAATAACAATGCATAAGTAAAAGGATTGAAATAACAGAATTAAAGATAAGTATCGCCTTCTTGATGTAGAAGGACGATAAGCTACAATAACCATCCCGCCCGATATCAGTCAGAGCCTAGCCCGATACAGCCGTATCGGGCAGCACACCCTCTCGGGCGGCGCGCCGTGACGAGCGAATGTATCGCTCAAGGACCCTAGCCGATAGCTCAAGTCAGGCGGCACACCCTCTCGGGCGGCACGCATGACGGGAAAGCGTATCGGGTTCGATATTGTGTCGGGCATAGAGCAACCATTCCTATATTGGGCATTCGTGTCGCGCATCAACGTCGGTCGATATCGGCCCGCAGTATCGCCCGGGACAGTCCTAAGTAAACCATCCTTTCCCTCTCAGGCGAGGAGGGGCTCACCTAGTGTCGCCCGACATGAGCACTGGGGCGTGATACACCTGCTCTCGCAGCTCCCTCCGAAGATCACTCGACTGTCCGAAATCTGAACTGACCAAGCTGGCTAAGCTGTCTTTTCAGCTCCCTGTAGCTGCTATTTATAGGCAGCAGGTTGGGAGGAGATATGGTGCTTGAAGCGCCACGTGTCCTCCTTACCGCCGCTCAGTTGGTGGTCGGCTAACGCAAGTATCGCCCGGCACCAGGATGTCGGGTGTCGGGCATTGTGGCGAGAGGCGCCTGCCGGTGGGTGGCCGATATCGCGTGGCACCTGGAGTGGTCACGGCGTGATCGGCTCCCTGTCGGGTAAAGAGGCGTGTCAACCATCGGTGCCTTCTCGTGCGGCATCCCGGCGTCGTGCGTCATCGTATCGCGCAACCATGCCGGTCAGCTGGCGTATCGGGCGTTAGGGGGCCGAAACAGACTTGGATTTATTTGCTAAATGGGCCAAAATAGGAGGAAACTCTGCAAAAGATGGAAATATTAGACTGAGAGCATTTCTTGGCTAATTATTGCGAAAATGCATATAAAAGAGAGGAAAATGGCAGAAAAGGGCAGTTTTGATAACAGAATAAAGGCCAAAAACATCACAAAATCTGGTGTTATCAACTCCCCCAAACTTAGCATTTTGATTGTCCTCAATCAATATTTAAACTTTATTTAGTGATGCTTCTTCTTGCACAGTAAAGTTCTCAGGCCGAAAGGTAAAACAAGTATAGTAATGCCTTTAGAGATAATGCTGTCTCACAACGAACAAAAGACTTCATCTTTCTTGCCTTATTGTTTAAGCAAGGTTCTTCTCTACAGCTTCGGTGAGACGTTGTTGTATGATTCCGAAGTTAGCTTCCACACCAAACAACTTTATTTTCGGGGCAGAAAGTTGTGTATAGGGTAGGCTAAGGCTTTTTGGGTTTTTCATTCTTGTCTCCCATCAGTCCATCCAGGTAAGGGTCCGTTAGCGGGCAAGTGGTCCCTGCAGTCCAAGCCAGTTGGCTTTAGAGCAGTGATTTCACATCCTACGTACCACTGCCTCGGATCTACCATGCCTAAAGATGGGTACTTTTGGGAAAGCAAGTGTGTATATATATATTTTTTTCTTTTTCTTTTATTGGGCACAACTCTCATGCTTTTATTCACACTCATAAGGCTTTTCTCTCTTTTTGGGATTTTTGTTGGGTAAGGGGGAACAAAAGAGATTTCTGCTGTTTGGGCAGCTTTTTCCTTCTCCATACTCGTCTCTTAGCTGTTTGCGAGATTATTATATTTTTGAAATTTTTGGCATGACAAAACATATTCTTTTGTTCGTTTGAAGCAGCATTATCAAAAAGATATAACAGGACTTGCGTCACATTAAGCACAAAGAAAATAAACTTGGCAAGCAGTTGCATCAGGTTTTTATTATTATTACAACAACTTTGTACATATACATAGGGACAGAAATTTGAAAGGGGTAGATTTTTGAAAATTTTTATATGACATACATGCGTAGATCAGATATACAGGAAGCTATAAGAGCACATCAGATAAAAATGGAACCCTAAGCGTAGAAAGCTTGAAGAGTTAAAGATTTTATACCTCCCTCACTTGCACACAGGTACCCCCCCCCCAAACTTACTCCACACTCTGTCCCAGAGTGGTGAAGAAGGCAGGGTAAGGTAATGTTTAGCCAGTGAGGGTTAGCTCACTGATGTGCTGCAATATGCTCCTATGAAGTTGCAACATGCCATTGGGAGGTTGTCTAGCGGGTTCGCTGCGGCCAATGAGAGGTTGAGCAGGAGCGTAAACCCTCAAAATTCACTTTTGGCCCACCTTTTCTCCAGATTTCCGTTGTGAACATGAACAAAAGGACTCCTTATCAGTCCCAGTTCAGTCCCAGGAGTGTGTAGTCAGGGTGGGCCCTCTCCCTTAGGAGGACGGAACCGGAATGCCCCGAACTTGTTCGGAGGCCTTGGTCGCCGTACTCGTGCTATCTCTGGAGATGGTCCTAAACCAACGCAGAGACAGGATGATAACAAGGTGACCCTCCATTTGAGCTATCACATGAAGAAGAATCCATCCCTTTCTTGTTGGTGTCGTTTCTGTCCGACAGTTGTTGCTGATCCCCGCGCTGTGGTTGCTGGCACGGCCGGTGGTTTGCTCCGTACGAGCCATACCTGTTATTCAAATTTAAAATTGATTTACGCGTTAGGTAGATAAAAAGAAAAACTATTAAAACTTGTCTCGCGGTATAACCCCGGGTAGATCCAGGGCGATACGAGATCGGACGATACGAGGTTGCCGCACGATACGACTTGCCGCGTGACACTGGTGTATCGGGCGAGAAGCATGTTGGGAAACAAGGTCACATGAAGCAAAAACCTGATAGCAAGACATGAATAGCATGCCGCCTGATATGGGTATATCGACCGATAAGGTCGCCAAAGAGCAACTGCTTGACAGGACGTCACAAAAGAAAAATGTGTCGCCCGACATGGTGTGTCAGGCAGACACCCTCGGGCGTTATGTCACGCTTAACTGCGTCGAGCGATACAAAATCGACGGTACGTGATAGGAAAAACCCGTGTCGGACGATAAGCCTATCGGTCGATAAGACTGTCGAGCGATAAGTATGTTGGTCGAGAGGTCTGTCGGTCGATAAGCTTATCGGGCTATACCTTTGCTCATAGGAGCCATCGCCCGATACCACGGTGAAGGCAACTGGCCGACACGGGAGCAAAAGGGTGGACTACAAAATGCGTTACAGGTGGCTAAAATGAGTAAAGTGTGACATCCCGACACGGTAAAACCACCGTTCTTATTTATAGCCAGCTCGGCCAGGGGCGAAACGGACATCTCTCAGGCACGCGTCAGCCAACGGGTCAGGCGGTTCCTGAGACGATGGTCGCATCAGTCTCATTAAGGGAATTTATTCCCATGCACAATAGGGTGCACGCCGCCCAGGAATGCCGACCGTCACGGCCGTTGCGATGCCCGAGAGACCAAAGCCCGGTATGGGCGGTCCTGCACGCCAGCTGAGCGGCTGCCCGTCACGGTTAAAACAGGCGGGCGTAAAAAAAACTAAGAGCAGAAACAGCGATCAAAGGGTAAAACATCATCGGCCAAGGGTCAAGCCCCTGACCTCAGAGTGCAAAACTCTTCAAAGCTTCGGAAAATTCCGCGATGACCCATAAAACAGAAGAGTCGGCATGCTCGGCGCATGCTCTGACTCGGGTCTTATTACATACCATAAAGTTTGTTTTTTTCTTTTTATAATAAACATGCAACCTATTTTATGAAAGGAAAAAGAACTCGGGCTGCCTCCCGAGGAGTGCTGGGGTTTGTGTCGCCAGCTCAACCGATGTAAGATCATCTTGATCAGCCCTCAACTGTACCCATATCTTGCAGATTGATCTCTGCTTTCCTGACAAATGCTTCATCTTCGTAGAACCTTTTTACCCTGTGCCCATTCACCTGAAAGACCTTAGTCGGATCGTCTTTGTCGTAAAGCTCCATCATTCCAGATGGGTATACCTTTGACACAGTGAACGGTCCTGACCATCTTGTTTGTAACTTCCCAGGGAAAAGACGAATAGAGGACTTGAATAACAGGACTTTATCTCCTTCGCTTACATCCTTTCTCCTGAGGTGGGCATCGTGCCACAATTTTGTCCTCTGTTTGTAGATTTTTGCATTTTCATAGGCGTTTATCCTCAGCTCTTCGAGCTCTTGAAGCTGCAAAAACCTCTTTTCTCCTGCTTTATCGAGGTCCATGTTTAGGAACTTGATCGCCCAAAGGGCCTTGTGTTCCAACTCAAAAGGAAGATGGTAGAATTTTTCGTAGATAAGCCGGTAGGGGGTGGTTCCGATGGGCGTTTTGTAAGCAGTACGGTAGGCCCAAAGCGCGTCGTCAAGCTTCATGGACCAATCTTTCCTTGTTCGGTTGACGGTTTTCTCCAAGATCTGCTTGATTTGTCTGTTGGAAACCTCTACCTGCCCTGACGTCTGGGGGTGGTAGGGTGTAGCGATCTTGTACTTCACTCCATACTTGCGCAGGAGTGCTTCAAACTGTCTTTCTCCAAAGTGCGATCCTCCATCACTAATAACTGTGCGTGGGACACTGAAACGAGGAAAGATGGTCTTCTCGAAGAGCTTGATAACTGACTTGGCATCGCAGGTTTGGGTGGCTACCGCCTCTACCCACTTCGATACATAATCCACAGCCACGAGTATGTACTGATACCCCCGAGATGGGGGAAACGGTCCCATGTAGTCGATCCCCCATACGTCAAATATTTCTACTTTGATCCAACTTGCCATTGGCATTTCATTCCTCCTCCCTATGTTTCCTGTAAACTGGCACTCCTTGCAAACCTTCACAAACTGTGCAGTGTCTTTAAACAAGGTGGGCCAGTAGAAACCTGACTGTAGAACTTTTGCAGTTGTTCTCTCGCTACCCAGGTGTCCACCGTAGGGGGAGGCGTGGCATTGCTTCAGGATGTCCGCAGTTTCTTCTTCTGGGATGCACCTCCTGTATAAGTTATCAGTGCATTTTCTGAATAGGAGAGGATCATCCCAGTAATAGTTCTTGGCATCTGAGAATAGCTTCTTTCTTTAGTTGTATGTGATGTCAGGAGGCAGTTCTCCACAAGAAAGATAATTGCAGATGTCTGCAAACCAGGGTAAACTTTCTTCTTGAGTTTCTGCCAACATAAGAGCCTCGTCGACGTAGACGTCGTTGATTTGAGGCCCTCTCTCTCTCTCTCAGTCATGATTCTTGATAGGTGGTCTGCGACCACATTCTCTGCGCCTTTCTTGTCGATAATTTCTTGGTCGAACTCTTGGAGCAGTAAGGCCCACCTCAACAGTCTGGGCTTTGCGTCTTTCTTTTGCATTAAGTATTTTATAGCCCCGTGATCTGTGTATACTTTGACCTTGGCTCCAACGAGATACAACCTGAATTTATCAAACACGAAGATGATCGTGAGCATCTCCTTCTCAGTTGTTGTGTAGTTTACTTGAGCCTCGTCTAACGTGTGACTAGCGTAGCAAATCACATGGTGCTTTTTGTCTTTCTTTTGCCCCAGGACTGCCCCAACCACGTAGTCACTTGCATCGCACATCAGCTCAAAAGGTAAACCCCATTCTGGTGCTTGAAGGATAGGTGGTGATATCAAAGCATTTTTAAGGGCCTGAAAAGCACTCAGACAATCGTTAGAGAAAACAAATTCAGAGTCTTTTACCAGAAGATTGGACAGCAGTTTGGAAATCTTTGAGAAGTCCTTGATAAATCTTCGGTAATACCTCGCGTGACCGAGGAAGCTTCGCACCCCCGTCACGGATCTCGGTGGAGGAAGCTTGGATATTGCTTCAACCTTACTCGCATCCACTTCGATCCCACACTTCGAGATCTTATGCCTGAGAACGATGCCCTCCCGCACCATGAAATGGCACTTCTCCCAATTTAGAACTAAGCTGTTCTCCTCGCACCTTTGAAGGACCAATGGCACATTCTTCAGACAACTATCGAAGTCCTTCCCATAGACAGAAAAATCGTCCATGAAAACTTCTACGATGTCTTCTAGAAAATCTGAGAACATCGATATCATGCATCGCTGAAAGGTTGCGGGGGCGTTGTAGAGTCCGAAGGGCATCCTTCGGAAGGCATAAGTGTCGTAAAGGCAGGTGAAAGTTGTTTTCTCTTGATCGTCGGGCAAGATGGGTACCTGGTAAAAACCTCTTTCTTGACGACCTCCTTGAGCATCTGGTTCAGCTTCCTCTGGGGTTGAGCCATAGGCTTGGCAGATTCATCCAAGTTGATGTGATGCATGCACAGGGCGGGGCTAAGGCCTTTGATATCATCTACTGAATATCCTATAGCCCTCCTGTGGAGCCTTAACTCCTCAAGGAGTCGATCCAGCTGGTTTCTTGAAAGATTGGCATTTACAATGACCGAGTTCCTCTGTTCTTCGTCCAAGAACTCGTACTTCAGGCCTTCGGGCAACGCTTTTAACTCTGGCTTTGGTCTGGGTGCCTTCTCCTGAGGCCCCTCCTCGAGAGAGGCATACGTCGCAGACTCCACCTCTGTATCCCCTTCTTGCAAATCTTCGTCAGAAAGGTTGAGAAGGTTGAAGTGCTTCGCGACCTCAGGATCTTTGAGGTCGGGATCTTGACAGTTTATAGCCCTCAAGAGGGGGTCTACTGTCCAGATATCTTCCTCTACTTCCTCGCATAATTTATTGTAGCTATCTGCGAAACATGCTGATTCAGATAGGGATGGGCTCTTCATGATTTCTTTCAGCTTGAAGTCGATATGGTCATTTCCGACCCTTAAGGTGATCATCCCCTCAGAAACATCAATCGGTGCTCTCCCCATCGCTAAGAAGGGGCGTCCAAAGATGATCGGGCAACGGGGGTCTTCAGCTGTGTCGATGACGACTATATCGCAAGGGATGAAGAAGTCGCCAACCCTGACCGGCGCATCTTCGACAATGCCGACGGGTCTCTTAAAGGTGTGGTCCGCCAGTTCAATCCGCATGTTGGTTCGAACTATGTCGGTCAATCCCACTCTTCGTGTAAAACTGAGGGGCATGAGGCTGATGCTTGCTCCCAAGTCCGCTAGACCCTTCCGCTCGACATTGTCTCCGATGGCAAACGAGATTGTGAAAGCTCCGAGATCCCTCCTCTTATTTGGCGTTTCGGGCTTTACAAAGGCAGAGGAAGTAGAAGCTAGGTGAACTGTCTCTATCCTTCCTCCCCTTCTTTTGTTGGTGATAAGGTCCTTGAGGAACTTGGCGTATGTGGGCATCTCCTCCAAAGCATCCAGGAAGGGGACTTCAAGATGCAATTTCCTGATCGAGTCCATGAACCTCTCATGACGCTTCTTCAGATTTGCCCTTATCATCTTATACGGGAACGGCGGCCTTGGGGCGTAAGGATTCCTCCCACCAGGTAGCTCGTCTGAAGGCTTCTGTGCAGGTTCTTGAGCTTATGCTTGTCCACATTCACCCTCTGCTGGAATGGTGCTCTCAGACCTCAGTTCAGGTTCTGGTTCGGCTTCAGCTGCGCGCTCCACCGTCTTCCCAGACCTTAGTACCGCCATTCTGGCAGTTTCCGGGTAGGAGAGTGTCTTTCCCGCAGAGTTCTTCATCAGTGCTGCCATTTGGGCCAATCATTGATCGATTTCCCATTAGCGCATCTGCAGACTCGCCATCTGGTGTTGCATGGAATTTTGAGCTCCGGGGCCAGGAAGCGTACCCTGCACTAGTTTGCTGATGATGGTGTCCTGTCTTTTTATGTAGGCGGAAAGCTGACCGACCAAGTTGGGCTGGCTCGCCCTCTCACCTCGGCCCTGATATTCACCTTCAGGAAGAGACCGCTCACAAAGAGACATGGTATCGAAACTCGGTGGAGCAGGTCAGCTTTCAGGGTTCCTGCAAGAGCATGTAAAATCGAGTTAGAAAATTAAATTATTTAGCTTAGGCAAAGAATAAATAGCATCAAAAGGAAAGAAAAGAAAAGAAAAAGGAGTGCTATCAAGCTTATTTCTAAGCTTGAGGCACGGGAGTGTAGTTAGTGGATTCAGATTCGTCTACAGTACCGTTTTTTCCTTGTCCCCGACAACGGCGCCAAAAAGTTGACCGGCCTAAATCGCGTGTCCTAAATTTGGAGGCGGATTTGAGGTAGTCGAGCTTTTACATTTATAAACCTGAATCCTTCTAGGCCCCTGCAACTTTGTTTATGGGGTCGAAGTAGATATACAGGGTCGATCACAGGGACAAGGGGGTAGTGTTGAGAACCCAGAATCGACACACTACACTCCGGCAGGTATGAAGAGATTATAAATTCCCCAGAAGGGAAGCATAAAGATGTCACAAACAAAACAAGAAAACTATCTCCAAGTGGAGTTACTAGAAAGATTTAAGGTTTTAGTCATTTAGCAGTTTTTAGGGGTTTTCATGCAACAGAAACAAAAAGATAAAACTAGAGCTAGAGCAAGGTACGAAGGATAAAACTATTACAAAACAAGCGGCACCAGTAACACCCTGCACCCCTCCTCTCAGAGCGGGCACCTCTAACCAAGCCTCGACACCCCACTCGAGATTGCTGGGCTCAAAGTTAGAGTGGAATGTTACTGATACAACTCCGTTCCAGGCACTCTCGTACTCTAGAATCAGACCAAACACTAGAGTCACAAAACAACTCTCGAAGTTGTTGCGACGGGAAAACACAACTCGGTAGCTAAGCGAAACGCGATCCAAACATGCAAGCTAGAGTTCAGATATTAAACATAGTAGTCATCTAACATATTGTACCAAGCATAGAGCAGCAAGTAATTAAGCATTTCCATTTCTATAAACATTAAAGGTCTTAATTACAATGCATAAGTAAAAGGATTGAAGTAATAGAATTAAAGATAAGTATCGCCTTCTTGATGTAGAAGGACGATAAGCTACAGTAACCATCCCGCCCGATATCGGTCAGAGCCTAGCCCGATACAGCCGTATCGGGCGGCGCGCCGTGACGAGTGACTGTATCGCTCAAGGACCCTGGCCGATATGCTCAAGTTGGGCAGCCACCCTCTCGGGCGGCACGCATGACAAGCAAGCGTATCGGGTTCGATATCATGTCGGGCATAGAGCGACCATTCCTACATCGGGCATTCGTGTCGCGCGTCAGCGTCGGCCGATATTGGCCCGCAGTATCGCCCGGGACAGTCCTAAGTGAACCATCCTTTCCCTCTCGGGAGAGGATGGGCTCACCTAGTGTCACCCGGCATGAGCACTGGGGCGCGATACACCTTCTCTCGCAGCTCCCTCCAAAGATCACTCGACTGTCCGAAATCTAAATTGACCAAGCTAGCTAAGCTGTCTTTTCGTCTCCCTGTAGCTACTATTTATAGGCAGCTAGTCGGGAGGAGATATGGTGCTCGAAGCACCACATGTCCTCCTTACCGCCGCTTAGTTGGTGGTCGGCTAACGCAAGTATCGACCGACACTAAGATGTCGGGTGTCGGGCGTTGTGGCGAGAGGCGCCTGCCGGTGGGTGGCCGATATCGCGCGACACCTGGAGTGGTCACGGCGTGCTCGGCTTCCTGTCGGGTAAAGAGGCGTGTCAACCATTGGTGCCTTCTCGCGCGGCATCCTCGCGTCGCGTGTCGTCGTATCGCGCAACCCTGCCGGTCAGCTGGCGTATCCGGCGTTAGGGGGCCGAAACAGACTTGGATTTATTTGCTAAATGGGCCAAAATAGGAGGAAACTCTGCAAAAGATGGAAATATTAGACTGAGAGCATTGCTTGGCTAATTATTGCGAAAATGCATACAAAAGAGAGGAAAATGGAAAAAAGGGTAGTTTTGATAACAGAATAAAGGCCAAAAACATCAAAAAATCTGGTGTTATCAGTACTATAACTAGTGCTCAAGGAGAGAAAAATCTACCAATTGCTCTAGTTCAGTCCGTGAGGCCTGCTTGTATGGCTTGTTGGGAGTCGAGTGCCTACACAACAACTAAAGTGAAAAAATCTGAGCACAATAAGGATAACAAAAGGATTCTATGTAGTTAGATGGCTTTGAGAAAACTGCATGCATAAACAAAGAAAAAGAGAAGAGAGATTTACAAATAAAAGTCAAGAAAACTATACATCTAAATGTAAAAAAACTTATAACTCTATAGGAGAAAGAAACAATCCTCCTTGACCAGGATCATGAATAGAAACAACACAATGTAGAACTGAGAGCCGTGTAGGTCCATGATGAAAAACTACTAATGAAATTATCCCTTCTAGTTCTTCCTTAAGTCATAACAGTTCAAAACTTTGGTATACAAAGCATGTGCTAGAATCTTAGATGGAATATATTTTTCATCACCTAATTGTCTCAATTTATGCTTTTAAGAATATAGTACTAGTTTCAGTCACATAAATATGTACCCATGTATTTAAAATGCGTTCAGTTTAGGGGATATGCCAATGAGCTATTATACAAATTATATTCTAATCAAGACCTCATCTTCAATCCTTTGCATTGACACTCCATTCCTATCATTATAATATCTATGATTAGAAAAGAATACTACAATATTAAAATAGAGTAGCAAGCATTGCCATATGCACTAGTTGTCTGGTAAGAATTGTATTTTACAAAATATAAGAACTACATAATGTGTATGAATCGTATTTCCTGCAGTTACATTTTGATAAGTTAGTTTAACAAACAAGAAGCAGACGTTGTTTTAGAATCTTGAGGAAGAAATTAAATTGTATGAAGTCCAAAACTCACAAATAATTCAGGTATAAACTTGACACAGAACTTTGTTTTAATGTTTTAATGAAAAAAAAGTAGCTTTTGTTTCCCCTTTTTTATCCCAACCCGTTGGATGCATGACAAAGAATGAAGAGGCAAATGGTGTGAGCATCAAAAACATAGCTCAGAGAAAATAAAATGGCAGTTCGTACCGTTCTGCTTCAAGTACCTAATCACAAAATTGTATACATGTAGCTGGCACGTAACCATTGCTCACTCAGCGTGGATCGCATCTCTTGACCCAAAGAAAAGTCTATTGTAATGTTATTATGATTCATACGGGAGGCACTCGGTAGGGGAACACCATGGATTAGCGCAAGAGAGAAAAATTAAAAGACTTAGGAAACATGAACCATTTGATTGCCCCCATAGTCGTTGCCATGATATCCTATTGGGCAAGTTGTGGAAGAGCCAAAATAAGGAGGTTGTCGAGTAGGGCTAGAGTGAGGGTATGGAGTAAGAGGAGACGCTCGTGTGGAGGCTATGAGGGGGCACACTGGATGGAGGGGGCAGTGATCGCTGATGTTGGTTTGAGTGGAGAAGGATTTAGGACGGAGATGGCAAAGAATCATTGGCGTCAGAATCAAGCTCGAGAGAATTGAATGGAGGGAAAAAGGACAGGTGAAATATGGTGATTCTGCGATGGGGGGAAACCTGAAGGTCAATTATGCCGTGAAAAAATATGAAATTTTTGGTGGTGGTGGGCGCCTATACATTTTGGAGGTGTAAATATTTGTAGATAGTCTAAGTAGTATATAATTAACTACATACATTTTATTTATACATGGTAGTCTTGTAACCAATAGTATGTTTGAACTACATTTATAATATATGTAGGTACAAAAAATGTAGCCAAATCATCTTTTTTTCATAGTGAAGCGACTTTTGCTCTTGGCACAACCAAAGCTCCCAGCCCCGATGGTTTCAATGGTGCTTCTATTCGCTCCATATGGCCTCTGATTGAACGGAGTGCTACCCGTATCTTTGAACACCTCTGCCAAGATGAAGACCCCTCCACTATCATTTGACCTCTTAATCAAACGAACATTGCCCTCATCCCCAAAACCATACTACCATCATCCATCAACCAATACCGCCGCATCAGCCTGATAAACACCACATACAAAATTATAGCCAAAGCCCTTAGCAATCACATTAAACCAACGCTCCAGAGGATCATCCCCCCAAATCAGTGTGTGTTCGTCTCCAACCGCACCATCCAAGACGCCTACATTGTCGTTAGTGAGATGATGCACACCTCCCACACATCCCATACTCCTATTCTTGCCCTCAAACTCGACTTCACCAAGGCTTTTGACTATGTCAACTAGGATAGCATCTTATACTGTCTCGCTCAACAAAACTTCCCTCATAGATGGATTGGTTTGATCATGTCATGCATCTCCACTTTTTAATTCTCTACTATCATCAACGGAACTCCACATGGATATTTTGGTAGCAATAATGGCCTAAGACAAGGTAACCCCCTCTTGCCTTATCTGTACATCCTTTGCACCTCCATTCTCACCCGCATGATGACAAACGCTGCTGAAAACCACTTGATTAGCACCCCAGCAACCTGTGATTTTAACATTATACAATATGTCGACGACACAATGATCTTCATTTCCCCCTCAAACAACAACATCATTAACACCATCAGAATACTTGGCATCTTCTCCTTCCTCACTGGACTGAAGATTAACCTTCATAAATCCACCATCATATGCATCCATACATCAGATGAGGACATGTACAAATACCAGACTCTCCTTAGTTGCAATAGGGAACACTTTCCTTTCACTTACCTCAGCCTCCCCATCTCCACCACCCACATCCCCATCTCTGCACGGACCCCCGTTATCAAATGACTTGAGAAAAAACTCTTTGACTGGAAATCAAACTTTCTCAGTCTAGCAGGCTGAACAACTCACTCACACCCACTATCACATATCACATGAGCTGCATTCCAATTCCCTCCATGGTGGTGAAGCATATTAACAAGATCTGCATAACCTTCCTATGGGTCCATAAGAGTGCCCATTTGCATCTAACCAACTGGAAGTCTATCACCGCCCCTGTTGATCAGGGGGGGTTGGGCCATCATTGATATCAAATTGCACAATGCATGTCTTCTCCTTAAGATTATTAGACATGTATGCCAGAACAGAACATATGCCTGGTCCGAACACATCCATAAGAAATACTATGACAACCATCCACCTTGGAGACCCGTGATAAAGAAGTATGCTTCCCCTCTCTGGAAGCATCTAAACAACATCCTCCACCTTATTCTAGCCACCATCCATATGCCACCTCACTGCCACACCAATATGCTCTTTTGGCACGATCCATGGTACAAGCAACAGTCTATTGCCAACTATACTACATCACTCTAGATCCCCTGACCCATCTAGTATATCAACATTAGGAAAGCTCTCGCTCTATGCAACAACCGTAGGAACAACACCCTCAAGTCAGTCGTTTCACAACACCTCCCTGTCATCTGCTTATCTGACATCGTAAAAACATTAGAATCTGACACAAACTCTCAAATATCATAGAAATGGGGCACTAAATATTCTACCAGACTTGCTTACAAACACTTCTCATTTAGAGGTTTCACCAACCCCATGACCATAGTATGGCACACCAATATACCTCTCAGATACAAACTTTTTGGTTGGCTGCTTTGTAACGATAAGCTCCTCACAGACTACAACCTACAATGTCCTGGCATTTTGGTTCCATCCAGATGGTACATATGCTTCTTGGCGTATGAAGATTCCCAACACATCTTCTTCCAATGCCCTATCACAAATAGAATCATCCCCAACATCATCAACCTTACACATATTACTCAACCCATTTACAAAGATATTACCACCTCCTCCTTTGGCTCTGGAACATCCCCCAGGTTTGAGATGAATCACTCTTCTATCATTACCATTATTGCATGGTACATTTGGCGGGAGAGAAATTACCGCAGATTTCACGCACCACACCCCGATAACATTATAACCTCTGGCATTCTTGCTTCTCTTCAGCATACCCGTGCTGCAAAGGTGACAACGACAGGAACAACGGAGCCGCACCATCCCCACTGAAGAAGGAGATGAGCTTCCATATCCCGGTCCGTGCATATCTTCTGGAGGAGGCAGACCGTGATGATGATATGTGTTTCTGATGCTGACTTTTTTCCGGCCCTCTACGGGGGTGTGTCCCCACATTTTGTTCTTCCCTAGGGGCTTGTTATGGGGTGCCCCCCCACGTACACATCAGCATGCTCACAAACACCTCTAGTGTCCTTAGCTTTTTACTTTCTTTTGATTATCTCATGCTTGTACCTCCACATGTGGTCATATCATGCTGGAGTCATTTACTCTATCTATTAATATATCATCCGTATTGATAAAAAATGCATAGCTGGTGCGCTTCCTTCTCCTCTTGCCAGTAGTAGCGGGTACGAAGCCCAACGTTATCTATTTTATTATACCGCACAGTCACAAAGGTCTAAATAATAAAAATTGATTCACAATGACTTCACGTGTTAACTATAGCACAATTGGTGTGTTTCATTGTCCTCTTACCAGCACATGCATGTACAAATTCCAACATTATCAAATTTTATTATTGTTCTTGTTGACTTAGTTTCAATTTCAAATGACTAAAATATTTTTTTATAAAAAGTATATGTTTGAGTGTCTAGTTTTGGTTGTCATTTGAAATTTTATATTTATATGTAAAGAAAAAAGAGAAAATAAACGGAAAATATTGTTAAGTCTTTGATGCATTATTTGTTATTTTCATATTTTAGCAAAGATATTTTTCTAAAATGCAATGTTGATGTGGTGTACGAAGAGTTTTCATTGTGTTGATAGTATCTTTTTACTTATTACTTAGATATTGATTTACAAGTTTGAGAAGGGCATATATAATGTTCTTTCTATCTAGTCTATTTTTTCGATTGGTCTTATGATTTTTTCCAAAAAATGCTAGAGTGCCTAATTTTGTTCATGAAGCTTTTATGTTTTCCTATGAATAAGTAATGAAAGTTAGAGAAAATGTATGGAAGACATTTAGGAAGATAATCCTACTGCTACAACACATTGCTATACCACTAATGCAGTCTCTTTGGCCTCCATGGATGATAGAGCAATTTTTTTTCTTGTATGCTTTAAGTACATGTGTTCGAGAACAAAATTGATGTAGTATATAGAGAGTTCTCGCTATCATGATGTTTTTCTTATCTCTTTATAATTATTAGTTACCAAGTAATATTTTTTCAATATAATCCACTTTTAATTGATTCATAAAATAAAAAGATTTTAACCATAAATTTTGATCATTATTCTTCTAATTCAGCCCCCCTGTTGTGACTTTCTAGAATTGCCACTACTCGGGCCTATGATCCGGTGGGATTCAAGGAATGTGTGCGAATATTGATGGATCATCTTTAGGTTGTGTTTGGTACATGATGACAAAATTGATGCTGATGGGATGGGTACGATTATGGGGAAGAGGACGGTAAAGGTGATGTGGAAGTGTTAAAATGTGTTGTTTAGAGTAACATGTGAATGGTGATGGTGAAAAACTTAAAAAATATTATTTATTACATGGTTATAGTGATGGAGAGGGGAATTTATTTTATAAAAAAACCTACAAAAGTAATAATCATATTTATTAGAATGTTACTTTTTGCATATATGTCTAAATAATTAGTGAAGTCTTGAATAAAACTTCTTTCACCATGATTCATCATGCTTTTCTATGAGGACACAAAAATATCAAATTTTACCTTGGATTCACCATAATTTTCTATCACCATTATAAACAGACACCATTTTTTATTTCACTGTCATTCCCCTCCCAACAATACAAACTTCACTGCTCCCCTTTCCATCTAGTCTACCCAAACCCAGAAACACTTTTTTGTGCTGGGCCGCATACTCCAGGTAGTAGGCAGAGGTTGCTACATGCCTTGCTCTGTTGTTGGTACACCACTCCCACTCCAGTGCAATCACAACCCATTCATCACAACAAGGGTTGTCACGCTGGTGCACCCCCACCCTATGCGCCAAGTTTACTCATTGCCTCACATCCCCCTATGAGTGGGGTGAAAGAGATTGATTTACGCGACTCGGTAGGGGGATGTGTTGTTGTCACGCTGTAAAACCGCCCCTCCCAGCTCGGGTCCCAGTTTTACTTTTTTTTTAATAGTTTTTCCTTTTTTTGGAGGAAAATAAAAGAGGGGAATCATTATTTTATTTATAACTTTTCCCCGTAATGAATTTTTAGACAAAACAAAACACATCAGATTTGTTATAAAAATACATTTGAATAAGACTAATATTGACATATTTTAAAAAAATAAAAGATTGAGTATGCGCATAAATAGCAAATTAGCACAAATATTAACATAATGCACTATTTGTACAAAACGCTCAATCATGGTGCTAACGCATCCAATTATGGTGTAAATGAGCCAACTTTTTAGAGTATTTGAATAAATAGAAAATTAGACAAATCCTAACAAAATGCACCCAATATTTGTAGAAAAATGTCCAATTATGGTGTGAATGCGCCAAATTATGGCGTGAATGTGCGTACTTCTTAGAGTACGTGCATAAATAGCAAATTAGCATAAATCCTAACATAGTGTGCTGAATATATGTAGAAAACCACCTAATATATGTAAAAAAATACTCAATTATGGTGTAAATGCGTCTACTTCTTAGAGTGTGTGCATGAATAGAAAATTTGACAAATTCTAACATAATGCACTCAATATTTGTAGAAAAATACCAATTATGGTGCGAATGGACCCAATTATGGTGTGAATATTTTACTTCTTAGAGTACATGCATAAATAGCAAATTAGAAAAAATCTTAACATAGTGTGTATGGGTGTAAACGATGCAGGTACGGTGCGGGTCTAGCTATACACATACCCATACCCTATATAATTTAGCGGGTCCGGATTCGATTCTAAACCTGCATCATAGAAATCTAGACTCACACCATACTCGTACTCGTAATAATAGCAGTTCTGCGGTACGGGTATACGGGTATGTTGTTCTCTATGTGACATCATATTTTTAGGTAAGAAAATTTACAAATATGTCCTATATAATCATAATACAATAAGATATTGTTATAATGTAAGATGTTAACATAGTATAGTTATATTCAATAATGTAATATTTTTTATATTGAAGATTAGTTGAGTTAATTGTTTTTATATTTGTAGTCATTGTGTTTTAATTATGTAGTATATTGTTCGACGATTTGATTTTAAGTTTATATATATTGTTGCTGATTATAATTAGAATAATTAATTATCAACTAGATGACTAGTCTCAACCTTATTTTAATTATAGTATGATATAATCTAAAGTATTATATTAGTTGGACTAGTAAAATATGATATAAATAACATATTATATATATAGTTATTTACGTATAGCGGCTACACGGGTCTAGGTCCAAGCATACCCATTAGTGGACCCGCATATATGCGGGTCTCAGGGTATGCGGATCCGCAGGTATGCGTGTATAAAAATTTAGACCCGTGATGGGTTTTTAAAGGGTCCAGATTTACGGGTCTATTGGTTTACCTGTACCCATTTACAATCCTAATAATAACCTAATATATGTAGAAAAGTACTCAATTATGGTGTGAATGTGTTTACTTCTTAGAGTATATACATAAATAGAAAACTAGCATAAATTTTAACATAATGCAAATGCTAATGTCCTCAATGCGCTCACTTTTAATTGAATGTGCCTAATAGTGCTCTCTATGTGCCCAATATTAATTGAATGTGCACATTATCACCCTCAATGATCTCAATTTTGATTAAATATGCTTAGTAATGCCCTAAATGTGCCTAGTTTTTATTGAATGCACTCATTAGTGCCTCAATGTGCTAAATATTAATCGAATGCACATACTATCGCCCTAAATGCACCCACTTTTGATTGAATGCGTCCATTTTTGATTGAATGTGCCTAGTAATTCCTTCAATGCACCCACTTTTGATTGAATGTGCCTACTACTGCCCTCAATACACCCAATATTAATCGAATGTGCACACTATCTCCCTAGATGCACAGACTTTTGATTGAATGTGCCCACTAGTGTCTCAATGCACCAAATATTAATTGAATGCACACATTGTCGCCCTAAATGTGCCCACTTTTGATTGAATGCGCCTAGTAATGCCCTCAATGCGCCCAGTTTTAATTGAATGCGCCTACTAGTGCCCTCAATGTGCCCAACATTAATTGAATACACACACTATCGCCCTGAATGCACCCACTTTTGATTGAATGCATCTAGTAATGCCCTCAATGCACCCACTTTTGATTGAATACACCCACTAGTCCCCCATTGCACCCAATATTAATTGAATGTACACACTATCGCCCTGAATGCATCCACTTTTGATTGAATGTGCCCACTTTTGATTGAATGTATCTAGTAATGCCCTCAATGTGCCCACTTTTGATTGAACATGCCTACTACTGCCCTCAATGCGTTAAATATTAATTGAATGCGCACACTATTACCCTGAATGTGCCCACTTTTGATTGAATGCACCTAGTAATGTCTTAATGCGCCCACTTTTGACTCTGTGCACCCACTAGTACCTCAATGTGCCCACTTTTGATTGAATGTGCCTAGTAATGCCCTCAATGCACCCACTTTTGATTAAATGTGCCCACTAATACCCTCATTGTTCCTGATATTAATTGAATGTGCACACTATTGCCCTGATTGTACCCACTTTTGATTGAATGTGACCAATTTTGATTGAATGCGTGTAGTAATGCCCTCAATACACTCACTTTTGATTAAATGTGCCCACTTTTGACACATTTTAAGAATTAAAATGTGGCTGCATTGCTCGTATAAGTGCACACATTCAACTAAAAAGTGAATGAATTCCACTACATATCAGAATAAAAGTTATGAAAAACTCTTCACTCTTTTTCTTTTCCTTTACTTTTTTCTTCACACTAATTACTGGCAATAATAGATAAAAAAATTGTTTGAAATATATGAATATTAGTCTTGTTGAATTGTATTTTTTATAAAGAATCCATCGATATTTATTTCGTCAAAAAATCATTAAAAATTAAAAGTTGTGCGCAAAATAATTTTTTCTCTCTCTCTCTTCATTTTCCCACTTGCCACCTCATCTCGAAACTACCTACTCCCTCTTAAAAACCACTGAGCCCACCTAAAACCACCCCCACCCGTGTCCACGACGCGTTACGTGACCAAGACGTCACGATAGGATTTCCGGGGGCGGAACGTGGAGGACCATTTTGTTTTTTACTCGGTCTGGTATGTCCACCCTACATTTTTGCCTTTCGCGCCGAACCAACTTCTGCGTCCTTGTTGTAGTTAAAATCATATCCCCCTCTCCAACATTCTGGATGCCGCTACTCCCCGTGATCAAATCACAAAAGACCACAACAGGGAAAGACTCGTGAAATTCAAGCTGCGTGTAACATAGATGAATGGATAGTGTGAAAGGCTTGAGGGAGACAAAAGGACATGCACCGGAAAATATCACATGAACAATAAATGGGACCCTTTTTGTGCATAAAAATAAAATAGAGGAGGGAAATAACTTCTTTCCTCTTCAATTTTGTTATTATGCATATGTGGGGAGAAAAAAATTCCCCTTTCTTGTTTATGTAACAAATCCCGCAATGCAATCAACCAAAGTTAAAACCGTCAAACAATATGGAACCCCGCTACGGCTAGCTAGTCGGTCAAACCTCAAATCAAATATGACAATTAGTATATAGGGCCCTAATCCTAGGGACATACAATAAAACTGATATTGGAGAACGCTACTCATCAACAGTAGCCATTTTATATGCTTAATTTTTCTCACTCACTTTGAAGGAACATATAAGGAGGACCTCTTGTTCGGTTAATTATCCAGATGCTACGATAAACCAAGCATCCTTCTTAGTTGTAGTGTTTCTTTTTTGTTTGGGAGCGAGCCTTTCAATACTACTAGGTGTAAAGTCGTGTGATTTAAGGGCTTGAGAACACTAAAGTATTTTGAGGACTGTAAACATGGTCATACATTAACCTTGTCCATCTAATGAATAAAAGAGACAACATTAAAGTTAATAGACAATCAGGTTGTGAGAAAGATTGCCATGAAGTAAAAGGCATGCTGAATTTTATTTAAATTTGATCAACATCCACATGTACACATAGTAGTACCTATCCCTGATAAAAATATTGAACCTCGGTAAGACATGTGTCATCGATTATCAAAAAAAAAATCAACGACACAGTTCAATCTCCATCCTTGGTTATCCACAAACAAACCAATGTCAAATGTACTTATCCATATCAAAAATTTCAACCTCAATAAGACATGTATCATCGATTATCGAAGAAAAAATGATGATATAGTTCATTTGTCATCGGTTATTCACCAACAAATCGATGTCACATGTACTAATTCCTATTAAAAATGTCAACCTCACTAAGACATATATCGTCAATTTCTAGTTAAAAATTGACGATATAATCCAATTTGGGTGTGCACGTGGCAGGAATCCTTTGTCGTCACCTTTTTAAGAAAAAATCACCACAATAGATTTTTTGGAGGTAAACATTTTCACGGTGGGTGTGGCCTACGTTGTTGATTTTTATGGAGTGCATCTGATGATAGAGTTATTTTCGAGGTAAAATTTATTTTACAGGAAGGGCTTTGTTGTTGGTTTTTGAATGGCCTTACAATAGACCTATATCAATTTTCCCTTGAAAAGTTGAATTTCATAGGCTATCTTAGACGTTGGTTCTTCACAAAGCAACAAATGTTATATTGAAAGTGATACCCGTATTTTTTCTTAATCAACGTGACTTGACTATTAGTGACGTTTTTGTTTTACCAATCGACATTATAGACATGTATTTTTTATTTTCTGTAAAAATTGATGTTAAGAAAAGTGACACTCGAAGTAAAAAATACACTAGTGATAAGAATTATAACGTAAACCAGATATAGTACCCTGATATCTTTTTGTAAGTTTAATTTATGGGCTATGTTTAGCTGTAACTTTGTCCTTATGTACGCAATCTTTTACAAAAGAAAATGCTTGAAATTTATTCTTGATGTCTATTTAGGTGAGACGGTAAGTCACATGGTCTGTGTATACCCTCAAGCTTTAAATTTTGGTGGTTAAGCAACCCCGGCTAGCACGTTCTTCTGGT
Source organism: Alisma plantago-aquatica (assembly GCA_963693085.1). Taxonomy (NCBI): domain Eukaryota; kingdom Viridiplantae; phylum Streptophyta; class Magnoliopsida; order Alismatales; family Alismataceae; genus Alisma; species Alisma plantago-aquatica. The sequence goes on from OY856410.1 coordinate 815,797,535, forward strand.
GTCACTACATATGACGTCAGTTTTTTATGGATAACCGACAACAAAGTTTGAACTATGTATTCGCATTTTCTTCGACAATTGAAGACACATGTCTTAGTGAGGTTGGTATTTTTAATAGGGATAAGTACATATGATGTCGGTTTACTTTTGGATAATTAATACATAGATTGAAGTGTGTCGTTGGTTTTTCTTCCACAACCGACGACACATGTCATATTGAGGTTTGAGTTATTTAATAATGATAAGTACATATCACGTTGGTTGTTTTGTGCATAACCGACAACATAGATTGAACTATATTTTTGACTTTTCTTCGACAACCGACAACACATGTCTTAGTGAGGTTAGTATTTTTAATAGGGATAATTACATATGGCATCAGTTTTTGGATAGCCTAGCATAGAGGTTGAACCGTTTCATTGATTTTTTTTTGACATCTGATGACACATCTTATTGAGGTTTGAGTTTTTAATAGAGTTATGTACATATGGCCTTGGTTTGTTTGTGGATAATTGAGGGCAGAGAATGAATTGTAGCATTGGTTTTTCTTTGACAACTGACAATACATGTCTTAGTGAGGTTCAAGTTTTTTCAATAGGGATAAGTACATCTGATGTCAATTTTTTGTGCACAACTGACGACTTGAACTATGTCGTATGTTTTTCTTTGACAATGAGAAACACATATCTTAGTGAGGTTGGCATTTTTAGGGATAAGTACATGTGGCTTCAGTTTGCCTTTAGATATCGAGGACCGAGATTGAACTATGGCATCATTTTTTATTTGACAATCGATGTCTCAGTGAGGTTTATATTTTTAAATAGGGATAAGTATATATTATGTCAGTTGTTTTGTAGATATTTGATGACAGATATTGAACTATGTCATCGATTTTTATTCTACAACCGATGACAAATATTTTAGTGAGGTTCAAGTTTTTCAATAGATATAAGTAGATATGGCGTTAGTTTTTTTGTGGATAACAACCGACAGACATTGAACTATGTCATCGATTTTTCTTTTACAACCAATGACTAAAGGCTTAGTCCTCAATGTTTAGTAACAACCAATGAGTAAGTTCCATGTAATAACATGGTAAAATATCTTTTCCTCATTCTCTATTTCATCACATGTGATCCCTAGCTCTAGCAAATACTGCCTATTTTCTTCCAGCCATCGCCACTTCCAACCATCGCCACCCTGCCACCTTCCTCTCTACTCCTTCTTAGAACCAGTGCCACCGTAGTTGCAACCACTCCGTATAGTTGTGCCATCTACAGCCACAACCACAACCGCCACCATTCATAGACAAAGTCACGCTAGCCATAGACACCCTCCTCTCTGCTCCTACTTGGAGCCAACATCGACATAGGTGCAGCCATAGCCGCCATCCACAACCGCCGCCAACCGCCAGCGCCATCACAACCGCTAGCTAGTGCAGCCGCCATCACATATGCCTTTCCACTATCCTCTACCATTGTTGCTTCCTTGTATGAGTCCCCTGCCCCTACTCTGAAGGTCCTTCTTTTCCTTCTTCTCCTTCTTATATAATTATAACTATTTATTGAGTTCATTCTTTTTTAATTATTTGTTGAGTGCACTTTTTTATAATTGTTTAATAAACTTGATATGAGTTAACCATTGATATGAATTTAGTTAATCGATATCGATTGAATGATGAGACGTGATTAGGGTTCTAATTTGGAAATGAGAGAAATAATACTTGTATAGTTGGGATTCATGTATAAACACCTAAGAATTTTTTTAATTGAATTGATATGAATTACCTAAATTAACTTGACTTAAACTAAATTTATTATATTCACCTAAATTCTAAATCATAAATTATAATTTTAACATATATCTTGTTGTCCTAGAAACTCGTATGAGGTTTACTCATTAGGAGTAAATCTTTGATACCCTCTGATTTGGGACTGTTCTTGAACAATTAACCTCACTTAGGATGTAAGTGTATAATGTGTGGTCAAATTTGAAGATGTTTCATCAGAACTTTCCCATTGGTTCTCTAAGTACATATGTAGGTGGATATTTGTTCATCTATATCGGAGGACTTAAAGAACTATGTGGGAATTCTATCGAAATATTCTTGAAAACCAAATACATATTATATGCTTACTGATGAAATTACATGTTCAAGAATGGGTAGGTGGTAAATATTAATTACTAAAGCCTAATTTGTAAACCCTAAACCTTAAACCGTAATATATAAACCCTAAACCCTAAGTCCTAAATGATAAACCAATTCTGATAGACATGGTTGAAGTGATGCTAGATAGTTGTGGGGGTAAATATAATTGATCCAACTTCCTTATTTAGAAACATTGTGCATCAAGCCGAGGGACCATTATACTTAGGGTGTACTAAATTTACGAAGTTGAGTGTTGTGTTGAGATTGTATACTCTGAAGGGTAACCATATATAGAGCGACAAAAGATTCATGTTTCTATTGTGTTTGTTGAAAGAAACTCTTTCTGAAGGTAACAAGCTTTCAATATCAAAATATGAATTAAAGAAAATATTGTGCCCAGTAGAAATGGAGGCTAAGAAGATATATGCATGTCCAGATGACTTTGTGTATTCTAAAAGGACTACATTCAATTTGAAAGATTGCTCAAAATGTGGGATGTCAAGGTACGTAATGACAACTATAGATAAGTCCAATACTGACTCTCATGCCAAGGTTATGTTTTATCTACCTATAATACCATAGTTTCAATGCTTATTTTCTAATACCATAGATGCATAGAATTTATCTTGGCACATAGAGGAAAATAAAAATAATGATGGGATCAACATGCGTCTAATTCCCCACAATGAAAGAAAAGTAATTTATTATACTACAAATTTGGTGAATAAGTCAGGAATGTAAGACTTAGTATTTGTTTCGAGGGATGAATCCATATGGCATATTAAGAAGTAAACATAACACGTGGCACATTATGATTTCTATCTATAGTCTTTCTCCTTAGTTGTGTATTAAAAATAAGTATGTCATGTTGTCCTTGTTGATATCGGACCAAAACAACTTGGCAATGATATTGATATTTTTCTTGAACCTCTGATTGATGACTTAAAAAATTCTAGGGATAAGGTGTGATGACCTATGATGCTTCACATAGAGAGACATTTTGTTTGCATTCTATGTTGTTTTTCACTATTAGTGACTTTTAGATATGAGAACTTATCTGGATACATCGTAAAAGGATCCAAAGCATTCCCTATATGTGAGGAGAACATGATTAAATCTGAAGAAAATATGGTAGCAAGATTGTATCTTGGTCATCAAAGGTTTCTTCCAAAAGTGCTTCCTTATCAAAGGTTGCAATAAGCATTCAATGGATCAACTAAGGAACAGATTACCCCTAAACCTATTCCAGGGGAGGTTGTTTATGAAAGAGTATAAGACTTCGTCAATGCATTTAGTAAGAGCTCAAAATGTACTATTCCCACATGGAGTGACAAATCATTATTCAAGAAGAGGATACTTTAGGATCTTCCTTATTGGAGTTCTATGGCATTTAGGCATTGTATCAATGTCATGCATTTTGAGAAAAATGTTTGTGATAGCTTCATTGGTACTCAGTTGAATATACCAGATAAGACTAAATATGTCATCAAATATAGAATGGATCTATGTGAAATGGGTGTATGGAAAGAATTAACAACATAAGTTAGTAGTGGTAGGAAAACATATGTACCTCGTGCTCGTTACACATTGCCTAGACAGGAGAAGACAACTTTTTGCGTGTGTTTGCTTAATGTTAAGGTACCACAAGATACTCTTCCAATATTTGTAGATTGGTATCAATGAAGGATTTCAACCTGATATGTCTTATTATCATGATTTTCACACTCTAATACAACAAACATTGTCTGTGGATATTTAATTTATACTTTCAAAGCAAGTAAGGTTTGTAATCACCAATCTTTATTTCTTTTTCAACACCCTATGCAGCAAAGATATTGATCTTAAGAATTTTGATAAGTTTCAAAGAGATGTGGTTGTTACCTTGTGCCAACTTAAGATATGTATTCCTCCTTCATTCAAAAATATCATGGTACATCTTGTTGTCTATTTGACAAATGAAGTCAAAATGTTCGGTCTAGTTTTGTTACATTGGAATCCTTTTGAACGATACATGAGTATTTTTCAAGATGATGTTTGAAATAGTTATCGACCTGAAGAGAGTATTATTGAGGGTTATGTGACTAGGGAGGTTATGAGATTTTGCAATGACTTTCTGAGTTGTAATGAAGCTTCTATCAATGAAAAGAATATTGACCCCATTATTATAAAGGGACTTTAGGAGACCAAGTGAAAGTAATTAGTCATGAGTTGTGGGAACAAGTATACTTGTATGTTTTACACAACATCGACAAAGTGGGCATTTATATCACCGAGCATACACCAATTTATCTAGATAAAATATCTTCAAGATAGTCCAATGTGGCTTGCTAGAGAGCAAAATAGGACATTTATTATGTGGTCTGAAGATAAAGACTTCCATCAACTATCTCAAACACCAAATAATGTTGAAAATATCAAATAGTTCACCTTCAAACCAAGAATGAATGTTATGTCTTTACGAATGGTTTGACATAAATGAATTTTCATATTACACAAAATGTGAAGATGATAAGAGTGCCATACAAAATAATGGGTTCACCCTTCAAGCATCTATGTTGTATTTTTCTAGTGTGAAGGATAAGAGTCCATGTGAAGCTAAAATGTCTTATTATGGTGTCATTGAAGACATATGGGAGTTTTCCTAAATAGATTTTAGAGTTCTTATTTTTAAGTGTAATTGGGTTGTTAACACCAAAGGAGTTATTAAATTATAAAAAGATTGGAGAGAAGGGTGAGCCATTCATAATGGCATCATAGACAAAGCAAGTATTCTACATTGATGATCCTGCATATAAAAAAATGGTTTGTTGTTCTTCATGGGAAAAGACAGCTCATTGCATATTTGATAGATGAAGAAGAGTAATACGACAAGAATGATGACTCTAGCCCATTCTCAACTGGCTTGCCAACACAAAATTTTGAAGCTAACATTGACTTTTATACATGTGGAGATCACATAAAAGGAATGTTAATTGATCAAAGATCCAACCAATGCTAGAGGCATGTATTTTATTTTATTTTTTATTTTATTTTATGAAATGTATCATTTCAATACCAGAAACCTAAGAGCACATCGATGTTAGGGTTTGGTGGCTATGGAGGTGGCCGTGTTGGGAGAGGTCAGGGTCACCTTGATCGCCCATTGAAAACTCAACAAGCATACTCAAAGAACGGCGATGATCATCTAAAGTCAAAAAGTCCATCAACTAAAACAAAACCTCCTTTAGATGATCCGAAGAGTACCCATGATCAAGAAAAAATGGATGTTGACATGGACAAGGATGCCAACAAAGAAACATAACCAAAGAAAACTTACAAGCAAGCCTCCATTGGGAGTAGCCTTGGGATCCTCTCATACGTCAACCCGATCTCATCAGACCTCTTGACTGACTCAGATGTGCAAGTAGACCTTAGAGGTATCCTTCCATCTTTCTCAATCAAGAATGAGACCATCAAGCCACTGCTTGAACCATAGCAGTATGCAGTGATTTCCAAGGTGCTAGTCATCAATATTGGTTTTTAAGTTCTCATTAATAAGAGTAGTATTCTCTAGAAACCAACGAAACATATCAGGGTCATTGATCTTGACATTGGGTACTACATCATCCAAATGGGCAACCATGCTGATTACAAGAAAGCCATGACCACTGGTCCATGGATAATATTTGAAAATTATCTGTTCATCCAGTCATGGACTCCTAATTTTAAGATGTCTGAGCCGATCCCAAGGAAACTGGTTGTCTAGGTCTATGTTGTCGATCTCCCTATTTTCCTTTACCAAAATCAGCTTCTCGGTCACATTGGAAACATGATCAACAAATAGATGCAAACACATTTCTGGGAAATAGGGGGAACATTTCTTGTATTACTATCAAAGTAGATACTAAAAAGCCCCCTCTTACGTGTGATCTTCATCAATGGTGAGCACTTTCACTTGGAATACGAATATCTACCCCAAGTCCGCCTATGTTATGGCCGTCTAGGCCATGCTGCCGCTGACTACAAGCATGCTCTTATACAATCCAATGATCTGGCATCTACCTCTATCCCAATTCCAATGTTGGGGGTCACGTACACATCGACATTCATGCAAAGAAACCTGAGCGGCATCACCCCCAAGACAAGGGGACTAAACTCAGGAAAGCAACAAATAAGAGAGATACTACGAAGCCATCACTAGAAAATAAGGGTGGGCCGGTAGTAATATCTGAGGATGAACACTCAGCTTCCGAGGAGGAGGATTGGGCAACAGTCCTAAGAAAGAAAGCCAAGAAAAAGCAACACAAGAAAAAGGCCACTGAAGGGGTAGAAAAGTCTAGCAACAAGAAACCAGAGAACACTGGGAAGACCACACCTGTAATACAGGGCAAAAAATCTACTATCACACTGACTAAGAATAACATTGTCATTGGTCATCATGATGACACCAATGTCAACGAACACCACTAATAGAACATGATCCTATCTGTCCCAACCAAGCAAGCTACATCACGCCTGGGTAAGGGAGACGGAAGATACGTGATGCTGTAGAATCACAAAATCATCCTCCAATTTTTTCAAAGTCTGGATAGGGTTCAAAAGAAGGGTAGGAAGGATGATAATGATGAAGCTCTAAAGGGAAATTATGAAGCAACTGAAGCCACACAGAGGGTGTTTAATTTCACTAAACCTTTAGAAGACATAGCCAATGAAGATGACACTATGAATGCAGAGAATGAAGACCAGTCCTTGGGATTGTGTGTGGTGATGCAATAAGTGTTCATCCCCTTCCTTATATCAATGAACACATGTTGCTAGAATATTCAGGGTGCATGCCCTGATAGGAAATTAAGGTTCATTAAAGAGATGAAAGTCTCACATAAATTGAATAGCATGGTCATAGTGGAACCACGTTGCAGTGGTGACACAACAAGTAATATCATCAGGAAATTTGGATTCATCTCTTCCCACAGAGTCGAGTCTGTTGATTTCTCAGGTGGCATTTGGGTCACTTGGGACCACAACCATTTTAGTGTGGAAATTCTCCTCAGTCATCGACAATTTTTTCACTACAAAATCAATAATTTTTGGTACATTACTTTCCTATACTCTATCCCCAATCCTACCAAGCGGAGATTTCTTTAGGAATGGGTAGAGAACTCTCCCTTGACATCAGGGATGCTTGGGTGGGCAAGGGAGATTTCAACACAATGTTGGACATTAATGAAAATAAAGGAGGAAAGTATTTTTATAAATACTCTTGCAACAAATTCAATGAGACATTACTTAATACAATCCTGGCTGACTTGAAATTGCAAGGACCTCCCTTCATCTTCAAATAGCTAAACTTGCTTGAGAAGCTAGACTGTGCACTTGCAATTTCTCAATGTCTTAGTATCTTTGACACTGCCTCAATCACAACACTTCCACTACTTTATTCTGATCACAACCCTTTGTTGTTGTCATGTGAAAAAATCTCAGCAATGCTATTTCAGACCAAAGCTAGTTGGAATCTTACCCCTGAATTTCACACTGAGCTTCTCCCTAATTGGCCCAAGGACAAGAACTTTCAAGATGCTCTATGTACCTTCAAACACTCATCTATCAAATGGGAATCCAATCGAACTGTAAAGCAACAAAATAAAAAATGTAACTTATTGAACGCATCAACAGATGCTAGGTAACATCTCAGCTTCTTAATCCTCCTATTTCTGACCCATCTATCCAACTACAAGAGAGGTACCACCAAATCCTTCTAAAGGTGTAGGCGGACTAGAAACAATGGTTTCACATTGATTGGTTGCAATTTGAAGATGACAACACCAAATTCTATCAGTCATATGTGAAGGCTAGGTACCAATTCAACAAAATCACAAACTTGAAGAATAGTTATGATACCTGGGTTTCCACCATCAAGGATATTAAACATTTACTTCAATAATACTTCACAAATATCATGGCACAACATCATGCAACCAATGATGTGTGTATACAACATTACATTGGTTCCTTTCCAGGGGTAGACAATGCCACTTATAGCCTCATGTCAGCCATTCCTACGATAGAAGAACTTTGGTGTGTTGCCTTCAAAATGCCCCCCTTGAAAGCGTCAAGCCCAGACAAAATCTACACTTGTTTATTCAAAAAAACTGGAGCACAGTTGGACCCTTGATCATACGTACACTCAAGGATGTCTTTACCTCTGAGACAATAACCCCTTCCATTGTAGATTCATACATGGTTCTCATTCCAAAAGTGTATGCTCCTCAAACTTGCACCGACTTTCATCCTATCTCACTTAAGAACGAATGATTTAAGCTTATCTTAAAGGTGATAGTTAAAAGAATCAAGCCCTACCTTGATGCTTGGATTGCACCAACACAATCCATCTTTATTCTGGGTTGTCGTATCAGTGACAACATCCTCCTTGTTCAGGAGGTTATAAATTCAATGTGATGTTGAGCTACCAAAAAACATACTATGTGCATCAAACTCGACCTTGAAAAAACTTTTTTACAGAATGAACATATATTTCATTCATGATACCATTGGAAGAACTGGTATTCCAGATAAGTTGTGCAGTCTCATCATGCAAATCATCAACCTAGGCTCTACCACTATCCTTTCAAGGCATGAGACAAGGAGACCTAATTAGTCCATATATCTTTGTCATGTGTATGGAATGGCTTAGTCAAGCCATTACTACTTTTTTTGCTGCTGGTGAATGGAAGTCACTCACTGTATCCAGGGGAGGTGTCAAATTGTCCCATTTTTTTCCAAATGATATTTTACTAATGGGAGAGGCATCTGCAACACAAGCAAAAGTTATATCAAATATTCTAAAAAAACTTCACTAAAGCTTCGGGTCATCTTGTCTCTAAAGAGAAGTCATGTTGCTTCTTCTTAGCTAGTACACCACACCTAGACATCCATTCCATCAGTAGGAAGCTTGGATTCAAATGGACCGATGACCTTGGATGCTACCTTGGTATGCTAATACTTCATCACTACATGAACAAGGCCACACATGGCCACCTTATTGCATCAATATAGAATGTCTTGTCACCTGTAGATCACACACATACTACTCTGAAGATATCTTTCAGAAGTTCTTGTCAAGGCATCAACCATGTTAAATGACATTAATAAACCTAAGTATTGAAGTTCTCACAATAAAGGGTTATAATAGATCATGCAAGGCAGGTGATTAGTCTACAAGCACACATCAAACGATTAACATGAGATGAAAAGTTATATATGTGCCATGGAATGTTTTAAGATGAACATCTAAGCATGGGCAGGGGGGCTAGTCCCCGCACCCCAGTGAAAAGGACTACTCGCTCTTATGATAGAAACAAGAAAAACAAGAGAGAGGGAAGATTCTTCCATGGCCATGGTGAAGAAGGTGGCCAAAACTCAGTGGAGAAATGGTCTTCTACACGATGTCATGGCAGATCTGAAATGAGGAGGGAGAGAACACCAAGGCAGATGAGGTAGATCTTCTCTCTCCTTCTTCCTTCTCTTCTCGTGCACTTTCAACACTACAGAAGAAGCGGTAGGTGGAAGACGACGGAGAAGATCTGCATATCTGAAGTCCCACCACTCTTGTGGATAGAAGATAGATCTGGATGGAGCAGAGGTGGAGGAGAGGTAAGAACTCCACAGAGGTAGTCCTTGGTGGCGGAGATCATCTTTCTGAGGGCTGAGCACATAGAGACAGCCTCCCGACGTCATGGAAGAGATTCTATGATAAGATGGGTGGGTGGCCTATTTATAGGCACACTCCACTCACTTAACTTCATGGTCAAGGTACTAGCCGCAGTCAAGGTGCAGGACACGGTCGAGGTGAACACTGACTTAGTCTCGCGATTGAGGTTGTGTACCGCGGTCGCAGTCCTTCTTTGCTTGGCCGTGGTCATGGTGGTGTTCTACAGTTGCATTAGTGTGCCGTAGTTGTGGTGTGGTACCGGTCGCGGTCAAAGTTAGGTTGTGGAGGGGCAAGATTGCAGTCACAATTTAGCAGTGATGTAGCTTGATCGTAGTCGCAGTCGAAGTCAGGTTGTAGAGGGGAAAGATCACGGTTGTCATTTAGCAGCGATATAGCATGATCGTGGTCGCGGTCTTTTGTGCGGTCGCAATCTGCATTGGTCAAGGTGTATCCTCTGGTCATGGTCACCTCAGGGGTCGAGGTGTAGGCATCTTCTAGAGCCGTGGTCGTGGTCAAGACAATGCCCCCTTGGGGTCGCGGTCACAGTCCTTCTTTGAGATCACGGTCATGTTCATCATGAATCAACCCCCCCCCCACGCACGCCGGGGGGGGGCTATTGCTGAGGTCGAATGGCCTGCATTGATGAATCCTCTGACTGATGAGGGACCACCATCCCTTACACCTCCTACACTAGCACACATAGCATGATGTTCAATCCTGCAATGGAGACAAATAGATTTTATCAAACTATAAATAATGATATGGAACTGAGGAAAATTGTATATGTACATATTCAAGGGGTGAATATTAGCATTCAAAGAAAAACTGGGCCAAAGGTGGTGACTTAAACTAAGATGAATATGCATTCATCAATGTTATATTGACTAGACTGTTTCCCTTGCAACCATTCCATCATCTTTGTTAGAGATCCTTGGAACATGTCTTGAATGGCTTGGCACACATATGTGTATCAATGACAATAATTGGGATTGGAATGGATAGGTTCTAATGGTTTGATATGTGACAAGGAATAGTTATGGGGTATCTCAGTCTTATGATCATAAAGATAATTATTAGGAAGTAGAAAGTTTAGATTCAAGTGAGGAAGCCTGGTCATCCCACCATACTAGTCACTAGTGTTAATGGGGCATGGATCGGAAGGATGATACATGGGGACTTCCTCATTGTCTTTCAAACGTTCTTCTTGAGTTACAATTTGTAACTCATAAGGTACATGGTAGATATTATAGAGTGGTGATTCAAAAGGGGAGGGGAGAGGTTGTGGGAGGATAAGCTCTCGAGAAGTGAATTTGGGTGTTACAAGAGTGGGGGTGGGGGAAAATGGGATCTCCAACATCATGGGGATGGCTGGTATGGCTTTGATCTATTTTACATATTGTTTGTCCTCCATATAAATTTGAGTTTTGGTCACTGGTGGGGTCTCAAAGTCTAGGAAGTGCTACTGCATCTAGTAGAACTAGTCTATGTTGTTGAGGAAGTAGACTTCTTCTTCTCTGGTGTACTTTGTGCTACCTCTAGAGGCTTGGAAGTTGATAAATTCGATTCCCACCTGTAGGATGAGAAGTCTTGCCTCAATGTCAATCAAAGCTCCTGTAGTGGAGAGGAAAGGCCTGCCAAAAATAAGTGGGTAGCGACGATCTTCCTTTATATCCAACACCACAACATTGCATGGGATGTAAAATTTTCCAAACTTAATTAGCACATCATCAATAATGCCAAGTGGCTTGCTGATGAAAGAGTCTGCTAGTTGAATGCTCATATGCGTGGGTCATGCACTAATGAGACCGAGTCTCCTACACATGCTCCAAGGAATGATGGATGTTCTTGCTTCAAGATCGACTAATCCTAATTGGCTGGTAAAATCATCGATGGTGCATGTAATCCCAAAGGATCCTAGGTCTTTGTGTTTACATGACATCTTACTTTAGTGATGTCCAATGTGGTTCTTGTCAGCTTTACTATTTTAGATTATTTAGTATAGTACTTGTAGTTCAATATAGCTTTGAAGAATTTTGTCCACTCATGCATTTCTATCATGGTGTACAAAAGTGGGATATTGTCGCATAACTTCCTCATAATATCTTTAAACTTGCTAGAGTTCAACTGGGTCTTCTTTTTCCATCCATCAAAGGATACACACGGTTTATAAATAGGAATGTCTTGTTGTGGAGTGAATGATGATAGTAGTAGTTGTGGGACATTACTTCATCATTATCCCCTTAGTCAGAAATTATGGGGGGGAGGATTTCCCTTTCTGGAGTGGTAAGGCCAGATCGAGTAGTTACAACCTTGATCTCATTTATATGTTGGGATTCGGTTCAGGCTTCCTAGTGACAATTCCTGTAGGAGGATGTAGGGTTGTAGTTAATAGAGACAACTAGGAGTCGAATGATTTTTCTTGAGCGTGCTGGTTGTCAAACATCGTCTATGGATTGGCCATTACTACCTGAATTCTTATTTCTATGGCATAAATCCTCTCATTATCAAGAGGCGGGGGAGCTTGATGAGGATTATGGAATTGTTTCTCCCTATAGTTGCCTTGATTTCTATAGTTTTGTTGATTGTATATTGATAGATGGGGTGGCTTCTATCCTGTGGATTTTTTGATTGATTCGGGTTGTTGTAAATGGAATCAACATCCTCAAATTGTTATTGAGGTAGTCTTATTTCATATGCCTTGAAAGAGGATTGCTACTGGTACTGTTTTAAGGTGATATTTTTGATACTTTTTGTAATAGAATTTAGCTCAAAGTTGTCTTGGGCTTTCACTACCTTGTGAACTCCTCCTTGATTAGATCTTGCTCAGGTTTTGGCACTTATTTGGACAACTGCCCAAGAATTTTCAATATGTTAGGTGATAAAGTTCCCATAGAGGATGTGTCTAGGAAGTCTTTGGTATTGCCATCTACAACTCAATGGAAAATCTCAATCAATTGATCTTTGAGTATGTTGTGGTGTGGACAAAGAAAAATTTGTTCCTTTAATTGTTCCCAGGTTTCTCTCAACGTTACACAAGGAACCATGGTGGATCTGATGATTTGAACCCTTAAGGTATATGTTAGGGATGGGGGTAGTACTTTTCAAGAAATTTGGCTTGGAGAGCTTCCCACATGGTGATGGGGTTTCCTTCTAGAAAATTATACCAACTCATGGCTTGGTCGGTGACAGAGTATTTGAATAATTTAAGTCTTAAAGCATCATTAGTGAAACCATGTACTTTATAAAAGGCACATAAGTCAAGTAATCGTCAAAGGTGGTCTTGACTATTTTCTCCCATTCTTCCTACAAATGGGTTGCTTTGGAGGAGATTGATCCATTGCATACATATCTCAAATTGTGGAGCAGTAACTTTGGGAGGTCTTCAAGTTTTTTCTATTACTCAGATTCTCATTGAGACATGGCTTGTGTTTCCATGGACACTCTCTATGTGGTTAGATCCTTCTCTATCCACATTTGGATATCCTCTTCTCGATCCATCCTAGATCAATCAAACTGATTTAGATGGTGGAAGATCATGTCCATATCATGATTGTAGGAGAAAGGGGTGTTGGCAACGGCTCGGGGGTGTCACATACATTGTTGATGCCTAAGGCGAAGGGTCATAAGAATAAGAAGATAAAAAAACTTCAAGAAGAAAATTACAAAAATAAACTTATGAAAAGTAGTATTGCTAGATTGAAAACTCAGCAAAGGAGGAGATACACTACCGAAATGGGTCTTGGTAGGAAAAATAAATTACAAAAATATAGAAAGGAAATTATGAAATAAGACTAAAATATGAAAGTAAAGTAAAGGAAGATATTTAATTAGAACTAAATTACAAAACAACTAAAGTAAAAAATGAACTAGAAAGAAGGAACTAAATTATAGAACAAGTCTAAAAATTATAAACAAGCTAAGAAATTATGAAACAAGATTAAGATTATGCAACTAACTAAAATTATGAAGCCAAAATAGAATTATGAAAAGAAGAAGAGTCCTAACTACACAAGTAATCAATCTAAAAAATGGCACTTGTCATTCCTGGCAATGGCGCCAGCTGATGTGTGTCATTCTACCCCAATCACTAGTAAAAGTCCTAGAGTTTAAGTTTCTAACTAGATTGTCAACTTGATGTAAGAACCAAATCAACTTTATTATAGTAAGGTATCGATCCAAGGAATGCATGAAATAAAATGGTTGCAATCCAAAACCAATTGCGAGAATAAGAAGTAAATTCTGGTTGTTGAAAGTTTGACTGTTATAAGAACAAAAGGTAAAGCATGGAAATAAATTAATCAAGATCCAATAATAGCCATGCGAATTGGGGGTCTGGGGAATCACCACCAATAGCCATGCTTTTACTCAATGAATCAATTCCTAAGTTTCAATAATCAAATCAGGTCCATGTAGATTGTTTCCTTTCGGAGTACCATCACACAAAGGTCGTACATCCCAGAAACCCATTGATCCCAGTGTTTGTGGATCCTCATCCAACCGTCCAACATGTTTACTTTCCCAGATCTCATCCAGATACATGTGATTTTAATCTGAGGTTGAACTCATGTATCAGGTGATCATTCACCATAGGCTATAACAAACAAATCAAATGGGTAGAAGGATCATAATCTAAATCAGGTGATCTTGTCAAAAGTGTTGGTATGTATGCCCAGAGAGACAATCATATGATGATTGTAATGGCATAATGTGTAAATGTTTTGATTAATAATAAAGGCAAGCTTCCAATTTATTCTATTTTACTTAGTTATGAGATAATGATGTAACATGATAAATGTCTAGAAAATGATATTACTCAATGAAATGCCTTCAAGTACGTGACTTGAGCAATGAGATCTTACATATATTAAGAGTATATACATTCTCATTATGTCCCTGGTTGGATGTTATTGTGGAAGGCAGATAGACAGTAATAACACCTAACACAGAGTGTGTGTGTTGGTTGATGATAGAATCTCACTAGTCATGATATGTGATATAAATCCAAGCACATATACATGTTAGAGAATAGTGTATCGGACAGACACACCATGAGAGTAACACATAAAAACCACTACAATGGAAGTCACAGTTAGCTCTCATACTATTCGTGGTGATTGTGGTTCTTAGACCTGAAGTCATCACACTCATTACATGTTGTTCAGTGTGCTTTAGGATTCTATTGGTTTGGTGTAAGTCATGAGTTTTGTGGTACTCATTTTCTGGGAACTCTAGTTCAATTTCTAGAACTTAAATTCTATTCATTTACATGTGATTGGTTTGTTCTAAGTGTGAATATGGAAATCTTTAAAAATATTGTTAATTTTTATTGTATAATATAGATAAGTGAGGATGGTAAAGGTATAAAAAAAGAATCATATCCGTAAAAAATCATAATATTATTAAATTATAATAACCAAAACAAGTGGTTATGGTGCAGATGTTGCTCCTTTAAAACTATTTAAGTATGGTACAATTATAATCTTAATAAAAAATATTATGATTAAAATCACATCATAATATTTTTATTTCACTTTGTGTGTATAAAATATTGTAATAAAATCTGCATTTCATGTGCTTGTAAATATAAGTTTTGGTTCATTATTTTTTAAAGCAATGTAGAATATTAATTTTTACATTATTTTGGTATGGGATTTTTACTATATTATTTCTGCATGGTTACAGTTAATTATCATTTTTCACAGCATAATGTTTAAACATGAAGCACACAAATATATTACGTAAATCACATTACTTCACATGGTGTGATGTGTTTCTTTTTCATGATGTTTGTATTTTTTATTTTATAGATTGTACTAATAATGTTGGTTATAGTGTTAAATGTTTTAAATTATGTGATTATAGTGAATGATATTTTGTCATATTATGTTGTGGTTTTACCAATGAACTATATCCTCACCACTAATATTTTAGTCATAGATATTTTACATGTGTCACTTATAATGAGTGAAGAATATAATTGTGTAAGAAAAGTTGTTAGTTGTCCCAGAACTCGTTTTTTGCTTTTTTAAGAGGGAGCTCAGGAATTGTGTTTTGAATGTAAGTCTGTAACTCAAGTTCCAACAGTTATTTTAAACCAATCATGAAAAACTGCTCAAGGAACTCCAGTTCATGAGTTTTCCAAACCAGTTACAACAAACCAATCGAAGCCTTAACATCATTCATTGTATTCCTGAATAAGGGTTATCATTAAGGTGATGATTGGCTAAACTGTGACACATGGGGATGAATATGAGTCATGTAGATGGAATTTGTCCCTCCTATAGGAGCATGATATCATAGGCCTCTTGATTAGTGAGACTGAGAAACACATGGCCATGCACATGTGAGTCAGTATGTGATATTGAGCTTCCATATATCTCAGATAGTTTACTCTGATTCAAGGAACAAGATTGAATGTTGAAGGGGATGACTGCTCCATGCCATGAGTTCAATCTGATTATCAGTGACAAAGGAATTATACAAACACTGTAATACCAAACACATATTGTAGGTTGAAGTTTTTCTCCAACTTTCCATTTACCTAGGTAGCAATGATGTGTGACTAGGGACTACTCTTTGGTTGTGATGTCATAATTGGTTATGGACATTCACTATCAATGTAATATGGAACCTATAGGGTTACACACATAGGAATTCACCTAGAAGAGGAGTTTATCCATGGATGATGTTTAAGTTGATTACTAAAGATGTTTAGGTATTCAATTAAACAACCAATTAACTGACTGCACTCAGATCCATCATGTTCAAGTGTTGGACTGACTGGTTAGGGTGTTAAGTTGATTGGAAATTGAATTGGCTGAATTATACATGAGTCAAGTCACCAACTGATTGGCTCACTTGGTGAACTGATCATCTCAGGTTGGTGAGATGACTGGTTCTCATGGTGAACTGATCGACTAGGTTATGCCAACTAAAGCTTTTGGTGATTTTCCTTATTCATAAGAGTTGATCGTTTCACTTTATTTAATTTGATTGGTACAAGGAATTAATGTTAGACATAAATGGGAAAAAATTGCCAATTCAAATTGTGATTGGAAAACATGTGAAATGATCGGATCATTGAGTGAAATGATCGGCTCACTGAGTAAAACAATCGACTCACTTTGCCAGCCCACCGGTTCACCAGTTAACCGATCGATTCACCTATCATAGGGTAATTAATTCATAAAAATTCTAGTCCCTTCCACTCCCACATAGACTCAGAACCAAAACCCTAACCCCTCCTATAATTAAAGGGGCACTGGGGGCTTCTCAGACACATCAATTGCCTCTAACAATTGTTTGTCTTCTCTAGATGTGATAACCAAAAGAACCTGAGCAAGTCCTACCTGATAAAGGGAGGGATAGCAAGGGAGAACAATTTTAAGAGAGAACATTGGTGACTAGTACACCAACATGAGGAACACCTCCTTCTTGTCTATTCTGATAGTACGACAAGAGTTCTAGGTGTTCCGTGTGGACTCCATAGAGGTGAGGTGGACTTTTCCAGTCTCTAGGAGGACAACATCAGCCTGCAGTTCATGAATGAGTTGTTGTAAATGTCGTCTAAATCTGCTGTCCATAGTGGATATCAGGAACTGATGCAGACGAGTCCCAGTGCAACTAGGAGCTATTGTAGACGAGTCCTAGTGCAACTAGAAATGTTGCATGAATACAATGATGAGGAAATGCCACTAGACTTTCTCCAAGATCAAGTATATCCCGAAACCATCCTTCCCATCATATAGTTGTTGACATGATCTACTGGTCTATGAAGAACATGGCAGTAAATTTTTTGTTTCTGCTACCTATTTTGTAGCCATATTTCCTTCCAGTGGTATCACAGCCAATGTCAATCTACTACATTTTGGAATAATGGATATGATTGGATTTTTGGTTTTATCATTTATTTATTACATGTGATGCGAATAAATTTTGTCCAAAAAATGTCATGCATAATCCCAATCTAATATATATATATATATAGAGAGAGAGAGAGAGAGTCTAGAATACACTCGAGTGTATAGATTGCATGAATACACTCAAGTGTGTTTGTATATCAAGACTATTTTTTGCAAAATGTAAAACATTGATCTTCACCGTCATACTATAACTAGGCTACATACATATTTTGAGCCCATTTGGATGAGTGTAAGTCACTCATCCAAGTGCAACAAAATTGACACGCGAAACTAATTTAAAATGCATAATTTTTGCGGTCTTTATAACATGACCTATAAATGTCCAAATGTGCTCAAATTTTGCATATGAGCTATTCATAAGATGTTTAAGAAGATCAATGGATTAGATTTTTGAAAAAAATATTGCATCATGAAAAACTACTTGACTGTATTCAACTCCGAATACACTCGAGTGTATTCTAGCCTGACTCTCTCTCTCTCTCTCTCTCTCTCTATATATATATATATATATATATATATATATATATATATATATATATATACGTGTCACCCTAAAAGTGAGTTTTTATGGTGAATGTGTAGTGTGGTTATGGATAATAACCCTAATTATTTATACATGGTTGTGTGCGGTTGGTTATTCCTATTTCATCTTAGTTTGTATACCGAGTCTCTTCCTTATCTTCCAATTGTAAAAGTAGTATTCTCTCCTACCTTTGCACCCCTCAAATGTAACTCAAGGTTTATCTATAATCATATAATAGTAGGATAGTTTTAGTTCTTATTGCTATGAAGAAGGTGAGATGGAGGACCAAAGGGGACTGATTGATTGGAGGCCCAACTGATCAGTTGGAGGACCAAGAAGATAGTGCATCAGAGTCCAAACGACTAGGGATACGACCAACCGACTGGACAGGAGGTGAGTCGATCAGTTCAAAGGTTGAGCCAATCAACCAAGATTGACAAGCATGGATCTCCATCAACAATAGGTTTATGCATGTGATGTAGACCCTAGATTGTGTTAATTCCTTGTGGATCCAAGGAATTACATTAGGACGGCTACAACTATTGCTTTTTGTTTATTACATGTTTTCATTGTGGGATATAGCATGTATATGATACATACTATATATGTGGTGATTGGATAAAGTATATGTATTTATAAATACAAACTCCCTTTAAGTCTTAGATGCTTTCTAAAAGTGACACACATGAAAAGTGTGATCGACTAAGCGTGTGCCATCCCAAGGGTGGTGCACTGTCTATCTTATGGAAGTGTGATGGTGATGATGTGGGCCCTCCAAGTGGGGTGCATTATTATTGTGTCGGATTTTAGGTCAAGATTAACTATATGGTCTTAATGAGATTAAGAAATAGAAATATGCAGATGATTATGACAAGGAGTTGCACATATCATCTATCCAAGTGTTGCATATGATGTAATTGGAAAATGTTGCCTACCTTGATAATTGACTTTGGACGATGGCATTGGTTGGGTAATAGTTGAATTATTTTGGATCTTGGCCCACTAGAATATTGTACGATGTAATATTCCAACTTGATATTTGAGGGATATCAATTTGAATAAAATAGTGAGAGCAATAATTAATTAAAGACCTAATTGATATCATCAAAATTTTCAAATCAAATCAAAAAGGGGTTTTGATAAAAATGCAATTTTTCTCTTGTAGAATTAAATGATGAACAAATAAGTAGTGTGATCATTCTTTAGGAAAAAATTTCTACAAATGGTTTTGAACTTTGAAAAGAGTTCTCAATGAAGAGTACAAGCTTTATGTCCTTGATAAATCAATGCCAGAAATACCTACTCCTGATGCACCTAGGGCTGAGGTGGATGCTTACTGGAAGCATACCAATGATGCCTTGGACATAAATTCCTTATGATAAAATGCATGAACTATGAGTTCAATGAGAAATGCAAGGATATGTGGATTGTTGAGATGGTAACACATCTTAGGAACATGAACCATGATCTTACAAAGCAAGAAAGGAACAATGTCATTAAGGGGCTCTGTGAGTGTATAGTTGGAAACTCAATAGAAGAACATGTGCTCAATATGATTGAACATGTGTATCATCTTGAAGAACTGAGATTCTCTTTGAGCCAAGAGTTAGCCACAAATATGATTCTGAAATCATTTCCAAAATTATATAGCCACTTCATTACATGTTATCACTTGAATAAAATGGCCAAATTGATGTCAGATTTGCTTGGTATGTTGATTCATGTCAAAGAAAGAATGAAGAAGGACAAACACGTGATAGTGATAAGTGGAGTTTAGTCCAAGGATGAAAGCAAAGACATGAAGAGTTCTAAGGCCAAGCCCAAATCTAGATCTTCCACTCTCAAGATGAGGAGAAAGAAAAGTACAAGAGCAACTTATCCTTTGTACTTGAAGACATTCAGGGAGAAGAAGATGGGGATGCAGATCTCCACTTTAGGTATATATGTTATTGAGATAAATTTATCTACTTCTTCACCATGGTTACTAGATACCAGATGTGGATCTCGCATATGCTAGAATATGTAAGATCTGAAAAGAAGTAGGCCTTTGAGAAAGGGTGAGGTGGAACTATGAGTTGCAATTGGCGTAAGAGTTGTGGCCACTTTAATTGGAACCTATAGTTTATCTCTTCCCATAGGGCTTGTAACAGAATTAATGAACTATTGTTATGTACCTACTATAAATAAAAACACCATTTCTACATTTTGTATCGACAAGGATGCATTTGAATTCCATATTAAAAATGGTCTATGTTCTATTTATAGAGATGGGATCTTTTATGGAAGTGCCCTAATGTCTTATGGCTTTATTTGCTGGATCTTAAGATAGTTGTTTATAATGTAAATATCAAAAGACTAAATCTCAACAAATCAAACAAAACATACCTTTCACATTGTCGTTAGGGCACATAAATGAGAATCACATATCTAGACTCCATAAAGATGGTTATCTTGACTCTTTTGATTTCTAATCAATAGAGACATGTGAATCTTGTTTTGTTTGGCAAGATGACTAAGATTCCTTTCACTGGTAATAATGAGAGGGCTAGTGATCTATTCGGACTCATATATATATTGATGTGTGCGGCCCTTTTCAAACAACCTCTAGAGGTGGGTATCAATATTTTATTGCCTTTAGTGATGACTTCAGTAGGTACAACTATGTTTACTTAATGAAACATAAGTCAGAAACTCTTGATAGGTTCAAGGAGTTTATGAATGATGTACATAATCAAATTGGCAAAATTATTAAGATACTTTGTTCTAATCCAGGTGGATAATACTTAAGCCAAGAGTTTGAGGGCCTTCTTAGAGCCCATGGGATTGTATCTCAGTGGACTCCACCTAGAACACCTCAACATAATGGTGTATCAGAAAGAAGGAATCACACATTGCTCGATATGGTGTGATCAATGATGAGTTTAGTTGATCTTCTGACTACCTTATGGGGTTATTCTCTTGAAACCTCATGTGTACACTAAACCGAGTACCATTTAAATCGGTTCAAGAGACACCACATCAGATATGGTATGGGAAATGTCCCAATGTGTCTTTTATGAAGATTTAGGGATGTGAAGCTTATGTAAGGAAAATGTTTCCTGAAAAGCTTGGTCCTAAATCTGATAAATGATATTTTGTTGGATATCCTAAGGAGAGTAGAAGATATTACTTGTATTCCCTATATGATAGCAAAGTGTTTGTTTCCAGAGATGTTTTATTCTTAGAGAAGGAATTTATTTTCAAAGGAATCAATTGGAGGAAAGTGGAACTCGAAGAGGTTCAAGACCAACAAGAAAACATTGAACCAATAGATGAACAATAGGAACAAATAGAATCACAAAGTGTTGTGAAATCTCAAAATGTTCAAGTAGCATAGGTACCACATAGATCTAATAGGACACACCTTGAACCTGGGAGATTTGGATATCTTGTGACTCAAGAAGGCGGTGAGTTGGTCATAGATGATGATCCAACAACCTATGTAGAAGTTATTAAGGGACCAGAGTATGAGAAATGTCTTGAGGCCATGAGATCCGAGATGGAATCCATGTATACCAACAAGGTATGGACCTTGGTGGATCCACCTAAAGGGGTAAAACCTACAGGGTGCAAGTGGGTCTTCAAGAAGAAGACTAACATGGATGGTTAAGTATAAACTTATCGGGGTAGATTGGTTGCAAAGGGTTTCAGACAAGTTCAAGGTGTTGACTATGATGAAACCTTTTCTCCAATGGCCATGGTTAAGTCCATCAGGATCATGCTTGTTGTTACAGCTTATCATGACTTTGGGATCTGGCAGATGGATGTTAAAAATGCATTCCTTAAATTGAATCTACTTGAGGATGTCTACATGGTACAATTTTAGGCTTTTATAAATCCAAAGGATGCAAATAAAGTATGTAATCTAAAAGGTCAATCTACAGATTGAAGCAAGCATCTTGGAGTTGGAATCTTCATTTTGATGAGACAGTCAAAGAGTTTGGATTTATTCAAAATGAAGATGAACCTTGTGTGTACAAGAAGGTTAGTGGGAGCATAGTGAAATTCCTCATATTGTATGTAGATGACATACTATTGATGGGGAATGACATCCATACTTTACAAAAGGTAAAGACATGGTTGGGAAATACATTTTCTATGAAAGACTTGGGATAAGCATCCTACATCTTAGGGATAAAGATCTATAGAGATAGATCTAGAAGGCTTGTTGGACTAAATCAGAGCACATACATTGACAAAGTGTTGAAGTGTTTCAACATGGAGACCTCAAAGAGAGGAAACCTACCCATAATAAATGGAGTTACCATCTCTAAAGTGTAAATTCCCATTTCTTGAGAAGAAAGGGAATGCATGAGTATGACTTCATATACATCAACATTTGGATCAATCTTGTATGCAATGTTGTGTACCCATCTCAATGTCTCACATGCCTTGAGCATGACGAGTAGATATCAGTCAGATCAAGGTGATTCTCACTAGACAGTCGTAAAGTACATCCTTAAGTACTTGAGAAGAACTAAGCATCAGTGCCTCATCTACGACAGAGAGGAAGAATTGGTGGTAAAGGGTTACACCAATGCAAGCTTCCAAACTAACAAAGATGATTGCAGATTGCAATCAAGATTCGTGTTTTTCCTAAATAATAGAGCTATAAGATGGAAGAGTTCCAAGTAAGAGATAGTTTCTGATTCTACAACAAAGGTCGAGTATATTGTTGCATTGAATGCAACAAAGGAGGTTGTATGGATCAAGAAGTTCATCTTTGAACTTGGGGTTGTTTCAAGCATCAACGATGCAATTGAGATATATTGTGACAACAATGGAGCTATTGCACAAGATAAGAAACCAAGATTGTATCAGGATTCCAAACATATACAAAGGTGGTTCCATCTCATACGAGAGATTGTATGGCTAGGAGATGTGATTATTTGTAGAGTACCAACTGAGAACAATATTGCTAACTCCTTAACAAAGGCACTTTCATAGCAGAAGCATGATGGTCATGTTAGATCACTTGGGATAATAATCATGAGTGATTGGCTCTAAGTGCAAGTCAGAGTCTATTGGTATGTATGCCCAGAGAGCCAATCATATGATGATTGTAATAGCATAATGTGTAATTGATTTGATTAATAGTAAAGGCAAGCTTGTAATTTATTTTGTTTTATCCAATTATGAGATAATGATGTAACATAATAAATGTCTAGAGAATGATATTACTCAATGACATATGTCTTCAAGTATGTGACTTGAACAATGAGATCATATTGATGCTAAGAGTATATATATTCTCATTATGTTCCTAGTCGGATGTTATTGTGGAAGGCAAACATACAACAACAACACATAACATCAGAGTGTGTCTTGGTTGATGATAGAATCTCAGTAGTCATGATATGTGATATCAAACCAAGAACAAATACATGTTAGGGAATTGTATATCAGACAGACCCACCATGACAGTAACACATGGAAACCATTACAATGGTAGTTATTGAAACATCCCAACTCAAACAAAATGTGATTACATACTAACCAGTGGATTCCCAAAAATCATGGGAAATTAAAACCGATTTATAACAAGCACCATAAGATGAGACATATTACATATGAGCCAAAACTTTCTTTTCATAACATATTTTCAAGGTGCTACAACATAATTTCCCATCATCTCGTTACATGAAATAACTGTTCCACATGTTGATTTATTACATCAAGGTACATAAGCCGAAAACCATACATCGATCATTATATGAGAAACATCGAAAACTCTCCCAAAGACCTGAGTGTACAGGGATGACACATATGACTCTACTACTAGACACTATCAACTCCACCAGGTATGATACCTCTGCTCATTGTCTTTAGGCACATGATCTTTATCTCGCCAGACACATCCACCTAAAAAGGTTGTTAAACAACGGGGTGAGACACACAGTCCCAGCAAGAAACATAACCCTCTACCAACTTTATTATTATCATAGATAACTGAGTAGGTAGAACAATTTAAACAACATGTAATAACTAACCAGTTATGCAAGAAGAAATTTGACGAACATGTATATGAAAACTTATACAAGGTTCATAGAAGAACATTGTAAGGCCTCATCCAATGTTCCGTATTTTCCTTAAGAAAGATATACTACACGGCTAGATTATGAATTATTATGTTCTAAGGAAGTGAGCCGTACCGCTCAAATCCAACCTTCAGTTACGAAACCCAAAGTCGGTGCCATACAAGGTCAATGGAAGAGCCGGACTCCACGACCTCAATCACTTCGTGGTCAGTGCACGATATCCAAAGCAGGACCGTAGTCTTTTGCTTAAGTGACCTCAGTCACAGGGTTAGCTCTCACAGGCTACCCTTCCTCTAGCCCGCCTTGGTATAGGTCTCGACGCTAGTATATCTGAGCCACAGGCTAGTTCACTATGCTCCCTGAGCCATGAACACATTCATGCTCCATTACACTGAGCCATGGGCCTGTTCACCATGCTCTTATACATATCTTGAGTCTACAACCGAAGTTTCACTCTAACCCTCCTATTTTCGGCTAAAAGAAACCCCACATATTCAACAATATGCGCTCTGGGTTAACCCGCAGGAAAACCCTTTTCACCATCACCAGCTACTGATGATGATGGATCTATGGCCAGGGAAAACTACATGAAAGTTCATTTGTATTTTTTTATGCATTTTAAGTGGATTGTTCAGGCAACCAAATTATATTAAACAACTATATATAAAATATAAACAACATTAAATCTCATTATCTTGTGTCACACTGTTACTATTATTTTCAATGCCCTCAAGAATCATCATATTGCCATCGGATATCAATCCCTCAGTTCATCACATAATTCTACTACCTCTCAAGGCTTCATCATCATGGGATATCAATCCCCCATATCATAACTAGGGGATAACACCTTAGTCAGGCATTCAGCCTTTATCAAGTCACCAGACCTTTCTCATCATATGGTGATACATGTTATCTCATGAACAAGGAACATCATCATTATTTAGATATTGTGCATATACCAAGTGCTACACAAAGCACATAATCATATAATCACCATAGCTCTTACCTAGATATGAATTCAATTGATAATACATGCATGGTTAGGGAGCATAACAAAAGAGATAACTGGATCACCACATATAAATCTTTAAAGAACATATCATGTCATTAAGATTAAGGTTTATAGGTTTGGAACAATCATCCATTATTATGAAAACATGAAGCATAATGTCATAGATGGTGTATTAAACAATACACATTACTGTTATCATACCATGGGTATCCACCATACCCTATATCTTGTGTCATCATGCACGCCATTCTTAAGGATTCATCTTTAGGGATCGTACAACCATGATCTACCATCAAGCATTATCAAAATTTCACCTACGATCAACCATAGGTAACCACCATACTAATGTTCACAACCTATTTTTCATGTCTTATCATCATGATCAAAGATATGGGCTCAAGGTAGCAAGATAATATACTATCATATAAGGCTCAAGATAACTTTTTAGGTTTATCATGTTAGGGCACAACTCTTCACTAGAGGTGTCTCCTACCCTCACCAGAACCCAGCAACGACCAAAAAACCATCACTAAAGGGTGTCGGGTAGGGTACCAACCCTCACCCAAGGATATCGGGTAGAGCACAATCCTTCATCAAAAGGGATATCGACACCAAAAACCCTAAGCACCATGCCTCCAGGCATTATGTGCAAGAACAACTCCAAAGGCCATATCACCCAGACATACCTTAGGCCATCACTGTCAAGAGACCACCTTCTAAGATATCAAACAACTCATGGATCTAAGCATGTCGGATTCCATGTTCAACCAACACATCTCACTTCCTCTTGGGTTAGGCAACCTCACAACTGTGTCAGCCAAGGACCTCATAGCACCAAAACCACCAAGGTTCTCTCTAGGTCATCCCTACCAGGATTGACTTCCTTCTTGCCCCATCTATGTTCACTTCTATCAACAAGATATAGGTGTAACAACCTCTGCCCTACTTGGTTCACCCAAGCCTCACTAGTCCTTGTGTTACTCATTACACCATATCATCCAAACTCTCAACTTGTATCACCCCAAGCCTACCGTCCAGGATCAGACCCGTATCGGTTAAACACTCAACCCCAGAACCATCCAAGCTATCAAGTGTAGCATATACTCATGTCAGGTAATCAACCAAGAGAAGACATGTATCGAGCAAAGGAATATCGACCAAGGTATCATATCCCCCTATAGGGTATCGACCAAGCATCCTATTGCCCCAGACAACATGTCAGGCAATTAAGGTTAGAGCATCCATATCGCCCAAGGAAACACTATCGCCCAAGCTAGGGTTAGAGCCCCATATCGACCAAGACACTATATTGTCCAAGCTAAGGTTAGGGCTTCATATCAGCCAAGAGCTAGAGCTCACCTCACAACTCAAGGAAGGAGGGGTGTTGCTAAAAAATCAACATCAAAGCATGTCTACTCATGTCGCCCAAGGTATCTAAGTGGGTATATCAGCCAACCTAGGGTGAAGGAGACCCTATCAGCCAAGATAGGGTTAGGAAGACCCTATGGCCTAAGCCAACTATCCATGGTGCCAAAACAGCTAGAACATAGACTCACCTCTAAACAACAAAGTGGGATAGGGGTATTGTCCCAGGACTCACTATAGTACATCGTTGGATCAAAGGATCCTAAGATCACCTCTCAACAACAAAGTGAGAGAGGGTATTGCTCATAATCCATCAACCAAAGCATAACCTATCGGGCAAGGTACTATATTCGGCAAAGCATAGTATCGGGTAAAGCCCTATATTGGGTAAGCACTATGTCGGGTGGGTCATCTTAAACCTCAAGACACACTTCACCAACAATGAAAACAAGATAAAGACAGTAATAAAACGTGACCATTTCCACTAGAACAGATCTCAAGCTCCACATACACAACTATCATAGAGAAGAGTATCGATTTAAAGACAAGAATCAATGTATGCACATATGGAGAGTGAACATAATAGAGATGGTTAAGAGTTATGTAACCCACCTTAAGAGGATATCCTTGAAAGGAATCAAGCTTCCTGGTCCAAGGATCAAACCCACATTCCTCAGCATGAAGATCATCCATCCTAGGCTCCAAACTTGCCTTCGGCTCCATCATCATAACCTCAAGAAACAAAAGATGAAGAAGAAGAAGCCATGGTTATGCTTAGCTCAAGAAGAAGTAAATAGGGAGAGAACTACGGCCTTGACTACTCTCGTCAAGGGTCCATCCATGTCCAAGAGGGGAAGAAGGAGGTGAAGAAGAAAGTACAAGGGAAAGCTAAGGTCGGATCTTGAGCAAGAAATCTCCATGAGCAAGGAGCTCGGCCTCCCAAGCTCCATGGGGGTTTTCCTTAGCTCCCAAAGCTCCCAAGCTCGTCCCATATAGGAAGGGGAAAGAGGTGGACGAAAAGGATCACTTGGGTAAGGAGGAAGGGAGTTATATACACCAAGGAAGAGAGAGGTAGCAAAGGAAAGGTGTCATAACCACATAAACTTAGATGCCACTTGCTCATGCTCTTAACGCCACGTGTTGCCCCCCAAGTTCCACATGCATGGACTAGTGATACACTCTAGGATTTGTATCGTGCAGCTGAGCACCCTTCATGGGTGACACACCTCCTAGGTCGATACACACACCAAGCTTCTAACCGATACACTAATGGATAGGATAATACATATAACATATATGGCATAGAAACCATATAGAGATGTCACTCCTCAACTATCATCCAAACAAGGTTCCCAAACCTTCATCCACGTCCTAGATGATTCCAAACTGAAGCAAGAAAACTCTAGAGCAGGTAATTTGCATATTAACCCTCCACTTTGGGTAATTTGCAATTTACACCAAAACTAGCACATAGAGCACAAGCATCATCCAATCAAGCTCAAACTTGGAACTTATGCACTCCACAAGGAGCCCCATAGCATATATATCTCTCTCTAATGATGCTAGAGAACTAAAGGCATGATCTACATGTGAAACATTGCAATATAACCCCTTACCTTGGGTAAATTGCACTTTGGTCCAAAACAAGAAAACATTGCACAAACAACATCCAAACGGGATAAAACTCGAAACATAAGCTTGTCACATGATATCAAAAATTCTTGAAGTATTATATTAAGGTTATAAGATCCTTACTTAAGAAAAGCAAACAGGGTTAGCCCAAAATATGGGTCAGGGTCCTTACAAGTCATAAACCCCTAACAAGGATTTCGTCCCCGAAATCTTGAGCGGAAAGAAGATGGGTGTTACTCACGCTTCACACCATACAACTCCACAAAGATCCTGGGTGACACAGATCTTAGACCAACATACTTTCTCTTCTTCTAGAGCCAACATAGGGTTTCGTGTACTGGTAACAGGCTCAGCCCTTGGTCTCAACATCCTTTGTCAAGTAACACTCTTTATATACTGGAACATCACATGCAACTTGTATTACTTAGGTATCAGTTCCTTTACTGATATATCATCTTCCTTGTTACACTTCCGTTACGCTACTCTAATCTTACAAGCTCAACACTTAAGATTCACATAACTTTTATCACTATCCTTGTTCTATATACATTCCAACTGTTCCTTCTCCTTCCATAAAGGAATTCTCTAATCCAAGGGAGATCTATCTCAGGAGGGATTATCACAAGGTACATACTCTACTAAACACATGTATACACACAACAGAGCTCATAAGGCACTACACCATGTATCGCTAAGGCTTAACACAAAAGGAACTATCGGGCAACCAAGGAACTAAACATTTCGGGTGAGCAACAATAGAGAAAGATACACCACATCATCTTGGATGCAAGGCTGCCACACTTCATATCAGTTCCCAAGGGTACAACACATGCCAACACGGTTGTAACATGTATGCATTATTCTCAACTGGTCTGGATAGGGATTACAAACCTTGTTCATGTCTCTAACTGATGCACATCCTGCCTGGACCTTCCTTTACTTGAGACTTAACTAGGAGTATTCCAACGAATCAAGCTTTACTTGATGGATTCCTCCCACGATGATCCTAAAATAGTTCCTTTCTTTGGGTGCATACCTTCCGTCATCATGTTTATGCGGAGCATAAACCCCTAACAAGTGATATCCATACCATAAGAACTTAGCCAGGTCAAACCAAATCCAACCTCTCCATCAGAGACCACTTCACTTTTTCCAAGGATATCCATTCGCATGGTTATCTCGATCCTTGATATGTCAAGTGGAAAAAGATTCACTTGACTGTCATGTCCAGGAAAAGAAAGGATACGAGAAGGATATGCTTCATCTAATACAACCAGGTCATCCAGCAAGGTGCTTGACAACAAGCTATCTCTCTCCTGACTAACAAGAAGGAAACATCTGCCAAACATACTACAAGCATTCAAAGGAGGGTACATCCTAAACTGGATCAACTAGAGAAGATAAGAGGCAAGAAGAAGAAAAAGAGGAATGGAGTGACTCCATCCGACCTACTAGCTCACACTGGTTATCCTACTGTTTTTGGCTAACTCATGTCAAAAAATCTAACTGCTACCTGTTGCCCCCCTCTACTTCCTGGTCAGACTATCCGATCCTCACTTGCTTTTCCTCATCAGCGTTCTTATGTGTTGCTGAACTGCTGCCTCAAATCTCACCACATAGGTCTAGACTCCAAAACAAGCTTCAAGCTTATGAGTTCAAGGTCAAGGATGATCTATCAAGATGTTTCACCACCATACCTCCACGATCCATGTATCTTATTGTTGTCTCAAACATCAACTATCATAGGTATTTCTATCTTGGAGACTAAAGTCCAAGATCAACTGATACTTTTTGAAGTATCCAACCAAAGATCACTCCAAGAGCATACATATCAAGTGACATGAGGCCCACTTGACTGCCATTCCCTCGGAAGGAAGGAACACAATGGAACAAACTCCTCCTATCACCCCATCAACACCTATGGTTTTATATCAAGGGGAGGAGATCATCACTTTCTTTGATCCTTACATAAGTTTTCAACTGTTTATGCATCATTAAACTTCGTTCCACTTGGTTTTATCTTTCTTCTTCTTGGTTTCCTTGCAATCATCACAGGAATCATCAAGACCATTACATGTCATTACACTTTTTCCCTTATTATTGTTTTATCATTTTCATGATTCTTTCCTGATTATATCACATTTTTGTTTTCTCTTTGTGAAAAAGATCGTTAATCTTCACATATTATTTATTGAACAGGGATCATATCCCTTGTTCCCTTTCACTCATCACAAATTTTACACTTTATAATTTCTTATTTTTGCTTACGTTCATTGGTTCGTCTGGGATTATCTCAGGTTCCATCTTATTTACTCATCACTTGTTCTTTTCTTTCTTCCAACTTTATCTTTGCTTTCAGGCATTTTCTTCATCTTGTGTAAGTTTTTTGCTTTAACTTATCTTGTTATCACATGTTAATCTATCTTTTACTTGATGTATCTCTTGAGATTACGGTTTCAAGAACTTATCTCATCACATTCTTATATGGATTTAGGTTTCATAGAATCGTTACTTCCTCTTTTTATTACCAAGCGTCCAGGTATTAAGGGGTTATGGTTCATTCATTTATCACTTTTATAACATGATGAAGGTATTAGCGTCATATTTCTTGATTTTTTATGCTCTTTAGATTGTTCCAAAATGACTACTCGATCAGAGTAATCAAAGAGGAAACAATCTAAGGCTCCACACTTACCTTTATCTTCAATATTTGAATACCTGGCCAGGGCATCAAGTACTGATATTAGGTAGTATGCACCATATTTTATGTCACGGTCCAACCTTAGACACCATCCTAATCCTAGTCCTAGTGTCCCTGTAGAGTCGACGAACCTAGAGCTCTGATACCAACCACTTGAAACATCCCAACTCAAACAAAATGCGATTACATACTAACTAGCAGATTACCAAAAATCACGGGAAATTAAAACGGATGTGCAACAAGCACCATAAGATGAGCCATATTACATCTGAGCCAAAACTTTCTTTTCATAACATATTTTCAAGGTGCTACAACATAATTTCCCATTATCTCATTACATAAAATAACTGTTCCACATGTTGATTTATTACATTAAGGCACATAAGCCAAAAACCATACATCGATCATCATATGAGAAACATCAAAAAATCTCCCGAAGACCTGAGTGTACAGGGACAACACATAGGACTCTACTACTAGAAATTATCAACTCTAGTAGGAATGATATGTATGTTCATCATCTTTAGCCACATGATCTTTATCTCACCAGGCACGTCCACCTAAAAAGGTTGTTAACCAATGGGGTGAGACACACAGTCCCAGTGAGAAACATAACCCTCTACCAACTTTATTATTATCACAGATAACTAAGTAGGTAGGACAATTTAAACAATAGGTAATAACTACCCAGTTATGCAAGAAGAAATATGAAAAACATTTATATGAAAACTTATACAAGGTTCATATAAGAACATTACAAGGCCTCATCTAATGTTCCGTATTTGCCTTAAGCAAGATATACTACACGGATGGATTATGAATTATTATGCCCCGAGGAAGTGAGCCATATTTCTCAAATTCAACCTTCGGTTGCAAAACCCAAAGTCGGTGCCATACAAGGTCAATGGAAGAGCGGAACTCCACGACCTCAACCTCTTTGTGGTCAGTGCATAATATCCAAAGCAGGACCGCAGTCTTTTGCTTAAGTGACCTCAGTTACAAGGTTATCTCCCACAGGCTACCCTTTCTCTATCCCGCCTGGGTACAGGTCTCGACACTAGTATATTTGAGTCATGGGCTAGTTCACTGTGCTCCCTGAGCCATGAATGCATTCATGCTCCATCACATTGAGCCATGGGCATGTTCACCATGTTCTTATACATATCATGAGTCTACAACTGAAGTTGCACTCTAACCCTCCTATTTTCAGCTAGGAGAAACCCCACATATTCAACAATATGCGCTCCGGGTTAACCCGCACGAGAACTCATTTCACCATCACCAGCTACTGACAATGATGGATCTATGTCCAGGGCAAACTACATGAAAGTTCATCTGTATTTTGTTAATGCATTTTAAGTGGATTGTTGGGGAAACCAAGTTGTATTAAACAACCATATATAAAACATAAAAAACATTAAATTCCATTATCTTGTGTCATAGTGTTACTATTATTTTCAATGTTGTCAACAATCATCATATTGCCATGAGATATCAATCCCTCAGTTCATCACATAATGCTATTGCCTCTCAAGGCTTCATCATCATGGGATATCAATCCCTCATACCATAAATAGGGGATAACACCTCAGTCAAGCATTCATCCTTTATCAGGTCACGAGACCTTTCTCATCATACGGTGATACATGTTATCTCATCAACAAGGCACATAATCATTATTCAGATATTATGCATATACCAAGTTCTACACAAAGCACATAATCATATAATCACCATAGCTCTTACCTGGCTATGAATTCAATTGATAATACCTGTATGGTTAGGGAGCATAGAAAAAGAGATAACTAGATCACCACATACAAATCTTTGAAGAGCATATCATGTCATTAAGATTAAGGTTTATAGGTTTAGAAAAATCATCCATTATTATGAACATATGAAGCATAATGTCATAGATGGTGTATTAAACAATGCACATTACTGTTACCATACCATGGGTATCCACCATACCCTATATCTCGTGTCATCATTCATACCATTCTTAAGGATTCATCTTTAGGGATCATACAACCATGATCTACCATCAAGCATTATCAAAGGTTCACTTATCAGCAACCATAGGTAACCACCATACTAATGTTCACAACCTATTCGTCATGTCTTATCATCATGATCAAAGATATGGGCTCAAGGTAGCAAGATAATATACTATCATATAAAGCTCAAGATAACTTTTTAGGTGTATCAGGCTAGGGCTCAACCCTTCACTAGAGGTGTCGCCTACCCTCACCAAAACCCAGAAACGACTAACAAACCCTCACTAAAGGGTGTCGGGTAGGGTACCATCCCTCACCTAAGGATATCAGGTAGAGCACAATCCTTCATCAAAAGGGATATTGGCACCAACAACCCTAAGCACCATGCCTCCAGGCATATCGTGCAAGAACACCTCCAAAGGCCATGTTGCCTAGAAATACCTTAGGCCATCATTGTCAAGTGACCACCTTCTAAGATATCAAACAACTCATGGATCTAAGCATGTCAAATTCCATGTTCAACTAACACATCTTACTTCCTCTTGGGTTAGGCAACCTCACAACTATGTCAGCCAAGGACCTCATAGCACCAAACCCACCAAGGTGCTATCTAGGTCATCCCTACCAGGATTGAATTTCTTCTTGCCCCATATATGTTCACTTCTATCAACAAGATATAGGTGTAAAAACCTCTTCCCTACTTGGTTCACCCAAGCCTTACTATTCCTTGTGTTACTCATGACACCATAGCATCTAAACTCTCAACTTGTATCACCCCAGGCCTACTTCCCAAGCTCAGACTCGTATCAGTCAAGCACTCAATCCTAGAATGATCCAAGCTATCAAGTGTAGCATATACTCATGTCGGGTAATCAACCAAGAGAAGACATGTATCAGGCAAAGGCATATCGGCCAAGGTATCATATCCCCCTATAGGGTATCGGCCAAGCATCCTATTGCCCCAGACAACATATCGGGAAACTAGTGTTAGAGCATCCATATCGCCCAAGGAAAACCTATCGCCCAAGCTAGGATTAGAGCTCCATTTCGAACAAGACGCTATATTGTCCAGGCTAAGGTTAGGGCTACATATCGGCTAATAGCTAGAGCTCACCTCACAACTCAAGGAAGGAGGGGTGTTGCTCAAAAGTCAACATCAAAGCATCTCTACTCATGTCGCCCAAGGTATCCAAGAATGTATATTATCCAACCCAGGGTTAAGGAGACACTATCGGCCTAACTAGGGTTAGGAAGACCCTATGGCCTAAGCCAACTATCCATGGTGCCAAAACAGCTAGATTATAGACTCACCTCTCAACAACAAATTGAGAGAGGGGTATGGTCCGACGACTCACTATAGTACATCTTTGGTACAAAGGATCCTAAGCTCACCTCTCAACAGCAAAGAGAGAGAGGGGTATTGCTCACAATCCATCAACCAAAGCATAACCTATCGGGCAAGGTACTATATCGGGCAAAGCATAGTATCGGGTAAAGCCATATATTGGGTAAGCACCATGTCGGGTGGGTCATATTCAACCTCAAGACACCCTACACCAACAAGGTAAACAATATAAAGAAAGTAATGAAATGTAACCGTTTCCATTAGAAAAGATCTCAAGTTCCACATACACAACTATCATAGAGAAGGGTATTGATTTAAAGACAAGAATCAATGTATGCACATATGGAGAGTGAACATAATAGAGATGGTTAAGAGTTATGTAACGTGCATTAAGAGGATATCCTTGAAAGGAATCAAGCTTCCTGTTCCAAGTATCAAACCCACGTTCCTCACCATGAAGATCATCCATCCCAGGCTCCAAACTTGCCTTCGGCTCCATCATCATCACCTTAAGAAACAAAAGATGATGAAGAAGAAGAAGCCATGGTTATGATTAGCTCAAGAAGAAGTAAAGAGGGAGAGAACTACGGCCTTGAATACTCTCGTCAAGGGTCCATCCATATCCAAGAGGGGAAGAAGGAGGTGAAGAAGAAAGCACAAGGGAAAGCTAGCAAAGAAGCATGACTCACCAAGGTCGGATCTTGAGCAAGAAATCTCCATGAGCAAGGAGCTCGGCCTCCCAAGCTCCATGGGGATTTTCCTTAGCTCCCAAAGCTCCCAAGCTCGTCCCATACAGGAAGGGGAAAGAGGTGGCCAAAAAGGATCACTTGGGTAAGGAGGAAGGGAGTTATATACACCAAGGAAGAGAGAGGTAGCAAAGGAAAGGTGTCATAACCACATAAACTTAGATGCCACTTGCTCGTGCTCTTAACGCCACTTGTTGCCCCCCAAGCTCCACATGCATGGCCTGGTGATACACTCTAGGATGTGTATCGTGCAGCTAAGAACCCTTCATGGGTGACACAACTCCTAGGTCGATACACATACCAAGCTTCTAACTGATACACTAATGGATAGGATAATACATATAACATATATGGCATAAAAACCATATAGAGATGTCACTCCTCAACTATCATCCAAAGAAGGTGCCCAAACCTTCATCCACGGGCTAGATGATTCCAAACTGAAGCAAGAAAACTCTAGAGCAGGTAAATTGCATATTAACCCTCCACTTTGGGTAATTTGCAATTTACACAAAAACTAGCACATAGAGCACAAACATCATCCAACCAAGCTCAAACTTGGAACTTATGCACTCCACAAGGAGCCCCATAGAATCTCTATCTCTATCTAATGATGCTAGAGAACTAAATGCATGCTCTACATGTGAAATATTGCAATATAACCCCTTACCTTGGGTAAATTGCACTTTGTTCCAAAACAAGAAAACATTGCACAAACAACATCCTAACGGGATAAAACTGGAAACATAAGCTTGTCACATGATATCAAAACTTCTTGAAGTTTTATATTAAGGTTATAAGAACCTTACTTAAGCAAAGCAAACACGGTTAGCCCAAAATATGGGTCAGGGTCCTTACAAGTCATAAACCCCTAACAAGGATTCCGTCCGCGAAATCCTGAGCGGAAAGAAGATGGGTGTTACTCACGCTTCACACCATACAACTCCACAAAGATCCTGGGTGACATAGATCTTAGACCAACATACTTTCTCTTCTTCTAGAGCCAACATAGGGTTTCCTGTATTAGTTACAGGCTCAGCCCTCAGTCTCAACATCCTTTGTCAGGTAACACTCTTTATATACTGGAACATCACATGCAACTTGTATTACTTAGGTATCAGTTCCTTTACTGATATATCCTCTTCCTTGTTACACTTCCGTTGCACTACTCTAATCTTACAAGCTCAACACTTAAGCTTCACATAACTTGTATCACTATCCTTCTGCTATATACATTCCAACTATTCCTTCTCCTTCCATAAAGGAATTCTATAATCCAAGGGATATTTATCTCTGGAGGGATTATCACAAGGTACATACTCTACTAAACACATGTATACACATAACAGAGCTCATAAGGCACTATACCATGTATCGCTTTAAGGTTTAATACAAAAGGAACTATCGGGCAACCAAGGAACTAAACATTTTGGGTGAGCAACAATAGAGCAAGATACACCACATCATCTTGGATGCAAGGCTGCCACACTTCATATCAGTTCCCAAGGGCACAACACATGTCAACACGGTTGTAACATGTATGCATTATTCTCAACTGGTCTGGATAGGGATTACAAACCTTGTTCATGTCTCTAACTGATGCACATCCTTCCTGGACCTTCCTTTACTCGAGACTTAGCTAGGAGTATTCCAAGGAATCAGGCTTAACTTAATGGAATCCTCCCACGATGATCCTACAATAGTTCCTTTCTTTGGGTGCATACCTTCCGTCATCATGTTTATGCGGAGCATAAACCCCTAACAAGTGATATCCATACCATAAGCACTTAGCCAGGTCAAACCAAATCCAACCTCTCCATCAGAGACCACTTCACCTTTTCCTAGGATATCCATTCCCATGGTTATCTCGATCCTTGATATGTCAAGTGGAAAGAGATTCACTTGACTGTCATGTCCAGGAAACGAAAGGATACGAGAAGGATATGCTTCATCCAACACAACCAGGTCATCCAGCAAGGTGATCGACAACAGGCTATCTCTCTCCTGACTAACAAGAAGGAAACATCTACCAAACATACTACAAGCGTTCAAAGGAGGGTACATCCTAAACTGGATCAACTAGAGCAGATAAGAGGCAAGAAGAAGACAAAGAGGAATGGAGTGACTCCATCCAACCTGCTAGCTCACACTGGTTATCCTACCGTTTCTGTCTAACTCATGTCAAAAAATCTAACTGCTACCTATTGGCCCCCTCTAATTCCTGGTCAGACTATCTGATCCTCACTTGCTTTTCCTCATCA
Source organism: Alisma plantago-aquatica (assembly GCA_963693085.1). Lineage (NCBI taxonomy): Eukaryota > Viridiplantae > Streptophyta > Magnoliopsida > Alismatales > Alismataceae > Alisma > Alisma plantago-aquatica. The sequence continues at coordinate 815,834,955 of OY856410.1, forward strand.
ACGTTCTTATGTGTTGCTGAACTGCTACCTCAAGGGTCACCACATAGGTCCAGACTCCAAAACAAGCTTCAAGCTTATGAGTTCAAGGTCAAGGATGATCTATCAAGATGGTTCACCACCATACCTCCATGATCTAGGTATCTTATTGTTGTCTGAAACATCAACTATCATAGGTATTTCTATCTTGGAGACTAAAGTTCAAGATCAACTGATACTTTTTGAAGTATCCAACCAAAGATCACTCCAAGAGCATACATATCAAGTGACACGAGGCCCACTTGACTACCATTCCCTTGGAAGGAAGGAACACAATGGAACAAACTCCTCCTATCACCCCATCAACACCTACTGTTATATATCAAGGGGAGGAGATCATCACTTTCTTTGATCTTTACATGAGTTTTCAACTATTTATGCATCATTAAACTTTGTTCCATTTGGTTTTATCTTTCTTCTTCTTGGTTTCCTTGCAATCAGCACAGGAATCATCAAGACCATTACATGTCATTACACTTTTTCCCTTATAATTATTTTATCATTTTCATGATTCTTTCCTGATTATATCACATTTTTGTTTTCTCTTTGTGAAAAAGATCATTAATCTTCACATATTCTTTATTGAACATGGATCATCTCCCTTGTTCCCTTTCACTCATCAAAAATTTTACACTTTATAATTTCTTATTTTTTCTTACATTCATTGGTTGGTCTGAGATTATCTCAGGTTCCATCTTATTTACTCATCACTTGTTCTTTTCTTTCTTCCAACTTTGTCTTTGCTTTCAGGCATTTTATTCATCTTGTGTAAGTTTTATTCTTTAACTCACCTTGTTATCACATGTCAATCTATCTTTTACTTGATGTATCTCTTGAGATTATGGTTTCAAGAACTTATCTCGTCACATTCTTATATGGATTTAGGTTTCATAGAATCATTACTTCCTCTTTTTATTACCAAGCGTCCAGGTATTAAGGGGTTATGGTGCATTCATTTATCGCTTTTATAACATGATGAAGGTATTAGCGTCATATTTCTTGATTTGTTATGTTCTTTAGATTGTTTGAGAATGACTACTTGATCAGAGTAATCAAAGAGGAAACAATCTAAGGCTCCACACTTACCTTTATCTTCAATATTTGAATACCTGGCCAGGGCATCAAGCACTGATATTAGGTAGTATGCACCATATTTTATGTCACGGTCCAACCTTAGACACCATCCTAATCCTAGTCCTAGTGTCCCTATATACTAAGCGAACCTAGAGCTCTGATACCAACCACTTGAAACATCCCAACTCAAACAAAATGTGATTACATACTAACCAGTAGATTACCAAAAATCACGGGAAATTAAAACCGATATACAACAAGCACCATAAGGTGAGACATATTACATCTGAGCCAAAACTTTCTTTTCATAACATATTTTCAAGGCGCTACAACATATTTTTCCCCTTATCTCATTACATGAAATAACTGTTCCACATGCTAATTTATTACATCAAGGTACATAAGCCAAAAACCATACATCGATCATCATATGAGAAACATCAAAAAACTCTCCCGAAGACATGAGTGTACAGGGACAACACATAGGACTCTACTACTAGACACTATCAACTCTAGCAGGTATGATACATCTCCTCATCGTCTTTAGCCACATGATCTTTATCTCACCAGGAACGTCCACCTAAAAAGGTTGTTAACCAACGGGGTGAGACACACAATCCTAGTGAGAAACATAACCCTCTATCAACTTTATTATTATCACAGATAACTAAGCAGGTAGAACAATTTAAACAATAGGTAATAACTAACCAGTTATGCAAGAAGAAATATGAAGAACATTTATATGAAAACTTATACAAGGTTCATAGAAGAACATTACAAGGCCTCATCCAATGTTCCGTATTTGCCTTAAGAAAGATATACTACACGGCTGGATTATGAATTATTATGCCCCGAGGAAGTGAGTCGTATTTCTCAAATCCAACCTTTGGTTGTGAAACCCAAAGCCGGTGCCATACAAGGTCAATGGAAGAGCTCAATTCCATGACATCAACCTCTTTGCGGTCAGTGCACGATATCCAAAGCAGGGCCATAGTCTTTTGCTTAAGTGACCTCAGTCACAAGGTTATCTCCCACAGGCTACCCTTTCTCTAGCCCGCCTTGGTGCAGGTCTCAGCACTAGTATATCTTTGCCATGGGCTAGTTCACTGTGCTCCCTGAGCCATGAATGCATTCATGCTCCATCACATTGAGCCATGGGCATGTTCACCATGCTCTTATACATATCATGAGTCTACAACCGAAGTTGCACTCTAACCCTCCTATTTTCAGCTAGGAGAAACCCCGCATATTCAACAATATGTGCTCTGAGTTAACCCGCACGAGAACTCATTTCACCATCACCATCTACTGACAATGATGGATCTATGTCCAGGGCAAACTACATGAAAGTTCATCTGTATTTAGTTAATGCATTTTAAGTGGATTGTTGGGGCAACCAAGTTGTATTAAACAAGCATATATAAAACATAAACAACATTAAATTCCATTATCTTGTGTCATAGTGTTATTGTTATTTTCAATGTCATCAACAATCATCATATTGCCATGAGATATCAATCCCTCAGTTCATCACATAATGCTATTGCCTCTCAAGGCTTCATCATAATGGGATATCAATCCCTCATACCATAAATAGTGGATAACACCTCAGTCAAGCATTCATCCTTTATCAGGTCACGAGACCTTTCTTATCATATGGTGATACATGTTATCTCATCAAAAAGGCACATAATCATTATTCAGATATTATGCATATACCAAGTGCTACAGAAATCACATAATCATATAATCACCATAGCTCTTACCTGGGTATGAATTCAATTGATAATACCTGCTTGGTTAGCGAACATAGCAAAAGAGATAACTGGATCACCACATACAAATCTTTAAAGAACATATCATGTCATTAAGATTAACGTTTATAGGTTTGGAAAAATCATCCATCATTATGAACACATGAAGCATAATGTCATAGATGGTGTATTAAATAATAAACATTACTGTTACCATACCATGGGTATCCACCATACCCTATATCTCGTGTCATCATGCATGTCATTCTTAAGGATTCATCTTTAGGGATCATACAACCATGATCTACCATCAAGCATTATCAAAGGTTCACCTATCATCAACCATAGGTAACCACCATAATAATGTTCACAACCTATTCGTTATGTCTTATCATCATGATCAAAGATATGGGCTCAAGGTAGAAAGATAATATACTATCATATAAAGCTCAAGATAACTTTTTAGGTGTATCGGGCTAGGGTACAACACTTCACTAGAGGTGTCGCCTACCCTCACCAAAACCCAGCAACGACTAACGAACCCTCACTAAAGGGTGTCGGGTAGGGTACCAACCCTCACCCAAGGATATCAGGTAGAGAACAATCCTTCATCAAAAGGTATATTGGCACCAACAACCCTAAGCACCATGCCTCCAGGAATACAATGCAAGAACACCTCCAAAGACCATATCGCCTAGACATACCTTAGGCCATCATTGTCAAGCAACTGCCTTCTAAGATATCAAACAACTCATTGATCTAAGCATGTCGAATTCCATGTTCAACCAACACATCTTACTTCTTCTTGGGTTAGGCAACCTCACAACTATGTCATCCAAGGACGTCATAGCACAAAAACCACCAAGGCTCTCTCTAGGTCATCCCTACCAGGATTGACTTCCTTCTTGCCCCATCTATGTTCACTTCTATTAACAAGATATAGGTGTAACAACCTCTGCCCTACTTGGTTCACCCAAGCCTTACTAGTCCTTGTGTTACTCATGACACCATAGCGTCCAAACTCTCAACTTGTATCGCCCCAGGCCTACTGCCCAAGCTCAGACTCGTATCTGTCAAGCACTCAACCCTAGAATGATCCAAGCTATCAAGTGTAGCATATACTCATGTCAGGTAATCAACCAAGAGAAGGCATGTATCGGGCAAAGGCATATCGGCCAAGGTATCATATCCCCCTATAGGGTATTGGCCAAGCATCCTATTTCCCCAGACAACATCTCGGGAAACTAGGGTTAGAGCATCCATATCACCCAAGGAAACCCTATTTCCCAAGATAGGGTTATAGCTCCATATCGACCAAGACACTATATTGTCCAGGCTAAGGTTAGGGCTTCATATCGGCTAATAGCTAGAGCTCACCTCACAACTCAAGGAAGGAGGGGTGTTACTCAAAATTCAACATCAAAGCATGTCTACTCATGTCGCCCAAGGTATCCAAGAAGGTATATTCGTCAACCTAGGGTTAAGGAGACACTATTGGCCAAACTAGGGTTAGGAAGACCCAATGGCCTAAGCCAACTATCCATGGTGCCAAAACAGCTAGAACATAGACTCACCTCTCAACAACAAATTGAGAGAAGGGTATTGTCCAAGGACTCACTATAGTACATCTTTGGATCAAAGGATACTAAGCTCACCTCTCAACAGCAAAGTGAGAGAGGGGTATTGCTCACAATCCATCAACCAAACCATAACCTATCGGGCAAGGTACTATATCGGGAAAAGCATAGTATCGGGTGAAGCCCTATATTGGGTAAGCACCATGTTGGGTGTGTCATCTTTAACCTCAACACACCCTACACCAACAAGGTAAACAAGATAAAGACATTAATAAAATGTAACCATTGCCATTAGAACAGATCTTAAGTTCCACATACACAACTATCATAGAGAAGTGTATTGATTTAAAGACAAGAATCAATGTATGCACATATGGAGAGTGAACATAATAGAGATGGTTAAGAGTTATGTAACGTGCATTAAGAGGATATCCTTGAAAGTCATCAAGCTTCCTAGTCCAAGCATCAAACCCACGTTACTCACCATGAATATCATCCTACCCATGCTCCAAACTTGCCTTCGGCTCCATCATCATCACCTCAAGAAACAAAAGATGATGAAGAAGAAGAAGCCATGGTTATGCTTAGCTCAAGAAGAAATAAAGAGGGAGAGAACCACAGCCTTGCCTACTCTCATCAAGGATCCATCCATGGTTGAGAGGGGAAGAAGGAGGTGAAGAAGATAGCACAAGGGAAAGCTAGCAAAGTAGCATGACTCACCAAGGTCAGATCTTGAGCGAGAAATCTCCATGAGCAAGGAGCTCGGCCTCCCAAGCTCCATGGGAGTTTTCCTTAGCTCCCAAGCTCGTCCCATACAGGAAGGGGAAGGAGGTGGCCGAAAAGGATCACTGGGGTAAGGAGGAAGGGAGTTATATACACCAAGGAAGAGAGAGGTGGCAAGGGAAAGGTGTCATAACCACATAAACTTAGATGCCACTTGCTCATGCTCTTAGCGCCACTTGTTGCCCCCCAAGCTCCACATGCATGGCTTGGTGATACACTCTAGGATGTGTATCATGCAGCTGAGCACCCTTCATGAGCGACACACCTCCTAGTCTGATACACACACCAAGATTCTACCTGATACACTAAAGGATAGGATAATACATATAACATATATGGCATAAAAACCATATAGAGATGTCACTCCTCAACTATCATCCAAACAAGGCACTCAAACCATCATCCACGTCCTACATGATGCCAAACTAAAGCAAGAAAACTCTATAGTAGGTAAATTGCATATTAACCCTCCACTTTGGGTAATTTGCAATTTACACCAAAACTAGCACATAGAGCATAATCATCATCCAACCAAACTCAAACTTGGAACTTAGGCACTCCACAAGGTGCCCCATAGAATCACTCTCTCTAATTATGCTAGAGAACTAAAGGCATGCTCTACATGTGACATATTGCAATATAATCCCTTACCTTGGGTAAATTGCACTTTGGTCTAAAACAAGCAAACATTGCTCAAACAACATCCAAACAGGATAAAACTGAAAACATAAGCTTTTCATATGATATCAAAATTTCTTGAAGGATTATATTAAGGTTCTAAGCACCTTATGTAAGTAAAGAAAATAGGGTTAGCCCAAAACATGGGTCAGGGTCCTTACAGTTATAGTTAGATGTCATAGTGTTGGTGATGATTGTGGTTCTTAGACCTAAAGCCACTACACTCATCACATGTCATTTGGTGTGCTTTAAAATCATCCACCATAATCCTGAATAAGGGTTATCATAAAGGTGATGATTGGGTAAACTATGACACATGGGGATGACTGTGAGTGATGTAGATGGGATTTGTCCCTCCTATAGGAGTATAATATCATAGGCCTCTTAATGAGCGAGAGTGAGAAATGTATAGCCATGCACATGTGATTCAATATGTGATATTAAATTCACATGGAAAAAGATGATGTTTTCATGTTATTGACGGACCGGTGCGGCGCTAGGGTGGGCGATTGGAGGCGATCAGGCGACGGCTTCGTCGTGGCTTAATCATCGGTGCGGCACTCCGCCCCCGGTGGTCTACCTAGCAGGGGACGTGGTGGAGATGAGCAACGCCCATCCTGGGTGCGGGAGCCAAGGGCTGCGGGGAAGCAGCAGAGCGCGGGAGGCGGTCGCTGACAGGAGGGCAGACTTGGCGGCGCAAACCGTGCACGTAGACGACATCCTTCCGGACATCAGGGCGCTGGTTCAATCAGAGTCGAGACCATCAGCGGCGACCAACATGGTGGAGCGTGGAGAAGGTTCGGCTTCTCGTGGAGAGGCGCAGGATGGGTTGCTGGGGGACGGAAGTACGCCAAGACGTATGACCACGAATCTAATTCTAACGGGGAGAGAGCAGATGGAGGTTCACACGGCTCACAACCATAGGCTGGCATCGATTGGCCGTGTCCCATGCGTGGAGGAGGAGCGGTGCTACTACGGTAGGGGCAGCGCTGCTACGGACAACAGAAGCATGATGTTAAACCCTAACCGGAGGGTTGAAGAAGATCGACCGAGCATGAGGAAGGAATTCAATAATGATAGACGCACACAGATGAGTGGCGTCCGTTGGGACACATGCTACAGATGTTTGGAGAAAGGTCATTGGCAGTCACAATGCAATCGGGAGAAAGTGTGCTACAAGTGTCGCAGGCCGGGTCACCTTGCTCGAAGATGTACTGCTGTTTTAAGCTCTCGTCATCCTCCCCCCCGGATATCATGTCGAGGACTGTGTTCCCACCCTTGCACGTGGGTATCCCGGCTCGTGGTGCACCTCAGCATGTCCCGAAGAGAGTAGCTGTTGATCTAGGGCCAGATGATGATGAACGTAAAAGAAAGGCTCAAGCGTTGTGCAAGGCGGTGGAGATACGCTGGCCACCGCAGGTGTCTTGGACGGAGCTTTCTCCTTTCCTGAAGAATGTGTGGAAGCATGCCATAGATCTCTACAGATTTTCTAAGCGTAAAGCAGTCGTCTTTTTTGGTAGTGTGAAGGAAGCACAGGATGCTGCCAGTTCAAAGATGTTGGGATTCAAAGGGCTTGATATTAGCTTGCATAGCATGGAGGAAGGTGAGAGATGCGCTAGAAAGGAGGCGATATGGTTCTGGATTGAAGATTTACCTATTGTATGTCGGGATGACAAGGCGATAGATGACATTGTGAACAGCTTTGGGAGACTGATAGTGGCTTCTGGATGGATGAGAGGACCCGATGACATTGCTGGTATACTGGTGTTAGTTGAAGCTTTCAATGAAGATGTACCTCAATATGTCACTTTGACATATGGGAACAGACGGTATAGCGTACACTTGCAGATGGTTGCTCGGGGGGAACCTGGTTCAAGTCTTTTTTCGCTGACGGAGGTTGGACGTGATCTTGACATTCCACTGCATGCGTTGGCTATTAATCGGAATGGAGGCGTAGCGGGATATGCTTCTGATGAGGGACAGATGATGATTGTGCATGATAGGGGAGATGATGAAAATGTGCAACATGAGAAGGATCAGCAGATGCCGCCACAATCTGAACCATGTCGTGAGGAGGTTGAGTGTACAACACAGCAGGTTGGCCCACGTAGGATCGTGTTTGATGAAGATGGTGCAAGGAAGATGCTGCATGATAGAAGCCTGCATGACTACATACACATAGGCAATGAGGATGATGGTAGACATCGTGAAGATTTCAGCCGTGAGGAGCGTATGGGACAGCGAGGACGTATGGGTAATTCACACAGAGTTGTTCATAGAAGAAGGCTATCTGATGGTGAGCTTCCGTTTGCTTATGATGATCGGGAGGACAGAGATAGGAATTTCTGAAGGAGGCAGTGTTTTTTGGTGGTTGTTTTAGTCCATGGACTCAAATTACCTTTTCTGGAATATTAGGGGAGCGGCGAATAATAAGACGAGAAGAGTCTTGGGTAGGTTATGCAGGAGGCATAAACCCAGGATTGTGTGTATCTTTGAGCCTTTTTTACATGCTAGGGTGGCGGAAGAGCTTCTGGACATTGTGAATCTAGATTGGGCGACTGATAATGCAGCTGATGGGGGTAAAATTTGGTGCTATGCGGATAGCACGCTCAAGCCGGAGGTTGTGAAGTGTCATAGGCAGCATGTGACGATGAGATATACTGATGAGAGGAGTAATACTTTTTTTTGTTACTGCGGTCTACGCAAGTTGTAGCTACATTTACAGGAGGTCTCTTTGGGAAGACGTTCTTGAGATGTTGGGTATCATTGGCGATAGTAGTTGGCTTCTTGCAGGTGATTTTAATATCATTAGAAGTGATCAGGAGAAGAGAGGGGGCAATAACAGGAGCTTTCAGGAAATTGTTGATTTCAACGCCTTTATCAAGAGTGGATATTTCAAGGAGACTCAGTTTGAGGGCAGCAGGTTCACGTGGGTAAATAAGCAGTACAATACGCCTACTATCTGGGAAAGACTTGATAGAATATTGCTGAATGATACTTGGGCAGCTCTGCGACCGGATTCTTGCACGAGTCATCTTACTCGATATAGAGTGTCGGATCATTTCCCGATTTTGTACAAGTCTAGGAATTTGGCTACTGTCAGAAAGAAGAGTTTTTTTGCTTTCATGCAGACGTGGCTATAGCATGAGGAGTGTATGAAGATCATTGCGGATACTTGGGATGATTCCAGAGAGGGGCATCCATCAAATGTTTTCTACTATAAGCTTAAGAGGATGAGAGAGGCTCTAAAGTCTTGGAGCAGGAAGACTTTTGGGGACGTAATCCAAAAGATCCTAGATCTAGAGGATGTGGTCCACGTTACCCAAACTGCCTTTGATGAGAACCCTTGCACGGCCAATGAGACAGATTTGAGGATTGCGGAGTTTGAGCTTCAAGAGGTTTTAGATGTGCAGGAGAATGTATGGAAAGAGAAGTCCCGGATCCAATGGTTGAACAACGGTGAGCGCAATTCTAGGTTCTACCATGCTGTTGTGAAGTCCCATAGAAAGAATAAGAGAGTTAGATGCATCACTCTACCATCGGGGGACAGGGTGACTGACCCGCAGGAGATTGCGTCGTGTGCTGCTGATTTCTATAGGAATGCTTACAGCGAGATGGTACCTCATGATGATGATGTTTTGGAGGAGTTCCTAGCTAGTATACTGAAGGTTGTGTCTATGGATGATAATATGTCTCTTATTGCTGTCCCTAGTGCGACTGAGGTGTTTGATACTATGAGCCAAATGGACAAGTTTTCTAATCCTGGTCCTGATGGTTTTACTATTCCTTTTTATATGGCTGCATGGGAGTATATAAAAGATGATTTTATGAGACTCGCTGAAGCATTTTTCCTTAGACAGAATTGTCATCGTAGTTTGTTCTGTTGCCGTATTGTGCTTATTCCTAAGAAGGACGATCCGACGATCCTGGATAAGGATTTCTGCCCGATTTCTGTAGAGAATGTGGTGCTGAGAATTCTTGCACGTGTTATTAGTAACAGGATGTTTTCTTTGATGCCGGCTTTGATTTCTGAGGAGCAGGCGGCGTTTATTAGAGGGAGGGAGATAACTCACCATGTCCGTTTGGTGAAGGAGTTGATGCATGACATATACTATGGGGGTGATAGGCCGAACATCATGATTAAGCTTGATATGTCTAAGGCGTATGATCAGATTAAATGGGATGTCCTAGAGCGGATCATGGCGAGGTTCGGTTTTGTCAAGGATTTCATTGAGTTATGTATCAGTTTCTTCTCTAATTCTTGGGCAACGGTTACGATTGGGGAAGAGTCCTCCAGTTTTTTTCCTTTGCTTAGGGGGATGAAACAAGGTAATGCCATTTCTCCATTTCTGTTCATTTTGTTTGAAGAAATCCTATGCAGAAGGATTGTGCTTATGGGGGACTTGAGGAGAGTGGCGAGATTTCGTACTAGGGGAAATGGGATCCCTCCTCTCTTTCTGAGTTATGCTGATGATATTATGATCTGTGTGAATGCTACTCCTAACACGATGGATGAGATTCAGGTGCTTCTTTCTATGTATGAGACTGCATCGGCCCAGAGGATTAACAGGTTGAAGTCTTCTTGTGTTGTGGGCAGCAAAGACCTGGCTACTAAGATGGTTATTGGCGCAACTATTCAGATGGATAATGTGGTTGATCATTTTGTGTACTTGGGTGTGCCGATTAGAGCTGGAAGGAATTTGATTTCTGACTTTGATTATCTTATTCAGAAGGTTTCTCATAAGACTGCGTCATGGAAGTCTAGGCTGTTATCTTTTGCAGGCAGGAAGCTTTTGATTGCACATGTGTTATCTTCTACTATGGTGTATACAGCGACTTCTATTGGTATTCCGGATGGTATTGCTTCTCGTCTTGATGCCATGTTTTCTAAATTCCTTTGGGCGGACCGTGCCAACGTCCATAGGAAGGCTTGGGTTAGCTGGGACAGAGTGGCGGTTAATATGAAGCAAGGTGGTCTTGGGCTGTCTACTACTCGCAGCATAAACAACGCCTTTGTGGCAAAGGCGTGTTGGGAGATGATTGTTGGAGACACTTTATGGGCCAAGTTCTGCAGTGCCAAGTATGCAAATAAAGCGGTTGGTCGTTCTGCTTTATATCCTCACCATCTGAAGTATAGGTCGAATGCGTCTCCTTACTGGAAGAAAGTTTGGAATATGTTCCCGAGCATATATCCTCACTGCCGCTGGATTGTTGGAAAGGGTGATTTTCCGTTTTGGGATTTCTTATGGTGTGATGAGAGATTGTTTGATCACGCATGGTTTAACAGTGATCGCAACCAACCTTTTTTGGTGCGTGATTTCTGGATTCATGGGAGTGGTTGGGATTGGCCATCCTTACAGCAGGTCCTCGACGAGCATGGGGTGGAGCTTATTAGGAAGGCGGGTCAACGAATTTCAGACACGGATGATTATCCCATTTGGATACCGGATTTGAGAGGTCAGTTCTCCGTTCGCTCTGTCAAGATGATCTTGGGAAGTGCAAGTTATGATGGACCGCATGGGCTTCACCGAATTTGGCACGTCAACTCACCTAAGGCGTGTGCTTTCATTTGGAAGATGATGAAGAATGATGTCCCTACTGATGAGAACGTGGCCAGTTGTTGTATTGCTCTAGCGTCCCGATGTGATTGTTGTTATGAGCCAAGTGTGGAAGACATTGACCATCTTATGTTTCATAGTCAGATTGCCATGTCTTTCTGGACCAGGTTCACTGAGATCAGGGATTATCCTGCTTCCGCGGATCGGATGTCTTTGATTGATGCTTGTTCCTTTGGTAGTTCTGGCGATTTGCAGCTGTGGCTTGTGGCGTGCATGGCCACCATTATTCCTTATTGTATTTGGCGGATGAGGTGTGCGGCTAGATATGATAACAGGAAGATTCTCTGGAACAGGGAGGTGGATTGGTTGATATACCAGATTAACACCTTGATGAAGCAAAAAAGATTCACCCGCATAGCTGATTCTTCTTTTCATAACAGGATTAAGGCCTATGGGGTGGAGGATCCTATGTACATGCTGAAGGAGATTAGTTTGGTGAGGTGGATGAATCCTGACATTTATAATCTGAAGCTGAACATTGCGGTTGGGCAGAACCGTGATATCTATGGCCGTAATAGATGGTGGATGGCTGGGATTGTTAGGAACCATCATGCTGCTGTTTGTCAGATTTCTAGAGCTTGGTTGACGGCTGATTGTTACCAGATGGCGCTTGTTCAAGAGTGCGCTGTTGGTGTTAAGTTTGCGGAAGATCAGTTTTTACATGTTTCTAGTGTGGAGGTTGATGATCGTTCGGTCTATGGTATGTTGTGGGGAACTGATGTTGCGCCTTGGAAGATCGTTAATTTGATCAAAGAGGTGAAGGAGATCATTGCGGAGAGGGACATTACTGGATCGTTAGTGCATAAAGTTATCAATTCGATCCCGAAGGAGATAGGGAGATGGGGTTTGCATTTGACTGAGCCGCTTGTTGTTTCTGACATGAGGTTTGTTCCTAGTAGGATTAGGGGCATGGTGTTTCTTGAGAAACACAAGACGCCTTATGTTGTGTTGCGGAGAGAGAGGTAAGAGGGGTTTTTGGGTCGGTTTGTGCGGCCTAGTTTGATGTGTGTTGTGTGTTTGGTGTGTTATGTGGGGTTTTACCTGCGATTCAGCAAGAGATGTATGTTTGCTTTTGATTGTGCCCACACGAGGGGAGTGGGGTGAATAGATGGTCCCCTGGCTTAACCAAAAAAAAAGATATTGAATTCACATATATCTCAAATATCCTACTTTGGTTCAAGGAACAAGATTCAATGTTGAAGAGGATGACTGCTCCATGCCTCGAGTTCAATATGGATATCAGTGACAAAGGAACTATACAAACATTGTAACACCATACACAGATTGTAGGTTGAATTTGTTCTCCAACTTTCCATTTACTTTTCTAGCAATGATGCGTGACAAGGCACCACTCTTTTCTTGCAATATCATAACTACTTATGGAAATTTAGTGCCAATGTAATATGGGACCTATAGATTCACACACATAGGAATTCACCTAGAAGAGGAGCTTATCCATTGATGATGTTTAAGTTGATTACTAAAGGTATTTAGGTATTCAATTAAATAACCAATTAACTGAATGGACTTAGAACCATCAAGTTCAAGTTTTGGCTAGACTGGGTAGGGTGTCAAGTTTATTGGAAGTTGAATTGGTCAAATTCTTCCTAAGTCGGGACACCAACCGATCAGTTCACTCGCTGAATTGATTGGCTCAAGTTGGTGAGATGATCAGTTCACCTATTGAACTGATTGGCTCAGTTATGCCAACCAAAGCTTCTGGTAATTTTCCCAATTCATAAGAATAGTTGATCGTTTCACTTGTTCAATTTGATTGGTACAAAGAATTAATGATGGGCATTAATGGGAAATGAATTGTCAATTTGAATTGTGATTGGGAAACATGTGAAACAATCAGCTCACTATGCCAACTGATAGGTTCACATGTCTCGGGGTAATTAATTTAGGGAAATTTCAGTCCCTTCCACTCCCATACAGACTGGGAACCTAGAGTGTAACCTCTTCTATAAATATAGAGGTGTTGGGGGCTTCTTAGACACATCAATTGCCTCTGACAATTGTTTGTGTTCTCTGGCTGTGGTAACTGAGAGAACCTGAGCAAGTTCTTCCCAATAAAGGGAGGGATAGGATGGGAGAACAATTGTGGGAGAGTAGGTTGGTGACTAGTACCCCAAAGGGAGGGAATACTCCTTCTTGTCCATTCTAGTAGGATGATAGGAGTTCTAGAAGGTTCGTGTGGACTTCCATAGAGGCGGTGTCCTTTTCGCATTGCTAGGAGGACAACGTCATCCTGCAGTCCATGGAGGAGTTGATGTAGATGCCTTCCTAGTCTCCTATCTATGGAGGATACCAGGAGTTATTGGAGATGAGTCCTAGTACAATTAGGAGTTGTTGTAGATGAGTCCCAGTGCAACTAGGAATGTTGCACAACTACAATGACGAGGAAATGTCACTGGACTTGCACCATGACTAGGTATATCCTTGAAACCATCCTTCCCATCATATAGTTGTTGGCATGATCTATTGGTTTATGGGTAATATGGTAGTAAATTTTTTGTTTTTGTTGCCTATTCTGTAGCAATATTTTCCTACAAAAAGATTAAGGGTTCGTTCTTGCAAGGGCCCAAGATCTCAGTGTTGTCACAAGAATATAACCATTCTACCAGAAACACAAGTATGAGATCAATTTAATAAAAGGTTAAAAATTGCAATTAAGGGATTTTGGGTTCACTCTTGTGGAGATCCATGATCATATCACTCCACAAGAGTATATCAATCAACCAATAATCAAAGCATAAATGGAAGAAAATCATTCTTTTATTGAAACAAGGAGTCGATTACATTGAATAAAAATGGGCTATGGGGCTAACCCCCGTACTCCAAATAGGAAACTATTCAAACATAATGTAAAGAACAACAATAGAAACAAAATAACAAAGGATAAAACAAGTGGTCATTTTTCTTGTGGAGTTCCCCTCATTTTATAAGGGAAAGAAAGGGTGGAAACCCTAAGGAGGGGGAGGAAAACTACTCAATGGCTGCTAAAGAAGTCTGAACCGCTTGATTCATGTCAGCAGATGTGTGGGCATAGGAAAGTGGGTCAAAACCCTAGGAATGGAGTGGCGGTATTGTTTGACCAAGATTTGGTCACTAAGCAATCTGAGTCGGGCATTTGGAGCTTGAAATGCCTGATTCAGACTTCTGAGTTGACCGGTTTGTTGTATGCACTGCCTAATTGAATGTTGAGTGGGCCATATTGGATGGTAAGTGGAATGGTGAGTCAATAAGTGAAATGAGTGTTTGGGACTTTGAGATGCGGCATTCTACATGAATGAATCGATTGGTTCATTCGATGAACCACTTGGTTCAAGTATTGAGATGATTGAAATTTTGTAATTGAAGTCCTTGGTCTTTGATTTCTAAGAGTTTACGTAGGTTCTTGTTTTGCGAATATGAGAAATTGTGAATGAGGGTAGAATCTACAAAATATGAGTAGAAATGATAAGAGTTAGAATCAATAGGCCAAAAGTAAGTAAATTTCTATTATTTCAAGAAAATTGGCAAAAGTGAGATAAAATCCTAAAATAAAGATAGAAAAGATGTGCTGAAAAAGTGGATGAATATGCATTCATCAATTTTGTAAGTTGTCTACTGATGAGATACTAGACTCCATCCACTAATGAGAATGTAGACTCCTACAACTGATGGAAATTTTTACTTCACCCACTAATGAGAATCCAGAGTCATTCCTATCGATCGAAAGCTTGTACCAACAAACAATGAGGTCATACCTCTCATCTACTGATGAGATTTTTGGGCACTTGACAACTGATTATTTTCAAACCTGATGGGAAGTCATGACATCATGATACATCTTGTCTTCCTTGTGTAGTCACCAATTTTCATTCTTGGCAGCTGACAACTTCATTGTAGCTCGTTGGGAGAGTTCTAAATCCTAGCAAACATCTATGAATACAAGACATGGCCTCCAAGAAAGGGATTCAACCTTGACGTGACCAGGATGTCAATTTCTATTCTAAGAATCTATGTTCAACTTATATCAATCATTTCCATTAGTTGACGACCACATCAAGTGATGACCACCTTCAACCATCACCATCCACCTATTTTGGCATTACTGTGAACACTCCAACCCACAAAGAACAAGATCCATGACTTCTAGTTCCCCTCTGATGGACAACAATGGGTGTTCTTGATGTTTGTTCGACACCCTCATTTCCAAGATTGAAGAGTTGCTTCCCCACACCATTCCAACAACTCCTTCTACTATGATGATGGTTATCTCCCTCATTTTACTTATTGGAGTTGAACTATTTTCATGTGTGAGTAGTCCTCTTGCTAGGGTGTGGGGGGTAGCCCCACTACCTATTTTTTTGATCTCTTTAATTCATAAACTATCATATGTACCTTTCTATATTTTGAATCAAGCATTAATTCCTTGGAATTCTTGTTTAACTGAGTCTTTTGCTTGTATATCAGATCTTTATATGTAGACAACCTAGAATCTAAGATCTAGAATATTATTTGTTTCATGTTATACCCTAAGAACTTTGGATCTATGTTTTTTTGAAATGATAGGTAAATGATCCCTTGATAGCAAGACCATGAGCTTTGAGTAGTATTTATTTCTAGCTTTTATTATAACACTGAAAAGGGGATTTAATTGACCTTTACATGTGTGTGTTCATGTTATTTATGATGCAATGAGAAAGTGCATGGATAAATCAAAATATTGTTTTTTTAATGTTTAAAAACAAGGCTTTCAAAGAGGTAACATGATATATAAAAATTATGCACACCCATATTGAAAAATATTATCACACTTAAAAAGATAAATAAGTAGTGTACTATAATAATTATTTTTAATCTTTATAAAACTTAAAGTGAATAATAATAAAAACATGAATTATATTACTTGTGTGTTTGTATGATTATATAAAAAGAGCCAACATGTAATAGACTATACTTACATTTATCCTTAAATTGATGCTTACAAATTTTATAGTGCTTTTAGATGATGAGTTCCTAAGCATCAATATATTTAGGTCTGCCTTAGTTTTACAATACCATCATCAGCATCATCATCAACTAAGCCTTAATCCCAACCATGTTGGGACAGCTACATGGATCCTTCTTTTCCAATCATCTCTATTACATGCCATACTCTAATCAAGATATAAAGATTCAAAATCTCTCTTTATAAGCTCTTCCCAAGTTCATTTAGGTCTGCCTCTACTTATTTTAGTTGTGCTTGAATCAATAACCTTTATTCAAATAGGTGCACTTGTCAGTATGTGTACATGTCCATAGCATCTTAGATGGCTTTCACACAACTAGTCCTTGATGCTCACCACCCCCATTTTGTTTCTGATATTGTCATTCCTCAAATTAAGTTTTATCATCTTCCCGTACATCCATCTCAGCATACACATTTTGGCCACATTCATCTAGTTGAGATCTTGTTTCTTCACTTCCTAACATTCACTCCCATCTAGCACGGTTGTCCGTATAGATGTTCTGTAGAACTTGCTTTTAATCTGAGAGGGATCTTTTGGTCACATACTACTCCAGTTGCACTCATCCACTTCAACTATCCTACTATGATTCCATGACAAACATCAACTTGAACCTCACCCTCCTTTTCAATAATAAATCCCAAGTAACAAAACGTATCACCTATTAGAACATCCGTTATGTGATGCCCAATGCCACATGAATGAGATTACTCAAAACAGAACACACAACCAAAAATTAAACAACCACATTTTTGTAAAAGAAAGTAAATTAAAACCATTCTCATATTAGTTATCATGCAGAAACATATTACAACAAGGTCCAACAACTTGTATCAAATCATGTACCATATCATGTATTTACATATGTTCAGTCGCTAGAACCTCGACTAGTATACAAAAGAGACCTTGTTCACAGATACAAACCACATATACAAACACAGGCATACTGCCAAAAACCATGTGTTGATATACATCATCTACAAAGCACATCTATTCCTGGACCTGGGAGTACATGAATGACATTAGGACTCTACTACAACCACTAGCTTCTATCCAACCTTCTTCGTCAACTAATCTCCAAGCTGCTCTTTCTCAATAGCACAATCTTTCCCACATCGCTGACGACCACCGAAAAATATGTGGTAACTCACAAGTTGAGACCAACATTCCATTGAGAGATATAACTCTCATCCAACGGTTATTGTTATAATAGAAGGATACAATACTATTAAATAGGATGAGTAGATTCAACTAAATGAATAATTTAAATTGATTACACATGCTAAGCATGTTGAGTAGCTAAAATAGAGAAGCATAATTAGAAGGAATATGAAGAACATGTAAAACAGTTAATTTCTCTTGCCACATTATATAGAAATTAAGAAGTATAAGAAACAAGACAAGGGTAAACATCCAATGTGAAATGTGTTTAACCCTAAGCAGATATACTACATGGATTTTATGTCTTTTAAGCCCTAATCAGAGTGAGGTATACCACTCAAACTCTAACTGTCCACTACAAAGTTGAAAATAGTACCATACAAGATCTAGGACAGTCAGACTCCTATGATTTCCCACACTCTTGGTCAGTACGAGTTCACCGTAGTGAAATATAAAGTCAAACTGCAAAACACCTAGCCCACCTTAGTATATAGGTCACAATGCTAGACACCAGGGTACGAAGCCATGTCACCGAGGTACAATCGTCATTGTCCTCAAAACATCATATATACAAATCATCGGGACAGGACCACAACCATTCTCACACCGAGGCATGACTGTAGCCATCCTCGAAACACTCAGGATCAAGATGACAAGGACACAGAGTCACTTGTACCTCACATACTTAACACTATGTGCTCTGATATTCCCTTTGGAATACTTGTTATACCATACATCAAGTTATGACACTAGAATGGATCTATGGCAAAGGGAAACTACATGATTAGGGTTTCACTTGATTAGTTAATGGCAATTGGGTATCTTTTAACTACATCGATCAAGTTACATAGAAACCCTAGAAAGATTCTACAAAGATAAGGTTAGATTGCAACTTCAAAAGATATAAAATGTATGAAACATAAAATCATCACATAACCACATGGTATTATTCTACTTCCATTCATGAGACCATCACCATTGTCACATCACCATGGGAGTCCAATACCTGATCACATCACACATAGGGTATCACCTCAACTAGGGTAATCAACCATGTCCAAGGTCGTAAGACCATTTACATTGTTCCCTGCAAGAACATCATTATCTCTCCATGCATTAACAAGGCTCATCTCTGTCACCATATATGTATTACATAAGTTTGGCATAATCATGCATTTAAGAACTATGATTCTCATAAGATAACAAATTAGGGTTACAATAGTTTAGGGGAGAGAGAAAGTATTACATTAACATGTTAATTACTCAAGCAAGTTAAGCATTATCACTATGTACTTGAAATTAGGTTTAGGTTTCAACATATAACCGAATTAGGGTTTCAAATCCTATATTATAGCTAAACCCTAATTATCATCATCTTCAACATTCTTGGAAGCAAGTAGGCCAACTATCCTCATCATAAAGTCAACAAAGCTTGATAACCATATGGACCAGGAAACACCATCGGTCGCATAGAACATGGGTTGTCATTGACCAAAGAAGAAACAACACCACACTTAATTACTGAAGAGGATCAGGGTTCAACACTTCATCGATCGAAGAAGGACTTGGCGATCAAAGGAAAGTATGGATGACCAAAGAGAGTCACCGACCTCATCAACCACATAGGATTGTCAACATATATAGTGACCATCTATGGAGAGCACCTTCTTCTACTGCATAGAAGACCATCCTTAACGACAACCACTCAAAATTGGTGAACAAACATATCAAAATTTAGTGACCATCCAAAGCATCAAAATTGATCGACCACATAGACCATAGCTTGACAAAAAACAAGAGAGATAAAACTTCAACAAACACAAGATCAAACAAGTTGCTCATCACCATGAAAATTAAAATCACCAAGGTGTAAGAAAAAAGAAGGAAAATTATCCCACGGGGTGAGACAATTATCCCAGCGAGAGATATAACTCTCCGTCGACCATATTATTATCACAGCTTAAGCATTTATAAACTAAGTAGAGGTTCTTTTTATATTAACAGGTAGGATAAATCATTGTATTAATAGAATGAAGTAAACTCCTTTCTTAAGGAGAACATTACATCTACCCATGGTAGAGTTATAAATCATCTATCTGCTTTGCAAGGAATGTAAAGAAACATAAATATCATCTATCAACTAAGATGTATAACTACATTGTGCATCAAACAATGTTTCTCCTATTTGATGCTTAAGAAGATATGCTACACGGCTGAACATATTTTACAATCACACTTATTCCCTGAGGAGATGAAGTATACATTTCATGCTCCAACCGACCGCAAACGTCTCACAAGTCGGTACCATACAAGGTCATTGGAAGAGCCGGCTACCATGACCTCACCCGTATCAGTCAGTACAAGACCACTGGCAGTGACATCTCATGTCAATCTACAAACAGAGCATGCTAGGGTATAGTGGCATCTTTGCTCAGAGTTATAACGTCAACTGCACTCTCTTAGGGGAACATCTACTAACAACTGTCCCCAGTTATGAAATCACTGAGTCATGGTGACACAAGCACCATACTCTAAACCACGGGCCAGTTCACCGTGCTCAACATAGAGTCTATGACCGAAGTCACACTCGAGCCAGGATATGACATATAGCCAAATCCCCATTTATTTAGAGTTCACAAGGGGTCGGCTCACATCTGGTCGTCTGTACTTACATCCCCACATACTCAAAAGTATGCACTTTGGGTTATGCCGTGGGGAACCCATTTCACCATTCAGCAAATCCTAACGCTGATGGATCTATAGTCAGGGTAACATTTTATGGTTTCTATTGATATATTACGTGCATTACAATATTATTTTAGCATCAAACAAGTTATCATTATTAATCACAACAAATGCTACAAAGAAAGGTGTAATACATCTATCACTTACTTTTCAAATCTTTAAAACACATGATACTTGGGATCTCATCACATTACTGGGAATTCACATCCCTTCACATAATCATTATCATGATTACTGGATCTGGGTATTCAAACCTTTAGATCATCACATAACATTGTTACCTCTGAAATAGGTAACCATTACCTCTAGGTCCTCAGACCAAGGTATTCATTTCACTTGTTGTACAATTATTCACATGGCTCACAAGGCCATTACACATCTTGTCACCTCTTACTAGGCAACAACTTATTCACATGGCTCACAAGGCCATTACACATCTTGTCTCCTCTTACTAGGCAACAACTTATTCACATGGCTCACAAGGCCATTACACATCTTGTCACCTCTCACTATGCAACAACTTATTCATATGGCTCACAAGGCCATAACTCATTATACTTGTTACACAAGTATTTGACATGCCTTACAAGGCTTATGCAATAAGAGAATTACAACATTCCCATTATTAGGGTTAGGGTTTCCCTTTATAGCTGAATAGGGTTTCAGGTTCATATTATTAATCCAAACCCTAATTCATTGCTCCACACATCTAGGAGCATACTTTGATATCGTAAGTATTCAATCATACATATTTATTCTCATCATTTATCATTAAATGATTATCAACACAAAGTATGAGTTTCTTTCTCATCCTGACTAGGATATTGATTACATCATACTTTATTAACTTGGCTTAATCCTTCTCAAGGTATGTTAGCCTACACTTATCAAAGTGCATTAAACCCATTACATCTTAATGTAAACAATTTACATGGCACACTTCATGTGTTACTCATCCAAGTATATTGGATTTAAGGTGTATCAACCTTGAGGTGTTGGATGTGGTATTTATCATTCCTTGATGTATCACATCTATCATTACTTTTAACTTGCTTAAGTTCATCAACTTATCTTGTATTAGGGTATTTCCCATCCTAATACTCTATGCACTAACTCATCACATTTATTTTGTAGTTTATTAGTCATAAGTCACACATTTGAATTATCCAACCATCATCAATGATATGGACTCATCTCAGGTTAAGGCATTGTTGATATAAGGTTGTCCATTATCAACCACTTTAGGTGTTTCACCTATCACGGTATTAGCCACACCATTACTTGGTGTTACACTCATCACTCCTAAGAGTGTCTTTCCCTCACCTTTATAAGGTGTATAGGGTTGAATCATGTATGTCAAGTTGAACACAAGTATTGGGTTAGGTGTATATCGATCTAGGCATCATCATATCCCTCATACCCTTACCCATTAAGGTATCAACCTTACCATTCATATGGTGTATCAACTTCACCCTTCATGGGTGTAACATCCTCACCTCATTTGAATATATTGGCTACACCCTACTTTAGTGTATTGTACATCACATGTACTATGGTATTAACCACCTTGCCACTCTTGTCATCTAGTGTATTGTGTTACCCACCATCTCATTTTAGAGATATGTGCTCAACACCATATCCTCCAAAAGGTGTATGCTTAACCCAATATCAGTTTAAAGGTGTACACTTGCTACCCATATCACCTAGAGGTGTATGTGTGCTTACCATATCGACCTTGAGGTGTATGTATGCTTCCATATCAGGTTTGAGGTGTATGTGTGCTTCCATATCACTCTTGAGGTGTATGTATGCTTCCATATCAGGTTTGAGGTGTATGTGTGCTTCCATATCACTCTTGAGGTGTGTGTGTGTTCTTCCATATCGGGTTTGAGGTGTATGTGTGCTTCCATATCACTTTTGAGGTGTGTGTGTGCTTCCATATCACTTTTGAGGTGTGTGCGCGCTTCCATATCACTTTTGAGGTCTGTGTGTGCTTCACACCATATCGAGCAAAGAGGTGTGTGTTTAAGCCAATATCATTTTTGAGGTGTTTTCTTGACCTCATATCATTCAAGAGGTGTATATATACTACACCACCATATCATGCAACAAAGTATAAAATCATATCCATATCATTTTAGTGGAATAGGTGCATCTCCATATCGGGTTAGAGGTGCCTGCTTGTGTGCTTGAACCCGATATAACTTTATAAGGTGATACCATCATCTTCAAGCTCTAGAACTTCGTTATAATAGTTATAGTTCATGGAAACAGGTCTAAACAACTACTAGAACTCATAATTTCATCAACTATTTTAGAAAATTTCGGAATTAAAAGTAGTTCATTAAGTATAGCAATTTAGGTGATGAATAATAACATGATAGAGTTCACACTATATAACCCACCTTAATAACAACTTCAAAGCTCCAAGATCCAAAGCTCCACGTTCCAAAGGTTGAAGATAACTTATAAAAAGTCCAAGGCTCGTTCAAAACTCCTTCATATACAAGGAATCACCATGGACAAGCAATTGGTGAAGAAGAGAAATGAAAGGAAGATCATAACCCTAAAATCATGCTTCAATCCAAGGTTGAAGATGATCATGGCCTTACCTTAGGGTTAAGTATTGAGATCCCTCTTTCTCCTTAGCACCTTGCATGATACCTCACTACCATTTCATGATATGCCATCACTTGTGTCCGATAACACTCCACTTGGCCGATATCGACTTGCTATGGCCGATATCAACATGCTATGGTCGATATTACTTTCTATGGCTGATACCCAAGGCCTATGCATGATACCACATCACCTATGCACGACACAAAGGCTTTATGCATGATATCTAAGATCAAGGAGGTGGTAGGATTAAAAAAGGTTCACTTAGGGGTGAAAGGAAGGGTATATATACTGGAGGTTCATTAAAAAGTGTGTACATGAGGTGTCATCAATTTACTACTAGTAGGTGCCTCATGGCCTCGCATGGATTTACACATGTACTTGCATGCACTGCATCTTTATATTTCCATGCAAAATAAAAAATTGAGTATAATGCAAGGGATAAGGGTCGGCCCCCTTTGGTTAACTTCTAGGACAAGACACTTCCACTCACATTTTTATATTCATAATTCAATGCAAACTTTCCCAAGGAAAGTTGCAAGCCGATATCCATTGCTTTATTGAGGTTCTTAGATCATTTTTGAAAAGTCAAAGAGTTGAAAACACGATATGTGGGTCTCCTCTTTGGATCCTTGCCTGATAGGGACTCCCATTTAACACTACAACCCGATACACCTAATACAAGCTCAAATTAGGGTTTCCATTCAACCCCTTTCTTGGTCTTTTCATCACCAATAATACTACCACTCATAAATGATTGAAACATTGTGTATCATTAATTATATCTCCTTTAAATGATACATAGAGGAAGTAGGAACACTCTAGAGGTGGTAATTTGCATATCAACCCCACATTTTGGGTAAATTACAATTTGTACCAAAACTGGTGCACAAGGTACTAGCATTATTCAAACAAGTTCAAACTTGGAATTTAGGCTTTCTACAAGCCACCACTTAGAATAATTCTCTCTCTTATAATAATAAAGAACTTAATGCACGTTCAACATGTGACATATTTCAATATAACCCCTCATCTTGGGTAAATTGCACTTTGGTCCAAAATAAAGGAACAATGCTCAAATAGCATTCAATCAGGACCAAACTTGAAACATAAGTGTGTCACATGATAACAAAACTCCTTAAAGGATTATATTAAATTTATAAGCAACTTACTTAGCCAAAAAAAATGTTTACCTCATAACCCAGGTTAGGGTCATTACAAGTTATAAACCCCTAATAAGGATTTCGTCCCCGAAATCCCAGCTAAAAGGGAGATAGATATTATTCATTCATCATATCCTCAAGTCTCCACATAACATCTTAATGTCATGGAGATACCATAGAACTTTGATCAACACAAAGTTCTTCCACACATGGTTATCATAGAATCTGTCACACATGACACATACTCCACTGTCCTTTTCATTATTGACTGCAGAGTCAACTTTGTGTCAGGTAACACTTTTCTTAGTCAGAGAAACATTATACATACCTTATTTAACTCGGGTGTCAAACCTCACTGATTTTTCACATTTCTCAACTTACAACTTTATATGACAAGATTCTTGATTTTGGGGAGTTTACTATTGTAATAGACTGAATCTCAGGGACCTTTCTGAAATTTACCCACTTTTGAGATTTTATTTGCTTTCTAGTCCTTTTGGACATTTTTCATAAATTTACCATCCTTTGGAGCCTTCTTTGGCCTTAATGTTGAATTAGAGCCTTTCTTGAGGTTGTAATTCATAATTACCCACATTCATGTCAATGAATGGGTTTTTGCACAAATGTTCCAATTAATGTGTTTATTGAGGAATAATTATACAATGTGACCATTAATGATAGATAATTAGTATATAATGCTAATTTATAGCTTTTATCTCTTTTTGGATAAGATATGAGCATTAATGTGCATTTGAATAATTATATAAGAATAATTAATCTTTTTCTTTCTCTCTCCTCAAAATGATACTAATGCATGAAGAGATGGTATTGTGATGAGATATGACTCTTAATATTGATATGTCTCGAATTTCACTCACTCATGGCATTAAAAGATCCTTTTCACATTAATCACTCATTTTATACATTAATATATGCATTAATAATCAATATAGCATTTAAGGGCCAAAATGTGTGTAAAATGAGAAACTAATGGCATAGCATTGTTCTAGGAGTCATAATTAATCTATAGTTAAAATTTGGTGGCTTTTGGTCTTTATTTGACCCCTCAAATTGATTTTATGAGCTTTGGATATAGTGTGACTTTAGTAGATGTATCGAATCAATCAATTTCATTTATTTTGCATGTAACAATATAGTTCTCTTTGATTTCACTGTCATGTGCCCCTTGGATGCCATCCTACAGCTGACATCCATCTGATCCTGATCCAATGGATCTAGGGTCTTCTTCAACCTCTGAATAGCTGAGCGGACAGACCCCCTCGATCTCGTGACCCGATCTCTCTCCCTCCTCAACCATTTCCCAAAATCTTTTGCCCTCTGAGTTCGTCGCTCGACGACGCCGGTTACAATGAGCCTTGGCTCGAATTCCCTCTCCCTTGGTGCATGAAAATCCCAACTGGGGCTTGCTTCTCATCTCCACCCATATTTGTAGAGGGAGCTTCAGCTCTTCTCGTGCCTATATAAGGCTTGGTAGAGTACCCTCAGCCTCCGTGCGAGCTTCTTCTAGTACCAATTCGTCCAATTTTCTCTCTCTTAGCCGCCGTCACCTCCGCCTCTCCCTAGACCTTGCGGTAGCTCTCCCTAGAACTTAGATACACCAGAAAGAAAATTTATGGGTTCGGTGAGTTTGGTTTCCCTTCCTCTCATTTAGAGTATTTGAACTCGCATTTTGGTCAAGTATAGCAAAAACGCCCAAATGGGCAAGCTGCTCCTTCGCACCCATGGCTGGCGCTAAAGGTGGAAGATGACTGGTTGTTTTTACAATTTTGCCCTCACATGTGCCTCACGCTCTATTTTTACATTAGGGGTGTTTTCGTCTTTCGCCACCCCTCTCTCGCGCAAGCCGCTCAGCCTATGTGGCCTTTTCTTGCAATCTGATTGGTCTAGCTTACTTAATTTGTAGTAAATTGGTCCTTGCTCAGAAAAATGCAAGTAAATAGTCATTGGAAAGTATTTTTCATGTAGAATCCGATTTTGTGGTTTTTGAGACCTGATTCCCAATTCTTTTTCAAAGTTTTGAATGACATTTTGAGTATTTTAAATGTTCTAAAAATCATAATTAATGCATTTTAACTCCAAATTGAGAAATAAAATATGTTTTCCTAATCAGTGAAACCTAAGTGAGCTCTTGGTCCTAGTTTTGAGTCCTAAATCAATGGTTTTCATATAAGGTCTAAAATGGGTATTTTCTTTATACTTTATGCTTAATAAATGCTAATTCAGGTGAAATATTTGTAACTAGGGTAATATGATCTTGGATACAATCTAATCAGTGATAATGATGGATGTGAATCTACAATAAGGTATGTGACACCTATTTATGTATGTGAGACCTATTCTAATTATGAATGAATGAATGTGCAATGTACCCTATTCTTTCAGTTGGGCTTTAACCCAAACCCTAATTTCCTAATGAGGCGAATTGCTAGCCTTAGAATCTCTCTATTGCCTTTATTTGGCTCTTTATTTATTTGAATCTTATATTGCCTATGTTGGCTCATTTACTTAAATTTCTTGGATCTTGCTATTGTCAATGTTCACTTCTTTATTTGATTTACTTCATGGGTTTTATTCCCATTTTCTATGATGCAATGTTATTTCCACTGCTGCCAAGTAGATTACTCAACATGAGGAATTGTTGACCAAATAACTAATGTAGTGTACATGAGTACAAACCACCCATAGAGGGCATGTGTAATTTTTCCCTGGGGAATGTGCATTTTCTCCCCATATTATATATATACTTTTGAGGTTTGGGATGTGCATTTTCCGCTCTCCTCTTAGTTAAGATCTGGTAGGTGCCTCACCCTGCATTAGAATATTTGTTGTCAAAATATCATTCATGCTTGTTGATTATTATTGTGGTAGATGCATCTTGGCAGAAGTTCTAAATTCTTAATTATTATACTTGCCTCATACTCTTGAAATCTCTTAGCTTAGTGGATCTTTTATTATGCAATGTTGTGCTTTATTTTTTTTCCTTATTCCTTTTTATTAACACATACTTTTATCCCTATCTTGCTGGATGATCCCAACCATCCGAGCATAGGATCAGAGTGCGCAGTTGAAGCTTGGTGAATCTACCTAAGGATAAGGATAAGGAGTTCAACCTTGTATCTTGGACATAGTTACCTATATATTTAGTTGTTTTTGTTTGGAGACAAGTTGATTTGGTTCTAGTCTTCCTCTACCTAGATCCTATTGTTGTGTATAAAGTTGTACACCCTTTTGGGAAATTTTGTAATGTACTCTTTATACAATTGAATATAGTCAAAGTTTAAAATTCCGCTGCATCACATTGGTGTTTTTGTTTGCCATGAGTTTTTAGTAGAGACTATGTCTTTACAACTATACCGCCTCACTTGGTTTATCATTTCTCCTCTAAGGAACGACCAGAGTTACGTTCTGTCACCCACTTGGGACTACAAGTCTTATCATACAATTGTTGTGCCATCTAACCTGCTGACACAACACTAAACGTTCTTACTACTTGTACCAACTATCTCATTAGTTGTACATTGTCTTGTCATGACGGGAGGTTACTTATCAATTAAGAACTTATCTTAGAGGTATCATTAGATGTTATGTATAAGTTGCCTTAACATATCTAGATAGGGGTATTCTAAGGAATTATTTTTAGCTTGATAAGCTTTTCCCACAATGATTTTACAATTGTTCCTTCAATTAGTACATCCTTATTAATGTTATGTTTATGCAAAGCATAAACCTCTAACATATGATGTCCATACTATTTTATGTAACTAGACTGATTTCACAATTGGCCATTATAGGTAACCAACATAAATCATCTAATTAGGAGTTATGTTTTTACTTTCCCATACCACCTGCTATTTCTTAGATACCACAATTCCTTACTTTGGTATCCGTCACATGTGTCAAAAACACATCACATCCTCATCATTTCCATCTCTCTGTTGTTATTACCAAAGCCACACATATAAAAGGATCTTTCTTTCATCTTTGGGACATTATTTGTTACACATATCTTTATCTTGGAACCAAAGTCCAAGAAGAACTGATACTTTTCTAAGTATCCATCATTTGATTATTTCTAATCCATGCACATCAAGTGTCATAGTACTCACTTGATTGCCATGTACCTAAAAGGAGAGAACACAAAGAAACATGTTCCTCTTATCACCCCATCATCACCCATGGTTGTTTATCAAAGAGAAGAGATTATCATCTCCTCTGATTATTGTATGAACTTTCAACTGTTCATGAGTCACTTATCTTATTTCATCCTAGGTTCCTTGCCATCAGCATAGGAATTAGAAGGATGATTACATGTCATCACTCCTTTCTTTGTTATTGTCTAACATGTTCATGAACATTTTGTGATTTTATCACATTTCCCATTTCCACTGACTTTATCAAACATGGATCATCTCCCTTGTTCCCATTCTCTTATCATGAGGATTATGTTCTTTTACTTCCTTGTGCACAAATATTGATCTGAGATCATCTTAGATTTCATTTACTGCACTTAGGATGTGATAAAAATATCCGTGCCATATTTCCCATTTCATTATGCTCACTAGATTGTCTCAAAATGACTACTTGATCAGAGTAATTAGAAAGATGACAATCTAAGAGTTCCATACTCACCTTATCTTCAATAGTTGAATACCTGGCCAGGGTATACAAGTACTGAGATTAGGTAGTATGCACTTTGTGTAATATCATATTCCTTACTTTCTGTATCATCACAAACACATGATTTAACATTCTTGGATTTTCTCCAGGCATCACTTCTATATTTCATCCTCTTCCACACAGATAAGAGAAATTATAGAACATTTAAAAGAATATTGAATAGAATATAAATTATAATTCTCATCATTTCTTACCTGTGTCCCCATAGGACAATCAATATGGAAATCTATAACAGTAATCCTTCTTATGATTATTAGATAACGTCAAGATAAGGCATATCAAAATGAAAAAGCTCTATCTGACTATTACCACTCACATTCATCTACCGCTTTAGGTTGACTCAACACATAGAGTCTAGTTATTTCATGTTGTTTTTGTTGCCTTTTTACACTATCGGGTTGTAACTTTCGTAAGCCCTGTCGAGTCTACCTTAGTTGTTGAGTCATTTCCTCCCTTCTTTTTGAATAAAAGGGTTTAGTATGCTCAACATGTACACATCTATAACATGTCTTATCCTCGTACCATGGTCTTATCAGTCTTATTACTGATGTAGACAGTAAGCCATGAGTTCTTACAGGTGGAAAGTTAGGACCTTTGCCTTTACTTAGTGACTACTGCCCTGGTGCACTAGGCATTTATTGCACTTGTGGCACCAAAAACTTTGGCTTTTTAGAACAACTAGGTAAATGTCTCTAGAATTGTAGAGACCTTTCCTTAATTCTCAGCTTATTGCCCATCCTTGGGCATTACCATCACAGATATACTATCTGTCTATACTTATGGAAGAGTATTTTCTTGCCATATGTTAATCCTTCCCACACTTTCCACTGTCCGAACATGACTATGTAATTCAGGAACCCTTTTAGAGCCCAAAGTTTCTGCATTAAGGACTGGTAACCTAGGTTGTAAAGCTAGTATCTAGTCTACTATATGTATCACGATTATCTTAACCTGCCTATCAAGAGAATAAACATAGGATTCTTTATCCTAATCGAATCATGATGGGAATTCTCAAGCACTCATTCTTCTCTTTCCTGATCCCTTGCACCCTCTCCCGGTGCAACGACACTGCTCTCAACAATGTGTTCCTCATGTTCTCTAGTCATTTTTAAACTTCAACCTTTCTTCTACATACGCAGAATTTACTATAGGGTATTCTGGAGGACACTAAAACAAACTCAACACCTTAGTCATATGTCTCTGTAGACTCAGCGAACCTTAAGCTCTGATACCAAAACTTGAAATGACTATCATCAAACCGACAAACAAATCGTTACAATTAAGCGGAATTACCTCAAATAGCGGATTAACAAAAATCACTAAAATTTAAAACCATTTTGCAAGGAAATCCTTTTCCAGAAAAGTCTTACTGAAAGATCCAAAAACTCATTCATATCAAGATTTACATTGTACAACATTGTTTTATCTCATCTCGAGGACAACATATAATAGTTGCTTAATCAAAACATATGCTAATCTCAGATTATTCACAAGATCATCACGAACCAACTCCAAGGACCTGAGAGTACAAAGACGACAAATAGGACTTCTATCTACAAGACACGATAGACAGTACAATCAACCTGAGTTGTCACTACTGCCTCAGCTGTTGTTCCTCCTCTATAGAAAGATCTTCGCCACCTCATGCACGTCCACCTAAAAAAATGTGGATCCCACGGGGTGAGACAATTGTCCTAGCGAGTGATATAACTCTTTGTCGACCATATTATTATCACAGGTTAAGAATTTATAAACTGAGTAGAGGTTCTTTTTATATGAATAGGTAGGATAAATCACTGTATGAATAGAATGAAGTAAACTCCTTTCTTAAGGAGAACATTACATCTACCCATGGTAGAGTTATAAATCATCTATCGGCTTTGTAAGGAATGTAACGAAACATAAATATCAGCTATCAACTAAGATGTATAACTAAATTGTGCATCAAACAATGTTTCTCGTATTCGATCCTTAAGCATATATGCTACACGGCTGAACATATTTTACAATCACACTTATTCCCTTAGGAGATGAAGTATACCATTCATGCTCCAACTGACCACAAACTTCTCACAAGTCGGTACCATACAAGGTCATTGGAAGAGTCGGCTGCCATGACCTCACCTGTCTTGGTCAGTACAAGACCACTGGCAGTGACACCTCGTGTCAATCTGCAAACAGAGCATGTCAGGGTATAGTGGCATCTTCGCACAGAGATACAGTGTCAACTACATTCTCTTAGGGGAACATCTACTAACAACCGTCCCTAGTTATGAAATCATCGAGTCATGGTGACACAAGCACCATACTCTAAGCCATGAGCCAGTTCACCGTCCTCAACATAGAGTCTATGACCAAAGTCACACTCGAGCCAGGATATGACATATAGCCAAATCCCCATTTATTTAGAGTTCGTAAGGGGATCGGCTCATGTCTGGACATCTGTACTTATGCCCCCACATACTCAAAAGTATGCACTCTGGGTTATGCCACGGGGAACCCGTATCACCATTCAGAAAAACCTAACGTTGATGGATCTATGTTCAAGGCAACGTTTTATGGTTTATAGTGATATATTACATGCATTACAACATTCTTTTAGCATCAAACAAGTTATCATTATTAATCACAACAAATGCTACAAAGAAAGGTGTAATACATCTATCACATACTTTTCAAATCTTTAAAACACATGATTTTTGGGATCTCAGTCCCTTATCACATTAATGGGAATTCTCATCCCTTCACATCATCATTATCATGATTACTGGATCTAGGTATTCAAACCCTTAGATCATCACATAACATTGTTACCTCTGTAATAGGTAACCATTACCTCTAGGTCCTCAGACCAAGGTATTCATTTCACTAATTGTACAAGTATTCACATGGCTCACAAGTCCATTACACATCTTGTCACCTCTCACTAGGCAACAACTTATTCCCATGGCTCACAAGGCCGTTACACATCTTGTCACCTCTCACTAGGCAATAACTTATTCACATGGCTCATAAGGCCATTACACATCTTGTCACCTCTCACTAGGCAACAACTTATTCACATGGCTCATAAGGCCATTACACATCTTGTCACCTCTCACTAGGAAACAACTTATTCATATGGGTCACAAGGCCATAACTCATTATACTTGTTATACAAGTATTTAACATGCCTTACAAGGCTTATGCAATAAGAGAATTACAACCTTGCCATCATTAGGGTTAGGGTTTCCCTTTATATCCGAATAGGGTTTCATGTTCATATTATTAATCTAAACCCTAGTTCATTGCTCCACACATCTAGGAGCATACTTTGATATCCTAAGTATTCAATCATACTTATTTATTCTCATCATTTATCATTAAATGATTATCAACACAAAGTATGAGTTTCTCTCTCATCTTGACTAGGATATTGATTACATCATACTTTATTAACTTGGCTTAACCCTTCTCAAGGTATGTTAGCCTACACTTATCAAAGTGCATTAAACTCGTTACGTCTTAACCTAAACAATTGACATGGCACACTTCATGTGTTACTCATCCAAGTATATTGGATTTAAGGTGCATCGAGGAGTATCAACCTTGAGGTGTTGGATGTGGTATTTATCATGCCTTGATGTATCACATCCCTCATTGCTTTTAACTTGCTTAAGTTCATAAACTTATCTTGTATTAGGGTATTTCCCATACTAATACTTTGTGCACTAACTCATAACATTTATTTTGTAGTTTATTGGTCATAAGTCACACATTTGAATTATCCAACCATCATCAATGATATGCACTCATCTCAGGTTAAGGCATTGTTGATATAAGGTTGTCCATTATCAACCACTTTAGGTGTTTCACCTATCAAGGTATTAGCCACACCATTACATGGTGTTACACTCATCACTCCTAAGAGTGTCTTTCCCTCACCTTTATAAGGTGTATAGGGATGAATCATGTATGTCACGTTGAACACAAGTATTGGGTTAGGTGTATATCGATCTAGGCATCATCATATCCCTCATACCCTTACCCATTAAGGTATCAACCTTACCATTCATATGGTGTATCAACTTCACCCTTCATGGGTGTAACATCCTCACCTCACTTGAAGATATTGTCCACACCCTACTTTAGTGTATTGTCCATCACATGTACTAGGGTACTAACTACCTTGCCACTCTTGTCATCTAGTGTGTTGGGTTATCCACCATCTCATTTTAGAGATATGTGCTCAACACCATATCGTCCAAAAGGTGTATACTTAACCCAGTATCAATTTAAATGTGTATACTTTCTACCCATATCACCTAGAGGTGTATGTGTTCTTACCATATCGACCTTGAGGTGTATGTATGCTTCCATATCAGTTTTGAGGTCTATCTGTGCTTCCATATCACTCTTGAGGTGTATGTATGCTTCCATATCGGGTTTGAGGTGTATGTGTGCTTCCATATCACTCTTGAGGTGTGTGTGCTTCCATATCGGGTTTGAGGTGTATGTGTGCTTCCATATCACTTTTGAGGTGTGTACGCACTTCCATTTCACTTTTGAGGTGTGTGTGCTTCCATATCACTTTTGAGGTGTGTGTGCTTCACACCATATCGGGCAAAGAGGTGTGTGTGTGCTTCACACCATATCGGGAAAAGAGGTGTGTGTTTAACCCAATATCATTTTTTAGGTATATGATTGACCTCATATCGTGCAAGAGGTGTATACTACACCACCATATCATGCAAGAAAGTATAAAATCATATCCATATCATTTTAGTAGAGTAGGTGCATCACCATATCGGGTTAGAGGTGCCTGCTTGTGTGCTTGAACCCGATATCGCTTTATAAGGTGATACCATCATCTTCAAGCTCTAGACCTTTGTTCTAATAGTTATAGTTCATGGAAATAGGTCTAAGAAACTACTATAACTCATAATTTCATTAACTATTTCAGAAAAGTTTGGAATTAAAAGTAGTTGATTAAGTATAGCAATTTAGGTGATGAATAATAACATGATAGAGTTCAAGTTATATAACCTTCCTTAAGAACAACTTCAAAGCTCCAATGCACCACGTTCCTAAGGTTTAATATGACTTATCAAATGTCCAAGGCTCATTCAAAACTCCTTCATATACAAGGAATCACCATGGATAAGCAATTGGTGAAGAAGAAAAGAAAGGAAGATCATAACCCTAAAATCATGCTTCAATCCAAGGTTGAAGATGATCATGGCATCACCTTAGGGTTAAGTATTGATCTCCCTCTTTCTCCTTAGCACCTTGCATGATACCTCACTACCCTTGCACGATATGCCATCACTTGTGGCCAATAACACTCCACTTGGTCGATATCGACTTGCTATGGCCGATATCAACATGCTATGGTTGATACCCAAGGCCTATGCATGATACCACATCACCTATGCACGACACAAAGGCTCCATGCACGATATCTAAGAGCAAGGAGGTGGTAGGATTCGAAAAAGTTCACTTAGGGGTAAAAGGAAGGCTATATATACTGGAGGTTCATTAAAAAGTGTGTACTTGAGGTGTCATCAATTTACTACTAGTGGGTGCCACATGGCCATGTATGGATTGACACATGTAATTGCATGCACTACATATTTATATTTCCATGCAAAATAAAAACTTGAGGATAATACAAGGGATAAGGATCGGCCTTCCTTTGGTTATCTTCTAGGACAAGCCACTTCCACTCACATTATTATATTCTTAATTCAATGCAAACTTTCCCAAGGAAAGTTACAAGCCGATATCCATTGCTTTATTGAGGTGCTTAGCTCGTTTTTGAAAAGTCAAAGAGTTAAAAACACGATATGGGGGTCTCCTCGTTGGATCCTTGGCCGATTGGGACTCCCATTTAACACTATAACCTGATACACCTAATACAAGCTCAAATTAGGGTTTCCATTCAACCCCTCTTGGTCTTTTCATCACCAAGAATACTACCACTCATAAATGATTCAAACATGGTGTCTCATTCATTATCTCTCCTCAAAATGATACATATAGGAAGTAGGAACACTCTAGAGGTGGTAATTTTCATATCAACCCCACATTTTGGGTAAATTACAATTTGTACCAAAACAGGTGCACAAGGTACTAGCATTATTCAAACAAGTTCAAACTTGGAATTTAGGCTTTCTACAAGCCACCACTTAGCATCATTCTCTCTCTTATGATGCTAAAGAAGTTAATTCACGTTCAACATGTGACATATTGCAATATAACCCCTCATCTTGGGTAAATTGCACTTTGGTCCAAAACAAAGGAACATTGCTGAAATAGCATTCAATCAGGACCAAACTTGAAACATAAGTGTGTCACATGATAAAAAAAACTCCTTAGAGGATTATATTAAATTTCTAAGCAACTTACTTAGCAAAAACAAATAGGGTTACCTCATAACCCAGGTCAGGGTCATTACAAAAAGGAAGCTATCTATTCAATATCATCATGGAACATAAACCCTAGATCACAGGTATTATAACCATTCTACTGACAACCACACTTTAAGAATATATTACTTGAATGCAAGGTAATGTAAGCAATAACCAAGGAGAAAGTTATACAACTCACTTTAAAAGAGAAGAATCAACTCCATCATCAAGGAAGCTCCAAGAAAAGAGAGAGAACCCTAGCTTGATCACCACCTTCGGCCAAGCTAGCACCACCTCCAGGGAAAGAACAAACCCTAGGTCAAAAGGAGCACAAGATAGGGAAAAACCCTAGGCTGAAAAGACAAGAGAAAGAAGTTCTTCAACCCAACTTAAGAGCCACCATTGAAAACCATTGATTTAGCTAAGAAGAGAGAAGTCTTTCAAGCTCAACTCAAGTGCCATCATGGAAACTCCATGGATTCGGCCAAAAATAGAAGGAAGAATAGGGTAGGGATAGAAAATGAAGATCAACAGATGTATCACTTAACCAAACCAAAGAGAAGAGAAAATGATCACCAAACAATCACCAAGGAAGGGTTGCTCCAAAACCCTAGCTCAAATGCAAGAGGGATCTACTATCATCTCAAAGATTGAGCTCCTTCCTTCACCACCAAGAACAAGGGACGCGATACAAGGAAAAGAGAGAGAGCAACATGGTGTAAAGGGTTTAGTTTCATGCAATAAGAGAGTTTTATATAGCCAAGGGTAAGAGAGAGATACAGGAGGTTAGGTGTCATGCAAACACATGTCAAGTGTTCACCATATCTCATCTATGCAAGCACCATGCTCAAACATGCAACCATGGTGATAGAAATAAGGAAAACTAGAGACCTACTAACTCCAAGAAAAGTCATCAGTCAAAGAGATTCTTAGCGACCCAAATGTGATCAAGACTCATCGATTGTAAGGACCAAAACCCTAGGGTTTCTTGGCAACCAAAGAGGGTGTCATGTCCTCATCAACTGCCAAGACCACTAGGCACAACTTAAACATCATAGACCACCAAGAATCATGGATAAAAGGATCCTTAGAGACTACTAAAACTCAAGCCCACCGATCAAACATACTTCAAAGTCAACCATCTATATAGGGTTTCCAAGCAAAACCCTAACTCTCAACACATGGTGCCACCTCATCAAACCAAGGTAAAACAAGGAGCCTTAAAGTTCCATTCTATCCATCATGATGTTAAAACATGTGAGGCACAAAAAGCATGTGACAAATTTCAAGGAAAACTCTAAACATGTGTAAATTACAATAAGGTCCAAAACAAACATATACAAGCATAATTAGCTCAAACAACATCCAAACTGGATCAAACTTGAAACATAAGCATGTCACATGTTGTCAAAGCACATCAAGAGGTTAGATTAAGGTTTTAATTATCGAATTATTCTAAGAAAGCAAGATCAACCAAAAAGATAGGTTAGGGGTCTTACATCCATAAACCCCTAACAAGGATTTTGCCTCTAAAATCCTACACGAACAAAGACTGATACTTCCCATACATATCGTACTATAAATCCCATGTGGCTTCCTCCATACCACGATGATGCCATAAAACCTTAACAAGAACTGTATTCTTCTTCTTCTTCAACTTCTTCACCCTCCTATCCAGGATCAACACATGACCCTCCACATACGACGTATACTCCTCTAACTCAACCTCCACTGGCTGCAACACTTGCTCTATATCAGGGTGACACTTCCTCAACATGGAAACTTGGAACATAGGGTAAAACCTATGCAAATTTTGTGGAAACTCCAACTTTTAAGACACATTTCCAACACGTGCCACAATAGTATAAGGTCCCATATACTTGGGATCCAACTTACCCATCTTACCAAACCTCAGCACACCTTTCCAAGGAGAAACCATGAGATACACATGATCTCCCACTTAGAACTATAAATGTCTACAATGGTTATCAAGATAAGACTTCTGCCTATCTTGGGCTACCTTCAACTATTGTTGTGTCACTTTAATTTTCTATGTAGTCTAATGCACAAGCTCGGGACCCAAAAACTGATACTCACTTGTCTCATACCAGTAAAGTGGTGACCGACAATGCCTTCCATACAAGGATTCATACGATTACATGTCTATACTCCTTTGATTGTTGTTGTAGGCAAACTCTATCAAACTCAGTTGCACACCCAACTTCCAAGAAATTGTAAAACTCAATCTCTTAGTAGATCTTCTAACATCTGAATGGTCCTTTCTGACTGACCGTTTGTCTACGGATAGAATGTTGTATAGAAACTCGACTGTGTCCCCACGGATGTGTGCATATGTTCCCAAAAATGGTTGGTAAATTGTGGATCTGTGTCAGACACTAGGGTAACTGGAATACCATGTGTACAAACTATCTCATCAAGATATATTTGTTCCAACTTCCCTGATATGAACATCATCTTAATGGGAAAGAAGTGAGATGACTTGGTCAACCTATAAACTATCACCAAAATGGAATCATGACCTTTAGTTTTCCTACCAAGACCAATCACAAAGTCCATAGTGATATAATCCCATTTCCACTGTGGTATTGGCAATAATTGTAACGTCCATGCAGGCTTCTGATGCTCTAACTTGACCTACTGACAAACTGAACATTTATCTACAAACTCTGTCACATCACACTTCAAACCATGCCACCAATATAGATCCTTCAAGTTATGGTACATCTTGGTGTTTCCTAGATGCATCGTGTATATGGAGGAGTGAGACTCCTCTAGAACCAACTTCCTCGGGCCATCGGTATGTAGAACCACTAGCTGGTTGTGAAAAAAAACTATCCCATCCTCGGTCTCATGAAAGCCCTCACAATTCTCACTTCCAAACTCTAATCAAATCTCCAGTATCATGGTATCATCCCGCTACACATCTCTGCTCTACTGCATAAAAGGTAGGCTTCACCTACAACTGTGCTAGAAAGCCTGCTAATAGAGAGACCTCTAATTAAATGTTCATCTGTCGAAGCGACACCAACATGTCTCGCTTATGGCACACCAAGGAACATAATTGTGCCTTATCAGCATATGATGACAAAGACTTCCTGATTAACACATCAGGCACCACATTTGCCTTCCCTAGATGGTTGTCTATTGTGCAATCATAGTCCTTGATCATCTCCATCTATCGTCTCTATCGCATGTTCAACTCTTGCTTCAAGAAGATGTATTGAAGGTTCTTGTGGTCAGTGAAAATCTGACACTTCTCTCCATAATGATAGTGTCTCCAGATCTTCAAAGCATGGACCACATCTACAAGTTCCAGGTCATGTGTCAGGTAGTTCTCCTCCTATTTCCTAAGCTGTCGTGAAGCCAAAGAAATCACGTTCTTGTCCGACATCAGCACACATCCCAAACCATTCTTCTATGCATCACAAAATATGATATAACCTTTCTATTGCTCTAGAAGAACTAACACCAATGCACTAGTCGACTTCTACTTCAATAGATAGAAAGAATGTAGACACTTGTCATCCTGCAAAAACACCTTTCCTTGTCAAATTGGTTAGGAGTAATGCCACAACACTAAATTTCTAGATGAACCTCCTATAGTAGCATGCCAGGCTTAGGAAACTACAAACCTTTGTCAGTATCTTAGGCTGATCCCATTCTATCATTGACTCCACCTTCTTCAGGTCCATACAAATGCCTCTAATAGATATCACATGACCCAGAAAAGACACTTCCTTCATCCATAACTCACACTTGCTAATCTTGTCATACAACCTATGCTGCCTCAACATCGTCAATGCTTGTCGTAGATGTTGCTCGTGTTGCTGGTTGTCTCTGGTGTATATCAAGATGTCATCAATGAACACCACCACAAACTGGTGAAGATATGTCTTGGGCACTTTATTCATCAGGTCCTTGAACATTGTCGGTGCATTGGTTAGCCCAAACGGCATAACCACAAACTGGTAGTGACCATACCTAGTCCTAAAAGCTGACTTGGGTATGTCATCCACCTTGATCCACAACTAATGGTATCCTGACTTTAGATCTATCTTAGAGAACACTACATCACCTCTGAATTGATCAAGTAGATCATCTATTCTCAACAATGGATACTTATTCTTGACCGTGACCTTGTTCAACTATTAGTAGTTTATGCACATCCACATAGATCCATCCTTCTTCTTTACTATCAACATGGGGGCACCCCAAGGGGAAGTGCTCATCCTAATGAAACTTTTCTCTAACATCTCTTATAACTACTTCTTCAACTCTAGCATCTCTATTGATGCCATCTTGTATGGTGATTGCACTATAAGCTACGTACCAAGAACAAGATTGATCTCAAAATCAATCTCTCTAGAGGGGGAACACCAAGAAACTCTTTAGGGAAGACATCTTCAAACTCTCGAACCATAGGCTCCTCTAGGATACTTGGACTCCTCATCTTGGTATCCACCGCATGTTCCAAGAAAGCATCGCACACCCCAGCATCAACCTCTCCACTGTCCTAGCTGACACCAAATATGTAGGAAGAATCTTCCTATCTCCTTAGAAGATCACAAAACATCACCATCATGGAACATCGCCACCTGAACTATAGTCCAATATAACCTTGTACTTATCCAAGGTATCCATCCCAAGGATCACATTGAATCCATGCATGTCAAGTGGCACAAAACCCACTTGAATGTTGTGTCTAGAGAAAGAAAGAACGCAAGATGGACACACCACCTTTAACTCAATGGAACCAACAAGAGAGGTTTCTAACTGAAGATTGTCTAATCTACTACAAATAGACAAATAACAACTATCTATCGCCTCTCTGGTGATAAAAGAGTGTGTCGCACCCGTGTCAACCAAAATAGATATGAATTGTAGAAATACATGACGATGAGGATGGCATGGAGGCTGAGGTGGAAGATAGTAATACAGGTGGGCCTAAAGAAGGGGAAACATCAACAGTAACAGCGAGGTGGAGGAAGTATAAGAACAACAAAGTAGGAAAATAGAAGAATAAAGCTCTGCAATTCAGGAAGGAGGGAACCAGCAACAAGCTCAGAACTAAGAGAAAAGGAAAACTAAAACCACCTGATAATGGTATTCCAACCAGAAGAAGCCTGAGAATGGCCTCAACAAAGTCCATAGTAGAGGGACTCACGCAATGCAGATCAAAGAATGAAGATAGAGAGGGCACATCGACCAACTTTAATATTGCAGAGGGAGAAGGAAACGAAGTGCTGGGAGAAAAGGAAAATAAGAAGTCAGAAAAGAAGATAAATTAGCAGATAAAGTCTCATACGCTTCAACACACCAGGGATGCAGATTTTGTGTTGGAATGTGCGGGGTATTGGTAACAATGATATGTGCAATTCTCTTCAAAGCCATATGCGAGAGCATAAACCGGACGTAGTCGTGATCTTGGAACTGAGAATCAGTGAATCCAACTCTCATGACTATTTGGAATCTTGGGTTTAAGTACTCACACTAGGTGGATGCCCGAGGATTTGCAGGAGGAATATGGGTCTGCTGGAAGAATGAAGAGCTTGAAATTCAAATTCTATCAAGTAACAGACAGTTTATAACATGCCGAGTTAACAACAGATTCATCATCTCGTTCGTATATGCCAATACTCACTATTCTGTTAGGCAGCTATTATGGAAACATCTCATTGATGCGAGTACTACAATCACTGAACCATGGGTGGTGATGGGGGATTTCAACACAACATTACTCCCATCTGAAAAATCTGGAAGTGATCACTACAACTTCAATGAGGCAAGGGTGTTTAAAGACACACTCATGGAGGTAGGTCTGTCAGATCTCAGATTCTCGGGGGTAAAATATACATACAAGCATGGTAGATTACAAGAGTGATTAGATCGAGCGGTTGCAAATGAAGAGTTCATTAGAGGTTTTCCTCAAATGGTGGTTGAACACCTACCCAGAACATCATCGGATCACTGGCCTATCCTTTTGAGACTTCTGAAAAAAGTAAAATGAGACAATAGTTCATTACAAAGGCATCTTGGAACAAAGAGGTTGCTTTTAAACAAATGCTTACCAACGAGTGGAACCCATCAGCTGAATTTTATGAGGCATTGTGGGAATCAAAACGTAAGATAATCAAATGGGAGCAGTAAGAAAAAGAAAGGAATTTTAGAAAGAAAAATAGGTTAATAAGAAATGTGAAGATGTTACAACAGATGATGGCAGACCATTATGATGAGACTTCAGATACCCTATGTATGGAAATGCAAGCAGAACTGCAGCAGCTTACAAACAAAGAGGAAGAAGATTGTAAACAGAGATCACATGTTAACTGGTTAAAAAATGGAGACAATAATATGAGGTTCTATTAGACGTGGGTCAATCAAAGAAAATGTCAGAACACTATCACAACACTCAAAGACTCATCGGGAGTGTGGATCACTGATGAAGGCACCCTTCAAAACTTGGTGGTGACACATTTCGAGAAGGTTTTATCTGATACTGGAGGGAATGCAAGAAGGGACTTGGATGCTATTCCTGGAACATTTGCAAAGATTCAAACCCATGAAGAAGTCAAGCTTACAGCAATTCCAATAGCGACTGCAACATGGCAGGTATTGAGTTCTATGAAGCCATATAAATTGGTCAGACCAGATAGAATATCTGCCGACTTCCTCAAACACAATTGGAACATTATGGGAAACTTGGTTACAAAGACTATTCAGAAGATGCTCAGTGGTGACCCATTAGAGGAGGAGGTATGTAACTCGACAATTGTTCTTATCCCAAAAGTTGGGAGGTCGGGAAGATGCGAACAACTGCGTCCTATATCACTTAATAACATCATTCTCAAGCTCACATCCAAGATTGTAGTTGAATGACTGAAAACTTTTATTCCAAAGTGGGTTTCAGCAGAACAAAGCAGCTTTGTTCCAGGACGAAAAATTACAGACAATATAGCTTTGGTCCAGGAGGTAATTCATGGGATGAAGAACATCAATGGAGCTAAAACGATGGCCTTGAAAATTGATCTAACAAAAGCATATGACCAGATGTCATGGGAATTCATCCAAGATACGTTGAACCGTGTAGACCTACCTATGAAGATAAAAAGATACATTATGCATTTGATCACAGGAGGGAATACATCAATTATTTGGAATGGACAACAATCAAGACCCTTTAAGGCTAGCAGGG
The DNA here is from genome assembly GCA_963693085.1 of Alisma plantago-aquatica. Classification (NCBI taxonomy): domain Eukaryota; kingdom Viridiplantae; phylum Streptophyta; class Magnoliopsida; order Alismatales; family Alismataceae; genus Alisma; species Alisma plantago-aquatica. The sequence continues at coordinate 815,877,460 of OY856410.1, forward strand.
GATTGAGACAAGGAGATCCTTTGTCTCCATATCTATTTGTCTTATGCCTTGAAAGGCTTAGCCAGATGATTCAGGAAAGAGTTCGGACAAAGAACTAGAAACCCGTCAAGATAGGAAGATCAGGAGTGGAAGTTGCACATGTGTGTTTTGTGGATGATTTGATTCTATTTGTGCACGCTAGAAAGAAGCAGATGCAATGTATAAAGGACTATTTTAAGGAATTTGAGAATGCCTCAGGACAGGAAATTTCAGTTGCCAAATCTCACATTTTTTTCTCAAATAGTGTAGCCAGGAACACATGACGGAGTATACTAAATTTAAGCAAATTCCATGTGACCAGCGATTTGGGATGGTATCTGGGGGTCCCAATTATTCACGGAAGAGTTACTAAGGAAACCTATGTTGAAGTTGTTGACAAAATGGAAGCTAAAGTGAATGCATGGTCTGTTAGAAGTCTATCCTTTGTTGGCAGGGTATGCCTTGCCAAATCTACTCTATCAGCAATACTGACTTACGCCATGCAAACAGCAACTCTACCTTTGAGTCTCTGTGACAGGGTTGATGGAACTATAAGGAAATTCTTATGGGGGGGAAGCTATAAAGAAAAGACAGTTTCACTGGTAGCATGGGGAAAGGTAACGTCCTCACCGTCGAACGGCAGACTGGGAATTAAGTCGATGCGAGAATCGAATATAGCCCTTCTAGAAAAACACGCATGGGACTTGGTGTCAGGAAGGAAATCTTTATGGTGTAAAATGATGATAGATCGATTCAACAAGTACCAAAACTCAAAGGTGTCATCAATATCCATATTAGGCCAAGCCTCATTGAACAATAAGCGGCTCATAACAGACAACTCCATCATGATTCCCGTGAATGGTGCATCAGTAAATGTTTGGGATGATACATGGGTACAACCCAAAGTACAACTGAGACACGTCACTAAACGACCAATCCCAACAGAACTTACAGACCTACGGGTGAGTTCTTTAGTGCTAGATACCATGGAATTGGATGAAAGCTTCTTGAATGACTGGTTCAAAAAAGACATAGTCGATCTAATTCTGAAAGTCCAAGTTTTGATTAAAGGTAGCCATGAGGACCAAAAAGTATGGATCCACACACTGGATGGGAAATTCACATCTGCATCATCATACCAACTACTGCGGGCACACAAGGAAATAGTTACAGCAGGTAACTGGTTAGGCATATGGAATATGAAGACAGCTGCAAGAATCAAGATGTTTGCTTGGCTAGTACAACATAACAGACTGCTTACAAATGAAAGGAGGAAAACCAGGCACATGAATCAAGATAGCCAATGCAATAGATGTAGAAAGGCAGAAGAAACAACTTTACATGCCTTGCGATATTGCGAGAAGGTGATAGAGATATGGAGAAATTTAATACACTCAGATTATTAACGGACAATCCTAGATTGTCAGAACTTGGGAGAATGGAAGAAAGTGACTACACGAACTGTAGGAATACCCATAGAAAACTTCTGGATAATCTGCTATTGCATATGGTAGAGCAGAAATGCTGTGATATTTGAAGGCCGAACAATGACGATTGAGCATTTGATGGCATGGATTCATAGAGAACTAAAACTGAATGAGGATTCTTGGACCACCGTACAAGACAATAACATACCTCCTAGATCAAGTGGATGGATAACACCAACAAGGGGACAGATCAATGTGAATGTGGATGCAGCTCTAAACAAGAAGTATGCAGCTATTGCTGTAGTTGCAAGGGATGACCGGGGAAAATGGATGTGCGGGTGGGCAAAGCGGGTGAACACAAAGAATGCAACTGAAGCAGAACTAGTGGGTATTCTGCTAGCACTTGAACAAGTTGAGAAACAAGAATGGCCTAATATCATTATAGAGACCGATTGCCATAAGGAAACAAAAATGATTGAGAACAAAGCGAGATTATACCCAAGGTTTGCACTTTGGGTGGCCAAAATCAAGGAGCGCATGCATTGTTATTCATCCATGCAGTATAGCAGTAGGGAGAGTAACAGATTGGCAGATAACTTAGCCAAAGTCCATCTCAAAAGCATGACAAATTTTAAAGTATATCAAGACTCTCCTAGTGAAATAGCCTGCATATTGATAGAGGAAAGTTCCAATGAACATGTAACAGTCTAATTATGTAGTTTGCGATTATACCAAAAAAAATGAAAAAGTTCCATCTGACTTTTCATGACCTGTGGATTGACCACTCCCTCTAGCTGACTCATAGTGTAGAATTGAATTGTCACCTTTTGACATCCACATCCTCTATTATCTTGTCCAAAGGATCTGACCTGTGACACCTGACTACGTCCTCTACCACCACCACTAATGAACTACTACTGATGAGAACCCCACTGACTCTGCCTTGGTTGTTGTGTCACTTACTATTCCTTCATAAGGCATAACAACTTTGTATGCTTGGTCTGTCCACACTTATAATAGGTTTTAGTCTCATACCATGGTCAAGATGGCCCTGTCTCTGAAACAGATGTTTTACTCTATGCTCCATCTGGTGGAAAACAACAACTTCTTCCCTTGCTCACACACCACTGTGATGGCACCACTGACCTTTGCTCAGAGAAAGCTAACCTCTACTGTGATTGAGGTGATGAAGACCTTATCTTCTTAAATCCTCCATACGACTTCCCTTGAAATTGAGCCAACCTCTTCTTAGCGTTGTCTTCATGCTTCTTCATAGAAGACCACTCGATCCTCCTCACTGACTCCATAAAGGTTGAGGACCATTTTCTGTTCTCCAAAGTGGATACCATCATCATCAACTAAGTGCTCAATCACTTATCAAATCTCCATATCCTCTCCTTGTCTATCACTGCCATGTGAGGATAGAACCCCAACATCTCCACAAACTTTGCCTTGTACTCATTGATTAACATTGATCCTTGACGGATTTTCTCAAACTGTGATATCTTCTCATCAAGATACCTCTCCAAGAAGTATCAACTCTCAAACTCTTGCCAAAAATCCTCCCAATTGATCACCACTTTGGGTCTCTTATCCTCCTTTTTGGCCCACCAATGGCCATCACTACCTTTCAACAAGTACACTACATGCTTCACCTTGTCTTTTTTCAGGATGTTTAGGATCTTGAAAGCCTTCTATAGCTCTGTCAGCCACATGTCTACATCTATCAGGTATGTTGTACCCGCATACTCGATTGCCCTGACATGTCTCAAATGCTCAAACGTCTTCCCAGATGCCTGGGATTCTACATTGGGGACATCCATCCTAGCTTGGGGTATGGACACCCTATCTGCCATATGTGAAATTGTGGCCATAAAACATCCACACATGGACTGGAATGCTAGATTGACCATGGTTTCTCAGTCAAATTGAGGCATTGCAGGCTGCTCCAGCCCCATCTTTGACACTCTATCTTCATGTACCCACCTCCTCACACCACCTCTGACTACAACAAAGCTAATATATGCATGGTCTTCATGATCTCCAGACATATCTACATAAGAATAAGCTATGATCAAATATGTTGGACAAAGCAAGAACAAATGCAAACCCTAGTCCTATGTCCTTGTAGACTTAGCAAACCTAGAGATCTGATACCAAACTTTCCATGTGATGTCCAATGCCAAACAGACAAGATTACTTAAAAGATAACACACAACCAATAGCTAAACAACAACATTTTTGTAAAAGTGGTTAATTTAAAGTCGATCTCATATTACTTATCATGCAGAAAAATATTACAACAAGATCCAACAACTTGTATCATATCACATACCATATCAAGTATTTACATCTATTCAGTGGCCATAGCCCCAACCTATTTACAAAAAAGATCTTGTTCATAGATACAAACCACATATACAAACACATGCATACTTCCAAAAACCACATGTCAATATACATCATCTACAAAGCACATCCCTTCTCGGACCTGACAGTATAGGGACAACATTGGGACTCTATATAATGACTATCAGCTATTCAACCTTCTTCTTCTAATAATATCCAAGACACTCTTCCTCAACAACACGATCCTAACCATGTCATTGTCAACCTCCTAAAATTATATGGTAACCCACGAGGTAAGACCAACATACCAATGAGAGATATAACTCTTAGCCAATTGTTACTGTTACCATAGAAGGATATATTATTGTTAAACATGATGAGTAGATTTAGATAAATGAATAATTTAAATGGATTATACAGGTTAAGCAGGTTGAGTAGGTAATATAGATAAGCATAATTAGAAGGAATATGAAGTACATGTAAAATAGTTAATTTATCATGCCACATTATATAATAATTAAGTAGTATAAGAAACAAGGAAAGGGTAAACATCCAATATGAAACATGTTTAATCCTAACCAGATATACTACAAGGTTGTAGTATGTCTTTTAAGCACTGAGGAGTGTGAGGTATACCACTCAAACTCCAACTATCTACCACAAAGTTAGAAATAGTGCTATACAAGATCTAGGAGAGTCGGACTTCTATGATCTCCCACACTCTTGGTCAGTACGAGTTCACCACAGTGACATATAAAGTCAAACTACAAAACACTGATCCCACCTTGGTATATAGGTCACGACACTAGAAACGAGGATGTGGAGCCCTGCCACCGAGGTAAAATCATCATTGTCCTCAAAATGTCATATATACAAATCTCCGAGACATGACTGCAACCTTTCTCACACGGAGGAATGATTGTAGCCATCCTCCAAACACCTGGGATCAAGATGACAAGGACACATAGTCACTTGCACCTCGCATACTCAACACAATGGGTTCTGAGTTTCCCTTCGGAATACTCGTTTCACCATCCAACAAATTGTGATACTAGAATGGATCTATGGTAGAGGGCAACTACATGAAAAGGGTTTTACTTGATTAATAAATACCAATTGGGTATATTTTAACTACATCAATCAACTTACATAAAAACCCTAGAAAGATTCTAAAAAGATAAGGGTAGATTGCAACTTTAAAAGATATAAAACATATGAAACATAAACTTGTCACATCACCACACGGTACTATTCTGTTGGGTTTTATGGCAACAAAGTAGGTAGTGGAAACAAAAAATTTACTGGCCATTAACCCATAACACGAGATCGCATCAACGACTATGTAATGGGAAGGATGGTTTTAGCGAGATATACTTAGTCCTGAGGCTTACCCAGTGACAATACCTCACAGCCATGTGCAGTCTTCAATGCAATGTCTGTCTGTGCAACTCCTGGTCTTCTCCATGGACTCTGGCCTCCACCACGGACTGCGGATAATGTGTCCTCCTGAGCAGCAGACATCTCCCGCCAGTATAGATAGTCCACATGGACCACCTGGAACTCCTGCTATTTTAGAAGAACTGGCAGGAAGGAGACGACCCTCCTGTTGGTGTACTAGCACCAACCTGCTCTCCCGAACTCATGTTGCTTTTCTGTAGTTGTCTTTCCCTTGTGGTGCCTCCCTAGTTGGGTAGAACCTACTTAGGTTCTCTCTATTACCAAAACCATAGAGAATAACAACTTTGCAGAGAAACTAATATTCTAAGTTGTGTGTTCTAAGAAGCCCCCAATACCCCTCTATTTATAGTAGAGGGTAGGGTCAGGGTTCCCAATCTGTTTAGGAGTAGAAGGATCCAAAAATTCCATGAATAATTTTTACTATGACAGGCAAACCGATCGTTTCACAATAGAAAAGGTCACTTGGCAAGGTGAGCTGATCGGTTCACTAGTGAACCGGTCGATTGGGAGTCTAAACAGGTCAGTTCACTAAGTGAACCGGTCATTTCACTTCCCAAACTTGCATGCAATTGACTTTTGTTAATCATTTCCAATTAATTCAAAGATTAATCCTTATTCCAATCGAATTGAACAAGTGAAACGCGAAAGTTTTCCTCCAACCAGGAAAATCCTAATTTCCTCAGTTCGTAGGGTTGTGAGCCACCCAGTTCACCAAGTAAATCGGTCAGTTGGCTCACACCATCCGATCAGATCACCTAGGTGAACCGGTTGGTTGGCACACACCAGCCGATCGGCTCACAAGGTGAACTGGTCGGTTGGCAGTCTTGACATTGCCAATGTAGTCTCCAATCAACCTGACACTCTAACTAGCTAGTTCAACACTTGAACTTGATAGTTCTGAGTCCATTCAGTCAATTGTATGTTTAGTTGAGTACCTAAACACCTTTAATCTCAATCTAAACATTATTCATGGATAGTATCCTCTTCTAGGGGTATCCTATGTGTGTGACCCTGTAGGTTCCAATTCACGTCGGCAGTGAATGTTCATAACAACTTATGACATCACAAGCAATGAGAGGAATCTAGTAACTCATCATTGCTACCCAAGTAACTTAGAATGTTGGAGAACAACTTAAACCTACAATATGTGATTACTGTTGTAGTGATCATATAGTTCCTTTGTCTCTGACATCCGAATTGAACTCAAGGCATGGAACATCATCCTCTTCAACATTCAATTCATGTTCCTTGACCTAGAGTAGACTGTCTAAGATGCATGTGAATTCACATATCATATATTGAATCACATGAGTATGGCCATACATTTCTCAGTCTCTCTTATCATTGGGCCCTGGATATCATACTCCTTGTAGGAGGGACAAATCTCATATCTATCACTCACATTCTATCCCCATGTGTCAAAGTCACCCAACCATCACCTTTATAAGACATGTGTTTCCAGACTGCATTTGATGATGTCAAACTGTACCCAATCACATGTGATGAGTGCAGTTATTTCAGGTCTAAGAGCCACTATCAGCACTATCACTGTGAGAGACAATTGTGACTACCATTCCATGGTATCCATGTATCACTCTCATGGTGGGTCTGTATGATATACTATTATCTAACATATATCTGTGTGCTTGACTTGATATCATATATCACGACTAATGAGACTCTTTCATCAGTCAACACACACTCTAGTCTTATGTATTACTGTTGTCTATTTTGCTTCCATAGTAATTTCTGACTAGGGACATAACAAGAATGTATGCACTCTTATCATACATATGGTCTCATTGTTCAGGTCCTCAACCTAAAGACATATGTCATCGAGTCACATCATTCTTTAGACATCTATCATGTATGTGTCATCATCTCATGACTGAGACAAACATAATAGATGGAATTACCTTTATCATTATCAAATCAAGTATCAAATGCTTCATTGCAATCATCATATGATTAGCTCTCTAGGAATACTATACCAACAGATTCCCACTTGCACTTAGAGTCAATCACCCATGAATCATATTCCAAGTGATCCCAAAATTTCCATCATATTTCTAATACACAAGTACTTTTATAGTGGGTAAGCAACATTTCTTCAAGTCGGTATATTGCATGTTTCACATCCCCTCACTGTATGACAACTCGTATGAGATGGAAGTGTCGTAGTATGCTATCTAAGATTCCTTTGCCTAACCATTAGCTCCATTGTTGTTACAGTATTACTACTGATTCATCAATGGTCAGAACCTCCCACAAGTTCATCCATATGAACTTCTAGATCTTACAGTATCCTTTATAGTGTTCATAACACTAAGGTATTTGGCTTCTTATTGTAGAATTAATCAATTGTTTTATGTTGGAACATTTCCAGATAACAATTCTTATTCCAAGGTCAAACACAATTTTGTCATTTCAGAAGCTTGCATCAGTGTAACTCTTTACACCCAACTCTTCCTTATTACCATAACCAAACAACTAATCCTTTTAGTACTTTACAAGTACATAAAGATGCCCTTCATGGTATTCCGGTAACTCTTACTAGAGTTCGATAGATATCCATTCGTCATGTCCAATACATACAAGATGATGATGTCATATCTTCTTGTTATGTCCAATACATACAAGATGATGACTTCATGTATTCTTGTCATATCCAATACATACAAGATAATCAGTTCATATTTTCTTATCATGTCTAATACATACAAGATAAAAAGATGAGTTCATACATGATAGATCCAATTGTGAATGCATATGGAATCTATCTACGTGTTCCTTATTCTACATAAGAATTGGGACACTTTGCTCTTGAGAGACTAACTCCATGGAACATGGATAGGTTTTCTCTCACCATGATGAACCCTTTCAGCATCTTGCCGATGTATGTTCTCTTTCTTAGATCAAGAAGCCCTCTTAATCTATCTCTATAGATCTCTGATTCCTATAACATAGGATGATTCTCTAAAAACCTTTTACAATACACTTTGTTGCCATATTTTGTAGTATAAGGATGATACTCCCCATCAATATATGGAATATATATATGCTCCCACTAAATTCTTGTAATCACACATTACATCTTCATTTTGACTCAAGTCAAACTCTGTGACTATCTTGTCAAATTGAAGATCCAATTATGAGGTGCTTTCTTCAATCCAAAGATTGATCTATGTAGATTTATAAACTTTATTTACATTATTAGATTTATAAAATTTGTAGGTTGTGTCATGTTCACATCCTGCACAATATTCCATTTAAGGAATATGGTTTTAAAATCCATATGCCAAATCTCATAGTCATATTAAGATACAATGGCAAGCATTATCCAGATGGATTCATCCTTGGTAACTGTTGAAAAGATTTCACCATGTTCAACACCTTGAATTTGTTAGAAACTCTTTGCAACCAAATTACCCTCCATGTCAGTATTCTTCTGGAAGACCCAAAAGTACCCTATGGGTTTTACCCCTTTAGGTGGATCAACCAAAGTCATACTTTGTTGATGTACATGGAGTCCATCTTGGATTTTATGGCTTCAAGCCATATCTCAGTTTCTAGTTCTCATGAGCTTCTAGGTAGACTGTTGACTCATCATATGATCAACTCACTACCTTCTTGTCCATATGATATCATATATCATTCAAGATCTAGGTGTGTTCTACCTGAACCATGAGTTATGTGTGTTACTTAAGGAACTTTGAGATTCCACAACATTTTGTGATTCTCTCTTTATTCCCAGTGTAAAGCATGTGCCTAAAAGGAAATTTGAAGTTTTATCTAGTAATCACACTCTGACTTATTAAGGTATGATTCCTTCTTTTTGATACACTTCTCATGATACACTATCATTGTGTTTCAGGTAGAGTCCATCATGATACATTATCATGATCCTCCAAAAGGTTCTCAAATTCTTGGTTCAAAGTATTTCCATATCGATCATATCGAAATTTAATACTTATACCAAGTTTGTTATGTACTTCATTTATGATCTGCTTGACCACTTCAAGAGATTCATGTTTGTATTTCACTAAATACAAACTATCATATTACTGAGGTCATTAGTAAGTACATTGAAGTACTCGTGATTACCTTTAGCATTTATTCTAAAAGGTCAATATATATCAATATGTATAATCCTTAATAGAATGATCATTCTCCCACTACTTATAGTGAAGAACCTTTGTCATATTGCACAATGAATGAGATTAGCATGTCTCTATTGGTTCAACAACCAAAAGAGTCTAGATATCCATCATATGGATACTAGAAATGCAACATTTATGCACTCTAGATGACATCGCTCTAGGCATTCAAGTTTGCGTTATCATGTCATTCATTACATGTGTCACACACATTTGTCTCTCTAACTATCAAGTATAGTTAGTGAGACATAGGCATTGCCATCAAAGATCATATCTTTCAAATGAAACATCAGTCCATAACACCCTTTCCCATACAAGATGTATGGTGTTTTCATTGATGGTAGTTATATAATAGCAATTCACTCATTCTATTACATGCCCATGAATGTATATTGTAACTGTAATGATAGAAACGCTTGCTCCACAAAGTTTCTAGCTTACTTCCTCTCAAGTCCTGAAGTAGAGATCTCTATCTCTATCAACTTTCTAAGATCCTATATAAAGAGGTTATTTCCTTTCCTACTTACCCCTCTCCATATCTTGAGTGATGAAGATTTGGACCTTAGCTTGGCTTCAGAACACTTCTTGACCTTGCTTTAGTCTATGGACTTCACTCTGCTGATCATTATCACAGGTTTTGTCCTTTCTTCATTCATGCTTTGGCATCAACATGCCAAGCACTTCAGACAGTGGTTTGGCCAAGTTTCTCAACATTTGATAAGTTGGCTATATGATTCACACAATGATTTGTAGAATCATATGTTTTGTCAACTCTTGACCTTTAAGAAATCACAGTCAATCTATATGCACAATCAAATTGAGCATATACTCAAGCATCACTTTGAAGACATTATACCCTTCATGCTTTACATGATTCTTAAGATGTATAACCATCTCAAGAATGTCCATGCTTCAAGCTATTTATGCAACTCATAGTTCATATAGCTCAACATAAGGTTCTTGATGTCTTAGACATAATTGACATACTTCAAGTAAGCATCCAATTTTAGCCTTAGGCGTATTTGGAGAGGTTCTTCTGGCTCTAGTCTTTCAAGGACTTAGTGCTTTTGCTCACTAGTGAGAACACTTCTCAAAAGGTCCTAACCAGATTCGAAGTTTATCATGTTTATGAACTGATCACAACAATTAATTATTTATATTTTTCATTTGGATTCTACAAAAGAATTTTGCAACTTTATCATTTTTTTATTTGATTTGATAATTTGATGATATTAATTAGGCCTTTATTTAATTATCACTCCCACTATTTTTTTTACAAATTGATAACCCTCAAGTATTAATTCGCAAGATTGCAGTGTACAATCTTCTAGTGGCCAAGATCCAAAAATATTGCATCAATACCCAACCAACACTTGCACTCATGACCAATTATTAAGGCAGACAATCATTCCAATTGCATCATATGCAATTCTTGGATAGATGATATGTGCAACTCTTTGCCATAAACATCTGCATGCCTCAAGGTGGTTGATCCGATCAAGGTCACCAAGTTAAGTCTGACCCAAAAGCCAACATGATGAATATGCACTGTGATAACCTAGAATTTTAGGGAAAATTTAAATTGAGGAATCGAGTATTCGAGTATGGACTCTTTTACATTGATAAGGGTCAATCAGAGATGCGACATATGATTGTGAAATCTAATTGAGTTCAACTATGATGGTGGCTTTTGTAAGTTAATTTAAGTATTTATGAGATTAAACATGTTGTAGTGATATACATAAATCTGAATGGTTGAAAAGTGATTCTGAAATTCCATCACGATTGTACTAAGTGAGTTGAAGTTGTCCGACTATAGTTATAGATCAATTATTAATTATCTTTGATCGTGCCAATCCTAGATATGATGTTATTTGGAATAAAGATTTAGTAGGTCAAGATGAGTATATGTTTGGAATTTCAATTTTAATTGGGATTCTGATTTAGTGATATGGAAGATTTATGATACTAGATTATTTAATTACATAGGAATGAGAAATATACTCGACAATTTTTTTTAACTGGTCACGGGGAACTTGTTCCCATCATCTGCCAGTTCTGAAATCTGAGGAGTAGGTGTCCGCAATCTAGACACTTAAAGAAGTAGTCATGACGATGAATCTGGGAGACTAGCTAAGTACGTTCACTCCGTCGCACTCCCTGGATCTAAACAAACCCTCGCAAGCCTCTTAGGGTAGGGAGAAGAGATATACCAACATCTCATTTCACTCACCTCAACACTGCCGTATGCAGCAGAATTACAGTAGGAAGAAGTCGTGAAGGAGTAGAGAGGATGGTGTATGGTAGAGGAGCCCGGTCCTAGAAGCATTGCATCAAAGGGATGAGTCTGAACACACACTTAGGAGAAGTGGAGGCTGGTTTGATCATCATAGATCACTTGCCGGATCTGCTTCTTGTGGCAGCGACGCAGGCTGAACGGAGAACAGCGGACAGGCTTGTAGTGTAGAGAATGCACAGACAGAGGCTTATGGCAGAGGAAACACACACTAAGGAAGAGTGGTCTGCCACTGGTCAAACGTTGAAGAAGGGACTCGACGGCAGTGCTTCATCCCAAGGAGACATCCGGCGGCTGACGGTTTGGTGTGGGGAAGCAGAACCCACGCATGCAGGTGCAGCACTGAGATCATGTGGAACACATGCCGACAATGTAGGGATCTGTAGATCAAAGTGGATGGAAGCTTGAAGGGCGAGCGAGTAGCATCTTCGCATCAGATGTTGCTCATCAGAGCTAGCTGCCGCGGCGGTGGCCAACGCTGACGAGTTGGTGGAGGTCGAGCTCCACAACATCAGCCTAGGATGCGAGCAACGGTGGAGGTCTGTCCGAAGTCACCAAAACCGATGGGGGTCTTAGAGGAAGAAAAGGAGGACTGCAGCTGCAGATTCCTCTCACCGGAGGAGACCAGTCATGGCGGCGGTCTGCGCAGGGAGACGAATGCAACTGTATGCGTGCTCGTGTTCTTTGCGAGAGAGGACCAGGTACAGTAGAAATAAACTGACCAAATTCTAGACCAGACTAGGCGGACCAACCATTAAACCGGCCGGCTCAACCGCGAACCCAGGAAACCAAGGAGTGAAGCCACGTGGCAGACCAGGATTGGCCGATAAATGGTGCTGACCAGATTATTTAGATGATCATGGATATGTGAGGAATCTCTGAACTCAGGTACGTGGATATAATTATATGACTAGATTTGCTGGATGTTAAATATATGTACTTGCTTTCTTGTATTTGAAATACATTGTTGGATGTAGATCTATATGTATTGTCATTTTTGCCTTGAACAATAAGAAAACTAAAGAAAGAAAATGGAATGTAGTTACTGATGGTTCATTAATCTCCCTATTAGAGAGGGAAAGTATTAATGTTGACTAGCACCTCCCTAATGGTACAAGGTACGTGGGGAGATCCCTAATGGTACAAGGTACGCGGGGATAGGGCCCAATAATATATGTTTGTGCTAAGTCCACCATAGTAATACATGCCCATTGAAATATGGTTAATAACTTGGGTTTACCTGATTTTCTGCCTTAAATAATGCTTTCATTTTTCTTTCTTCTTTTTCAAGTATTTTAAATATGCCAGCATAGTATAGTATCTTTCAACCATGTACCAACTTTATGTTGATTCACTATTTCACGTATGTTTTAGGTTCAGAGATAGCATGGGATAAAAAGAAAGGAAGTGAGCAGTTGTCCAGGTTGTACCTATTGTGTTAAGATCCTGTTAGCATACATGTTCATAGACTAGTAAAATTTTCTATTCAATGTGTAAATGTAATCTGTAATAGTTCATGTTATAATTAATATTCATGTTGAATGTTGAGAAATGTTATGGTTGTATGTTCATGTATGCATATTATGCTTCCGCATCACTTTCTAATATGATTGGATGATGTTTTTGGATTCTGACATCTCATTCCCAATAGGGTTTGGAGAAGCCAAAATCTGGGGATGTCACAGTTGGTATTAGAGCATGAACAATAGCTACACCTAACAATTGCTCACCATGAAACATTAAACCTAAATCTCACCTTTCACTTTAAACCTTAGAAATTTAGTAAGTTGTTCTATAGGACTAAGGTTTGACTTAGTCTCTAGGTTAGAAATGTTTGAGAACTAGGTTTAGACAAGTGTTTGAAACCCTTTCCATATAGAGCTCATATGTATTGGGTAGCTACACTAGTCTACATCTCGTTCTCACCATTTCACTAGGTGACATGACACTAGACTATCTACTGTGTGTGGGACACTCGATTTTGCTGATTTGGTTTTGTTTTCCAATCGGCTCGAGCCTCGACAGTTTTCTCTGACGTCTTCTTTCTCGGAGAAAAACTATATAATATATATATATATATATATATATATGTAAATATAAAAATGTGTCCCTCACACTGGAGAGTAGTTAGTGTTCATGCAATCTAAGTGAAAGGGAGTGACATCTGTCTAGAAGAGAGAATAGATCTAGATTAGATGTCTAGAGCCTCATAAGGTTATGTGATAGATAGATAGACAAAAGGAAGATGAAGGAAATAAGTATATATAATCTTATCTAAGTTGGATCTATTATGGTATAAGTTTCCTTATAAAGATTTAAATTGTATATTAGTTGAATCCAATTTTGGAGAATTTAAGCAAAATCTTGACTATGAAAGTACATTCCCTTTTTCTACTTAAGATAAGCTAAGTTAAGATAGAGTTGAGTGTGCATGAGCCTCAAGCTCTTATACAAGGAGGATGTCTAGTGGTAGGATGAGATATGTGGTGAACTCTATAGAGAGTAATACCCACAAGGAGAAGGTCATAGGACCTAGACTCCAATATATGAGATATGTGTTAGAAAAAAAAATGTGTCCTACACTAGACTACTCTTGAGTGTTGAGTTGAGTCCTTATGCATGATTCAAATCTATATGTGAGAATTGGGTAAAAGAAAAGGATGGATAAATGACCCATATGATAAAGTCAATCCTTTGGCTGAGTTAGGTCCTAGCTGGAGTGACATATTTTGTGAATCTCATCATTAGTTGCAAGTGAGGTAATATATGAACACTAGTTATGAGAGTATAATGCTTTGTGCAAAAGATACTCAAAATACATGTTCTCCCTTCTTCTTCTCTTTATTAATATATGACGATAGAAACCTCACTTAACCTATATAGATGATTTATATATGAGGAGTCACTTGTATAAGCTTGACCTATTCTATATTTTCCCCCCTATATCATACATGTAGTACCCAAGATTGAAATCATGATAAGTTTGACATTAAAATATTCTCTTCCCCTTCACATGAAACATGAAAGATATGATGCTGAGATCATGGGATAAATTTAGTATATTCTCTTTTTCCCTTCACATAATACATGAAATACATAAAAAGTTGAATTCATGAACTTGATATAAAGATATTTATGGATCATAGGATATATATGATCAGAAATATAGTTCGTAACTTTGATCCTTCTCAATGTATGATTCTAAGTTGAGTATGAATATCACACCATAGGGTGAAACCCTAATGGTCAAACATGTTACGTAAGTCCTTCTTATGTAGAAAAATCCTAATATCAAGGATGAAGATAAATCTCCTCTAATGCGGAAATCATCGTAAGATGTTGATCATAAAACATATTAATGATGTTAGATTTGAACGATCTGAATATCATAGCATATAAACGAAATCCCTCCTGAACATTAAAAATATGAACAAAACATGTACCCTTAGAGGTGATGTAATCCTAAGATATCATAAAGTCATGTTATGGCTAACACATTAAGTGATGCTTCCACATATATAAGGTGGGGTGGACACACCCAAGAATCTCTAGACTCTAAGATGACAACTTAGAGTACATGTAATTATGGTGGTCTTAGAACCTAAGCAATGATGATGTATATGAAGTTGAACTCCTAAATAGCCTCTAAGGATGAGATTAGTTGAATTTCGAGGACGAAATTCCAAATAAGGTGGGGTGAATGTGATAACCTAGAATTTTAGGGAAAATTTAAATTGAGGAATCGAGTATTCGAGTATGGACTTTTTTACATTGATAAGGGTCAATCAGAGATGCGACATATGATTGTGAAATCTAATTAAGTTCAACTATGATGGTGGATTTTGTAAGTTAATTTAAGTATTTATGATATTAAACATGTTGTAGTGATATACATAAATCTGAATGGTTGAAGAGCGATTCTGAAATTCCATCACGATTTTACTAAGTGAGTTGAAGTTGTCTGACTATAGTTATAGATCAATTATCAATTATCTTTGATCGTGCCAATCCTAGATATGATGTTATTTGGAATAAATATTTATTACGTCAATATGAGTATATGTTTGGAATTTCAATTTTAATTGGGATTCTGATTTAGTGATATGGAAGATTTATGATACTAGATTATTTAATTACATAGGAATGAGAAATATACTCGACAATTTTTTTAACTGGTCACGGGGCACTTGTTCCCATCATCTGCCAGTTCCGAAATCTGAGGAGTAGGTGGCCGCAATCTAGACACTTAAAGAAGTAGTCATGACGATGAATCTGGGAGACTAGCTAAGTACGCTCACTCCGCCGCACTCCCTGGATCTAAACAAACCCTCACAAGCCTCTTAGGGTAGGGAGAAGAGAGATACCAACATCTCATTTCACTCACCTCACCACTGTCGTATGCAGCAGAATTACAGTAGGAAGAAGTCGTGAAGGAGTAGAGAGGATGGTGTATGGTAGAGGATCCCGGTCCTAGAAGCATTGCATCAAAGGGATGAGTCTGAACACACACTTAGGAGAAGCGGAGGCTGGTTTGATCATCACAGATCGCTCGTCGGATCTCCTTCTTGTGGCAGCGACGCAGGCTGAACGGAGAACAGCGGACAGGCTTGTAGTGCAGAGAATGCACAGACAGAGGCTTATGGCAGAGGAAACACACACTAAGGAAGAGTGGCCTGCCACTGGTCAAACGTTGAATAAGGGACTCGACGGCAGTGCTTCATCCCAAGGAGACATCCGGCGGCCGACGGTTTGGTGTGGGGAAGCAGAACCCACACATGCAGGTGTAGCACTGAGATCGTGTGGAACGCATGTCGGCAATGCAGGGATCTGTAGATCAAAGTGGATGGAAGCTTGAAGGGCGAGCAAGTAGCATCTTCGCATCAGATGTTGCTCATCGGAGCTAGCCGCGGTGGTGGTGGCCAACGCCGACGAGTTGGTGGAGGTCGAGCTCCACAACATCATCCTAGGATGCGAGTAACGGTGGAGGTCTGTCCGAAGTCGCAAAAACCAATGGGGGTCTTAGAGGAAGAAAAGGAGGACTGTAGCTGTAGATTCCTCTCACCGGAGGAGACCAGTCACGACGGCGGTCTGCATAGAGAGACGAACACAACTGTATGCGTGCTTGTTTTCTTTGCGAGAGAGGACCAGGTCCAATAGAAATAAACCGACCAAATTCCAGACCAGACTAGGCGGACCAACCATTAAACCGGCCGGCTCAACCGCAAACCCAGGCAACCAAGGAGTGAAGCCACGTGGCAGACCAGGATTGTCCGATAAATGGTGCTGACCAGATTATTTAGATGATCATGGATATGTGAGGAATCTCTGAACTCAGGTACATGGATATAATTATATGAGTAGATTCGCTGGATGTTAAATATATGTACTTGCTTGCTTGTATTTGAAATACATTTTTGGATGTAGATCTATATGTATTGTCATTTCTTCCTTGAACAATAAGAACACTAAATAAAGAAAATGGAATGTAGTTATTGATGGTTCATTAATCTCCCTATTAGAGAGGGAAAGTATTAATGTTGACTAGCACCTCCCTAATGGTACAAGGTACGCGGGGAGATCCCTAATGGTACAAGGTACGCGGGGATAGGGCCCAATAATATATGTTTGTGCTAAGTCCACCATATTAATACATGTCCATTGAAATATGGTTAATAACTTGGGTTTACCTGATTTTCTGCCTTAAATAATGCTTTCATTTTTCTTTCTTCTTTTTCAAGTATTTTAAATATGCCAGCATAGTATAGTATCTTTCAACCACGTACCAACTTTATGTTGATTCGCTGTTTCACGTATGTTTTAGGTTCAGAGATAGCATGGGATAAAAAGAAAGGAAGTGAACAGTTGTCCAGGTTGTACCTATTGTGTTAAGATCCTGTTAGCATACATGTTCATAGACTAGTAAAATTTTCTATTCAATGTGTAAATGTAATCTGTAATAGTTCATGTTATAATTAATATTCATGTTGAATGTTGAGAAATGTTATGGTTGTATGTTCATGTATGCGTATTATGCTTCCGCATCGCTTTTTGATATGATTGGATGATGTTTTTGGATTCTGACATCTCATTCCCAACAGGGTTTGGAGAAGCCAAAATCTGGGGACGTCACATGCACCCTATAAAGGTAGACCCACATATTCACCATCACACTTCCACGAGGTAGATAGTGCACCATGCAAAGGTGTGCCCACACTTAGTCGAACAAGTTTTTCATGTGTGCTACTTTTTGAAGGCATCTTCAACTTAATATTGTATTTTAGGGATTTTATATAAGTACATATACATATCCAATCACCACATAATAGTATGTATCATATACATACTAATAGCACAACAAGAAACATGCAATATCAATAAAAGTGATGATTATGGACATCCTATTGTAATTCCTTGGAGCCACAAGGAATTATGGTCATCTAAGGTCTACATCATATGCAACCTGCTGTTGATGAAGATCTTTGTGCTTGAACCATTCTGGGTTGATCGGCTCATCCTATGACACGTTCGGCTCACTTCTTGGTTGGTTGGTTGCTCGGTCTGGCCTCTGATGTCTGGACACCTCCAACAAGTGGTTGGCCATCAGCCCGTCAGTCCGGCCTCTGATGTCTGGATACCTCCAAAAAGTGGTTGGGCCATCAACTGGTCGGTTCGGCTCCTTCACAATCATCCTCGGTCCTCTAGGCGGTCGGCTCATCCGGTGTTGAGTATCTTCTTCTTCGATGTAATAGAAAATAAACTATCCTACTTTTACATAATCTTTGGAAAACCTCGAGTTACATTCGAGGGGAGAAAAGGTAGAAGAGAAACAATCTTGAGTTATCTCGAGTTACATGTAGAATAGAAGGTAGAGGACTCAGTACATAGACCGAGATGCAAACAACCATAACCAACCAAGCACACATAGGGTTTATTGGCATAGTCATGCTACACATCCACCATCAAAACCGTTTTAGGGCAACATGTATCAATTGCATATATATCATATCATATATGTATATTAGTTTGCGGTCGCATGTGGTATTTAGTCGGATATGCACATTAGTCATTTTAAATATTTGTATCGTATGCAATAAATAAATGATGATAAAACCAAAATCCAATCATATTGATTTATCCCAAACAATAGTACATTGACGTGGCTCTGATACCACTATTGGGTTTTATGGCAACAGAGTAGGTAGTGGAAACAAAAAATTTACTGGTCATTAACCCATAATAGGAGATCGCATCAACAACTATGTAATGAGAAGGATCGTTTTAGCGAGATATACTTGGTCTTGGGGCTTTCCCAGTGACAATACCTCACAGCCATGTGCGGTCTTCAACGCCATGTCTTGGACGGTATCTGTACAGCTCTTGGTCTTTGCCATGGACTTGGGCCTCCACCATAGACTATGGCTGACGTGTCCTCTTGAGCGGAAGATATCTCCCGCCACTGTAGATAGTCCACATGGACCACCTGGAACTCCTACTATTCTAAAAGAACTGGCAGGAAGGAGATGACTCTCCTATTGGTGTACTAGCACCAACCTGCTATCCTGAACTCTGACTACTTTTATGCAGTTGTCTTTCCCTCGTTGTGCTCCCTAGTAGGGTAGCACCTGCTTGGGCTCTCTCGGTTACCAAAACCAGAGAGAACAACAACTTTGTAGAGCAACTGATGTTCTGAGTTGTGTGTTCTGAGAAGCCCCCAATACCCCTATATTTATAGTAGAGGGCAGGGTCAGGGTTCCCAGTCTGTTCGGGCTTAGAAAGATCTGGAAATTCCATGAATAACTTGTACAGCGGAAGGCAAACTGATCATTTCACAACTGAAATGGTCATTTGGCAAGGTGAGCCAAACGGTTCACTAGTGAGTCGGTTCACTAGTGAACCGATCGGTTGGGAGTCTGAACTGGTTGGTTCACTAAGTGAACTGGTCGTTTCACTTCCCAGACTTGCCTACAATTGACTTTCCTCAATCGTTTCCAATTAATTCAAAGATTAATCCTTATTCCAATCGAATTGAATAAGTGAAACATGAAAGTTTTCCTCCAACCCAAATCTCAATTTCATCAGTTGGTAGGACTGTGAGCCACCTGGTTCACCAAGTAAATTGGCCGGTTGGCTAACACCAGTCGATCAGCTCACCTGGGTGAACCAGTTGGTTGGGACACACCAGCTGATTGGCTCACAAGGGTGAACTGGTCGGTTGGTAGTCCTGACATTTCCAATGCAGTCTCCAATCAACCTGACACTCTAACCAGCTAGTTCAACACTTGAACTTGATAGTTCTAAGTCCAGTCAGTCAATTGTATGTTTAATTGAGTACCTAAACACCTTTAGTCTCAATCTAAACATTATTCATGGACAGTCTCCTCTTCTAGGGGTATCATATCTGTGTGACCCTACAGGTTCCAATTTACGTTGGCAATGAATGTTCATAACAACTTATAACATCACAAGCAATGAGTGGAATCTTGTAACTCATAATTTCTACCCAAGTTACTCATAAAGTTGGAGAACAACTTCAACCTACAATCTGTGATTACTGTTACAGTGATCGTATAGTTCCTTTGTCTCTGACACCCGGATTGAACTCGAGGTAGGGAATGTCATCCTCTTCAACATTCAATCTATGTTCCTTGACCTAGAGCAGACTGTCTGAGATGCATGTGAATTCACATATCATATATTGAATCACATGAGTATGTCCATACATTTCTCAGTCTCACTTATCAAGGGGCCCTAGATATCATACTCCTTGAAGGAGGGACAAATCCCATATCTATCACTCACAGTCTATCCCCATGTGTCAAAGTCATCCAACCATCACCTTTATAAAACTTGTGTTTTAGGAATGTGTTTGATGATGTCAAAGTATACCCAATCACATGTGATGTGTGTAGTGATTTTAGGTCTAAGAACCACTATCACTATGAGAGATAATTGTGACTACCATTCCATGGTATACTAGTATCACTCTCACAGTGGGTCTATCTGATATATTGTTCTCTAACATATATCCCTGTTCTTGATTTGATATCATATATTATGACTAATGAGACTCTATCATCAGTCAACAAACACTATAGTCTTATGTATTACTATTGTCTATTTTGCTTCCACAGTAATATCTGACTAAGGACATAACAAGAATGTATGTACTCTTATCATACATATGGTCTCATTGTTTAGGTCCTCAACTTGAAGACATATGTCATCGAGTCACATCATTCTTTAGACATATATCATGTATGTGCCATCATCTCATGACTGAGACAAACATAATAGATGGAATTACCTTTATCATTATCAAATCAAGTATCATATGCCTCATTGGAATCCTCATATGATTGGTTGTATGGGCATACTATACCAACATATTCTACTGACATTCATGATACCATCACCATCGTCACATCATCATGGGAGTGCAGTCCCTTATCACATCACACAGAGGGTATCACCTAAATTGCGGTAATCAACAATGTCCAAGGTCATAAGACCATTCACATTGTTCCCTACAAGAACATCATTATCTCACCATGCCTCAACAAGGCTCATCGCTATCACCATACATGTACAAATAAGTTTGGCATAACCATATATTTAAGAACTATGATGCTCATAAGATAAAAAATTAAGGTTACAACAGTTTAGGAGAGAAAGAAAGTATTCCATTAACATGCTAATTACTCAAGCAAGCTAAGCATTATCACCATGTACTTGAAATTAGGTTTAGGTTTCAACAAATAGTTGAATTAGGGTTTCAAATAAAAAATTATAGATAAACCCTTATTATCATCATCTCTAACATTCTTGGAAGTAAGTAGGTCAACTATCCTCATCATGAAGTCAACAAAGCATGATAACTATATGAACCAGGTAACACCATCGATAGCATAGAACTAGGGAAGTCATCGACTGAAGAAGAAACATTACCACACTTGACGACCGAATAGGATTAGGGTTAAATCCTTCATCGACTAAAGAAGAACTTGAAGACCGGAGGAAAACCGATGCATTGTCAAAAGAAGAGAGTCACCCACTTCATCTACCACAGAGGATTGTCAACATACATAGTGACCATCTATAATGAGCATCTTCTTCGACAACATAGAAGACCATCCTTAGAGACCACCACTCAAACTTGGCGACCAAACATATCAAAACCTAGTAACCACCCAAAGCATCAAAACTCTTTGACCTCATAGACCATAGCTTGAAAAACACCCATAGAGAGAAAAGCTCAACAAACACAAGATCAAATAGGTTGTTCATCACCATGAAACTGAAAATCACTAAGGTGTAAGACATAATAAGGTAAGCAATCCCGAAACCTTAATTTTGACCATCAACATGAGAGAAGAAAAACCTTATTTCAAGAGAGAGAAAACCAACGTTCCAATATAGATGGATGCATCAAAAACTCCATCACCAAAGATAGATTTTGTGCTCCAAGATTACGGTTTAGCAAAAGGAAGCTATCTATTCAATATCATCATGGAAGATAAACCCTAGATCATAGGTTGTATCACCATTCTACTTAGAATCAGGTTTTAAGAGTAGATTACTTGCATGCAAGGTAACATGTAAGAAATAACTGAGGAGAAAGTTATATAATTTGCCTTTAAAGAGAAGAAGAAACTCTGATATCAAGTTAGCTCCACAAAAAGAGAGAGAACCCTAGCTTTATCACCACCTTCAGCCAAGCTAGAACCACCTCCAAGGAAAGAACAAACCTTAGGTCATAAGGAGCACAAGATAGAGCAAAACCCTAGGATGAAAAGACAAGAAAGAGAAGTTCTTATACCCAACTTAAGCACTACCATGGAAAACCATGGATTGGCTAAGAAGAGAAAAGTCCATCAATCTCAACTGAAGATCTACCATGGAAACTCCATGGATTTGTCCAAGAAGAGAAGGAAGAAGAGGGTAGGGCAATAAAATGAAGATCAAGAGATGTATCACTTACCCCAACCAAAGAGAATAGAAAAGGATCACCAAACGATCACCAAGGAAGGGTTTCTCTAAAACCCTAGCTCACATGCAAGAGGAATCAAACACCTTCTCAAAGGTTGAGCTCCTTCCTTCACCACCAAGAACAAGGGACGATATATAAGGAAAAGAGAGAAAGAAAAAGAGTGTAAAGGTTTTAGTTGCATGTAAGAAGAGAGGTTTATATAGAAAAGGTTAAGAGAGAGAAGGGAGGTTAGGTGTCATGCAAACGCATGCCTAGTGTCCACCATATCTCATCCCTACAAGCACCATGCTCAATCATGCAACCATGGTGATAAAGAAGGAAAACTAGCATCCTACTAACTCCAAGAAAGTCATCGGTCAAAGAGATTCTCATTGACCAAAAACATGATCAAAACTCATCGATTACAAAGACCAAAACCTTAGGGTTTCTTGGCAACCAAAGAGGGTTTCATGGCCTCATCGACCACCAAGACCACTAGGCACAACTCAAACATCATCGATTGCTAAGAATCTTGGATCAAAGGATCCTTGGTGACTGTCAAAACTCAATCCCATCGGTCAAACATACTTCAAAGTAAACCATCTATAAAGGGTTTCCATGCAAAACCCTAACTCTCAACACATGATGCCATCTCATCAAACCAAGGTACAACAAGGAGACCCAAAGAGCCACTCTCTCCATCATGATGTTAAAACATGTGAGGCATAAAAAGCATGGGAGCAATTGCAAGAAAAAACCTAAACATAGGTAAATTGCTATTAGGTCTAAGACAAGCATATATAAGCATAACTAGCTCAAACAACATCCAAACTGGACCAAACTTGAAACATAATCCTATAACATGTTATCAAAGCACATCAAGGGGTTATATTAAGGTTTAAGGAATCTCACTATGCTAAAAAATCAAGATCATCCAAAGAGAAAGGTTAGGGGTCTTACACATTCCATCCAACTTGACCCCACCATTGACAATTCTATATTTGCTAAAATTGCAATGCATATATTTAGTTTTGCTTCTACTAATCATAAATCCATTGATTCTAATGTATTTCTCCATATTTCAACTTTATCATTCAATATATCTTTTCTTTCATCAATCAAGAAAATATCATCAGCAAATAACATACACCAAGGGATATTATATTGAAAATGGTTTATTAACTCATCCATAACAAGAACAAATAGATATGTGTTGAGTGTCGATCCTTGATGTACCCCAACGGTGATAGGAAATATTTCTGAATCTCCTCCAGGAGTCCTAACACTTACAGTTGAGCCATCATACATGTCTTTAATTAGGTTAGTGTATTGGATATGCACACCTTTTTTATGCAAAACCCTCCATAACACTTCCCTAGGTACTCGATCATAGGCCTTTTTCAAATCAATAAACACCATATGAAGATCTCTTTTGTTTTTCTCTGTACTTCTCCATAAGCCTTGTTTTTAGAAAAATAGCATCAGTTGTTGATCTTCCTGAGATAAAATCAAATGGGTTGTCTAATATTTATGTAATCAATATTAGGCTTTACACAAAAATCCTCTCCCAAAGCTTCATAGTGTGACTCATCAACTTGATACATATATTGTTTGTGCAACACTGAACATCTCCTTTGTTCATGTAGATCTACACAATAGTACTATTATCCATTTATCAGACATCTTGTTAGTCTTCATGATCTTGTTAAAGAAATTTGTTAACCACACAACTCCTTGATCCCCCATACTCTTCCATATATCAATGGGAATACCATCTGAACCACATGATTTTTCACTTTCATTATTTTAAAAGCATTCTTGACCTTAGAAAGTGAAACTCGTCATGTGTAAGTGATATTTCTTGAATTCATGTCACTCAAGTCTCTTAAAATATTCACAATATCTCCATTGGAAAGCTTATGAAAGTAGTTTCTCCATTGGTTCTTTATATCACCATCCTTCACCAACACTCTACCATATTCATTCTTGATACATTTTACTTGACTCAAGGCTCTTCCTTTCCTTTTTCTTAAATGAGCCATTTTATAAATATCTTTTTCCCCTTCTCTAGTGTCCAACTTCTTATATATCTCATCAAAGTGTTTGGACTTGGCCTCTAGAACTGCCATCTTAGTATCTTTCTTTGCTTGTTTATATCTCTAAAAAATTTCATCATATTTGGATTTGGTAAAGCTCCTATAAATTTCTCTTTTGAGTTTAATAGCCTTTTGTACTTTATAATTCCACCAACAAGTCTATTTCTATGGAGGCCCACACCCTTTGGACTCTCCCAAAACCTCTTAGGAAATTTTTGTTATGTAGACGATCATACTTTGCCACATAGAGTTAACATCAGAATCCAAGTTCCAAGTTCTCTCATTGATGAGTTTATCATAAAATTTCAATTTCTTTTCTCCTTTAAGATTCCACCACTTGATCCTTCTATCTTTACTTTTGTTATGCTTACCTTTGTTGATCTTCATATTCACGTCCATAACCACCAGCCTATGTTTGGTGGTGAGTTCTTCCCCGAGGATCACTTTACAATCCTTGCATACTTTTTTGTCCAAATGTCTTGTAAGGAAGTAATCAATTTGGCTACAATTGTGCCCACTCTTGAAAGTAATAAGATGAAGATCTCTTTTATCGAAATGTGTATTTACCAAGATCATATCATAAGCAACTGCAAAATCTAAAATCCTCTCTCCTTCTCCATTTCTCCTACCATACCTAAAACCTACATGAACTCTCTCATATCCAACATTGCTAATCCCCACATGGCCATTTAAGTTACTCCCAATAATGATCTTATCCTCTATCAGTATTTCTTGCATCTGTTCATCCATGTTATCCCAAAAATCCTTGTTTGCCTCCTCACTAAGGCCAACTTGGGGGCATAAATGCTAATAATATTTAAAATCTTTCCCCCAAGAACAACCTTTATAGTTATGATTATGTCCACCATCCATGTGATCTTGAAGACATCATGATGAATGCATATTCATCATGGTTTCAGTCGCCATCTTTGGCCCATTTTTGCTTAAGTACATTATCTTTTATCTCCTAAATCTTACAATATGCAATCTTGCTTAATTGGTTGGATTATCAAAGCTTTTTACTAGGGATTGTGTGTTTTTATGCAGGTTTAGTAGGCTAATTGATGCGGCCCATCTACAAATGGTGGGCCCCATCTTTATTCAGGCCCAACTCTTCAACTCCAATAGCGTGATTGTGATTGTCATCCATGACTTCCTTTTGTGACATGGGGTCCTCGACGTCGCCACCTCTTCACCCACATACCGTAATCCTTCTCCGTTTGCGATCTTCCAAGCCACCCATG
Source organism: Alisma plantago-aquatica (assembly GCA_963693085.1). Classification (NCBI taxonomy): domain Eukaryota; kingdom Viridiplantae; phylum Streptophyta; class Magnoliopsida; order Alismatales; family Alismataceae; genus Alisma; species Alisma plantago-aquatica. The sequence continues at coordinate 815,903,471 of OY856410.1, forward strand.
ATCTGATCGGTGTATCCACTTCCATGATCGCGGTCTTTGTCTTCACCTGATCGTGACCCTCTTCACCAATCGCGACCCCCACTCCGCATGCTCGTCCATCCTCCCTACTGGATCGTGATCCAGTACATCTACAGGCTGCCTCCTTCAACCTCGCCCTCCAATGCACCTGCCCACCACCTGATCACGACCTTATCACCACTACCTCCATCCTCGACCCGCCATCAACAACCTTCCACCATCAGCACTGTCAACTACTCTAGGTCACTCCTCCACCTTCATCGTCGCGACCCGCGGTTTCCTTCCCAACACCGTGACCTACCCCAACTTCGACAGACCACGATCACCTACTCCTCTCGTACATCAACCCGTGGTTTCCTTCCCAACATCATGACCTGCACCTCCGACTTCCACCACAGGACTGCAATCTACAGCCACCAACATCCCCATCCTCTTCACGTACACCTCAACCACCGCATCACCATCTTCACCTGCTCTAAGATCACGATCTACCTTTTCCGCATCACCTCCACCTGATCGCTATCTTTACATCCTAACATCAAACCACGACCACCTTCCCCTCTTCAGTTCGCGACCTGGGGTCCTCTCTCGAGATTGTGACTTTCCCACCTCTTCGTAGTCCACTACCTCCAACAGCAACGTCGCTTGCACCTCGACCCGAGATCGGCAACATGACAGATTGCGACCATCACCCCTGACCAAACCGTAACCCTAGCAAAGCCCTAGTGGCCCAACCACTATAAATAGCCACCGCCTCCAGCCATCCAAGGACAAACTCCACCGCCGCCAAGTTGTGCCAAGGAAGCACTTGACCCCTGGGGAGTCCAATCCACGGTGGACAGGCTCCACCACTGCCAGACTATGCCTAGGAAGCACTCGACCCCTGGGGAGTCTGATCCACTACCAAGAACCTCCTCTACGATGGCCTTGCGCATCCAATCCAGCTATCCATCTCCTCTGCTCTCCTAGATCTGTGGTGGAAACCTAGATTTGGTCCGTTCAACCACCATCCACACCACTGACACATCATAAGTTGCTCCTCCTACTATGACCAAGGAGGATGAGAAGAGAAGGAAGGTGGAGAGAGAAGGTCTTCATTGTCTACCGTGGTATCCTTCCTCTTCATCCATATCTACCCTGATGTTGTGTAGAAGACTACCTCTCCACTGAGTTGCAATTGTCTTCTTCACCATGCCCATGGTAGAATCTCCCCCCTTTCTTATTATTTTTGTTTCTCTCACCATGAGCGAGTAGTTTCCTTTCGCTGGGGTGTGGGGACTAGCCCCGCTGCCCATTCTTACATGTCCTTTTATTAAACATTCCATGGCTTGTATATAACTTTTCATTTCGTTGTTAATCATTTGATGTATGCTTGTGGATTGATCACCTGCTTGCATGATCTATTTCGTTCCTATGTTGCGAGAACTTCAATACGTAGGTTTTGAATGTCGATTAACGTGGTTGACTCCCTGATGAGAACTTCTGATGGGATTCCTTGAAGTTGTCATTGTGTGATCCATGAGGGGATGAGACATATAGCCCATGGTGATGCTTCTGTGTGCCTAATGCCTGAATGGGGGGCTCACAACTTCAGTTGGATATCTGTATCTTCGGAGCTGTAAGTGCATGATTTGGATGGTGATGAGACATCTGATGCCTAAGGTGATGCTTATGTGAACCTAACATTTGTATGGAGGGTTTGTAGCAGCTCCACTTGGATGGTTACATCTAGCCTGGATGTGTGTGTTTGGATATGTTTGCATGTGTAGCAGTGGTGAAACCTAGGTCTCATCCCAGTGATTCCCATCATTAATATTTAATCAACTTTTAATCCTACTCTTTACTTCTTTGCAATTAGTTTAATTAAATTGAAACCAACCTTTGTTCTAAATATTAGTCTTAGTCAAGCTAGATCTGACTAGTAAGACTATTAAAAACATTGTCCCTTGGGATTCGATCCTCAACTATACTGCGATAAGACCCGTCTGCTTTTGGGTGGTATTATTGCACAAGGTTTTGGTAAAAACTCAGGGATTTTAGCCCTGGGTGAGTTTTTTAGTGCAGTAAGAACCACGTCAAATTCTGGCACCATTGCTGGGGACAACGGAATCATCTAGTTAAATATAGTTCTTTTGAGACTAATCTAGGATTTTCTTTTACTTTTGATACTATTGATCATATACTTGAATCTAGTACTACTCCGTCCATCTTACTCCCAAAATATCTTTCCATTCCAGGTTCCCCCAAAGACTAGTGTATGCACTGCTCAAATAGTCCCGGCCTTGCTTCTAGCTTTGACCCTGAGATAGAGCGAACCTTTCATTGTTAGAGTATAGAGAAGCAATCCAGAATGGCACAAGAGGAGGAAATTGCCCGAAGGGTAGCTCAAGCCCTTAATGTGCAAAGAGATAGTCTTATGCAAGAAGCCCGAGCTGTAGTTCAAGAAGAGATCCAAGCAGCTCAAGCAGCAGATTTACAGAAGGACCTTAGAGAGTTCTCCATCCCTAAATCTGCAGATGATCAACACCCAATATAACCTCCTCCCATCAATGCTCCAAATTTTGAGATCATGGCACATTGGGTTATACTGCTTCATAATAGCCCTTTCTATGGTAAGCAAGGAGAAGATAGTTAAGAACACCTTCTGAGGTTTATAGATCTATGTGCTATGCCAAAGCAGAATGGAGTCACAGATGATGCCATCAGACTCTGTCTCTTCAAATATTCTCTTGCCGATAGAGCCATGAGTTGGTATAAATCCTTGCAGTGCGAACCCATCACCACCTGGGAACAACTTCAAAATGTTTTTCTGGAGAAATTCTATCCTCCTTCCCTCACCTATGAAATTAGGAGCCGGATAACACAATTCATTCAGGTCCCTAGCGAAACCCTTGTAGAAGCATGGGAAAGATACAAAGAGCTATTACGTAATTTTCCACACCATGGCATTCCTAAGAATCAACTCATTGAAATCTTTTATAGAGTTGTGGATGATGATATCAAGAAGTTTTTAGACTCCTCATCTGGAGGAAACTTCATGCGAAAAAGCTATGACATTGCATGAAAGGTTGTCATCCTAGGAGCTAAAAATCAAGCCAACTGGGGTAGACCCATAGGGAAAGGAGAGTTGAAGGTAGCTATGGAAGAAGCTACTCCTGAGCACAAGTCTATCGCCAAGTCTCTAAAGCTCCTAGTGGTTGAGCATGACCACCTCAAATCATCTTTTTCCACCTATGAAAGAAGGCACTCACCCCCTCGACAACAAGAACAAGTCAGGTCAGCTTCAATGTTCTATGAAGCTTGTAAAGGCACCGATCATTATACATTAGCCTACAATATTCTCTATGTTGTTATGTTGGGCAATGCCTATGGCCAAGGAGATAATGGTCAAATAGAAAATCTGAATGTTGTCAACACTATCCCTGGTCAAGGATATTATAACTCAATTCAGAACAGGAACCATCTGGGTTTTCAATATGGAAATCCTTCAGGAGCGGAAAACTCACAACAACTTGGTTCAAATAATCAACAATGAGGCCCATCGGGATATCAATATAACCAACAAAAAAAATTTGGGAATCAAGGGAACTTTAGAGGTAACTTCCAGAACAAAAACTACAACAATTATCAGAACAATTCTCAGTTCCAGAATCCCAACCAAGTCCCTTATCAACATCAACAACAAGGACAGCAAGTTGACCCCATCTCTTCTGATGACAAACTGCCAGCCATTGAGAAGATGTTGCAGTCGCAACAAACTATGATAACGAATCAGCAAGCCCATCAGAAGGCTATCGAATCTCAACTTGATCAACTTTTAGTTAGCCTCAAGCCACCTACTGGAGGTTTTTTTGGCCAACCAGAGAACAATCTGAGGCATGTGGAACAACTTAAAAGCTGTGACAAACCGTTCTGGCTTTGTTTTACCAGAACCCAAAACTCATGTCACTGTGACAAATGTCCAAGATGGTGAGCATAGTGTAGTTGCAACTCAGAAAGAAAAGACAACACAGCTAGAAGATTCCTGTCCTACCCCTCTACAACCCAAAATTCCAGTGTATAAACCTCATGTGCCATTTCCAAATTGACTAAATTTTACCCAGCTCAATACTAGGTTCAACAAGTTTAAGGAAAACTTGAGGAAGTTATATGTCAATGTCCCACTCCTGGATTCCATGGCTGAGATGCCCCAATGGCCTAAGTTCTTCAAACTCCTGCTTAGTCGAAAGTACAAAATGGAAGAACATCAGACAGTGAAACTGGCAAGAACATCATCAGATTTAGTTATGGATAGGATGCCTCACAAACGTAAGGATCCTGGCTCTTTCAGAATTTCGTGCTCGATAAGCGATTCCATCAACCGACCGGGTCTAGCTGATCTTAGAGCTAGCATTTCTATCATACCTCTTAGCCTATGCAACAGAATAGGCCTTACTAAATTCTTACCAACTAGAATGTCCATCGAGCTAGCTGACTCCTCCATAACCAGGCCAATTGGCATGATAGAGGATATCCCCATAAGGCTTGGGAATCTATATGTCCCGTGTGATTTCATAGTTATGGGCATCAAAGAGAATCCACACTACCCCCTCATTTTTGGAAGACATTTCCTCTCCACTGCTAGAGATCTAATTGATGTTGAAGCTGGAATTTTGACCCTGCATCCAAAAGTGCAAAGGAACGCACTGTAGAAGAAGAGGCATATTTTGTTGACTGTGTTAATCAATTTACTGAAATACAACAGTGAGTCCTTTCCTCAAAATCTGATATTCCTTCAGAAGAGGACCATGATGAAAAGGAGACTAAGAGTGAACTAGTCTATGTAGAGACAAAAGAAATACCGACAACTATTGAGGAGACATCTTTGATGTGAGGATTTTGAGTCGCATTTATAGACTTGTTTTACTTGCATTTTATGTGTTTATTAGTCACTTTGGTGGTGAATAATACATAATTCACTTACTCTAGTCTATAATCTCTTTCAGTATCAAATCTCTCATATTTTATCTTTGGATCATAAATTATTATAATAATGGGTTTTATCTCAGCTGATTTGGCTTTGTCTTGCAATTTCAGGAAAAATGTATATATACAGTTGTCGATACCATCGACATCCATCGATAGTATCGACACAGTCACAGATAGATAGCCGCAAGGAGCCAATCAGTGTTGATACCATCGACTGGGAAGTCAATGGTAGCGAGTAACCTTCAGGTTTCCAGCAACCATCCATTCGATACTATCGACACAAAGGTCGATACTATCGACGTTCTACAGCTTCAGTGTTGGGAAGGTGATAAAACTGATGCCCAAGGGTGTCGATACCATCAACCCGCGTCGATGGTATCGACGCCGTCATATTAGTGTTTGTTTCAGATAAGGCTGAATCCAACAGTGGTGATATTTTGGCGACCTAACTTGGTGTTTATACTTAATGACGGTGGCAAGGAACCAGCTATCACATCATTAGCCGCTGCACACATCCCGAGGAGAGTTGGAGAGGAGAACGGAGCCCAGATGCATGCCCCAACCATTTCGAGAGCCATAGAAGACGTTGTCCACCACCGAAAGGTTGTAGATCATGCAATCTACGTCAAGGAACGCTTAGATCTTCTCCGTTCAGGGGTTTACATCACTTCATCCACACTTTTCTCCATGTTTCCCCATTCTTCCATCATGCCTTGCTCTGATATGAACATGCAGGGCTAATCCCCTTTGTCTTTAGGACTGGGAGTAACCCAGGTAATCATTGTATGACGTTTTTATCATAGTAATTCATATTTTGTCTCTTAAATCCGTGGTATGATTTCGTTTTCTCCATTATATCATTAAGCTTGATCACCCTAATGATAGTCTAATGCCTTTAATTGCTTTGAAAGAAGAATTAACGGTTGAAAAGAGACGAATTTCACATTAACTCATAAATTCCTTGAACAATGTGATGTACGGTTAATGGTGGAAACCCAGAGGTTGATTTTAACGCACCTAATTTAGGGTATAGGTTACTACGGCGGTGGAACCGACCTAGATTTAGGTAGTGAATTGTATCACGACAGTGAACAATTCTGACTATAAGCCACTACCCAGATTGAGAGATGAATTTGTTTATCTATATAGAAATTCATACAACAAGAACCCGCGGTGAAACCGCAATCCTAAAGATTCCCATCTAAATTGATTAAACTTAACATTTAATCGATTTCTTTGCTTTCTTTTATTTTCTTTTTCTTTTTAATCAACTCTCAAAACTTTTTTTAACCGGTCTAGCTGATTATGAATAGTTAGTAGTAGTCTACCAATAGTTCAGTGTCCCTGAGTTTGACTCGGGCCTCACAAAGGCCTATATTACATTGACGCGTGCACTTGCGTTATACGCACGGTAAAATTGTGTCAAGTTTTTGGCGCCGTTGCCGGGAAAATATAGATGACTATGTTAATCAATTACTGAAATACAACAGTGAGTCCTTTCCTCAAAATATGATATTCCTTCAAAAGAGGACCATGATGAAAAGGAGACTAAGAGTGAACCAGTCTATGTAGAGACAAAAGAAATACTGACAACTATTGAGGAGACATCTCCAAGACATGTTGTTACACATACTGGTCCTTCTTCAGGTATCCATGAGCCATCTCAACTAGAAACTATTGTCCTCTTGAATGTACCGGAAGCCCAGCTAATAGAGACTACTCATTTCATCTTTCCTCAATAAGATCTGGATTGTAGTTTCTACCAAGACCAGCCCCCACATCCATATCTGATGGACATCAGTGACCAGCATTGCTAAGATGAAGGGATAGTGCATCAGCAAATGAACTTTTCTTCTGTGCCTCAACAACACTACACCATCAATGATGCCACTCAGATCCCCTACAACTATTCTCCACCTCGAATTGAGCAACAAAGAACAATTCAACATAGCTCAGGTTGTTTCCCAATATGTTCTGACAATGGTCGCTCCATATGGGGAAGAATACAAGAATCTAGAATCAAATTGAGGATAAAGGAATGGCTGAAAAAGAAACCACCAAAATAATATGTCAATCCAGCCCAAGCTCCAATTAGAGCCCCACCATGGTGATGATATCAGCATGTCGAGTCGGTGACATAAAACAAAGGTGCTTGTCGGGAGGCAACCTGATCCTTAACTTAGCTTTTTACTTTTAGTTTTGAATTAGAAAATTTTGCACTTGGTAGATAATGCATCACAAGCTGCAATCTTAAGTTCTGATAGTTTTCATTTTGGAGATTTTAGATGGAGGACACGCGCTGATTGGAACAAAACCACACCTGATGGTCCAACTAGCATGAACTTTCCCCTCCATCTTGGATTTAGAGTTTTCTCGAGACGAGAAAATTTCTAAGTTTGGGGTGGAGGGTGGGAGGTATGTACTTCACTTTCCACATGCTCCTATATGTTTTAGACTTAAGATTCCATCGTTACAATTTTGAAACATTTTTTGAGAAAAATTTTCAAAAAAATTCAAGTTTTATAAAGTAGTTTTGTATAGAAACTTGATGAAGTTTTAATGCTTTTGTTTCAATCAAAGCCATTACCTAGTTGGTTGTCCCATTTTACCATGAAATTTTGAATCAGTTTTGACCCTCCTTATTCGAAGCAAAGCCTCAAGGAGGACAATTTCTAAAACTAGCCAATGGTTAGAAATCACCGTGTGAAGCTTATGAATCCTAACATCATGATCAGTTAAAATGGCAAGTATTTTTCAAACTAAGAGGGATCAAACACATTGTGCTTCCTAACTGACTAGTGGAACAATATCATGGAATCTCCACCGGAACCTTATCCAATCATTATTTGAGCAGAGTATGATAAGGAGAACAACTCGGTGCACTAAATTGTAAATCAAGTTGCATTCTGATCTTAATTCTCTTCTATGCTTCTTCTACCATCTTCTTACCCCTCCGTCCATCAAAAAGAAACAAAAATAGCCAAAATAGTGCCAAACCCTAAGTTTGGGGTGGCACACCATCTCCCTCTTTATTTGCTTCTTCCAAACCCCTTACTATGTAATAAGGGTGTATCACCAAGAAAAGATGCCATTGTGCACACAAAAATGCAATCTCGAGTTGAATAGAGGAGAAATTTGTACAAAATAATAATAATTAGAGTTGTAGTCAATGAAATTGCAACCATATAATAAAAATCTTGAGTTGAATAGAGGAGAGATTTATTTCTTCCTTCCATACCACCCTTTACTCCCTTTTCCAACTAAAGGCACAATGAATGTCTCCCTTATCTTGAAAAACACCAGTGTCAGATCAGGTGCACACTTGTCATTCTGTAGGTATCTCTGGACTCTTAGGAAGCTCTTAGAAATACTTGTTGTTGGAAAAAGTGGGGGAGGAAGTGATGTTAGAAAACAAACTCAGGAATGAAGATATTGTAAGATGTGTTCGGTGATCTCAGGAAGTTGAGATGCTTAGTCATACAAAGTAGAAAAGAAACGATTGTGATGTGAAGATGACGCAATCACACGAGTTGAAAATATTTGTTTGGCGACTGTTTCATATTTTGTGTTACTCGAGGATGAGCAACGTTTAAGTTTGGGGTGTTTTGATGAATGCATATTCATCATAGTTTCATTCGCCATATTTGGCCCATTTTTGCTTAAGTACATTTGCTTTTATCTCCTAAATCTTACAATATGCAATCTTGCTTAATTGGTTGGATTATCAAGGCTTTTTACTAGGGATTACATGTTTTTATGCAGGTTTAGTAGGCCAATTGATGTTGTCCATCTACAAATGGCAGGCCCCATCCTTATTTTGGCCTACCTCTTCAACTCCAACAGCCTAATCATAATTTTCATCCACGACTTCCTTTCACGACCTGGGGTCCGTGACGTCGCCACCTCTTCACCCACAGACCGCGATCCTTCTCTGTTTGTGATCTTCCAAGCCACCCGCAATCTGATCAACACTTCCACTTCCATGATTGCGGTCTTCGTCTTCACCTGATTACTACCCTCTTCACCAATCATGACCCCCACTCTTCTTTCTCATCCATCCTCCCTATTGGATCACGATCCAATACATCCATAGGCTACCTCCTTCAACCTCACCCTCCAATACACTTCCATCCAATCCATCCGTCCATCTATCCACTCTGATCCACTGCCAAGAGCCTCCTCTGAGGTGGCCTTGCGCATCCAATCCATCCGTCCATCTCCTCCACTCTCCTAGATCTGTGGTGGAAACCCAGATCTGGTCCATTCAGCCACCATCCATGCCACTGACACATCACAGGCTACTCCTCCTACTACGAGCAAGGAGGATGAGAAGAGAAGGAAGGTGGAGAGAGAAGGACTACCTCATATGTCGTGGTGTCCTTCCTCTTCATCCAGATTTTCCCTGACATTGCGTAGAAGACTGCCACTCCACCGAGCTGCGATCGTCTTCTTCACCATGCCCATGGAAAATTCTCCCCTCTCTCTGGTTCTTTTTGTTTCTCTCACCATGAGTGAGTAGTTTCCTTTTGCTGGGGTGTGGGGACTAGCTCCGCAGCCTGTGCTTACATGTCCTTTATTAAACGTTCCATGGCTTGTATATAACTTTTCATTTCGTTGTTAATCGTTTGATGTATTCTTGTGGATGATCACCTACTTGCATGATCTATTTCATTCCTATGTTGTGAGAACTTCAATACGTAGGTTTTGAATGTTGATTAATGCAGTTGACTCCCTGACGAGAACTTATGATGGGATTCCCTAAAGTCGTAAGTGTGTGATCCATGAGGGGACGATACATCTAGCCCATGGTGATGCTTCTGTGTGCCTAACACATGTATGGGGGGCCCATAACTTCAGTTGGATATCTATATATTCAGATCTGTAAGTGTGTGATCTGGATGGCAACGAGACATCTGATGCCCAAGTGATGCTTATGGAAACCTAACGTCCGTATGGAGGGTTTGCAGCAGCTCCACTTAGATGGTTATATCTAGCCTGGATGTGTGTGTTTGGATATGTTTGCATGTGTAGCAGTGGTGAAACTTAGGTCCATCCCAGCGATTCCCATCATTAATCTTTAATGAACTTTTAATCCCACTCTTTACTTCTTTGCAATTAGTTTAATTAAACTCAAACCAACCTTTGTTCTAAATATTAGTCTTAGTCGAGCTAGATCTGAGTAGTAAGATTCTTAAAAATGTTGTCCCTTGGGATTCGATCCTCAACTATATTGCGATAAGACTCGTCCACTTGCGGATGGTATTATTGCACAAGGTTTTAGTAAAACTCAAGTATTTCAGCCCTGGGTGAGTTTGTTAGTGCAGTAAGAACCACGTCACATCATTCTTCAACATTTTATCAATAATATTTCCAACACGATTTCTATGTTTATTAATACATGTATACTAAATTTTGTACTTTGTGTCTCCAATCTCTCTACATCGTTCACATGTCCACTTGGTACTCTGCAAGAAAATAATGTTAACTTTTCTTCTAATCATGGTATCAACTATCTCTAAAGACTTTTCTATCAAAGAGCTAATATTCCAAGATCCCACTCTGATCCATTTTTGCTTAACTTGTTTTTTTTCTGTTTCCTTCGAAAAGATTGCCCTTGCACATTTTTCACTACATCTGGGCAATGTTATATTTGCTGCTTTGTTGAAACCCATTGCATATTTATCACTACACTCGGATGCTGATGAAGCATGTCACTAGGTAGGGATGCCTAACAAAATTTCTATAAGGATCCATGTCATAAAAAGAGTGACAAAGTTCTATGGATGGCTGTCAACCTACCACCAACCCTCCTCCTTTGCCCAGTGTTGGGACCAGCTATGTTTACATAGCATAGAATGTATGAAAACATAGACAGAGTTTAGTTTTACATTACCATAATGTATATAAATAAGTTACTTGTCTATTTCTAGTTATGAATTCAAGATGATAAATGCATAAATCTCTTTGATATTTTCATATAAGCTTTTTTTTCAACTCAAGTAAAATACATTGTAGAAAGTAAACAAATTTGTTATGTGACATATATTTAGAGTGTTTCAAAAATGTTCAAGATTTGTCTGAGTATGACAAGTATGACATAATCTCAATAATACCTATTATAAATGGAAATTCAAAAAGATGTTTATATGAGTTCTATACATATAATATAGAATCTAATTTTTTAGCAGCACATAAATACATAATAGACAACTGATGTAGAAAGATTTGATTATAGGATTAAGGTAAGAATATTAATAGATAATTTCACATTAAAATCACAAATTAGTTTGATGTTAAGTTCCCTAAATTCCTTAGAGTCCATATGGAGGTTTGTACTAGAAGACTCTAGAATAAGTAGCTAGAGTATGCTTGTGGGGCATAGGGGGTCAAGCCCAATGATAAAGTAATGAATGTATATTCATCTTAGTTTTATTTTCAAAATCATATTCCTCATTTTATTTAAGAGTTCTCTTCAGTTTAGTTATATTTACAATTCTATTTATTTGTAAGGTTTTAATCCAAATATTTGGTTTCGGTTGATCTTGCCCTTCATCTATGGATGATTTTGTTGGTGAAAAACTTCATCGACACATGCCCATTGACCTACATCAATGGCCCCCTAGTAGAGGAGGTTGTTCCTTGCTAAATTTTCATTAGTTCACATCATCCCAATAGTTCCATTGATTGTCAACCCATGGATTCCATGCCCATCATTTACCAATGGATGTAATGTAGATGTGCCATTGGACTGCCTTTCTATAGTTGACAATTGATGATCGTATATAAATGAGAATTCTTAACATCTACTGATGAAACCACTATACATAACTAGTTGCTTCTGCCTTTCTAGAGGCTGATAACTCAAGAAACTTAAGCAAGCAAAATCTGATGGAAACCCCACACCACGTTCTGATAGATGTCCTACATGTTGTCTATGGATGAGATCCTTGACTCCTTCCACTGATGAAAATGTAGAATCCTTCCAACTATTGGAGATTTTGACTTCTCCAACAATGTAAATTTAATTCATGCCTACCGATGTGTATTGTTTGCATACCAAATCACCAAGAAAATTCTTAGAGTTTAACCTTCTAAAAAGGCAATCAACTTGTTGCAAGCAATGAGTCAACTTTCTATTAGTAAGGTATTGATCCAAGGGATGGAAAGAGGGGAGTTGAAATCCAAAAGCAATCGAGAACAAGAAGGAAATATTCGATTTTCTAAGAGTTTGATTATTCCAATAACAAAAAGTAAGATTGCATAAATAAAACTAACTAATCACATGATAAAAGGTACTGGGGGTATGGGGGATCACCATATTAGCCATGCTTTTATTCAATGAATCAACTCCTAAGGTTCAATATTCAAATCAGGACTATGTGGATTAGTGTCCTCTCAGAGCATAGATCTCACAAAGGCTAGAATTCCCACAAAACCATTGATCCTAGTGTTTACAGATCCTCATCCAACTATCCAACATGTCCCTATATGAGATCTCATCAAAAATTATGTGATTTCCATTCTGACGTTTAAACTCATCGGTCAGATGATTACATCGCCATAAGGATCATAAACTCCATCAATGGATATCACCAAGAGATCATGGATTCACTCTTGTGAGGATCCAAGATCTCGACACCCCCTAAAGAATATAATCATTCTACCAAAAACTAATATGAGATCAATGGATTAAAAATTTGCAATTAAGGGATTATGGGTTCAGTCTTGTTGGTATTTGAAATCACATCACCCACAAGAGTATATCAAATCAAAAATGGAAGGAAAGCATTATTTTGCTTAACATTGGAGTCGATTACATTGAATAAGAATCAGCTATGGGGATAATTCTCATACCCAGTGGGGAACTACTCAGACATATTAGAGAAGAGAACATAACATGCCTAGAGGGGGCTCTGGGGATAGAAAATGTGATGTCTTTGTCTTTGGAGACCCCCTCCTTTATAGGGTAAAGGATGTGAAAAACCCTAAAACTGACTTGGTTGTGACATTCAAGTCGATCCACTGGAGGTCCAATCAATCAATTGGCTTTATCACTTCTTTGGCCGAAGTTTGACTATAATAATGGCCTTATTTTGAATTTTGATAGGATTTGGGCATGTGTGTATCGACTCAAGATCTGAGTCAGTCGTTGGCTTTAATGTCTATATCGGTTTGACAAAACCCTAGAATGGTTGTTGGAGACAATGATTTGACTGAATCTTGGAATGGGTCGATTGACTAGGGATACAACTCGACTGGTGATTTGAGTTGGTCGAATGGGAGAGTGGGGATGAGAACTAAATCCTCTGATAAGTCGATCGACTAGTGATCTAAGTAGGTTGACTGGTGAGGTGAGTCGATTGACTGGTGATCTGATTCAATTGACTGGAAGACTGAGGATGAGAATCGAAACCTTTGATTCTTGGCCTTCTTGGGATTTGAATAGATGGGTCATGTATCCTACAAAAAACCCAAGTAAATCAAGTCAAAACTCCAATTAAAGGGAGGAAAACTAAACTAAGATAATTTATGCTAAGAAAACTAAACTAAGATAATTTATGCTAAAACTATGCAATAGTCAATAAAATAAAGGTTTGAAAATTGAAGATAAAGGTGATGAGTGTGCACTCATCAAAATATGCCAGACTTGAACATTGGTCATCTTGAGCAACATTGAATTTAAAACACTGCCATATAATACTTTCCAGCCATCATCCTCAGTCACATAACACCACTTGAGTCCTTCCACCTTATATTTCCAAGCAAACTTGACTTCTAAGATTCACAAAAAATAATTTTCATATGCCCTACTTCAAGATTACTTCATAACTTGGTTCGATTTCAAGATCCGCAATAAAACATATTTCATATTCCCTTTGTATTTAGACTCCCACATATTCTTACAAATCATTGCGGAAAGACATGGCTTATTTTGATTGGTTGTCATTGCACAAATACAAGCCTAATTTTGATTGGTTGGGCTTTATGTATTTTTCCCTGGGTATAAAATAGAATGAAGGGATGTATGGAAGAAGAATGATCACTCCGCTATTTGACTTGAGATCTTTTTATTTATGTATTGTAGTTAAGTTGACCATTTATTTCTTTGTGTGCTCATTGGCATCTTTTTGATGATACACCCCAACAAATATGCAAGGGTATGGTAGAAGCAGAAGAAGGGGAGGGATGCCACCCAAAACTTAGGGTTTTGGTACTTTGGATTTTTCTTTAATGTTTTTTTGTTGATGAAGAGATAAGAAGGCTACGGAAGAAGTGTAGAAAAGACTATTCTTTATGCAACTCATTTTTTAATTTAAGCACATTGGGAGTAGTTTACATTAGGTCAATTAATTCTGAGTTATATAAAATCAATAATTTTTTCAAGTTAATCCATAACTCTAGATAAGGAAACATTGTTTTTAATTCCTATCATTCTTCTATGGCTTGCCATCTTTTGTAAGGAATGGTGTTAATTAGGATCCTAGGTGACAAGATAATTTCTATCAATGGAAGATTTTATAATTTATGTTACAAAAGAAGTCACATCATTTAAGGGGGTATTTTAATAAATAGGTGTATCATCATGGCCACATAGATAAGGGCCTGGCCGACTTGATAAAGGCTAAAGCTAAAGAAAGAAAATTTTTGAAAATTTTAAACCTAAACTACATAACATAAACGAAATTATAAGAATTTTAATATAGAATGGGTGGAATGAGTACATAGCACCCACCTCCACCCTAAACTTAAAATTTTTCTCATCTTGAATAGAACTTAAATTAGGAATGGAGAGATGAATTTCTCTGGGGTCACCGGGTAGCCCTGGTAGCTCAAAAAAAGTCCAGTTGAATGGAATGTTGACAAGGGATGGAACCTTGCAAAAGGGAGCTTCATAGTACACCTAGTGATTGGGTGATCATGGAATCTTGAAGGGGATTTCATATTGCCTTCCACTTTACAGTCCTTCTAATAGGATCCACAAATCTTCCTTTAGTAGTGAAGAACATGTTGGTGATGAATGTGGATTGGGGAAGATTGGTGGGTGTTGGGTTAGTAGCACATAGTTCTCACTATTTAGCATCATACAAAGGAGTTGGCTATGCCCCCCCAATCATATTGATCTGTATATAGGAGAGGTGATGCTAATATGAAAGGAACAATTAGATTTAAATCAACTTCATAAATAATTTTGCTCTCCTAAAAATCATGTAATCAACATTGTGGCTAATGGGATTAGTGGGTTCCATTGTTGATATAACATGAGACTCAAGCTCCTCCATGTGAGATGTACCTAAGTGGCATGTGGATTGAGGAGGGATATCATTATAATCATTGAAGAGTGGGGGCATGTGAATTCCTTCAAGTGGTGGTGGATCCCTATCTAGATCATCCGTATGTGAAAAAGAAACTAGTTGTGGTGGTGTGTGAGGCTCTTGATGAGGAAGCCTTTATCTAGAAACATCTACCGATTCATCATGGAAGGGTGGTGGTTCATTATCTAGAAAGTGTTCAACCCAAGCGGATTGGTCATTAATAACATGTAGATTTATGTCAATGTTGGAAGGAGTTGTTGGTGCTTTAGGATGACTCTCTTGGTGTGACTTTTCATACTCAAGTAATAAAACCTCTAGAGGAAGGGTCAGATACCAATGTACTCATCACATGAAGGATGTGATTCCTTGATTTGTGCTATTTTGGTAGGATCTAACATAAATGACATAAATATGGGATAATCATTATCATAATCGGGATAAAATATTTTAGGCTCCTCCAACTTCTCCGGGATCTCTTTGGTGAGCCTCTAGTAAAGTAGCTAATAGGTTTTATCAGTTTTCTAATTTATTATGTCGATCCACTACTATAATTTGTAGTGCTTTAATGTGTTCCTCCTGTAGAGGTGTATATATACTTTCACAATAAAGTTCATAACCCCTAAAATTTTGTTGAATATCATCACCATACCCCACATAACATTCATGGTCATAGCAACCCTCATATTGATATGTGTAGCATTTCTCCTCATATTAGTCCTTAGATGTTTGTTGATTGTAGTTTTCATTGTATCCACCTTGGTAGGAAGACTTGATATTACAATGTGCCACCATAATATGAGGTGACACATTTGGACAGTCTAGTGATGCATGGTAGTGATAACTAAATAATTGACATTGTGGACTATAATGTCTTGACCGCTCCATTTGAAAAGATTTAAAAAATTACAAAAAGGAATCCGAGGTAGAAAGAAAGGAAAAGATCTAATCTAGAACAAATTAGAAACTAAAAATTTTAGAAAAGAAACTAAGAGTACAGAACAATTTTAAGGAGTCAGCTATAAATTGCAAAGAACTAAAAATTACAAAGATAATCTAAGAAATCATAAACAAGATTAAAAATTATAAAATAATTTCAAAGGCGATACTACCAAAATGGAAACTTAGTAAAAGCAGGAGTTACACTAATGGAATGGTCTTGATAGGAAAACAAATTACAAAAATATAAGAAAAAAACTATAGACCAAGACTAAAAATTATAAAAATAAACAAAAAGAAAATTACAAGATAACCAAGAGATTATAGCAAAAAAAAATACAGAAAACCGAAAATTACAAAATAAATTGGAAAGAAGTACTACAAGAATGGGAAATCAGTAGAGAAAAGGAGAATCACTACCAAAATGGAGCTCGATAGGAGAAAGAAAGAAGGAACAAAATTATCAAACAAGTGTAAAAATTATAAACAAGCTCAGGAATTATGAACAAGTTATGGAGGAAACTAAAAAATTATAAAACCAAACTAAAATTACAAAATAAAAAAGAAGAGAAATCCTAGATATACAAGTCAGATTCAAAAAACAATGTGTGCCATCACCAAAGAAGACGTTAAATTTGATGTGTATCGTTTGCACACCAAATCACTAGGAAAAGTCCAAGAGTTTAACCTTCTAAAAAGGAAGTCAACTTGCTACAAGCAACGAGTCAACTTTCTAGTAGTAAGGTATCGATTGAAGGGATGGAAAAAAAGGTGTCAAAATCCAAAACCAATCGTGAGAACAAGAAGGAAAAATCTAGTTTGTTGAGAGTTTGATTATGTTAAGAAAAAAAACTACAATTGCATAAATAAAACTAACTAATCAAATGATAAAAGGTATTGGGGATATGAGGGATCATCACCAATAGCCATGTTTTTATTCAGCAAATAAATTCCTAAGGTTCAATAATAAAATCAAGACCATGTGGATTTGTGTTGTATTGGAGCACAAATCTCACAAAGGCCAGACTTCCTACAAACTTGTTGATCCTGGCATTTATAGATACCTCGTCCAACATGTCCTTGTCTAAAATCTCATCAAAAAACATGTGACTTTCATTCCAACCTTCAAACTCATGGCTCAGATGATCTCATCGCCATAAGATATAACAAAACAAGTCAATGGGTAGAAGGATCATAAACTCCATCAATGAATATTGTCAAGAGATTGTGGGTTCACTCTTGTGAGGATCCAAGATCTTAGCATCCCCATAAGAATCTTATCATTCTACTAGAAAATAGTATGAGATCAGATGGATAAAAAATAACAATCACAATTAAGGGATTATGGGTTCATTCTTGTGGGGATCTGAGATCACATCACCCCACAAGAATATATCGATTAAACCAACAACCAAAGAAGAAACGGAAGTAAAACATTCTTTTACTAAACATTGGAATATTTACATCGAATAAGAACTGGCTATGGGGCTACTCCAAATGCCTCAGTACAAAACTACTCAGACATAATAGAAAAGAGAACAAGAATAGGCCCAATGAGGGCTCTAGGGGATAGAAA
This sequence comes from Alisma plantago-aquatica, assembly GCA_963693085.1. Lineage (NCBI taxonomy): Eukaryota > Viridiplantae > Streptophyta > Magnoliopsida > Alismatales > Alismataceae > Alisma > Alisma plantago-aquatica. The sequence goes on from OY856410.1 coordinate 815,921,282, forward strand.
ATGTGATGTATTTGCCTTTGGAAAGGAGGGGTAAAAGCCCTAAAAATGGTTTGGCGGCAACGTGTCAGCCGATCAACTGGGGGTCTAGTTGGTCAATTGGTTTTATTGCTTCTTTGATGGAAATTTGATTACAATAATGTCCTTCTTATTTTGAATTTTGATTGGATCCACGCACGAGTCGTTGACTCAGAATCTAAATTGGTCTATTGGATTTAATGCCTGTGTCAGTTTGATGAAACCCTAGATTGCCTATTGGCAACTACAATTTGGCTGACTCTAGGCGTGAGTTGATTGACTGGGGATACGAGTCACTCAATTTATGATGAGTCAGTCCACTGGTGATTTGGGTTAGTGAATTGGTGGTCTGAGTTGGTTGATTGGGAGACTGGGGATGAGAATCAAAGCCTTGACTGGGAGAATGGGGATGAGAATCAAGGCCTGTAATGAGTCAGTCGATTGGTGATTTGAGTCAGTCGACTAGGAGAATGGGGATGAGAATTGAAGCCTTTGATTCTTGGCCATTTTAGGCTTTGAAGAGATTGGTCATTTATCCAATAAAAACCCAATTAAATCAAGTATAACTCCTATTAATGGGAGGAAAACTAAACTAAGATAATTTATTATGAACCTATGGAATAGTCAATAGAATAAAGGTCTAAAATATCCAAATAGATGTGATGACTTTGCATTCATCACCTATGAATGGAAAGCTTGTTCCAACAAACAATCAACTCTACATCTCATCTATCAATGAGATTTTTGGGCACTTGACAACCGATTATTTTCACAAACTAATGTGAAATCAGAACATCACCATACCACTTGTCTTCCTTGAGTAGCCACAAATTTCCAAATGGTTGGAAGATGTATAAATCCTAGAATTCATCTATAAATGCAAGACATGAACTCATCAATGGGATCCAACCTTGATGTAGCCAGGCATCTAGTTTCCATGTTGATCATATATATACAACTTCCATCAACCATTTCCATCAGTTGATGATGAAATCAACATACAATTACCTTGCACCTTCACCATCTTCCTATTCTTCCATAACTATGACTATTCCAAGCCCCAAAGAAGGAGATGGATGACTTAAAGTTCACCCTTTGATGAACATCAAGGGGTGTTCTTCCTTCTTGTTCGATAATCTCATTTCTAAGTTTAAAGAAATGCTTCCACATAGTATGATAATTTCTCCTTCTTCTACTTGGACGATGGCGCTCTCTCCCTTTCTCCTTGTTGGACTTACTTATTATTTACATGTGTTAGTAGGCTCTCTCTAGGTTCCAGGGAGTAGCCCCTCTACCTAATTTTATTATCTTAATTGCATATACTATTGTACCAACCCTGCAATATATTGAATCAAATATTAATTTCTTACAAACCTTGTTTGGCCAAATGTTTATCTTGTTTATGAGATCTTTGTATCTAAAGAACTTAGAACCTTAGATCTAGGATATCATTTCTTTCATGTTAATCCTTAGTGAGAATTTCATATGGGTATTTTTGATTTGATAGGTAAATGATCTCTAAGTAACATGACAATGATCTTAGAGTAATACTTATCTAATTTTAATGCTAACATCAAAAGAGAGATTTATCTGACCTCAACATATGTATGTTCTTGCAATTTATGATGTAGTAAGTGAGTGCATGTTTGGTAGAGACAATGAACTGATGCTTATTCAAAATCTTGTTGTATTTATGTATTGAAATGAGGGTTTAAAGTAGGTGGAGTGATACTAAAAAAAATTTGCACACCCATATTGGAAAAGCTTCTCACACTAAAAGTAGATAAATAATAAATATATTGAAACAATTATTTTTTCATTTTATAAAAATCTCTGTGACATGTGATAGAAACTCAAATTATATTATTAGTGTGTTTGTATGATTACATAAAATAACTGACATGTAATAGATTATAGTTACATTTAGTCTTATATTGACTGTTTGGAACTTTTATAGTGAGTTGAGATGGTAAATTTGTAACACATAGATATATCTAGGTTTGCATTAATTTTATAGTACACTATAAATGCAATTAGATTACTTTTATGTTTTTGTTTATGAATTCAATATGATAAATGCATAAATCTCTCTAATATATTTATATATGCTTTTTGCAAATCAAGTAAAATACCATGCAGTTAGTCAACAACTTGGTTATGGTATATGTCTTTCTAGTATTTCACAAATATTCATATTTCTCTAACTTTGAAAAGTATGCCATATAAATCCCAATAAACCTATTATAAATGAATATTTGATTAGATATTGAAATGAGTTCTATATGTATATTGTGGAATATGATTATCAGTAGAACATATACATTACATAATATTGAAAAATATGGAACAATTTAACTATAGAACTAAGATAGGAATATTATAAGATAATTGCAAAATAAAATAAAAAATTCAGTTAGACATTAGGTTCCCTAAATACCATAGAGCCCATATGGAGGTTTGTGTTATAATGAAGAAATTTTTTCACCCACTAGAAGTTGCTGGAAGAAGTAGCCAGAGGATGGCGGTGGGGTACGAGGGGTTAAGCCCAATTATGAATTGATGAATGCATATTCATCCTAGTTTGATTTGTACTCCACTTAGTTTTGAATTCAAATTACTCATTATATCTTAGAATCATCTTCTATTTAGTTTTGTTTAGATCCAATTATTTGGTTTTCATTGATCTTCCCCTTCATTTATTGATGATTTCAGAAGTCAAAGAGTTCTTTGACACAATCCCATTGACCTATGTCGATAACTCCCCCCCCCAGGGTGGGGGAAGTTTTTTCTTACTAAATTTCATCAACTCACATCATTCAACACTTCCATCAATTGTCAAACAGTACAATCCCCTCCAACAATGACCAATGAATGTAATGCAAACATGCCATCAGTCTACCTTTCCACAACTTGAAAACCAACATCTTTCTACTGATTATAATTCTTAGCATCAACTGATGAAACCACTAATACGTTACAACCAATGGCCATTCTGCCTTTCCATTGGTTGACAATTGTAGAACTTAAACAAGCACAAACTGATGAAAATCCCACACTACATTCTAGTTGAAGTGTCGTATGTCATATATTGATGAGATCCTAGACTCTGTCTATTGATGAAAATGTAGGCGCCTTTCAATTGATGGAAATTTTGACTTTGCCTACTAATGAGAATTCAATGACATGATTACCAGTGGAAAGTTGTACCAACAACCGATGAGGTCCTACACCTTATCTACATATGAGATTTAGTGGTGCTTGACGAATGATTATTTTACAAACAGATGGAAAGTCAGGATATCATGAGACATGTCATATTCCTCGAGAAGCCACCCTTTGCATTCATTAGGACTTTGAATTCATGAAAAATATTCAAGAGAGTTCTAGCCCTAGAAGCCATCTATAAATACAAGCCATGACATCCAAGAAAAGGATCCAATGTTGATGTCGATAGACTGATATTTTCCATTCGAAACATCTATATCCAAATTTCATCGATCATTTTCATTTTGGTATATGACTACATAAACCAAGGACCACCTTCCACCATCAACATCCACATGTTATGTAACACTTCAACCAGCCCAGGCCGCAAAGAAGGAGACCAATGACTTCTAGTTCACCTTCTACAAACATCAAGGGGCATTCTTTCTGCTTCTTCAACATCCACATCTTTGATTTTAAAGAAATGCTTCCACACACCATGGTGGCACTTCATTCTTGGAATGTGGTGATGTTATCTACTGGTTGGACTTGTTGATTCCATGTGTGAATAGTCCTCTCAACATGGTTCTAGGAGTAGCCTGCTACCTTATTTATTCTCTTTATAGCATCTAATTTTGTTTGAACCATGTTGTATTTTGAATCAAATTTTTATTTCTTGTAAACCATGTTTGGCTAACTATTTGGATTGTTCAATGGATTGTGGATGTAGGGAATTTATAACCTTAGATCTAAGATATTATTTGTTTCCTATTAAACCCTTAATGAGGACTTTGGTTAGTTGTTTTTTGAGGCAATAGGTAAACAATCCTAGGTAACATGAAAATGACATTAGAGTACATTTTTTCTAGTTTTAAGCCTAACACTAAAAGGGGAATTTATTCAGCCTTAACATATATAGGTTCATGCTATTCATGATGGAGTTAGAGTGTACATGTATGGTAGCAAAAATGAAACAAGGCTAAGTCCAAATGTTGTTTTGTTTTTATATTGAAACAAGAATTTAAAGGAGGTAAAATGATATAGAAAAAAATTGCACACCCATATTGGAAAAGCTTCTCACACTTAAAGAAGGTAAATACATTATATATTCAAATAATTATTTTATTTTTGTAAAACTTTTAATGAATATTGATAGAAACTTGAATCAAATTACTTGTATGTTTGGACAATTAGATAAAATAGCTAACACGTAATAGATTATAACACATTTAGCCTTATAGTGACTCCCTATAGTTTTTTTGATGAGTTGAGATGGTGAATTTCCAAGGCGTCGATATATATAGGTCATCCTTAATATACACTATAAATGTAATGAAATTATTTTTCTATTTCTATATATGACTTCCACATAGTAAATGCATAAATATCTTTAATATGTTCTGATATGATTTTTCAATTCAAGTAAAATACAATGTAGAAAGTCAAAAACTCACTTATGGGATATGCCTTTGTACTATCTTAGAAATATTAAATTGTCTCAATATGAAAAGTATATCATATAAACCTCAATAGTAACTTTATAAATGCATATTTGATTAGACATTGAGATGAGTTATACACACATAGTACAAAATTTGATTTTTAGTAGCACATATACAATAAATAATACATACTAATATGGAATGGTTTAATTTTAGAATTAATAGAAAAATACTAGTAGATAATTTCACAATAAAATCACAAAATAAATTAGGCATTAGCTTCCCTAAATACCAGAGTCCATATAGAGGTTTGTGTTGTAATGGAGGAAAAACTTCACCCACTAGAAGACACTAGAAGAAGTAGCTAGAGCATGGTTGTGGGGAACGAAGGGTTAAACCCAGTGATCAAGTGATGAATGTATATTCATCCTTGTTTTAGTTTCATTATCAGCTTAGTTTTGGATTCATATTCCTAATTTTATTTAAAATTAGATTCCATTTAGTTTTATGTAGTTTTATGTTAATATGTAAGTTTTCAATCCAATTCCTTGTTTTCATTGATCTTCCCTTTCATTTGTTGATGATTTCATTAGTAAAAAACTTTATAGACACAACCCCATTATCTATGTCAATAACCCCCTTGGGGTGGGGGAGGTTTTGTCTTAATGAATTTTCACCATTTTAGATAATCTAGCACTTCCATAGGTTGTCAATCAATTGAATTCCCACCCATTAGTGACCAATGAATGTAATGCACATGTGTCATTAGTATGCCTTTCCATTAGTTGACAATCGATGCCATGTGCTGACAAGAATTCTTAGCATCAACTAATGGAACCACTATACATGACAATTGATCATCATTCTACCTTTCCATTGGTTGAATACTGATGAAACTTTAGTAAGCCCAAACTAAAGAAAATCCCACAACCCATTCCAATGAAATGCTTTCATGTCATCTACCAATGATATACCAGACTTTGTCCACTGATGAAAATACAGACTCTTGACAATGGATGGAAATTCTAGCTTCATGCTCTAGTGAGAATCCACTGTCATGTCTACCAATGGAAAGTTTGTGCCAATGATGGATGAGGTTCTATATCTCATCCACCTATAAGATTTTTGGGCACAAATAATAGATTAATCTCACGAAATGATGGTTAACTAAAACATAAAGGTATCTCTTTTCTTCCTTGCATAACTGCCAAATTGCATTCATGGTGGCTGAAAACTTCATTACATACGGCTGGGAGAGTTCTAAACCCTAGAAACCATCTATAAATACAAGCCATGGCCCTCATGAAACCAATCTGACCTGGACACCACCATGCTTCTAGTTTCCATTTCTAGTTTCTATATCCAACTTCAAATAAACATTTCTGTCGTATGAAGACCCATCAACAAATGACCACCTCCCACCATCACCATCCACCTATTATGCCATCACGGTGACCAATTCAACCCACAAAGAGGGAAATTGACAACTACAAAGCTCACCTCCAATGAACATCAAGGGGTGTACTTGATGCTTGTATGATGCCATCACTTCCAAGTAATAAGCTTCCACATACCAAAAAAGTTTGTCCTTCTTCTATTTTGGTGATGTCTATCTCCCTCTTTTTGTAGGACTTGTTACTATTTTCATGTATGAGCAGACTTCTCTTTAAGGTGCGGGCAATATCCCTACTACATGATCTTTTTATCTTTATTGCATATACTATTATATGAACCATGATATATTTTGAATAAAAAAATAATTGCTTGCAATCTTGTTTGGCCAACTATTTTTCTTGTTTATTCGATCTTGGATGTACAGAACTTAGAACCTAAGATATATGATTTCATTTGTAACATGTTAAACCATTATTAGAACTTCATATGGATGTTTTTTGAGGTGAATGGTAAATGATATCTAGGTAACATGATAATGAGCATAGAGTAATTTTGTTTAGTGTTAATACTAACACAAAATTGGGGATTTATGCGGCCTCAATATATGTATGTTCATGCTATTCACAATGCACTAAGAGTACATGTGTGGTAGCAACTACGAAACCCGTCTATCTTGATGTTTCCAATACTATTTTAATCCTACATATTTGTTATTTGCAAGCTCAGATTAATTAAAATTAAATCAACTCTTGTGTTAAATATGAGTTCTTGTTTAGTTACATTGATTATACAATCCTCAAATATGATGCCCTTTGGGTTCGACCCTATACTATACTATGATAAGATCCTTCCACTTGTGGGCGGTATGTTTCTACACTTACTTGAGGTAAAACCTATGGTTTTCATCCCGGGGAATTAGCATGTGTGATAGATGTTGCATCAAATTTTGGTGTCATTGCCAGGGAAAATAAAATTCTATGATTAATTTAAGTAAATTGGATTAGTTAGGATTTTCCTTTTACAATTGATAATATTAAAAAAATGCTTGAGTTCATTTCTACATCAATCATCTTGTTTATGACTACCCACCTTTATCAAGTAACCTCTCGGGTGTATGTGATGTTCTTGTAACGTCAAAACCATATTAGACTTTGACCCTGACTTCTAAAGAACCTACTATAGGATCCTTTAAAAATAGGTAGCCAAGATGATGGTAGTGGACATCGACCATAGAATGGAAGATGCACTCATAGTACAGAGGGACATACTCTTGGCACAAGCTAGATTTGATGTGTAGGTGAGCTACAAGTAGTTGAAGAATTAGAAAGAAAAAGAGAGGCATGGATGTCCTATATTGCTAGATCTATATATGTTTGTCACCCAGTCATCCAACCTTCCATACAAGCACATAATTTTGAAATCCAAACACAATGGATGACAATGATTCAAAACAATAATTGTGTTGGTTGAGCTGGAGAGGATGTGCATGACCATTTGTAGAAGTTCATAGATCACTATGGACTAAGTAAGCAAGTTGTCTTGTTTGACAAAGCCATCAAGCTATGACTATTTTGCTATTCCCTCACAAGAAAATCTAGGGTGTGGTACAACTCCCTAGAGGATAGCATCATCACCACTTGGGAGGATCTTCAGAACAAGTTCTTGGGGAAGTTCTTTTCATCCTCACTCATATACCAAATCTAAGGGTAATTCACTCATTTTGCAAAACTTTCAAGTGAAATTATTTGAAGATTGGGAATGATACAAAGAGTGAGTGTGAAAATGCCCTCATCACAACATTCCCTTTGTACATTTCATCAAAAGCTTCTATAGGTGAGTGGATGATGTCATCAAATAGTTTCTTGATGTTGCTTCCAATGAAGACTTTATGAGGTAGAGCTTTCATGATGCATGAAAAGTTGTAAGTAAGAGAGTAGAAGACCAAGATAATTGGGTGCATCATGAAATAGAGGTGCTCTCAAGGTTTTTATCGTAGAAAAAAATTATGACCTGAAGGCTATTGTTAAATCATTAAAGGCCCACACTCGTAAACAAGACAACATCGAGTCATCTTTCTAGACATATGGGAAAAGAGGTTCATCTTTGTCAAGTTTGTAGTGCAAAGGGGCATAGTAGTTTGTAGTGAAATCACCTCTACCAAGCCACATTGAACATGCACTAGCCTTTGTTCGGCATCAATATGATCATTGAAGAAGTCAATATTGTCAACTCCATTCTAAGTCAAGAAAATTACAACCCCAACTGAATGAGAAACCATCTAGGCTTTGAGCAACAACACTCGAATCAACTCAGGAAAGGACCAAATTAAAGCTAAGTTTGAGGTCCTCCTAGTCTCCAACGGAACCAAAACTACTATCAAAATATCTCCAATCATGGACAATACAACAAAATTCTAAATCATGGAAACAACTACAGTCTAGGACAACAACCCTACAATAATTAAGGATAGTTTATCCTAGAGAAAAGAAATCAATAGAAGATGCATGTTCATAATGATCAGGGTTGTTTAGATGCCATTGAGAAGACTCTAGCAAACTAGTAGGCATACAATAAATCCATGGAGACCTAATTAGCACAAATTGTTGCATCCATTTTCCATCCAACAAGTTCATTAGCCCGCCAACCCAAAAAAAAAACCAAAGAATTAAGAGGTGAAATTAAATGTTGTGAGCATAGGTTTTGTGCATGTGATACCAGAACCAACAACTGAGTCACCCACAAGATGATTCTTAAATAGGATGGTGATGAAAAATTCATTCAATAGCTATACCAGTGGAAATAGTGATTGAAACTCCAAAGAGATGAAGCACACCCAATAATGAGAAAAGCACATAAGCTACACCAAGTGCTTCTACATTTATAATTATTATATCTACAAGCCACAACCGCCCTACTAGATCCAACTATCTTAGACATGGCTATATTTAAGATTCATGAAGTTCAAGAAAGAAATGAAGAAGCTACATGTTGACATTCCATTCCTTGACACTCTTGCATAAATTCCTACATGGACTGAGTTCTATAAATCTATGCTCTCTCATAAGTATACAACAAAGAAATACAAATTGTGAAGCTGACAAAGACAACACTTGGTATTATCTAGAGTAAGATACCATGAAAACTTGAAGATCCAGGATCCTTAGGCAACTCCTGATTCATTGGAGACTTTATATGTCAAAAAGGTCTAGTTGACCTTGGGGATTAGGCTTCACCACTAACATCATCTCCCTCAACATAGTGATTTATCTTTATGACTCTTCTAAGACCACTTCTATAGGGATTGTAGACAACATCCATGTGTGTATGGGTCCCAAATCTTATGTCCCTTTTGATTTTATCAAAATGGACATCAAGCAGGACCTTTGATATCCCTTTATCTTTGATGTCCATTCCTTGTAACAGCTTGAGTCTTGGTGGAGATTGATGTCAGATTCTTAACATTAAAGATTGGACATACACACTTGAATTCAATGTCTTGGAGAGTATTAAGGGGCATATCTTATTTATATAAAAGATTGAATACCTGCATGCAAAAACTCATTGTATAAAATGAAAAAGGAGTTCCTCACATTTGAACAAAAAAGGTAGTTATTCTCTCATACTAAGCTCATAACTAGATCATTTTTCAAATCCTAATTCCACTAGAAGATAGTCAACCCTTATTAGTAAAGGTTTAAACAGCAAAATTAATGAGTTGAACTAATCTTGTATGCCCAATTTGATAAGTTAGATTCATTAGATGAAAAGAAACAACAAGAAGTAGAAGTATCAACTTCCTTGTTGTTTTTTGTCTTGGTGATAACACAACTTCTACTATGTGCACTGGTAGAGAAAAGTGCATTCATTTCACCTTTACGTCTCTCTCGAGTCATATTCCTTCCCATTTTATGATGCTTTATGTATTAGAAATCTCTATTAATATGAAATAATTATAAATTCTACTTAGATGTGACATTGGGAGAAGATTCCTCTTTATATTATGAAAAGTTAATACAATTTGCATAGGTATAGGATCATTATATATAATGAAAGTCTTAGTCATATGAATGATGGACATGAAAGTACTATCTTCACGTTTGATAAAGCCTTGTACATTTTATGCATGTAGTTATATTTTTGAGTATGCATGTGTCATCCACATTGTGATCAATATCACCAACATCCACACTCTGCTCATTAATGTTGGATTGATTCTATTTGATAGTAGTAAGGGACTTAGATTATTGATTCAACAGATGTGGTTCACATTCTTGTTATGCAACATTGAAATGATTCCAAAATTATATATCATCATAACCATTGTGCATAATATTTTTTGATTAATTAGTTGGAAGAAGACATCATTTGTTTGATGTAAATATCTAAGTAGTAGTATGAGATGATGATACCATGATATCCCATAATGTTGAAACTTTCAATTGATTATTGATAAAATGATTGTACCTAGAAGTTGTGAACATAATGAATAGTTTTATTGTCAAAACCACGATCTAATATTTTCTTAAAAATTTCCAAAAAAATTGAGTATTAATGACTATAGTTTCTTTAAGGATATTTATCTCTTGTCTCACTTTTGCTTATATCTTTTTTGGTATCATAATATCCCTTACTCTTAAGGCATATTTTTCATTACTAACCTTTTTTCTTTCAAATAATTAAAATTTTATTTTGGAAAAGACAAAGTTATTAAGATAAAATAGAAGACAAATGGACTACAAGTTGCACAACCTACCCCTTATATATGGAAAAACTGACCAGAATACCACACCTTTAGACTAAGGGTCATAACATTACTATGCATATTTTTTTGGACTCTTTTGAGAATTTCAACAATCTCTGATGCTAAGAACCTAAAGTATCAAACCGAAAGGTATAAAACATATTGGTTGTCGATATACACTCGCTCATCTTTGACAACTTTAGCTATGCCAATTTTTCGGGCATCATGTTCCAAAATAAAATTTTCACCTGTCAATTCCATTAATGGGGAGAATCCTATCAGACTCAAGTATATATATTTCCCTCCAACCCAACCAAAAATCAAGTTATCAGGTTAGGGTAATGATATTAGGCATTGCTACCGCTACAAAACACTAGACTAAATCCCACGAAGATGCCTTCCCATAAGTTGTTCCTAGTCAAGAAGAAACTGGAAAAGAATGTCTGATAGAGAAGACCTATCCCATACTAGATTTGGATGAGGGAAGAGAATTCCATACAATACAAAGCCAAGTTCATGCATCGGTGCCGCAAATCTAGGCTTTTAGGAGAATGTTGGACATATTTTTTTAGTAGAGTTGGATATATCTTTGATTTGTCTAAGGGGTTATGTTTTGTTGTAGTCAAGGAATGTATCATGAGTTTTCTTATTAATCAGTAGCTTTATGCCATCTATGACATATTTTTGGGATCCAAATCAACATATATTCCAATTAAAGGAAACACAAATTAAGATTTCTACTGATCTAAATGTCAATCTTCCCTCTTGTGGATCGATCTAGATTATGTATCACGGAAGTTACATAAATATTGGAGTTATTTTACATCTCAAAGTCTTTTAGAAGAGATATTATCACGGAATAAAAAGTAAGCTACAACTTCATCTTTTTTTTGGAGATCTTGAGTTAAAGTTACTCTCTCTAGTTACGTTCCTATCCATTACACTTATAGAGGGGACTACAATTGTAAGGACCCTGACCCATGTTTTGGGCTAACCCCATTTTCTTTGCTTAAGTAAGGTTCTTAAAACCTTAATCTAATCCCTCAAGAAGTTTTGACATCATGTGATAAGCTTATGTTTCCAGTTTGGTCCCGTTTGGATGGTGTTTGAGCAATGTTTTCTTGTTTTGGACCAAAGTGCAATTTACCCAAGGTAAGGGGTTATATTGCAATATGTCACATGTAGATAATGCCTTTAGTTCTATATCATCTTTAGAGAGAGATATTCTATGGGGTGCCTTGTGGAGTGCCTAAGTTCCAAGTTTGAGCTTGGTGGGATGATGCTTGTGCTCTATGTGCTAGTTTTGGTGTAACTTGTAAATTACCCAAACTGGAGGGTCAATATGCAATTTACCTGCTCTAGAGTTTTCTTGCTTCATTTTGGCATCATCTATGACATTTATGAAGGTTTGGTCTCCTTGTTTGGATGATAGTTGAGGAGTGACATCTCTTTAAGGTCTTTATACCATATATGTTATATGTGTTATCCTATCCTTTAGTGTATCGGGTAGAAGCTTGGTGTGTGTGTCGGCCTAGGAGGTGGGTCGCCCATTAAGGGTCCCAGATGCACAATACACAACCTAGAGTGTATCACTAGGTCGTGCATGTGGAGTTTGGTGTGGTTACAAGTGGCCTTAGATCGTGAGCAAGTGGCACCTTAGTTTATGTGGTTATGACACCTTTCCTTTGCTACCTCTCTCTTCCTTGGTGTACATAACTCCCTTCCTCCTTACCCAAGTGATCCTTTTCGGCCACCTCTTTCCCCTTCCTGTATGGAACAAGATTGGGAGCTTTGGGAGCTAAGGAAAACCCCCATGGAGCTTGGGAGGCCGAGCACCTTGTCTATGGAGATTTCTTGCTCAAGATCCGACCTTGGTGAGTCATGCTTCTTAGATAGCTTTCCCTTGTGCTTTCTTATTCATCTCCTTCTTCCCCTCTCTGCTATGGATGGATCCTTGATGAGAGTAGGAACAGTCGTGATCCTTAATGGAAATGGTCATGTTTTATTACTGTCTTTATCTTCTTTCCCTTGTGCAAGTTGGTGAAGGGTGTCTTGAGGTTGAAGATGACCAACCCGATATGGTGCTTACCCGATATGGGGCCTTACCCGATATATAGTCTTGCCTGATAGGTTATGCTATGGTTGATGAATTGTGAGAAATACCCCTCTCTCATTTAGTTGAGAGGTGAGCTTAGGATTCCTTGATCCAAAGATGTACTATAGTGAGTCCTTAGACAATACCCCTCTCTCACTTTTTTGTTGAGAGGTGAGTCTATGTTCTAGCTGTTTTAGCACCATAGATAGTTGGCTTAGGCCATAGGGTCTTCCTAACCCTAGTTTGGCTGATAGGGTCTCCTCAACCCTAGGTTGGCCGATATATGCTCTTGGATACCTTGGGCAACCTGAGTAGACATGCTTTGACGTTGCGTTTTGAGCAACAACCCTCCTTCCTTGAGTTGTGAGGTGAGCTCTAGCTCTTGGATAATATGATGATGGGTGATACGATAGTTGGCCAATATGAAGCCCTAATCTTAGCTTGGACAATATAGTGTCTTGACTGATATGGACCCTAACCCTAGTTTCCCGACATGGCATCTTGGGCAACATGGAGTCTTGAGCGATAGGGTTGCCCTAACCCTAGTGACTGATAGGGGTGCTATTGTTGTGATGATCTCTTGGCCGTCAAGGTGTGTTGCCCAAGATAGTACTCCATGGATGACAAAGATGTGAGGTTGGGTATTATGGTTGGTCCCTGGATATGTTTCCTGATATCATCAACCCTAACCTGATATAAGTGTGTATGTATCTGATGACTTGGGCGACACTAAGGATGAATGCTTGGCCGATACCCTATAAGGGGATATGATACCTTGCCCGATATGCCTTTACTCGATACATGTCTTCTCTTAGTTGATTACCTGACATGAGTATATGCTACACTTGATAGCTTGGATGGTTCTAGGGTTGAGTGCTTGACTGATATGGGTCTGAGCCTGGGTGGTAGGCCTGGGGAAATACAAGTTGAGAGTTTGGAGGATATGGTGTCATGATTAACACAAGGACTAGTGAGGCTTGGGTGAACCAAGTAGGGTAGAGGTTGTTACACCTATATCTTTTAGATAGAGGTGAATATAGATGGGGCAAGAAGGAATTCGATCCTGGTAGGGATGACCTAGAGAGCACCTTGGTGGTTTTGGTGTTATGAGGTCCTTGGCCGACACCATTGTGAGGTTGGCTAACCCAAGAGGAAGTGAGATGTGTTGGTTGAACATGGAATCTGACATGCTTAGATCCAAGAGTTGTTTGATGTCTTAGAAGGTGGTCTCTTGACAATGATGGCCTAAGGTATGCCTGGGCGATATGGCCTTTGGGGGTGGTCTTACATGATATGCATGGAGGCATGGTGCTTAGGGTCGTTGGTACCCTACCCGACACCCTTTTAGGGAGGGTTCATTGGTCATTGTCGGGTTTTGGTGAGGGTAGGCGACACCTCTAGTGAAGGGTTGTGCCCTAACTCGATAAACCTAAAAAGTTATCTTGAGCCTTATATGATAGTATGTTATCTTTCTACCTTTAGCCCATATCTTTGATCATGATGATAAGACATTATGAATAGGTTGTGAACATTAGTATGATGGTTACCTATGGTTGATGATAGGTGAACCTTTGATAATGCTTGATGGCAGATCATGGTTGTACGATCCCTTAAGATGAATCATTAAGAATGGCATGCATGATGACACAAGGTATAGGGTATGGTGGATACCCATGGTATGGTAATAGTAATGTGTATTTTTTAATACATAATCTATGAAATTATGCTTCATGTGTTCATAATAATGGATGATTGTTCCAAACCTATAAACCTTAATCTCAATGACATGATATGTTCTTTAAAGATTTGTATGTGGTGATCCAATTATCTCTTTTGCTATGCTCCCTAACCACGCATGTATTATCAATTGAGTTCATAGCCATGTAATAGCTATGGTGATTATATGATTATGTGCTTTGTGTAGCACTTGGTATATGCGCAATATATGAGTAATGATGATGTGCCTTGTTTATGAGATAACATGTATCACCATATGATGAGAAAGGTCTGGTGACCTAATAAAGGCTAAATGCCTGACTGAGATGTTATCCCCTAGTTGTGATATGAGGGATTGATATCCCATGATGATGAAGCCTTGAGAGGTAGTGGCATTATGATATTAGGGATTGATATCCCATGATGATGAATCCTTGAGAGGCAGTAGCATTATGTGATGAACTGAGGGATTGATATCCCATGGAAATATGATGATTGTTGAGGGTATTGAGAATAACAGTAATAGTGTGACACAATATAATGGAATTTAATGTTGTTTATGTTTTATATATGGTTGTTTAATACAACTTGGTTTCCCTAACAATCCACTTAAAATGCATTAATTAATTACAAATGAATCTTTCATGTAGTTTGCCCTGGCCATAGATCCATCATCGTCAGTAGTTGGTGATGGTGAAACGAGTTCTCCTGTGGGTTAACCCAGAGCACATATTGTTGAATATGTGAGGTTTCTCCTAGCCAAAAATAGGAGGGTTAGAGTGCAACTTCGGTTGTAGACTCAAGATATGTATAAGAGCATGGTCAATAGGCCCATGGCTCAGTGTGATGGAGCATGAATGTGTTCATGGCTCGAGAGCACGGTGAACTGGCATGTGGCTCAAGATATTATGCGTCATGACTTGTAATAAGGTGGGCTAGAGGAAAGGGTAGCCTGCGGAGCTGGCCCTGTGGCTGAGGCCACTTAAGAAAGAGACTATGGTCCTACTTTGGATATCGTGCACTGACCACAAGGAGGTGAGGCCATGGAGTCTGGCTCTCCCATTGACCTTGTATGGCACCGGCTTTGGGTTTCACAACTGAAGGTTGGATTTGAGTGGTACGGCTCACTTCCTCAGGGCATAATAATTTGTAATCCAGTTGTGTAGTATATCTTACTTAAGGAAAATACAAAACATTGGATGAGGCCTTGTAATGTTCTTCTATGAACTTTGTATAAGTTTTCATATACATGTTCTTCATATTTCTTCTTGCATAACTGGTTAGTCATTACCTGTTGTTTAAATTATTCTACCTACTCAGTTATCTGTGATAATAATAAAGTTGGTAGAGGGTTATGTTTCACGCTGGGACTGTGTGTCTCACCCCATTAGTTAACAACCTTTTTAGGTGTACGTGCTTGGCGAGATAAAGATCATGTGGGTAAAGACGATGAGCAGAGGTATCATACCTAGTGGGGTTGATAGTGTCTAGCAGTAGAGTCCTATGTGTCATCCATGTACACTCAGGTCTTCGGGAGAGTTTTCAATGTTTCTCATATGATGATTGATGTATGGCTTTTGGCTTATGTACCTTGATGTAATAAATCAGCATGTGGAATAGTTATTTCATGTAATGAGATGATGGGAAATTATGTTGTAGCACCTTGAAAATATGTTATGAAAAGAAATTTTTGGCTCAGATGTAATATGTCTCTTCTTGTGGTGCTCACTATAAATCGATTTTAATTTCTCATGGTTTTTGGTAATCTGCTAGTTAGTATGTAATCGTGTTTTGTTTGAGTTGGGATGTTTCAATTGGTTGGTATCAGAGCTCTAGGTTTGCCGAGTCTACAGGGACACTAGGACTAGGATTAGGATGGTCTCTAAGGTTGGACCGTGACATAAAATATGGTGCATACTACCTAATCTTAGTACTTGATGCCCTGGCCAGGTATTCAAATATTGAAGATAAAGGTAAGTGTGGAGCCTTAGATTATTTCCTCTTTGATTACTCTGATCAAGTAATATTCTGAATCAATCTAAAGAGTATAAAAAATTAGGAAATATGACGCTAATACCTTCATCTTGTTATAAAAGAGGTAAATGAATGCACCATAAACCCTTAATACTTGGATGCTTGGTAATAAAAAGAGGAAGTAACAGTTCTATGAAACCTAAATCCATATAAGAATATGATGAGATAAGTACTTGAAACTATAATCTCAAGAGATACATCAAGTAAAAGATAGAATAACCTATGATAACACGATAAGTTAAAGCATAAAACTTACACTAGATGAAGAAGATGCCTGAAAACCAATATAAAGTTAAAAGAAAGAGAAGAACAAGTGATGAGTAAATAAGATGGAACCTGAGATAATCTCAGACCAACCAATGAACGTAAGAAAAAATAAGAAAGTATAAAGTTCAATTCATGATAAGTGAAGAGTAATGATCTTTTCCACAAAGAGAGAACAAAAAATGTGATATAATCAGGAAAGGATCATGAAAATGATAAAACAACAATAAGGGAAAAAGTGTAATGACTTGTAATGATCTTGATGATTCCTGTGTTGATTGCAAGGAAACCAAGAAGAAGCAAGATAAAACCAAATGGAACAAAGTTTAATGATGCATAAATAGTTGAAAACTCATGTAAGGATCAAAGAAAGTGATAATATCCTCCCCTTGATATGAAACCATAGGTGTTGATGGGGTGATAGGAGGAGTTTGTTCCCTTGTGTTCCTTTCTTCCTAGGGAGTAGGAGTCAATTGGACCTTGTGTCACTTGATATGTATGCTTTTGGAGCGATCTCTAGTTGGATACTTTGAAAAGTATCAGTTGATCTTGGACTTTAGTTTCCAAGATGGAGATGCATGTGATACATGATGATGGTAGAATCCTAACACGTTTTAATCTGGTGACGACGATAGATTATGGATGTGATATTGGAAGTGATGCATTTTGGCCCATGACATTGGAAGGTATGCACCCAAGGAAAAGAATCGCGGTAAGATCGTCTTGGGAAAAGTCCATCAAGTTAAGACAGATTCCTTGGAATAGTCCTAGCTAAGTCTCAAGTAAAGGAAGGTCCAGGCAGGATGTGAATTGGTTAGAGACAGGTGAACAAGGTTTGTAATCCCTATCCTGACCAGTTGAGAATAATTCATACATGTTACAACCGTGTTGACACATGTTGTGCCCTTGGGAACTGATATGAAGATATGGCAGGCTTGAAACCAAGATGATGTAGTGTATCTTGCTCTGTTGTTGCTAATCGAGATGTTTAGTTCCTTGGTTATTCGATAGCTCCTTTACATTACATCTTAAGAAAGACATAGTGGATTGCTTTATGAGTTTTGTTATGTGTATGCATGTGTTTATCTTATGATAATCCCTTCTGAGATAGATCTCCCTTGGATTAGAGACGTCCTTTGTGGAAGGAGAAGGAATAGTTGGAATGTATATAGCAGAAGGATAGTGATACAAGTTATGTGAAGCTTAAGTGTTGAGCTTGTAAGATCAGAGTAGCATAGAAGAAGCGTAACAAGGAAGGAGATATATAAAGTATAGGAACTAACACCTGATATATATATACAAGTCGCAAGTGATGTTCCAGTATCTAAAGAGAGCTACCAGACAAAGGATGTTGAGACGGAGGGTTGAGCCTGTAACCAGTACAGGAAACCTTGTGTTGGCTCTGGAGGAAGAGAAAGTATGTTGGTCATATATATGTGACACCCATGATCTTTGTGGATTTGTATGATGTGATGCGTGAGTAACACCCGTCTTCTTTCTGCTCGGGATTTCAGGGACGAAATCCTTGTTAGGGGTTTATGATTTGTAAGGGCCCTAACCCATGTTTTGGGCTAACCTCATTTGCTTTAATTAAGAAAGGTTCTTAGAACCTTAATATAATCCCTTAAGAAGTTTTGATATCATGTGACAAGCTTATGTTTCCTGTTTGGTCCCATTTGGATGTTGTTTGAGCAATGTTTGCTTATTTTGGACCAAAGTGCAATTTACCCAAGGTAAGGGGTTATATTGCAATATGTCACATGTAGAGCATGCCTTTAGTTCTATAGCATCTTTATAGAGAGAGAGAGAGAGAGAGAGAGAGAGAGATTCTATGGGTCGCCTTGTGGAGTGCCTAAGTTCCAAGTTTGAGCTTGATGGGATGATGCTTGTGCTCTATGTGCTAGTTTTGGTGTAACTTGCAAATTACCCAAAGTGGAGGGTCAATATGGAATTTAACTACTCTAGAGTTTTCTTGCTTAAGTTTGACATCATCTAGGATGTGGATGAAGGTTTGGGAACCTTGTTTGGATGATAGTTGAGGAGTGACATCTCTATAAGGTCTTTGTACCATATATGTTATATGTGTTATCTTGTCCTTTAGTGAATCAGGTAGAAGCTTGGTGTGTGTATCAGCCTAGGAGGTGTGTTTCCCATGAAGGGTGCCCAGATGCATGATACACAGCATAGAGTGTATCACCAGGCCATGCATGTGGAGTTTGGAGTGGTTACAAGTGGCCTTAGATCGTGAGCAAGTGACACCTAAGTTTATGTAGTTATGACACATTTCCTTTGCTATCTCTCTCTTCCTTGGTGTATATAAATCCCTTCCTCCTTACCCAAGTGATCCTTTTCAGCCACCTCTTTCCCCTTCCTGTATGGGACGAGCTTGGGAGCTAAGTAAAACCCCCATGGAGCTTGGGAGGCCGAGCTCCTTGCCCATGGAGATTTCTTGCTCAAGATCTGACCTTGGTGAGTCATGCTTCTTAGATAGCTTTCCCTTGTGCTTTCTTCTTCATCTCCTTCTTCCCCGCTCGGCCATGGATGGATCCTTGATGAGAGTAGGCAAGGCCATGGTCCTCTCTCTCTTTACTTCTTCTTGAGCTAAGCATAACCATGGCTTCTTTTTCTTCATCTTTTATTTCTTAAGGTGATGATGATGGTGTCAAAGGTATGTTTAGAGCTTTGGATGGATGATCTTCATGGTGAGGAACGTGGGTTTGCTTCTTGGATCTGAAATCTTGATGTCTTTCATGGAGATCCTCTTTAAATGGGTTACATAAATCTTAACCATCTCTATTATGGTCACTCTCCATATGTGCATACATTGATTCTTGTCTTTAAATCGATACCCTTCTCTATGATAGTTGTGTATGTGGAACTTGAGATCTGTTCTAATGGAAATGGTCACGTTTTATTACTGTATTTATCTTCTTTTCCTTGTGCAAGTTGGTGAAGGGTGTCTTGAGTTTGAAGATGACCCACCCGATATGGTGCTTACCCGATATGGGGCCTTACCCGATATAGAGTCTTGCCCGATAGGTTATGCTTTGGTTGATGAATTGTGAGAAATACCCATCTCTCGGTTAGTTGAGAGGTGATATTAGGATTCCTTGATCCAAAGATGTACTATAGTTAGTCCTTGGACAATACCCCTCTCTCACTTTGTTGTTGAGAGGCGAGTCTATATTCTAACTGTTTTGGCACCATAGATAGTTGGCTTAGGCCATAGGGTCTTCCTAACCCTAGTTTGGCCGATAGGGTCTCCTTAATCCAAAGTTGACTGATATACCCTCTTGGATACCTTAGGAGACATGAGTAGACATGCTTTGATGTTGAGTTTTGAGCAACACCCATCCTTCCTTGAGTTGTGAGGTTAGCTCTAGCTCTCGGCCAATATGATGATGGGTGATATGATAGTTCGCTGATATGAAGCCCTAACCTTAGTGTAACATCCGGGCCCACTGCCCTAGGCTCTAGAAGAGTTTTTAGGAATGATGATTGTCCCCGCAGACCACCACTAGCCTTAACTACACACTTTGTCCTCACTCACGTGCATGCCGAGATCAACTTCCCGATAGGTCACCCATCCCAGTATTACTCCAAGCTGAGCACGCTTAGGGTCTGACTGGTTCCGTGTAACTGCAATTTTCCAGGAACTAATTTTCCCAGAACTGAAATTGAATTCCGGGAAAAGGAATTTCAGATGATTGTTTTGAAACTTGTATTTTTTTCAATAACCAGGGATTTTCATCGAACAACTTCAGGGCACTACATCACACTTGATACAAAATGCCTTTGACATTACATCAAACAACTTTAGGACATTAAAGATTTAGGAAAATAAAAGGATCGATCTCCTTGTCAATTACAGAGAACGTTTTTATTTTCATCTCCATGGTTTTCTTGGGAGTTCATAGTTTATTGGACGGGATAAAACATGGATTCACCCTGAAAGTTTCCAACTTCAATGTCAGCGAGGAAATCATTGAATATATAGTGACTTATCTCCCCCGTTTCAGAAAAAATATAGGACCTGCTTCCCAAGATCCTGATCTCCATCATGCAGTCAAGCCTTCACGTAGTTAGCACTCGGTCATTCCTTGGCACGGTCAGGGGCAACCTCTATCTGCACCCACCGGGATGCTGCCTGCTGAGAGCAACCTACATGATGGAGGTGATGAGGATGACAACAGACAGATGCACAGGCTGCATGTCACGACTGCACAAGCACGACGGTTGCTGCAGAAGGCGGTATTCACAGGAGCAGCCATAGAAGGGCACAGTCACAACGAACGTGAGCCCGTGGAACTCGTTTTACAGTGGTTTTGAATAGGAAGTCAGATCTGGAATCTTATTTATAGTCCCGGAAGTCTTTGGAAAACAGTGGAACCAAAAATTGGGAGTTCCTCCGAACCAGTAAGGAAAAAAAGGCTACAAAATTTGACTTCCCGTATTTTCATGGTCAGTTACGGGAAACCAATCAGACCCTTAACTATGGAGTTCTTAGTGATGGGCTCCCAGAAAAGGAGGTGCACCTTGGTGATATGGGTAGTTTAATCATTCCTTTTAAGATCAACTTATCTGAGGCCTCAAATCCTGGGATGTTACAATCTCCCCCACATAGACTCCTAACGTCCTCGTCAAGTCTCAACTATATGGCCTCATAATTTGACCCCATTTCAGTGCAGACCCACAATGGCCCATGGACACCCAGCTCCCGATCACAGAATACCAATGCAAGGGTGGCTACATCAACCATGGACAACCCTTTCCTACATGTCTGGACCGCATGGCTCAAGACTGGCATGTCACATGGTCATGTGGGCCCCACCTACTGGAGGGGTTATGGCTCTAATACCATTTGTAACACTCGGGCCCACTGTCCTAGGCTCTAGAAGAGTTTTTAGGAATGACGATTGTCCCCACAGACCACAACTAGCCTTAACTACGTGCTTTGTCCTCACTCACGTGCATGCTAGGATCAACTTCCTGATAGGTCATCCATCCCAGTACTACTCCAAGCTGAGCACGCTTAACTATGGAGTTCTTAGTGATGGGTTCCCAGAAAAGGAGGTGCACCTTGGTGATATGGGTAGTTTAATCATTCCTTTTAAGATCAACTTATCCGAGGCTTCAAATCCTGGGATGTTACACTTAGCTTGGACAATATAGTGTCTTGACCGATATGGAGCCCTAACCCTAGTTTCCTGACATGGCATCTTAGGCGACATGGAGTCTTGAGCGATAGGGTTGCCCTAACCCTAGTGACTGATAGGGGTGCTCTTGTTGTGATGATCTCTTGGGTGTCATGGTGTGTTTCCCAAGATAGTGCTCCATGGATGGCAAAGATGTGAGGTTGGGTGTTATGGATGGTCCCTTGATATGCTGCCCGATATCATCAACCCTAACCTGATATAAGTGTGTATGTATCTGATGACTTGGGCGACACTAAGGATGAATGCTTGGCCGATACCCTATAAGGGGATATGATACCTTGCCTGATATGCCTTTACTCGATACATGTCTTCTCTTAGTTGATTACCTGACATGACTATATGCTACACTTGATAGCTTGGATGGTTCTAGGGTTGAGTGCTTGACTGATATGGGTCTGAGCCTGGGTGGTAGGCCTGGGGAAATACAAGTTGAGAGTTTGGAGGATATGGTGTCATGAGTAACACAAGGACTAGTGAGGCTTGGGTGAACCAAGTAGGGTAGAGGTTGTTACACCTATATCTTGCTGATAGAGGTGAATATATATGGGGCAAGAAGGAAGTCAATCCTAGTAGGGATGACCTAGAGAGCACCTTGGTGGTTTTGGTGTTATGAGGTCCTTGGCTGACACAGTTGTGAGGTTGCCTAACCCAAGAGAAAGTGATATGTGTTGGTTGAACATGGAATCCGACATGCTTAGACCCATGAGTTTTCTGATATCTTAGAAGGTGGTATCTTGACAGTGATGGCCTAAGGTATGTTTGGGCGATATGGCCTTTAGAGGTGTTCTTGCACGATATGCCTGGAGGCATGGTGCTTAAGGTTGTTGGTACCCTACCCGACACCCTTTTAGTGAGGGTTTGTAGGTCGTTGCCGGGTTTTGGTGAGGGTAGGCGACACCTCTAGTAAAGGGTTGTGCCCTAACCCGATAAACCTAAAAAGTTATCTTGAGCCTTATATGATGGTATGTTATCTTACTACCTTGAGCCTTTATCTTTGATCATGATGATAAGACATGAAGAATAGGTTGTGAACATTAGTATGATGGTTACCTATGGTTGATGATAGGTGAACCTTTGATAATGCTTGATGGTAGATCATGGTTGTATGATCCCTTAAGATGAATCCTTAAGAATGGCATGCATGATGACATAAGATATAGGGTATGGTGGATACCCATGGTATGGTAACAATAATGTGTATTGTTTAATACACCATCTATGAAATTATGCTTCATGTGTTCATAATAATGGATGATTGTTCCAAACCTATAAACCTTAATCTTATTGACATGATATGTTCTTTAAAGATTTGTATGTGGTGATCCAGTTATCTCTCTTTCTATGCTCCCTAACCATGTAGGTATTATCAATTGAATTCATAGCCAATTAAGAGCTATGGTGATTATATGATTATGTTCTTTGTGTAGCACTTGGTATATGTACAATATCTGAGTAATGATGATGTGCCTTGTTGATGAGACAACATGTATCATGATATGATGAGAAAGGTCTGGTGACCTGATAAAGGATGAATGCCTGACTAAGATGTTATCCCCTAGTTGTGATATGAGGGATTGATATCCCATGATGATGAAGCCTTGAGAGGTAGTGGCATTATGATATGAGGGATTGATATCCCATGATGATGAATCCTTGAGAGGCAGTAGCATTATGTGATGAACTGAGGGATTGATATCCCATGGCAATATGATGATTGTTGACGGAATTGAGAATAACAGTAACAGTGTGACACAAGATAATGGAATTTAATGTTGTTTATGTTTTATATATGATTGTTTAATACAACTTGGTTTCCCTAACAATCCTCTTAAAATGCATTAATTAATTACAAATGAACCTTTCATGTAGTTTTCCTTGGCCATAGATCCATCATCGTCAGTAGCTGGTGATGGTGAAATAGGTTCTCCTGCGGGTTAACCCGGAGCGCATATTGTTGAATATGTGAGGTTTCTCCTAGCTGAAAATAGGAGGGTTAGAGTGCAACTTCGGTTGTAGACTCAAGATATGTATAAGAGCATGGTGAACAAGCCATGGCTCAGTGTGATGGAGCATGAATGCGTTCATGGCTCGAGTGCACGGTGAACAGGCCCGTGGCTCAAGATATTCTAGCGTCGTGACCTGTACCAAGGTGGGCTAGAGGAAAGGGTAACCTGCGCAGCTAACCCTGTGGCTAAGGCCACTTAAGCAAGAGATTGCGATCCTACTTTGGATATCATGCACTGACCATGAGGAGGTGAGGTCATGGAGTCTACCTCTCCCATTGACCTTATATGGCACTGGATTTGGGTTTCACAATCGAAGGTTGGATTTGAGCGGTACGACTCACTTCCTCAGGGCATAATAATTCATAATCCAGCCATGTAGTATATCTTGCTTAAGGAAAATATGAAACATTGGATGAGGCCTTGTAATGTTCTTCTAAGAACTTTGTATAAGTTTTCATGTACATGTTCTTCGTATTACTTCTTACATAACTGGTTAGTTATTACATGTTGTTTAAATTGTTCTACCAACTTAGTTATCTGTGATAATAATAAAGTTGATAGAGGGTTATGTTTCTCACAGGGACTATGTGTCTCACCCTATTGGTTAACAACCTTTTTAGGTGGACGTGCCTGGCGAGATAAAGATCATGTGGCTAAAGACGATGAGCAGAGGTATCATACCTGGTGGAGTTGATAGTGTCTAGCAGTAGAGTCCTATGTGTCATCCCTGTACACTCAGGTCTTTGGGAGAGTTTTTGATGTTTCTCATATGATGATCGATGTATGGTTTTCGATTTGGAACAGTAATTTCATGTAATGAGATGATGGGAAATCATGTTGTAGCACCTTGAAAATATGTTATGAAAAGAAAGTTTTGGCTCAGATGTAATATGTCTCTTCTTGTGGTGCTCGTTGTAAATTGGTTTTAATTTCCCGTGGTTTTTGGTAATCCGCTAGTTAGTATGTAATCGTGTTTTGTTTGAGTTGGGATGTTTCAACAATAGCAATGTTTGATCTAGTTGCATCTGCTTTCTCCTTGAAGTAGACATCTAGAAGGAAGGTTGGACATTGAGGCCATGAACCTAGACATTTAGGTTGTTTGAGATAGTGTTTGTCCAGCAAGTCTGCGAGGTGATTTTAACTTCTTTTCATGTGAATGATCTTGTAAATGCTCGTCTCTCTTCTAATGTCTTTGATTTCCTCAATCAGTAACTTGTATTTAGGTGGAAAATTTTTGGAGTTAGAGACCATGTCAATTTATGATGTAGTCGATCACAACGTCTATATTGAGTTGAACTTCATCATGAGTAGGTGGTATCCCAAAAGCAACAACTGAAGGAGTGTTGACAAGAGATGTACTTGTTGTGTTAAAGAGGACTCTTTGTATAGAAGTTGATTCAGACCTACAAGTGTATGCCATTTGATTAATAGATCTAGGATTATTGTTGATGATGTGTGCATTTCTATTTTTCCATTCCAGTGAAGAGATAACTGTGAACAAGCATTACCATCTTGTTATATTTCTCAAGTTCTTTAGATTATAGTTTCTCCATTCTGATGGTGATATAGTGTTAAATAAAGTGTTTTTTTCAGGTAGGAGAATTTGAAGCCAGAGAGATTTGGTTGCACTATAGTTCTGTAGTGCATGTAAGGTTGTTTCTTCTTCGGCGCCACATCACGAGCAGTAATTGTCTGTGGTCATGTGTTTCATTAAACACATCTTGTTTGTCATGAGCCTATCATGGTGAACAAGCCAAAGGAAGCTACAACTTCATCTTTGACATATTGAATATTTCACAATTGATTCCATGCCATTAAAGAGATAATAGACGTTATCTTCACACCAACAAACTTCCTTCACGGTATGAATTGGTTGCACTTGGTCTATAATGTTTGTTAGATACTCAACTATAGTTTTTTTTTTCTTTATGTAGGTTTCAAAACTATGCCATTGTCTAAAATGAATGAGAT
The DNA here is from genome assembly GCA_963693085.1 of Alisma plantago-aquatica. NCBI lineage: Eukaryota > Viridiplantae > Streptophyta > Magnoliopsida > Alismatales > Alismataceae > Alisma > Alisma plantago-aquatica. The sequence continues at coordinate 815,947,381 of OY856410.1, forward strand.
TGAGAGTGCTTTTTGAAACATGACATCAAGGAAGATGCAATATCATAAGTGGTGTTGCCCCCGAGGACAACACCTATAAGTTATATGGATAGAGTGTTGGTGATCCAACCCTCATCGAGATGATCAATCTCAATCCAAGCACGACAAGTGGTACTTATATAAATTTTGCCTTGTTAATTGGAAATGCATCTTTCAGGATGAAATTATGTGCCGTCAATGATTCCTTCAAGTGTGTTACCTTGAGTTAGAGTTCTAACTTGTAGCTCCAAATGCAAGAACCTGCTGTTGTCGAGATGGAGATAACAAAAAGTTTGATATATCGACTTGGACATGAAAGGGGTATAGATTAGGAGCAGATAGAGATGCTTTTTGACGATAGAGACCAGCATTTTTCGTACGACGACCCCTGGCAATGGAGGCTAAGATGCTGCCAGCTAGTTGATCTTCAGGATCTCCAGTTGTGGTGGTGAGCTATAGATCCTTTCATTGAGTCCATCCTCGGCCTAGAAGATCTCTGATATTGTCTGTATCTTACGGAAGACGAGAGGAAGATGAGAGGATGACGAAGTTGGAATAGAGGAGGTCGGAACAGACTCAAGAGTATGAAAATCGAGATGAGAAGAATGGATCTACCTAATCTGTCGTCATTCGGTAGAGAACATACTATTTATGTTACATATATAGAACCCGACTGGGCTTGGACACTGCGGCCCATAAGATAGACACGTGCCTTCAAGGCCGAAAGTATTACAAGTCAGCCTGTACGTTGATAAACATTAACAAGAAAAAGAATACGGCAACATTAGCAGTATTACTAAGTATCGTAAACAATTGTGGCATTTTTCTCCTTGTTGAATTGATCTGAAACAGGACTGTTCTGTATAAACTACAAACTTTATTGTTTGCCGTCTGTCATGCGCCTAAAATGTGTACGATGTCTCGAAATATCAGGAGATTAATAGATTATTTGGACTTCCAAACATGTGGGTCTGTGCATTGCTCGAATAGCAGATAGTTGAGCTGGCGGTGCTCTCCCTCCGGAGCTGGCATCAAGATCACCGTACATGTCGACTAGCCGGGTTGGCTGGCGGGCACGGTGCCGCTGATCTGATTATTTTGCCGCAAGCAATTACGAAGCAACGATAACTGACAGCAGACCTGTCACGGCTGGGTGGGTTGGGTTTGCATTGAGTCATTGTGGGTTTGGGTCTTGCGGGTGTGGGTCAAAAAGATGCAATTCTAAACGGGTCGAAGAAACACAAATTCAAACCTGACCCAGCTGGTTACGTGTCACCCGTGGGTGTCCATATAATATGTGTCCAATAAACAAGTATTTTATAAATTACTACAGTAACGGTAAAAGAAGACCATTTGCTAGTATTTTTATGTGAAATATAGCATAAGAACAACCAACTACAGAAGTTGTCACTTCAAACAAAATATGTTATATTTTTACAACCATTAAAACACACATATTTTTAGATAAATTTCTCTAATGTACAATTTACATCCTCTAATGTATGATTATGTTCAATACACTAGAATAAATTTGATAGAACAATCAGATAATTTAGTAGATGTTGAATTTATTTCCCCAATCTCTCTCTCATATCAAATCTTGTTGGACAAGTTTGAGTTTAGATTGGAACTCCTTATCTGTTAATGGTTAGTAGTAGATCATTTTATTTATTCTAAATACTAGTGCATCATTATATTTATTTTTATATAAGTGATGGAATTATGCGGGTCACCCGCGGGTGTCCGTGGGCCACCCGTGAAACCCGCTAAATAACCGGGTGGGTATGAATTTGGGTAATTTTTAACGGGTGACAAATTTCAACACCCAAACTCAACTTAAATGAATTGACCCGTGAGTGCCCGTGAATTTTGATACAATTTGACATGTCTAACTGGCAGGACGTACATGTAGTACTCTCTCACTTTCTCGTCTCTACTCCCTCTTCAGTCTTCAGCAACTCATCAGCTAGTCCCCATAGATCTATGTTCCGGACGTGGTGCAGGCACCGCTCGTATCGAGGGATGGTGCGTACGCATCTTCTTCTCCTGGACCACACACTATATCAGCGCTCATGGGGACTGATGATGAGATAAAGTCAAACTACTCTAGGGAAGCCGGCCGCACTGCATTATCTAGATTGTGGATACTTCTATTTTTGTCACTAAGGATGTGCGGATGGGTTATTATTTGGAAATGATGGACATCATCCTGCTCATTTCTGAAAGCATACCCGATGTCTCATTTATGGGAGGAAGTGTCTAATGCCTAAAAATCAAATAGAGAGAGAAAAAGAAGGAAGAAGGAGGAATAAAAGTAGCTACGATCATTATGTGTTAATTGGAAAAGAGAAAAATATTAGTTGAAGATAATGATGAATGTTTAATTTACGAGTATTTTATATATTTATGAGTAATTTATTTTAGTAGTTACTATCATACTGAATTATTATATTTATTGGTACTATTTTATTTTCTAGTACTTTAATAATTATCATTTTTTATGAGTACTATTTTTATGTGTGTGTATCTAGGGATGTCAATGGGGAGAGTATGGGGAGGGTAAGGCATACCCACCAAGTGTGGCGGGTAAGGGTATGGGTAAGTCTCCACTCCACCAATATCCTTACCCTCCCCTTACCCTTACCCTCTTACCCATAGGATATTGGGGAGGATAAGGGTTAAGCGGGAAATTTATATGTCTTCTAAAATTTTATTTTAATATTACCAATAATAGTATACCTAAGACATTTATATATTTAAGTTAAATATCAAAATGTTCCATAATGTCTATTAACTATTCAACATAGTTCTTACTAATCTCTTACAAGATTATACACATGGTTTGTATTGTATTGCAAATATATATTTGTTGCATATACATATAATAATACTCTTAACATTGGTTTGTGAACAAATAAGTCACCCCCAAAATAAAAAGATGTTACACTGAAATGATATTTTGTAGCAGTACATTATAAAAAATTATTCCTACAAACATAAATATCTTATACCTTCCAAAATGTTGTTATATACAAAAACATTGAACACAAATGAATAACACCACTACAAATATGTATCTAATGGTACATTAAGTACTTTTTTTTATATATTTGTGTATCTAAGAAGATAAGATTTTATATCATACTCGAACAATCACCACATAAAAAATATAAAATGGGGCATAAAATGTAAAATCTCATTACTTCATATACATGTGTCTTACACCTTTAAAATGGGATTGTATACACGACCAAATTATCTATATAATAAATATATAAAAATATCATATATTGTCTAAAATGATGAACACTTAATATTGAATAATACCTAGTCTTAAACAACAAAATGACTATATATTTAATACATTTTACATAAATATAGGTGGGTAGTGGGTTAGAGAGTATGGGTAATGACTTGTCATTACTCTTACCCACTAAGATAGCGGGTTATAGGGTAGCGGGTAGGTGGGTAAAGGTTAAGAAAATCCTTTACCCTTACCCTTATCCTTCCCCTACAAGGTATGGGTAAAGGGTAAATGGGTTAACTCTTACCCATTGACAACCCTATATGTATCGTTTTATTTATTACAAGGTGTTATTTTATTTCTATGGTGTTTTTATTAAAGATAATTTACTTTGGCATAATTAATTCCATCTACTATTTTTTCTCTCTTTCCAAGCAAATATAATTCTAATTAATTATTTTCTTAGAATTTTCAATCTTTGAGAACATCTTCCTTTCTCCCGGAAGTCTCACTATCTTCCATAAAAACTTACGTAAAACATGCTATTTTGACTTGGTGACCGGTAGAATGGATGTAAAGGTGCTATGGCAGCTCTTGGTATAAACACAAGGAGGTCAAGTTGGCAGCCAGGAGATAAGCAGAATGTGGCGAAGAACCACGGAAAAGTTGGTGTCGTGTAGTGTGGATGAGAACTTCAACCGTTGAGAAACATTTCCATTAGCAAAGGAACTGACCCGGCAAGCTACCTGGTCCCAGAACTTAGATCATTACATCAATACCATAACACAATGTGTTCGTCCGCCAAAGTACGCCCCAACCCGAACATATTTCACTCGACTTTGAAACCCTGACCGAATTTCGTATGTCAGCTTTGCGTGAGCGGTTTAACCTGATTGTTGCTTAGCACCTGTTTGGTAGGGTGTAGTAAGTGTGAAAAATGTGGGTTTAAAAGCATGGAAGTGATATGTACATTTTTGCAGTTGTACTACTTTTATTTGGTTTGATGTATTTAGTACTCGTTGAAAATGATCTCTTCCATTTGGTTAGCTGTTGACCTGCACATATAATATTGGTTCGGATGTACAGGTACCACTGTCAGTGCGAGCTGGAAAGGTAGAGAAAAAAAACGAGCTGAAAATTTACTGAGACAGTTGTATCCAACAGTACAAAATGGTGCAGCGATATCATCAGCATACGAGAGGCAGGGTAATGCAACGGTGGCAGAATTCTGTAATTACAGAGATCATATACTTCTACACTCGACCGCATCCGGATTGGGCGCAGTACCATTTAAACTCAAAAACTAACATTTAAATTTAGGAAAACTAACTGCTTCCTACCAAAGAGGGCCTTATGCACTAACAATAGATAAAATAGAGCTAGCTGTGTCAGCACTACTTCACATTAGAATCATATTATATATTGGACCATATTGAATGAACTAAATGTAAAGACATGCAATTTGGCTCCATTGCTTGCAATTTCCAAGTTCCTAACAGTCCAACTGAAAAAACATCAATATCTGAAAAAAAAAATGAAAATTCCGTACGGAAGACAAAGTGCGATTCTTTTTACTGCATGCTCTTGTAGAATCAGTCTCAGTTGAAAGGAAAAGTAAAAACTGAACAAGGTCGCCAGGCCGCCGGCCATCACTTTGTGGGAGTGGCAGCGGTGCAAGGCTGGTTGCTTTGGGTTTGAGGAAAGACAAATTTAGTATGAAAAGGGCTGGTCCAAATGAAACAAGCAAAGTGGTTCCTTCTGTTTTAAATTTCTTAATTAGAGAGAGAGAGAGAGAGAGAGAGAGAGAGAGAGAGAGAGAGAGAGACGTCGCGTCAGTCCAGCCCGAAACGGGCGTGCACATCATCCAGCATGTGGGCACATTATTTCTGGATGTGGCGAGTGAAGTACGAGCCCATTGGGCCGCCAGTACTCCTCTGATACGGTGGTTAATGTAAATGGGGTGCATCATGTGAGGAACAGTTTCCCGTTTGAAGGTAAGTGGTGGGCTAGACCGCAATGCCACACTGACCCTCACTTGCTCTCCCCACTCCTCACATGTCCATCACAGGTTACCAGTTCGGAACAGAAGTAATTAAGGGTCTGTTCGATTTTGCTGTAAACAAAAACAAATAATTACAATTGTACACGATTTGTCTTATATCAATTTGTGTTTCCAGCCGACGTTGTAGACAAAGTACACCATGACTTTCCATTCTAGACAAAAGTTGAAAAACGGACCACACACATATTGGATGCGGTTTAATTTCTAATCTTAGGTGTCACTGCACGCTATCCATTCTCTTCCAGATTTCTCTGATTCTCTGCCACCTTCATTGCTCTCCAAAAGATCTGACAACCCATCATATCACAATAATTGACCTATGAAACTACTTCCAACCAAACTGATGCACATTAAATGTAGAGATTAAACATGCTCAAAATTAACTGACACGTTGGGTGTTTCAACTCACTATTTAACATTTATTATTCGAGATGTCGTTGTATTTACAACCAGAAAAACTACCTCTATGTAAGCTTGTCATCATGGTACGGTGTGATTTAACATTTTGCCAGGATCATTCACACCCTAAAGAAAAACATGCTCCATCCTCAACCCCCACATTAACCACATGAAACTTTTTTCATAAATAACTTATAACTTAAATTAGCTCTCAGTTGTTCGGCAAGATGCCAGGGTTACAACACCACCAACCAAACCCACTACATCTGGAGGATGGAGATTGGGTATGTGTCCTCCACAAGGGCCTCACTTTTAGTTCCCTTGACACCCAAGTGATTACTCACATGAGCATCTCCCTCTGTGAGTTGGTTTGGTTGATATATTGATGATACTACAACAAAATTGAAAACAATCACTTGCTAATAGCATGATACGTTAACAATTTTTTTCTCTTTGACGTTTTCCAAGATCAAACATATCATTGCAGAAAGTTGTATTGAACAAAAATATCATAGAGGCGGCTATTCAAAAGCCCAAATTTATCTTCAAAAACAGGTCGTTATAACATTGGTGTATTGTGCTTGGATGTGTCTAGTTTTTTCTAAACGTGGGGTGATTTTATATCAATCAATCAATATTTTTCTTCAAAAAATAAAACCTTTTAAATGTGTAAGCTATCCCTATTCAGTCCTCTACTCCAAAACCACACCCCTCATCATCTTTGAACCTTATATCACCCTTTACACATTCGCATCACCTATACGCCTCTTATCTTCCCCATCAAAGATCAATCATGTTGATGAAAACAATCATGGAATAGCCTTTTACAATTTCAACAGGCGTGTTGGAACAAAATTTGTGATTTTTTTATATAACTAGATCTAGGATCCAATAGAGGAATTCTCTGATGTTATTTTACAATTTTTCAAGTGTACATGCACTTTTCCAAAACAAAATATGAAAGAAAATAAAATAGAGATGTGTTATGTAGGTCTTCATCACTGTATGAACACAAACAAATCTAAGAAGCTAAAAGTCACTAGTAGTTATACCAATCCAACAATTACATCTTCATTGTATAAATTTTAAAAAAATATTGTCAAATATATAATCACAAAGAAAAGGAGAACAACATCAAGACACCCCTCCATCATCAAGATATAAAAATTAATGTTGACCCTTTAGTGAAACAATGGTGTAGTACCCCTTTTTTCCTGTATGACATGCACCCACTAAGAAAAGTACAATGGATGTGAGTATAGGGCCAACAAAAACGTTGGTATTCTTCCAAGATGATAAGATCCACAAGAAAAATACAACATTATATGAATTCAAGAGGATGCAATACCATGTCTATTTGAAAAGATTGAGATACTATTTGTAAAAGAGTCATACAATATACAATCTTCAAGAAGAACTCTAATTAAAGAATGTAAAACAAATTATATTAATTAAAGTTACTATTGATTATAATATAACAAAACTAGGTCAAAGAACAAACTTTAACTTTCTATAGGATCCTTCATGTCAATCCAAATCATATTCAAATATCTAAATTGAGCATCGTAGTAGGAGGTGTTATTGTTGGCCCTAACATTTTTCTAGCTAAAAGAAGGTGGATGCCCATTACGACATTTTTGGATGCTACGTAACAGATATAAATCCTACCCATTGTGAATTTATGATAAAAAAGAATGTAGCCTTTCTCTACCAAGTTTTTTTTGGTAGTACTTCCTTGTACCTACTGAGTTCTATTTCAGTAGTGCTACTCTTTCTATCGAATTTTCATTCTACTAGTATTTCTGTTAGTCTTTTATACCGTGCTACAATCGAGTAGCTTTACTTTTTATTTGTACTGTGCTACATTCAAATACTTTTCTTTCTGTTTGTATCGTGTAATTCTATTTGGTATTTTACTCATCTCATAATGGGTGATGTTGCTAAGATGGCTAATGTTTACAATGATATGTCGCACATATTTGCCATTAAACTTAAGATGATAATTGCTTGCTATGGATGAATGCGGTTCGGACGTTTATAGAATCACAGGGTAAACTCAAGTTTAAAACTGAGGAAGCCCCTGCCATGCCCAATACTGTCTAGACTACAGGAAACAACTAGGTTCTTGCCCAACTGGTGAGGGTACATGGAGCTTGAAGTTGCAAATAAGTCCATGTGGTACAAGTGCACAAAGACAATGTAAGATGAAATTAAGAAGTTCTTCACACAAGAGGACAATTGTTTGGGCATCTACAATGCAATGGAAAAGATATTCTTTGAGCAGCAAGGGGATCGTCCCTCATCAAATTACAATGATGAAATGAAATCTCAATCAAGCCATCTGAGCTTCTTCTCTCCAATAGCCTTTATTGCAGTTAGAAAGAGTGGGAAAGTCTCCTCACTGGGTGCTTCCTCAACAGACTTCATCCTCATTTTGTTGCTATTTAACAACTCCTTCTAGTAGGTGCAACCCTTCTATGTATGGTCTAGGCTTATACACAACTGACATAGTTTGAGATTCTCTCTGCTTGCATCTCTCCCACTACTATATTTGAACTTCCACCTTAAATGGTTGTGGGGGAAAGAGGATGTGGTTGTGTACGAGGCCAACCACCAAAGTATACTTATCGTGGCAAGTTGGTCCACAATGAATATGTATGTCACTTGAAACATGGTTGTTCAGCCCCCTATAGGAGAGGACATGGCAGGGGGTCTACCCATGTCACTCAAGCACCTGCCAATGTTAGTCAAGCTCCTTCCCTACCAATTGGTCATGCACTAACTCCACCACATGAATCTTCTCAAACTACTCATGTCTCATTGTCGAACAAGGAGTAAAAAATCCTTGTCTAATTTGCAGAATACTATGGGGAATCTCCTTTCCACAACAACATGACAACCTTTGCATGCTCTAAGTGGTGTGTTGGTGACCTACCTACTACCTCTTCTTCAAGTAATCTAGTCATTTCTCCTCAAGGTAATTTTAGGGCATCTTTTCTTGCCATAATTCTAACTAGATTGTGGACTCAGTGGTGAAACAACATATGATAGATATTCCCAACCTTTTTACTACCTCTGACTCTTTTATTCCACACCCATTGTTCACTATGGTAGATGGTTCAGTAATACGAGTCACTTACTATGGAACTATTCCTCTTTCTTCTACACTTAAATTGTATGTTGTTCACTTTGTGCTTAACTTCCCATATAATCTCATGTCAGTTGTAAAAATCATTCATTCTCTTTGATGCTTCATGACCTTTGGTCCTTCTGGTTTTGTTTTATAATATAGGAGGAATTTTAAAATAATTGGGTAGCAAGTTCCTGATGGGGATCTCTATTACTTCTCCACCACATAATTTAATTTGAAAAATGTCCTTCTTGCTTTCACCCCACTATAACTGCATCTCGATGTGGACATCTATCCTTTTAAAAGCTTAAACTCTTAAATAAGTATGTTTCTTCTTGTTCATCTATTTTATGTAATGCATGTCACTTAGGGAAACACCATCGTGTGCCCTTCCCAGATCGTACCACTAAACAATCATACAAAATGTTTAAATTAGTATAGTGATGCTTGTGGTCTAGTTTAGCCTGCTAGTTATAATGGATTCAAATATTTTCTTACATTTATGGAAGATTTTTCTAGAATGACTTCCCTATGTCTTCTTCAAACTCGTGATGAAGTTTTGTAACTGATCCACATGCTTCATACAATGATTTTGTGCAATTTATGGCATCCATTCAAATAATGTATACTGACAACAATCTTGAATATACACAAAAGGTTGTTTCCTCATTTTGCCAAGACATTGAGATGATTCATCAACGTTCTTGTTCTTATTCTCCACAACAACATGGCATTATTGAGTATAAAAATGATCAACTTCTTGACATTACATGCTCTCTTCTCATTCATACTAATGCCCAAAATAGTTTTGGTTGGATGTGGTTCTCACTACATCTTTTCTCATCAATCACAAACCTTGCTAGGTTCTTGAAGTTCTCACCAAAATAGATCTACTTGGTAAATGGCACCCCAACAGGCTAAGCTGGAAGTTCTCCTAGTCTTTGGTTATTTTTGATACTCTTCAGTTGCTCCAAGTCCTGCGAACATCATGCCCCCATCCATGAAAAACAAACATCACATCAGTAAGTGACATTTAGCACTTTATATAACACAAAGTAAATATATTTTGACATGAATTAAACTAAACATGAAACAAAATTGACATGAACTTGACCATGGATTATATTAACCATTCATGAGTAATTAATAACATGAAGAATTGAACATTAAATATATGAATCTCTTTATGATGCCCACTTAAGAGCACATGATTGCTAGGAAAGCCCTTGATGACCTCTTGAGGTCCATGACTCAAGAAGCATATAAAAACTAATTCAATTCCAATTATCTTAATCATTAACTTTGCCATGACCTTTAAACTTTAACATGATGGGATTTATCCCTCTTAGTTCCATGATGGGATTTGTCCCTCTTAATGCCATAATGGGATTTCTCCCTCTTAAATCAAAATAGGGTTTCCCCTTCTTGAGCATGATTCATTAATCTTAACCATAATCATAATTAGGGTTTTACCATAGACTATAAGTAATCAACCAATCAAACAATGATAAATATGCACGATGTCTTCTTGAGAAAGCATTCATAATTCATGAAATCCTCTAGAATGCATAATCTTAAATAACAATCAATAAACCAAAATTACTTGTTCCTAAAATGCATGACCCACTTACCTAGAGAAAACCTCCTTAGTTCAAGTCCTCTAACTTGATTGAGTCCTCTAATAACATATAATTTAATTAAAATCATGATATGTTCATGGGTTCGTAATCATCAAAACCTTCATCTTGGTTGTAATGACTGCCACCAAACTGACAGCCAAATCATTACTAATAATGTGGAATAATCATAAACAGTGGATTAACAAAAATCACTAAAAATTAAAACCATTTTTGCAAAGAGATCCAATTCAAAACTTTATATACATCGGGGTTCACATTGTACATACACTTTGCCGTCTCATCTGAAGTTAACATATAATAGTTGCTTTTTCAAAATGTATACTAAAGCAACATCAAACCTTGAGGCATACAAGACAAAATCTCAGATTGTTCATAAAACCATCACACACTAAATCTGAGGACCTGAGAGTACAAAGACGACACATAGGACTTCTATCTACAAGACACGACAAACATTACACTCAACCTGAGCTATTATTGTTGTCCCTGTTGTTGCTGTCCTTCCTCTATAGAACGGTCTCTACCTCCTCGTGTATGTCTACCTAAAAATTGTGGATCCTACAGGGTGAGACAATTCCCCCAGCGAGAGATATAACTCTCTACCAACAATGTTATTATCACAAGTAAACAATATAAAACTGAGTAGGGGTTATTTTATGTTAATAAGTAAGGTTAATAATTGTGGATAGGTAGATTAGAACATTCTCATCTTTTAAAACATTGCAACTGTCTATGATAGAGCAATAAATCATCTATTCACCTTATAAGGAATATGAAGAACATGTGTATCATTTACCCATCATATTATACCAACATCTCAAGCTTATCCTGTGATAATATCATCATGTTCTAGATTTATACCAATCTTGCAAGAGTACAACCATGTATTGGATTGTACCAATCCTATGATATTACGGCCAGGTATTGGATTGTACCAATCCTGTGATATTACAGCCAGGTATTGGATCGTACCAATCTTGTGATATTACAGCCAGGTATTGGATTGTACCAATCTTGTGATATTACAACCAGGTATTGGATTATACCAATCATGTGATATTACAACCAGGTATTGGGTTATCCCAATCCTATGAGAGTTCAGCTAGGCATTGGGTTTTACCAATCATGTGAGATCATAGCTAGGTATAGGGTTATCCCAATCCTATGAGAGTTCAGCCAGGCATTGGGTTGTACCAATCCTGTGAGAGTTCAACTAGGCATTGGGTTGTACCAATCCTGTGAGAGTTCAGCCAGGTATTGGGTTGTACCAATCTTTTGAGATCATAGCCACTTATTGGGTTATCCCAACCTTGTGAGAGTTCAGTCAGACATTGGGTTGTACCAATCATGTGAGAGTTCAGTCGGGCATTAGGTTGTACCAATCCTATGAGAGTTCAGCCAAGTATTGGGTTGTACCAATCCTGTGAGAGTTCAGCCAGGCATTGGGTTGTACCAATCCTGTGAGAGTTTAGCCAGCTATTGGGTTGTACCAATCCTATGAGATCACAACCAGGTATTGGTCTATGGCAATCCTGTGAGATTACAACCAGGTATTGGTCTATGCCAATCTTGTGAGATTACTTTGAGAGTACATCTAGGTATTGGATTATACCAATCCTATGATATCATGACCATATTGCTAAGGATTCCATAGTAGTTGGAATACCTTTATATTTCCCTTTCACTTTCATTATGGGACATCAATCCCTTCAATTCATCACTGTATACCACATCAGTTTTACTAGGCATTATACCTCATTCGAACCATCATACACATTCACATCCTTTATGTGATACAAGTATTCCTCATGTCTCATTTTAGCATATTCAAAACACTATATCCCTTATTTGGCTATGACCATAATGTATGTATGACCAATATTTCAATATTATCTGTAATACCCCTGACCTAGGTTATGGCTTAACCCTAGGAGTTTGCTTAAGTAAGTTACTTACAAATTGATTCTAATCTTTTGAAAAGTGATTAAGGCTTCTTGTGAAGTTTATTTTCAAGTCTGAGCTTAATTGCAAACTATATGTGCATTAATTGATAGTCTGAGTGAAATGTGCAATTTACCCAAGATGAGGGGGTTATATTGCAATATGTCACATGTTGAATGTGTTCTAAGTGTTTTAGTATCATAAGAGAGAGTATGATGCTAAGTGATGGCTTGTGGAAAGCCTAAATCCCAAGATATAACTTGTTTGTACTGTGTGCACCAATTTTGGTACAATATGTAATCTATCCTATATATGGGGTTGAAATGCAAAATTATCACCTCTAGAGTGTCCCTACTCCCTCTGTGTATCTTTTAGAGTAGAGAGAAAGAAGGGGGTGCCATGTTTGAAATCACCTTTAAGTGATGATACTCTTGGTGATGAAAAGACCAAGAAAGGATTGAAGGTAAAACTTTATATGTGTTGTATCGAGTTGTGGACTTGATATAGAAGTCCTATCGGCCAAGGAGCCATAGTAGAGGCTTCCTATCACTTTGTTGAGCCCTAGAAAAGGCCATTATGGGTAGAGAACCTCATGGAGGTGGTCCATGATGGGTTGCAAAGCCCCTTGCAAAAAGTGTATCAGGTTGCTTATTTGATGAGACAGAGATGAGGAAACTTATCCAACAAGGTAAAGGATGGCCAAGATATTGTCTCTAGCTTATCCTCAAGACTCTTGCATGGCAAGATATAGATGTGTGCATGCATGGCCACGTGTCAACCATGCATGACCACGTGTCATCTAGTAGCATGAGGTGAAGACACCTCTTATACAGTTTATCTCATGAAACCAAGTATATATACTCCACCTTTCACCAGTTTATGAAAGTTTACGATCCTCACAAACCATATCCCTTGGAGATATCGTGAAAAGTCCCTTAGGTATCATGCAAAGTAGCTCAAGGAGCAAGGAGAGCTTGAGAACCAAGCTTTAGGTAAGGCTTTGGTCATCTTCAACCTTGGTTGAAGTAGGATATTAGGTTATGAATATGCCTTTCTTTCCTTCTTCACCAAGTGCTTAACTATGGTAATTTCTTGTCTATGGAGGAGTTGTGAACAAGATTTTGACCTTGGAAAAGTTCTTCTTCAACCACGAGGACATAAAGCTTTGGATTGGCCGCCTATGGTGGGAGGGAGCGTCCTAGGCACTTTCCTCCTCCTGGCCCTCCAACGTCCACGGTAGTGTCCCTAGTGAGGGGTGGTGCGGATCCATGTGGAAGAGACGCAGGTTGTCTGATTTGTTGGGGATTCTCCTCGGAAGTACTAGATGGGATTCACTGAGTGTCGCATGGAGCGAGGTTGGGGTCTGAGGTTTACATCGTTGATTTGGTCGACTTCCATCTTGTCCAAGAGAGGCAGATGGAAAGAGCATTCCCACCTGGTCTGATGGTTCTTGCTGACTGCTCTGTGTTGATGTCAAAGAAAGAGGTTCTTTGCCCCTTTCTTTTGCACATCTCCTCCTCACCTCCCGAGTGAGACCTGGTCCTACCAGGTTGATGAAGACCCTTCGACATCGACTTCGGCCTTTCTCAACATCTACGACGGTTGGTGGGAGACTAGGGCCCACCCCATTTCACCTGACAGTACTTCCAAGTGGCTATGCTCCGATGGCAATACTCACCTCTGAGTATCTCGACCTCAGATCTGTGGTTGTGGTGGATGGTTTCCTCATAGGGTAGATAGAGATGATCCTTCCATTCACGTGGGGGCATTTCTTTGACTCTGAGTTTACTCGGCAACACTGGATGACTCTTTGTGCGTCCTGCTCCATTGCAACCATCCAGTGTCCAAGGATCTTCTTGAGTGTCCTCGTGGTGTTCGACAGGGTTCCTGCTTCCCCAACCTGGTCTCCTGTCCAGGAATCATCTTTGGTTGATTGATGATCGCACCTGGAAATGGGCGAATGAGGAACAGATTAACCTTCTTTCCCTGTTGGCTCTTCTCCTGATGTGTAGCTGGAATGCCTCCAAGGTGTTTGATGGGTGGTCTCTGTGCAAATAGAAACTCAGTTTCTACTTGGACGTTTGAAACCAAAATTGGTGATGATAGGAAAGAGTCATTGTAGGGCTAATAGGGTTGCTCGGTGAGATAGAAGTGAAAAGGATTTCTCGATTCTTTGTGCAATGCCACTCATTGTGGGTGTGGTTACTGTCAATTGGTATTGTGCCAAGCATGAAGGTCTAACTTGGAGCTTTTACCCTTGCTGCACCCTGATAGAAAAACTACTTTGATTCTTGCCTATCACACAGTTAGTTAGTGCTTATGGTCTGACATGGAGGCTCCGATTGGGTGTTTGCTCATTCTGGATCCTTGTGATTGCTAGCTGAGAAAGTTGGATGCTCAAAGGCTAGATCCAGGCAGGGTGGCTAGTGTTAGACTATGCCAAGCCGTGGTTACTATCTGTAGGTGTGATGAATGTATGTAATTGTGGTTTGTATTAGTCTTTCTTGTGGTAGGAGTGTTCAAGATTTAGCCTGATTAACTTGATAGCTTTTCCTAGTTGTTTTGTTCCATCTAGTGATCTTTGCTCCCCCTGCGTGGGGTAATGATCCTAAGATAAGTTTTTATTATTATTTTTGTCTGATGTAATGGGGTACCTAGTGTCCAAAGTTTCTGGAAATATTAGCAACACACATTTTTGACTGACCAAAAAAAATCTTTGGATCTTGGAGCTTTGAAGTCATTTACAAGATGGGTTATATAACTCAAACTCAATCATATTATTATTTGTCACCTAACTTGCTATACTTAATGATCTACTTCCAATTTTGAAATCTTTTTGAAAAGTTGATGGAATTATGAGTTCTAGAAGTTGCCTAGATTTGTTATTCATGAGCTAGAACAATTAGAATGAAGGACTAGAGCTTGAAGAAGATGGTATCACTTTATAAAGTGATATCAGGTTTAAGCATACAAACAAGTAGCTCATACCCGATATGGTGATATACATGTATCACTTGCACGATATGCTTGTGAGATTATATCTCCTTGCATGATATGGAGATGAAGTTCATACATTGGAACACAATATGGTGTTAACCATAATACTCTTGCACGATATAGACTCCATGCACGATATAGGAACAAGGGCATACTTGTAAGTTGATATGAAACCCTAGTTTGGGTAACCCGATATGAATGAGAATAGTAAGTGCTCCTTGCACGATATGATCATGTAATACACCTCTTATACATGATATCATGAAGCACACATCTGGTGCACGATATGGTTGATGAAGTATACACTTATGCATAATATAAGACATAGAATCAAATACATGGTATAACCCGATATGGTTGAAATACCTTAACCCGATATGAAACCCAAGATGGGGGTTAACCCGATATGGGGATAAATGATAGCTCATACACTATATGAGCCATGTCCTTGCACGATATGGGAGATACCCACTTACCTCTTATACACGATACAAGTCTAAGACTACACCTCTTACACGATAGAGAGATAGTGAACACACTAAACAATATAGAGTTGGATAACCATAGGTGATGGGTAAGCCGATACAAGTGGTGAGTGATACCAAATGGGCGATATGAATGATATCCCTTGATTGATAGGAATAGCACCTACTCCTATGTTGTGAACGATATGAGGTTCAATTCATACTTCATGCACGATATGGCATAATTTACCCAATATGGTGGAAAACCCTAATGATGGATTGAAACCCGATATACCCTACCCTTTGTGTAATGGATTGTGGTATGAGAATTCAATAAGACACCTAGTTTTTCAATTAACTATATGATAAGGTTGATCCTTGAAGGAATGAAGGGGTTATGAGTCTAAGGGTCTACCTAACATGGTAACCTGATATGTTACCCGACATGGATACCTGATAAGATAATCCTGAATACGAAACTGATATGGTATTTTGTATATATACCACTCAAATGATACATCATGAGGCATATGCTATATGCCCGATATGGTGCACACCATGTGCATGATATGGTATCAAGCACATAGCTTATACCCGATATGGGGTAAAGCACCTAGTTCATACCCGATATGAAGTTATCTTGAGCTGATAAGAACTAAGTGATGGTCAATTTGATATGGGTACATGATATGATGATTAAGGGATACACCCTAAAACATGACATGGTTATATGGTTATACCACATGCCCGATATGGATAAACCACATGAAATAGGAATGTATCTCAAAGAATAATATGTTAACATACACACATTTTGATACCCAATGTGGAAGGGACACTTCAATCATATGTGATTGATGAGTGACATATGTTGCATATTGTGTTAATTGCAATATAAAAGATGATGTGAATTGTTAATGATGAACCAATATTCCTCAAGAGGAGGCAATGTTCGGGGGATCAGATGTCGGCTAGGGTTTCCACTGAGGGTGCGGGCGATCGCCGATCTCAGGAAGACGAAGGTGACGGGGATCCTCCCTCCGGCCCTCCGGGCACGGTGATGCTTGGTTCCTCTGGCCTGTCCCTCAGTTTTGCTTTGCACAGCCAACGGAAATCTGCCCGTGATCATTCGACGGCCCCAGCCAACAGCGCCACGTCCATGGACTGTGACATGCAGGATACCCCCACAACGTTTCCTCATTTGTCAGGCCAAACCCAGCCGTCTGCTGAACCACAAAGCACAACTAAGCTATCCTACAAGGACATGGTCACCCAAAGATCGCGTGACAACCAGAGGAACTTCATCCATATTGATGCAGACAACAACGGCACCAAGCTGCTACCTTCTGACATTGCGGTATCTGCCGAGGAGGGCTTTCCGACCTTCAAACTTCGCCAAGAAGCCCTAGAAGACCTTCTCAAGCCGTGGAAGTACTCCCTAGTAGTCAAGCTTCTCGCTAGGGAGATCGTCTATCTCACGCTCAGAGATAGAATCAAGGCCATGTGGAAACCGATGGGGGGTTTCAACCTGATCGACGTAGCGAACGACTACTACATTGTGCAACTACATGCGGAAGAGGACTACATCAATGCGCTAGCAGGCGGTCCTTGGACAATCTTTGGCTCCTACTTAACGGTGCAATGGTGGTCTCCGGCGTTCTCTCCGGATAGAGCCTCACCCCCAAGCATCGTAGCTTGGGTTCGTATACCCAATCTGCCGATCCACATATACCAAGAGGTGTTGTTGCAAGAAATTGGCAATCGTCTAGGGAAGAAAATTAAAGTTGATTCAAACACCATGCTTTAGCGGAGAGGACGATTTGCGCGCCTGGCGGTGGAACTCAACATGGAATCACCCCTAGTTCTGGAAATCTGGGTGGACGGGCTTCGCTATAAGGTGGAGTATGAGAATATTCCTTATATCTACCTTCACTGCGGCAAAGCAGGCCACATCGAAAAAGATTGCAAGAAGAAGATCGACGAGGAGAACGTGGCAAGAAGAGAAAATGTCGAGGCGGGAGCCCTTATCCCTACCCCCACGCCGCAGCACATGGCAGGCTTCTCCGAGGACATCCATGCCAAACCGGTAGTGCGGAAGCCAAGGAAGAAACAGCCCTCGCAACCACAGTGGAATTTGTTCCAAGGCCATAACAGGTTCCAAGGTCTGGAGATAGAACCGGAGGAGGAGGGTGAAGTCCAAGAGATAATTGACGTAGACACAGTGGCTGAGCGCATTGCTAGCAGAGGAAATGATGACATCGACTGGAGCCTAAGAAAGAAGAATTACAGATTTACTCGAACTCCTGAAACTTCATCATCTTCTCGTCCCTAACTCGCATCCAACAACCCGCCCCCCTGAACCCTGCCGCCCCAACGCCTACTGCTCCACTGATGGACCACACTGTAGCACGCCCTTCCAGTGACGAGGTCCTTCAAGGCCAATCTACGCAATCTCATCCCTTCGTCTCCACCCAGTTCAATATGGGAACCACGGGTCCATCCTATGTGCCTTACAGAAGCCCAGTGAAATCTTCTGCTGGTATTCACCTACGAAAAAGAAAGGTGATACATGCGGGAGACCCTAGACGAGCCTCAACCAGGAAGCAAAGGAAGCAATCACATTTACAGGACTTAGAGCAGGCTGCGCAGGAGATGGGATCCTCAACCCTTGAAGAAAGTACCCAATGAAAGTCATGTGTTGGAATGTTCAGGGTATCAGTGACGACGATACCCAGAACAACGTGAAGAATCTTGTCAACCGTTATAAAGTTTCTGTAGTTGGTATCTTTGAACCTCGATGCAGTGGGAACACAACCACCTTGATCATCAAGAAGCTGGGTTTTCGTCAATCTCACAGGGTCGAAGCAGTCGGTTTTGCTGGTGGTATTTGGGTCCTTTGGAAGACGGGCACCCAAGTCGACATCCTTCTTTCCCATAAGAAATTTGTTCACTGCTGCATAGACAATTCCTTCCTATGCACCTTCGTTTATGGGGGCACCACTAGAGGCAGCATGAAATTCCTTTGGCATCACCTAAACCTTCTCGCCTCCGATATCACCATGCCTTGGGTGGTGGCGGGCGATTTCAACGTGGTAATGTTCCAATCGGAGAAATTTGGTAGTAATTCCTTCAAAAAAGTGAATAGAAACGATTTCATTGAAGCCGCATCCTCCTGCAACCTTCACAATCTTAGCACCAATGGCCCGCGCACCACCTTCAGGAGAGGCCTCCTACACGAGAAGCTAGACAGAGCGCTTGGCAATGGCCTTTGGCTCGATCTCCCCAAGTTGTCTCCGGTTCCGGTCCTTGAAAGGAACAACTCGGACCATGCCCCAATCCTGATCACCCATGAAGACGCTCGTCACAGAAAACACACCTTCCACGGCACGGAAGCCAGCTGGTCCGAGACAGAGGGATTCAATGTGTTTCTGCAAAGCAATTGGGACCCCGGGGTTCCCTTTGGGGAGGCGGGCTCAGGTTTTCTGAAGAGGGCTGCTCAGTGGGCCACAAATAAGAAGAAGGAAGATAGAAGAAAGAAAGATAGAATTGGGAACACGATTCGTTGGAACCAATTCCAACTAGCCCTTAACTTCAATTACAATCTCGCCAAGGACACGGTGGAGCTTCAATGTCAATTAGACGAGATCCTTCGGAGGGAAGAACTTGACTGGAAACAAAAGGCGCGTTGCTCCTGGATCAAGCTGGGTGACAACAACACGAAGTTTTTCCACTCCATAGTCAAATCGAGACGAAGCATGAACAAGATCACATGGCTAGAAGATCCTAATGGGAATTGGATTGCAGAAGGTACAGTGCTTAAAAACCTTATCTTATCCTTCTTCTCTGATGTCTATCAGGAAACGTCGCTCGACCACCGCCGTCTCGCAAGTGCTTCCTTCGTCGGAAATTATTTTTCACCAGGTGCAGACGTTTTGGAGGCTTTGGCCCGTATCCCTGATAGCGAGGAGATCAAGTGTTCTCTCGATTCCATGGCACCCCTAAAAGCTCCAGGTCCTGATGGCATCTCCGCTTTCTTCATCCAGAAGCATTGGACGACGCTCAAGTAGCAAGTCTGTAATCTAGTACAGGGCCCTTTTGCAGGCCGTCCCATTGCGCAAGGCTGCACGAACTCCACCTTGATTCTCATCCCTAAGACGCCGCAACCGGAATCATGCTCGCAGCTATGTCCGATTTCCTTGAATAACGTCTGTTCGAAACTCTTATCCAAGGTCATCGCCAACAGACTCAAGCCTCTCTTACCGGCATGGATTTCACCCTTCCAGTCCAGCTTTGTACCGGGACGAAAAATCGGAGATAACGTCATCCTCATCCAGAAGATTATTCATTCTATGGAATCCAAACAACACAAGAAGCATACCTGCGCCATCAAGCTTGACCTCATGAAGGCCTTTGACAAGCTCAGCTGGCCCTTCATCACCGATACCCTTTCAAGGACGCATATTCCCAACAATCTTGTTCAAATAATAATGCAGATTATCTCCTCGGGCACAAAATCAATTCTTTGGGACGGGGAGGACATTGGTTCCTTCAGACCATCATGTGGAGTAAAGCAGGGAGATCCCCTCTCCCCCTATATCTTCGTTCTCTGCCTTGAGCGACTGAGTCAACTGATAGACGATGAACTCACGCAAGGCAATTGGAAGCCTGTACATTTAACTAGACAAAAATTAGCCTTCACCCACATGTGTTTCGCAGATGATATCATTCTATTTGGGGAAGCTTCTACTCGTCAAGCTGCCATCATCAACAGGTGCCTGTATCGCTTCGGCCAAGCATCCGGTCCGGTCCTTTCCCATGGCAAATCCTCGGTCTTTTTCTCTTCAAGCACTCTGCGGCACATTCGGGCAGCTGTCAGTCGAGCCTTGGCTATCAAGGAGACTTCGGATCTGGGGCGTCACTTAGGCATCCCGATCATCCACAAGAGGAAAAGCAAAATCCACTATCAATACCTAATCGACAAGATCTGCTCACAGATCCATTCCTGGCAGAATAGGTTCTTATCCATGGCTGGCAGGGTTACTTTGGCGAAATCCATCCTCTCTGCCTATCCGTGCTATACTATGCAATCCACCCTTCTTCCAGCTTCTACCTCTGACAAGATTGATCAATTGATACAAAATTTCATCTAGAGTGGCTCGAAGGA
Organism: Alisma plantago-aquatica; assembly: GCA_963693085.1. Classification (NCBI taxonomy): domain Eukaryota; kingdom Viridiplantae; phylum Streptophyta; class Magnoliopsida; order Alismatales; family Alismataceae; genus Alisma; species Alisma plantago-aquatica. The sequence continues at coordinate 815,968,440 of OY856410.1, forward strand.
CCCCAAGAAGATACACTTGGTTGCCTGGAATCACTTAATCAAGCCTCCCCATAAAGGAGGCCTCAGCATACGATCGGCGGCAGGCTCAAATAAAGCACTTCTAGCTAAACTTGCTTGGGAATACATCCAATAAGGCCAGGCGCCTTGGACGAAGCTAATGTAGGACAAATATGGATGACAAAGCCTTGGTTCTTCTTATGGCTCGCACACCTGGAGGGGTATTCGCACCCTGGTGCCTCTCATTCTGAGCAACTCGTCAATGACTGCCATCTCTGGTGAGCAAACAAACGTCTGGACCGACCATTGGGTTGGCGATGGGGTCGCCCCTACCCTTCGAGGAAGCCTGACAATCCCAGAGGACATTAGGGACATGACAGTATCTTCCCTAGTTTTTGACACCGGCGAGTGGGATACGAGTTTCATCAACTTTTGGTTTGATGACCAGACTGCACGAGCCATTGCTCTCACGCTTCCTCCGCGGCCTGACTTCGGTGATGATCGTCGCTTATGGCTTCCGTCTGCTAAAGGGGTTTTCTCCTCCAACTCAGCATACAAAATCATCATGAACTTCACTGACTCTGTCAATGCCGTCTGTTACGACGCAATCTGGAGCTTGAAGACCCAAAACCGTATCAAGATGACCTTGTGGTTAATTCACCATGACAGACTGCTCACGAACGTCCTCAGGGTTAGGCGCCATCTCACACTCTACCCTTCGTGCGAGAGATGCGAAGGTCCTTTTGAAGATACTCTCCATGCTATTAGGGATTGCCCGCAAGCCATGGCTGTGTGGCAATCTCTACTACCTTCTGATGCTACACTATTTTTCTCTCTGGGAACCATCACATAATGGATTTCATATAACTTGAAGACCCTGAGGAAAGCTCCCAATTGGGACGTCTGCTTTGCCATCACCTGCTGGTGGCTCTGGAAAACTAGGAATCTCCACATCTTCGAGACAATCACTTCCTCCTCATGTGGTCGTCACTCAGTGTAGGGCAGAGACAATTGCTTCTTCTTTAGCTTTCTCATCTCCTCTGTCACAACCTGCTGTCCCAACCTCCACAAACCTTCCCTCTACTCCTTGTTCCTTCATCATCCATGTTGATACGACAATCAACAAATCGGCAGGTGCGTGCGCTACCGGGATGATTTTCAGGGATAGGCAGGGTGTCTGGTTCCATGCTCAGGCTCAACGGTCTCCTGGTACAGACCCTATGCGTGGCGAACTGATGGCCATTAGAGCAGCTCTATTGTATGTGAAACAAACAAGAATTGGCCCAGGTATCTTGATCACAGATTCTTGGAATGCTTCAAGTTGGATCGAAGACCTTGCAGTACCACCACCTAGATATGCCCTACTGTCCAAAGCCATCAAGATCCTTTGCATGGAACTACCTCTCTTCAAGGTGGTGTTCCAGAGACGAAGCCAAAACAAGCTCGCAGACTGGCTGGAAAAGCAGTGCTTAAAGCAACCGGAAGCCTCTTGTACATGGGCAACTTTCCCAGCTCCTCTTCTAGCTCTCTACCAGGATGATATGCAGTCTCTATTTAAGATTTCTAGTTCTATTCCGTCTACCATGTAATGTTTAGCTACTAGTCTCTAGTTCTTGCAAAAAAAAAATATTCCTCAAGAGGAGGATTGAATCAAAAGTATGATGTAATCAATATCCTAGTGAGGATGAGACAGAAACTCATACTTTGTGTTGATAATCATTTAATGATAAATGATGAGAATAAATAAGTATGATTGAATACTTATTATTTCAATGTATGCTCCTAGATGTGTGGAGCAATGAATTAGGGCTTGGATTAATAATATGAACTTGAAACCCTATTCGGATACAAAGGGAAACCCTAACCCTAATAATGGTTGTGTGAGCCATGCATATAGTTGTTATCTAGTGAGAGGTGACAAGATGTTTAATGGGCCTTGTACGCCATGTGAATAATTATTTCCTAGTGAGAGGTGACAAGATACTTAATCAAACCATGTGAACTATGTGAAATACTTATGCAACAAGTGTGATGAATACCTTGGTCTGAGGACCTAGAGGTAATGGTTACTTGTTATAGAGGTAACAATGTTGTGTGGTGATCTAAGGGTTTGAATACCCAGATCCAGTAATCATGATGATGATGATGTGAAGGAATGAGAATTCCCAGTTTTATGATTAGGGACTGAGATCCCAAGTGTTATGCATCTAAATGTGTTCCTAAGATTTAAAAAGTACTCGATAAATGTATTAAAACTTTCTTTGTAGCATTTGTTTATGATTGATGCTTATAACTTGTTTAATGCTAAAAGAATATTGTAATGCACTTAATATATTACTAGAAACTATAGTGTTGCCCTGACCATAGATACATCAACATCAGAATTTGCTGAATGGTGAAACGGGTTCCCCACGGCATAACCCGGAATGCATATTTTTGAATGTGTGGGTGTAAGCTTGGATGACCATGTGTGAGCCGATCCCCTTACGAACTCGAAATAAATGGGGATTTGGCTGTGTGAAACCATATCCTGGATCGAGTGCAACTTTGGTCATAGACTCTATATTGAGCACGGTGAACTGGCCCATGACTTAGAGTATGGCTATACGCCATGACTCAGTAATTTCATAACTGGGGATGGTTGTTAGTAGATGCTCCCCTAAGAAAGTACATGTTGATGCAATAACTCTGAGAAAAGATGCCTAGTACCCTGGCAAGCTCTTTTTGTAGCGACACAAGATGTCCTGAAAGTAGGTGACACAAAATGTCCAGCTGAACCTGTGTGGTCTCTTATTGACCGAGACAGCTGAGGTCATGGCAACCGACTCTCCCATTGACCTTGTATGGTACCGACTTGTGAGAAGTTTGTGGTCAGTTGGAGATGAAAGGGGTATACTTCATCTCCATAGGGCATAAGTGTGATTGTAAAATATGTTCATCCGTGTAGCATATTTGCTCTGGGATCGAATACAGAAAACATTGTTTGATGCATAATTCAGTTATACATCTTAGCTTGAAAGATGTTGTTTATGTTCCTTTACATTCCTTGTAAAGTAGATAGATGGTTTATTATTTTATCATGGGTAGATGCATTATTTTCTTAAGTAAAGAGATTACTTTATCATGTTCATACAATGAATAATCCTATCTGTTAATATAAAAGAACCCCTGCTCAGTTTTATAATATTTATCTGCAATAATAATATGGTCGGTGGAGAGTTATATCTCTCACTGGGACAATTGTCTCACCCCGTGGGATCCACAATTTTTAAGTGGACGAGCACGGAGCGGTGGAGACCTTTTTGCGGAGGAAGAATAATAGATGGGGTAGCCGTAACAACTTATAGGTTGAGTGTACTGTCTGTCGTATCTTGTAGATAGAAGTCCTATGTGTCGTCTCTGTACTTTCAGGTCCTTGGAGTCGGTTCATAATGGTTTCATGAACAATCTAAGATTTTGACTTTTATGCCTCGAGGTTTTATGTTACTCTAGTATGTGTTTTGATAGAGCAACTGTTATATGATGTCCTCAAGATGAGATGGAACAATGTTATACAATGTAAATCCTGATATGTATAAGTTTTGGATCTTTCAGTAAGAGTTATCTGGAAGAGGACCTTCTTGTAAAATGGTTTTAAATTTTATTGATTTTTGCTAATCTATTGTTTATGATTGTTCCGCATAATTAGTAACGATTTGGTTGTCGGTTTGATGACGGTCGTTACAAGTTTGGTATCAGAGCTTAAGGTTGGTTGAGTCTACAGAGACATAGGACTAAGGTGTTGAGTCTGTTCTAGTGTCCTCTAGTATATCTTATAATGACTTCTACATATGCAGAAGATAGAGTAAAGCTTAAAGATGTCTAGAGAAAATAGGGAGTACATTGATGAAAGCAATGCTGCTGCACCAAGAGAAGGTGCAAGGGATCAGGCGAGAGAAGAACGACTGCCTGAGAATCCCTAAGATGATCCAGCTATGATAAGGGATATTTCTTTTGATACCATTTCTAGGCAGGTTAGGACAATAGTATTGTGTATAGTAGACTGGGTATTAGTAACACAACCTAGATTACTAGCCACTAATGATGAAGTTATGGGCTCTAATAGAATTTTAGATCAACATAGTTATGTTGGGGCAGTTGAAAATATCGAAAGAACTAAGATATAACAAGAAAATAGAGTCTATCACCAGTATGGGCAAGTAGGACATTTGATAAAGGACTATTTATAAGAGGATAATGAGGTAGGGATTAAGAAAAGATCTATCCAAACTCGGGAACAAATGCCTAGTAGTTATAAAAAGGGGAAATTTTTGGTACCACCAATGCAACCAATGTCTAATGCACTAGGGCAGTGGCTACCAAGAAAGGGCAAAGGACCTGATGTTCCACCAGTTAGAACTCTTGATTTGTCCTATACATCAGTTATAAGGTCGACAAGGCCATGGGATGTTTATAAGATGTGTTATAAGTGTAAACAGATTGGGCATATTAGATCCTTTTGTCCAAAAAGGAAGGAGAAAATGACCCAACCACCGAGGCAGAGTCAGCAAGACTCACAAAGGCAATGGTTTAACTATGGAACATGAGGACGTAGGCAGATGTCCTGAGCAGGTCCATCTACACTGAATAATAGGGCACAATGTTGGAATCAGGCAACGACAAGATTCTATGAAAAGAATCAGCCCGAGGCAATAAACAATCCACAAGTTGAGACATGTCAGATGAAATATTGTCATTTTGATATGTCATTTCATGATTCTATTTGTTAAATATAAGAAAAGTAGTTGTTATTGAGCTTCCTTTGATTAGTCCTATGAGGATACAAGGGATATTAGGACTTACATTATGTTCAATATTCTTTTAAATGCTTTATAATTGCTCTTATCTGTGTGAAAGAGGATGAGGTGTAGAGGTGATGCCTGGAGAAAATCTAGGGATGCTAAGTCCTATGTTTTTGATGATATGAATAGTAAGGAATATGATAGTAAAAAAAGTGCATACTATCTAATCTCAGTACTTGTATAACCTGGCCAGGTATTCAACTTTTGAAGATAAGGTAAGTATGGAACTCTTAGATTGATATCTTTCTGATTAGTCTGATCAAGTAGTCATTTTGAGACAATCTAGTGAGTATAACGAAACTGGAAATACGACATGGATATTTTTACCATATCCTAAGTGAAATAAATGGAATCTAAGATTATCTCAGATCAATCTGTGTGTATGAGGAAGTAAAAAGTATAATACTCATGATAAGAGAAAGGGAACCATGGAGATTATCCCTGTGTGATAAAGTTTGTGTGAATAGCAAAGATCTTTTCCATAATGTGGGAATGGGAAATGTGATAGAATCATAAAATATTCATGAACATGTTAGACAATAACAAAGAAAGGGATGATGAAGTGTAATCATCCATATAACTCCTATGCAAATGGCAAGGAATGTAAGATGAAACAAGTGTAAATGACTCATGAACAATGAAAGTTTATGAAATAATCTTAGGAGATGATGATGTGTCCTCTTTGATGAACAACCTTGTGTAATGATGGGGTGATGAAAGGAATATGTTTCTTTGTGTTCTTTCCTTTTAGAAACATGGCAATCAAGTGAGTCTGAGGACACTTGATGTGCATGAGTTAGAAGTGATCTTTTGATGGATACTTAGAAAAGTATCAGTTTGTCTTTGACCTTGATAAAAATATGTGTAATATATAATGTCCCAAGATAAAAGAAAGATCCTTTTGTATATTTGACTTTGGTAGTAACGATAGAGTGATGGAAATGATGAAGATGTGATGTGTTTTCGACACATGTGAAAGATATCAAGGTAAGAAATTCTGGTATCCAAGATGTGCCAGAGGGTATGGGAGAGTGAGAGTATGCCTCTTGATAAGATGAATAATGATTGGTTACCTAGAAGGGCCAACCTTGAGATAACTCTAGTAGGGAAATCACATGTTAGGGGTTTATGATCTGCATAAACATAACCTTAATAAAGATGTATTAATTGAAGGAATACTTGTAGAATCATTTTGAGAAGAAGCTTATCAAAGTTAATAATAATTCCTTAATGTATCCCTATCTAGATCTGATTGAGGCAGTCTATTCATAACATCTAGAGGTATCTCTGAGATAAGTTCTTCTTTAATAAGTGACTTTTCCTTATGATAATAGAATGAATAATTAGGAAGATAGTTGTTACAAGTCATAAGAAGGTTTTGTGTTGTGATAACAAATTAGAGTGACAATAAAGATGTATGATGAGACTTGTAGTCCCAAGAGGGTGATAGAATGTAACCCTGATCTTTCCTTGTAAGTGAAATGCTAAACTGAGTGAAGGGTATGAAAGAATCCCTAGAATCAAGAATCTTATCATATAAATGATGTGAGTTAATAAGGTTTGACACCTAAATTATTTGAAGTAGGAATAGTACTTCTTTGACTTAGAAAGTGTTACTTGATACATAGTTGACTCCACAGTCAGTAATGGATAGGACAAATGAGTATGTGTCATGTATGACAGATCTTATGATGATCTTTTATGTAATGACTTTATGTTGGTCAAAGTTATTTGACATCTCCATGACATCAGGACGTTATGTGGAGACTTGATGATATGATACATGAATAACAATTGTCTTCCTTCATCCTGGATTTCAGGGATGAAATCCTTGTTAGGGATTTATAATTGTAATACCTCTGACCTGGGTTATGTCTTATCCCTAGGATTTTGCTTAATTAAGTTACTTACAAACTGATTCTAATCTTTTGAAAAGTGATTAAGGCTTCTTGTGAAGTTTATTTTCAAATCTGAGCTTAATTGCAAACTATTTGTGCATTGATTGATAGTTTGAGTGAAATGTGCAATTTACCCAAGATGAGGGGTTATATTCCAATATGTCACATGTTGACTTTTTTCTAAGTGTTTTAGTATCATAAGAGAGAGTATGATGCTAAGTGGTGGCTTGTGGAAAGCCTAAATCCCAAGATATAACTTGTTTGTATTGTGTGCACCAATTTTGGTACAATCTGTAATTTATCCTGTATATGGGGTTGAAATGCAAAATTATCACCTCTAGAGTGTCCCTACTCCCTCTATGTATCTTTTAGAGGAGAGATAAAGAATGGGTCGCCATGTTTGAAATCACCTTTGAGTGATTTTACTCTTAGTGATGAAAAGACCAAGAAAGGATTGAAGGAAAAGCTTTATATGTGTTGTATCGAGTTGTGGACTTGATATAGAAGTCCTATCAGCCAAGGAGCGATAGTAGAAGTCTCCTATAAGTTTGTTGAGCCCTGAAAAAGGCCATGACTGGCAGAGCACCTAAAGGAGGTGGTCCATGATGGGTTGCAAAGCCCCTTGCAAAAAGTGTATCGGGTTGCTTATTTGGTGAGATAGAGATGAGGGAACTTATCCAACAAGATAAAGGATGGCCGAGATATTGTCTCTAGATTATCCTCAAGACACTTGCATGGAAAGATATAGATGTGTGCATGCATGGCCACGTGTCAACCATGCATGTCCACATGTCATCTAGTAGCATGAGGTGAAGACACCTCTTATACACTTTATCTCATGACACCAAGTATATATACTCCACCTTTCACCAACTTATGAAAGTTTACGTTCCTCACAAGCCATATCCCTTGGAGATATTGTACAAAGCCCCTTAGGTATCATGCAAAGTAGCTCAAGGAGCAAGGATAGCTTGAGCACCAAGCTTTAGGTAAGGCTTTGGTCATCTTCAACCTTGGTTGAAGTAGGATACCAGGTTACGAATATTCCTTTCTTTCCTTCTTCACCAAGTTCTTAACTATGGTGATTTCTTGTCTATGGAGGAGTTGTGAACGAGATTTGGACCTTGGAGAAGTTCTTATTCAACCACTAGGACATAAAGCTTTGGATCTTGTAGCTTTGAAGTAATTTACAAGGCAGGTTATATAAATTGAACTCAATCATATTATTATTTGTCACCTAACTTGCTATACTTAATGATCTACTATCAATTCCAAAATCTTTTTGAAAAGTTGATGGAATTATGAGTTCTAGTAGTTTCCTAGATCTATTATTCATGAGCTATAACATTTAGAATGAAGGACTAGATCTTAAAGGAGATGGTATCACTTTATAAAGTGATATCGGGTTCAGGCATACAAACAAGTAGCTCATACCCAATATGGTGATATACATGTATCACTTGCACTATATGCTTGTGAGATTATATATCCTTACACGATATGGAGATGAAGTTCATACCTTGGAACACGATATGGTGTTAACCATAATACTCTTGCATGATATAGACTCCATTCACAATATAGGAACCATGGCATACTTGTAAGTCGATAATAAACCCTAGTTTGGGTTACCCGATATGAATGAGAATAGTAAGTGATCCTTGCATGATATGATCATGTAATACACCTCTTGTACAAAATAAAATGAAGCACACATATACTGCACGATATGGTTGATGAAGTATACACTTATGCATAATATAAGACATAGAATCAAATACATGGTATAACCCAATATGGTTGAAATACCTTAACCCGATATGAAACCCAAGATGGGAGTTAACCCGATATGGGGATAGAGGATAGATCATACACGATATGAGACATGCCCTTACACAATATGGGAGATACCCACTTACCTCTTATACACGATACAAATCTAATACTACACCTCTTGCATGATAGAGAGATAGTGAACACTCTAAACAATATAGAGTTGGATAACCCTAGCTGATGGGTAAGACGATACAAGTGGTCAGTGATACCACATGGATGATATAAATGATATCCCTTGATTGATAGGAATAACACCTACTCCTATCTTGTGAACGATATGATGTTCAATTCATACTTCATGCATGATATGGCATAATTTACCCAATCTGGTGGAAAATCCTAGATGATGGATTGAAACCCGATATACCCTATCCTTTGTGTAATGGATTGTGGTATGAGAATTCAATAAGATACCTAGTTTGTCAAGTAACTATATGATAAGGTTTATTCTTGAAGGAATGAAGGGGTTATGAGTCTAAGGGTCTACCTAACATGGTAACTCGATATGTTACCTGACATGGATACCCGATATGATAATCCTAAATGAGAAACTGAAATGGTATTTTGTATATATACCACTCAAATGATACATCATGAGGCATACACTATATGCCCGATATGGTGCACACCATGTACACGATATGGTATCAAGCACATAGCTTATACCTGATATGGGGTCAAGCACCTAGTTCATACCTAATATGAAGTTATCTTGAGTTGATAAGAACTAAGTGGTTGTCAATTTGATATGGGTACACGATATGATGATTAGGGGATACATCCTAAAACATGACATGGTGATTTAGTTATACCACATGCCCGATATGGATAAACCACATGACATAGGAATGTATCTTAAAGCATAATATGTTAACATACACACATTTTGATACCCAATGTGGAAGGGACACTTCAATCATATGTGATTGATTGAGTGACATATGTTGTAGATTGTGTTAATTGCAATATAAAAGATGATGTGAATTGTTAATGATGAACCAATATTCCTCAAGAGGAGGATTGAATCAAAAGTATGATGTAATCAATATCCTAGTGAGTATGAGAGAGAAACTCATACTTTGTGTTGATAATCATTTAATGATAAATGATGAGAATAAATAAGTATGATTGAATACTTATGATTTCAATGTATGCTCCTAGATGTGTGGAGTAATGAATTAGGGCTTGGATTAATAATATGAACTTGAAACCCTATTCGGCTGCAAAGGGAAACCCTAACCCTAATAATTGCCTTGTGAGCCATGTGTATAGTTGTTACCTAGTGAGAGGTGACAAGATGTTTAATGGGCCTTGTAAGCCATGTGAATAATTGTTGCCTAGTGAGAGGTGACAAGATGCTTAATCAAACAATGTGAACTATGTGAAATACTTGTGCAACAAGTGTGATGAATACCTTGGTCTGGGGACCTAGAGGTAATGGTCACCTGTTACAGAGGTAACAATGTTGTGTGATGATCTAAGGGTTTGAATACCCAGATCCAGTAATCATGATGATGCCGATGATGTGAAGGGATGAGAATTCCCAGTAATATGAGTAGGGACTGAGATCCCAAGTGTTATGCATCTAAATATGTTCCTAAGATTTGAAAAGTGCTCGATAAATGTATTACAACTTTCTTTGTAGCATGTGTTTATGATTGATGCTTATAACTTGTTTGATGCTAAAAGAATATTGTAATGCACTTAATATATCACTAGAAACCATAAAACATACATTGCCCTGACCATAGATCCATCAACGTCAGAATTTGCTGAATGGTGAAACAGGTTCTCCGTGGCATAACCCAAAATGCATATTTTTGAATATGTGAGGGGCGTAAGCTTGGACGACCATGTGTGAGATGATCCCCTTACAAACTCGAAATAAATGAGGATTTGGCTGTGTGAAACCATATCCTGGCTTGAGTGTGACTTCGGTCATAGACTCTATATTGAGCACGGTGAACTGGTCTGTGGCTTAGAGTATGGCTATACACCATGACTCAATAATTTCATAATTGGGAACGGTTGTTAGTAGATTCTCCCCTAAGAGAGTACATGCTGAAGCAGTAACTATGAGTGAAGATGCCTAGTACCCTTGTAGCGACACAAGATTTCCTGCCAGCATATGACACAAGATGTCCTGCTGAACTTGTGTGGTCTCATATTGACCGAGATAGCTGAAGTCATGGCAACCGGCTCTCCCATTGACCTTGTATGGTATCTCCTTGTGAGAAGTTTCTGGTCGGTTGGAGATGAATGAGGTATACTTTATCTCCTCAGGGCATAAGTGTGATTGTAAAATATGTTGATCCGTGAAGCATATTTTCTTAAGGATCGAATATAGAAAACATTTTTGATGCGTAATTCAGTTATACATCTTAGCTTGATAGATTTTTTTATGTTCCTTTACATTCCTTGTAAAGTAGATAGATGGTTTATTATTCTACCATGGGTAGATGCATTATTTTCTTAACTAAAGAGATTACTTTATCATGTTCATACAATGAATAATTCTATCTGTTAATATAAAAGAACCCCTGCTCAGTTTTATAATATTTGTCTACAATAATAATATGGTCGGCACAAAGTTATATCTCTGGCTGGGACAATTATCTCACCCCGTGGGAACTATAATTTTTAGGTGGACGAGCATGAAGCGGTGGAGACCTTTTTTTGGAGGAAGAACAACATCTAAGGCAGCAGTAACAACTCAGGTTGAGTGTACTGTCTGTCGTATCTTGTAGATAGAAGTCCTATGTGTCGTCTTTGTACTCTCAGGTTCTTAGAGTCAGTTCCTAATGGTTTCATGAACAATCTGAGATTTTGGCTTTTAAGCCTTGAGGTTTTATGTTACTCCAGTATGTGTTTTGATAGAGCAACTGTTATATGATGTCCTCAAGATGAGATGGAACAATGTTGTACAATGTAAATCATGATATGTATAAGTTTTGGATCTTTCAGTAAGAGTTATCTGGAAGAGGACCTTCTTGCAAAATGGTTTTTAATTTTAGTGATTTTTGCTAATCTCTTATTTATGATTGTTCTGCATAATACAAAACGATTTGGTTGTCAGTTTGATGACAATCATTACATTATCTTTGTAAAAATTTATTATTATTATTATGTTACGGGGTTCCTATTTACCTGGTTTATTTTGAACATTACCATCTCTTACATCAATCTCTGGATCAAAATCTTGTCACCTCTCACTAGGAAACAACTATTCATATGGATCACAAGGCCATTAAACATCTTGTCACCTCTCACTAGGCAACGACTATTCACATGGCTCTCATAGCCATTAAACATCTTGTCACCTCTCACTAGGCAACAACTATTCACATGGCTCACAAGACCATTAAACATCTTGTCACCTCTCACTAGGAAACAACTATTCACATGGCTCAAAAGGCCATTAAATATCTTGTCACCTCTCACTAGGCAACAATTATTCACATGGCTTACAAGGCCCATTATTAGGGTTAATGTTTCCCTTTATAGCCGAATAGGGTTTCAAATTCATATTATCAATCTAAACCCTAATTCATTACTCCACACATCTAGGAGCATACATTGATATCATAATTATTCAATCATACTTATTTATTCTCATCATTTATCATTAAATGATTATCAACACAAAATATGAGTTTCTCTCTCATCCTCACTAGGATATTGATTACATCATACTTTATTAACTTGGCTTAAACCTTTCTCAAGGTATGTTAGCCTACACTTATCAAAGTGCATTAAACTCATCACATCTTAATGTAACAATTGACATGACACACTTCATGTGTTACTCATCCAAGTAAATTGGATTTAAGGTGCATCAAGGTGTATCAACCTTGAGGTGCTGGATGTGATATTTATCATACCTTGGTATATCACTTCCCTAATCACTTTTAACTTACTTAAGTTTATCAACTTATCTTGTATTAGGATATTTCTCATCCTAATACTTTATGCACTAACTCATCACATTTATCATGTAGTGTATTGGCCATAAGTCAGACACTTGAATTACTCAACTATCATCAAGTAATATGGACTCATCTTGATTTAAGGCATTGTTGATATAGGGTTGAGCATTATCAACCACTTTAGGTGTTTCACCTATCAAGGTATTAGCTACACCATTACTTGGTGTTATACTCATCACTCCTAAGAGTGTTTTGCCCTCACATTTACAAGGTGTATCAGGTTGAATCATGTATGTCAAATTGAACACATGTATTGGGTTAGGTGTATATCGAGCTAGGCATCATCATATCCCTCATACCCTTACTCATCAAGGTATCAACCTTACCAATGATATGGTATATCACCTTCACCATACATGGGTGTAACATCCTCACCTCACTTGAAGATATTGGACACATCCTACTTTAATGTATTGGCCATCACATCTTCTAGGGTATTAACCAGCTTACCACTTTTGTCATCTAGTGTATTGGGTTACCCACCATATCATTTTAGAGATGTGTGCTCAACACCATACTATACAAGAGGTGTATGCTTAACCCAATATCAGTTTAGAGGTGTATGCTTGCTTACCATATCACCTTAGAGGTGTATGTGTGCTTACCATATCGGGTAATAGGTGTATGCTTGCTTACCATATCGGGTAAGATGTGTGTTCTTTCTCTCCATATCACTTTAGAAGTGTATGTGTGCTTATTGTATCATCTTAGAGGTGTATGTGTGCTTCACACCATATCGGGAAAAGAGTTGTGTGTGTGTTTCACACCATATCAGGCAAAGAGGTGTGTGTGCGCTTCACACCATATCAGGCAAAGAGGTGTGTGTGCTTCACACCATATCGGGCAAAGAGGTGTATGCTTGACCTCATATCGTCCAAGAGGTGTATACTACATTACAATATCGTGCAAGGAAGTATAAACTCATATCCATATCATTTTAGTGGTGTATGCACATCACCATATCGGGTTAGAGGTGCTTGCTTGTGTGCTTGAACCCGATATCACTTTATAAGGTGATACCATCATTTTCAAGCTCTAGATATTCATTCTACTTGTTCTAATACATGGATAACAGGTCTAAGAACTACTAGAACTCATAGATATATCAAGTATTCAAGAAAACCGCAAAATTGAAAGTAGATCATCAAATATAGCAAGAAAGATGGTGAATAATAACATGTTTGGGTTCAAGTTATATAACCCGCCTCAAGAACAACTTCAAAGCTCCAAGATCCAAATCTTCACGTTCCTAAGGTTGAAGATGACTTATCAAAAGTCCAAGGCTTGTTCACAACTCCTTAATATATAAGGAATCACCATAGTTAAGAATTTGGTGAAGAAGAAAAGAAAGAAAGATCATAACCCTAGATCCATGCTTCAATCCAAGTTTGAATATGATCATGGCCTCACCTTAGGGTTAAGACTTGAGATCCTTATTGATCCTTATCACCTTGCACGATACCTCACTACTCATGAACGATATTCCTTCACTTGTGGCCGATATTCCCTTCACTTGTGGCCAATATCACTTCATTTGGCCGATATCAACTTGCTATGGCCAATATCAACATGATATGGCTGATATCACTTTCTATGGTCGATACCCAAGGCCCTATGCACGATACCACTTCACCTATGCATGATACCAAGACTCTATGCACGATATCTAAGATCAAGGAGGTGGTAGGATTCGAAAAATTTCATTAAGGGGTGAAAGGAAGGGTATATATACTTGAGGTTCATGGGAGAGAGTGTAAGAGGTGTCATCACCTTACTACTAGTAGGTGCCACATGGCCATGCATGGATTGAAACATGTACTTGAATTAATTCCATATTTATCTTGCCATGCAAAATAAAAACTTGAGGATAGTGCAAGGGATAAGGGTCGGCCCCCTTTGGTTATCTTCTAGGATAAGCCTTTTCCACTCATATCATTATATTCACAATTCAATGCAAACTTTCCCAAGGAACACTCTCGAGGTGGTAATTTGCATATCAACCCTACATTTTTGGTAAATTACAATTTGTACCAAAATTGGTGTACAAGGTACTAGCATAATTTAAATAAGTTCAAAACTTGGTATTTAGGCTTTCCACAAGCCACCACTTAGAATCATTATCTTTATTATATTTCTAAAACACTTAGGGAACTCTCAACATGTGACATATTGCAATATAACCCCTCATCTTGGGTAAATTGTACTTTGGTCTAAAACAAAGGAACATTGCTCAAACGACATTCAATTAGGACCAAACTTGGAACATAAGTGTGTCACATGATAACAAAACACCTTATAGGATTATATTAAATTTCTAAGCAACTTACTTATCCAAACAAAAATAGGATGACCTAATAACCCAGGTCAGGGTCATTACATTGGTCTTTGAGTTATTGAAGTGATTGAATGTGTAAAACATCGTCTGAAAATAGGATAGATCAATAGAAATCAAAAGATATTTCAAATGATTTTTTTGCATATTGTTTGGTAATCCAACGATTTATTATGAATTTCCAAAGAATAACCCAATAAAAAATCATCAAAAAGCCACGTTGGCAATGAAATCCAACTTAGCGCACACCAGGTTTGGGCCCAAAGCTTGCATGGCCCAATCAGATCAATCCTTGTGGCCCAACGATGTGCACAAATCGAAGACTAAAAAGACATGTTCAAAGGGTGAAAATGCCCCTGTAATATAAATTACTCAATCAAATGAGCATGGCATGAGGGTAAATCAACCCTTGCCATTGTTCCCTGTGCCTCGACTCCATCGATCTTCACCAGGGTATTGAGCCTCTGATCCAAGCCGTGCAACTTAGATCATGCTCCCCAAGCAGATCACATGTAAGTCCTCTACAAATAGACAAATACAACGAGCTATCTCAAGAGCCTAGGCTAGCACTGGAGTTATATTCTCTATGTTCATGGCCTGGGCGACATAGGGCTAGAGTTATAAGAAACATCATCATTGCCATGAAAAAGTCAAGGTAGATGATGACTTCAATGTCGTTGGATCATATGTTGATAAAATGCTAGCCGTCATATGTGCGTGAGGAAAAGGAAAATAATGAAAAAGATGCGTATGACAACACAAATCCAGAACTTTATGTTAAATATTCACATTGAATGAATTCATGATAAATTATTAGTAAAATTATAGGGAAAAAAGAGGGTCAAATATGTCCAAAAGGAACCCAAATTTGGAGCATAGGATAAATAGGCAATCAAAATCTTTCTTAGTCAATTAAATTTGAATTGTACCTATCCTTTTACCCATAGTTTCATTATTGGTCATATAACTTTATTATTATGCATTAAAGTATGAGATAAGTGGAGAATAATCTTCCTTTGTGTTCCTTGGAGTCAAATTTTGAGATCAATACTTATTACTTACTCCAAAATTATGCCATTTATATTAGTTTTCCTTTTTGAGAAGCTTTCTTGGAGGAGAGAGAAAAAGATATTTATGATTCTTTCTTCTTATTAGAAGCTATAAGAAATAAAGAAAACTTCTTGCCCAGAGTGTTTATTCCATATGAATATTTTCAAATTCCACTCCTTTTCTCTTTCTATTTTATTTCTTTTTAATCACTTTAAAGTATATGAGAGAGAAAAAGGAAAGGGAAGACTACTATTCATCGAATTGACTTAAATGCAACATATGTTGCATAGATGAATGAGAAAACATATTTTGAGTCATATTTTAATTTCCTTACTTTATTATCCCTTAGGAAATATCATTTCATGGTCTTTTTAAATTAAGTCCCTCAACTATTTGTATTGAAATAATACTACATTCTAAGGCTGAAATTATTATAAAAAATTCAGGACGTTACAATTCTACCCACCTTAAATAAATTTTGTCCTCAAAATTTCTCTAGGCTACTACCCACCTTAGGATTTTTCTTACCACTTCATTTATGGATAATTAATATTTCAAGGTTCATTTATTTTCAAAATTTTCCATGAAATGGAATATGTAGCAAATCACATCTAACTTTATATAAAATTTATGTGAACATGGATTAACCATTACTTTGGTCTTCTTCTCAAATTATACTTAAGGTTTGTCAAATCATACTTGCCTTTAAACTTAAGGCATCTAACTCAAACTTGTCATAACTTTCTAACATTAGGCATAGGTGACTATCTACCCTTAGGTCTTTAGGTACCTTCTACATTTCTAGATATGTGGTGATCGAGCACATACCCAAATATGTGGGATATTGACATGCTATTTCTAATACACGTGTCTCGTACCACATGGACTAGTAAGAAATGAGAAATGCATTAAAAGGTCTCATGCTTATGACATCCTTGTTCAACTCTTAATTGGTTGGCCATGACCATTAAGAATGGAGAGGCTATATCATTAGATAAGGTTAGATTGATGCTTGGGATCTAACTAGCTAAACCTCTATCCATATCATGTCTTATCACTTCTATGAATGTATCCTATAGTCATTATAGGGCATGATATCCTTTCATGAGAATCCATTCCTAGACCCTAATCTCATATCGTAATTCTGGGGTGACTATGAGAATCATATTTGCCTAGTGTCCATTCACCAAATTGCTCTAAAACCATGTTGTAACACCCCACTTTTCATATCACATGAGCAGAAGCATTCTTACTCAAGGGGGTTTCATAATATGCTAATCATTGAAATTTGAATAAATGAAACACTTTGCATTGATTTGAAATTAGAATTGTTACAACCCCAATTTGTGGGTTCATTTGGTGAGAAATGTAATTTCTCATATTAAGGATATTTGAACGAATAATGATATAATGTATTTGGAATAAATGGATTTTGTTTACAATAGCCTTGATGTTTGTGTTGTGGGCTTTATTGGCTATTGGGCCCAAATAACAAGGAAATTCAATTAGTAAATGAATAATTGAATATTTGTGAAAATAAAAATGTGGAAACCTCTAGAAGGAAAATCCAAAGAGGGATTTCATGCCTCTTGGGTTCCTTGGGTTCCAAGGAGTCCAAAGTTGCATGGAGATGCAATACGAAAAGAAAAGATCAATTAGATATTTATTTATTAAGAAAGAAATTGAAAAGAAATTGAAAATAATGATAAAATGTGGGAAATAAGTGAAAAGAGGTATAATGGAGTTATCCTTGGTGGATTTTCGTATCCCAAGGATTCCTAACGATAAAAGGAATACCAACGAGCAAAATAAAAGAGAATTAAAGAGAAATCCTCAAAAGGAAATATTTTAATAAGAAATAAACATGATAATGAGGAATAATGCATTTAGATGCATCTAGAAGGATAATGAGTATCCAATAAAAAGGGTTTTGAAATAATAGAGTTTCTTGGGATCCAAAGAGTCCCAATAAAGAGGAAGAAAGAGAAAATACTAATAATAGGAAATAAGAAGATAACATGATGCTTAATTAATGAATTTCATGGTATTGTTGAAGAAAGGGTATTTTCTACAAAAAGGACATATTATTTCGTGGCTAATAAGTTAAAATCCAAGAATAAAGAGAATATGTGAGAGGAATTTCAAATTCCTAATATCTAAAGAACAAAGCATATATTAAAGAGGTAAGTAGGAGAGAGAATCTTGCTTCTCCATGAAGGAATTTGATTCCTATTAGAAAAGAACTTCGTTTCTTGCGGGCAAGCCATATTAGGGCGTCAAACTCTCCCCTATATAAAGGGTAAAGCCCTGGTTCGAGTTCTAAAAGAGATCCCACTCAACTCTCTCTTCTCCTACCTTGTTTTCATTCATAAACCCTAACCATGAGTAGTGTGGGCATGAAGTTACAAAGAGCCAATGAAGGGTTGCGAGAGTAGCTTGATGCACCACGATTCCAGAGAGCATATTAGCCATCGTGGCCATGCCCTGGAACCCGCACAGCAGCAACTATTCAGCCGCAGCAATGGCCGCGAGTTGCAGGCCCAACGAGCGCGCTATCAACCGCGCTGGATGCAACGTAGTGGTGTCCCATGCACGGCAGAGGTCAGCGGAGCTGGGGCAGTAGCTGGCGACCACCCTTGAGCCCTGAGGAGGAGAGAACGGACCCATGATGTGTTGCAGATCGTGGCACTGCTAGGGTTGCGAGGAGGAAGATGACCAGGGAGCTGTTGGACAGAAATGTTCCTCCGCGGGCTAAATAATCACCAACTTAACCGAGGGCAGAAATGTATTTGCATTATGTTTTCCAAATCGAGTTACATTGCATGCAAGGAGTGATGTGGCGCTCTCCTATTGGCTAAAGGTATTTTTATTTTGCAAAAATCATATCTAATGATTTGTAACTCCGATTAGGACAAATAATATATGTATTTTGATAAGGAGAATGAGTGGAATCCAATAAAAATGATATTAAAGATTGATTGCGTTACTAATTGTAAAAGTACAATAAGTTGATGAAAAGTGCATTAAAGTTAAGTTAAAACCCCTTTTTGTGAGTAAAGGTTGAATCTAGTATGCTTAATGGGTTAATTTAAGTATTAATAACCTGTTGAATGATAATGTTAGATTCAAACCTGATCTAGATGAATAATTGCATGATTTAGGGTTTTTACCTCATATGAGAATGATTAAGCATTTAGAAACCCTAAATTTAGGGTAAAAGAGGATAAGATCATATATGATTTGAAATGTGAAAATATGTTTTAAAATGATGGTCCTAAGTTATTTGTACATAAAAGTCCTTAATTCTGGATAAATACCCTATATGTAGTGATTAGGGTTTTCTCATGAATAAAAGGTAGATTGATGATATATCAAGTTCATGTGAGATTAGACTATAATGAGCTTGGAATTAATGATAGATGCACATAATGATCTTGTCATGGATTAAAAGGATAAAAACAGTAGCTTTAATGAAAAGAAGCTTGATGAAATGAATTAATGATTAATGTGCCTTTAATATGGAAATAGAGTTATATGTTGTTAAGATAACCTTAATATTGAAGAATAGATAAGATAATTAGGGTTTATGAGTAATGGCATAAAATTAGGGTTTAATATGGTAAAAGACGAAGGGAAACCCTAATTGCAAAATGAAACCCTAAAATGGATACAAAAACCCTAGAAAGTGAATCCAAGTGAATAAAGTAGATTCTTGATAAAGTGAGTAATAAATGGAGTACATATTCTTTTCAAGAGTTGTGTGATTATTGAATTGTCTGCTTGGATTGAATTCTTGGTTGGATTTTCTTAATGCTTGTGAAATCATCAAATCAGGTATGTGGTTATGCTTATGAATATCTCGAATTAGTTTTTCGAGGTTTACCGAAGTTTTCATCGATGTCATGAATTAATTGTTGGATGATTTTAATTCATGCAAACTATAATGTGGATATGACTATCACATAAGATATGTGCCTACTAGCTCAGATCATGGTCCCCTCTGTGACTTAATAGTTGACCTAGTACATGGCTACCTATGGGGTAGGTCCATCAGGTCATTGGATGACTTAGTACATGGCTACCAATGGGGTAGGTCCATCAAGTCACATTGAATTAGATATTGGGATACCTTCGGGTAGTGCCATGCGACTCTATTACCCTATGTATTGGCTACCTATAAGGTAGAACCATGGGGGTAAGAATCTACCTAAAGAGAGGTAGTATGCAAGTCCACTGCAGGGACAACACAGAGTTGGGGGATAGGTAAGGATTGAGTAGTATGGCTTAAAATGTAATGTTGGTTGCTAAATGATTAACTGCATGATTACATTGTTAACATATTTACATGATCATTGTTTCCCCCACTACCAGCTTCGGATGACCGACATTTTGTTTGTTGGCATTTTAGGTACAAGCCAAAAGGACAAATAGTAAATCGCCATATTGTGAAATACATGAAGTAAAATACAAGGAGGATTAGTTAGAATAGAATCCATAAGTGGATAGAAGTTTAGAGATCCAAGTTTTCAAAAAGGTATGCAAAAGTTATTATTTTTTCTCCATATTTCAGTATAGTTTGTAGAATTTAATAATTATTAATGATTATTTGTCGAACCTTTGATCTGGGTTATTGGTTAATGGCTCTGACCTTTTGGTCTCCCTTAATTGGGGGTTACCGGGAGGCGGGGTCATAACATTTGGTATCAGAGCATAGGTTCCTCACTTAATCCTTAATAATTATTAAATTTTAAAAATTCTATAGAATCCAAGGGAGTTATTAGAGGATTATTTGAAAGGCAGAGGTGTCTAGAAAAGGATCACGATGGGGGGTGGCAAAATTTTCCTCTGCACCACTAGTCAAAATATGAGGATTCCCAGATCCGTGTGACTACCTGGCCAAAGTCTTAGGGTATGAGTCAAAATAAGATACCTTTAGGACTCTCTCATCTTGTTCATCCCTTCTCAACTCAAATTCTGTTAAGGACATTAAGGATTAGGGTTTTCTCTCTTCTCCTCACCCTCTTGAGGTATGGGTAAGGTTAATAAGGTCTAAGGAAACCTCCACCAAAGTAATGAAAAGCATGTAAATAAGATGTCATGGACATAAGCTTAATAGAGTAAGCGTAAAGGAATAGATACATGCTTAGGTCGTATGATACGAGTTGTCATTGCCCTCATGAGAGACCCGAGGATAGACCTCCTTGGTAGGAGGATGAGTAGAGAGAGTTAGTCTTGGAGGTAGAGACCTCCATTAAAAGTAGAGACCTGGCACATCCTCTGAAGATGATGTTAACCCTAACCCTAAGTGAAGGTTAGAGAGATATATGACATGATGAGTTAGATGTCATGGTTGACCGAGTGTTTGGTTGGACATGCATTTGGGATGCCATAAGAGGTTAGATGACCTAGTACCTTGGGCAACCCAACCCTGGAGAGGGTCGTGCATGTTAGAACGAAGGATAGCTCCTTCATGGATGAGGTTAGAGAAGAACCTATAGAAACCTTATGAGCTATTGCAAGTAGGATATAGCTTACACCCAGAGTACATCAGTAGTACGAGCAGCAAGTTAAAACCGAGACCAGAAGGGCATGATGGATGGCTTATGAGATAAGCATAAGGGGCTATGGATAATCATGAGCAAACATAAGTTAGAGCATAGGCTTCACCCGCATAGAGGTATGCCTGTAAGCTTGATCCTTCATGGAGAGAGGACCTCTAGTAGTATGAATGGATGTGGAGTTAGCTTTAGAGAGAGAAAGAAGGAACCAAGCAAGAAGGTTGGAAGCTTAGCTTCTGAGACATGAGGAATAGTGGGGAGTCAAGGATGATGCGACCTAAGTGTATGATAGTGGTTTCCATGCATGATCCCTGGAGGCAGATGATATCTTGGTTTCCTTTAGAGGAACCAAACCCTAGAGAGAGGATGATGCTTTTGGAACTTATGTGTCTATAGTATAGGTGTTTACCTATTGAGATGAGACAAAGAGTGCCTTAGACCCTGAGGAGGTTTAGTAATAGGTTGTGGGGCCTTATACCTTGTTGGTTGTCCTAGAGGGGGACTCCACTCTAAAGTTTAGCTTGAGTCAAAGGATGACAGGAGGTGCGTGACATACCGGGGACATGTCTGGTTCGTGGTTAAGAGGTTGGGCATGCAGATGGATACACAAAAGTGAACCTAGGGTTCCTAGGCCTAAGAGGGGAAGTGGGGTACTTAATGCTCATGGTGAAAGTTGAGTTTATATAGATGTGAGCATGGTACTTCTTATGTTGAGAGGAAAGGAAAACCCTTAAGTTTAAAGGTATGATTGATGAACCCCTCACAGCTGAGTTGATGACATGGGAAGGCATGATCGTAATCCAGTGTCGAGGAAAGAGAACAAGTATGACCTAACATGGTTTAGTAGGTGATCTGCTTGTGCCTTAGTATAATGCTAGGGTTAATCATGTGGATGTAAACCCTAGACCTAAGGGTGTTTGTGACCTTGTTTTCAAGGAGTAGTTTCCTTCCATCCTGGGAGAGGGACCCTTTTTAAGGGAGTACACCCGTTTTTGAGTTAACCTAAAAAGGTCTCATAGGATCTTGAGAAGCTAAGTTCAAAGTACATGGTATGAGAATGAATCCGTAGACCCATAGATAACCATCTCTAAGTGCATATGGACGTGTTACCATGGCGGTAGCTGGTATGAGGCTTGACCAATGTAGGCAGGTTGCCATGACCCCTATGAAAGGATGAAAGTCAGCCCATGAATGCAGAGAGAGAGATGATGAAGGCTTGGGTAAGGTTCTAAGTTGAACATGTGTTATAAGAGAATCCTAAGTCTATCCTAGGGTCAGGTAGGGATAAGACTGATGGAAGTAGAAGTTGCCTAATTCCCTTGTTGCACATGACCATAGGGTTGGGAGGTAACATATATCATTGTTTGAGGGCCATGGGTTAGGAGATTGATCACCTTCATGAACTCATGGGATCCAAAGGACAGATGAGTAGGGCACTCTCTGGATGCTTAAGGGAAGAGGGATGACCCCAAAAGTGCGGACACCCTATAGACCTAGAGGAGATGAAAGGGATGTGTGTAAACCTCAGTAGGTTTGAGTCTAGTTTTCCATGGAAGTAACCTTAATATCGAGATGTTTGTGATATAGAGACATAGGTGGAATGTCTCAACTTGGAGTTAAATGTGTACTGGAAAGGTGGGGTGTACCATCTCTACTCTTAGAATAGGAAGAACTATGTATTTGGACTGCAGCCAAATGCTGATTTCCTCTTGTTATGGGGGTGAGAGATAGTACAATACACATGCCATACACCAAGAATAAAGATGATGTGGGTTGGAACGTTGCCACGAGATATGGGGATAGAGAAGATAACATACCCTGGCAAATTGAATGATACATGGATGGTTTGCAACCACTAAAGAGAGATAAGATAGTCATCTTATAAGGATGTTGTTAGCCTGAGCTATGTGGATTTTGCAAGTGATGCAAGGTAAAGTTTGATCACCATGAGGATGAGCCCGGAGTTTTCTCAATGAAGATAGTTTTAGAGTCGAGATGAGATGATAAGTGGAATACATGGAAGTGTATGATTTCAATGTTACCTAATAAATAAGAAGGTGAAGTGGTAATGGATGCTCTAGTTGAGATATATTTGCCTAGTTTGGCTAGAAGAGGTTGTTAGACTAACCCCAAGTTTGGAAAAGAAGACATGTTTGGCTAACACTAATGTAACGAGATCAGTTAATGGTGGTCTGGTTAGCCAGTTTAGTCCTTGATGCAACGAAAGAATGGTGGTGGAACCTCAGATGCACTTCTTTGGAAAAGAAGGCGATGAAACGCCGACTAGAATGGTTTAAGGTTTCTGAGGAATCGATCTTGAGGAATCATGACATACAGGAAATCATGATTGAAGATCACCATACACCATGGTACTACCAAGATAATAAGTGACAGTAGTACTTTAGATGCCTAAGATAAGGTTGCATGTGGTATATGTCCATGCAGGCCGAGGGAGAAGGATGAACACCAGTAACCCAGTGCATTGATATAAGGGATAAAGATTCCCTGAAAGAGAAAGGGAGTTCATCACTATGGATGATGTAAGTATCCCCTGGACCAAGGAAGGTCGAGATGCAATATGGGTTATGGTAGATCGCCTTACCTAGATGACATGAGAAAGAAAGAGTACTATCAAGGGACATATCAGGTTGAACTACCCATGAGAGAGATGGTTCAATTACACCATGAAGTGAGTTCAAGGGTTCTTGAGTGTGACCTAAAGGTTCCCTTCCAAAAGGTAGAAGTAGGTACATGAAGAACTCGATGATAGTATAGTTTATCACCCCTAACTAATGGTTAATATAATCCAGACTAAAGGGTCTGATGAGAGCATATGTGCTTGTTCAGGGTGATAGCTAGAGACAGTTCTTGTCCTATGAAAGATGTGATGATAACTACCAAATCCAGTATCAGGATTGAAAGAAGCTCTGTAAGAGAGGTCGTGTCGGTCACCACTTCAGTAAGGTGATGTTGGTGAAAGGACCACGTGATGGTTAGAAAAGGACCACAGTGTGTGTAGATGAAGTCGCTTTGATCATGCAATGGCTGAAAGGATCCTAGAGACGACAAGAGTCGTGAGCAGATGCAAAGTGGACTGACATGCAGTTCACTGTGGGAGAATATGTGACATGAAAATACGACCCCTCTAAGTTATAGCTAAGAGAGTTGAGTCCCCGATGCATGGGTTCTTTTGACATGGTTTGGTGGAGAAGGTAAAGTTTGACCTTACCCCTCAGGATAAAGTAATGTGTAATGAGTTCCATGTGTCCAATTTAGAGCACTATGTGAGGTACCCCGACCATGTGCTGAGCAATGAACCTAGTGAGCCCCAAGGGAGGCTGAAACGGCCTGAGTCACCTGTGCAGTTTATAGACGCCAGGATGAAAGAACTCAGAGAAAAGAATATGTGATGATAAATGTTCTTTGAAAGTGTTGTGGGTAAGGTAAAGCCACATAGGGGCCAATGGTGGACATGGAAAAGTCTTATCCTGAATTGTTTGTTTTCTTGATAGAATTTTGAGGGCAAAATTCCTATAAGAGGGGAAGGATGTTACAACCCCAATTTGTGGGTTCATTTGGTGAGAAATGTAATTTCTCATATTAAGGATATTTGAACGAATAATGATATAATGTATTTGGAATAAATGGATTTTGTTTACAATAGCCTTGATGTTTGTGTTGTGGGATTTATTGGCCATTGGGCCCAAATAACAAGGAAATTCAATTAGTAAATGAATAATTGAATATTTGAGAAAAGAAAAATGTGGAAACCTCTAGAAGGAAAATCCAAAGAGGGATTTCGTGCCTCTTGGGTTACTTGGGTTCCAAGAAGTCCAAAGGTGCATGAAGATGCAATAAGAAAAGAAAAGATCAATTAGATATTTCTTTATTAAGAAAGAAATTGAAAAGAAATTGAAAATAATGATAAAATGTGGGAAATAAGTGAAAAGAGGTATAATGGAGTTATCCTTAGTGGATTTTCGTATCCCAAGGATTCCTAACGATAAAAGGAATACCAATGAGAAAAATAAAAGAGAATTAAAGAGAAATCCTCAAAAGGAAATATTTTAATAAGAAATAAACATGATAATGAGGAATAATGCATTTAGATGCATCTAGAAGGATAATGAGTATCCAATAAAAAGGGTTTCAAAATAATAGAGTTTCTTGGGATCCAAGGAGTCCCAATAAAGAGGAAGAAAGAGAAAACACCAATAATAGGAAATAAGAAGATAACATGATGCTTAATTAATGAATTTCATGATATTGTTGAAGAAAGGGTATTTTCTACAAAAAGGAAATATTATTTCGTGGCTAATAAGTTAAAAGCCAAGAATAAAGAGAATAGGTGAGAGAAATTTCGAATTCCTAATATCTAAAGAACAAAACATATATTAAAGAGGTAAGTAGGAGAGAGAATCTTACTTCTCCATGAAGGAATTTGATTCCTATTAGAAAAGAACTTCGTTTCTTGTAGGCAAGCCATCTTAGGGCGTCAAACTCTCCCCTATATAAAGGGTAAAGCCCTAGTTCGAGTTCCAAAAGAGATCCCACTCAGCTCTCTCTTCTCCTACCTTGTTTTTGTTCATAAACCCTAACCAAGTGGAGTAGTGTGGGAATGAAATTACAAAGAGCCAATGAAGGGTTGCGAGAGTAGCTTGATGCACCACGATTCCAGAGAGCATATTAGCCATCGTGGCCATGCCCTGGAACCCGCGCAGCAGCAACTATTCAGCCACAACAATGGCTGTGAGTTGCAGGCCCAACGAGCACGCTATCAACTGTGTTGGCTGCAACGTAGTGGTGTCCCATGCGCGGTGGAGGTCAGTGGAGCTAGGGCAGTAGCTGGCGACCAGGCTTGAGCCCTGAGGAGGAGAGAACAGACCCATGATGTGCTATAGATCGCGCCACTGCTAGGGTTGCGAGGAGGAAGATGACCAGGGAGCCGTTGGATAGAAATGCCCCTCTGCGGGCTAAAGAATCGCCAACTTAACCAAGGGCAGAAATGTCTTTGCGTTATGTTTTCCAAATCGAGTTACATTGCATGCAAGGAGCGACGTGGCACTCTCCTATTGGCTAAAGGTATGTTTATTTTGCAAAAATCATATCTAATGATTGGTAACTCCGATTAGGACAAATAATATATGTATTTTGATCAGGAGAACGAGAGGAATCCAATAAAAATGATATTAAAGATTGATTCCGTTCCTAACTATAAAAGTACAATAAGTTGATGAAAAGTGCATTAAAGTTAAGTTAAAAACCCTTTTTGTG
Organism: Alisma plantago-aquatica; assembly: GCA_963693085.1. Lineage (NCBI taxonomy): Eukaryota > Viridiplantae > Streptophyta > Magnoliopsida > Alismatales > Alismataceae > Alisma > Alisma plantago-aquatica. The sequence continues at coordinate 815,995,212 of OY856410.1, forward strand.
ATTAAAGGTTGAATCTAGTATGCTTAATGAGTTAATTTAAGTATTAATAACCTGTTGAATGATAATGTTAGATTCAAACCTGATCTAGATGAATAATTGCATGATTTAGGGGTTTTACCTAATATGAGAATGATTAAGCATTTAGAAACCCTAAATTTAGGGTAAAAGAGGATAAGATCATATATGATATGAATATGTGAAAATATGTTGTAAAATGATGGTCCTAAGTTATTTGTACATAAAAATCCTTATTTCTGGATAAATACCCTATATGTAGTGATTAGGGTTTTCTCATGAATAAAAGGTAGATTGATGATATATCGAGTTCATGTGAGATTAGACTATAATGAGCTTGGAATTAATGATAGATGCGAATGTGCCTTTAATATGGAAATAGAGTTATATGTTGTTAAGATAACCTTAATATTGAAGAACAGATAAGATAATTAGGGTTTATGAGTAATGGCATAAAATTAGGGTTTAATATGGTAAAAGATGAAGGGAAACCCTAATTGAAAAATGAAACCCTAAAATGGATACAAAAACCCTAGAAAGTGAATCCAAGTCAATAAAGTAGATTCTTGATAAAGTGAGTAATAAATGGAGTACATATTATTTTCAGGAATTGTGTGATTATTGAATTGTCTGCTTGGATTGAATTCTTGGTTGGATTTGCTTAATGCTTGTGAAATCATCAAATTAGGTATGTTGTTATGTTTATGAATATCTCGAATTAGTTTTTCGAGGTTTACCGAAGTTTTCATCGATGTCATGAATTAATTGTTGGATGATTTTAATTCATGAAAACTATAATGTGGATATGACTATCACATAAGATATGTGCCTACTAGCTCAGATCCTGGTCCCCTCTGTGGCTTAATAGTTGACCTAGTACATGGATACCTATGGGGTAGGTCCATCAGGTCATTGGATGACTTAGTACATGGCTACCAATGGGGTAGGTCCATCAAGTCACATTGAATTAGATATTGGGCTACCTTCGGGTAGTGCCATGTGAATCTATTACCCTATGTATTGGCTACCTGTAAGGTAGGACCATGGGGGTAAGAATCTACCTAAAGAGAGGTAGTATGTAAGTCCACTGCAGGGACAACACAGAGTTGGGGGATAGGTAAGGATTGAGTAGTATGTCTTAAAACATAATCTTGGTTGCTAAATGATTAAGTGCATGATTACATTGTTAACATATTTACATGATTATTGTTCCCCCACATACCAGCTTTGGCTGACCGACGTTTTGTTTGTCTGCGTTTTAGGTACAAGCCAAAAGGACAAATAGTAAATCGCCATATTGTGAAATACATGAAGTAAAATACAAGGATGATTAGTTAGAATAGAATCCATAAGTGGATAGAAGTTTAGAGATCCAAGTTTTCAAAAAGGTATGCAAAAATTATTATTTTTCTCCATATTTCAGTATAGTTGGTAGAATTTAATAATTGTTAATGATTATTTGTCAAAACTTTGATCCGAGTTATTGGTTAACGGCTCTGACCTTTCGGTCTCCCTGAATTGGGGGTTACCGTGAGGCGGGTTCGTAACAAGAATCATGCACAGTTCTTGGTAAAATAAAACTACATCATGTTCATCTATGAAATGCAATATGTTTGGTAACATGACTAAGCATAATGAAAAGATGTCTCAAACTCTGGATTGACTTGGCAAATGGAACCCTACCAGGATAAGCTTGAAGTTTTACTAGTCTTTGGTTGTTCTTAATACTCTTCACTTGCTCCAAGTCCTGCAGACATCGTTTCCCCTACCATGAAAAGAAAACATCACATCAGTAAGTGATATTTTGCACTTTATATAACACAAAGTAAATATAATTTGACATGAAATAAACTTGACATGGATTATCTTAATCATTAATGACTAATTAATAACATGAAAAATTGAATAGTAAATATATGCATCTCTCTATGGCACCACTTAAGAACACATGATTACTAGGAAAGCCATTGATGCTAGAAAATCCCTTGATGACCTCTTGAGGTCCATGATTTGAGAAGCATATAAAAACTAATTCAATTCCAATTATCTTAATCATTAACTTTGCCATGATCTTTGGACTTTAACATGATGGGATTTCTCCCTCTTAATGCCATGATGGGATTTCTCACTCTTAATTCCATGATGGGATTTCTCCCTCTTAAATAATAATAGGGTTTCCTCTTCTTGAGCATGATTCATTAATCTTAACCATAATCATAATTAGGGTTTTACCATAGAGTATAAGTAATCAACCAATCAAAGAATGATAAATATACACAATGTCTTCTTCAGAAAGCATTCATAATTCCTGAAATCCTCTTGGGTGCATAATCATAAATAACAATCAATAAACCAAAATTACTTATGCCAAAAATGCATGGCCCGCTTACCTAGAGAAAACCTCCTTAGTGTGAGTCCTCTGACTTGATTGAATCCTCTAATCACATGTAATTGGATAAAAGTCATGATATGTTCATGGATTCATAATTATAAAAACCCTCATCTTGGTATTTGAGTTATTGAAGTGATTGAATGTGTAAAGTAGAGTCTAAAAATAGGTTATATTGATAGAAAATCAAAAGATCTTTCAAATTGATATTTGTGCGTATTAGTCTAATAATCTAGAAATTTATTAAGAATTTCCAAAGAATATTCCAGTAAAAAATCATCAAAAATCCATGTAGACAATGAGATCCAACTCCTTGCACAGCTGGTCTAGGCCCAAAGCTTACGTGGCCCAATCAGATCCCTCCTTATGTCCCAGTGATGTGTGTGGTTGGAAGACTAAAAACTCATGTTCAAAGGGTGAGTGTGATCACTCACTCAATTGAGAATGGGCATCAGGGTAAATAAACCCTTGCCATTGTTCCCTATGGCTCATTCCATTAAGCTTCGATGAGGCATGGTGCCTTCAATCCAATCCATGCAACTGGGATTGTGTTGCCAAGATGAGACCACATGCAAGTCCACTACAACCAGACAAAGCCAATGAGTTGTCTCAAGATCCCATGCTAGCACTGGAGTTCTAATTCCACATGTTCATGGATGGGGCTACATAGGGCCAGAGTGAACTCGAGAAAACCTTCAATTCAGAGCACAAAATCCATGCAAATAGGATCACAAAGTCAACCCAAAGATGAGGCAACATCACTATAAGGAAAAGAATCAAGACACTACTGATTGTCAGAGAACAATGTGAAACAGGGGAAAAAGGAACTCAACTCAAAATCAAAGAAAACAATCGTGAACTCATCAACTAAGACTCAATAATCAAATGTGGGGGTAGGGAAAGGTCAACACATATATTTCCATGATTAGAGGGACCCTGAGGAGCCAAGGCAACTAGCTCCAATGAGGACCTATGGCAGTCCTATAGTGTGCAATGATTGGGACCCAAGCAAAGCAAAATGACGATGAGAAAATGGAGGGAGGTCAGTAGTGATGCTCACCAGATGACCAATTGAGCCAAAGGAGATGAAGGGTGTCAAGGAGAGATTGGTGTTTCTAGGAGAACAAAACTAAGAAGGCATGGAATTTAGGGGCCACTATGGCCCCAATTTCTGGTGGAGGAGAAACAAGTGAGGCCAAGCACTGCTTTAGGTGTATAAGAAGGGAAGTTGAGTCTTCAGAATGGCGGTGGTGACCTTGTCATGGAGAAGGATCAAAGCCCTAATTTGAAACTTCTTGTTTGGACCACAAGAAGGGGAGATTAGGGGCAAGTTTGATTCTGGATGGTTTCACGAACTCAGAGTAGGAGAAATCTCTGGAAATAATAAAGAGACGACATAGATAGGATCAAGAAAGAAAATACTGAGAAACATCAAACGTTAGGGTAAATGATTACTTTTGTGTCATTTGATCATATGTTGATAAAGTGCTAGCCATCTAATGCATGCCAGAAAAATAAAAATAAAGGAAAAGAGGCGTTGACAGAACAAATTTGAAACTTTAAGTTAAATATTCACATTCAATGAATTTGTGACAAATGCTTAGTAAAACTATAGGGAAAACTTCACTAATTAATTTGGAGGGTCAAATATGGTCAAAATGAACCCAAATTTGGACCATAGGATAAATAGGCAATCTAAATCTTTCTTGGTTAGTTCAATTTGAATTGTACATATCCATTTATGCATAGTTTCTTTATTGGTCGTCTAACATTAATATTATGCATTAAATGATGAGATTTGTGGAGAATAATCTTCCTTTGTGTTCCATAGAGTCAAATTTTGAGATCAATACTTATTACCCACTCCATGATTATGTGATTTATATTTTTTTCCCTTTTTGAGAACCTTTCTTGCAGGAGAGGGAAAACGAATTTTATGATTCTTTCATCTTATTAAAGGCTATAAGAAAAAAAGAAACTTATTGCTAATGCTTTTATTCCATATACATATTTTTGAATTCCACTCCATTACTCTTTCCCTTCTATTTATTTTTAAGCACTTTCAAGGATAGGAGAGAGAGAAAGGAAAGGGAAAACTAATATTCATCAAATTCACTTAAATGCAACACATGTTGCACAGATGAAAGAGAAAACATATTTTGAGTCATATTTTCATTCCCTTACTTCATCATCCCTTGGGAAATTTCATTTTATAGTCTTTTTGCATTAAGACCCTCAACTGTTTGCATTTAAATAATACTACATTCTAAGGATTAAATTAATTTTGAAAATTTGGGATGTTACACGTCCTAGTACCAAGATATTTTCTATTTCTGGGTACGTTGATGCATATTGGGCATGTGATTCTCAAAATCGTCAATCTACCTATAGATTTTGCATCATGATTGGCACCCTGCTGATGATTTAGTAGAGAATAAAACAAGTTGTTGTGGCTCACTTTAGCACTAAGGCATAATTTGGGCTATGGCTTACACATGTTGTGATCTAGAATGGGTCCGGTCCATTTTGATTGAGTTTGACATATGTTTTTAGACTCTATCTACTCTATACTATGACAACCAACCAACTATACACATGGAAAATAATACAGTCTTTAATGAACACACAAAACATATTGAAGTTAGATGTCGCTTTGTGCATGACCTAGTAAAAGCTAAAAAGTTTGTTACCCCTTATATATGGATTGGATACCAAGTTGCAGATATTCTCATCAACCACTTACTCTTTCCTTACTCAAATATATGGGTATCAAGTTAGGTACTCACAATGTTCTCTCTAGATTGAGGATGCATGTTAGCATAATTGATTAGTTTGTCTTAGCCCCATTATACACTCCATTATTTACATTTAAGCCATGTACTTCCTCGCTTGTATATATATGAGACCTAGTAATATTATTATACTTTATAAAAGAAAAACCTGTTCACAAATATGATTACTTGGAAACTTAGATAAACTTGCATGATTACATAAAATATGTATTTTATCTTGAGTTAATATATTCACTCTCCTCAATGCAGCCAAAATGCTCATAAGGCCAATTAAGGCTCACATGAGGCCAATGAAGGCTCACATAATTGCTCCCACAGAGCTCACAAGACTAGTTAAGGCTGACATAAGGCTAGCTAAGGCTCACATAAGTCTGGTTAAGGCCCACATAATTGCTCCCATAGAGTCATAATGCCAGATAAGGCTCACATAACATTATTTAGATGATTGTATTAGCATAACATGATTTCTATATTCATTAAACATGGTTATCATGATTTTTTGGTTCATTTACATGGAGGTAATAAATAATTTTAAAATTTGTAAAAATACTCATCATAGTAGAAAACATTGTTTCTTAACATGTGCAAGATTTTCCATAAGCATATAATGAGTACTAATGTAATTGTGCTTCAAATGGAACATAATGAACAAAAGGAAATATAATATAAACCATGAACCCTAAATTCATACACAGTCCACATGATTCACTGACCTCAACCTGAGGAAAGACACTACATGTAGTCTAAGATAGGATCAAAATCTTAACATCCTCTCAATCACATTAGTGCATTAATTATCATGACTAAACCTATGCATGTTTAGGGTTTTCAATGAATCATGGATGTATGTTGGAAAACTAGGACTGAAACCTTGACCATATGATAGATCTAGGAAAATTGGTAAAAATTCATATAAGGTTCATTGCCATTAAATTTTGTAGTAATATATATGAATATCTAAAAGTTAGATAAATTCTGACCAAACAGAGCCTAGATAAAATTGTTAAATCGACTTCTTATTATTCAAAACTCTAAAATCAAAGGAGGTAGAAGGGATGATGTGCCCTTGCATTATGAACCTAAACTAGGCCACATGACAATGCATTAGAGTCAAAATTAGACTTCAGGCATCTACGCTGAAAATAATCAAAACTTGTTGAAATTCCTAAATTGCCCATATTTGTGTGACAACATATTTTTGATGAAAGGGGCGTTGGGGGTGAAAGCCCTACCAGGTTTCTTCCTCCTTTGACCAAAGCATGACCGATGTTCCCTAGAGATCTAAGATCCAATAAGAGCTTGAAGTGCTCATGACTGGGGTCGAGGGGAAAATATCCACGACGCCATGCTCCTAAGGCCTAAAGAGCCATTGATGAGGCTATATAATGACTAGAGACAAATTCCCATATTGTGTCCATGGGAGGATGAGCAAAGGAAGATAGATATGTAAAATGCCACATGAAGAAGCAAACACATGTGACTAAAATCATGAGGGCAAGAAGAAGATAAATGATTAATTTGCAATATCAAAGGACCATTACAAAATATAAAATGCATTAATCCACCTGTGGAGAATAGGGCACCAAGCCCAGATTGGGGTTTGTGGTTACAACATGTGCTGGAGCAAGATATCAACATACTCATCTCATGACAGTCCTATGGGGTGGAAAGGAGGAAGAATCGTGGAGTTTTGTTGGCCATTGCGGCCAAACAAACCTCACCATTGCTGGTCATCAAGTCAGAGTTTGGAAAAGTGCATATGCATAAAGATAATCATTTTTTTATTTTAAAAATCAACCACATGGGTTAAGGAAGCTTAACGTGTTGTTGATTGAAAGGAGAATGACATAGTCACTAGATCGAGCTCATCATTGTCATTGGGAAGATCGACTTTGCTACATCTCCCTGGTTGACTATACTAGCAACTGGAAGTGGGAGAGATGATCTAGGAGTTACTTGGTTCTAAAAGGGTCTATCTGAGTCAGTTTAATGTGGCATACATGCGAAGGGAAACTTATCCATGAAACTAGAGATGAAGAGGATATTTTGATATGAGTGTTTTGTATATAAGAAGATATAGGGGTTGTGAATAGGTTCTAAGGACTTGTGGTGGCTTCCCAAGTCTATTAATGTCGAGAAAAGTGTGAATTGTTTGTGATAGAGAGACTGATATATGGTTAAATGTTTTTTCTATCTACTAGTCTTAGATGCGTGAAGAGCAAGAGGAAGAAGAAATGTCCTCAACCATCTGATCAAAATTTGTCAGTTGCAAAAGAACCCATTATAACGGCCTAGTGCAACCAACGAGTAACACAAAAAATTTAGGGATATCACCAAAACTATGTTTGCATATTAATCGATTACATTGATTAGATAACTAGGTCAAAATTCACTTAAATATCTATTCTTTCTTCCTAACACTAATCAAAACATATAAGATCATCAATTTTTAACAAAATTAGGTTTGTTACCTGATTAGGCTGTGAGGAACTCAAAATATCCAATTGGATTTTTGGTTTGAACTATGGAAACATGTGGTTTCCATATTAGGTATATAGGATAGTTAATGTAATGAAATTATTGGAAGGGATTCACATTACTAACATTTGAATGAAGATCTAATATATTATTATGTACTAATGTAAAAATCAAGGGAACATATTATGCATGTATGTGGGGTTAAATTCTATTAAAATATGAAGTAGTCATTATTTCATAATTAGGCCTAGATGTTGTACATTATTTAACTATGATGCAAACCAATCTATCATTATCATATTCATGTGTCATTTGAGAGTCTATTGATATCTTAAAAGCATATGAAATCTTATCATAAAATAACAAGTATTCATAACTTCAACTTGGATAATTGAACATATGAAAGTCAAATTAGGTCAACTTAGGCTTTCACCTTATCAAATCTAAAGGAAATTACAGACTAAAAGTTTTTAATTATATATTTCTAGGATGATAATTTAGGTTGTTACAATATGAAATGGTTAAGGCAAAAAATGAAGCTATCTAGATAGCAGAGCAATTATGGAAGCTTTATCATCCACATGTGTTGATAATCAAGTACATGAAAACTCTACACCAATCTATAGACCTTAAGGATATCCATCAAGGATCAAGACCTCCACTTTGTTTAAGAAGTTAAAGGGGACGAGGGGTAGGGTGCATGCAAAAGGGTCAAAGACCAAAACAACCCTAACTAGTAGATTATCAATGGGAAAACTTATAACACCCCACTCTTCCATACACATAATTACTAAGTGAAAGCATTTCTCTAGAAGGGGTATGTCACACTAATGATACTCGATACAAGAAAATAAATAAATCACTATACATTGTCTTAAGAAGATCCATACAATGTTCACTGAATATGGAAACTACAACTAACTTCTTCATAAAGTCTAAGGTCTAATAACTAAACATGGAATAGCTAATACATAAAAGAGAACATTTTAAATAAGAAGATCATCTAAGGTAGATGGAACCCCACCAAGATGAACTTGAAGGTCTTCTAATCCTTGGAGTTCTATATATTAATTGTCACTTGCTCCAATACCTAGGGACGTCACGTCCCCATTCATGCAAAGAAAAAAGTCACATCACTAAATGGTACTAGAACTTTATAGAACCAACAAAATAATTATACTTGAAATTAATGAAAACTTGACTTGAACATTAATTTAAGCATTCTTGTAATAACTTCTTGACATAAATAATTGAATAAGTAAAATATGAATCTCTCTATGATTTCCCACTTAAGAGCACATCATAATAGGAAAGTTCATAACTTGCTAAGAAAGCCCATGACCACTTGAGGGTCATGATTGCGAGAACATATGAAAATTAACCAGTTCTTATAACATGATTATTAATCTAAACACTAATGCAATCTTTGACTTATATATTTACCATGATGAGATTTATCCCTCTTTGCACATAAATGGGGATTTCTCCCTCTTAAATATGAGCACATTAAAAGATCAAAAACATGATTTAGTGAACATGATACTTCTAACTCTAAGATATAACAAACATCAATCAGGTTTAACATAATGTCTCACTTGAAAAGATATTTTTTTTTCATTATCACATAATCATGTGCATATAAATAAATATCACACATTAATCAAAGTACTTGTGCACATCAATATGGCCTATTTACTTAGATCAAGATACCTAAGTCAATCTTCCCTTGTCCTGATTAGTCCTTAAATACCTGTAATGATGACTAATTGTATAATATAATTCAGTAGTATATTGTCTTAAACCCTAATTTGATCATTCAATTGTTTGAATTATTTAGATATGAAAATTTGGGTATGAAACCTTGAAGATCGGCTTCCTCATGAAAAATTCTTTGTGAGAGTATTTTTGCTCATTTTTCTAAGGTCCTATGTATCTACAAATATTATAAGATTGACTAATAAGAGAGTGGATAACTATGTTGTGACAATGATTCAAATCTAAAAATAAAATTGTGATGACCCTAGATTTTAAGGTTTATACCTAGCATAGTAGTTCAAAACCATGAATGTCATGTAGATGACTGATACCAAATTGAGGAATGGGTTATTCAATTATCGACTCTTTTCACCCAAAAGTGTAAGTAGAGATGCATTTTATGATTATCATACCTAACTTAGTCTAATCTTGTTGAAATACTTTTATTAACAGACTTGGGTCCTCAGGAGGCCAATATGTCCACACAGTAGACATGGTTAGATCAAGTGGTGAATTCATGATACCTGAGGTATGTTAGTATGAAAACAAGAGTTTTTAGATGATGTCTTAAGATTTGATGAGCACATGAATTGAATTTAAGGTTTATGAACCTATTTGTAAGATTGTTTTAAATTTATTTGCATGAAAAAGTAATGAATTTTGAGTCTCACACTTTGATAAAGGCTACTTGAGGATTTTATGAGCCTTGTCCAAAATTTCAGATTGATTGGAGATTGCTACAAAGAGATAGTAGTTTGATGAGGAGGACATTAATAATATATATGTTGTTGGACTTTGGTATTTTGATCATTTATTACCTAGGTTGTGTCTATCTGATGGCATGCTGCCCAGTCTACTAGAAGTGACCCTCAGCTAATAGGTGTGGATCTTTTAGAGCCCTTGATGAAGGATCCAATGGCAGAGAGGTCATCTGTGACCTCTAAACATTTTGAATCAGATGGACGCTGACCAGGCTCTGTTGATATCTAACAGTGAGCTCCCCATATCATAACCAATATGTGATTCAAGATGAGAGGTTAGCTCTGTCTCATCAAGACCTATCTCCCAACTCGTATCATACTGGGTTAGGTTTTGAGATGAGAGCATACGAACCCTCTCCTCCTCTGTCCTCTCCACCCAAATTTGTAGATGATGGGACGATGGTGAGATGGGGAAGGAAGAAGTTAGAGCTAATCCCATGGCTCGCGTGAGTTAGACACCACACCCACAAACCTCCTTATCCACTGTCTTCCTAGTGGGTTGTTTCCCCTAGAGATGAGGAGCTCTGCCATGACCGTACAAAAGGGAAGAGTTGGGGAACAAGTCACAGAGATTTTCGTGATGAAATGTGACCATGAATGAGTTCCTTTGTGGGTCCCAGTCCTCCCAGAGGTGTTTGTAGAGTCAGAAGACCATCCAGGAGAAAAACCCTCTTTTCCTGCACACAACCCTACTGACTATCCAAAGTCAAATGACAGTTTTGAGCTCTCAATACCTCCACACCCTGGAAACATGTTGTAAAGTCTTAGGGGGACACCAAAAATCTTTTGGGTGTCTCTATTCATGATGGGAGCATGGGCTTATGCACATTTAGCTTGTAGGAAGAGAGAGCCTAGAGATAATGTTCTCCTATGCATCATGTAGAGACAAAGAAAGGGAGGAGGAGGTCAGAACATGGCATGGCTCAGATCGGGTCTTCATCCTCGATTTATTTATAGATAGACAAGGTAGGAGCTGGGAGTGCCAAGATAAATGTAATGCATCTCGACTACCTAGAAGAAGATTTGATGGCCACAGTAAATCCAAAAAAGATAATTAACCCCCCTTGTTTTATAGAAAATGTTGGTATCTTGTATAAATCACCATTAATAGATCCCTTAGCCAATAATTTCCCCCAATATATTTGTAGAATTAGAAATATGCAAGCTTTGCTATTAGATCCTTAATTTTGACTTTTGATAATTCATTATCGACGATATTCAATATAGACTATAATGCTTACTTTAGGGTTCTTTTAAATCGTATAAATATCAAATGATGTCTATTATATCCGATCAAAATATTTTGAAACCCTGTTGTCATTTGCAAACCAAATATGGACTTTGTTCTAATTAATATGCCAAAATATTAGATTTTTTCCTATTAATGTATAAATTTATGATTTTATCCTCTTATTGCTTCTAGCAATTAGTAAAAGCATAAGAAAAATATGAAACTTGAAAGATATCTTAATTATGACATGTAGATGAATATAAAAATATCAGACAGATGCTTTAGATCACTGGAACCTATTATTGGCTAAAAACGTATTTTGGAAATGAAGAACAATGGTGTACCTTTATTAATGATGGTTAATTTGTTATTAATCAGGTGATGACCAGTGATCCACATTGTCCAAAATAAATTAGAACTCTCTGACTCAAGTACGTTAGACTATCCTCTTTGATGACTATCTATTTCATTTGTACTAGAAGCATATATTAGGTGTAATGTACTCTATTTCACCTCTAGACGAGTTTGATATGTTTTATAAATTGCTTGGATTATCTATTTGTCACTGTTACTTCTTATTTTTCAACTGCATAATCTTTTGAAAATATGCATTTATCATACAACCAATCTTGAACATTAATGATATGCCCATTATTACTCCCGAATTATGATGATAGTGATAATGATGATGACGTTGATATTGGGTACAAGCGACCTCCTCACCTCAGAGGGTGGTACTTGTACAAAATGGTGACATCCTATGACAGATGGATCCAGGTGACCTCCCCCATCTCGTTGGGGTGATAGAGTATATATATATATATATATATATATATATACATACACATAAGCATGCTTTTTGATATCAACATAATGATAAAACTTGTAATAAAATATTTTTGAATAAACCATGCTATTGATAAAATGTTGTTCTTGTTTCATTGAAATTCTCCCAAGCAATATTTTTATAATTCTATACATATAAGTTTTGCTTCTATTATTTTATGTCCTTTATGTGACCAAATACTCAACAAAATTTGTGCCGACTTATTTCTCTATTTTAATAATTTTAGGTTTAGAGCTATCACGGGAGAAGAGATGTCTTGTGAGTAGTTGTATTGTTGTACCTATTGTATAAAGATCCTATTTCACATACATGATCACAGACTTGTAACAATCTTCTTTCAATATGTAAATACAAGTTGTATTTATTAATATTGTAATAAAACCACATGTTAAATATTGTGATTGTTCATGGTGTATGAATCTAGCTTATTATTCATTTATGCTTGTGCTTTCACATTTGCACTATGGTATCTTATATTGTTCACGAATTTTTTAGTACATGATAGTTGGTATTAGATCATGAAAAATATCTACACCTAGCAATTGCTCCCCAGAAAACACAAAAATAAATTTAAACCTTTCAGAAACCCTATAAACTTAGTATGTTGGACATTAGGTATGACTTAGCCTCTGGATTAGAACCTAGATGTTCAAGAACTAGGTATTTACAAGTGATGTTTTATGTCAAGTCGTATGGTGCCAATCAGTCTTTATAGTGTGGCGGTATGGGACATTACATTGTTCAGAGATGATGGGCATCATGGGAAGAGAAACCCTAGACATAGTTGCACATGTGTTTTGGGTATCTCCACCAGTCTACACCTTGTTCTCACCATTTCACTAGGTGACATGGCACTAGACTCTCTGTTATGTGTGGGACACTCAATTTTATTGATTTGGTTTTGTTTTCCAATCGGCTTGAGCGTCGACAGTTTTCTTTGACGCTTGCATATTCAGAGAAAAACTATGTAATAGTTTATTACGTATATGTAAATATGGAAATGTGTCCCTCACATAGGAGAGTAGGAGGTGTTCATGCAACTTAAGTGAAAGGGAGTGACGTTAGTCTAGATGAGAGTACTTAGAGGATAGATGTAGTATTTATATCATGTAGAGACATAATAAAGGCAAGGCCAATAAGATAGCCTAGTAGAGATAAGCTTGATTATATATAATATGAGTTTGAAATATGACGATCTAAGTTTGAAATTTTAAGATAAATATTGTTCAGACGATTCAAGATATGTTTCAATCATGCAACCCTAGCCAATGTAGCACCACATATGATACAAATATCTATTGTGCCAATTTGTTTGTGCTACATGTAGATGATTGCATGGATGCATGTAGATTGTATCAGTTGGGATATGACATGTGGGATATTTTTTTGGGACCAACATGGGCCTCAAGCTCTCTACATTGGAGGTCCTCTAGCAAGGGACATTCGATAGGATGAACTCTAGAAAGGGTGATTGTAACACCCCTGACATCAATTATGGCTTAACCCTAGAAGTTTTGCTTAAACAAGATAATTATAAACTTGTTCTAATCCTTTGAAAAGTAGTTAAGACTCTTTGATAAGTTTATTTCCAAGTTTGATCTTGTTTGCAAACTATGTGTGCATTATATGACAATCTAAGTGAGAAGTGCAATTTGCCCAAGATGAGGGGCTACATTGCAAAATGTTACATGTTGAATGTGTCCTAAGTGTTTTAATATCATAAGAGAGAGAATGACGCTATGTGGCGGCATGTGGAAAGCCTAAATTTCAAGTACTAAGCTCATTTGAACAATGATAGTGTCTTTTGTACCAATTTTTATACAAATTGTAAATTACCTAAATATAGGGTTGATATGCAAAATTACCACCTCTAGTGTGTCCCTAATCCCTCTAGGTATCATTTAGAGGAGAGAGAAATAAAGGGGTTCCATAATTGAACCACGTTTGAGGGATGGTACTCTTAATAATGAAAAGATTAAGAAAATGTATAAGTTGAAGGTTATACATATGAGCATATCGAGTTGGAGACTTAGAGTGGAAGTCTCCTATTAGTTTATGGAGCTTTAGCTTTTCCCATGTCAGGCAAGGTACTTCAAAGAAGAGATATGACCCAGTTTGCAACTTATCTTGGGAAAAGATTGAGTTGAATATTATAATATAGTGAGTGGAAGAAGACTTTCCTTAGAAGCTAACTCAAGAGCTGACCCTTATCCTCAACATTATCCTTGAGTTTTTATTTTTGCATGGAAAGATAAATATTGGGATGCATGGAAATATATGCGTCGACTATGCATGGCTAGGTGGCACTTAGTAGCCTAAGCTAATGACACCTCTTACACTCTTTTCCATAAACTTCTAGTATAAATACATTGCCCTTCACTTGTTAGTAAGATTTTCGAATCTTATTAGTAACCTTCCCTCTTGTATCATGCATATCCTCTTGTTTCATGCATAGTGAGGAGAGTTAAGTGATAAGAGCTTGATATCGGCCAAGGATAAGAGATATCGGCCAAATAGGTCATAGAAGGTGATATCGCCTAATGGGATTGGAGATATCATGCAAAAGCTAAGGAGCTCAAGTCTTGGATTGTTGAGAGGTTCATCTTCAACCTTGAAATGTGAGGAGTTGAATCTTGAAGCTTGGAAGTTGTTCATAAGGTAGGTTATATAACTTGAACCCAACTATGTTATTATTTACCTTCAATATTGTTGAACTTGATGATCTAATTTCAATTTCAAATTCCTTGGATTAATTGATATTCCTTTAAGTTTCAAAAGTATTTTAGACTGTTGTTCATGACTTAGAATAGTAAGAATAAGAATCTAGAAGTTGATTATGATGACATCATCATGGTACAACCTGATATGGGTTGAAGTACCTCCAAACCCAATATGATGGATTGAACACACTATTAACTCAATATGATAATGAGTGAATACCTCTTGCCCAATATGATGACGAAGTTCATACCTCATGCATGATATGTTGTTATGAAAACGCTATATGCATGATATGAGATCAAGTCATGCACCCTATGCACGATAGGGAACCAAGCATGTACTCTAACCCGATATAAGTAAACCTTAGAGGATAAGCAACCCGATATGTTGATGTAAATCCATTACAAGTATGACATAGTAAGAATTGTATATTTCATGGGTGATATGAGTAAGTACTTATACACCCACTTGAGCACGATATAGGGCCATATACTCACCTTATGCATGATATCATGTTAGGTCTATATCCTAACCCGATATGAGTTAAAAACCCTATATGGTGATGAGAAATCTGATATGAAATCCAAGATGAAAAATAACCCAATATAGTGGTGAGTAATATTTTATATTGGATGAGAGACATGTCTTGTGAATGATATAGGAGTTACCTACTAGTACCTTATACACAATACAAGGTTAAAGCAATACCTTTATACAATATGGGAAAAACCCTTGATGATGACATGAGAAATCCGATATGCTTTGAAAATCATTTGCCTTTGAAGTTTTATATACCCTACTACCTTGTGATGAGTTGAAGAGAATTTAGTATCCATCTTGTCAAAGAAGAGAACTAAACTTTTAGAAGGATTTGAGTTCAAGGTTTCATCTAAATGTAGAAAACTGATATGATGGAAAACCGATATGATACCCAATATGGGGTCACGATATGATACCCAATATGGGATCACGATATGGAAATCCAATGTGGGGACATGATATAGTAAACCCAAGATGGAAACCGATATGATTAACCCAAGAAGAAACTGATATGGTAGTATAAAGTGGAAAATTGATATGACAATTCAAGATAAGAAATTAATACAATATTATCTATCTACTACTTAAACAATACATGGTAAAGCCATAATGTTATGCCCGATATGGCGTACTCTTGTAAATGATATGAGAATTCAATATGTCTCTATGTCGATATAAGGTCAAGAGTTCAAATTATACCTTATATAAGGATGACTTGAGATGATAAAAGTTAAAGTGATAACCAAACCAACATGGTTACACAATATGGAGTTAGGGGATAAACCCTAAACCCGACTTAATGTTGTGATTTTATCAAAGGATTTATATGGAACTATAATATGATGTTATGTGCATCTTCAAGCACAAATAGGATAACATTATGAACCATGATACCCGATATGGTAGGCATGCTCCAATCGGTTACACTTGTCTAAGTGATGTATGTTGTGTGATTAATATTGAGACACAACGAGTTTAACTCAATTTGATTATGACAAGTTAAAAGACCTTAAGAGGTGAACTAAGTAAGATTTAATCAATATCCTAATAAGGATAAGGGTGAGGGACTTTAACATGGGTGATAAACATGTTAATAAGTATGTATTGATACTCCTATGATGAGTGGAGTATGAATTAGGGTTTGATTCTAGACATTATGATCTTAAATCCTTAATTGTTAATAATGGGAAAAATCTAACCCTAAGGTAGGGTGATGATATGTTTTTACAATTAGAATTGGTTAGATTGAGATAATCCTAACCCTAATAATGGGAAGGATGTACTTTCTTATATCACAGAGTGATGATGTAGATAATCCTAACCCTAATCACGTGAAGGATGCATTTCTCTTAAATTGAATAATGATATTATATGTTAATAAGAATCTTTCATTATACAGTGCACACTATACCTGAATCATGAAATTATGAGCATAGAAAGATATGAGATATGATGTGCTATATCAATAGACTTAAATAAGTCTTGTAAGCTGTGTGGAATATTTGTATAATGATTATGCAGTCTGATATATTAAAGGATAAGTTGTTGCCTAGTAAGAGGTGATAAGATGTTTAATGAACTATGTGAGCTATGTGAAATACTTGTACAACAAGTAAGATGAATACCTTGGTCAAAGAACCTAGAGGTAATAGTTACCTGTTACAGAGGTAACAATGCTATGTGAGGATCTAAGGGTTTGAATACCCAGATCTAGTAGTCATGATGATGATGATATGAAGGGATGATAATTCACAGTGATGTGATAAGGGACCGAGATCCCAAGTGATGTACTTTCAAGAATGTTCCAAAGATCTTAAAATTTCTATCCTTTCTTTAATAGCATCTATTGTAATTCATGTTTGAGATTTGGTTGATGCTAAAAGAATACTATAAGGTACCTAATTAAGCAAGTTAAATCTTATCATGTAGTGCCTTGACCATAGATCCATTTAGTGTCAGAAATTGTTGATGGTGAAACAAGTTTAACTCGGAAGCACATATTTTTTAATATGCAGGGGGTAAAGGACGATATATATCCAAATGTCCCAATGAAGAATTGGTGTCACACCTTCCTTATTTATCCCGGGATGATGTAAATCTCCCGACCAAATAAGAAATTGATGTGTAAATTCTTCTTCATTCCTAAGTGATGTCGGGAATGAAATATAAAATCTCCCGACCAGGAAAGGAATTGATGTTGATATTCCTTATCCTTACATTATAATCTGGGAAAGCTATGTGGACTTCTCCCAAAGAGAGTACATATTATGGCAGTAACTCTATAGCGAAGATGCCGCTATACCCCAACGTGCTAATTGCAGCTGACATAAGATGTCCTGCTGAATCCTAAGTGGTCTCGTACTGACTTAAACAGGTGAGGTCTTGATAGCCGGCTCTGCCATTTACCTTGTATGGTACTAATTTCGACTTACTAGTGGTCGGTTGGAGTATGAAAGATATATTTCATCTCCTTAGGGCATAAGTGTGATTGTAATATGTAATCAGTCGTGTAGTGTATTTGCTTAAGGATCAAATACGGAAAGACATTGGTTGATGTACACTCCTTTTATACATCTTAGTTGAATATATGTTATTCATATTTCTTCATATTCCCTTTAATAGTGAATAGATGATTTATTGCTCTACCATATATAAATGCATTATTTTAAGAAGAATAACTACTCTATTCTGCTTATAATAGTGATTAATCCTGCTCATTTATACAAAAGAACCTCTACTCGGTTTTTATATTGCTTAATCTTGATAATAATATTGTCGGAAGAGAGTTATATCTCTTGCTGGGAAAATTGTCTCACCCTGTGAAATCAACAATTTTTTAGGTGGACGTGTACGAGGAGGTAGAGACCTTTCTACAGAAGGATAAAAACACCCGGGACATAGTGATAGCTCAGGTTGATGTACTGTCTGTCATGTTTTATAGATAGAAGTGATATGTGTCGTCTCTGTACTCTCAGGTCCTTGGAAGATAGTTCTTAGTGGTTTTTTATGAACAACTTGAGATTTTGGTTGTTTACATCGAGATTTTTACGTTGTTATTGTACATGTTAAAGTAAAGCAACTGGCACTTATTATCCTCAAGATGAGAAGGTATAATGTATGTATGATATGAACCACATGTATATACAATTTTGGTTCTTTTTGTAATAATTTCCTAATACAGTATCTAAGTGAAAAATGGTTTTAATTCTTAGTGATTTTTGTTAAATTTCACTGATTATGGTTATTCCACAATTATTACTTGTGACAACTTGATTTGTAATCGAGTTGTCACAGTGATCCCTCTATGAGAGAAGTTTAGATGACTAAACTCCAAAATACAAGACATATGAGTTTTGAAAATTTGATAGTCACAAGATAGACAAATTCTGAGTATATGAGGTGAGTCACCCAATGTGTAGTTCCTATGAAATTTTTTGAACCCTAGACTTCTTGTGAAAGAGCCCAAGCCTAGATTAAAGAGGTCATCAAATATGAGTATGAAAATCCATCTAGGTGAGGGAGATGTCCCCCTAGAGGAAGTTGATGATATGTGACTCCTATAATGAGACTCATACTCAGATTTATGGTTCATGTGAACAAAGCTAGTCGACGTACCCACCTATCAGTGTTGGATAGATGATTTTGATATGGGTAGAATTTTGTTGTGTCACTAGATGTCATGATTTGACTTAAGTAGGTCCTAGCTTGAGTGACTAGAGCCTTGAAGATCATCCTTAGAAATAAGTGAGATTATTATGAAACAATGATGTGTATAATGAAATATCCACTATAGATGATGGACAATGAAAAAATGTACCTCACTTGAGACAGAATTATGATATATGTGTGATATACCACTTAGATAAGCTTGACCTATTATGTTATATCTTTCCTTCCATATCATACATGAATATGTAATTTTGAAATCATGAGATAGAAATAAATATATCATTGGATCAGATATTACATGATTTATCTAGTTCTTAATCTCAATCCTTCTAATCTATGCTTCTAGTTGAGGATAACTCACACAATAGGGTGAAACCCTAATATGAGAACATGTTAAGTTATTACTTATCAAGTAATGAAATCCTAATATGATGTCGAACATAAATTAAAATAATGATATTAAGTTTTAAAATTTTGTTAATAAATGAATTAAAAACTTGACATTATCTTTCACCTTACGTGAGTGATAAATCCTTGAGAAATTCCTTCTCAACTTCAAAAGTATGAATAAATCGTAATTATTAGTGGAATGAGGGATGTACACCCTCGATGAAATAACTAACTAAGATGATAACTTAGTATACATACAAAACTACAATTTCCTTGAAACCTATAAATGCTGACTTATATGAAGTTGACATCCTTGGTTTCCTATTAAATATGGTATCTAATGAATTTCAAGGAAAAAATTCCCTATAAGATGGGGTGAATGTGATGACCCTAAATTTTAGGGTTTTGGTACCTAGCATAGTAGTTCAAAACCATGAATTCTATGTAGATGATTGATATCAAATTGAGGAATGGGGTATCCAATTATTGACTCTTTTAACCCAGAAAGTGTAAGTAGAGATGCATTTGATGATTATCAAATCTAACTGAGTCCAATCATGATGAATAGATTTTATTAATCGACTTGGGTCCTTAGGAGGCCAATATGTCCACATAGTAGACTTGGTGAGATCAAGTGTTGATTGCATGATACTCTTGGTATGTTAGTATGATAAAAAGAGTTTTTGGACAATGCCAAATTAAGATTTGATGATACCATGAATTGAGTTTAAGTTTTATGCACCTATTTGTAAGATTGTTTGAAGAATTTATTTGCATGAACAAGTAATGGATTTTGAGTCTCAAAGTTTAATAAAGATAGAAGCACTTAAAATTACCATGTTCATGGTGGAGGAATGACCAAATAACAAACCCAATGATCATGGCAAGGAAGGAAAGTCACGCAATGCGTAGGCATTCCTTAGATCACTACTAAGATGAGAGGTAGGTACAAAGTCAACTGGTTGGGAGGAAGCTTGAATCCACAAGGTTGTTGTCATGGAAACATGAAAGGCAAGGTCAAACTTCCAAACCATGGTGAAAAACTAGAAACATATCTATTAAGGTCAGGGAATTCATATTGAATGCTACTCAGAGTCAACACCATAGTTTCCTTGTGAAGTGGTTTGCCAATGAATGTTGGTGAGCATCAAGGAACTAGCTCTAGGGTACAATGTTTGCATGATTCATGAGGAAGACTAACAATTGGGAAAGAAAAGAAAAGGGTGCTAGATTCTTACTAATGTATTAGTGATAACCACCAAATTTAAGCATTTATGCTAAGTATTTATCTATAGTTTTGTGATGTTGTAGCTTTAAATATGCCCCATATAACTCTAGATACTTATCTTTTTGTAATTTATATCTTTTTGAAGATAAAGTTTCTCAACTAGCCAATTTTGGGACTTGTAGGTGTCAAACTTATGAAAAATAGATCATCCAAAATTTGCCTAACAAATTCAATCGAGTTCTCTTGAATTTGGTCTGGTTCATTCCCTGACTTTTTACATTAGTACATATCAGCATTCCGTCGACTTTTTTCTTTGGGAGACAACCAAAGGACCATGTTCCAATGGTGTCTTCCAATGAAACCCACCAAAGGATGCTCCTAAAGGTCTATCTCCCGATGGTTCCTTCTGATGGATCATCTTCTAATGGTCCATTTCGAAGGTCACAAATGAAGGTTAATAGTTAGTCACAGGAGAGCTTCCATGACAACCTTTTGAAGGAACGAATCCAGTCTGGTATACTCAAATTTGGCTAGGTTTATTCCCTTCCTCCTCCATCCTTCTCCTTTGAAAAAAAATAGAAGATACACCTTCTAATGGTTTGTCTTCCGATGGTTCACCTTCTGAAGGCTTAAATTTTGAGGCACAAACCAAAGGCACTCCTTCCAATGGTTTCCCCCAAGCCATTCCCTCAAATTGATGGACCGAATTTAGTCTGATTCACCTAAATTTGGTCGGGTTCATTTCCACTTATCATATATACTCCACCTACCCCTATAATTACCCGCCCCTTGCTACCCAACAAAGAATTTTGAACTTCAGTTTTGCACACTTGCACAGTTCTAGTCTTTAGTTCCAGAGCTCCATCCTAGAGATCCAAGGCCCAAAAGGGCTAAAAGAGCTCCTCCTACATCCATACCTTTAGTTTTCCTTCATCCACCATCGTTTTTCATCATCTTCTACCTCCGTCCATCCATTTCCACTATCATTCACCCACTTTCCAGCCATTTCTAGCCATCTTCCACCTCTATATACCTATCCAAAGCTTTTGTCTGGGAGGAATCAAGGAGTAAGGAGGCCAAGAAGTCCAGAAGATCAAGGAATATGACACCAATGACAAGATACAACCTTCTATAGGATAAGGATCAAGAGCACCTCACTTCCACTAGTTACATCTCTTCTTCTTCCCCTTTCTTCTACTGTTCTTCTTCATTTAAGTACAAATGATGTTCTTCCATCTTTGTTTGGTGCCAACTATGCTTGTCTATGTCTAGTTGACTTTCTTTTTGGCTATGTAGCCCATTTTGGGAAATTTTATACACTTTTACCTTAAGAAAGTTGTTTTATTCTAGATGTAGTGCATTTTCTATTCTATCTTCTCTTTTTGGTTATGATTGCTGGTTTGGATGATATTTTTTCTTACTAGAACCTCTATTTCTACCAAGATTGAGAGATTTTTTTGTAGAAACGGGTAGAGAAGGTAGTTTGGATCAAAATCTAAGAGGAGAACATCCAAGGGAGAATATGTCAAGAACACAAGTTGGAGAAATTCGACCCAAAATATTGAATTCTTCTGTATCGAGTTGATTCTAGTTAGGTTCTCTCGTATTTGTTCGGGTTCAACCTAATGTAACTGAATTCACAGTTTGTGTTCTATACATATTTTATATTGTTCCTAACATCTTTGAATATTCTAGACCTGAGATAGTATCTCGAATATTGAGGGGTGTTGATATGTTATCCTTGAGGGAGGTTTCAGGTCCTTGGTGGAGTTTTAGTCATGATGTGTGAGAGTGAGTGGGATGACCCCCACAAGAGAAAATACCACGATACATGATACATTTGGATGTTATTTTTCTTTGTAGGGTGTTTGAGTGTTGTCTATACCCGATAACAAGTGTATAGACTATCCGACTTGTGGTTATGTTGCCAAGGACTCCTCTTGATTAGTGTAATTCAACAAACTCTATTTTCTTTACTTTACTTTGTTTTGTTTCATATCATTTTCCTAGACTCGTTCTAGTTCTTTGCATATATCAACTATCAGTTTTTCTTAACTGACTAAGGGAGGAATTTTAGGTGTCCTAATTGTCCCCATATGCATGTATTCAACCCCGTATATCTACTTTGACCCTATATTGAGTTGCGGGGATCTTTGAAGGTTTCAGGTTATAAATTCAAAGTCAAATCCTTTTGGATCCACCTCTTTTTAGATGTACAATTCGAGCCGATCAACTTTTGGTGCCTTTGTCGGGGACGTGGTTGTCACGAAAGAGTTTGTTAGCCAAATCCAACTCTAAATGACTACAAAGTCAATGGCGGTAGGACCTAGGTGTCCGCCCCTAGCATGGTATTAACAAAGTGTGAATGTGGAAGCATAAAGCTTGGCATACATGAACATATAACAAGATAAAAGAATCAATCATAATCTCAACATTCAACATGATATTATTAATTAACAGTGTTTATTACAAGATTTCAATTACATATTGTAGAGTACATTTTTACATTTTACTCATGTATACTAGGGATCTTACAACAAGAACACTTGACATAGCTCACCAAGCCCATCAACTTCTAGCCATCTCTGAACCTATAAAATACATGAAACAAGGCGAGTCAACCACATGAGGTGTTGAGTACAGGGATAAAAGATACATATACATAAGATTTGCATATTGAAAATATTTGCATAAGTAAATGAGAAAAATTGAACTAGTTAAGTACTTAGCAAAATGAGATCCCATGTTTTATATCATTTTACTCCAATTATACTAACAACATTATGTTTCATAAAGCCTTTGACCAACTTCCTATTGGAAGGGTCCGTAAGGGTGCTCAAGATTAGCTACCCTTTTATACGTGAGGGACCTCAAGGTCATCTCCAAGAGCTAACCATGTTTCTTCATGAAGGACCCGAATGACTAAAGTCATAGAGAAAATCCTTATTTCAACATGTATAATGGAGTTTCTATATATTATGTTTGCAAGTTACAAAACAACAATATGAAGCAAACATCAAGTACATACTAGAATACGACATGCAATATGTGAGCAAATAAACAAGCATACACATGTATCTCATTTTAAACAAGAAAGTCGTAGTCATATAATTATTAAATCCCGTACCTAATTTCATAGATTTCATGTCTTAACTTAGCATTGACCATCTAGCCACAAGCAACACCTTATTAAGCAACAAGATTACATACATGCATTAGATTCTCATCATTAACCCTAACTAGCTTGGTTGTATGGTTTTGGCCAAATTAGGTTCCAAGTTGGTTACATAGAGGTTTGACAATATTTTACTAGACTAGAGGGCATCAAGAAGGTGTTGTTTGAGTTTCATGTCATTTCCATGTTCCATTAATCTTATATGGTCATTACATGATTTAAGTCTCTTATGTACATGACTAGGTCATAAGGCTCACAATAGATAAAACAAGGTCTAGGGTCATCAAGACATGAGAACCAATCATCCAAGATGATTTAGATCAGTAAGATAAAGACAAGATTAACATATTTCAAAGAAGGGTGAATGGTCACCTAGGTCTAGCCTCATAAGGGTCATCATTATAGTCAACATTCCAATATATATATCTTGTAGATTCAACATGTGATTAATGTGAACCATCCACATCAAAAGGGTCAAAAATATTAGAAAAAGGCCTAATTCAAGAGAGGAAGACAAGAGAAAAAGCATCCACATAAGCATTTAAGGTCAAGAACCGCAATTCAAGACATATAGACCACATTAGGCAAAATAGGGTTACAAACACCACCATAGAGCAAGGGGGTTGATCATAGGAATTCGTGTGTCTAAACATCATAAGGTTACTTATTTGAGGGATCCAAAAGAGTTGGACTCATACGTTATTTAAAACATATCAGTGATTCATGGTATAACCAAACATTAACATAACAGGGGTACATTTATGCATTTGGGGCCATATGAAGGGAAAAAGAAAGAACTAATGTAACCTTGGACATACATGTTACAAAACATCAAAAGGTCACTAGTTTAGAGGTTAGAGTGAGGTCCAAGATCATCAGATTTCAATTTTACTACTTTGAATCATGATTCATCATTTATATCTAAAACAAGGCACATGAGTACAATTAGAGTCATTCATGACAAGTAGAGATAATTAGGACCCTCTTGCAAATCAAATAAATGTACACAACTACTGATCTTGTGATTATGAGTATGGATAAACATTAAAGGTACACTTTTGATCAAAACAATGCATTAAAAGTGTTCAATATACCTAATGGTAGTATCTTTTAAGAAATTAGGGAATAAGAAGTGGAGATAGAGTGTGGGACCAAGCCCAATGTGTAGGTCTCATTGAGATGATTGATTTGGCATATTGATTCACTAAATTTGGTAAAGGGAGAGGGAGATATGATTTTTGCAATTTTTCACTTAGAAATTATTGGGATATCAAGGATGGATACCATTATCATCTGAAGAGTGACAGAATCTATTGAATGTTGATTAGGGGCTCGACCTCAGCCCGATGTGCATAGATCCCCGCCCTTCTTCCCCTCAGTGTAGAGCTGCCTGGGCTCTATTCCAACCACCACCGACGGTAGCCGACTATACGCCATCTCTACTGGTTGCTCCTAGGCATGAGTTGCGTCTATGGTGTCTTATTGCTATCCGATAGATGACCGCCAACACGTCTCTAGGCATCTCCCACCACCACTCCCCCTTTCCTTGAAACATCTCATAACATCATGCTGAGATCATCATCATTGTCATCATCGACATCATCATCACCACCACCACCACCACCACCACCACCACCACCACCACCACCATCATCATCATCATCATAGATCATCTAGTCTACTACTAGGATAACCTTTATCATGGCTCTATACAACTTTAGAGACCACAAATATCAACTAAACACTCTCATGTAGACTTGATGTTACATCTCTTTCTCTTAGGCTACATGGACACTCACTGCCTTTCTGCGTGTGGTAATAGTTTTCATATGTACATATACTAATACTTGAAATAGGTTTTCTCCAATGTTGAAACATGCGATGAAAACCACCATACTCCATTTGAATAAAACCAAAATCAAAATGAGTTACTACACTCATTAGACAGTCTAGTATCATGACACCTAGAGAACTAGCAAGAACATGGTACACACATGTGTATCTACCCTAAGATCATGCTCAAAACATGTCTAGGGTGGTAATAAGGTCTCTCTTTTCTCACCCTCTTTCACCTAAAGCACATACGACAGGGAAAAAGGAGGAGAAAAGAAAGATTCTAAGGCTTACACAAGTATACACCTAGTTCTAGAACATCCAGGTTCTGACCTAGAGGTTAAGTCAACTTAGTCTACAAAGGACATCTTATTAAATTTATAGGTTTGAGATGTAAAGTGTGTTTAGTTTGTGTTTTATGTGAGTAATGTTTGGTGTAGTTTTTGTTCATGCCCTGATACCATCTATCACACAACCAATTGTTACCCAAATCCTAACTCCAAATGATTACAAAGTCAATGGCATCCGTCCCTTGCATGGTATTAACAAAGAGGGAATGCAGAAGCATAAAGCTTAGCATAATGAACATATAACAAGATAAAGAACTAATCATAATCTCAACATTCAACAAGATATTATTAATTAACATTGTTTATTACATGCTTTCAATTCAATATTCAAGAGTACAGTTTTACAAGTCTGCTCATGTATACTAGGGATCTTATAAAGAACACCTTACATAGCTTACCAAGCTCATCAACTTTGAGCCATCACTGAGATTATAAAATATGTGAAACAAGATGGGTCATGCACATGAGGTGCCGAGTACCAGGCTAAAAGATACATATACATAAGATTTGATAATGAAAAGATTTGCATAAGTAACTGAGCAAAAATGAACAAGTTAACTTCTTAGAAAAATGAGAGCCCATGTTTTATATCATTTTACTCCAATTATAATAACAAAATCATGCATAAACAACATGATAATGCCCAACTTGAGATAATAAGGATTCTATTCTAGCTCTGCTAGGGTTTGGAGCGTTCTTCCTGCATGCGTGGCGGCGGCAACGGCGGCCGTGGAGGCCGTGGGGGCAAAAGTCTTTTTGGGGGATCTCACCCGCCGGAAGGAGAAGGTGAGGAGGCCGACAACATCTACGATACGATGGAAGGTCTGGATGATGAAGTCATGGTTCTGCCCGAGGAGGACAATATATCTCCGGCTTTGACGACGACCCTTAAGGATGCGTCCACCTCTCATACTGAATCTGCAGAGTCCCTCGCTGTTGCAGAAGGCGACGTTCCAGGAAAAGACATGAGCGCTAGCTCCGACATGCATGCAAGTAGAGAACACCAGAACGACAACGACGACTCTCATCCTAAACCTTCGTTCTCGAGGCAGGTGCCTTTAGGCAACACAGGTCTTAGCCTGAATTTATCATCTTCAAGACAATCTCCACCAAGGGAAACTGCCCGCACCAATGCCATGGAAGTCGACCCCGACACCCAACCGATGTCTCAATTCCCTGATCTACCCAATCAGAACCCTAACCTTCAACAACCTCAAGTTGCGCCGCGCCTCTCATACAGAGAGTCGGTAAGCAGGCATATGACCGAGGAGCAGGGCTATATAAGGATCGATCCTGAAGACAACAATACTATCTTGAATCCGGATGACATCATCTGCACATCTGAGAACGGCATGCCGGCCTTTGGCTTGAAACCAGACGCTCGCAATAATCTTCTCAAGCCATGGCAATTCACGGTCATCGTCAAGCTCCTCTCTAAAGAAATAGGGTTTCTTACCCTCCAAGATAGGTTGAAACTAATGTGGAAACTGAAAGTTTCCTTCAATCTCATTGATCTCGCCAACAACTTCTTCGTCGTCCAGTTGCAGCGGGAAGACGATTATGTTCATGCCTTGGCAGGCGGTCCTTGGCCCCTTTTTGGATCATACCTCACCGTCCAGCGATGGTAGCCAGATTTCTCACCAGAAACGTCCTCGAACCCAAAGCTGGTTGCTTGGCTTTGGATTCCAAACCTGCCTATCCATCTTTACAAGGAAGTTCTGTTGGCAAAGATCGGAGATACTATTGGGAAGACCATCAAAGTTGATCTCAATACATTAACACAGCGTCGGGGTCACTTTGCCAGAATCGCGGTCGAGCTTGACATGGCGCAGGCCCTGACACCACAGGTCATGATCGAGGGCAACCATTACCGCATCGAATATGAGAATATACCCTTCATCGGTATGCATTGCGGTCGTGCGGGTCACCTTGAGAAGGACTGCACCAAGCGCATCATGGCAGAGAACGAGTTAAGGAGGAGTGCGGCGAGCGACGCCCCTGCACAGACCCCCCTCTTTCGTCGAGGTTCACAGAGTGTATACATGCCAAGCCTATCCAACGTAAGAGTCCTACCAGAACAACTGGATAGAAACCACAACCGGCCTCGATGAATCCCTTCCAAGCCCTAGACTCGCAGGACAAAGAAGATGAAGTTTTTGAGACTGTCAACGTCGACAACGTCACGGAAAGAGTAACCAGCGGCATCGACTGGAGGACACAAAAGAGGAATTTGAGGTTGAGACACGATCTAGCCAACGCCGACCAACACCTGTCTGAACAGCAATCCAACCCACCGCCGAACCCTCAGGGAACTGTCTCCCGATCCACAACGTCATAGCCTTCTGACAGCCACATGGTGGTACACCTGACCGGAGATGCGGTCCTCACTGGCAGAACGCAGGAAGATCACCCTTTCACCACCATGACCTTCTCGCTGGGCGACCCACCATCTAAAGACTATCCCATCCACCCCTACAGGAGCCCGAGACAAAACTCGGTCGGAATTCACCTCAGGAACAGAAAGGTGATTCAATCGGGAGGACCTGCGGTGTCGTCTAACAGGAAGCGGACCAAAACGTCTCTATTACCGGACCTCGAGGAGGAAGCCAAGGCGATGGGATCCTCCACTCTCGCTAATCCTGATCAATGAAAGTTGTCTCCTGGAACGTCCAGGGTGCCTGCGACAAGGACACCCAACTTGCTGTTAAGGATCTTACTCAGAAATACAACATCTCAGTCTTCTGTATGATGGAGACTCGGTGTAGCGGAGATAGGGTTTCCGGGATCATCAAGAAGCTTGGGTTCGCTCACTCGCATCGAGTTGAAGCCGTTGGATTCTCGGGAGGCATCTGGGTGCTGTGGAAGCACAATGTCGACCTGGAAATCCTATTCTCTCACAAACAGTTCATTCACTGCAACATTGGGGGCACCTTTTTCACCTTCGTCTACGCTAGCACAACCAGAAGTGGCCGTAAGCTTTTGTGGAGCCACCTCTCCATTCTCGCCAACATGACGGCTCCCTGGGTGGTGATGGGGGACTTCAACGTCATTATGTACCACTCAGAGAAGTTCGGGATCGACACCTTTGACTTTGCCAACAGCAATGAGTTCATTGAGGCCATGCACGAGTGCTCCCTCTACGATTTGGGGGCAGATGGAGCCCGGACTACCTTCAGGAGAGAACTCCTTCATGAACGGCTGGATCAAGCACTGGCAAATAGATCTTGGATCGATTCCTCCAGCACAAAGGAGACTCGAGTTCTAGAAAAGAATCACTCTGATCATGCCCCTTTCATGGTGTCATACTCTGATCGTCATCCCACCTGCAATTCCATACCTACTCGTACCTCAGCCAGATGGTATACCACGCCCGGATACTCCAATTTCTTCAAAGAATCGTGGCCTTTCGAGAAGGACCTCATGGCTGCGAGCGTCGCCTTTCTCTCCAAAGCCAAGAAGTGGGATACTTCTACCAAGAAGATGGATAGAAAGGAGAAGGATAGGATTTCGAACAAAATCCAATGGAACCAGATGAACCTGGCTCTTCACTACGATCATACCATAGGCCAAGAAAACATCAGCCTACAAGCACAACTCGATAGTATTCTGAGAAGGAAAGAAGCGGAAAGCCAACAAAGGGCTAGGTGCGACTGGATAAAGCTCAGGGATAATAATACTCGCTTCTTTCACTCTCTTACCAAAGCCAAGAGACAGCGCAATCGTGTGACCTGTCTAAAGGATGATGATGGAGAATGGATCCACAACCCGTCCGACATCAAATCCCTCATCCTGTCCTTCTTCTTGAACGTCTATCGGGAATCCAACAGCGATCTTAGAAGGAACTCTGGTCCGACCTTCCTTGGCTCCTTTCAGCCACTCTCTAGCAGCCAGTGTGCTCTAATGGCTGTCGTTCCTCTTCAGGCTGAGATACACCAAGCTCTCTTCTCGATGTCCCCCATCAAAGCTCCCGGGCCTGATGGAGTGGATGCGGCTTTCTACCAAAAGAATTGGAACTCTCTCAAGTCCCAGATCTGCCGGTTTGTTCAGAAACCTTTCCAAGGCTCAAATATGCCTCTCGGGTGGTCTGACTCTCTCATTGTCCTCATTCCCAAGCTACCCACTCCTGAACGTTGCTCCCAATTCCGTCCAATCTCCCTCAACAATGTCTGCTCCAAGCTGCTTTCCAAGGTGCTCGCCTCCAGAATTAAACCTTTCCTTTGCGATTGGATTTCTCCTCACCAATCGGCCTTCATCCCAAGCCTCCACATTGGAGAAAACACTGCATTAGTACAGGAGGTCATTCACTCTATGGAATCCAAATCGTGCAAGAAGAAGTTCATGGCCTTGAAGCTGGATCTAGTAAAGGCCTTTAACAAGCTGAGATGGCACTTTATCCGGGACACCCTCGATAGAACCTCTCTACCGGCGGTTATCATCAACACTATTATGCAGATCATCACTTCGGGGAAGTCCTCTATTCTTTGGAATGGCGAGCTAGCCGGCTCATTCACACCTTCTTGTGGGGTGAAGCAAGGTGACCCCTTGTCACCATATCTCTTCGTTCTCTACCTAGAGAGATTTAGTCAGCTGATTTCTCGTGAAGTTTCCAATAAGTCCTGGAAACCCATCATCATATCCAGATCCAAGATCCCCATTACCCATGCTAGCTTTGCGGACGACATTATCCTCTTTGGAGAAGCTTCTATTTCCCAAGCCAAGGTCATCAATGCCTGCCTCAAACGATTCAGTGAAGCCTCCGGCTTATTTCTATCACATGAGAAGTCCACCTTGTTTTTCTCTCATAACACACCTCGAAGCCTCAGAACCTCGATCTGCAGGAAGATTGGCATTCAGGAGGCAAGCAACCTGGGACGGCATCTGGGGGTCCCTATTGTTCACAAAAGAAAGAGCAAGGGCTTGTTCCTCACTCTCATTGAGAAGGTTCACAGTCAAATCAACCAATGGCAGAACAATCTTCTTTCTCTTGTAGGGAGAACCACCTTGGCTAGATCGGTTCTACAATCGCAAGCATGCTATGTGATGCAATCTGTCCAGCTACCGTCATCCACCTGTGACCGGATCGATCAACTGATCCGTAACTTCATTTGGAACGGGAATTCCAACAAGCGGCTCAATCTCGTGGCATGGAAACAGGTTACCAAACCAAAATCTCATGGGGGTCTAGCTATCAAACGTTCCAAGGACTTCAATCTCTCCCTTCTTATGAAGATGGCCTGGGCTTTCCTCCAAAAACAACGCACCCCCTGGGTTGAGCTCATGATAGGGAAGTATCTACGTAGAGGACAACCGAGCCCCAATCGCTCCCACCCCTGGCGTAGCATCAAGCTCTTAACACCTTTCCTGCTCGGTAACTCCAGACGCATAGCCATCTCCGGCCTTGACACCTCCGTATGGTCCGATGAGTGGTTGGGCGAGGGACTGAAGCCTGTGCTCAAATCTGAGCTGACCATACCAGAGGACCTGCTCAATCTCAAGGTCTCTAGCCTGGTCAAGGAAGATGGCTGCTGGGACGAGGATTTCATCAATCACTGGTTCGACACAAACAATGCCAATTCCATTATGGCTATGCCTACCCCTGACTCGTCTCTCGGCTCCGACAAATGCATCTGGAAACTCACTCCACATGGCACCTTCTCGGCAAGCTCTGCCTACACAGCTATCACCATGACTGAGGATATGGATACCCCGTTATTCAAGATCATCTGGAACCTAAAAATTCCTAATTGAATCAAGTTCCATCTCTGGCTTCTCCTTCATGGCTGTCTCCTCACTAACTCCATGAGAGTTCTCAAACATCTTATCGACGACCCCAAATGTTCCAGCTGTACCACTGAAGAAGAAGATTGCCTCCACGCCATAAGGGACTGTCAAGGCACGAAGCATACCTGGACCTTATTGATACCTCCAACAGCACATACCTTCTTTCAAAGCCAGGATGTTCACGAGTGGTTCTCCTACAACCTCAAGGATCTGCACGAACACGAGCATTGGGATATCAAATTTGCTGTCACTTGCTGGAGGATTTGGAAGAATCCAAACCTCTTCATTTTTTAAGGAAGGAAGATCCCTTCCCGTATCTTGGCTCTCCAATGCCTGGCTGACACTTCCTCCATCATTCAGGCTTTCTGGCCCTCCTCACAGACGACGACTGACATTTCCTATGACTACATGCCTAATACCAGCTACTCTGAAGGAGTCACACCTCCTCATCCTATGATACTGGATCCTTTGGCATCCATCATCCACGTGGACGCGGCTCTCTCAAGGACTTCAAAGACCGTTTGCTCCTGCGCCATTGCTAGAGATCGCCAAGGTAGATGGTTAACTGGTTGCACCAACCTAAACCCTGGAACTGACTCCATGGAAGGGGAATTGAAATCTATCCTTTTAGGAGTCAACCTAGATGCTCTTCATGGTTTCTCTGATGGTTTGATCATATCCGATTCATGGAATGCTGTGCAATGGACTACCAAAACCAAGAAGCCTCCGGACAAGTACCTATTGGTCACCAGTAAGATCATCGAAGCTCTGCAGAGCCTGGGCAACATGAAGATCTTTTATCAGCAAAGAGAACAAAACAAGTTGACTGATGCTCTTGCCAAGATCTGTTTGAAGCAGCCGTCCTCAACCTTGATGTGGAATGAATGTCCAACCCAGGCCAACCATATTTACTCAGAGGATCTCCAACTCTTTCCTTCTCTTTTCCATGTAGTTTAATGATGTAACTAGTTAGCTAGTTCCCCAAAAAAAAAATCATGCATAATGCATTTGACCAACTTCCTATTGGAAAGCTCTGTTAGGGTGCTATAGATTAGCTACCCTTTTATACGTGAGGGACCCCGAGGTCATCGCTAAGAGCTAACCCTGTTTCTTCATGAGGGACCTGAATGACTAAAGTCATAGAGAAAAAAACAATTTCAACATGTATAATGGAGTTTCTATATATTTTGTTTGCAAGTTACAAAACAACGATATGAAGCAAACAACTAGTACATACTATAATACTACATGCAATTTGTGAGCAAATAAACAAGCATACATATGTATCCCATTTCAAATAAGAAAGCCATAGTCATATAATTATTAAAGCCCATACCTGATTTTAGAGATTTCATAACTTAACTTAGCATTGACCATCTAGCCACAATCAACACCATATTAAGCAAAAAGATTACATACATGCATTATATTCTCATCATTAACCCTAACTATCTTCATTTTTGGGCTTTAGACAAATTGGGCTCAAGGATGGATACCATGATCATTTGAGAGTGATAGAAGCAGTTGGATGTTGATCAATTGCTCATCCTCATCCCTTGATCACAGTCCCACATGAAGAGGGCCCCATCCTTCTTTCTCTCAGTGCACAGCCGCCCGAGCTCCATTCCAACCACCACTGGAGGTAGCCAACCACGCGCCCTCTCTATTGACTTCTCCCATGTGTGAGTTGTAGCTGTGTTGTCTTATGACTCTCTAATAGATGACTGCCAACACATCTTTAGGCATCACACCACCACTGTGTCCCCCCCTTTCTCATTCGTTTGTGACGTGCAAGCTGTGAAGACTGGTCATGGCGTTGCTCGTCGTATCTCCCTGTTGGTGTCAAACAAAGAGAAATGAGTCTTGATCACACCAAGAATGATTCTACCCTAGTCCCCCTTGACACCATGGGAACAACAGCAACCTTGGTTTGGTGCGAGAGTGTCTAGGAAGAGAAATCCCAAACTAATCTCTGGTAGAGCCACCATGGATTGAGCTAGGAGAAGAAGGCATGGAGGAGGGGAAACCTAGCACAAAAACAAGGTAAAAGAGAGGGGAAAGAGAGAATGAGGCAAGGGGAATCATATGGGGGTTTTTATTTGGACAAATGTAGCGAGATGAGGTTAGATTGCAGAAGGTAAATGCAAGGTAGGTGAGCTCAGTGCCAAAGGTGTCGACCTACCTTATGGAGTTTGAAGACGAAAATCAAACCTTTGGTTGAGGGGATCTATGGACATGGATCCAACAGATGACATTGGATGATCCAAAGAAAAGGGGTGCCGCCTTGTTGGGCCGTGAACCCAACATTTGGCACAATAAGGGTCAAAGTTCAAATAAATCAAATTAAAACAAATATTAAAAGGCAAACCTTCATATGGTATAAATCTAACTATGGTGATCGGATTGAGGTGATTTTTGTGCCGTTGGATTCATAATTGAGAGCTCTACTACATGAAATATATTAGGTAGAAAGGAAAAAAATATTAATAAGGTTTAATCTAAATGGAAACATGGAGGATCATTAAAGCATAGAACTTAGATCAAAGTGCAAAATAATATCACACATGGTGTAATTGATCATCTAGGACCTAATTGGAGCTTATTGAACTTCTAAAAATTAATTTGACATAAAATTGATTAAGTAAGGTCCTTTATGTGAGAGGAAGGGCATAAAAGATGATAGGGAAAAATCCAAGTTGTTGCATCCTTCCCTCCTTAAAAGACATTTCATCCTCAAAATTCACCCAAGATCATAAACAAGGGGCAAAAGATGACATATTCATCACGTTAAGGCAACCAAACCTTGGTTTTAAGGCATCCACCACTATGGATTGCACTCTTAAGTTGTCATCATATAGGGGGTACATTCCCCAATTACACATAGTACTTGGGGTTTGATCGAGTTATGACATCATATCAACATAAGGGTTCCATAATCTTATCTCTACTATATTGGTGTTTTTTCTTGTAATAATATGAGCACAAGATGTTTTATCAAAATGTATGTTGTTGATTTCTCAAAAATAAGTGTTCAACATCATGATTTTCAAATGAGACAGTCATTGAATGTGTGTTTCATCATTATACTAAGTTTCATGCATGTTTTAGTTCTTCCCACGTTATGCCACTCATCAATAATTATGCTCTTTATCCCTCATTAGGTTTGGAATTAAGAATTCCATTAGTCATTTTATTCATTTTAAGACCCCAAGAGCATCGTCACATTGATTTAATCATTTTTTATTTGTGTACAAGATCATGCATGTAACCCCGTATTATTCAAACTAAGATCTCTAGGCATCATAGTATCAAGTTCATGATTTCAAACTTACATCTTTCATGTATGGTGTTGTTTCACATTAGGTCTAGCTTATGAGAGTGACTTATCATACATATATCAAATTTTAACATAAGTGACATATTTCAAGTATGAAGTATCATATGAGGAACAACATCATAATCAACACCGAGGCTTTTTAGTCATCTCACATGTATTTAGAAAGATCTCCATGAGCTCAAGCCACTCAAGCTAAGACTTCTCTATGTCAAGGAAAAAACTTGCTAATCACCAACATCTACCCATACCAAACTTTTACCGCACATGCCAAATGAAAGAAACCACTAGATTTATTTACATCAAACCACTAACCCAAGTATGAGGCTCATCATGGAGATCATATGCCATGTACTTCGCCGTAGTGTCTTCAGACATCTCCCTCACCTATATAGCAAGCATCATATATTACATTGCCACTTTCTCTAGGGTTAGATTTTTTCATAGGAAGTCTAGGGTTCAACATTTTTTAGGAAACCACACAATAAGTAACTCAACTCATATACTTAGAAGTAATCTAGAGAGGGACTCATCATCATGTATTTCATTGTGAATATTTTCCAACATTTCACATATTTTAGAGTTTAGGTATTATAACCTTCTCCCATGGCAGGTCGACTCATATCAAGGGTAACCATTTTTGTATGTCCCATGCTAGAGGTCCTCCTTTGTAAAGAAATTGAGACCCATATCAGTCTCAAACCGTATATCACATATCATATCTCAACACATACAAGACTAGACACAAGCAAGCATGACAACCCACTAGCTATGTTTAGCACATCAACCAAGTAATCTGTATCATACAAGGTGCTAGGTCTAGCTAGGTTTGCATGGTCAAACTCCTCTCATACCATCAAACATAACTTGAATCATCTTGAAACATCTCATAGCATCACGTCGACATCATCATTTTCATCGCTATCGTCATCATCATCATCATGATAGATCATCTAGTCTACTACTATCCTAACCTTTGTCATGGCTCTAGACAACTTTAGAGACTACAACTATCAACTAAACACTCTCATCTAGACTTGATGTTACATCTCTTTCTCTTAGTATACATGGACACTCACTTCCTTTCTATGTGTTGTAACATTTTTCATATGGACATATACTAATACTTGAAATAGGTCTTCTCCAACGTTGAAGTATGCGATGAAAACCACCATACTCCATTCAAATAAAACCAAAACCAAAATGAGTTACCATACTCATTAAACAATCTAGTACCATGACATGTAGAGAACTAGCAAGAACATGGTGCACACATGTTTAGATACCCTAAGAACATGCATGTAACATATGTCTAGGGTGGCAATAAGATCTCTCTTTTCTCACCCTCCTACACCTACACCCCATACTACAAGATAGAGGGTGGAATCAAGGAGTAAGGAGGCCAACATGTCTAGAAGATAAAGGAATATGACACCAAGGACAAGATCCATCCCTTCCAGAGGCTAAGGAGAAAAATAAACCTCACTTCCGTTGGTTAAATCTCTTCTTCTTCTTCCCCTTTCTTCTACTATTCTTCTTCATTTCAGTACAAATGATGATCTTCCATCTTTGTTCGGTACCAACTATGCTTGTATATCACTAGTTGAGTTCCTTCTTGATAATGTATCCCATTTTGGGAATTTTTATACACTTTTACCTTAAGAAAGTTGTATTCCAGATGTAGTGCATTTTCTATTCTATCTTCTCTTTTTGGTTATGACTACTGGTTTGGTTGATCTCTTTCTTGCGAGAACCTCTATTTCTACCAAGTTCAAGAGATTTATTGTAGAATGGGGGTAGATAAGGTAGTTTGGATCAAACTTTAAGAGGAGGACATCCAAGGGAGAATCTATCCATAACACAAGTTGGGAATATTTGACCCAAAATCTTGAATTCTTCCGTATCAAGTTAAATCTGGCAGGGTTCCCTTGAATTGGGTCGGGTTCAACCTAATTGTCCGAATTCATAGTGTTGGCTAAATGGACATCATCAAAATCCCTTTGTTTTGAAAGTAACAAACATTTCATTCTTATAGATCTAACATGCTATGTGAGTGTTACAGGAACTAGGTGGATGACACAACTTTGTAAGATCTAAATGCTCACAATGTGTTAATTTCATGATTGTAATCAAATGTAAAAATGTGTACAAGTATATAATGCACAAGTACTTAAATATCATGTAAATCAAGCGTTTAGATCTTCCCTAGTCATTCACAACACTTAGATAGGTCATCCCCTATAATAGTGTCACAACTACACACTCATACACACACTTAGTATTCATCTAGAACCACCAAAATAGAGACACTCTTTGTCAAACTCTTTGTCGACTGAGACAAGCTCGGTCGAACAACTTCTCGATCGAGAGTCTCCCGGGTTATTTCTTCTAATAGGTTCTATAGCTGTTGGACATAGTAGACAAGGTCGTTGGGAGTTGGAATCAAAAGTTATATACACTTGCTCTAGACCATCCCTCAGTCGACAAAAACTTTGACCGACAGACTCTCGGTCAACAAACTTCTCGACTGAGATTATCTCTGTCTGCACTTTTCGGAATTAATAAATTAGCCATTACTAAAGCAATTAGTGGACACCTAATGGCTAGTTAAGCACTTAGAAGCCCCTAGAAAGTGTCTAGATCATACTTAAGCACTCATAGGCCATTCCTATAAATAGGACATGCCTTAGGACACCTAAGCATACTTGTGCAACACTTGAGCATACATACTTGCAATCAGCAATCTATTCTTGTAAGCAATTGAGCAACTCTAGCATTTGCTAATCCTTTCCATTGCTACAAATTCGAGTCCTATAGGCTAGCATCTCCTACCCACTACACTTCCACTTCCATACACATTGGTTAGGAGATAAAAATGCTTAATTTAGGATTCAAGCCTTGTGCTTAAGCGGTAATTGCAATTTCCATTTTCCTTTCTTGTTCCTTCTTATTGTTTGTACTCTCCTTGCTACTTCTAGGGTTGGAGGCTACAGATTGGAGAGGGTGCTATCTTCTCAGGTGAAGAAGGATCTTCTCGGTGGAGGAGGAGGACTTTGGACTACTTCTAGAAGATCTCAACGGGAAGCTACTTCAAGGAGGAAGGCTACTTCAAGGGGGAGCTTGAAGTTACTTCAAGTGAAGGCTACTTCATAGTTGGTGAGACGACTTCAGGGTGAAGGCTGTACAAAGGGTGAGGAAGGTATTTTTAATGTTGTGTAACATCCTAAAAAGGTAATAAAATTAAAATACTTTCAAATCCCAATTGGAAACAATTGGGTAGTGGACTGACTCCCTTAGTTTTTGCTAAGGGTGGAACCACTCTAAACACCTTGCCTCTTTCTTCTTATCTCAATTGTGGTTGCTTGAGTTGAATTATTGTTAAAATACTTATAAAACCCTATTCACCCCCCTCTAGTTGTTTTTCAATTGGTATCAGAGCAAGGCTTCAAGGAACTCTAACAAAGTCTTGAAGAATGGGTGATGGGGTACTCAACAACCTCAACTTGGAAGGGACACTCGTGGCTAGACCTCCACGTTTTGATGGCACTAACTACACATACTGGAAGAGGAGGATGCAGTTCTACTTCCAGGTAATTAGCTGGGATCTCTGGAGGATGGTGTCAAATCCATATGACTTTCCTCAAACAGAGTATGCAACTTGGGATGCTAATATGGTAAGATCAGCCCAAATGAATGCAAAAGCTGTAAGTATACTCTATTTTTCAATTTCTATCGGTGAATTCAATAGAATATCAAATTGTGAAACAACATATGAGATATGGCATGGACTTTCTGTTACCTATGAAGGGATTGTTCAAGTTAAAAATTCCAAAATTGGCATGCTTAAACAAAAGTTTGAACAGTTTCGTATGGAACCAAATGAGTCTATTAGTGAAATGTATGCAAAGTTTTCTTCTATTGTTAATGGTTTGAATGCATTAGGTAAAGAAATTAGTGAAGAAGATCAAGTGTCAAAAAATCTTAGGTCTCTTCCTCCTAAGTACAAGCCTAAGGTGGCCACAATTGAAGAAGCCAATGACCTCACCCGACTAAGGATGGAGCAACTCATTGGCAACTTAGAAGCACATGAAGCAACCTTAGAGGAGGAAGAAAGATGAGAGCGTGAACTTCAACAAAGAATAAAGAAGGACATGTCTTTCAAGGCTACAAAGGTCATCACTCAAGAAAGTGATGAAACAAGTGATGGATACGAGGGAGAAGAAGCTCTAATTGTAAATGGTAAGAAATATAGAAGATTCAAATCTAACAAAATTATAGGTTCTTCTTCTTCTTCTTCCTCTCCTAGGTGTTTTGAATGTGGAAATAAGGGACATCTCAACAATGAATGTCCTAAATCAAAGAAAGGAAAGAAAAGCTCATCCAAGAAGAAGGGAGAAAAAGCATACAAAGCTGCATGCAATGAGTCAAGTGATAGTGAAAGTGGAGAAGAGAATGTGGAATGTCTCATGGCCAAAGAAGATGATAGTGATGATTCTCAAGAGGTAATCCTTCTTGATTTGCCAAAATAAGATCTAATTGTTAGTCTACAAGATACTCATGAGAAATATGTTGATTGCAAAAAGAAACTAAAGAAGGTTACTAGAACTAATGAGGATCTATATGCTAGATTGAATAATCTTTCTTTCGAAAAGGACAATATTGCTTCTGAAAATTTGACCTTCAAATCATCTTTAAATGATTGCAATATGAAGTTGCTTACTTTATAAACAAATCATGATCTTCTTTCTCAAGAAAAGGTTGATTTTCTTGCAAAACTAAATAATTTTCAGACTCAACCTATCCTATGTAATAATCTAGATTATGATGATATTGTTAAGGAAAGAGATGCTTTATCATCTAATATAGATCAAGCAAAGTTAGATATCCAAAAGAAAATTGATGATATTGCTAAGTTAAAAAAAGAAGTTAGTAGCTTGAGAAACAATGGTATTCTTGATAAGATCCTAAAGAACTCTTCTGGTTATAGTGGAAGAAGAGGTTTAGGATATGTTCCAAAAGAAAACTCTTATCAACCAAAACCTAGGAGAACTCAAGCACCCAAGACCAAGATCATGTTTGTACCCAAGAACACAACTCCAAATCCTAGAACGAGAAATGAAATTGATTCTATTTGTTGTTATTATTTCTTGCGTCTTGGACATTATTCCTTTTCATGTCTTTACAAGAAAAAGGATGTTGATTTAGTATGGGTTCCAAGACCCCAAACTTAGAAAATTTAATATGATTAAGTTGAGATTTGACCTAACACTTCATTTGAATATCTTATTGTCTCATCTCAAATAAATAGAATGGTACCATAGCATATAACAACGATTTAAGTCCAAATCAACATAAACAGATTGCTGAAAACAAACAGAAACAATATCGGTCGACAAATAGTTCGATCGAGAAATTATTTGAACGAACGAATTTCTGTACCAAATCTGAAATCTGCAGTTAAAAATAGTAACAATCTCGATCGAGAAATTGTTGACCGAGTCAAGGTTGGTCGAAGTATTTTTCGACCGAATGAGGTTCTGAGAAGCTTAAATTATGTAATCATGTTCAGTTTATCATTAAAATTACCTAACCATAATGGACCATCACATGGGTACCAAAATACATATTTTGTTGTAGGATTGGGTGGTTGATAGTGGATGCTCCAAACACATGATCGGAAATAAGGATGCTTTTCAAACTTTTGAAGAAAAGAAAAGTGGAACAGTCACTTTTGGAGATAATGGCAAAGGTAAAATTGTTGGAATAGGTAATATTGGTACAAACTTTGAAATAAAAAATGTTTTACTTGTTGATGGTATGCATCACAACTTAATTAGTGTTAGTCAACTATGTGATACTGGATATGATCTTTTATTCAATAAAAAATGCTGCAAGTTACTAATAGAGAACACTACAAATGTTGTGTATGAAGGTAAACGAATTGGAAATCTATATATTCTTAGACCTAACTCTATGCAATCTGTAGTTGGAAAATGTTTACTTGCAAAAGATAATTCTCTCCAATTATGGCATAGAAAATTAGGTCATGCTAGTTCACATGTTATCAAAAACCTAGTTAAATATGATCTTATTCGTGGTTTACCTAAGCTATCGTTTGATCAATCTGAAAATTGTGAACCATGTACTTTGGGTAAACAAACTAAAATTTCTTTTAAACCCAAAAACATGCTTAGCACCAGTAGATCACTAGAACTTATTCATATGGATCTATTTGGACCTATGAGGACACAATCTATTAGTGGAAAAATATATTTCTTTGTTATTGTTGATGATTACAGTAGATATACATGGGTTCATTTTCTTGCAAATAAAGATGATACCGTTCAAGTATTTATACAATTTTGCTCAAAGATTGAAAATCAATTACAAAATAAAATATGCACAATTAGTAGTGATCATGGTGGAGAATTTGAGAATCATATATTTGAAGAATTCTGCACATCTCAAGGCTACACTCACAATTTTTTA
Organism: Alisma plantago-aquatica; assembly: GCA_963693085.1. NCBI lineage: Eukaryota > Viridiplantae > Streptophyta > Magnoliopsida > Alismatales > Alismataceae > Alisma > Alisma plantago-aquatica. The sequence continues at coordinate 816,036,990 of OY856410.1, forward strand.
GCTCCACGTACTCCACAACAAAATGGTATAGTTGAAAGAAAGAATAGGCCCTTATAAGAAATGGCTAGGACTATGATGCTTGAACATAATACACCTAAAACATTTTGGGCTGAAGCAGTAAACACAGCTTGCTATGTGCTAAATAGAGTAACCGTACACTCTTAATTGAAGAAAACACCATATGAACTCATTTATGATAAGAAACCATGGGTTGATTATTTTCCCACTTTTGGCTCAACTTGCTATATCTTAAACACAAAAGATGATAGAGAAAAGTTTGACTCTAAATCACAAAAGGCCTTTTTCTTAGGATATTCAACTTCTAGCAAAGCATTTAGAGTTTACAATACCATCTCTAGAAAAGTTGAAGAATCCATTCACATTACTTTTCATGAAGAACAAAAACAAAGTGATAACATAGTTTATGTTACTCATCAAATCGAAGATCTAACCATATCAATTAAAGATGATCACAATGCTGAAAATGATCAACAAATTGAGACACAACAACCTGTCCCTAGAATCGTTAAGGATCATCCTCAAGAACTGAGCATTGGAAATCCTAAGGATAAAGTAAAAGCCCGCTCATTTTTTAGAGATGTTGCAAATATGGCATTTGTATCTATAATTGAACCTAAGAAGGTGATTGAAGCTCTAAAAGATGATTGTTGGATAATGGAAATGCAAGAATAATTAAACCAATTCACTAAGAATTATGTATGGGACTTAGTTCCTAAAACTCAGATAAAACTATTATTGGAACTAAGTGGGTTTTTAGAAATAAGTTAAATGAAGCCGGGGAAGTATTAAGAAATAAAGCTAGGTTGGTAGCACAAGGGTATAATCAATAAGAAGGAATAGAATTTGATGAAACTTATGCACCAATGGCAAAAATTGAAGCCATTAGAATGATACTAGCTATAGCTGCCCACAAAAACATCAAACTATTCCAAATGGATGTAAAAAGTACATTTCTAAATGGAATAATACAAGAGGAAGTATATGTTGCCCAACCACCTGGTTTTGAAATTCCTGGTAAAGATGATCATGTTTACAAACTTAAGAAAGCACTTTATGGTTTAAAACAAGCACCTAGAAATTGGTATGAAAGGCTCAAAAACTATCTCTTTGATAACAATTTTTCAATTGGAAATTCAGATTCTACTTTATTTTTCAAAACATATGAATCTGACTTTCTAGTTGTTCAAATTTATGTTGATGATATTATCTTTAGTGCATCAAATGAATCTTTATGTAAACAATTTAGTGATATTATGCAAAAGGAATTTGAAATGAGTCTCATGGGAGAATTGACTTTCTTTCTTGGTTTTCAAATAAAGCAAACGCCCGTTGGGATTTTTATAAGCCAAGAGAAGTACACATGAACTTTTAAAACATTTTGGGATGGAACATTGCAAACATGCTACCACTCCAATGGCTACCTCTACTAAAATTGATAAGGATGAAAATGGGGAACCCATTGATGATTCCTTATATAGGGCCATGATTGGTAGCTTGCTTTACTTAACCGCTTCTAGACTGGATAACATGTTTTCCATTGGACTTTGTGCTAGATTTCAATCAAAACCCATGCAAACTCATTTTCAAGCTGTCAAACAGATTCTATGATACTTAGCCGGCATCACAAACTATGGTTTATGGTATCCTAAAAGACAATCTTTGGATTTGAAAGCTTATACCGATGCCAATTACGTTGGTTGTCGACTTGACCAAAAAAGCACAAGTGGAAGTTGTTTCTTATTAGGAAGAGCCTTAGTATCATGGTTTAGAAAGAAACAAAACACGGTTGCCCTGTCTACCACTGAAGCTGAATATATGGTAGTTGGGTCTTGTTGTGCTCAAGTGCTTTACATGCAACAAGTTTTAAATGATTATGGTTTTACATTTTCATCTATGCCGATCTTTTGTGACAATAAAAGCGCTATAAACTTGGCACATAATCCTATTTTACACAGCCGTGCCAAACATATTGAAGTCATCATTTTCTAAGGGATCATATCTCTAAAAATCATGTATCCCTTCATCATGTTGATACAAAAGATCAATTGGCTGATATTTTCACAAAACCGCTTCCATTAGATCAATTCAATAAAATAAGGAAGCAACTACTCATTACTCCCTTAGAAGATGTTTTCTTTGACATTTGTGCTTCTTAAATCTGTTGGTTTTTCTGATCCTTACATTTTGGCTTCAAATGGACATCCTTTCAAATGATTTGATGGTTATCTTTTTGAAAGGGGAGAACAAATTAAGGGGGAGTTTAACACATGATTTTCACAACTATCTTTTTGAAATGACAAAGGGGGAGAAATAATATAAATCTTAAATACTCAATCAATGAGTTTCATAATCTCTAGGATTTATAGTAAAAGTTGTTATATTCCCTAAGAGTTGGACTTTATGTTCCACACTTCTTTGGAAATAATAAGCACACATTCCATAAACAAGAGAAAGAATACACAAGGTAAATCTCAGCTATGAAACTCAACTCATTTTATGATTATTTGATTTATATTTAGAAATGTTTGTCATCTTCAAAAATGGGGACATTGTTGGCTAAATGGACATCATCAAAATCCCTTTGTTTTGAAAATAACAAACATTTCATTCTTGTAGATCTAATGTGCTATTTGAGTGTTGCAGGAACTAGGTGGATGACACAACTTTGGAAGATCTAAATGCTCACAATGTGTTAATTTCATGATTGTAATCAAATGTAAAAACTTGTACAAGTATATAATGTACAAGTACTTAGATATCATGTAAATCAAGCGTTTAGATCTTCCCTAGTCGTTCAAAACACTTAGATAGGTCATACCCTATAATAGTGTCACAACTGCACACTCATACACACACTTAGTATTCATCTAGAACCACCAAAATAGAGACACTCTCGATCAAACTCTTTGTCAACTGAGACAAGCTCGGTCGAACAACTTCTCGACCGAGAGTCTCCTGGGTTATTTCTTCTAATAGGTTCTATAGCCATTAGACACAACAGACAAGGTAGTTGGGAGTTGGAATCAAACGCTATATACACTTGTTCTAAACCATCCCTCGCTCGACAAAAACTTCGACCGATAGACTCTCGGTTGACAAACTTCTCGACCACGATTATCTCTGTCTGCACTTTTCAGAATTAATAAACTATCCATTATTAAAGAAATTAGTGGACACCTAACGGCTAGTTAAGCACTTAGAACCCCCTAGAAAGTGTCTACAATGTCCTTAAGCACTCATAGGCCATTCCTATAAATAAGACATGTCTTAGGACACCTAAACATACTTGTGCAACACTTGAGCATACATACTTGCAATTAGCAATCTATTCTTGTGAGCAATTGAGCAACTCTAGTATTTTCTAATCCTTTCCATTGCTACAAATTCGTGTCCTATAGGCTAGCATCTCCTACCCACTGCACTTCCACTTCCATACACAATGGTTAGGAGATCAAAACGCTTGATTTAGGATTCAAACCTTGTGCTTAAGCGGTAATTGTAATTTCCATTTTCCCTTCTTATTCCTTCTTATTGTTTGTACTCTCCTTGCTACTCCTAGGGTTGGAGGCTACAGATAAGAGAGGGTGCTATCTTCTCAGGTGGAGAAGAATATTCTCAGTGGAGAAGGAGGGCTTTGGACTACTTCTAGAAGGTCTCAACGGGAAGCTACTTCAAGGAGGAAGGCTACTTCAAGGGGGAGCTTGAAGTTACTTCAAGTGAAGGCTGCTTCATAGTTGGTGAGATGACTTCGGGGTGAAGGTTATCCAAAGGGTGAGGAAGGTATTTTTAATTTTGTGTAACATTCTAAAAAGGTAATAAAATTCAAATACTTTCAAATCCCAATTGGAAACAATTGGGTAGTGGACTGACTCCCTTAGTTTTTGCTAAGGGTGGAACCACTCTAAACACCTTGCTTCTTTCTTCTTATCTCAATTGTGGTTGCTTGAGTTGAATTATTGTTAAAATACTTATAAAACCCTATTCACCCCCCTCTAGTGTTTTTTCACATAGTCCGTGTTTTGTACACATTTTCTACTATTCCTAACATCTTTGAATATTGTAGACCTAAGAGTGTATCTGAAATATCTAGGGGTGTAAATCCATTATCCTTGAGTAAGGTTTCGAGTCCTTGCTAGAGTTTTAGTCATGTTGCACGAAAGCGAGTGGGATGACCCCCACAAGAGCAACTACGATGATACATGATACATTTTGATGTTAGTTTTCTTGATAGGGTGTTTGAGGGTTGTCTATACTTGAGAACAGGTGCATAGACTATCCAACTTGTGGTTACGTACCCAATAACTCCTTCTCTTGATTAGTGGGATTCGATAGACTCTATTTTCTTTACTTCACTTTGTTTTGTTTCATATAATTTTACTAGAATCATTCTAGTTCTTTGCATATATCAGCCACCAAATTTTCTAAGTGACCAAGGGAGGAATCTCAGGTGTCCTATACATCCCCATATCCAGGTGTTCGACCCCGTATATCTACTTTGACCCTGTATTGAGTTGCGGGGGTCTTTGAAGTTTTTTGGATATAAATTTAAAGTCTAATATGTTTGAATCCACCTATTTTTAGATGTACGATTCAAGCCAATCAACTTTTGGTGCCATTGTTGGGAACATGGTTTTCCACATTTACACACCCAAAGACTTTATTCTGTCAGCATAAGCTTGTACATATATGCAAAGTTATTCTTTTGTTTTACACATAGTTGTTCATACATATTGAAATAATTTCCCTTTTTCTTGTATCTTTTCAGCCATGGACCTTGCTTCAGCAAGGTAGGTTATCTTGTCCACCTATCCTCCAAAAAAATTTCCATAGTCTCAACTACTGGAAAATAATTGAAAGCCATGCACTTCAACTAGTCAAGCTATATTCACCCCAACCGTCATCATACATAGATGCTCCAACTATGGAGATTTCATACCAGCCCTTGATGTATGCTTCATCATGGGATCAAGAACTGGTTAGAGCAGTGACACTAGAAAAAGAGAAAGTGTTGATTCACTCATGTCTTCCTTAGCACATCATCTCCAAGTCCAACTTGGTCCACTTTGGCAGCTACACGAATGGCAAGATCATTAGGTCCAAGTAGCCACTGAGATTCTAGACCATAATAGAAGTATGCTTCAAAATTTTAAGCAAGGATCTATCCAAGTTCAGAAGTCTTATATATCTAATTTCTAATAATAGTGCCTGGCAGAATTGGTGAACTTGAAAAGCATTTTTACACAAGTCTAACAACTTCACCGCAAGGATGTTGAACATGGAAGGAGGGTTCAAGATCTCATAAATTTAGTTACCACACAATTAGAAGTGTCAAAGTACAATCATGAAGACCTCAGCCATGAAGAACACTTCATTGAACCCAATGTGGAACTTATCTCACCTTCCTATTGGGGTTTCCAGATTGACTCATAAGGATTTTTCTATGAAGACTCACCTTTCTAGGAAAGCCTTTCATTTTCTCCAGATGATTGAGCTAATTAAACAATGGAGGATATCCATCATGTTCATGAATGGTTTTATGATGATGATCTTAATCCTCCTCTAGGTAGCCAAATAACCTCACAACTAGAGGGGTAGTTTGAGCAACCTGAACCAACCTTTATCCCAAAACAAAGTGATGCCTCTCACATTGAGACTTGTCACTTTGTTTCAACCAACATGCCTATTATGGTTTGAAATAATTTGTTTGAGGAGGATGATGATGATTGTTCATTCTAGGGAAGTGAGTATATTGTTGATGGTGAACTGGAGAAACATGAGCCAACATTTGTTACCATTCCATTACAAGGATTGGCAAGCATCAAAGGAGTGGGATGGATTATTTAACAAAGAATGCCTACAAAACATGAAAGTCACTCAGACCCCACAGAAAATGACAAGCTTGGAGTAGTTGTGTTGGTGATATGCCTTGTGAGACAATCATACGATGATTGTAATGGCACTTCCTGTAACTGATTTTGATTATTAATTAAGCAATCATAGTTATTATGTTTTTTTCAATATGGGATAATGAATAATATAATAATATCCTTAGACTATATGAATTAATTGTTGGATCTAGGACTCTAGAGGGGGTTGAATAGAGCTTCAAAAATGGTCACAAGATAGATTAGACCTTCAAATTATATCAATTAAAACCAATAGCTTAAGTGCAATTTGAAGTCCTAACAAACAAGCATATCAAGGATGAGAGGAATTGATAACAAGCACTTGACAAGGTCATGTAGAGTGGTTCCACTCTCCAAACTAGGTGAGAGTCAGTCCACTACCTAGAGAGGTTAGCCTCTAGTACTTTGGAAGTGCTTTTCTCTATATATTCACCAATAAGAGTTACAACACGAGACCACCAAAGGACTTACCCATCCAAGCACCAAGAGTCTTCCACCTTACCAAGGACTTACCCACTTTGCCTAGAGTCTTCATCCTTCTCCAAGGTCTTACCCACTCTTTCATAAGTCTTCCACCTTCAAGGACTTTTCTACTCTTCTTGGATCTTCAACCTTTGCCTTCTCCTTCACTTGGAAAAGATCTTCACCACTTCTTCAACCTTGAAGAAGACCAGCAACACCTTCACCTTCACTCGGAGTAGCTTGCTTCACCTTTGCTTCATGGAGGAAAGGGACAGGGAAGATGAAATGGATGAGAGCTTTACAAGAACAAGGAAGTACCTATCTTACAATAGGCCTATCTCAATCATAATCACGAAATGAAGAGTAAACTAGAGAGAAAATGGGCTCAAGGACTTGCAACACACTCAACTATAGCAAGGACTTAGAATAGCATGAATGAGCAAACTTGGAATGAACTCCAAGGGGTCCTATTTATAGCCGGGGGTGTTCCCTTGAGTGTGGGATCACTTAGGGTCGAAATATACCAATTTTCCAAGATGCAACAGCTATATTTTCGCCCAAAACAACTCACCAATGGTTATAATCACTTTTTATGAATTTTTTGTACATTACATTCGATCGAGTTTCAATAAAGGTAACTCGACCGATCCACTAAATGACAAAGCCAGTTTTCAAACTATCGGTCGAGTTTGTTCTAGGAAACTTGACCGATGAGCTAAAATCAGGTTTGCTCAATGAGTCAGTCAGTCGAGTTCTGTGAATGTACAACTTGAGCGATGGGTCATCTTCTAGAAAATCCATCATAGGATCGGGCGAGTTTCCAACACGACCGATGAACAACTTGTGAAATGTTTTCTAAATTGACATTTGAGTGATTAAACCATGGAATTAAGTGTCCTTGATTTTTTCTCATCTTAGTTACAAGTCATATCATCAATACAGGTGATTACTAAAATCATCTAAGGTCATTTGGAGTGATTTCCCAAATTGCACACTTGCATTGCATTTGACTTGAACTTGAACAAGCTAGGGCTTGTATAATTTGATCCTTTTCATGTACCTAAAGCCTGAAATCAATCTTGAACAAACATTAGATAGATAGGAATGGAATGGTTAAGTCATTATCAAAATATGGGCAATGTATAACTCTCAGGTCAACATTCTCCCCCTTTTTGATAATGACAAACCATTTCTCAATCATATTGAAAAGGATATTGAAGTTATACCTTTGCCTTGTGAATTGTAAGGGGATTCAAGATTTGAACAATGTGAATTGCTCCACCTCAATCTATGCTTACTCTAACCTACATGGTTAGTCTATCTACACAAAGAAGCATGACATATATGTATTATATGGTCCTTTAGCAAATCACATGATAAAGCATATAATGAATAAGAAAAGGATCACATAGGCATATATGTACCATATGCTTGAGCTTCAAAACATTGAACTTATCTCCCCCTTTTGTCATTATAAAAAAGGAAGATGGGGGGTAGAAGAGCATAGACCAAGTACAACCAAGAAAAAAAATCCATAACATGCAATCTCAAAGCATACACCAAACAGAGACGAGAGAAACAAACAATCTAAGTCATAATCAAAATATGGTAAAACATCGCACCAACTCATGAGATATAATAAATCAAAGAGTTAGTGTGCACAGAATTAAGATTACAACCCAGAAAACAAGTTCTTAGAAAATAGCTACAAGCCAAAATGATGAAAGATAGATTATAGAATAGTATAGCTCCGAACATGTGCCCATATGTTTCTAATACAAAATAGCCTATAAAGATATATATGATCAACATCTAGACTAAAAACAAAGATAACTAAACATCTAAGCTATCTATGTCTGCAACATCATCATCATCACCATCAGAAGCATTGAGCTTGTAGTCATTGTGGGCTCTGATCTCCAAAACACAAGATAAATATAGCGGAAGCGATTCGTTTAACAGCGGAATACGAAAATCACGAGAAATTAAAAACTTTTCAAAAATGAGATCTTAAAAACCTGAAACTCCTTTTATAAAAGTAAGATGAACTATTTACATCTCTGATAAATCACTTCTCGAGTGATTATATACGTCATGATACAAAATCTCAAGATTTCAAAATTCTCAGATCAATAAACTCCTAGGACCTGAGTGTACAGAGACGACATAAGACAATTCTAACTACAAGACTAAACAGCACAGTGTTTCCACCTGAAGTCACTGCTGCTCCTGAATTTGCTGCTGTTGCTGCTGTCCACCTGCAGATTGGTTCCTTCGACCTCGACGTCCACCTAAAGGTAGAAATCTACGGGGTGAGACAATTTTAAATAATTGTCCCAGTGAGAGTTATAACTCTCCGCTAGAAGCTTTATTATAGCAACCAAGAATAACATAGGCAATAAAAGTTCTAAGGTAATCAGCAGCAGATTGTTATCAATTAGAACAACAACATTTAAGGAATATGAAAAACATGTATACTAAGTAATGTATCATCAACCAATGTATTTCGTGGTTCAACCTAAGTAGATATGCTACGCGGTTGATTATGTTTTACAAACATCATTATGCCCTGCGGAGATGAGGTATACCGCTCATACTCCAACCGATCACTATTAAGTCGCATCGGTATCATACATAGGTCATCAAAAGAGTCGGATTCTTATGACCTCATCTTCCTCAGTCAGTATGAGGATCAACATGTAGGACATCTAATGTCTCTGCTACTATAGCTTACCCGGGTATTCTGGTACTTTGCTATTAGAGTCACAGTGGCATTATGTACTCTCTTCGCCATCGAAAGATTTCTTGTTTATCTCTCATCGATGCGGTATAAAAGATTTCCTCAGGAGATTAGTCTTACATCACCCCGGCATAAACACATAGTGAAAGGGTTGATGGATTTAAGATACATCTACATAAATTCATTCACTAGGATGTAAGGTTTTACACATCCATATACCCCACATACTCAAAAGTATGTGCTCCAGGAGTTCCCTTAGGAAAACCTGTTTCACCATCATTTGGTCTCTGACAATGATGGATCTATGATCAGGGCTCTACATGGAATAATTATACTCGATTAGTTAGGTACATTTCAGTATTCTTTTAATATCATACAGGTTCTCAAACATTAATAATTAGAACAGCAGCTATGAAAGTAGAATACTAAATGTAACAAGCCTAACTCTCTTCAATTATCATTTCTCAATACTCTCATCACAAGTCATCTCTTAAAGCATGACCTTGATGGTATTCATGGCTCTCACAGCCTATCAATCTCATAAGATGTTATTAACCTGGCATTAGGATAAATCACTATTCATAAAGCTAACAACATGCTTTCAATGAATATAGTATCATCATCCATACCTGGATATGATCATCCTCATATACGAACTTTCATGATTAAATCAACTGATAACAATAAATAACTTATTTAAAGAAGTTGTATCTTCCTGCTCATACAAGAGCTAGGTTTCCCTGATTTTCATCAATTAGGGTTTACTATTCATAATACATGTCATCACCCTAGAATTAGGGTTAACTATTCACCTATTGGTGAATTGATCTCATAACATCACCATGTATGAGAAACATCATCATTAAAGTCCTCAGATAAGATTAAGATTCATCAATTATCATATTTAGGGTTTCCATGATCTCTTCTGGTGGATCATACCCTAATCATGCACATTCATGTATATTGAAGGTATTTTACTTGAGTTTCCATCATAACTGGTACTTTCTCTCTCCTCTCACTAGTAGATGGTGACTACACCACATAGATTAGGTTAGGTTAAGTCCTCTTTTGATTTACATAAACCAAATCACCACTAACAAGTGATTCGGGTTTGATTAGAACAAGGTATAATTCAATTAAACCTCTCAGGGGCATTTTGGTAAATTACCCATTGATCATCCTCATGGGTCAATTCATTAATCACTTAGTCCCTTACTATCTTAAGTTACCATTATGGTTTAGATTAGATCATCATTGAACCATTTACACCTTTAAGTGATTAAGTATAATCAACCTTGAAAATCTTTAATTGGTTTAGGGTTTGATCTTCAATCTTCAACCCATTGGATTCTTAAATGGTCTTGAACTCGTTTAACCTCAAATGACCTAGAACCCATTTGGGCCTTAAACAAGTGTGGATCCCCCCTTAATCTTAAACGGATGTGAACCCACTTGAGATCAAACGAGTGTGAACCCGTTTGAAATTAAACGGGTGTGAACCCAATTGAGATGAAACAGGTGTGAACCCAATTGAGATGAAACGGGTGTGAACCCAATTGAGATGAAACGAGTGTCAACCCAATTGGATGAAACGGGTGTCAACCCAATTGAGATGAAACGGGTGTCAACCCAATTGGATGAAACGGGTGTCAACCCAATTGAGATGAAACGGGTGTGAACCCAATTGAGATGAAACGGGTGTCAACCCAATTGGATGAAATGGGTGTCAACCCAATTGAGATGAAACGGGTGTCAAACCAATTGGATGAAACGGGTGTCAACCCAATAGAGATGAAATGGGTGTAAACCCAATTGGATGAAACAGGTGTCAACCCAATTGGACTCAAACGAGTGTGAACTTACTTGGGTCCAAACCGCATGAACATAGAAGGTGACACATAGGTTATGTTTGAGTAGGGTTTCCTATGTTGAAGTCTTTAATTGGCCAAAGCCATGTTAACCACTTACATATTGAGTCATATAGGATGAGCCTCAACCAACTGGACACCAAAATGACCCTCAATTGAAAGCCAATTAGGGTTAAATCTAACTCAATTAGGGTTTCCAATCGGCTAATCATCAATGTTCAACAATATGATTCAAATCAGAGTTGAACCTATCAATTGACCTCCAATTGGGCCCAAACTTTCTCAAACGGTCTTGAGGTCGTTTGGATGACCTCCAAACGATCTTGAGACCATTTGCCCAAAGTTTGACCAAAATTAAGTTGATTTGATAAGGGTTGAGTCCTAATTAAATTACAATTCAGCACTTTTCATCAATTTATCAATATCTTGTGATTGGACCCTCAAACCATCACATTTCTTTAACCCTATACCTTCAAACGGTCTTGGGGTGTCACTAAACGAGTGTGATATCGTTTGGATGAACCCCCAAATGGGTTTGAACTCGTTTGGGTCCTTCAACCCAACACTCATCAAAATCTATATGAAACTCAGCAATTTTAACCCGATTAGGGTTAGGGTGTTGAAATGCCTTCAACTCTTAATTGGTTAGGAATTAGATCATGATTCTTGGTAGAAATGAAACTCAATATATTATGAACAGGAATCCCAAACGGTCAACGCTTGGTCAACTCCTTCAAATGGTTTGGAACCCGTTTGCCCAAAGATTCAAGTTAATCAGTTTAGAAAACAACACTTAATTCAATTCGATTGCCTAATTGATTGGCCTTCAACCTACGATTCCTTTGGAGTTAACCCCTCAAATTTGGTGTGTCATTAGCCTACATAATTGTGAACAGAAATACCAAACGGTCAACGCTTGTTCAACGCTCTCAAATGGGTTGGAACCCGTTTGGCCAAACTGACCTATTGAACCCGTTTGGATTGAAACGAGTGTGAGATCGTCTATTGGTCCAAGATCGTTTAGTAAAGTTGGATAAGGACCAACATAGGTATTAACGCCCCTTGTCTTAAACCTTGAAACCAAGGTCTGTTATTCACGAAAAAGCTTGCAAGGGTGCAAAGAAGGATGGGGAAGAAGAAGAACTAACTATTATTTGCACGAATAAAAGTATGCATAACAAAGCAAAAGGTTTAGAATTATAAAACCCGCCTTAAGGTCGTTCCTTGAGCTACAAGCTTCCAAGCTTCAAGTATTTAATGGTGTCTTGAGATCCACAGGTCGGCCAAGGGTTTTTCTCCAAGGAAAGGTTGGGAAAAGATGGCTAGAACAAGAAAGCTAAGTAAGGAAACTAGCAATTCAACCTTGTAATACGATTTCCTCCATGAATCCAAGCTAGAAGGTGGTGTTCTCTTACCTAGAACAGGTTGGTCGTCCCCTTGAGCTCCAGAGATTTGCCTTGGTCGGTTGAGAAAGATGAGAAGTGAAGAGAATGAGGAATCGTTTACTTGGTTTACTAGGAAAAGATTTATATACCTTAAGGCCATTTTGCACCATAAGGACCTCTAAAGCATGGGAATCTCATCTAAGTCCCTCCTTATTTCTAAGGCACGTCCAAGCCATCTAAGCTTAAGCAAAGTTCATCCATATTCAAGATATAAGGGTAAAAAAAATCAACCTTCAACTAGGGTATACACATGAAGGTCCTCTTACACATACATGGTGAATTTTATGCACAAGATCATTTTTCTTATCTGTTTATTCATTGATGTGTCCCTTTCATCATTTCTACTCTAAATTATGACAAGAGTCATAAGAGATGTTCTAGATGATGTATTTTACAAGTTGCACCCCTTAAATTGGGTAAATTGCGCTTTACTCCAATTTAGGGTTTTTAAGCACAAGGATCATTCCACAAGCTGCATCTTGATGCTCAAGCTTGGGGAAAATTCATCATTCCTCATCATATTCACTCATATGATGTCTCATAATCAAAGGAACATCTTAGCATGTGCAATTTTGCAAGTTAACCCCTTAACTGGGTAATTTGCACAAGGTCCCTGTATTACAAAACAATATTACAACATTATTCAAAAGGGACAGAAAAAGGAATATATGTTCCTTAGGAACTTAATTACATGCCAAAAGATAATCAAAAGGATTTTATTACACATTTAGGCAAAACACCTAGGGTTAGTTCATAACCCAGGTCAGGGATGTTACAAATTATCCACCCCTTACAAGGATTTCGTCCCCGAAATCGATAAAACGTATTAAGAGAAAAGAGCAGGGTATTTCCTTCTCATCTCATCCTCTAGTTCCCAAGTGGCTTCTTCAACACCACGGTGGTTCTAGAGGACTTTCACAAGGCTTATATCTTTCTTCTTTAGCTTTTTAATTCTGTTATCAAGGATTGACACTGGTCCTTCCTCATAAGATATATCATCATTCAATTCTACCTCCATAGGTTGTAGAACTGACTCAGTATCAGGGTGACATTTCCTTAGCATAGAAATGTGAAACACAGGGTGTAACCTTTGTAACTCTGGTGGCAGCTCTAGTTTATAGGCTACTTTTCCAATTCGTTCAATGATTGGATAAGGTCCCATAAATCTAGGAGCTAACTTCCCTTTCCTTCCAAAATGAAGGACTCCTTTCCAAGGCGAGACCTTGAGATACACTCTGTCTCCAACCTGGAACTCTAAAGGTCTATGACGCTTGTCAGCATAAGATTTCTGCCTATCCTGTGCAGTCTTAATCTGTTGTTGTATTACCTTAATCTTTTTTGTAGTTTGCTGCACAAGATCAGGTCCTAACAACTGATGCTCACCAGTCTCATACCAACACAAGGGTGATCTACAACGTCTGCCATACAAGGCTTCATAAGGTGCCATATCAATACTATGCTGATAGCTATTGTTATAGGCAAACTCTATCAAGCTTAGGTGTAGATCCCAACTTCCGGTAAACTGGAGAACACATGCTCTCAACAGGTCTTCCAAGGTCTGTATGGTTCTTTCCGACTGTCCATCAGTCTGTGGATGAAAGGCCGTACTAAACCTTAGCTTGGTGCCTAAGGCTCTGTGTAACTGCTCCCAAAAACGACTTGTAAACTGGGGACCTCTGTCAGAAACTATAGTGACAGGAACTCCGTGCAAACGCACTATCTCTTGAACATACAACTGTGATAACCTCTCTGTGGAATAGGTTGTTTTGACAGGTAAGAAATGCGCTGTCTTAGTCAACCTATCAACAACTACCCAAATGGAATCATGTCCTTTGTTTGTCCTAGGTAGGCCAACAAAAAAGTCCATGGTTACATGGTCCCACTTCCACTGTGGTATGGGTAAAGGTTGCATTGTTCCTGCAGGCTTCTGGTGTTCAACCTTAACTTTCCGACACACTGGACACCTCAGAACAAACTCAGCTATGCCCTTCTTCATCCCAGGCCACCAATACATATTTTTCAAGTTTCGATACATCTTGGTGCTTCCTGGATGCATAGCATACATTGCAGAATGAGCTTCTTCCAGGACTAACTTTCTCAAGTTATCTACATCTGGTACTATCATCCTCCCATGATAGCATGCCACTTGATCATCTGATTCATGAAAACCTTCTCGCTTCTCATCACCAGACTCAGATCTGATCTGTTGAACTGCAACATCAACTTGTTGTGCCTCCTTAATCTGCTCTCTTAGGGTGGGTTTGATATGCATCTCAGCTAACAATCCGGCAATCCATGACACCTTCATTTGTACATTGTCTTGCCTTAAGGAGGTAAGCATATCTCTCCTAGGGCAAACTAAAGAGTTTAATTGTGCCCTATCAGAGGATGATGTTGCTAATTTCCTACTCAAGGCATATGCAACTACATTGGCCTTTCCTGGATGGTAATCTATTGTACAATCATAATCCTTGATTAACTCCATCCAGCGACGTTGCCTCATGTTAAGCTCATGCTGAGAGAAGATATACTTAAGATTTTTGTGATCTGTGAAAATCTGGAATGTCTCTCCGTAGAGATAATGTCTCCAGATTTTCAGGGCATGAACCACAGCAGCTAACTCCAGATCGTGTGTCGGATAATTCTCTTCGTGTTTCTTAAGCTGTCGTGAAGCAAAAGAAATTACTTGCTTATCCTGCATCAACACGCATCCGAGTCCATTCTTGGAGGCATCACAGAAAATTATGTATCCTTTTCCTTGCTCAGGTAACACAAGCACATGTGCACTTGTCAACCTCTCCTTCAACAGCTGAAAAGACTGTTAACACTTATCACTCAAGGCATAAGGAACATCTTTCCGAGTCAACTTCGTCAAGGGTAGGGCTATAGAACTGAAGTTCTTAATGAACCTTCGATAATAGCCAGCTAACCCTAAGAAACTACGAATCTCCGTCGGTGTTTTCGGTTGTTCCCATTGTAGAAAAGATTCTACCTTTTTAGGGTCAACACGAATTCCCGAGGCAGATACCACATGTCTAAGAAAAGATACCTCCGACATCCAGAACTCACACTTGCTAAACTTAGCGTATAGCTTATGTTGTCTTAGCAAAGTTAGAGCCTGACGAAGATGTTGTTCATGCTGCTGAGCATCCTTACTATAAATCAGAATGTCATCTATGAAGACGACAACACACTGATCAAGGAAAGGTCGAAAAACTCTATTCATGAGTTCCATGAAAGCAGCCGGTGCATTGGTTAGTCCAAACGACATAACTGTGAACTCATAGTGACCATATCGTGTCCTAAAGGCAGACTTGGATATGTCACTATCCTTAATACGGAGTTGATGATATCTAGACCTCAAGTCTATCTTTGAGAAGAATGTTGCACCACACAACTGGTCAAAAAGATCATCAATCCTCGGCAACAGGTACTTATTCTTTATTGTTACTTTATTTAGTTGTCTGTAATCAATGCACAATCGCATTGACCCGTCTTTATTTTTAACAAACAAAACTGGAGCACCCCAGGGTGAAGTGCTCGGTCGGATGTAACCCTTCTCAAGCAACTCTTGAAGCTGCTTCTTGAGTTCTGCCATCTCAGCAGGTGCCATCCTATACGGTGTCTGGGCTATAGGTTGTGTATCTGGGATCAAATTGATTTCAAAATCAATTTCCCGAGGCAGTGGCACACCTGGAAGTTCTTCAGGAAATATATCTTCAAATTCCCTGACTACAGGAACTTCAGCAGGGTTAGGACTCCCCATGGTAGTATCTACCACAATGGCCAAGAATGCATAACATCCTTGTCTCATCAACTTATCAGCACCCATCGCTGACACAAGACAGGTGGGTAGAATCTTTCTCTCTCCTTGAAAGATCCATGTGTTGCTTTCATCTGCAAACACAGCCTGCTTGGATTCACAATCCAAGACAACCCTATACTTTTCCAAGGTATCCATCCAAAGAATTATATCAAATCCTTGCATCTCAAGTGGTATAAGATCCACTTGAATGCGATGGTTAGAAAAGAAGAGGTCACAGGGAGAGCATACCTCCTGCAACACAGCAGACCCTCTCAACGGAGTCTCAAGCAACAAACTATCTGCCCTATGACTGACTGTAATATTGCAGTTATGAATCACCCTTCGAGTGATAAAGGAGTGCGTAGCACCCGGGTCAATCAAAACAGATACAACGCAGGATTTAGACATATCAAAATATAAAAGTTCCATCTGACCTGCCACTACCCGTGGATTGACCACTGCATCAGGTGGGTTCATAGCATAGAACCTCGCTGTCGCCTGGTGTTGAGGTGGTGCTAATGATCTAGCTTGAGACGCTTGTCCACGTCCTCGAGCTGCTCCTTGAGGTTGCCTTCTCTGTGATCCCTGTTGATTCTGCCTCTGAGGCTGTGTCACACTGACAGGCCTAGACCTGCAGTCCTTCATCAAGTGTCCCACCTTCCCATAGTTGTAGCAGCTTCTTTCCAGTTGTTGTGGTCTGGGTGGTCCTGTGATTGACATTGACACTGAACTGCGAGTCTCTTGTAGTGGTAAACCTCGTCCTTTACCTCTACTTGGGGACCACTGAGTCTGAGAACTCGATCTGGGTGGTGGAGGTGTAGGTGCAGAGAATCTAGGCTTCTTAAAGTCTCTAGATGAAGATCTCTGTAACTGTGGATATCTCCTTTGGGTTTGTCTTTTCTCAACTACGGATCTCTCTATCCTTCGGACTGACTCAACAAAGGTAGAGAATCTCTCCCGGTTTTCTAGTGCAGACACGGGAGTAGTCATGTCGGCATTCAAACCCTTCTCAAACCTCCTAATTCTTTCTTCATCTGTGATAGCCATATGCGGACATAATCACAACAACTCCATGAACTTAGCCTCATACTCGCTAATGTTCATCATACCCTGTCTCAGTCTCTCAAACTGAGAGATCTTC
Source organism: Alisma plantago-aquatica (assembly GCA_963693085.1). Taxonomy (NCBI): domain Eukaryota; kingdom Viridiplantae; phylum Streptophyta; class Magnoliopsida; order Alismatales; family Alismataceae; genus Alisma; species Alisma plantago-aquatica. Next base: position 816,054,378 of record OY856410.1, read on the forward strand.
TCATCCAGGAAGGTCTTTGGAAAATATCTGCGGACAAATTCCCAACGAAAGTCTTCCCACGAGATCTCTATTCCAGGCCTCTTCTGCTCTTCCATGGTCCACCAGTGACCAGCACTACCTTTGAGAAGATAGACAGCATGTCTAACCTTCTCACCTTCAGGGATGTTAAGGATTCTGAAAGCTTTCTCCAACTCGGTTAACCATAGATCGGCATCTGCAGGATCAGCTGTTCCAAAGTATTCAGTTGCTCCGACACGACGAAGTCGCTCGAACGTCTAACCGATACCTTGTCCTTCAGGCTGGGCAGGTTCCCTAGGTGCAGGCATGGGCATCCTGTCGGTGATCTGTGTCATAGTAGTCATAAACTGCCCGAACATAGTTTGAACAGCTGGGTTTCCCATGTCAGCTGGGTCAAATTGAGGTGGCTCCACGGGTGGCTCAGGTGCAGGTTGCTCTATTTCTAGGTTCCTTGCACCTTCTCGAGGTGCAGCAACACTACTTTCAGCCTCGTACTCCTCATGTGGTCCAGACATCCTTAATTATCTTCTTCTCCTGAGGAGCAGAAGACTCTATTAGATAAGAAAGAAGTACTAAGGATAGACTTGACACTCTAAGTCCTATGTCTCTGTAGACTCAGCGAACCTAGAGCTCTGATACCACTTAATTGTGGGCTCTGATCTCCAAAACACAAGATAAATATAGCGGAAGCGATTCGTTTAACAGCGGAATACGAAAATCACGAGAAATTAAAAACTTTTCAAAAATGAGATCTTAAAAACCTAAAACTCCTTTTATAAAAGTAAGATGAACTGTTTACATCTCTGATAAATCACTTCTGGAGTGATTATATACGTCATGATACAAAATCTCAAGATTTCAAAATTCTCAGATCAATAAACTCCTAGGACCTGAGTGTACAGAGACGACATAAGACAATTCTAACTACAAGACTAAACAGCACAATGTTTCCACCTGAAGTCACTACTGCTCCTGAATTTGCTGTTGTTGCTGTTGTCCACCTGCAGATTGGTTCCTTCGACCTCGACGTCCACCTAAAGGTAGAAATCTACGGGGTGAGACAATTTTAAATAATTGTCCCAACGATAGTTATAACTCTCCGCCATAAGCTTTATTATAGCAACCAAGAATAACATAGGCAATAAAAATTCTAAGGTAATCAGCAGCAGATTGTTATCAATTAGAACAACAACATTTAGGGAATATGAAAAACATGTATACTAAGTAATGTATCAGCAACCAATGTATTTCGTGGTTCAACCTAAGCAGATATGCTACGTGGTTGATTATGTTTTACAAACATCATTATGCCCTGCGGAGATGAGGTATACCGCTCATACTCCAACCGATCACTATTAAGTCGCATCGGTATCATACATAGGTCATCAAAAGAGCCGGATTCTTATGACCTCATCTTCCTCAGTCAGTATGAGGATCAACATGCAGGACATCTAATGTCTCTTCTACTATAGCTTACCAGGGTATTCTAGTACTTCGCTATTAGAGTCACAGTGGCATTCTGTACTCTCTTCGCCATCGAAAGATTTCTTGTTTATCTCTCATCGATGCGGTATAAAAGATTTCCTCGGGAGATTAGTCTTACATCACCCCGACATAAACACATAGTGAAAGGGTTGATGGATTTTAGATACATCTACATCAATTCATTCACTAGGATGTAAGGTTTTACACATCCATATACCCCACATACTCAAAAGTATGTGCTCCAGGAGTTCCCTTAGGAAAACCTGTTTCACCATCATTTGGTCTCTGACAATGATGGATCTATGATCAGGGCTCTACATGGAATAATTATACTAGATTAGTTAGGTACATTTCAGTATTGTTTTAATATCATATAGGTTCTCAAACATTAATCATTAGAACAGCAGCTATGAAAGTAGAATACTAAATGTAACAAGCCTAACTCTCTTCAATTATCATTTCTCAATACTCTCATCACAAGTCATCTTTTAAAGCATGACCTTGATGGTATTCATGGCTCTCACATCCTATCAATCTCATAAGATGTTATTAACCTGGCATTAGGATAAATCACTATTCATAAAGCTAACAACATGCTTTCAATGAATATAGTATCATCATCCATACCTGGATATGATCATCCTCATATAGGAACCTGCATAATTAAATCAACTGATAACGATAAATAACTTATTTAAAGAAGTTGTATCTTCCTTCTCATACAAGAGCTAGGTTTCCCTGATTTTCATCAATTAGGGTTTACTATTCATAATACATGTCATCACCCTAGAATTAGGGTTAACTATTCACCTATTGGTGAATTGATCTCATAACATCACCATGTATGAGAAACATCATCATTAAAGTCCTCAGATAAGATTAAGATTCATCAATTATCATATTTAGGGTTTCCATGATCTCTTCTGGTGGATCATACCCTAATCATGCACATTCATGTATATTGAAGGTATTTTACTTGAGTTTCCATCATAACTGGTACTTTCTCTCTCCTCTAACTAGTAGATGGTGACTACACCACATAGATTAGGTTAGGTTAAGTCCCCTTTTGATTTACATAAACCAAATCACCACTAACAAGTGATTTGGGTTTGATTAGAACAAGGTATAATTCAATTAAACCTCTGAGGGGCATTTTGGTAAATTACCCATTGATCATCCTCATGGGTCAATTCATTAATCACTTAGTCCCTTACTATCTTAAGTTACCATTATGGTTTAGATTAGATCATCATTGAACCATTTACACCTTTAAGTGATTAAGTATAATCAACCTTGAAAATCTTTAATTGGTTTAGGGTTTGATCTTCAATCTTCAACCCATTGGATTCTTAAATGGTCTTGAACTCGTTTAACCTCAAACGACCTAGAACCCATTTGGGCCTTAAACGAGTGTGGATCCCCCCTTAATATTAAACGTATGTGAACCCACTTGAGATCAAACGAGTGTGAACCCGTTTGAGATGAAACAGGTGTGAACCCAATTGAGATGAAACGGGTGTGAACCCAATTGAGATGAAACGGGTGTGAACCCAATTGAGATGAAACGGGTGTCAACCCAATTGGATGAAACGGGTGTCAACCCAATTGAGATGAAACGGGTGTCAACCCAATTGAATGAAACGAGTGTCAACCCAATTGAGATGAAACGGGTGTGAACCCAATTGAGATGAAACGGGTGTGAACCCAATTGAGATGAAACGGGTGTCAACCCAATTGGATGAAACGGGTGTCAACCCAATTGAGATGAAACGGGTGTCAACCCAATTGGATGAAACGGGTGTCAACCCAATTGAGATGAAACGGGTGTCAACCCAATTGGATGAAACAGGTGTCAACCCAATTGGACTCAAACGAGTGTGAACTTACTTGGGTCCAAACCGCATGAACATAGAAGGTGACACATAGGTTATGTTTGAGTAGGGTTTCCTATGTTGAAGTCTTTAATTGGCCAAATCCATGTTAACCACTTACATATTGAGTCAATTAGGATGAGCCTCAACCAACTGGACACCAAAATGACCCTCAATTGAATGCCAATTAGGGTTAAATCTAACTCAATTAGGGTTTCCAATCGGCTAATCATCAATGTTCAACAATATGATTCAAATCAGAGTTGAACCTATCAATTGACCTCCAATTGGGCCCAAACTTGGCTCAAACGGTCTTGAGGTCGTTTGGATGACCTCCAAACGATCTTGAGACCGTTTGCCCAAAGTGTGACCAAAATTAAGTTGATTTGATAAGGGTTGAGTCCTAATTAAATTACAATTCAGCACTTTTCATCAATTCATCAATATCTTGTGATTGGACCCTCAAACCATCACATTTCTTTAACCCTAGACCTTCAAACGGTCTTGAGGTGTCACTAAACGAGTGTGAGATCGTTTGGATGAACCCCCAAATGGGTTTGAACTCGTTTGGGTCCTTCAACCCAACACTCATCAAAATCTATATGAAACTCAGCAATTTTAACCCGATTAGGGTTAGGGTGTTGAAATGCCTTCAACTCTTAATTGGTTAGGAATTAGATCATGATTCTTGGTAGAAATGAAATTCAATATATTATGAACAGGAATCCCAAACGGTCAATGCTTGGTTAACTCCTTCAAACGGGTTGGAACCCGTTTGCCCAAAGATTCAAGTTAATCAGTTTAGAAAACAGCACTTAATTCAATTCGATTGCCTAATTGATTGGCCTTCAACCTACGATTCCTTTGGAGTTAACCCCTCAAATTTGGTGGTTCATTAGCCTACATAATTGTGAACAGAAATCCCAAACGGTCAATGCTTGGTCAATGCTCTGAAATGGGTTGGAACCCGTTTGGCCAAACTTACCTATTGAACCCGTTTGGATTGAAACGAGTGTGAGATCGTTTGACCTATTGGTCCAAGATCGTTTAGTAAAGTTGGATAAGGACCAACATAGGTATTAACGCCCCTTGTCTTCAACCTTGAAACCAAGGTCTGTTCTTCACGAAAAAGCTTGTAAGGGTGCAAAGAAGGATGGGGAAGAAGAAGAACTAACTATTATTTGCACGAATAAAAGTATGCATAACAAAGCAAAAGGTTTAGAATTATAAAACCCGCCTTAAGGTCGTTCCTTGAGCTCCAAGCTTCCAAGATTCAAGTCTTTAATGGTGTCTTGAGATCCATTGGTCGGCCAAGGGTTTTTCTCCAAGGAAAGGTTGGGAAAAGATGGCTAGAACAAGAAAGCTAAGTAAGGAAACTAGCAATTCAACCTTGTAATACAATTTCCTCCATGAATCCAAGCTAGAAGGTGGTGTTCTCTTACCTAAAACAGGTTGGTCGTCCCCTTGAGCTCCAGAGCTTTGCCTTGGTCAGTTGAGAAAGATGAGAAGTGAAGAGAATGAGGAATCGTTTACTTGGTTTACTAGGAAAAGATTTATATACCTTAAGGCCATTTTGCACCATAAGGACCTCTAAAGCATGGGAATCTCATCTAAGTCCCTCCTTATTTCTAAGGCACGTCCAAGCCATCTAAGCTTAAGAAAAGTTCATCCATATTCAAGATCTAAGGGTAAAAAAAAATCAACCTTCAACTAGGGTATACACATGAAGGTCCTCTTACACATACATGGTGAATTTTATGCACAAGATCATTTTTCTTATCTGTTTATTCATTGATGTGTCCATTTCATCATTTCTACTCTAAATGATGACAAGAGTCATAAGAGATGTTCTAGATGATGTATTTTACAAGTTGCACCCCTTAAATTGGGTAAATTGCACTTTACTCCAATTTAGGGTTTTTAAGCACAAGGATCATTCCACAAGCTGCATCTTGATGCTCAAGCTTGGGGAAAATTCATCATTCCTCATCATATTCACTCATATGATGTCTCATCATCAAATGAACATCTTAACATGTGCAATTTTGCAAGTTAACCCCTTCACTGGGTAATTTGCACAAGGTCCCTGTATTACAAAACAATATTACAACATTATTCAAAAGGGACAGAAAAAGGAATATATGTTCCTTAGGAACTTAATTACAAGCCAAAAGATAATCACAAGGATTTTATTACACATTTAGGAAAAACACCTAGGGTTAGTTCATAACCCAGGTCAGGGATGTTACAGTCATCATCTCTGTCTGAAGGTGCAACAGAGAGAACAACATCCCCTTCATCACTGAAGGCACCAAAAAAGCCATAAGAGCCATCATCATCAGATTCCTCACCATCATACTCATCATCACCAACAACCTCCTCTTCAGTAGAAGCCTCCTCATCAGCCTGGTCTGGCATCTCCTCATCAGCAAGAGAACCAAAATCTCAACCGGGCCAACGTGCATTCTTCCCATCCCAAGACATACCAAGAGCATGGAGCTCATTGGCATATGGGAAGGAAGGAGAAGATTTATTGAGGTTGGCAAGCAGAGTGGCCAAGGGGCCAACAATCAGAGGTAGCACACCAGGGGCCACCAACAGTAGTGCGCGTAGCAGTAGAAGGTGTAGGCAGAGGGGCGGGGTAAAAGTGATCATATGCATAGGATGCATAGTCACCTCTTGGGAAAGGTTGGTAGGATGGGTAAGGGTGTGCATAGGACATGGTCATGTTGGACATGATGGAACATAGGTCCTGATGCAGGTGCTCCTGAACCTAAAGGTTGTATGCCTGTTGATGCATCATGTAACCCATACAAGTTTCATTGGATACATGAAACGAGGCACAGGTAGGTTGGGTAGGCTGAGGAGGTGGAGGTTCTCGGGTAGAGGCAGAGGTAGAGGCACCAGATGTGGTAGAGGATAGGATAGGCATGGACTTATGAAGAGTGGTCTCACTGATGCAAACTCCTTTTCGGGCAGGTTTGTAATGAAGGTCATGGAAAAGAGATTTCCCAGTGGCAAGCTGGAATAGACCACTAATCAAGATTGGGTAGCGTGGGTGGGTGCCATGGGTATTCTTTCCAGAGTCAAAGTAGGTCATATGATGAAGAACATATCTTGACCACTTGACTCTAATGTTCTTCAAGAGACAATACATGATCACTGCATTGTTTTCTACAATCTAAGTTTGATTCTTCTTTAGGTGGATATTGCAGTTAACAACTAGGGTGAGGATGCATCTCTTGAGGTCCAAGGTAGAGGATGGAAGGGTGCACTTCTTCCTATATGGGAATTGGGGCTTCTTAAAGAACTTATGAATATCAGGGAGAGTAAGATCATACTGCTTGTAGAAGGCCTCAGGCTCAACTAAGTCAAAGTACTCAGTATAGTCCTTAGTCCTTAGGCCAGGTGCCAGTCACTTCGGTACCTAAAAAGAAGATGTTTAGGATATTCTTAGAGACTTGAAATTTCTTCCCAGATATCATGGATGTGAGCACTACTTGAGTATCAGGCGGGGGTATGAGGGTGTTGTAATTCCAATGGAAGTTAGCATAGAATTTGTGAACCTCTTTTGTGCTTGTGATGGAATTTTTATAGCACGCACATTCAACACCCAAGATAGAGAGATGGTGATCATAAAGAAAATCCGCTAATTGATCTATGACATGTTGTCTTCATGGTCTAGACTCAAATAGGGTACGAAAAAGGAAAGGGTTCCGGGGAAGGAGCACATTATACCTATTTAGAGCCTCATTTGACACAAAGAAAGTGTCATCAAATGGAATCAAGAGGGAGTTGGACGAAGATGAAGATGCATTAGCTGGAGCGACCCTCTTCCTCCTATTTAATGCCATAGAGACAAAAAGAAGAGTAAGGAGAGAGAACAAGATAAAGACTCACCACTAAAACTCATCCATAGATCTAGGTTAGCAAGGGGGAAGGTCAAGGGAGGTCGAGCTAGGTGAAACTAGGGATAGGGAGAGGAAGTTTAGGGCTAGGGTAGAGAGTGTAGGGGAGCTGGAGGTCGAATCGATCAACTTTTCTCTAGTTGAGAGGGAGAATAGTCGACCAAACCCATATTAAGTTTGCTCTAGCCCAGCCATCGGTCGAGTTCTATGAACTCAGAAACTCGACCGATAGTCTCTTTAAAAAAGCTCTCGGCCTTCGATCGGTCGAGTTGGCAACTCGACCGATGGTCAACCTAACCTAAGCTTAGAAATCCTAGTTTCTAGCTATTAGAGTGCTAAATAAATTTATTTTTCAAGTTCATTATGTATTTTGAACATACGTAAGGCACATATCACTCATCATTGGGCACTATTTTGTGGTAAAACATGCATTTGCAAAAAATACCCAAAAAAGGAGAAAAACAAGGCAAAAATGAACATGAAAAAATGGAATTTTAGCATATTAGCAAGAAAAGGTGATCAAAACAAAGGTAAAACATATAGGATAGATGAAAACTAGCTAGAAGTCATATCAGATTCATTCAAAATAGTTATGAGTAGTTTATATATAATAAAGTTAAATTGCTCTCTAGCTATAGGTTTAGTGAAAATGTCCGCCAACTGATTTTCCATGTCCACATGCATGATATAGATATTGTTCTTGGCAATGTGATCATAGAAAAAATGATGATGAGCCTCTATATGTTTAGATCTACTATGCAAGATAGGATAATATGACAATTTAATCGCACTAGTATTATCACAACGGATAGGAGAAGCTTCAAAATGAATGTTAAAGTCTTGGAGCATTTGCTTCATCCATAGGACCTAGGCACGCCAACTCCTAGCTGCTATGTATTCAGCCTCGGTGGTTGATAGTGCCACAATGCTCTATTTCTTAGAGAGCCAAGACACCAAGCATGGTCCTAGGAGGAAACAAGTGCCACTTATGCACTTGCTATCAATCAATCACCCTACATAATCTGCATCACGATAAGAAGTAAGAGTAAAGTCCCTTGACTTGGGATACCATAGTCTAAAATTTGGGGTTTTGGCTAAGTACCTTAAAACCCTCTTGACAATTTTAATATGGGATTTCTTTGGATTTGATTGAAAGCGAGGACACAAGCCAACACTAAGCATTATATCAGGTCTATAGGCAATTAAGTAAAGTAAACTTCCAATCATACCTCTATAGAGCTTCTCATCTACCTTCTCACCTTCTTCATCTTTGTTAAGTTCGGCGGTGTTTGACATGGGTGTGTTCATCGGCTTGGTGTCCTCCATCCCAAAGCATTTGAGTAGTTCACTTGTGTACTTGCCTTGGTTGATGAAGTTCCCATCTTTCATTTTCTTGATTTGAAAGCCAAGGAAGAACATGAATTCACCCATTATACCCATCTCAAATTTACTCTGCATAAGATCACTAAATTCTTTGCAAATATCAAGGTTAGTTCCGCCAAAGATGATATCATCAACATATATTTTTATGATAAGAAAATTGTTAGAAGTGTGCTTTAGAAATAAGGTAGAATCCACTTTGTCCATGATATACCCATGATCTAACAAAAAGTTCTTTAATTTCTCATACCAAGCTCTAGGTGCTTGTTTGAGTTCATAGAGAGCTTTTTGCAACAAATAAAAAAAGTTAGGTAACCTATCATGTTCAAAGACCAGAGGTTGTGCAACATACACTTCCTCCGCAATTGTACGATTCAAAAATGCAATTTTAACATCCATTTGATACAAAAGAAAGTTTTTATAACTAGCAAAGGCAAGCAACATATGAATGGACTCAAGTCTAGCTATAGGTGCATATGTTTCATTAAAATCTATACCTTCCTATTGATTGTAGCCTTAAGCCACTAACCTTACTTTGTTCCTCACCACTTTGTTGCTTTCATCAAGATTATTGTGATAGACCCATTTGGTGCCAATGATCTTCCTCTGATTTGGTATTGGCACTAGGGTCCAAACTTTGTTCTTTTCAAATTTCTCCAACTCTTCTTGCATATCTAGGATCCACACATCATCCCCAAGAGCTTCCTTGACATTCTTAGGCTCGAGTTGTGAGATGAAGGCATTGATGACTTGTTGTTTGTTGAATGCAACCCTATCTTCACTCTTTTGAATGGATCACCTAAAATCATCTCCTTTGGATGATTCTTTGCAAACTGGGGGGTTGGATCCTTCTCTTCATATTTCTCTTCTTCTTGAGTGATCACCACTTTTCCCTTTTGGATGATGTTGAGCTCTTTTAGAATAGGAATTACTTCACCTGCAACATCATCATTTGGAACAATATCTTTGGGAATAGAGGGATTAGTATCAATAAACTTAACATTCATGGATTCTTCTACTTTAGCAAGATCAATATTAAATACTCTATAAGCCTTGCTAGTAGTTCTATAGCCAAGAAAGAAATCCTTGTAAGATTTCAGATCAAACTTGTCGAGATAATCTTTTGTATTCAAAACAATACAAGGACTTCCGAAAACATGGAAATACTCGATAGAAGGATTCCTACCACACCATAGCTCATAGGGGGTTTTCTTCAACAAAGGATGTGTAAAAACTCAGTTTTGCACAAAACATGAGGTACTAACAGATTCAGCCCAATTGGAGTATCATACTCTAGAAGCATGGTCCTAGCCATCTCCTGTAAAGACCTATTCTTCCTCTCTACAACCCCATTTTGTTGAGGTGTTTGAGGTGAAGAGAAGTTGTGTGCATAACCAGAAAGCTCATTTTCAAATTCTCCCCAATGATAACTATGGATGGAAATGATGTAGCAAGAAACTTCATTCTCAACGCATTTACAAAAGCTCGAGAAAACATCAAGCATATCACTTTTAGAAATGAGAAATAAGGTCCAAGTATATCTGGAGAAATCCTTGACAATAACAAGGCAATACTTGATACCACGAAGCGATTGAGTTCTGATTGGTCCAAATAGATCAATGTGAAGAAGCTCAAGAGCTCTCTTCGTACTAAGGACTCCTTTGGATTTGAAGGAGGACTAGGTTTGCTTTCCTCGGGTACAAGGTTGGAATTCCTCATCCTTTTCAAAATCCAACTTGGGAAGTCCCTTGACCAATTCCTTTTTGCTAAACTTCTTCAATTGATGCAAATTTACATGACCAAGTCGATGATGCCAAAGAGAAATATCATTCGATTGACTACTAGGCATCTACCAACAACATGCTTAATAGATTCAAGTATAATAACATAAAGATTATCACTTATAGTTCCCTTATATATAAATTGGTAGGTGAGGGAATCTAGAATCAAGCATTCAAAGGAATTAAATAACACAAGGTAACCATTGTCACATAATTGACTAACACTAATTAAATTATGATGTAGTCCATCCACAAAAAGAACATTCTTGATACACAAGGATTCACCTACATCACCCTCACCTTTTACTTCACCTTTCTTATTGTCCCCAAAGGTGACTGAACCTCCTTTCTTTTTGGTGAAGTTACTGAAATGGATTATATGTCCTGTCATATGCTTAGTGCAGCCACTATCAACAATCCCTCTTCTCTTTTTCCTACAAGAAAGGAGAATGTCAGTTCCCAACTCAAACTTTGGGATCCGGAGTTAGCTTGGGGACCCATTTCATCTTTGGCTTGATCCCCTTAGGCTTGTAAGGACAATAAGTAGAGTAACGATCATCACATTTGCAATAAGAACAAACCATAGGATTCTTAGTTCCAGAATACTCTCCTACACAGAAAGAATCCTCGTTTATCTTTTTCTTACCTTTAGTTTTGCTCTTGCCCTTTGGTGCTCCCCCTACAAATCCCAAACTACTAGTACCACTTTGTTTGGTAGAATGGTCAAGGATTTCAGTTAGGGAGTTCTTACCTTTGAGGAATTTCTATAGGGATGTTCTTAATCTATGGTTATCATCATTTAGAGAAACAATAGTAGAAGATAAGATAGAAATGTCATCCCTATCATGAACAAGATCAGCCTCAAGACAGAGGGCTTTAGTTAGATATGAATTCTTCTTAAGGGAAATGGAAGCAATATCATTACTAGGCAATATAGGTCCAGAGTATAAATCATTAACTTGACCAAGTAACGTAGCAATTTCAGATTGAAGCATTTGGACTTCTTTAAGATAGACATCTCTTTCATCTCTATGAGCATCAATAAGAAGCTTAAATTCAACATTTCAGCTTTAATCATTTCAATCTCTTTTAGGAAATTTTGGTTTTCTTAAGATTTTCAATGTTCTTAAGGTAGATCCCATTTTCAACTTCAACTCCATTATATTGGAGCTCAACATCAAGATATTGCCCTTGCAAATTATCAATACTCTCAAGATTAGTTTTCTCATTCAGCTCAAGGATTTCAAGTTTAGCATATAGATCATCAATGATTTTTTCCTAATAGTTTTCTTTTAGATATACATTTAGCAAAAGATGAATGAATAGAAATAAGCATGTCAATAATAGCTTCCTTAGATAACTCATACAAGATTACCTCACTTACCTCACCAAATTCTTCACTGGTAGAGGCTACGAGTGCAAGGTGGCACTCTCCATCTTCTTTAGAGCTTGAGCTTCTTGAAGATGAAGCTTCCCAAGCTGCATGAGCTGCATTCTTGCATCTCTTCTCCTTTGTGTCCTTCCTCTTGTCCTTTCTATCCTTCTTGTAATCCTCTTTTGTCTTTAATCTGCCCTTGTGGTATGACTTTCTTGACTTGGGACATTCACTCTTGTAGTGCCCTTTTTGTCCACACTTGTAGCATCTAGGAGTGGAGGAGGAGGAGGCTTGCTTTCCCTTGAAGTGTTTGCCCTTGATGTAGTTGACTTCATGCTTACTTGGGCCATCATATTAACTAGACGAGGAGGGATAAGTCTGACAAGCAAGTTGTTGTTGAAGGATAACTGCCTCCACTTGTGCTTTGAAAGCACTATCTTTGATCTTCTTGGTTTCCTTCTCTTCTTGCTTGGCTTCTTCTTCTTGTTTGTCAAGACTTGGCTCATGGGCTTGGAGGTTGCCAATGATCTCTTCAGTTGGGATGTCACCAAGGCTCCTCACTTCTTCAATGGAGGTGACCTTTGACTCTTATCTGTTTTGTAGAGTCCTCAAGATCTTGGAGTTGATTACACCTCTATCCAAAGTGTTTCCCAATGCAGCCAGCCAATTGATGATGACATTGAGTCTTGAGTACATCTCCGCAATCCCTTCTTTCTTGCCCATCTTGAATTTCTCTAGAAAGTTGTTCAACATGTAGATCTTGGTCTCCTTGACTTGCTTTGTGCCTTCATAGGTGATGCACAATTTGTCTCAAATCTCATAGGTGGTGTCCCAATATGAGATCCGGTTGAACTCCATTGGGGTAAGGGTTGCTGTGACAAAGTGGTTTTTGGTTTAATTTCGATGATGAAATATCTTTTAAGGTGTGTAGGATGTGAAAGAGTGAAGTTTTGGATCTTTGGATACTTAATCGGATAATCGAATTCATGTGTTCGAGTTATATTAAGAGTTCACAAGTTTCTCACCAAATATGGATGTTAATTAATGTATTTATTTGGACTGATCAGATGTTGAATTTTGACACTAGATTTGAGTAAAATATAGCTTGATTCGTGGAGAGCAGTGTCTCAATTTTATTATCAAATAAGATGCTTTGTTGTATTACGCGGCAAGGTTTCTAATTTATGGGGCTTAGGCGTTGATCACCCATGACATGTCACGCGACTGGGCTAGTCCCACGGATCGGCTTGTAGCTGGAATCGACCCTAGCCTTTGGTGATGGATCCAGGGACCAACGTCTCACCTTCAACGTTTGAGTTGTGGGGGATGAGAAGTGGAGCAGTTGTGGTCCGATCTCTAAGCCACAACCTAGGAAGATGTGGGGGATGGAGAGAACCGACCCTGGTAGTTTTCTTGACTCGCCAAGAGTTAGCTCGTCATTTCGGTGTGATTGGTGAGGATACAATAGGAAGTGGGGGTTTGGGCTTTTCCCTTTCCATGGCTTGCTGTCAGTTTGGATATGGGAGAAGCTAGAGACTGCTAGCCGTGATGGTGATCTCACGGCGGTGATAGAGAAGCGTCACAGGACTCACGTAGGTGTCGGACGATGAGCAGTGTAGCTAGCGGGTCCAGCGTCAGGCCCAACCCCAACGGTGGCACTCAAGGCACAACTGGAGAGACAGGTGACCCCGTCTCATCAGCAGGATGCACGAGGTCGGCGCCGGTGCAGACTCGAAGTCTTGGAGTTTGTAGCGGTAGGCGGGGAAGACCATAGCTTGCATGAATACCCACTAGAGACTGGAGCCCGCGGTGGTGCTTGAGAGCATGGGCGAGCGTAAGAGCTTGGAGACCGGAGGCGGCGGTAACTGATGCAGCTGCGGCAGCAGCGTGGAGGCCGGCGGACGGGAGCAGATGATCACGATGCGTGTGGAACACCGGTGGCGCTGGCACATGGCATCAGGCAAATAGTTGGTTCCTGAGGCTCTGCTCATAACCGCCCCATGAGGAGGTCCATGGCGGCGGCCAAGTGTAGCTCACGCTGGACCAGATGGGCGGCGGTGTAGATCGGGCTGTCAGCCCTTGACCAGGAGACGTAGTAGCAGCAATAGCCTATGGGCGATGATTTCTAGAGACCCTGGCGTAGAAGGGAGCGGACGGTAGAAATATGCTGGAGGCTCAGCAGTGGTGGTCCGGATCATGGAGACCTGACGATGCACGGCGGCTGTGGGATGGAGAAGTCCCGCTGGGGACTCACATTGCGTGGAAATGAAGACAGAAAGAGTCTGGGTCCGTGCTTGCCAACCCGACGGCTCAGGCCAGTGACCAACACACTCCATCCGGATCAACCTTGAACTGGGGTCATGGGACGTGAACCGGCCGCATCAAGCAAGTGAGCTGCGCCAGCCCTGGATCCACGTGGCGCCCGCCTATTGGCCATTCAAGGTAACTATTTTCAGTAATTCACAGATCTTGCATAATTGCTAGTAATTAGCTCGAGCATCAGAAAAATACTAGTAATATACCAAAATGTTCGAAAAAATGCGTAGAACAAGATGGAAGTATAATATCAGATTTTTGAGTAATTAATATCTGTGATATCATGAAAGATGTGTAATGCTTGTTTAGTGGATAATAAATAGCAAATGATGACATTAAATCAAGGGAAAATATTAGTAAGTCCATAATTATGTATAGAATGCATATGATATCAGGTATGGTCATGTTATGACTCGAAATCATGTAGTTTGCTTAATATGACTAATTAGGGCTAATAAACCTAAATGAGATGTATTAAATACATATGTGCTCTATAAATGATGAAATTTACAGAGAAAACTCATATCAGTATATTGAACCTCAGATTTAATTATGAGATGATCATCATGAACAGAATTCATATTATATGAAGATGAATCATAATACATGTTATAAAACCCTAATCCAGGTTAATGATGTAACCTAAGGTTAATATGTGCACAAAAATGCTATGGAAGATAATGTTCAGATAATGGACCATAATCTGTAAAATGACATCAGTAAGATAATTTTAAGTCAAGAAGACAAGTAATAATGTATATAACCTAATGAGATAAGCAAACCCTAATGGACATAACTAGGGTTAAGATGATATGCAAGATGATAAGAATCTGATGGTAGTATATGATCTTGTCTTAATCAGGTTTAACTAAGAAATAGATGACATGAGGAACATATGTGATTAGGATGTCTCTTTGGAAGGTATGCCATTACCTCTTACTTGGCTTATTATACAATATGCTTTTGATATATGAGTAGTAAAATACTTGGCATATGGTATTGATTGAAATGATTCTTCTTGTATGCTATGTTTCTTGATTCTCCATACTTATTGCTATGGACACATCAAACATAATATATCTGTTCCATTATATGAAAGCACTAATTCTCTTTGGTAGCATAGTGCTGGAAAGTGATCATTCTCTTTGGTAGCAGATCAAATTGTACAATGATCTAACTCTTTGGTAGTAGATCATAAGGCCTTACATCTCATTCTCGTTGGTAGAAGAGATGATGCATTATTCCCTCAGGTGGCAAATGCATGGATATATAATGGAAAATGTGCTTAAAATATGTGTTCTCGTTTGTTAATGAATATCTTAGTGCAAGTATACGCTTTTCTTATATTCTTTTGTTACTGCCAAGTATTAGTTTTATCTTATTGCCAAGATATGATGAGAGGTAAATAAAAGACACGTAGGCATACTCAGTACAATATTCATGAAATATTGTGCTGACGTGTACCACATGTAATCTTTTGTTTAGGTTGTGGTTATGTTGTTGAAGATCCAGGATAGTGAGAGTTGTGTGGCGAGCTGATGTATAGGTGGACCTGTTGTCTTAAGATCCTGTAGTTTAGATGTAGTACATGTATATGTATAAGTTTGCTGTTCAATATGTAATATCAAATGTTGTAACAATTCATGTTGTAATTATATGTTGAATGGTGAACATGTGTGTATGGTTTATTTATTGTTCATGTACATGTGCTACTGTGTTTCCTTCTGACTTCCTATGATTTTCTTCTTCTTAGCCTTGTGTGGGATGTTTAAATTGGGATTCTCGCTGAGGTGAGGGTTTCAATTTGGACGTCACACATCAGATTAAGTTTTAGAAAATCCGGCGACGTCATAGGTGGTATCAGAGCATGAACAATAGTAAAGCCTGACATTTGCTCATTATGCAACTCAAAACTAAGAACCTTGCACTTAATAATCTTTAGGGTTAGATTAGTCATCTTTTAGAGACTAGATCTGACCTAGCCTCTAGGTTAGCACCTAGATGTCCGAGAACTAGGTCTAGACTTGTGCTTGTTGAGTAGCAAGTCCTTAGATGTCATTCTTTCCTTGTAGTGCAGTGGTATGGGACGTTGTACTATTTGGAAATGATGTGCATCAAGGGAAGAGAAACCCTAGACATATGGCGCTCGTTGTCTAGAGTAGCTACACTAGTCTACCCCTTGTTCTCACCCTTTTCACTAGTTTTCATGACACTGTACTCTCTACTATGTGTGGGACACTCATTTTCTGGATTTGGTTTTTTATTCCAAACGGATCGAACCTCGATAGTTTTCTCTGACGCTTGTTTCATCGGAGAAAAACTATATAATATTTTAATATGTATATGTATTACAAAAATGTGTCCCCACACATGTACGAGTAGGAGGTGGTCATGTAACCTAAGTGAAAGTGAATGACATCAGTCTAGAAGAGAGTGTAGTTCTAGATTAGATGTCTAGAGCCTTGTTTGGTATATGTGATAGATGGAATAGATAGAATAAGTTTGATGATATGATATAAGTCTTATATGGATGATATAAGATAGTTTGAGATGATATATGTTTGTCTTTGAGGACTTAAGTTCAGTTTTGAGGATTTGAGATAAGTTTTGATGATGCAAGTATGAGTTCTTTTATGTGATAAGTTATATCAAGTTAAGACAAGATGTGAGTCAGCTTTAGCCTCAAACTCTTTTACAAAGGAGGACCTCTAGTGTTAGGACTAGTTTTAGGGTTAGCTCAAGAGAGAGCGAGACCCACAGGGAGAAGGTCAGAGAACCTAGACTCCATGATATGAGAAATATGAGATATGTGATATGATATGTCCTAAACTAGAATACTCCTGAGTTATTGAGTTGAGTCGCTTTATGCATGATTCCTATAGTTTTGTTGAACCCTAGATGTCCTTGGGAGGACCAAACCCTAGAGTCAGAGAGAGGCTGGTTATATGCACATGTGAATATGAATATGAGTACCTACCATCTGGGTGAGGGAGAGAGAGTCCCAAGACCCTGGAGGAGGTAACTGTGTTAGTTTTTGGACAGCCTCATGCTCGGGATTGGTGGTTTCCCACGTAGGAATCTAGTGGTGTATATAAGAGAGTTTTGGGTAAGCATGTTTCATGGGTATAGAATCTATGAAGAGTATGTCATAGCATGTTTTGGTTTGTGCTTATGTGGCTAGAGCTTGTAAGGCTATCACTAGTGCCAATGAGGTAATCTGAAAACCCTAGACTAAGAGAGGAAAGATAAAGTGTATGCATATGAGATACTCATAGAGTTGAGTTAGCTCAGAGAGAATGAGAAATGAAATATCTTCGTGATAAGGGTTGGGAGAACCTCATTTGGACTATATAAAGTTTTGATGCATGTTTGACAATCCCCTCCCATAAGTTGTTTAGCACAACCATGATATATAATATGTCGGGATGTGATATAATCTCGAGACGTGTTATATAGACCTGATATGATGGAAATCTAAAAGATGGTTTAATAGATATTAATGTATAAATGGTTAACCACATACATGAATAATGATGGTAATATGATAAAGACGGTTAACCTTGTGATGCAATCATTAATAAATGTTCCAGTTTAATATGAACAATGAAATAAGATCAAAAGAACGAAGCATGTTACATGAGATGTTAATCTAAGTGCTTAATAAAGATGAAAAGTATAGTTTGACAGTTAGCACGACAAAATGCTTATAGCACCTTGATATGGTCGAGATGGATAAAGTGGGTTAACAATAGTTAACAGCCACCTAAAAGGCATATGTTAATGTTGAACATGTTCTAACAATGAGCTCAATAATATGTTGATGAAACCTTGATGTATGGATTAACTTTAGTTAACCCCTTTATGACATGATAATATGATGTGGAAACCCTAATGCATGGCTAAAGATAAGGAAACAAAGCTAACATATGAGATATGTTATGACCTAATCAGAGTTTCTAAACCCTTTTTTTGAGCCTTCTATGAAGGGGTGTTTCACCTTAGGTGTTTTAAAACCTCCTAATGGTAGTCTAGAGATGTATATGGAGCTTTGTTGTTGGATATGTTGCACCTAGACTAGTTCCTACATGTGGATGAAGGCAAGATAAGGTTTTCCTTGGAAATATGAGTATGGTTTACTTTCGAGGACGAAAGTTCTTTTAAGATGTATATGATGTGACAAAGTGGTTTTTGGCTTAATTTCGATGATGAAATATCTTTTAAGGTGTGTAGGATGTGAAAGAGTGAAGTTTTGGATCTTTGGATACTTAATCGGATAATCGAATTCATGTGTTCGAGTTATATTAAGAGTTCACAAGTTTCTCACCAAATATGGATGTTAATTGATGTATTTATTTGGACTGATCAGATGTTGAATTTTGACACTAGATTTGAGTAAAATATAGCTTGATTCATGGAGAGCAGTGTCTCAATTTTATTATCAAAAAAGATGCTTTGTTGTATTACGCGGCAAGGTTTCTAATTTATGGGGCTTAGGCGTTGATCACCCATGACATGTCACGCGACTGGGCTAGTCCCACGGATCGGCTTGTAGCTGGAATCGAACCTGGCCTTTGGTGATGGATCCAGGGACCAACGTCTCACCTTCAACGTTTGAGTTGTGGGGGATGAGACGTGGAGCAGTTGTGGTCCGATCTCTAAGCCACAACCTAGGACGATGTGGGGGATGGAGAGAACCGACCCTGGTAGTTTTCTTGACTCGCCAAGAGTTAGCTCGTCATTTCGGTGTGATTGGTGAGGATACAGTAGGAAGTGAGGGTTTGGGCTTTTCCCTTTCCATGGCTTGCTGTCAGTTTGGATATGGGAGAAGCTAGAGACTGCTAGCCATGATGGTGATCTCACGGCGGTGATAGAGAAGCGTCACAGGACTCACGTAGGTGTCGGACGATGAGCAGTGTAGCTGGCGGGTCCAGTGTCAGGCCCAACCCCAACGGTGGCGCTCAAGGCGCAACTGGAGAGACAGGTGACCCCGTCTCATCAGCAGGATGCGCGAGGTCGGCGCCGGTGCAGACTCGAAGTCTTGGAGTCTGTAGCGGTAGGCGGGGAAGACCATAGCTTGCATGAATACCCACCGGAGACTGGAGCCCACGGTGGTGCTTGAGAGCATGGGCGAGCGTAAGAGCTTGGAGACCGGAGGCGGCGGTGCCTGATGCAGCTGCAGCAGCAGCGTGGAGGCTGGCGGACGGGAGCAGATGATCACGATGCGTGCGGAACACCGGTGGCACTGGCACATGTCATCGGGCAAATAGTTGGTTCCTGAGGCTCTGCTCATAACCGCCCCACGAGGAGGTCCATGGCGGCGGTCAAGTGTAGCTCACGCCGGACCAGATGGGCGGCGGTGTAGATCGGGCTGTCAGCCCTTGACCAGGAGACGTAGTAGCAGCAATAGCCTATGGGTGACGATTTCTAGAGACCTTGGCGTAGAAGGGAGCGGACGGTAGAAATATGCTGGAGGCTCAGCAGTGGTGGTCCGGATCATGGAGACCTGACGATGCGCGACGGCTGTGGGATGGAGAAGTCCCGCTGGGGACTCGCATTGCATGGAAACGAAGATAGAAAGAGTCCGGGTCCGTGCTTGCCAACCTGACGGCTCAGGCCAGTGACCAACACACTCCATCCGGATCAACCTTGAACCGGGGTCATGGGACGTGAACTGACCGCAGCAAGCAAGTGAGCTGCGCCAGCCCTGGAGCCACGTGGCGCCCGCCTATTGTCCATTCAAGGTAACTATTTTCAGTAATTCACAGATCTTGCATAATTGCTAGTAATTATCTCGAGCATCAGAAAAATACAAGTAATATACCAAAATGTTCAGAAAAATGCGTAGAACAAGATGGAAGTATAATATCAGATTTTTGAGTAATTAATATCTGTGATATCATGAAAGATGTGTAATGCTTGTTTAGTGGATAATAAATAGTAAATGATGACATAAAATCATGGGAAAATATTAGTAAGTCCATAATTATGTATAGAATGCATATGATATCAGGTATGGTCATGTTATGACTCGAAATCATGTAGTTTGCTTAATATGACTAATTAGGGCTAATAAACCTAAATGAGATGTATTAAATACATATGTGCTCTATAAATGATGAAATTTACAGAGAAAGCTCATATCAGTATATTGAACCTCAGATTTAATTATGAGATCATCATGATGAACAAAATTCATATTATATGAAGATGAATCATAATACATGTTATAAAACCCTAATCCAGGTTAATGATGTAACCTAAGGTTAATATGTGCACAAAAATGCTATGGAAGATAATGTTCAGATAATGGACCATAATCTGTAAAATGACATCAGTAAGATAATTCTAAGTCAAGAAGACAAGTAATAATGTATATAACCTAATGAGATAAGCAAACCCTAATGGACATAACTAGGGTTAAGATGATATGCAAGATGATAAGAATCTGATGGTAGTATATGATCTTGTCTTCATCAGGTTTAACAAAGAAATAGATGACATGAGGAACATATGTGATTAGGATGTCTCTTTGGAAGGTACGCCATTACCTCTTACTTGGCTTATTATACAATATGCTTGTGATATATGAGTAGTAAAATACTTGGCATATGGTATTGATTGAAATGATTGTTCTTGTATGCTATGTTGCTTGATTCTCCATACTTATTGCTATGAACACATCAAACATAATATATCTGTTCCATTATATGAAAGCACTAATTCTCTTTGGTAGCATAGTGCTAGAAAGTGATCATTCTCTTTGGTAGCAGATCACATTGTACAATGATCTAACTCTTTGGTAGTAGATCATAAGGCCTTACATCTCATTCTCGTTGGTAGAAGAGATGATGCATTATTCGCTCAGGTGGCAAATGCATGGATATATAATGGAAAATGTGCTTAAAATATGTGTTCTCGTTTGTTAATGAATATCTTAGTGCAAGTATATGCTTTTCTTATATTCTTCTGTTACTGCCAAGTATTAGTTTTATCTTATTGCCAAGATATGATGAGACGTAAATAAAAGACACGTAGGCGTACTCAGTACAATATTCATGAAATATTGTGCTGACGTGTACCGCATGTAATCTTTTGTTTAGGTTGTGGTTATGCTGTTGAAGATCCAGGATAGTGAGAGTTGTGTGGCGAGCTGATGTACAGGTGGACCTGTTGTCTTAAGATCCTGTAGTTTAGATGTAGTATATATATATGTATAAGTTTGCTGTTCAATATGTAATATCAAATGTTGTAACAATTCATGTTGTAATTATATGTTGAATGGTGAACATGTGTGTATGGTTTATTTATTGTTCATGTACATGTGCTACTGTGTTTCCTTTTGACTTCCTATGATTTTCTTCTTCTTAGCCTTGTGTGGGATGTTTAAATTGGGATTCTCGCTGAGGTGAGGGTTTCAATTTGGACGTCACACATCAGATTAAGTTTTACAAAATCCGGGGACATCATAGTTGCATAGAGGATGCTTATGGATTTGGCATTGAGTTGGGATTCTTTGACTGAAGCTTCACTCCATGTTGCAACAACTCCAGTTGGATCCTTGTAAGGTGTGACCATCACCTTCCACATGTCAAAGTTCATGCCATGAATGTACAATTGCATACGCCTCTTCTAATAGAGGAAGTTGGTGCCATCAAAGACCGATGGACGCATGGAGAAGCCTCCCTCTAAGTTGAGAGAACCAAGTAGGTTGTCACCCATCTTCTCATCTCGTGGGAGATTATTGGAGACGAACCTTGACTCTGATACCACTTGTTGGATCTAGGGCTCTAGAGGGGGGTGAATATAGCTTCAAAAATTCTCACAAGATGGATTAGACCTTCAAAATATATCAATTAAAACTAATAGCTTAAGTGCAGGTGAATAGAGCTTCAAACATTTGTCACAAGATAGATTAGACCTTCAAATTATATCAATTGAAACCAATATCTTAAGTGCAATTTGAAGTCCTAACTAACAAGCATAGGAAGGATGAGAGGAATTGATAGCAAGCACTTAACAAGGTCATGTAGAGTGGTTCCACTCTCCAAACTAGGAGAGAGTTAGTCCACTACCTAGAGAGGTTATCCTCTAGGACTTTGCAAGTGCTTTTCTCTATATATTCACCAATAAGAATCACAACATGAGACCACCAAAGGACTTACCCATCCAAGTACCAAGAGTCTTCTGCCTTACCAAGGACTTACCCACTTTTCCAAGAGTCTTCACCCTTCTCCAAGGTCTTACCCACTCTTGCACAAGTCTTCTGCCTTCAAGGACTTTTCTACTCTTCTTGGATATTCTGCCTTTGCCTTCTCCTTCACCTAGATAAGATCTTCACCTCTTCTTCAACCTTGAAGAAGACCATAAACATCTTCACCTTCACTCGGAGTATCTTGCTTCACCTTTGCTTCATGGAGGAAAGGGGTAGGGAAGATGAAATGGATGAGAGATTTACAAGCACAAGGAAGTAGCTCTCTTACAATAGGCCTATCTCACTCATAATCACAAAATTAGGTGTAAACTAGAGAGAGAAAGGGGCTCAAGGAGTTGCAACACACTCAACTATAGCAAGGACTTAGAATAGCATGAACGAGCAAACTTGGAATGAACTCCAAGGGGTCCTATTTATAGATGAGGGTGTTCCCTTGAGTGTGGGATCACTTATGGTCCAAATATAGCCATTTTCAAAGGTGCAACAGATCTATTTTCACCAAAAATAACTCACCAACATTTATAATCACTTTTTTTTGCATTTTTTGTACAATACATTCAGTTGAGTTCACTACCACAGAAATGGCTTATAAAGTCACTTTTCAAGGTGTCGGTTGTATACATAAACCGACACCTAAACTCTACAGTATCAGTTGATAACATAAACCGACATCCAATCTATGAAGGTCGACCAGACACGGGTACCACTTTAATTAAGTGTCGGTTAATTAATAAAAAACCGACACCTAAAAGGAACCGCCAAAACCAAAATTCCACTGAAAAAATTACCTTCAAAATTTGACATATGGCGTCGGTTCATAAATGAATAACCGACGACTAAAGATTATTCGCGGGACATGAATAGTTGTCGGTTGTCTTTTAGTTAAAAACCGATGACTATAATCTAGTATAGGCGTCGGTTGTTGGAAAAGAACCGACACTGTTGGTTTCGTTGTCGATTATTTTGAATAACCGACGCTTATTGTCAACTTAATATCTCACCAGCGCGAGCGACTCTTCCCCTTTCCCTGTTTCATTCCCGATTTCAGTTAGGTCCGGTGATTTCTTTCTCGCCCCCGCCGGTCGTTGCTCTGTGCTCACGCCCACCGTGCTCCTACTCCTGCCCTCACCGCTGCTCCGTGCTCACCGGCATCCGTGCTCCTGCTCCTACTCCTGCTCCTTCCCTCTGTGCTCACCGGAGACCGTGCTCCTGCTCTGTGCCCTCGCCGCTGCTCCGTGCCCTCATTGCCGCTCCTGCTGCTCTCCCTTCCGCCGCCGCTCCTCTCCTTGCTCCAGCCGCTGCTCTCCTCTGCCCTCAAGGTATGCCCGCCCTTCCTTCTTCCTTCTTCCTCTGCTCCGGCGGTGCCAAGGCAACCACGACCTTCTTCCTTCTTCCTCTGCTCCGCCCTGCTCTTCTTCTTTCTTCTCCCTCTCCTTACCAACAGCAACCACAGCCGTGTGGGCTGGCATGGCCGTGGCTATGTTGGACGACCACACGTCCGTGCAACCAGGCTACTGCTGGGCATTTTTTTATTTTTTTTAAGTTATTTACTTATTGGTAGCTTGATAAATAACTCATATACACTGATATATGGCAATGCCTTAGTTGATCACTCTTTATATTAGAGCTGCAAGCCTGTAACATTAAGTAATTTTTGAAAGTAAAATAATTATTGACTGTAATATATTGAACTTATATACAATACATGTTCTATGATAAGCCTTAGTTAATTTAATATGCATACTTTGTATGTAAGACATAGTAATCGGCTACTGCTGTATATCCAAGTAAATTACATGTAACTAATCATGACATAGATTTTAGAATGCATACTTTGGTTAAATGTACTGCTGTAATTTTTGATCAAGTGATGATATGTAAATGTAGCAATAAGTTAGTAAGGTATCAATGATAAGTCTGCTGTAATGTGATGCAATATAGTTCTTGTATCATGCATATCTTAATACTTTTTTGTTTTATAGTTGTATAGGGTGTTTTATGTGTGACAAGTCTATTGTTTAATAGTTTAGCTATATTCATTGTTTTATAGTTGTGTTATAAAGTATTTGGGTGTTTAGTATGGTTATTTAGGGTGTTCAGATATGTATAAAGGTTCCAAAAAGTATAGTATATATATGCATACATGTGCATTTTTTATAAAATTGTATAGAAAATCAAAACCCGTTCTTGGTGAGAATCCTAATCACACTTCTTGCTTAATGATGAACTGTAATGCACACATGTGACATGCTTTGAATGTAAATGATGAACTTTTCCCTAAATTGCCAATCATGCTTTTAAAGACATCAATAATCACCCTAACTTGAAGAACTAGGATTTTAGGTATAAGAATGACAACACATTATTTGTTGGCCTAGAAACCCGTCCAAGATTTACTCATTAGGAGTAAATCTTGGATAGTCCCCGGTTCGGGACTGTTCTTGAACACCTAATCTCACTTAGGATGTAAGTGTATAATGTGTATTGGGTTTTCAAGAAAATTTCGGCAGCATTTCCCCGTTTGTTCTCTAAGTACATATGTACTTGGAGAACAGTGGGGAAATGCTGCCGAAATTTTCTTGAAAACCCAATACACATTATACACTTACTAGTGAGATTAGGTGTTCAAGAATGGGATAGGTGGTACACATTTATTATATATAATAATGACATCACATGTATTTGTTAACCCTAGACCCTAATCTTGTTGTAATATATACTTGTTTTCTCTTTGATCATAGAATGGATAGATCATGGATGTCCATTCGCAATCGCTGCACCCCAGAGTTTATTTCTGGTCTTGACCAGTTTATTAGATTTTCCGAGTAACATAGGAAACAACCTGGAGATAGGTTCTACTGTCCATGTAGGCATTGCGGTAA
This sequence comes from Alisma plantago-aquatica, assembly GCA_963693085.1. NCBI lineage: Eukaryota > Viridiplantae > Streptophyta > Magnoliopsida > Alismatales > Alismataceae > Alisma > Alisma plantago-aquatica. Next base: position 816,079,606 of record OY856410.1, read on the forward strand.
CAGCTTGAAAGTCAACACTGGTGATGAAATCAAAAGTCATGTCATGTGCAACGGGATTATACAAGGCTATACAGAATGGCACTGGCATGGAGAGATTTCAAACCCGAAACTAGTGGATGTCGATAGCAGTGCTTGTGTGGAAGAAGAAATTGCTTACGATGACGTAGATGTGAATGAACCAGTTCCAGTAGACATCGTTGATGCGATGCTGAATAGCTGTGGGGTAGAGCACACCGACCCACCTCCCATTTTTAGAAACATTATGCATGATGCTGAGATGCCGTTATACACAGGTTGTACTAAGTTTACGAAGCTTAGCGCTGTGTTGAGATTGTATAAGCTGAAAGCTAACAATAGATGGAGCGACAAAAGCTTCACGTCATTGTTGTCTTTGTTGAAAGAAATGCTTCCTGAAGGAAACGAGCTGCCAATCTCAACATACCAGGTAAAGAAATTGTTGTGCCCAATGGGAATGGATGCCAAGAAGATACACGCATGCCCGAATGATTGTGTATTATTTCAAAAGGACTATGTGGATTTGAAAGATTGTCCAAAATGTGGTGCGTCACGGTATAAATTGACAAATTTGGGGGAGTCCAAAACTGGTTCTCCTACCAAGGTGATGTGGTATCTACCTATAATTGGGTTGATAACACCAAAAGAGTTATAGTGGATGAATTGGGTTTCACTTTAGTGAACTTTGAAAAGATTGGCGAGAAGGATGAACCATTCATATTGGCATCACATGCGAAACAAGTATTTTATATCGATGATCCTGCAAATGATAAATGGTCGGTTGTTCTTCATGGTAAAAGATAGTTCATTGAAGATCCTATAGATGAAGAACAGTATTATGATAAGTATGATGACTCCAGTCCATTCTCAGTTGGGTTGCCAACACCAGCAAATATTGAAGCTAATGATGACTTGTATGTGCGCGGAGATCACAATGAAGGATTGTTATTTGATAAAAAAATCACAATATTAGAGGCATGTTTATACAATGTTTTTATATGTTTTATTTTTCTGAATGTGAACTTTACAAAATGAATGTGAACTTTACAATGTGAATGTGAACTTTACAATGTGAATTTTACAATGTGAATTACTTTATAATGTGAACTTTACAATGTGAATGTGAACTTTACAATGTGAATTTTACAATGTGAATTACTTTATAATGTGAACTTTACAATGTGAATTACTTTACAATGTGAATGTGAACTTTACAATGTGAGCTTTACAATTTGAATTACTTTACAATGTAAAATTTACAATGTGAATGTGAATTTTCATATGGCTGAGCATTCTCCTGATGACCGTGCTGATTACCGTGAGGGTGAGGACATCAATGCGCCACCTCACAATGTAAGTTTTAAAAATATATCATATATTTATATCTATATGTCCATTTATAGTTATATCTTGTAAATGTGTTTATTTTGTCAAATTTTAGGTTGATGATGCACATGTACCATCTGAAGCACTTGAGGCACTTGATCAGCAACACCAAAAAGTTGACAGGAGAAGGGGCATCACTATGATGAAGAAGTTAACAGCGCAAAAGGGCAATGGACCCAAACTTGTTGTGGATTTTGATAATGCAGGAAATGCATCTGGTGTGAATCGCAATTCATTTGTTTCATATCTTGGGTATGTTACTCGCAGCCATTGCGGTTGTATGATAGATTCTTGGCATAAAGTTTCTAAGGAGAAGAAAGACGTAATATGGAGGGATTTATGCGTGAGTTATTATTAATTTGCAATTATATTTTGTAGATTACTAATTTTTTGGATACTAGTTAATAGAAATTCTAATTTGCAGAGTATATTTGAATTGGATAAAAAGCTACATTGTAAATGTGTGATGCAACGCTGTGGGAGAGTCCTAAGGAACTATAGGACAAATCTCACCCGAGAATACATAAAAGAAGCTGACAAGAGGAAGAAGACAACCACTTAATAGTGGAACTTCCTGGACAAAGAAGAATGGGATGCATTTGTTGCTTCAAGACAAACGGATGAATTCAAGGTATTAGGCGTCAGTCCCAATCTCATTAATATATGTTGTATTCACCTATTCAAGATTAATATTTACTGTTACTAACCAAATCATTAATGTGCATACTAACTAGGCCCTCAATGAGGCATTCTTTATTTATAATGTTACTGTAAAAAGAGAATTCAATATTTAGAAGCTAACGTTTCTTTTATCCATGTATAGGTAGATAAGCTAGTTGATAGGAAACTGGAAGAAGCACTGAAAAAGTGGCAGGCATCTCAGACTTTCACTCAGCAGACAATACCTATCATAGCATCCCACTCTACTCCTACTGCAGAGGTTGGGAGTAATCCTATAGACCCACCACCTAGAACATCCACTATAAGTATTTTTATGACATAGTAACTAGTTTTTTAATTCAAGATGATATGTATATGTGTATATAACATTCTTTACACAAAAATTTGTAGGGGTTGAAGCCATGCCATCTAAAAGTTAATGAATATGTCGTTGCAGAGGCGTCGGCTTACCCATCCCTACCAGGGGAAATGTTTCACGGGTCTCCATTACCAGCCGGTTGGATTCGTGTGAGCCCGATACATATATTCCCCAAGTGGATGGATCTTCCATTGCCATATGCCCACCCAGATTGTGAAACACTTGGTGAGGCACTAGGCGGAGTGATATTATGGCTAAAAGCGGATGTCATCTTTACTGAAATTGTATGGTAAATTTACATTACGTTAAATTGTTAGTGTGTGTATATGATGTCAGTTGATCTGAAATTATTATATATATACATATTAAAAAGAAGACACCCACAACATCTAGGCATCCACTTCCACCTCCTGCATTACCCAGTTGGGTTCCACAGGACCTAACTGTCCCGTTAGGTCCTAACTGTAGGGGTATGGCAATATGGTTAGGCGAACATGATATAAACTGTCCTGTAACTATTTCTATAGATTCAGATGTTGCAGGTCAATCATACGAAAGCAAACTATTTATACAAGATATTTTGGAGTTGTTTTGATATGATTGGCTAAATACATCTGTAATAGAGCTATGGATAAGGTGAGATCTTCTTTATACATCCATATACCTTGTGTAGGATCTGGTGATCTGGTTTCTTATTTATTAATGCATGCATAATTAATACATATTTTGCAGCTACTTAGACAAGATATGTGCAGATTTTGCATTCGAACATGTAGGATTTTTTATTCCATCTTTGATTAGTCTAGTAGGTAAAGACCCTCCATCACTTCAACAATACTGCTGTGAGGCTTTTTCAAATTTTGCTCAAAAAAAGAAGACGATGATAATGGCTCCATTCAATGTAGAGTAAGTTTACTTTGCTTATTATAATTTGGACTTAAGAAAATTACATTTTTATTATGGATTTTGAGTTATTAATTTTTAACTTTTTACCTCTAGTGGTATGCATTGGGAGTTACTGGTTATTGTCCCCGAGACATTCACTGTCTATTATCTAGATCCTAAGGGGAGTAAATTGAATACAAAATATGGACACATAATGAAAATGGCATTATTCCAGTGAGAAATATTTCATTTTCATATCCGTTAACATATGTTATTACATTACTATTTAATTATGCAATGTACTGTGTTACATTAACATGTAGGGGTTTTGATGAGTTCAAAAAGGCTGGAGGAAAGGTCCCCACGAAAAAGAACCAGTCAATAATTTGGAAGAACGTGAAAGTAAGTTCCCGACTACAATATATGTATATATTATTTATGTGAACAATGCTTAATTAATTGTATTTTTTAATATTTTGTATGTTTGAATTTATAGTGTGCCACACAAGACAACGGATGGGCATGTGGATACTACGTGATGCGATTTATGCACATGATTATCAAATATGTCGCAATGGACATCGATTGTATTGCTGAGGTATTATAGAGTCTCATTAGATAATATGAAATATATCAATATTATTTATAGCTCATTAATTATATATACATCATTCTCTTTACAGGTGTTTACACTACAGGAAATGCCTTACCAGATGTACATGCTCCCTATACGACGGGAGAATTAAATGAAGTAAGAGAAGAATGGGCAACAACCATACAAGTAGTGGGGGATTTAAGATATAATTGGGATGTTGATAGCGAATAATGACTAAAGAATGATATTTTGTAAATGAATTTCTGAATTATAATATATGTGTGAATGTTTCTACATGTCTGGATGTTTCTACATGTGTCTGAGTGAAAATGAATGAAACTGTTGGTTTCTATATGAATGTTTCTATATGTGAATGTGAAAATGAATGGAACTACAGATTGCTAGCTACATGAATGTTTCTAAATATGTGAAAATCAAATGGAACTGTAGGTTGCATTGCTAAATGTGTGAATATCTTTGTTGTTTTTTGCAGGTTTGTGGCCTGTTGTTGGCTGATATCAATGGATGTCATAAAACCTGCAGTTCATAACTGAACTGCATGTTTCTCATCCTGTGACCAGCCATACAGCAGGTCTGTAGACCTACAACAAAAAAAAAACAAAAATAGGCGTCGGTTATTTGTATAAAACCGACGCCAAATAGTTACAGTGTCGGTTTGTAATAGAAACCGATGTCTATTTCCTTAACACCATGGCCGTGCTAGCCAGCACGGCCGTGGCAGTGGACTAGACACCACAGCCGTGATGGATAGCACGGCCGTGGCAGTGGACCAGACACCACGGCCGTGCTGGCCAGCACGGCTGTGGCAGCGGACCAGACACCACGGTCGTGTTGTCCAGCACGGCCGTGTTGGGAGTTATATGGCGTCAGTTATTAGAGAATAACCGACGCCTATAGTGCCCAAGTTGGTGCCCTTCTGTGGCGCGAAGGTATATGGCGTCAGTTTCTTAGGTAATAACCGACGCCTATAGTGCCATGTTGGCGCGTTTTCGTTGGCGCGCGAAGGGTTTTGGCGTCGGTTTTTGAACCGACGCATAACGGCTGGGCTTTTAGCGTCGTCCACATAGGTGTCGCTTAGAAACCGACACTAAATGCCTTAAATAACCAACACTAAATGTCGGTTATGTACTAGTGGTTGCAATAAAGGTAACTCGACCAATCCACTAAATGACAAAGCCAATGTTCACCTATCAGTTGAGTTTGTTATGGGAAACTCGACTGATGAACTAAAATCAAGTTTTCTCAGTGAGTCGGTCGGTCGAGTTCTGTGAATGTACAACTTGACCGATGGGTCATCTTCAGAAAATCAATCATAGGATCGGTCGAGTTTTCAACTCGACCGATGAACAGACGGTAACAAATTTTTCAAATTCACATTTGAGTGATTATACCATGGAATTAAGTGTCCCTATTTTTTTCTCATCTTAGTTACAAGTCATATCATCAATACAAGTGATTACAAAAATCATCTAAGGTCATTTGGAGTGATTTCCCAAATTGCACACTTCAATTGCATTTGACTTGAACTTGAACAAGCTAGGGCTTGTATAATTTAATACTTTTCATGTACCTAAAGCTTGAAATCAATCTTGAACAAACATATTAGATACATAGGAATGGAATGGTTAAGTCATTATCAAAATATGGGCAATGTATAACTCTCAGGTCAACTTTAATGACATGTGAGTTCAGGTTGAGGACCTAAATATGGGATCATGTGTATGTTTAGAGTATTCATTATTGTCTTAGTCCCTAGTCAGATATTATTATGCATATTAGGACAACAATAATACATCAATAAAAGTATGTGTTTTGGGATTAAGAGAGGCAATCTCCCCACCTCTTCCATGTCTGTGACAAAGGCTGATTGTCCGAGAGGGTAGTAAACGAAGGCTAGTATGGGTGTTGATTGATAACTACATCTCATTCATCATGATACTTGATATCAAATCAAACACATATGAACTTGTTATGAACAAGTGTGCTGGATATACCGATCTTGAATGCGATACATGAAAGTCAATGATGGCGGTTAGAATCACATCTCAGTCTCATAATGGTGATTGTGGTCCTTAGACTTGAAGTCACTACAATCCGTACATGTTGTTCAATGTGCTTTAACACTACTCAATATTACCTTGAAAAGGGTTGCTATACAGGTAGTGCTTAGGTTCATTGTGACACATGTGGATTATTGTGAGTGCATAGATGGAATTTTCCCCTCCCATTGGAGTGATATTTTGACCACTTGATTAGTTAGACTATGAAATGCATGGCCATGCTCATGTGAGTCAATATATGATATTGAGCTCATGTATATCTCAATAGTCAAATGTAGATCAAGGAACAAAGACTGAACATTAATAGGAATATTTTCCATGTCTCATATTCAATCCAGATATTAGAGACAAAGGAATTATTATTTTTGGTCGGTGAGACAAAGGAATTATACAATCACTATAACACTAGTCTCAATACTAGGTTAAGTTGTTCTCCAATTCCTCTAATTAATTGGTAGCAATGAAGTCTTATTGGATGCCAATCATTTCTTGTGAAATCATAATTTTATTATGAATATTGCTACCAATGTATTTTGGAGCCTACATGGTCACACACATAGGATGTATTGGAATAGGAGTATAATTATGGAAATGATTGGAAATGTTGCAAGTCAAATTGAATACTAAAATGTTTAGGTAATCTACTAGAATTATATATGAATATAATCTAATTAATTTGGTTAAAATGTTTAATCCAATTAATTAGATTTAAATTGTTAAGTTGATTAACTAATCCTGAGCGATTGACTAGAGTCAGATGATAGAAAATTAGTTAATCATTTAATATGATTAATTGGTTAACTAATGCCCGAATATTCTAATTGTCTTTTTGACAGTCCAAGTCACCTACTTCAAATGTAGCCACAACCTTTGTTTCCTAGGGTTTTTGCAAAACCATGCTTCCTTTCCGCTCCAATTTATAGGGGCATGAAAATAAAATTTTTGAAAGACCCTCTTGTATGTAAATTCTAGACATCGCTGTCCTCGAGAGAGAGAGAGAGAGAGAGAGAGAGATAAGAGAGACCACATTGCTAGCATGTCATGAAGCGAAAGGCTACTCCTTCCTGCCGACTCAGGCAACATGACAAGAAGTTTTATTCCATCCACATCGACTACATAGAGATGAAGACACGGAGCACCTACACTCAAAGAACCTTGAGGAGGACCATATGTTCATGTGATAAGTGAACCACACCACCGTACAAAGGGGATGTTTTCAGACTTTCTCCACAACAAGGTATACCTCACACACCCTTCTTCCAAATACATTGTTGTTAGTGAGATCTCCTAGTAGGATACATGGAGAATTTTTGTTGTTGTTTCTACTATGCTTTCTTCCTCCACAAAATCTAACAAGATGGACTATCATTGAATCTATCTAGAATCACTTCATGTTGGAACATTGATTGGGGATTTCAGATTTTCAATAATGAATTTTCAGTTCATCCACCCTTAAATTTAGAGATAGATGCATCCATCTCATCCTATGTTGATATTTCTGGGCATACACATCCAAGTACTTACATTTGGGAGATCCCAATCCATTTATTGTTGAGTACTTCACCTCCATGCATTTTAAGATTATTTCATCACAAGGATGAGTCTGTCGAGTCACATGACAACAACTCACCACCTTAGACTCAAAATTTAGACCGTCTATTTCTAAATACGGTCTCTAGCAAAAATATGCAAGTAACTCAAAAACCAAAAATAAGGATTTGGGATCCTAGTGTAGGGAATGTGGGGCATCCACCCCCTCTTCCCTTCACACTTTTTCTTTATTGGTGTTTGCATAATAAAAGTTGTTTCAAAATTTTAGCATAAAATTTATCTTTCCTCTAACTTCTTAGATATAACTTCGTCTTATTTTGATCATTTAGACATTCTTTATTATATTAAATACATACATTTTCTCCATCTCACTGATACAACTACAATGATCTAACTTTTCATATATGAATTAACTTCATACATCTTTGAGCAGGATGCACATGAAGTTTTATTTTTTTGATGTTTTAAGATACAATTTTCATTTATTACCCCGTTGAATTTGACCATATGTGAGACTTAATTTGGCTGCATGCCATCAAATCCAACCTCACATATGACCAAATTCAACCACACCTTTTTGTATCCCTTATCCCAACATACGAATAAGGAATATTCCACTTTTGACCCTTTTACCGCATTTCTTGAGTTTCCATGATGTGTTTTCCCGCTTTTTCTGATTTTATGACACATGACAGACTGCCACCCTGACACACAATTCTCGAGTATAATTTTTGTAGGTTGAACTCGACCAAATCCAATCAAACTAGATTGAATCTGACTTTTGTTTTTATAAGCACTTGCTCATGTTCTTTTCCCCTCCCGATCAACGGTCAATGCTAAAAAAATTGGCCAGGAAGACAATTGGTCAGGCTATCAATCTGACATGTGTCAGTAGCTGATAGGTATCTGACTGTTATTTCCAGTCTATAGCTATCAAACAACTGGGTCTTGGTGTAGTTTTGACTTAAATATTTTTACCCAGAAAGGCGCCAAGGGAACTCGACCCGGTTTGATCCAATTCGGCCAGGTTTGATTGGGTTCAGTCTCTAGGGTATGTCTCACGCCTATAAATAGGATCTAGGTGTGACCGAATCTAGCACCGAATCAACCACCCTTAGCCTCCATCCTTTAGTCTATTTGTGATTGAACATCACCATACTCTAACCCTGGAGTGCCCTAACATCCCCCACCCTCTAGAACTCACCCACCACCTTGTTTTTGGCGACCTCATAGTAGCAATTCATAAGGACAACACTGAGGTCGACTATTTCACTGTTGCTTCACCATAACTTCACCAACTAGTAGTCTGGCCGACTGGTGTTTGACTACCTCCAGAACCACCGTCTTCATGCTTCTGCCACTGTTAAACACCACGTCTCTACCATGTCACACCACCCTACCTAGCTATGACCTATCAGACCTGACTAGTCCTGTTATTGTGAAGCACGCCCCACCCACTCAAAATCACCAACTTTTAACCATCACATTTAGATCGTTGATGAGTCGCCTAGTGCATCAAATCAGTATCATCAACCTCACCTATGCGATTGTAACCACCACGACTATTGCACATCATGCGCAATGCCGCAACAACCTGCCACACAATGTTGAACTAATCTATGGCACCACATCCATACAAACAACCCAACCACGCTTTCCACAACAACACGAATGCTACAAAATGCCATTGCCACTGTAGAACCTCTACGTGATGATCTCAATGCCATCAGCTCATTGTACTTCCAAGCATAGAGTCGCTTCACTACCACTCCTCAAACTTGATTGAACTGAATCCAGTTTGCTCGGGTTCAATCCTGATAGGTCATGTATGCTCACCTCCAATCCGAACAAATCTGATCCATTTGGCTCAAGTTCAAGGCCCTCCCCTCTCCACAACTTAATTTTCCCTCTACCAACGATTTGGAAGCAATAAAAAGTGGTTATAAATGAGTGAAGAGAACAATTTCAAGGAAGAAGGGGAAAGATAGTTCTTCTTCACCGAAAATGCATCATAGCTTCTACCCTTCGCACACCACATGGACCACAAACCCAGCTTATAAGGATGAGACCACGTGCTCACCTTCAGTTGATTTTGAGTCATGCAAATATGACTCTGACTACAAAAAATTTTCCACCACACCCATCGACACCGTTAGTGGGGATTCAGATGGTGTGGAGGAAGTTTCTAGCAAGATATGGTCCCTATCGCACCATGACTCATGATTACATACCACAGAAAAACACCCTACAGACCCATCCATAGGGGCACCACATAGATCATCATCAATGGGAGATCACCACCATGTTTCTATAGAGCCAGTAGTGCCTCTACATTGATCAACTTCAACCCCTGACTCCGCCCCGATAGGCAAGGAACACTTCACTCTCGACCATGTTTCCCAAAACATCATTCATGTTCCTCATTTCCATAATATGAAATAGAACCTACAATATTAATCACTAAGGAAGGATAGGAGAAAACTCGTCAGCCCAAAGTACACTGACCTGGTCACCCTTGTCTCACTCGACATCTTGGTCCAAGTCAATTAGCACCTTACGGATTTTGGCCTTGACATCCTTGTGTATTCATAGTGTGATGCCTATTGTAGACTCACCTATGAGTTCTACGCTACACTAGTCATTCCTGAGGATGTGCACCAACCAGTCATTCACTTCCACCTGCTTAATAAGAATCGACATGTTACTGAAGACCAACTAAATGGATGATATCACAATCCATCGATGACTACATGGAGATGTCTAGGGGGTACCTTGAGATAGGAAATAATGATTTTGACACCCATAACAACTAGAATATTCCCAATAGGGAAGAGACGTCCACTGCCAACTCCATCAAGTCCTCACACATCCACAACCCAACACTTCTTTATGTTCACCAGGTGACCGTGGACTGTGTCCTAAAGAAAAATGACAATTAGGGGGAAGTTAGCATAGCTGACCTCTACATTATGTGGTGTTCCGTGATAGGGAGGAAGGAGAACATGGAGAACTTCACGATTTGTCACTTACACAACTCTTTTAAAAGGAAGCACAAATTCACACTGATGGGGGTATGATCATGTTCATTGTACGTCATATTGGGGTCAACAATGACCAATTCAAACTCATGATCTCAATAGGTGTATGACTGTGCTCATGAACGTGAATATGATGTTCCTGGTAGTACCACCCCAAAAGCTCATAAGAGAGTCACTAGAAATACTTAGGAGCCTATGAGATCATCCTAGTAGTAGGGTTGGTTCGAGCACAATACGAGGAGTTTGTCCCACTACTTTAGGTCAACTAGGTCAAACTGTAGGGATTGTTGCTTGTTACATGCACCAACCTAACACAAATCGATATCCTAATAAGTCATTGAGTCTTTTTTTGTTTCTTCGTAGGACCTGAATAAGTCATTGAGTCTTTTTTTGTTTCTTCATAAGACACAAATCGAGATCCTGATTGGTCTATGTGAATACATGATAATAGCTCATGACTAATTACCTCTATGACAATTCTTAAATGCTCAAATATTATGTTTCAAGCCCCCAAGAGTATTGACAGTTTGTAGCAAATTTGCTTAAAATGGATTGGATGCTTTTTGATCTTCTTTTGCAGGTTTTGCTTGAATGGTGGGGGTTTGTTTTGAAAAATCATGGATCAAGAGTATATCTATTTAAAAAAAATTCTTCACCTTAGCATTTATTACCAAGATTAATTTGGATGTTATCTTTTTTTATTTTCAAGCACAGTCTTGCTTGAGGACAAACAAAATTTAAGCTTGGGGTGGTTGGTAACACCCAAATTTAGGCATTCATACTAAGTATTTATCTACTGTTTCATGATGTTATAGCTTTAAATATGCCTAATATCACTATACATACATATATTTTTGTATTTTATATCTATCTAAAGATAAAATTGCTCAACTAGCCAATTTACTTGCATGCACTAATCTTAAGAAAATGTTGATGCTCTAGACTTTGCCCACTGAGTTAGGCCGAGTTCCTGATGAATGCACATTCATCTTCGTTTTAGTCGGCATTTTGGCCCAGTTTTGCACTGAAAGCTCTCATATACCCCCCTGAATCTGCTCATATACAATTCCCTCTGTTTCAGATGATTATTTATAGTTTTGATCAAATCCATTCATCTTCATTGCAGGATCAAGCATCGCACTATGTGCACTAGTGTAGGAGACGGTGGTCTCGCTAACTAACTAGTGGACCCAAGAAACTTTCGATAATTTGGACCCTATTTTCGATGGCTAGTACCTTCATCAGAAAGCATCCTCATCAGTGAGAGAATTCATTGATGCTGGCCCATCGACCCATAGCAATACCCCCCCATATGGGTTTGTTCCATGATGTTGCGACCGCGGCCAAGAAGACAATGTCGCGACCATGGCCAAGAAAACAATGTCGCAATCGCGGCTAAGATATAGTGTCGACTAACACTCGGCATGACCGGGCCCACCTCAGCATGACCGGGCCGAGGCCAAGATGACGTGACCACAACACCCAACATGACCGATACAGCCACCTCGACCACAAAACTTGTCTGTGACCGCGGCACATACATCTTGACCAATGCAAAGACCTCGACTATGGAAGACGCCTCGACTACAACAAACACCTCGGCATGGTCGAGCGCACACCCAACATGGTTGTGCTGAGGGGTACCATGATCGCTACTGAAGGCCGCAACCACGACAGCTAAGTCAGTCCTTTACAGATCTGCACCTATAAATAGATGACCCCCTCCTTTATTTGAGGCATCTCTTCGACTCCACGATGCCGACAGGCTACCACTCTATGCCCAACCAAGTAATACAATCAACCTCTACCAAAGACTACCTCTGTGGTGTCCAAGCTACTCTACCATCTCCACTCCATCAAGATCTATCTCCTAGCCATGAAAGTGGAGGGATTTCATATATGTAGCACCTTCATCCATCAACCATCTACTACTCCATCTCTTGTGATCAAGAGCATGAGAAGAGAAGGAAGAAGGAGAGAGAATATCATCCTCATCCATCTTGGTGTTATTCCCCTCCTCATCCAGATCTACCCTACCATCGTGTAGAAGACCATTTCTCCACTGAGCTATGTCTGTCTTCCTCACAATGACCATGGCAGAATCTTCCCTCCCTCTTGTTCTTTTTACTTCTATCATGAGGAGTGAGTAGTCCATTTTTCTAGGGTTCGGGGACTAGCCCCGCTGCCCGTTCTTACATGTTCATCTTATAATATTCCATGGCTTGTATATAACTTTCCATTTCATAGTTAATCATTTAATGTATGCTTTGTGGATTGATCACCTTCCTTGTATGATCTATTATATTCCTTTGTTGCAAGAACTTCAATACTTAGTATTTGAATATCAATTAACATGGTTGATGCCCGAACAAGAACTTCCGAAGGGATATCTCTAGAGTAGTAAGTGTGTGACCTGTGGGTAATGAGACGTCGAGCCCATGGAGATGCTTACGAGCTCTATTTCCTAACAGATGGTTTGCTACTCCGTTTGGATAGTTGTATCTTGCCTGGATATGTTTGCATGTGTAGTGGTGGTGAAACTCGATTCCACCCCAGTGATTCCCATCATTAATCTAAACTCAGTTTTAATCCCTCTCTTTTACTTTCCTTGCAATTAGTTTAACTAAATCCAAATCAACTCTTTGTTTTAAATATTAGTCTTAGTGGATTTAGATTCAACTAGCAAGATTCTTAAAAATGTTGTCTCTTGGGATTCAATCCTTAACTATGCTACGATAAGACCCATCTTCTTGTGGGTGGTACTATTACACAAGGTTTTGGTAATGACTTAGGGATTTCAGCCCTAAGTGGATTTGTTAGTGCAGTATAACCCACATCAGTTCCCCCAAATTTGGTCTGGTTCATCCCTGACTTTTTGTAGTAGTACACGTCAGCGCTCCATCAACTCTTGTCTTTAGTAGACAACTGAAGGACCTTCTTCTATTGGTGTCTTCCAATGGTTCCTTTTGATGGAACCAATCGAAGGATGCTCCTAAAGTTCTCTCTCCGTATGTTACCTTCTAATGGATCATCTTCTGATGGTCCATTTTGAAGGTCACAATTAAAGGCCAACAATTAGTTGTAGGAGTGCTTCCATGACCACCTTCCAAAGGAATGAATTCGGTCAGGTTTATTCCCTTCCTCCTCTAGCCTCCTCCTTTTAAAAACAACTAGAGATACACCTTCTTATGGTTTACCTTCCGAAGGATTAGTTTCTAATGGCACCAACCAAAGGCATGCCTTCAAAATATTTGCCCCAAGCCATTACCAGAAACAAAAGGATCGAATTTGGTCAGCTTTACCCAAATTTGGATGGGTTCATTTCCAATTAACATATATGCTCCATCTACCCCTATAAATACCCTTCCCTTGCTACCTAGCAAAGGGTTCCAAACTTCAATTCTACTCAGTTGTGCAGTTCTAATGTTTGGTTCCCAGAGCTCCATCCTAAAGTTCCAAGGTCCAAAAGGGTTGAAAGAGCTCATCATATGTCCATACCTTTGGTTTGCCTTCATCCACCATCATTTTCATCCTATTCTAACTATGTCCAATCATTTCCATAATCATTCACCCACTTTCCAACCATTTTGAGCCTTCTTCCACCTCCAAATACCCATTGAAAGCTACCATTTGTGTGTAATCAAGGAAAAAGGAGGCCAAGAAGTCCAGAAGATCAAGGAGGATGAGATCCATCCATTCTGGGGGAAAAGGAGTTAGAGAAACCCACTTCTACTAGTTAAATATCTTCTCCATGCCCTTTTTCTATTGTACTTCTTCTCTTCAGTACAAATGATGTTCTTCCATCTTTTTTTTGTGATAACTTTTCCTGTCTAAGGTTGGTTGAGCTCCTTCTTGGCTATGTAGCCCACTTTGGGATTGTTTATACAATTTTACATTAAGCAAGTAGTTTTATTCCATATCTAGTTTGTTTTCTGTTCTATCTTCTCTTTTTTGTCATGATTGCTAGTTTAGTTGATCTCTTTCTTACTTGAACCTCCATTTCTTCAAAGATCAAGAGATTTTCTATAGAAATGGGTAGAAAAGGTAGTTTGGATCAAAATAGGAGAGAAGGACGTCCAAGTATAATTTTTCTAGAACACAAGTTGAAGAAATCCAAACTAGAACGTTGAATTTGTCTGCATCTAGTTGATTTCAATCAGATTCCCACAAATTCGGTCGGGTTCAACCTAATGTGACTGATTTTACATTATTCTTTGTAGATTCTCAACTATTTCTAGCATCTCTAAATATTATGAATCTAAGAGGATATCTAGATTGAGGATATTCAGGGATGACAATCAATTATCCATGAGAGAGGTTTCAGATCATTGATGGGGTTTGTGTCATGATGCTTGAGAGAGAGTGGGATGATCCCCACAGGAGCAACTACCATGATACATGCTACATTTGGATGATAGTTTTCTTGCTATGGTGTTTGAGGGTTGTATTTGACCAAGATCTTGTTCATAAACTATCGAACTTGTGGTTACATAGCTAGGAACTCCTTCTCCTGATTAGTGGGATTCGATGGATTCTATTTTCTTTACTTTACTTTGTTTTGTTTATATTGTTATTCTAGACTCCTTCTAATTCTTTGCATATATCAACTTCTAGTAGTGCTTAATTATCTAAGAGTAGGATCCTAGGCATTCATGCATCCCCACATCCCTAAGTTTGACCCCATATATCTACTTTGACCCGTATAGAGTTGTTGGGGTCTTTGAAGGATTTAGGTCATAAATTTGAAATTTGGTCCTTTTGAACCCGACTCTTTTTAGATGTGAAATTTGAACCGATCAATTAGTTTGATAGGAGGTGGTGTAAAGGGTGGGATACATCTCAAGAATGCTACAAAATAAGGTCGAGTTCTTTAGGGTGACTCGATGAGATGGAGGTGTAATTGGAAGTGGAGGACAAAAGTTTGGGTTCAGAGGCTTCTTTGGGCATCCTAATATGTAGGTGTGCGGACATGAGAGGGTTTATTGATTCCATGTGAGGAGAGTCCAAGACCTAAAAGTCATTTATATTATATGGCAAGAAGTCCCATTAAGTCTGGAATTGAAGAGATTTGGTAGATGATATATAACTAAAGGATAAGTCTATGGGGTCTAGGATTCACTATGAACAGAGATCATTATTGGAGAGAATTGTGGTCATAATAGAGTCATAATTGACAGGGACTCATATGGGAGAGACACATTTAACGTGTCGAATGAATTCATTTTCTACTAGACATTACCACTTCCATTCGGTTGAGGATGGGAAATGTTGGCTAAATTGGACATTATTATAATCCCTTGGTTTTGATGATGACAAACATTTATTTCTTGTGGTTTTAACTTTCTATTTGAGCATTTCAGGGACAAGAATATAAGGTGGTGGATAGCGAAGACTTGTAAGATAAATTTGCTAAAATTGCTTTATTTTCATGATTGTAAACAATGTAAAAACTTGTACAAGTTTATAATGTACAAGTACTTAGATATCATGTAAATCAAGCATTTAGATCTTCCCTATCCACACACAACACTTAGATAGGTCATCTTCTAAGTTAGCATCACAATTGCACATTGATACACACACTCAGTAAATGAATACATTGAATCAGGGATATTCTCGGTCGACAAAAAACTTCGACCGAGACACTCTCGGTCGAAAAACTCATCGACCGAGAATAGACCCTCCTAGCCGTTAGACTGAGTTAGAAAAGTTGTTGGGAGTTGAGTTGAACGTTGCAATACACTTACAACAGACTTACTCTTGGTCGACAAATTCCTCGACCAAGAAGCACTCGGTCGACAAACTTCTCGACTGAGAAGGTTTCTCTCTGCACTTTTAAGAATTAATTAACTAGCCTTTACAAATGTAATTAGTGGACACTTAACGACTACTTGAGAACTAAGAACACCCTAGAAGGTGTCTAGAACGTCCCCAAGCATTAGCAAACCACTCGTATAAATAGGACAGCCATAGGACACCTCAAAACACCACTTGCATACACAATTACACTTGAGATTCAATCCTTGTGAGCAAACAAGCTGAGCTACACTTGCAATCTGTTGTCTTTCAGCTCTACATTAGTGTCCTGTAGGCTGATATCTCCTATCCACTATACATCCACATCCATCCACTTTGCTAGGAGATCAAATGCTTGATATAGGATCAAAGTGATGTACTCAATTGGTAACATTGTTTCCTTCTTCCAATCTTGTTCCTTTTATGGTATTTTGTTCTCCTTTGCTATTCCTAGGTTGGAGGCTATGGAAAGGAGGTTGTTGGAGCTTCTTCAATGGTGAAGATAGCTCGGCGGACTTAGGATTACTTCAAGAAGGTTGTCTCAATGGGAAGCTACTTCAAGAGGAAGTCTACTTCAAGGGGGAGCTTGGAGTTACTTCAAGGAAGGTTGCTTCAAGGTTGGTGAGACTACTTCTAGGTGAAGGATATCCTAAGGGTGAAGGTATTTCTATATTATGTAACATCCTTGTGAGGTAATAAAATACAAGTGCTTTCAAAATCCCAATTGGAAACAATTGGGTAGTGGGCTGACTCCCTTAGTTTTTACTAAGGGTGGAATAACTCTAAACGCCGTGTCTCCTTCTCCAAATTTCAATTGTGGTTGCTTGATTGAATTAATTTTAAAAATCATCATAAAACCCTATTCACCCCCCTAGTGGTTTTTCAATTGGTATCAGAGCAGGCATCAAGGAGCTATAATCGAGTCTTAAAGAAAATGGATGAGATTGCTAAATTACAAAGAGAAATTAGTAGCTTGAGAAACAATGATATTCTTGATAAAATTCTGTAAGATTCTTCAGGTCAGATTGGAAGAAGAGGACTAGGTTATAAGCCCAAAGGTAAATCTTTTCAAAAACCTAGAATGATAAGGGCACAAGTACCCAAGACTAAAGTTATGTATGTGAGTTTTTTCATATCTTTTTTTATTGATTTCTTTTATCTTTGATCCTTACAAAAGATATCAGAATTAGTTAATCGGAGATAATAACAATTCATAAGAATAAAAAAAATAAAAAATTTGTTTTATATTCACACCTTTTTTAAGGGGTCTGCATCCATTATGTCCAGCTAAGAAGATAAATGAAATTTATTCTATATGTTGTCATTACTGTTTACATCTTGGACATAATTCATTCTCTTACCCCTACAAGAAAAAGGATGTTGATCTAGTTTGGGTTCCTAAAACTTAGAGATTTTAATTTTATTAGTTGAGATTTGACCTAAAACATTACTTTGATATTCAAATGTCTTATCCCAACTAAATCGAGCATTAACTTGCATAATTTTGTAAAACTGATCTATGTTTTTACTAAAAATAGTACAGAAACAATCTTGGTCGAGAAAGTTGTCGATCGAGACAATGTCGGTCAAGAAATTAGTCGACCGACAGAGTTATTGTCTTAAGCCTACAAAAACTTGATAAATGGCCGATCGACAAATATTTCGACCGAACCTCACTCGGTCGAGAAATTTTTTGACCGAGGGAAACTCTGAAAAATTATTCAGTAAAAACAAAGATACTTCAATTAAAATTAACTTAAGTATGTAATGAAATTTATATACTGCATATTTGAATGATCATAATTAAAAGGAAGAACATATGAGCATCAAAACTTTATAATTTTCATGATTAAATTGTATTTAAGAAGAAAAGATTGATTTTAATCAAATCATGGATTTGCTTCTCAGGAGATTATCTTGTTCATCTCCTACATGGTTTGGCTTAAAATTGAAAATTATGAACCATATTGATTTAATCAAGGAAATTACCATTTTATAATAATACACATGGTTTGTCCTAAGTATTCCTTGGTTTATCTATATAGAAATCATGTGTCTTGAAATTTGGCTTTAAATGATCATGATCATTGTAATTATGGATATGCCTTTACTGTTTCACCATGATCATTGTGTTTCATCTTTTACTTGGTTTGATTAAAATAATATTTGATCTATATGTATATAAACCATGAATGGATATTGTTTTCAAAATGATCATAGTGATTCAGCTCATAAAGACGATGTTATCATTGAAAATGCAATTTTTGCATTAAGATAAATCTCTATGGAACAAATGCATCTTGACATATTAGTTAAATGATTATCTTATGCTTAGCTTATGGAAAATTATATCATCCTTGTTATACATTAATACTTTTTGTATGATACTCTATAAGCTATGTTTCAAATATTCAATCAAGTAGATCATTGAAAATGCTTAAATTGGAAATATGCAGAAATTGCCTCTCGGTCAAAATATAAAATCAACGGAGGGGCGCCCATGTCGAAGTCAAGGTCGACCTAAAATAAGCTTGACAAAATGCTTAATTGTAAATCATTTCCTTGCACTCAATCTTAGTATATTAAAATAAGATTTTAGTGCATAGCTCTCAGAAAAGGTTAACTTATTATGATCTAATGCTTATTATGACCTTAGAATCCTTAAATTATCTTGATTATAAGATTAAGGGGGAGCTCACAAAAACTATCTAGACTATAAGATTAAGAAGGAGCTCACAAAACTTTGTAAACATCATAAAGAAAATTTGAAACTAGTTATGACCTTAGTATCTTTAAAGTAATCTTGGTTATGAAAATAAAGGAGTCTACAATATTTATGAATATAATGTATATCTTGTCCTTAATGGAATTCTCTAAACAAATTAGGGCTTAACATCCCGTGCATTTGGTTAGAGATACATTCATTGATTCTACTATAAGCTTAAAAAAATTCATATCATTTCAGGGCTTAACATCCCTTATAAATTGTTAACTATTAAATATATTCATGAGCTTAAAGTATTCACATGTCATTTTCAGGGCTTAACATCCTTTGTAAAATGGATGAGAAATCAATATATGTATCCATCATGAGTCTAAATGGATCTCAGATCATTTTCAAGGCTTAACATCCCTTGGAAATCAAAACACATATGCCATGAATCTAAAAGGATCTCATATCATTTCAAGGCTTAACATCCTTTACAAATGATTGAGAAATAAATTGTGGCTAAATTTGACATAAAAATAAGTGGTTGGCATTGAGTATCAAATTATCAAATTAAGGGGGAGAAATAAAAGTTATAATTAATGTTTAGTTTGGTTATCTTTTTGAAATGACAAAGGGGGAGAAATAATATAAAATCAATAACATAAAGTAAAATGAGTTTCATAATCTCTCGGATAGCACATACTTGCAAATGAAAGAATGGCTGCAAAAGGTAAACTTCAACTATGAAACTCATATGATTTATATTTCATTGATTTATATTTTAGAAATGTTTGTCATCTTCAAAAAGGGGGAGATTGTTGGCTAAATTGGACATTATTATAATCCCTTGGTTTTGATGATGACAAACATTTATTTCTTGTGGTTTTAACTTGCTATTTGAGCATTTTAGGGACAAGAATATAAGGTGGTGGATAGCGAAGACTTGGAAGATAAATTTGATAAAATTTCTTTATTTTCATGATTGTAAACAATGTAAAAACTTGTACAAGTTTATAATGTACAAGTACTTAGATATCATGTAAATCAAGCATTTAGAACTTCCCTATCCACACACAACACTTAGATAGGTCATCTCCTAATTTAGCATCACAATTGCACATTGATACACACACTCAGTAAATGAATACATTGAATCAGGGATATTCTCAGTCGAAAAAAAACTTCGACCGAAACACTCTCGGTCTCTCGGTCGACAAACTCATCTACTGATAATAGACCCTCCTAGCCATTAGACTGAGTTAGAAAAGTAGTTGGGATTTGAGTTGAACATTGCAATACACTTACTCCAGACTTACTCTCGGTCGACAAATTCCTCGACCAAGAAGCACTCAGTCGACAAACTTCTCGACTGAGAAGGTTTCAGTCTGCACTTTTTAGAATTAATTAACTAGCTTTTACAAATGCAATTAGTCGACACTTAACGGCTAGTTGAGCACTAAGAACACCCTAGAAGGTGTCTAGAATGTCCCCAAGCATTAGAAAACCACTCGTATAAATAGGACAGCCATAGGACACCTCAAAACACAACTTGCATAGACAATTACTCTTGAGATTCAATCCTTGTGAGCAAACAAGCTGAGCTACACTTGCAATCTGTTGTCTTTTAGCTCTACATTAGTGTCTTGTAGGCTGATATCTCCTATCCACTATACATCCACATTCATCCACTTTTCTTAGGAGATCAAATGCTTGATATAGGATCAAAGCGTAGTACTCAATTGGTAACATTGTTTCCTTCTTCCAATCTTGTTCCTTTTATGGTATTTTGTTCTCCTTTGCTATTCCTAGGTTGGAGGCTGTGGAAAGGAGGTTGTTGGAGCTTCTTCGGTGGTGAAGGTAGCTCGGCAGACTTAGGATTACCTCAAGAAGGCTGTCTCAATGGGAAGCTACTTCAAGAGGAAGGCTACTTCAAGGGGGAGCATGGAGTTACTTCAAGGAAGGCTGCTTCAACGTTGGTGAGATTACTTCTAGGTGAAGGCTATCCTAAGGGTGAAGGTATTTGAATCTTATGTAACATCTTTGCAAGCTAATAAAATACAAGTGCTTTCAAAATCCCAATTGGAAATCAATTGGGTAGTGGACTGAGTCCCTTAGTTTTTGCTAAGGGTGGAACCACTCTAAACGCCGTGTCTCCTTCTCCAAAATTCAATTGTGGTTGCTTGATTGAATTAATTTTAAAATCATCATAAAACCCTATTCACCCACCCTCTGGTGGTTTTTCAACAAAATCAAATATAAAAAATGTGTGTTAATGTTATTAATCACATTACTTAGGTTTGTCAAATCGATTGATGATACTACTGATAAATTTGAATTAAAAACATATAAGATCTTTCCTAACTAAGTTAGGAGGTCAAATGAAGTCTGAATGATTTCAAATCTGAACCATTAGTTTTAATGATGGTAGAATCTCCCTATCTAGTTAGATTTAGGTCTTGATTACATTGTGTCCGTCAAACTTGTAAGGGTCATTATGTTAGTGTAAATATATTAAAATGGGAAAATGGTGACGTATCCATGCATTAGTTAGTTAGTTAGATTTTGAGTCTAATTTTGAAATTCAAAGTTATTTTCCATTCTAGGACTACTCATTACCTTTTATGTATAACAAGATAGATATTTTTTAAGCAAGAGAAAACAAAAGAGTTAAATAAAAAAATCATATTAAGATAAAGTTGAGTTCTTTAGTGCATAAAAGAATAAGATGTATCATTTTTATAAACTAAATGAAATTTTATAATTTGGGGCTATTTCCATTAAGTATAGTACTTAACTTTTATCATACAATTTTTGGTAAGGTATGCCCAAAGAGCCAATCATGTGATGATTGACATGGGACATACCATAAAGGATTTATTAATATTCATATAGGCAAGCTTCCAACTCCTTTTTTCATTCAGTTATGAGATAATGAGGAAACATTATGAATGTCTAAAGAATGACAATACTCAATGACGTATATCTTCAAGTACGTGACCTGGAGGATGAGATCATATGAATGTTAAGAGTGTGTACATCCTTATTATGTCCCTAGTCAGTTGTTACTGTGGACAATAGATAGACACCAATAACACTTAAGACTAGAGTGTGTTGGTTGATGATAGAATCTCATTAGTCATGATATGGCAATATCAAACCAAGCACCCAGATACATGTTAGGGAACATTGTATCTGACAGACCCACCTTGAGACGAACACATGGAAACCATCATTGGTGGTCATATTCATCTCTCATAGTGAAGGTGGTGATTGTAATTCTTAGACCTGAAATCACTGCACTCATTACATGTCACTGGGTTCACTTTGACATCATCAAACACAGTCCTCAAACATGGGTTGTTATAGCAGTGATGATAGGGTGACTTAGACACATGAGGATAGACTGTGCATGATAGAGATGGGATTTGTCCCTCCTACAGGAGTATGATATTTGGACCACTTGATAAGTGAGACTGAGAAATGCATGCGCATGCACATGTGAATTAATATATGATATTGAGATCACATTATCTCAAAAAGTCTGCTCTTGGTTCAAGGAACATGGATTTAACGTTGATAGGATGATGATTCCATGACTTGAGTTTATCCTGGATATCAGATATAAAGGAATTATACAATCACTATAACACCTTAATTATGACGATTCCATGACTTGAGTTTATCTTTGATTGTGATGTCATAAGTTAATTATGGGCATTCACTGCCACCATGACATGGGACCTATAGGGTCACACACAAAGGAACTCATCATGAAGAGGAGTTTTATCTTGAATGATGATTTGATTGAGTATTAAAACATTTATTTATTCAATTCACACAACTGATTGGTTGACTGCACTGCCAAATGACCATCTCACAGGGTGATATGACCGTTTGGGCATCCAAATGAGCATCTCAAGTGTTGAGATGGATGTTTGGTGAGTCAGGCTGATCAAAATTGGATTGACTAAGTTTTTCTCAAATTGAGTTGTAAACTGACCGATTCATTCTGATGAACCGACCGTCTCAACTTGACTCACCAGATGCCCATATGGGTGAGAGAGACAGGCATCTCAGCTGTGCGATACGGCTCTGTTGGGGCCAAATGAATGTTCTGGAAGTTTTTCGAACTTGTTTTGATTGCACAATACTTGTGGTGCAAGGAATTAATGTTTAGCATTAATGGGAATCAATTTTCCAATTTCTTACGTGATTAGGAAACTAGAAAACAGCCATTTGGCAGTGCAATTTGATTGTTTGGGTTACCAGACGAAAATTTTGTGGTTTGCAGGTTGTGAAAATTCAAGATCTTCTGGTCCCTTTCACTCCTACACAGTCTCGAATAGTCTGGGAACTCTGTCCCTAACCTAGCCTATAAATAGAGGGGTATTGGGGGCTTCCCAGGGTACAAAAAAAACATCAACTGAGAATCCGTTTCTCTGAAAATTGTTGTTCTCTCTGGTTGTGATAATCAAGAGAGCCTAAGAAAGTTCTACCCACCTTGGGAGGGATATCTACGCGAGAGAACAACTAAAGATCATTGTTGTGGGAGAGCAAGTTTGTACTAGTGTAGAAACAGGAGGGACAACTCCTTCCTGTCTGTTCTTGCAGGACGATATGAGTTCTAATTGGTGTATGTAGACTACTATAGAGGTAGGATTCCTATGGCTACTACTAGGAGAGAAAAGTCAGCCTACAGTCCATGATTAGACCACAAGAGTTGTTGCATTAGCTATCATTTTTGTTGTACGTGGTGAAAGCCAAGAGCAGCACAACTACCGTCCAAGAGCAACTAGTAGACAGTTGTATTAAAGTAAGTTGTTGTCACTGGACTTGCTCTAGAGCCAGGTATAACTTATTAAACCATCCTTCCTATTTCATAGTAGTTGACGTGATCTTCCTATTATGGGAATATAGATAGATAAATTTTTTGTTTCCGCTGGTATACTCTATGCTAGTATTTCCTAATAGTGGTATCAGAGCCACGTCAATTTACTACATTTTAGGATAATTAATATGATCATATTTTTGGTTTAATCATTTATTTATTGTATACAATGTGAATATTGAACTTTTCTCATATCTGTATCCGATAAAAGACCACATAATCTCAAACATATATATATATATATATATATATATATATATATATATATATATATATATAGGGTATATCTTCGCTACCCGTGCGGGTAACTAAGATTTCGATACCCGTGCATCAAATTTGTAATGGGATGACACATATATGTAATGAGACAACCAAATTTGTAATGAGACAACCGAAATTGTAATACAAAAACTCGTTTTGTATTACAGCGCTGTTACAGTAATAAATATATATTTATTACTGTAACAACGTTGTAATACAAAACGAGTCTTTGTATTACAATTTCAGTCGTCTCATTATAAATTTGGATTTTCTCATTACAAATGCATACCTTCCCATTACAAAACTGATGCATGGGTAGTGAATCTTAGTTACCCGCACGGGTAGCGAAGATATACCCATATATATATATATATATATATATATATATATATATATATATATATATATATATATATATATATATATATATATATATATATATATATATATATATATATATATATATATATATATATATATATATATCTGTGTGTGTGTGTGTGTACAATTTACACGTGTCTCCCTAAAAGTGGTTCTGATGGTGGATGTGTAGTGTGGTTAAGGCCAATGCCCTATATGTAAACGCCTGGGCCCACCCAAGGCTCTAGTAGAGTTTCAGGAATGATGACTGGCCCCACAGACCACCAGTTGCCTTAACTGTGTGTTTTTTCCTCATGCACGTGCAAGTCGGGGTCAACTTCCTGACTAGTCAACCATCCTAATACTATTCCAAGCTGAGCACGCTAGACTATGGAGTTCTTTACTGATGGGCTCTCGGAAAAGGAGGTGCACCTTGGTGATATGGGTAGTCCAATCATTCCTTTTAAGATCATGTTATCTGAGGCCTGAAATCCTGGGATGTTACACAATATCTATGTGTGGTTGGATGGTTTGGTTTATTCCTATTTATCTTGGGCTGCGTATCAAGCCTCTACCTCCCTATTCTCAATGTAAAGTTAATTATTTCCTACATTTTCCCCCTCAAATGTAACTCGAGGTTTCTATTTACCATGTAATAGTTTAATAGTAATAGGACATTTTATTTTCTTACAATGACAAAGAAGGCGATCATCATCGGACAAGATGACCAGTTTGTGAGATGAGCCGACCGTTTGGAGGACCATGGAGGAAAGAACGATGGAGCCAGACGACTGCCTAGTGGACCCAACCAACCCTTTGGACGGAGTCCAAACATCAGTTGGACTGGAGGCCAGACGACCATCCCAGAAGATCAACCAACCGACCAAGAGGTGAGACGAGTAGTTCTAGAGTTGAACCAATCTACCCAGATTGGCAAGTGCAGATGTACTCCAACAATAGGTTCATACATGTGATGTGATGATTGACCTAGGTGATATTAATTCCTTGTGGCTCCAAGGAATTACAGTATATATGGACATAACCATCACTTTTGTTTTATATTGCATGTTTACGTTGTGGGATATAGCATGTATATGATACATGCTATATATGTGGTGATTGGATACAATATATGTATCTATATGATATACATAAATATCTCAAATAAAATATATTAAGTCTAAGATTCTTTCTAATAGCAACCCACATGAAAAGCTTGTTCAACCAAGCGTCGGTTATGCCTTTCCATGGTGCATCATCTACCTCGTGGAAGTGTGTTGGTAGTAATGTAGGTTTCGCCTTCACGGGGTGCGTTATTATCGAGTTGGCTATTGGGTCAGGCTTAACTGGTGACTCTTAGAGCATCTAATCCCTAAATCATGTAGATGATTAGGGCAAGGAGTTGCGCATATCGTCTATCTAAGAGTTTCATATGATGCAATTGGCATGATTGCCTACCTTAATGGTTGATTATGGACGCTGGTGTAGGTCGGGTAATAATTGGATCATTTTGGATCTTAGCTCATTAGACAATTATTTGCTGTAGTTTTCCAAATTTATACTTGAGGATTGTCAATTTGAAAAAAATAATGAGAATGATAGTGAATTAAATACCTAACTATTATCTCCCAAATTTTATCAAATCAAATAAAAAATGAGTTTTGAAAAAATTACAAATTCTTTTGTAGAATCAAATGGAAAAAAAATCACTTTTCTCTACGGTCGGTCCTTGAGAAGGACAAACTAATTGGGAACAACTTCCACCACTGGTTTAGGATGTTGAGAATCATTCTCACATAAGAGTGCAAGCTCTATGTCCAGAGACACCAGAACCAGAGGAACCACCTCAAAATACACCGAGGACTAACAAGGATGCTTACAAGAAGCATACTAAAGACACCATGGTTGTCAAGTGTCTGATGCTATGCTCCATGAACTATGGGTTGTAGAGGAAGCATGAGAACATGGATGTGATTGACATGGTCACACATGTCAAGAACATGTTCCAAGATCAGGCAAGATAAGAGAGATATGATGTCTCCAGGGCACTGTTCAAATGTAACATGGCAAGGAGATCCAATAGATCCTCATGTGATCAAGCTAATTGGATATGTTGAGAACCTAGCTAGACTGGGATTCCCCTTGGGTCAAGAGTTGGCCACTGATGTGATTCTACAGTCTCTGCCAGAGTCATGTAGTCAGTTTCTCATGAACTACAACATGAACGACTTGGGCAAGCCATTGACAGAGTTGTTGCGCATGTTGAGAATAGCTGAGACACAAATGAGAAATACAAGCCCAAGCCTGTGATGATGATCAGCAAGACAAAGGGGAAGTCTAAAGGCAAAGGAAAAGCTAAGAAGGGTTCTAAATCTAGCCAGAAGACCAAGTCTTCAGGTCTCAAAGAAAAAACAGGAGTGAAGAAAATAAGAGGCGATTGTCACCATTGTCACCGGCCTGGACATTGGAAAAGAAAGTGCCCACTCTAGTTAGAGGAATTGAAGAAGAAGAAGGAAAGCAATGAGGCCTCCACTTCAGGTATAAACACTATACGATAAATTTGACTACTTCTTAATTTTGGTATGTGACACCGAATAGAGACCTGACTGTGCATGATCTGATAAGAAGTAAATGCCTTCATGGAAGGACAAAGATGGACAAGGTGAAGCAAGAGTTGCGGAAGCTTTAGTCTACATTTAAATTTATCTTAAACCAATGGGCATGTAATAGAGTTAATAAAACTACTATTTCATTATGCCATCAGATAGAAACATTTACTTTAAAGCATATTGTATGACAAGGATGATATATCAATAAAGTGAGATATTAATGTTTCTGTTTCAAAAGATATGATCTTGCATGGAAATGCCCAAATATCTAATGATCTTTCTGGGAAAGACATTGAGATGAGTGCTTATAACAATAATACCAAATGATTGTAATTGATAACTCAAGGCTATCATTAGCAATAGTAATCTTGGACGTGCATATAAGAAATGCATGTCTAGGGTACATATTGATGTTAATCTAGATTCCCTTGGAAATGTGCAAAACCTTATTTATGCACAAAGTGACATCCTTCACTAGATCTAGTGGGGGGATAAGTTTGCCATTATAATTCATACATGGAATGCTTGAAGATCTTATGTAATGAATGCTATAGATAATTACTTATACCTCATATTCATTTACTAGTAATATAATGATATGTACTCAGTAAAATGGAATTTTCTTGAAATTATAAATGAAGTATGACTTCAATGAAAGTATCAAGGAACATTGGTGAGATCAAATGTTGAAATACCTTACATAGATACCTCAATTACCTTCAAAGAAAGGACTATGATGATGTATCACAAGTCAAATCCATATGATAATGATGATGTGTCAGAATGAAGGAATTATACCATGATGAGTCGTGATATGATTATCAATTAATCTAATCTTCTTATCCTCATAAATATATACATATCACTAAATCATGTACCACTTGAATGGTTTATTAGACATCATATATGGTATAATATGGTAATGTCCCAATATGTCTAATGGATTGAAACCTACATTCTTTCTTGAAAAGGTTTATCCATAAACCATGACTGTTGAATATTACTATTAATCCCAATCCAATAACAGAAGTTCTTTGTTGATAGGATAACTGAGTTCCAAAAGAATTAGTGGGACTAAAAGTAGAACTTAAAATGTTTAATATCAAAAAAGAGGTACAATGAGAACTAAGAGAAGCACAAGTTGTTGTGGAATCTCAAGTTCATCATGTAAAAAATAACAAAATAGTTCTAGTAGAACATGTTTGAGATTGGAGGACTGTGAATCCAATGACTAACATGGGTTGGTCATAATAGAATGATCCAACTAATCAACTAGAAGCTATTAAGTACCATAATCTGAGTAACGTCTTAAGGCCATTATGGGGTCCATGTAAGATAACAATATAGTAACTTGATAGCACCACCTAAAGGGATAATACCTAGAGGGTGTAATAAGATGTTTTAAGTAAGACATACATGGATAACATAAAAGGATAGTTTGGTCGAATAAGTTTTTCAAATCAGTTCAAGGTGTTGAACATGATAGAAATTCCTTTACCAATTGTAAATCTTGGTGTTGTAGCTAAAATAGACTAAGTGATTTAGCATGTGAAGATTGAAACTAGATTCCTTAAGCAATATATCAAAGGATGTGTACGTGACACAACCTAAAATGTTTATAACTTCAAGAATGAAAATAAAGTCTATAAACTACAAAGTTCAATCTGGGATTGGAACAAGAATCTTAGAGGAGGGATCTTTTGATTTGACAAGATAGTAAAAAAGGTTTGACTTGAACCAAGATAAAGATGAAATCTATGGTTGCAAAAAGATTTAGTGGGAGCATATATGAACATTCCACATATGATAAGGAATAACATCTCAACGTTGTGAATATTGAGAGCTGGCATGAAAATCCCTTTAGCCATAAAGGGTCAGATGAAACATCTTATGAGATAAGAATCAAGACTTATGAGATAGTTCTTAAATGTTTCACAATGGAAGCTTGAGCATATACAATAGCAATGTGTTGAAGGAGTTCAACATGGAAAGGATTCAATGAGAGAGAATATGTATTAGTTTCTCATGAACCATAAGTTCCAATTGTTGATAAGAATGGAAATGACATGATTAAGATGCCATAGGCTGTAGCATTTGGTATATCATGAATTCTATAAATGTACTTATCCCATATAATCTTGTATGTATTGCACATGACAAGATGAGATTCTAACAAGGGTTATTGGAAAGTCATGAAAGATATTCATTAGTACTTGAGAAGTATCTAAGGATAGATTGCTAGTCAATAAGGATAGCAATAAAAGGAAGAGTTGGATGTAAAGGGTTACATTGATGCAAGCTTCCATAATAGGAAAGTAATTAGAATAAAATATGTTTGATTGAAAGAAAAATGTTGATTAGTTTGAAGGGTTATGAACTAATAGCCATTAATACTATTCTACAATAGAAGTTGAGTATAGTTGTGTTATGAACACATAGTGATACTATATGGGTGTAGAAGTTCATATGATGAACTTATAGATGTTTGAACCATTGATGACTCAGTACTGATATTGTGACGAAAATGGAGCTAATTATTAGGCAAGGAATATCAGATACCATATTACGGAAGTTACATCTCATACGAGAAATTGTACAACAAAGAGAGAAGGAAACATGCAATATACCAAGTAATAGCAAAATGTTGCTAACATGTTGTATCAACACTAGCACAATAGAAGCATGGTGGACATGTTTAGATCACCAAGAATAGGATTCATGGGTGATTTCTCTAAGTGCAAGTGGAAGTCTATTGGTAAGGTATGCCCATAGAGCCAATCATGTGATGATTGACATGGCATGTACCATAAAGGATTTGATTAATAGTTATAAAGAAAAGGTTCCAATTCGTTTTGTTTTATTCAGTTATGAGATAATGAGGAAACAATATGAATGTCTAAAGAATGACAATATTCAATGACGCATGTATTCAAGTACATGACTTGAAGGATGGAATCATACAAATGCTAAGAGTGTGTACATTCTTATTATGTCCCTAGTCAGTTGTTACTGTGGAAGGTAGATAGACACTAGTAACACAAGACTAGAATGTGTGTTGGCTGATGACAGAATCTCAGTAGCCATGATATGATAAAATCAAACCAAGCACATAGATACATGTTAGGGAGCAGTGTATCAGACAAACCCACCTTGAGAGTGAAACTTGGAAATCATCATTGGTGGTCATAGTCACCTCTCCTAGTGAAGGTGGTGATTGTAATTCTTTGACCTGAAATCACTTCACTCGTCACATGTTGTTGGGTACGCTTTTATATCATCAAATACAATCCTAAAACATAGGTTGTTATAACGGTGTTGATTGGGTGACTTTGACACATGGGGATAGACTGTGAGTGATAGATATGGGATTTTTCCCTCCTACTAGAGTATGATATCCTGCCCACTTGATATGTGGGACTGAGAAATGCATGTGCATGCACATGTGAATCAATATATGATTTTGAGGTCACATTATCTCAGATAGTTTTCTCTTGGTTCAAGGAACATGGATTGAATATTGAGAGGATGATGATTCCATGCTTAAAGTTCATCCTGGATATCAGAGACAAAGGAATTATACAATCACTACAACACCTTACACAAATTGTTGGCTGAAGTTGTTCTCCAACATTCCATTCACTTGGGTAGAACTGATGTATAACTAGGCATCACTCTTTGCTTATGATGTCATAAGTTAGTTATGGGCATTCACTACCAATGTGATATGGTACCTATAGGGTCACACACATAGGAACTCATCTAGAAGAGGAGTTTGATCTTGAATGATGATTGGATTGAGTACTAAACAGTTTAGGTATTCAATTAATGCAATATATTGGGTGAATGCACTACCAAACAACCATCTCATAGGTGATACATTCGTTTGGGTAGACATATGAGTGTATCAAGTGTTGAGGTGGCCATTTGGAGAGTCAAATTGACCAGAAATTGAACTGGCCAAGTTTCTCCCAAACTGAGTTGTGAACCGACTGGTTCATTTTGATGAACTGAACCGCTAAGATCGACTCACCAGATGGACTTTTGGGTGATCTAGAGGGGCGTATCACCTATGTGAGATGGCTCGGTTGGGGCCAAATGAACATTCTAGAAGTTTCCTAAACTTGTTTTGATTACACAACACTTTTGGTGTAAGGAATTAATGTTTAGCATTAATGGGAATCGATTTGCTAATTTCATATGTGATTGGGAAACCATCAAATGGCCATTTGGCAGTGTAAGACGACTGTCTCATTGACCATACAACCGTCTGGATCACTAGATGAACGTTTTGTGGTTTGCAGGTTGTGAAAATTCAAGATCTTCCATTACCTTCCACTCCTGAATAGATCCTGAACAAACTGGCAACCCTGACCCTAACCCCGCCTATAAATAAAGGGGTATTGGGGGCTTCCCATAGCACAACAACAACATCAACTAAGAATCAATTGCTCTGACAATTTTTGTCCTCTCTAATTGTGGTAACCAAGAGATCCCAATCAAGTCCTACCCGTCTAAGGAGGGATAGCTAGGGAAGAGAACTCTAGATCATTGTTGTGAGAGAGCAAGTTAGTGACTAGTATGCCAACAGTGTTGACCAAATTGGACATTAACATACCCTTTGATTTGATGATGGAAAACATTTCATATTTGTGAATTTAACGTGCTACTTGTGTAATTCAGGGTTAAAGGAAACAAGGAGGTCCTACTAAGTGGAAAGTTGAAGATCAATACAAATTGAAGATCAAATGCGCTTAATTGTTTATGTTTTCATGATTGTACTCAAATGTAAATACTTGTACAAAGATATAATGTGAAAGTACTTAAATATCATGTAAATCAAGTGTTAGATCTTCCACATCCACTTACAACCCTTAGTTAGGATCCCCTAATGGTTAGAGTCATTATCATCAATTAGAACACACATTTAATAGGTGGTTCAAAAGTATGAAATAGGAACATCCTCAATTGAGAAACTAGTCAAATGAGACACCCTCAGTCAAAGTCTTTGTCAACCAAGGACTATCTTGGTCAAACATGTGAGCACTGTTAAAAACCTTACATATTTGTGCTCTAAAATGTGTTTCAGTCGAAAATATAGTCGACTGACCCAGCCGCAGTCCAAATCTTATGACTATTAGACCAAGTGGTCGACAGTTGACAGATTAGAAATAGATGTTGGTGCACATTTGCCTTAAACCTAGGCTCGGTTGAAGAAAAGTTCGACGGAGACACGTTCAGTCGACAAACTTGTCGACCGAGCAGGGTTTTTGATTTTTCTTCAAAGCACAAACAAATTAGCCATTGCTTGCTAACTACTTTCTATATAACGGCTAGTTAAGCACTAATAACACTCTAGAGACTCCCTAGAATGTCCCTAAGCACTTGCAAACCATCCCTATAAATAGGAGAGGCCTTAGGACACCTAAAGTACCTAAGATACACTTGAAAATCCATTCTAATGAGAAACAAAGCTGAGAAACACTTGCCATCTTGTTTTTCAAGCTCCAAGTTTGTGTCCTATATCCATAGTCTCTTAGCCACCATCCAATAAAATGTCAATCCTAAGTGGTTTGAGAGGTCTATCTCCTTATATAGGATCAAAGCACAATACTCTATTGGTGTACTTCCTTTCTTCCAATCCCATTGAAGAAGAAGAAAGACTGGAGGCCAAACTTCAAAAAGGAAAAAGGAAGGACATTTCCTTGAAAGCTATAACCAAGTCTCAATCAAAAGTCATCACTCAAGAAAGTGATGAAACAAGTGAAGGAGATGATGAAGAAGATTCACTCATTGTAAATGGTAATAGATATAGAAGGTATAAATCTATCAAAAGTTATAGTGCTTATTCCTCGTCTTCCCTTAGGTGCTTTGATTGCGGCAAGAAAGGGCATGTAAAGAATGCATGTCCTATGACCAAGAAATGGAAGAAATCTTCCTTCAGGAAGGAAGACAAGGGAGTAAAAGCTTACAAAGCTACTTGGGATGAATCAAGCAATGATAGTGGAAGTGGAGAGGAAGAAGTGGAATGTCCTGGCTAAGGAAGATGAAAATGAAGACTCAAGTGAGGTAAGAATTCTTGAATTATATAAAGAATAGTTAGTTACTAGTCTTGATGAACTACATGATAAATATGTTGATTGTAAGAAAAAAATGAAGAATCTTACAAAAACAAATGATGATTCGCATGCTAAATTGTGTGTGCTTTCTTTTGAAAATGAAAGTCTTATGTCTACTTTGAAATTATCCATCAATGATCATAATGTCAAGTTTCTTTCTCTAGAAACAAACTATAATTTTCTTTCCCAAGAAAAGTTTGAATTGTTTACTAAGATAAATGATCTTCAAACTCAACCTATTCTATGTACTCATTTGGATTATGATGTTATTGTCAAAGAAAGAGATAGCTTGTTATCTAGCTTAGATCAAGCAAAGTTAGACATTAAAAGGAAAATGGATGAAATTCCTAAGTTGCAAAAAGATATTAGTAGCTTGAAAAATAATGACATTCTTGATAAAATCCTAGAAAGCTTAGTTGGTCAAATTGAAAGGAGAGGCCTAGGTTATGTACCCAATAATAAATCCTATCAAAAACCTAGAGCTAGAAAGACACAAGGACCTAAGACCAATGTCATGTATGTTCCTAAAAACAACCTAGATCATGACCACAATGCTAAAAAGAGTAATGAAATTGATTTCATTTGCTATCATTATTGTTTAGGTCTTGGACATTATTCATTTTCATGCACTTATAAGAAAAATAAGGACAAAGATTTGATTTGGTTTAAAAAACCACAAACTTGACATGGAACATTTAGTTGAGATTTGACCTTAACTTTAATTTCAAATCCACATGGTCTTATCTCAACTAAAATAAGCTTAATTTGCATATTCTTGTATGATTTGATTGAAAAAAATAACATGTTTTGTTTGGAAATGATAAACTTACTAAAAATACATAGAACTTCTTCTTGGTCGAAAAAGTTCTTGAATGAGACCTCTTTCGGTCCAAGAAACAATCGACCAAAGAGAGTTCATTCAAAACCTACATTTTCTGAAAAATCCTCCAAGTCAACAATTATTTTGACCAAGAACACTTTCGGTCGAGGAAATGTTCGACCGAGGATATAATTGTCAAGGTCTCTTTATTGAAATAATAAACATGTGATTATATTTAACTTTGTTTCTTTAAAATTGCAAAGAACTCTTCATATTTAGTTGTTCTAAAACATGAAATGCTTTACTTAATGCTCCTAACCAAAAGGACCACCACATGGGTACCAAAATCTACCCATTTTGTAAGATTGGGTGGTTGATAGTGGTTGTTCCAAAAATATGACTGGAAATAAGGATGCTTTCCAAACACATGAAAAGAAGAAGAGCGGAACAGTCACATTTGGAGATAGAGCCAAAGGAAAAATTATTGGGATAGGTAATGTTGATACAAACCTTCAAATTAAAAATGTATTACTTGTTGATGGATTGCATCACAATTTGTGTTAGTCAATTATGTGATAGTGGTTATGATGTTCAGTTTAACAAATATTGTTGTAAGTTACTCATAGAAAATATTAATGATGTTGTTTATGAAGGAAAACGATTAGGAAATCTTTATATACTTATACCTAACTCTATGCAAGCTATTGTTGGAAAATGTCTTCTTGCAAATGATGAATCTTTACAATTATGGCACAGAAAGCTAGGTCATGCAAGTTGAAATGTTATCAAAAAGTTAATTAAGATCTTGTTTGTGCATTACCTAAACTTCCTTTTGATAAATCTGAAAATTGTGAACCATGTACTCTAGGCAAGAAAAATAAAACTTCTTTCAAATATAAAGCCTTGCTTAGTACTACTAGATCATTAGAACTTATTCATCTAGATTTTTTTGGCCCCATGAGGACTCAATCTATAGGTGGTAAAAGATATTTCTTTGTCATTGTTCATGATTATAGTAGATATACATGGGTTCATTTTCTCTCAACTAAAGAGGACACTATCAGAATATTCATTCAATTTTGCTCTAAGATTGAAAATCAACTACAATACAAAATATGCACCATCAGGAGTGATCATGGTGGGGAATTTGAAAATCACATCTTTGAAAAATTTTGTACATACCAAGGATATATTCATAGTTTTTAGCTCCACGCATCCCACAACAAAATGGGATAGTAGAGAGGAAAAACTAGTCTTTACAAGAAATGGCTTGAACATAATACACCTAAAACCTTTTGGGTTGAAGCAGTAAATACAACATGCTATGTATTAAACTATGTGTCAATTCATTCACATCTTAAGAAAACTATTTATGAACTCATCTTCAACAAGAAACCAAGAGTTGACTACTTTCATACCTTTCATACACCTTGTTACATCTTAACTACAAAGGATGATAGAGACAAATTTGACCCTAAATCACAAAAAGGATTCTTCTTGGGATATTCAACTTCTAGTATATTATTTCTACAAAAGTTGAGGAATTAATTCATATCACATTTCATGAAATGACAACACAAAGTGCTAGAATAAAATTGAAAATGGAAACTTAAATGATATTACTCATCAAATTGAGGACCTAACCATATCAACAAAAGATGATCAAAATTCTAAAATTGAACAACATAATAATGAGGTACAACAACCTATTCCTAGAATAATCAAGGGCCATCCTCAAGACTTAATCATAACAAATCCTTTTGATAAAGTAAAACACCGATCATCATTTAGAAATATTGCAAACATGGCCTTTGCATCAATTGTTGAACCTAAAAAGATAAATGAAGGTTTAAAAGATTAGTATTGGATAATGTCTATGAAAGAAGAGCTAAATAAATTTACTTAGAACAATGTTTGGGGCTTAGTTCCTAGACCTTAAGACAAAACCATCATTGGAACAAAGTGGGTTTTTTGAAATAAACTTAATGAAGCCAGGGAAGTAGTCAGAAACAAAACTAGGTTGGTTGCTCAAGAATGTAATCAATAAGAAGGGATAGACTTTGATGAAACCTATGCACCTGTGGCTAGACTTGAAGCCATTAGAATTTTATTAGCTCTAGCTTCCCATAAAGACATCAAACTATTTCAAATGGATGTAAAAAGTACCTTTGTAAATGGAATCATAGAAGAAGAAGTCTATGTTTCTCAACCACCTGGTTTTGAAATTACTAACAAGCTTAACCATGTTTATAAACTTAAGAAAGCTCTTTATGGTCTACAACAAACACCATGAAATTGGTATGAAAGACTTACAAATTATCTATTTGATAATGGTTTCTCTATTGGAAAATTAGATTCAACATTATTTTTCAAGACATATGTATCAATTTTCTTGTTGTTCAAATATATGTTTATGACATCATTTTTGGTGTTTCAAATGATTCCTTATATAATCAATTCAGTGATATCATGCAAAAAGACTTTGAGATGAGTCTTATGGGATAATTAACATTTTCCTTGGTTTTCAAATAAAACAAACGCCTGCTGGAATTTTTTAAGCCAAGAGAAATATGCCAAGGAACTCTTAAAAAGATTTAATATGGAAAACTGCAAACATGCTACTATACCTATGGCCACTTCTACTAAAATTGACAAGGATGAAGATGGTGAACCCATTGATGATTCCTTATATAGGGCCATGATTGGTAGCTTGCTATATTTGACTGCTTCTAGATCGAATATCATGTTTGCCATTATACTTTGTGTTAGATCTCAATCAAAATCAATGCATTCTCATTTTCAAGCCGTAAAGTGAATTTTAAGATATCTAACCTACACAATAGACTACGGTTTGTGGTATCCTAAAGGTCAATCATTGGATTCAAAATCCTACACCGATGCCGATTACGCTGGATGTCGTATTGACCGAAAGAGCACAAGTGGTGGTTGTTTCTTACTAGGAAGAGCCTTAGTATCTTGGTTTAGTAAGAAACAAAATACAATTTCCCTATCTACCACTGAAGTCAAATATGTGGTTGTTGGCTCGTGTTATTCTCAAGTGCTCTATATGCAACAAGTTTTGAATGACTATGGGTTTGCATTTTCTTCTACAATGATTTTCTGTGATAATACAAGTGATATAAACTTGGCTCATAATCATGTTTTACATAGTCGTACCAAGCATATTGAGATTAGACATCTTGTCTTAAGAGAACATATTTCTAAGAATAATATATCCCTTCATCATGTTGATACAAAAGAGCAATTAGTTGATATATTTAACAAACCTATTCCTTTGGATAAATTTCAATATATCAGAAAGTGGTTACTTATTACTCCCCTGGAAGATGTTTTCTTTGATATATGTGATCAAAATTCTTGATAATTTTATGATTTGAAATTCTCTTGACTTTTAGTGCATATAACTTTATAACTATTCCTTTATTTATCCATAATAAGTTATTATCATGAACAAGTACTTATACAAGCTCAATTCAATCATGCAAAATGACTCACATGTATCATATTCAGTCAACAAGATAGTAGATTGGGAAAGTCCTCGGTCAAAAAAATTCTTCTAGATACCTCTTGCATCGGAAATTTTTATCTATAGGTTCTTGGTTGAAAATATTCTTGACCGAGTCCTCGACCGTACCATTGCAAAGACACATGATTGTACCTGGTTTCAAATGTCAGTTCATGCATGTCACAACGAATCTATCGGCTTATCGTTGCGACCAAAATTTCAAATTCAAACGTCGACCGACTAGCCGTTAAAGAGACATTGGAGAAAAGAATTTTTGGGGTCTTGGTCGATGAGTTTTTCGACAGAGTAAGGTTCTATTTTGCTATAAATAACACACCAATCCACACATTTTCTTCACAACTCAAGTTCTCTCTTGTGCATCACCTCTCTAATGATTCTTAGAGCTATCTTCCAGTAACATTTCTTTCCTATCATCTCTATCTCTTCTTCCACCACTCTTAGACCAAGATGGCTTCCTCTTCAACTCTTGGTGACAAGAAGCAAGTTGCTTCAAGGAAGGGATGAACGCTTACTCCAGCCTTAAGCATCATCAACGGCATCCCCTTTAATGATGCTATTGTTGGAGAATGCTACTTGAAGCTCACCTCAAAGCTTCCTCTTTCTCGATGGCTGGTGGAACTCAATGACTTTGTCACTCTTCTCAACCTCCCCCAACTTTTCAAGGTGCAAAAATTGATGAAATTTCTTATCCCCTCCTTTCATTTTTGGTCCATCAAAGCTATTAACGAATTGTTTGCCAACCTTACTAGAGACTCCAATGACCCATTCTCTTTCACTTCCATGGTTGATGGTTTATCCTTCCATTTTCCTAAAAATGTCATCCTTAAAATTCTAGATTTAGATGTGGAAGAATATGGAGAATTTCTAGACCTAACCACTGGCAATCCCATCTCAAAATTCTCCACCAATGAAGACACCATTAGCCTTACTAATATCAAAAAGGTTATGTTTATTCCCAACACCTCCTCACATGAACGTAGGGGAACTTATTATGCTACCTCCTTAACCCCTGAAGCTAGGGTAGTGAATCTAATTATTTCCCATAACGTTTATCCTAGAGCCAATAAAATTGAAATCTACAATTTAGGATGTGCCTTATCTATGCCATACTTGAAAGTATTCTTGTGAACTTCATTCACATCATCCTATCCAATATGTTTGATTTTTTTAGAAATCCACCTTATGCTGATTTTGTTTGCTAAATAATCCAACATTGTCTTGGAAAAAATCTAGAGGAATTAGGCTACAAATGTGATAGACGTCCCCAAAGAATTAGCCAAAACATTGTTCATAAAATGGTAATTGACTTTAGGAACAAAAGAGCTAGGACTGAAGGGGAGACATCCACTGAAGCCAATCCTCCACCTCCTACTCCTCTTGCTACTCCATAAAAAACCTTGCCAATGATGTTTCCTATCTCAAAGGGGCCACATATCAACTTGGGAGATGCCTAGACTACAACCAACATGCCATGATGTATCTAAACCAAAGAATGCAAGCCTTATCTCCTAATGTTCCCGAATA
Organism: Alisma plantago-aquatica; assembly: GCA_963693085.1. Classification (NCBI taxonomy): domain Eukaryota; kingdom Viridiplantae; phylum Streptophyta; class Magnoliopsida; order Alismatales; family Alismataceae; genus Alisma; species Alisma plantago-aquatica. The sequence continues at coordinate 816,118,827 of OY856410.1, forward strand.
ATACCCTTATGCACTATATCCTGGGAGAATCTATCCTTTTAACCCTTAAATCCAATACCATCAAGTTCCACCACCACCATCAAATGATCTTTCCCATACCCAATACTCTCCTATGAAATTTCAGTACATATCTGCTTACTTTAGATTTGATCATACACCTACATTTCTGGAAGCATATGCTCTCACAAAGATAGGTGCACTTGACTGGAAGACACGTCAAGTATTATGATGATACTCAATTCCTTGGGAAAGATCCTGAAGTTGATGTAATTTTGAACTATTTCAAGTGATATTGTTATCCTATGTTGTGAGTAGTAAGGCCTATGTAATCACTTTATTGTCAATGAAATTGAGCTTGCTTTGTTCACTTGTTCATGAAAACAAAAGTTGATTGTTTTGAATTGTGGCTTTGATTGGACATTTTTACACCTTTATTTTTAAATGTGAGTATTCTATTGAGGGGGAATAATCCATTCAGTGGGAGTAAGTTTAAAATGATTATATGGTTATCTTTTTGAAATGACAAAGGGGAGGGGAATAAAATATCTTCATGAGTTTCATGATCTCTTGGCTTGACATTAATTGGATCTACATTCCCTTAAGATATGGATATTATGTTCCATATATCTTTAGGAATATTATCACATATTTTATAAGAACAAGAGAATCTAGTCATCTCAGGTATATCACAGGTATGAAAATCATCTCATTTGTTTTTTTTATTATAGAAATGTTTGTCATCTTCAAAAAGGGGAGATTGTTGGCTAAATTGGACATTAAGATACCCTTTATTTTGATGATAACAAACATTTAATAATTGTGGATCTAATGTACTACTTGAGTATTTTAGGGTTAAAGGAAACAAGGAGATCCTACAAAGTGGAAAGTTGAAAATTAATACAAATTGAATATCAAATGTGTTTAATTGTTTATGTTTTCATGATTGTACTGAAATATAAATACTTGTAGAAAGTTATATTGTACAAGTAATTAGGTATCATGTAAATAAAGCTTTAGATCTTCCATATCCAGTTACAACCCTTAGTTAGGATCCCCCTATAGTTAGAGTCATTATCATCCATTAGAACACACATTTAATAGATGGTTCAAAAGTCTAAAACAGGAACATCTTGGGTTGAGAAACTAGTCGACCAAGACTCCCTTGGTTGAATTCTTTGTCAGATGAACCACCTCAGTTGAACATTTGAAAATTGTTTAAAACCTTACATAATTGTGCTCTAAAATGTGTTTCAGTTGAAAATATAGTCGACTGACCCAACCTCGATCCAATGTTTATGATCGTTAGACCAAATGGTTGGGAGTTGGGAGTTGGAAATAGACATTGGTACACATTTTCCTTAAACCTAGACTCAATCAAATAAAAGTTCGACCAAGACATGTTCGGTCGACAAACTTGTCGACTGAGCATGGTTTTGGGTTGTTCTTCTAAGAACGAACAAATTAGACATTTCTAGCCAACTACTTTCTATCTAACAACTAGTTAAGCACTAAAAACACTCTAGAGACTCCCTAGAACGTCCCTAAGAACTTGCAAACCATCCATATAAATAGGAGAGGCCTTGGGACACCTAAAGCACCTAAGCTACACTTGAGAATCCATTCTAGTGACCAACAAAGGTGAGAAATACTTGCCATCTTGTTCTTCAAGGTCCAAGTTTGCGTCCTATAGCCATAGCCTTTTAGCTACCATACAAGAAACGTGCATCTTAAGTGATTTGAGAGGTCTAACGCTTGATATAGGATCAAAGAGAAATACTCTATTGGTGTACTTCCTTTCTTCCAATCTCCATTCATAGGGTGAGCTACTTGTACTCCTTGGCTACTAAAAGTTGTGGAGGTTGCTTGAGGGAGCTTGATTGGTGCTACTTCTTGGTGGAGAAGGTTGCTCCATGATTTCTTGAGATTACTTCAATAAGGTGGATTCAAGGGAGATTGGATCTACTTCTAGGTGAAGGCTATCTCAAAGTGGTGGAGCTACTTCAAGGAGGAGAAGGTTGCTTCAAGGGCTTGAGGTTATTTTAGAGAAGGTGGCTTCTAGGATGTTGAGTCTACTTCTAGGTGAAGGCTACTTCAAGGAAGGTGATTGTATTTTATTGTAACATCCTTGAGAGGTAAATAAAATTAATCACTTTCAAAATCCCAATTGGAGACAATTGGGTAGTGGACTGACAACCTTTGATTCAAAGGTTGGAACCACTCTACATCGAAGTCTCTACCTTATTTCCTCCTCCTTCTTTGCCTTAAGTTTTTAATTAAATGATAAAAGTACTAAAAGCTCTATTCAACCCCCCTCTAGATCTTTGAAACAGGAGGGACAACTCCTTCATGTATGTTCTAGTAGGACGATATGATTCTAGTTGGTCTGTGTGGACTACTCTAGAGGAAGGAGTCCTTTGGTTGTTGCTAGGAGAGCAAAGTCAGCCTACAGTCTGTGGTGAGACCACATGAGTCATTGCGAAAGCTGTCATGTTCCTTGTACGTGGTGAAGACCAGGAGATGCACAACCACCATCTAAGAGCAAATAGTAGATAGTTTCATTGAAGTGAGTTGTTTTCACTGGACTTGCTCTAGGACCAGGTTTAGCTCGTTAAACCTTCCTTCCTATTTCATAGTAGTTGACATGATCTTGTTGTTATGAGAATACATATAGATAAAAAATTTGTTTCCACTGCTATACTTTGTGCCTTTATTTTTCAAAAAATATTGCAATAGAAATTCTAAATTATGTGTGTGAATTTTTGGGATGTTCCAATTATACCCGCCTCAAATAAATTTTGTCCTCAAAATTTCCTTTTAGGTTACTATGCACCTTTGGTTTCTCTTACCTCTTAGTATGTGACAGACAACTATTTAAAGTTCATTAAATTCAACAATTTTATTTGTAAGAATAGATATGTACGTATATGATAAATATTTATATGAACACAAATTTATTATTACTGTGGTCCTCTTCTTCTTTCTCTACCACCATGGTGAAAGTTATAGCTTTTCTCTTAGGTGACAGATTCTAATTTTTGTCTTTCTTCATAAGCTTAGCAAAATTAGGCTTAATATGCCCAATCTCTCCACAATAATAGCATGCTCCTGAGCCATACTTACAAGGACCTGCATGCCTATTCTTATAGGCTGGACATTGGGGTCATTCAGGCTCTATGGAGTCATGTACCTTCCTCTTCACTACTTGACTATTAGAAAAGTGTTGGTTGTTCTTCTGGGGTACTTCCTTCTAGTAGGATCATCTAGGATGGTTTTCTAGATGTAACTCTGAGCAAAAGGCTTCTTAAAAAGTTTGGATGCTCCTTTCCGCTAAATGAAAGCTCAATTCAGGATTGAAACTTAGAATAAACTTATTGGCCCTACAAAGTTCTGTGTACTCCTAACCATACTTTTAGAGTACACGACACTTCATGGCATACTGGGTAACAATCATTTCACCTGACTGAGTTAGGTTGGGAAACTCTTCCTCCTTCCTCTCTATCATGCCTTGAAACATACGATGCTCATAGAAGGATTCAAAAAATCCTTCCCATGTGCATATAGGTGCAGTTGTCACTCTTGAGTTGTGGAAATTTTCCCACCATGTATGATAAGCTCCCATCAACATTTGTGTTGCGAACCAAACCCTAGGCAGTTGAAGGCAGTCCAGGTCACAAAAACAATAATCCATGCTACCAATCCATTCTTATCCCTTGGTGACAACATCAACTTCTCCTTCTCCAACAAAGGAGTTGGGCCTTATCTTCAAGAAGTCTAATAAAGTCAATTCATGGTGTTTGGGTTGTTTTTTCCTTTGTTCTAGGCTACTGGTGAGTGCTTGGACTAAGTCTCTTAGCATTGCCTTAGAGTTTCCCCCTTGTTCATTTCTCTCATGAGATGAGCTAGAACCACCATCCAACTTATCCTTGCCTTTTCAGATCTCTTAGGGTCCATCTATGAAAAGGTCATATGAACATCAGGTTAAAACATATGAATCATATTTTTTTATTGGTGGCCATTTACTTATTTGCTCTGATATCATTAATGTAACACCCCACTCTCTCATATGTACAATGATTGAGTGGAATCATTTATACTTGAAGGGGGTGTCACACTCATGATATTCATTTCAAATAAATAAATAAATCACCATACATTACCTTAAGAAGATTCATACTATGCTCATTGGATATGAAAAAAAAACTAACTTCTTCTCAAGTCTAAGATCCAACAACTAAACACTGAAAGACTAATACATAAAAGAGAACATTTTAAATGAGAGGATCATTTAAGGTATATGCACCCAATTTTCTAATCCATGTCTTGTTCTTCTTTAATTCTCACTTTCTTCAATACCTAAGGAAACACGTCCCCAACCATGCAAAGGAACACATCACATTTGTAAAAGGTATTGGAACTATGTAGTGTTAGGAAAATAATTATACTTGAATTAATGAGGCTTGACTTGAACATTAACTTAAGCATTCTTGAAATAACCTTTTGACATAAAGAATTGAATAAGTAAAAAATGAATTTCTCTATGATTTCCCACTTAAAAGCACATAATGTTAGGAAAAGTCATATCGACTACTTCAGGTCTATGACTGTGAGTGAGAGCATATGAAACTTAATCAATTGTTATAACATGATTCTTAAACTGATTATTAACATAATACTAAACTTAAATCTTTACCATGATGTGATTTCTTTCTCTTTGCACATAATTGGAATTTTTTCCTCTTAAACATGAGATCATTAGAATATCATAAGCATACTCTACTGAACATGATACTTGTAACTCTAAGATATAGAAAATATCAATCAAGGTTCACATAATGCATTACTTGAAAATATTAAATTTTTCATGATCACATAAACATGTTCTTACAACATAATTAACACACAAAAACCAAAGTACTTATGCATAACAACATGGCTTATTTACCTAGAGCAAGACACCTAAGTCAATCTTCAATTTTCCTGATTAGTACTTAAACACCTATAATGATGATTAATTGTATAATACATTCATTAGTACATTGTATTAAACCCTAAATTTATCAGAACAACTTAGATATGAAAACTAATGTCTAAAACCTTAAAAATCATCTTCCTCAAGGAAAATCCTTTCTAGGGAGAATTTTTCTCATTTTTTAGAGGTTGTATGTAATATCTATGAATATTACAATAATAACCAATCTTAGTGTAGGGAACTATATTTTGAAAATGATTTACATTTGAAAATACAATCAATGTAAATAAAAGGGAAAAGATAGAGAAACCATAGGCATGTTACACATTATATTGAAATAATGGGGGTTAACTTTTAATTTAACGAATTCAATGTCATTCATTCGTTGAAGAAAAAATGCGTTAAAATATCTACATTATCCTGGGAGATGAATCACTCGATTAACATAGTGGGGATACTAAGGTTATCACAGAACCTTTTATTACCCAAATCCTAACTCCAAATGACTACACAATCAATGGTGATAGGACCTATATGTCTGTCCCTAGCATGTTATTATCAAAGCATGATTGCGGAAGCGTAAAAGCTTAGCATACATGAATAGATAACAAGATAAAAGCACACATAATAATCTCATCATTCAACAAGATATACTAAGCAACATCCTTTTATTACAAGATTACAAATATATGTATAGATTACAAATTTACACAAGTCTACTTATCTACACTAGGGATCTTACAACAAGTACACCTGACATAGATCACAAGCCCATCAATTTCTATCCATCTCTGAATCTATAAAATATGTGAAACAATGCGGGTCAACACACAAGGGGTTGAGTATAGAGCTAAAAGATACATACATATAAGCATTTTATAATTTGGAAAGAGTTACAGAAGTAACGAACAAGAATAAACAATTAAGTATTTAGCAAAGCGAGAGTCCATGTTTTATATCATATCACTCCAATTATACCAACAACATCATATACCGTAAGGCCTTTTTGAATAACTTCCCATTGGAAGTATCCATAAGGGTGCTCAAGATTAGATAACCCTTTTCTATTTAAGGGACCTCAAGGCCATCGTCGAGAGCTAACCATGTTATCAACATGGTCCACCCTATCTTGAAAACTCAAGTAGGATGCCCATCCTCCCATACTTACCCCAAGAATATAGGTAGGTGCACAAGGTTTATATAATGGGGTTTCTATACTATGTCTGCAAATTATAAATAGTGACATGAGACAAACATCAAGTACAATACTAGAATACTAAATGGAAATATTTGAGAAAGTAAATAAGCATACATATGTATCACATTTCAAACAAGAAAGCCATAGTCATATAATTATTAAAGCTCGTACCCAATTCATAGATTTCATAACCTATACTTTTCCATCTAGATCACAAGCCAAATCTAATTAACCACATGATTACATACATGCATTAGATTCTCATCATTAACTTTAATTAGATCCATTTTTAGGGTTTTATCCAAGTTGAGTTTAAAATTTCTTATTAGTAAATTTTATGATCGTGCATTGATTTAGTGGGCCATAAGGGAGGTATGATTCAAGTTTCCTATCATTTTGATTTTTCAATTGTCTTATATGGAAATTACAAGGTTTGAGTCACTTATGTACCAATTAGGGTCAGAAGACTAAAAATAGGGAAAACAAGGACATGATCATCAAGATACTAGAACCAAGAATAAAAGATAGTTTAGATCAGCAACATTAGGTCATAGTACACACATTAAAACATAGGTGGATGTCTCCTAGGGACTAGACATCCTATTACCAACCTTAGGTATCAACATTTCAACATATATGCAAGCATCAACATAGTTCATATACCAATAGGGGTCAACATAAGACTTAGGTTGACACCCACAAGAGGTGATCAAGAATAAAAGAATCAACTCTGATTTGAGAGGAGAGATCATAGTAATAAGATTCACATTGAGATTAGGGCATAATCATAGCAAAACAAGTTATATATGGGCATACTAGGTCATAATTAGTGGATCTGAGCACATGCCTCATCATACCATATGATAGAGTGAACCCATGCATTAGGGTCTCTAAGACATCATATGGTTACTGGTTATAGAGTAGAAGTGGGACATGATGCACAAAGTAGGTCAAGCATATCATTTTAATCAAGTCCATTCATGTATCACCATAAAGGGTCACTTTCAAGCATTAAGTGCCAAAAGGGGTGATTAGGACCCTCATATAGTTCAAAGGAACATGAAAGCTACTTATATGAAGAGAGAGAGAGAGAGGGAGAGAGAGAGAGAGAGTAAAAGCACACTAATACTTGAAGTTGTATCATAAGGATGCATTAAATGTGGTCAACATAGTAAAATATCTCTTTTTTTAGGAAGTTAGAGGGTATTTTATTCACCTCGCCCCTCTCATGCAAGCTAAACCAACAAGAACATTACAATTAGAGTTGCTAGAAATAGAAATAAACACAAATGCATGTAATGGTAGTAGTACTACTAAAATATCTTTTTTGTAGCAAAACATATAAATATAAATGGTTTTTAGTGTATTTAACTATACCCAAGTTGTTGATCTTTTCTAGTTGATCAATTTGGTATATAATTTCACTTAATTTGGCCTTAGGATGAGAGAGAGATGCATTTGTTACATCTACATCTACAAACTTAGGGTTACATGCTAGGGCACTCGGGGCCCTTGATGCATCGCCCAGCGGCAAAGATTGGGTGCCACAAGTGTTGGGCCAAGGGAAGAGGGAGGCACCCATGCACGGTTAAGGATGTCGCCTCCAACTACCACCCACTCTGGTGCACTTGGACGCAACTGGGGGTTGTCATTTCTCGCTCCCACCTACTCCGGGCACGTTTGGGTGCGATTGGGCCAAGGCAATCTCAACCCTAAGTTCTAGATCATGCTACTGTTGTGTGCTACTATATGACCAAGAGTGAGAGGTTATCGGGAAAGAGTGTCGCCATGGGTCCCGCACTGGCCTTGGCTTCTATCAACAAGGGACACTGTGTCATGTGAGTGAGTAGGGAGGTTCATGTATGGTGACCATTGTATGTCCATCCAATGCTTGTTGCACCTGCCCACAACCTATAACTCATGGCTTTACACCTGCACGACGGTGTTGCAACTCGTGCTCATCAGAGCTCGTGCTTGCTGGGTTGACCAAGCAACAGGAGCACTAGTTAAGATGTTGACCACCCTCCTCAAGGCTCCACAAAGGTGAAAAGGTAGTTGGATCCCTCTGTGTCCTCTAGAAGGGTGGACACCCAATCATCCTGCTTGGCGGCAGTGACATCCGGTCTGGGGTCGAGCAAGGGCTAGAAGGAGAAGAGAGGATGGGGTGTTGGCGACGCACTAGGGCACAAAAGAGAGAGATACAATAGGGAAAAGAGAGAGGGAAGTAAGGGGAATTGAAATAAGAGTTCAATTGAGACAAAGGGGTGAGAGAGTAGTGTATTATGTGGTGCCATGGTGGGCGTAGGTGGTGGCAACACCACCTCTGCTAGCATCTTGTATGGAGGAAGAAGATGCGTTCAGGCAGGGTCGATCCATGGACAAAATTCTGACGAGCATGATTGATCAAGAAACCAAAAGTCAAAGTGAGTTGGGGCGCCCACTCAACTGGGCTGTGCACATGAGATTGGGCCCAATAAGGGTTGAAAACCAAAGAAATCAATCAAATTGTGATCAACTTGGGCTACAAATGTCCACTTAGGGTGATTCTTATATCGTTGGAAAGATAATTGAGATATATACTATGTGAAATTCATTTTAGATCAACTTGGATATGATTGTGAGATCTAATTCCATTAGGTGTGGAACTTAGCTCATTTATACAAATACATGCCCCACATTATAAAATTCATCGTTGATGTAATCCAATTGGGTAATCAACACACTTTAGTACTGTGATTGAAATTAAATTGAGTGAGATGGGCCTCTTTAAGAGAGAGAATAAGCATAATATATTAGACAAAAAACTAGGTTGTCACATACTTCCCTCCTTAAAAGAAATATCATCCTTGAAATTCATCCATGATCGTGCTCAAGAGTCAAACTCATCCCTCATATCTTAGTATCCAACCTTAGGTGTCAAGACACTCACCACCACAGAATGAACACTTAGGTGGTCATCAACAAGGATGTTCCCATCCCAATACATATATACATTTAGTTAGGATTCCTTCATGTTATAACATCATCTTGACACTAGGGTGTTTGCATCCCTTATTACCATTACCTTAGAGTTTGTGTTCATGTACTCATACGAGCTTGAGGTGTGTTATACGAGCATTGAGGTGTGTTATCAAACTCTATGTTATATTTTGTTCAAACAAACATGTTCATCATCATGACTTCTAAATGAGATTATTATTGAACGTATATATCATCATTATACTATATTTCATGCATGATTTAGTTTTCCCCTAAATTCTACCAACTATCTCCAGTTTTGTTCATCATTTCTTATTTTGGGTCTAAAATGCAGCATTGTATTCATGATTATTCAAGTTAAGATTCCAAGACATCATTGTACTAAGCTCATTATTACAAACTTATGTCTTCTAGGTATGGTGTGGTTTCATATTAGGTCAAGCTTATCAGAGTGACTTATCATACATATATCATTTTTTAGATGTAACTGAGATATTTAATATATCAATTATCATTTTAGGAACAACATTATTGTCAATGTTGAGGTTTCATAATTATCTCACTTGTATTGTAAAGGTGCTCCACAAGGTGAAGCCACTCAAGCTAAGACCTATCTATGCCCAATAAGACAGGCTAACCACAACCTTATACCCATAACAAGTTTCTACCCAACCATCAAAACCAAGGGCCACCACTATATTCCTTTACATACAACCACTAACCCAAGCATGACGCTAATCATGGAGACAACATGTCATGCACATCATCTTAGGGTCTTGGGACATCTTCCTTACCTATATAGCCAACATCCTATATTCAACTGCCTCTTTCTCTAGAGTTAGATCTTTATATAGGAAATCTAGGGTTTAAAATTTTCAAGGGGACCATAAACTAGGCAACTCAACTCTTATATCACTAGGGACTCATCATCATGTTTTTCATTATGTATATTTTTTAACATTTCATGTGGTTTGGAGATTAGGTACTCTAACTGTGACGTCCCCGGATTTTCTAAAACTTAATCTGATGTGTGACCTCTAAATTGAAACCATCACCACATCAAGAATCCCAATTTAAACATCCCACCCAATGCTAAGAAGAAGAAAATCAAGGGAGTCAGAAGGAAATAATCAGTAGAACATGTACATGAACAATAATAAAACCATACACACATGTTCACCATTCAACATATAATTACAACATGAATTGTTACAACATTTGATATTACATATTGAATAGAAAACTTATACATATACATGTACTACCACTAAACTACAGGATTTTAAGACAACAGGTCTACCTGTACATCATCTCGCCATACAACTCTCACTATCCAGGTCCTTCAAGAGCATAACCATAACCTAAACAAAAGATTACATGTGGTACACGTAAGCACAATATTCAAGAATATTGTACTGAGTACGCCTACGTGTCTTTTATATACCTCTCATCATATCTTGGCAATAAGATAAAACTAATACTTGGCAGTAACAAAAGAATATAAGAAAAGCGTATACTTACACAAAGATGTTCATTAACAAAAGAGAACACATATTTTAAGCATAATTTCCATTATATCATCCATGCATTTACTACCTGAGAGTTCAATGCATTAAGGCCTTTATGATCACTACCAAAGAGTTGGATCATATGTACAATGTGACCACTACCAAAGAGTTGGTGCTTCCATATGTAAAACGTGACCACTACCACAGAGTTTGGTCACTTCCAAGCACACTGCCATAGAGTTGGTGCTTTCCTATAATGGAACAAATATATTATGTTTGATGTGTTCATAGCAATACGTATGGAAATTCAAGCAGCATATCATACAAGACAACCATTTCAATCAATACCATATGCCAAGTCTTTACTACCATATAACACAAGCATAATGTATAATAATCCAAGTAAGAGGTAATGACGTACCTTGATCAAGAGATAAACTTAATCACATATTCCTCATGTCATCTATAACTTTGGTCATCCCTCATTAAGGCAAGATCATAAACTATCATCAGGTTCTCATCATCATACATCTCTTCTTAACCCTAATTATGTCCATTAGGGTTTCACTAGTCTTATGATATTCCCATATTACTTGTCTTATCTTTTTAGATTATCATACTGATGTCATTTTCTAGATTATGATTCATCAACTAGATATACTCATGTGTCACATTATTATGTGAACGTATTTAACATTATGTCACTTTCAGTAACCATATTAAGGTTACATCCCATGTATTAAGGGTGCTCTTCATATAACAGGAATTATATGCATCTAACTGATATCTGATTTACATATTAGCTTCAAATTACTGATATAAACCCACTCTGTAAATTTCACCATTTATTGAGCATGCATGTATTTAATACATATTATTTAGGATTACTAGCCCTAATTAGCCATATTAATCAAATTATAGGCTTTCATGCATCAACATGACCATATATGACATCATATGAACTATAAACATGATTTATGATTTACTGGTATTTTCTCATAATTTTATATCATCATTTGATATTAATTTTGCATGAAACAAGCATAATACGTCTTACATGATATCACTATTATTAGTGCATCAAAATCATGATATTATCATTCTACTATGTTCTACTCATTTTTCCGAGAATAATGGTACCTTATTTGTATTTTTCTGATAAACGTGCTATTTTATATGGTTTATTGAAGATCTGGGAAGAGGTCCTCCTTTGTAAAGAGATTGAGGCCTATGTTGTTCCAAAGCCATGTATCACGTGTCGTATATCAACATATATGAGACTAGGAACAAGCAAGCATACCAATCCACTAGCTATGTTTAGCACATAAACCAAGTCATATGTTCCATACATGGTGCTAGGCTTAGATAGGGTTACATGGCTAAACTCATCTAATATCATCAAATACACTTGTGTCCTTCAATCATCAATTGTAGGTCATCATGAGGAAAACTCATATCATCAACATAAACATTGACATAATAATAATAATAATAATAATAATAATAATAATAATAATAAGAATCACCACAGTCATCATAGGCATCTCGGCTACTTGCTAGCCTATCCTTTATCATGGCTCTAGACAACTCTAAATATTATGACTATCATCTGAAAATTCTTGTCTAGACTAACGTTACATCTCTTTTCTTAGGTCACATGGATACTCACTATCTTTCTGTGTGGTAACATTTTTCATACGTACATACATACTAATATTTGAAATAAGTTTTTTCCAATGTTGAAATAGGTGATGGAAACCACCATACTCCACTCGAATAAAACCAAAACCAAAACAAGTTACCACACTCATTAGGCAGTCTAGTACCATGAAACCTAGAGAACTAGAAAGAACACGGTGCACACCTGTGTAGCTACTATTGGCACATGCCAAAAACATATGTCTAGGGTTGTAGTAAGGTCTCCCTTTTCTCACCCTCCTAAACCTACACCTCATTCTAGAAAATCTATGTTCTAACCAAGAGGCTAAGTCAACTTAGTCCACAAGGAACAACATATTAAGTTTCTAGGTTGAGATGTAAAGTTGTGTTTAGTTTGTGTTTTAGGTGAGCAATGTTTGGTGTAGTTAACCAAATCCTAACTCCAATTGACTACAAATTCAATGGAGATAGGACCTAGGCATGTGTCCCTGGCATGGTATTATCAAAGCGCAAATGCAAAAGCGTAAAATGTTAGCATACATGAAAAAAATAAAAAGATAAGATCACTAATCATAATCTCAACATTCAACAAGATATATTAAGAAATATCCTTTTATTACAAGATTTGAATTACATATTAAAGAGTACAATTTTACACAAGTCTTCTCATGTACACTAGGGATCTTACAACAAGTACACCTGACATAGCTCACCAAGCCCATCAACTCTAGCCATCTTTGAACCTATAGAATATATGAAACAATGTGGGTTAACACACAAGGTATTGAGTATAGGGCTAAAAGATACATATATATATGCTTTGCATTATTCAAGAAAGTTACAGACGTAATGAACAAGAAGAAACAAGTTAAGTTTTAGCCAAACGAGAGCCCATGTTTTATATCATTTTACTATAATTATACCAACATCATCATATATCATAAAGCCTTTTTGACCAACTTCCCATTGGATGAGTATGTAAGGGTGCTCAAGATTAGCTGACCCTTTTCTAAATAAGGGACCTCAAGGCCATCGCTGAGAGCTAACCCCTTTTATCGACATGGTTCGCCCTATCTTGACAACTCAAGTAGGATGCCTGACCTCGTGTCCTTACCCTGAGAACATAGGTAGGTGCACAAGGCTTGTATAATGGAGTTTCTATATCATGTTTCCAAGTTATAAAATAACAACATGAGACAAACATGGAGTACAAAACTAGAACATTACATGGCAATATTTGAGCAAGTAAACAAGCATACATATGTATAACATTTCAAACAAGAAATCCATAGTCATATAATTATTAAAGCCCATACCTAATTCATAGATTTCATAACCAATCCTTGACAATCTAGATCATAAGCCAAACATGATCAAGCAAAATATTACATACATGAATTAGATTCTCAGCATTAACCCTAACTAGATCCATTTTAGGGTTTTATCCAAGTTAGGTTTCAAGTTGCTTATTAGTGCATTTTGTGATCTTGCATTGATGTAGGGGTCCCTAGGGAGGTTGATTCAAGTTTCATGTCATTTTGATGTTTCATTCATCTTATATGGACATTACAATGTTGAGTCACTTATGTACAAATTAGGGTCAAAAGACACAATAGAGCAAACAAGGATATGATCATCAAGATACGAGAACCAATAATCAAAGATGGTTTAGATGGGAAACATTAGGTAATAAGACACACATTCCAATATAGGTGAATGTCTCCTAGGGCCTAGACATCCTTTTCCCAACCTTAGGTATCGACATTTCAACATCTATACAAGCATAAACATAGTTCATATACCAATAGGGTTCAAAATAAGACTTAGGTGGACATCTACAACAAGGTTATCAAGAAGAAAATAATCAAATCTAATTTGAGAGGAGAGATCATAATAATAAGATTCACATTGAGATTAGGTCATACGCATAGCAAACAAGTTGTATATGGTCATACTAGGTCATAACTAGTGGATTTGAGCACATGCATCATCATACCATATGATAGAGTGAACCCATGAATTAGGGTCTCTATTACATCCTAGAGTTACTAGTTATAGAGTAGAAGTGGGCCCTAGTGAACACTGTAGGTCAAACATATCATTAGAATCACGTCCATTCAAGTATCAACATAAAGGGTCACTTTCAAGCATTAAGTGCCAAAAGGGGTGATTAGGACCCTCATATAGTTCAAAGGCACACAAAAGATACTAATAAGAAGAGAAAGAGAGTAAAATCACACTAATAATTCAAGTTGTATCATGAGGATGAATTAAATGTGGTCAACATAGTTGAAGATCTTTCTTTTTAAAAAAATAGAGCAACGGGAAGGGGTTTTAGGGTCTGAAACTATGCTCAAGTTGTAGATCTTTTCAAATTGATCAATTTGGAATATAATTTCACTTAATTTGGTCTTAGGATGAGAGAGATGTATTTTTTTACGTCTACATCTACAAACTTAGGGTTACATGCTAGGGCATTATATATATATATATATATATATATATATATAGAGAGAGAGAGAGAGAGAGAGAAAGAGAGAGTCAGGCTAGAATACACTCGAGTGTACATATCACGTTGTACACCCCAATGATGTTTGCCTATCTAGATCATGTTTATTCAAAATCTAATCCATTGATCTTCATGGTTACTATAATAATAACCCACATGAAAATTTTGAGCTCATTTGGATGAGTGTAAGTCACTTATCTAAGGACAACAAAATCGACGCACAAAACTAATTTGAAATGCATGATTTTTGCCTCCTTTAGATGCACGACCTATAAGTGTTCAAATGAGGAAAAAATTATTTTATATTATGTTCTTAAGATATTTAAAAAGATCAATGGTTTAGATTTTTCAAAAAGTTATTGCATCTTTAAAAACAACTGAGGTGTACGGTGCCTCCGGTACACTCAAGTGTACACTATCCTGACTATATATATATATATATATATATATATATATATATATATATATATATATATATATATATATATATATATATATATATATATATATATATCAGGATCTCTAGGACCTTGATGTGCCACCCAACAACAAAGATTGGGTGCCAGAAGCACTGTGTAGAGGGAAGTGGGGGGCACACTCGTGTGCGGTCGGGGACCACCGCCTCCCACTAGAACCTGCTCTGGTGTGCTGTAGAGTGGTCAAGGGATGTCACTTCCCACTCCCAGTCACTCCAGGCATATCTAGGTGTGACTGTGCTAGGGCGATCTCAACCCTAAGTTCCAGATCCTGCGGCTATTGAGCGCTACTATATGGCCAAGAGGGAGAGGCCGTTGAGAAGGAGCATCGCCATGGGTCCCATGCCGGCCTTGACTTTAGTCAAAAAGGGACACTTCATACCATGAGTGAGTGGGATGGTTTGCGTGTGTGACCATTGAATGTCATCCAATGCTTATTGTGCTTGCCTACAACCTCCAACTCTTGGCTTCACACCTGCCTGTTGATGCTGCAACTCCCACCCGTCAGAGCTCATGCTTTATGGGTCAATATGGCCATAGGAGCACCAGTTATGATGTTGTACACTCTCCTCGAGGCTCCATGAAGGTGAAAAGGTAGCCAGATCCCTTTGTTGCCACCAGAAGGGTGGATTATCAGTGACATCCAGTCAGGATCAAGCATGAGCTAGAAGGAGAAGAGAGGATGGGGTGTTGGTGGCGCCCTTGGGAACAAAAGAGAGAGAGACGAGAGGGCAAAGAGAGAGGGAAGTAAGGAGAATCAAAATGAGCATCCAAGTGAGATAAAGGGGAGATAAAGAAATGTTTTGTTTGGTGCCATGGTGGGGATAGGTGGCGACAGTGCCACCTCTGTCGGCCTCCTATACAGAGGTAGAAGATTCTATCAGGACCATTAGATCCTTGGGGGTTGATCCATGTACTAAGATCTGATGAGCACGATTGATCAACAAACCAAAAGAAAAAATGGGGTGGGGGCACTCAACTAGGCCGCACACATTATATTAGGCCCAATAAGTGTTGAAATCCAAAGAATTCAGTTAAATTGTGATCGAAATAAAGGCAACTTTGAGGTACTATAACTCGAGCTACAAATGTCGGATTAGGGTGATTCTTGTATCATTAGAAAGATAATTGATAGCTCTGGTGGATAAAATTGATTATAGATAAACTTGGATATGATTGTGATATCTATTTCACTTGTAAGAAGGATACATATTAAGGTGTGGAGCTTAGCTCATTAATGCAATTACATGTCCCACATTGTAAAATTCATTGTTGATATGACCAAATTGGGTCATCAACACACTCAAGTACTTTGATTGAAATTAAATTGAGTGATATGAGACATTTGAAGAGAGAGAATGAGAATAATATATTATCAAGAAAACCATGTTTTCACAAAGGTCATAACATGACCTAGTTTCTTCCTTCCTCACTCCATGGCGAGAGCAGCTTGACATGCACTCCATATCTCCTATCCCATCCAATATTCATGGATGATCTTAGAAATTGAGGTTATCAATAGCCTCCTTGCATTAAGACAATGTAAGTGACCCTCAGATGAATATAAGAGGTGCACGTATGCATAGAAAATGACTCTAGTCATGGTCGAGGAATGGTCGAAACACAAACCCCTCAATCAAGTTGAGGAAGGTAAGTAGGGTGATGCCTTGGCATTCCTTAGATCATTGTCAAGATAGGACGTAGGTCCAAAGTGAATTCATATGGATTAAGCATGATACTAAAAAATCAATTGGCATTTGAAACATGTGAGGCGAGATGAAAGTTCCAAACCATTGAGAAATATGTGAAATATAGCTATTAAGTTGGGAAAATAATATCACATGCTAGATGGACTCAAAGACATATTTTCTTGCGCCGAAGGACCATTGAAGTAGTTGGGAGGCGAATGTCAACAAGAATCCTTGAACTGTACATAGGGAGAAGCATTTGGGGGATTCACGAGGCAAATTGGATATTGAGAAAGAAAAGTGAAGGGTGATAGATGCTTATCGATGCAGTAATCTTACAAGAGGTGGTGTCATCGGTGTGCGATATCACAAGAATGTCAAAGATAAAGGTTAAACTTGTTAGGGTAACTCAGGGACTTGGAGGTGTAATTTGAAGTGGAGGAGTAAATATTGGGTTATAAGGGTGCTTTAGGCATCCTAAAATATACGAATGATGGATGGGAGAGGGTTTTGTGAACCTGGGGTGACAAGGGGAGTCCAATCCTTAAAGGTATTTTTCTGATATGGCAAGAAGTCCCATAGATTTTGGGCTTGAAGAGATTGGGGAGATCAGACAAAACTAAGGAGAAGTCTGTAGGGGTTGAGATTCAATATGGATCTCTCTCAAGATTGAAGAGTATCACACTCACTATAGAGTCATGATAGATTAGGAACTCAAGTGGGAGAGTCATGTCTGAGGTGTCAGATGAATTCATTAGCTACTGGCCATTACCACAACTGTCCGATCAAGGTAGGGAAAACCAAAGATAATAAAAACATGTGATAACGCTACTGATCGGGGTAACTTAGGTTTATCAAATGAAATGATGATATTATTGAGAAATTCAAATTGAAAAATATTTAGGATGTTTCCTAACTAGGTTAGGGGGTAAAATAAAGTCTGCATGACTTCAAATTTAAACATAAGTTGAATATGGAATCTAGAATCTCCACATTCAGTTCGATTTAGGTTTTGATCACCTTTTGTGCATCAAACTCATATAGGTCATTATCTTAATTGAAATGTATTAAATGAGATAAAGTTTAAGTATACATGCCAAAGTTGGTTAACTGTTGAGTCTAATTTCATGATTCAAAGTAATTTTGCATTCAAGAAATACTCATTATCTTTTATGTATATAAGGAGGTATTATTTTTAAGAGAGAAAATAAAAGAGTAAAATATTATTTCTCTCCATATTAAGATAAAGATAAGTTATTTAGTGCATATAAGAAAAAAATGTTTCATTTTCATAAATTAAATGGCATTGTATAGTTTGGCAATATTTTCATTAATTACAATATTGAACTTTTTTTAAATAAAACTCCATTAGAAATTCTAAATTACATTTCTGAATTTTTGGTATGTTTGAAAACTAGTCTTAGGTGTCGAGTCTCAATGCCCCGAGGGGTGTCAATGAACCCCCAAAAAGGCCCACCTAGTGAAGCTCCTTGTTGTAGGTAAATATCCCAGAAGCTATAAAGGCTTAAAGCTATACCTACCAAGGTTAAGAACCAAAGCGACTGAAGGTCAACTATGCAAATCTATCATGATGCACATTTACACTATCCTATCGACCCTTTATAGAAACCTATCATGTTTAACTAACAAAATCTAGTCCCAAGGTAACCTATACAAACTAGACATCAAGGTCGGGAAAGGTCCAACTCATCTTGGCTCATAGCTAAGCTATCAAACCTCAAGCATTCATTCACATTATACTATGTTAAGGGTTGAAACACTAAAATGAAAAATCCATTGAAAATAAGTTCAAAAGCGTCCAAATGAAATGAAACTAAGAAATATTATCGAAGAAAGCCTATATATTTCACTCAAATTTGTATATAGGTCCTCAATATGGGTGAGTTTATATATTAGTCCACCATGTACATAAAATTTAGAAACTGAGGCAATCAAGGTGCAATTGAAGTACAATTAAAGTTATCTTTAACAAATTTGATCTCAGAGATACATCAATAATGATATAATGCCCTGCCCCACTTCCCAAGGTTGTGGTAGAGTTTTAGGAATGACAACTGGCCCTATAGACCACCACTATTCTTAACTGTATGTTTTGTCCTCACTCATGCACAAGTCAGGATCAACTTCCCTATTGGTCACCCATCCTGGTACTACTCCCAAGTCGAGCATGCTTAACTTTAGAGTTCTTAGTGATGGGCACCCTGAAAAGGTGGTGCACCTTGGTGATATGGGTAGCCCAATCATTCATTTTAAGATCACTTTATCTGAGGCCTCAAATCTTGGGACGTTACAATCTTCCTCACTTAGACTCTTGACATACTCATCAAGGCTCTACTATATGGCCCCATAATATTTCCCCATTTTAGTTCAAACCCAAAATGGCCCATGGAAACCCATCACCCAATCACTTCTACCAGTGCAAGGGTAACTACATCACCATGGATAGCCCTTTAAAACATGCCTAAACCGCACAACTCAAGACTAGCATGCCACATTCCCATATGAGCCCCACCCACTAGAGGATTTTTGGCTCTGATACCATTTGTAATTCTTGGGCCCACTACCCAAGGGTCTAGTAGAGTTTCATAAATGATTATCGACCCCACAGACCATTACTAGACTTAAATTCATACTTTGTCCTCACTCACACACAAGTTGGGATCAAATACCTGATTGGTCACCCATCCTAGCACTACTTCTGTAACATTCCAAAATTTCCAAATTTATTTAAGCTTGAGAACAAAGTTTTTCTTAAAAAATGATAATTGAGGGGCTTACTGTAAAAAGAGCATAAAATGAATTTTTTCAAAGGATAATATAGTGAGAAAATAAAATGAAGCTCCAATACTTTTTTCTTTATATATATACTTTATGTGTTGCAATTAACTCAAAGAGATAAATGTTGGTTTTCCTTTGCTTTTTCTCTCTGCTATTCTTGAGAATGTTTGAAAAGATATATAAGATAAAGAGCAATGTGGAATATAAAGTTTTTCCAGTAAATTTTCTTTTTAACTTTTAATATAAGGATGAAGTATAATTTTTACTATTTCTCTCTCCTCTTTGGAATACCCAAAAGACATAAAGAAAAAATGTAATGCAATTAATGGCTAAATTTTGAATGCATGAAAAAGAATGTCCATCAATGACATGGTGTATATATTACTTTCGTACCCCTATTGAATACATGTAACATTATCTTCTCTCTTGTCTCTTTATTCAAGGAAATTCACCAAAAGGCATGAAAGACTTAAATATGGATAAACATTGATCATCTCATTTTTTCTAAGTCAAGGAAATAATTAAGGAGAACCTTTTCACATTATCTCACGTTTTAATGCTTGAAAGTTGAGTAAATAAAAAATATGGAAATTGTAAATAAAAGATATGAAAAACTCAAAATTTATTATCTAGGAAGGATGTAGACTACCTAAGTAATGTGTGGTCCAAATTTTGTTTTGTTTCACAACTCAGATAAATGGAAAAATATTGGCAATTCAAGTAATGCATGCAAAACCAAAATAATGTGAACTTAGATTAATATTTGGTCAAAATTAGTCAGCATGGAAACTATATATTTGAAATAGTAGAAGGGAATCTAGAAGGAGAGTTTGATTATTTTCCTTATAACATTTTAAAGTTTAAATAATTTAATACAATGTGATCAATATATTCCTGTCACCATTCCAACACAACTAGGAATCATGATATGCAATTAGAAATGTCACTATGGATGTGAAGATGTTATGTAAGTAAAAACAATGATGTATTTAATATGGAAAATTAAAAATGGTTTATTGTTCCATAATCAGAACATCATTTCAAACAAATATGAATTATATGGGAGTGAGTAATGGTTCTCAATAATTTTTAAATAACACATTGAAATCACGTTGTATATTCTTACTATACAATTAGTACGTGTAGATGTAAAATAAAGTTCTTTTTCTCTATCCTCCATTTTTTTATTTTTAAAAATGAAACTTTGTATCTTGATCTAATTTCCATAAGACATTATGGGATGGTAAAAGGAATGG
This sequence comes from Alisma plantago-aquatica, assembly GCA_963693085.1. NCBI lineage: Eukaryota > Viridiplantae > Streptophyta > Magnoliopsida > Alismatales > Alismataceae > Alisma > Alisma plantago-aquatica. Next base: position 816,139,868 of record OY856410.1, read on the forward strand.
TACAACTCTCACACTCTTCTCTCTCTTTTTACAGATACAATGTAATGTTAATTTAGTTAATATCATACTTTTGATAAACAAATAAAATATGTAATACATTTTCTCTTTCCTCTCACCTCTAAAGTAACTCATTTAAAATTTATTAGAAGATAATAAAGGAAATCCACAAAAAGACAGATAATTAGTTTGACAACAGAGTTGGACTTTAGTCATTAACAAAGTAAAAGATGTTTCACCATCTTTATCATTTCATACATTTAAATTTGAATTAAGATAATGAGAAATGTTAAATTGAAGGGAAAAAGATATTCAAAATTCTAATGCAATAGACAAGAATAATATGGACCTTTAAATATGATAAAAGAGACCCCCATGATCCTAGCATACCAAGGAAATGAACACTAGCCTATGGTCTTGCAAATCACATTCAGGAACTGACTCAATACTTAACCGACATGGATTTCTGTCAGCCTTCGGTCAGGGTGATTAGATCCCCTTCGACCTAGGAAGAAAAGTAGGATCTCGTATAAGAAAAAGGTAAGTGGTCAATGCTAACTAAGCATAAGTATTGTTTTCTTTAATGTATGTATATGAATTGTACATATAATGCTATGAATGTAATACATACTGTTTCAATTGCTTAAAGCCAATGAATCTATAATGAACTAAATGTCATGTTTATTGTCAATATTATTGTATCATACATGCACATTAAACATAATTTTACAAGTAAGATCAAAGAACTAGTTAAGAGTTTGCAAAAGAAAAATAATTTTAAAAGATAACTTATATAAGATCCTCACACAGAGGCACTTCGGTGCATAAGAGAAGAGGCACTTCGGTGCAACCCAAGAGGCATTTTGGTGCATAAGAGAAGAGACACTTCAATGAAAACCAAGAGGCACTTTGGTGCATAAGATAAGAGGCACTTATGTGCAATTCATAGGATTCTTATATAGGTTAATATAAAATAAATTGTATATTTTTTTAAATGTTTAATGTTAAAAATTTATTTTCAATTTAAAAGTTTCAGTTAACCTATAACGTGTTCAGTTCCACTCGTTGTTGGTTTGATGCATGGAAGGGGCTGTGATGCCCGTAGGTAAGGATCAATCTTAGGAGGACGAAGCTATCTGGCATGCTAGGACTAGTACAAGGAACCTCCGGGAAGGAAAAGTTTTGGTGGGGCGCCAACTATAATTAGCTATAATTTCCTTTTACAAGAATTATGTCTTGTTATATATGTGAACTTGTTAAGCATTTGAGAATAAGATTGTAATTATTATCCTATGATGGTTTACCCAAATTTTATTTTGAGCTATGAATGTCACATTTGTGACATCCCCCTTATTGTGAATAAAAAAATGTGCTTCCGCTCTATGATTTGAATATTTTACAAGTGGAGTGTTACAATAATGGTATCAGAGCCAAAATATAGTTCGCCACCAGGCTTTTCTCATGACTACATAGATAGCTCTCCCAACCTTTCCTTGATGATAGAAAATATATGAATAGAGTATAGTAAGTAAAGGAATTAGACTATATTTCCCTTTTACTTAAGAGGTAAAAACCCTAAAAGAAAAACAATTTTAGATAGACATATATGTGTATATGTGTTAGGAAAGGTGATTATCTAATTTGGATCCTCTATCACAGATAGTGACATGTCTTCTCTTCTTCTCAATGGTGATGCCCAACTAATTGAGAATTTTAGAAGAAATGTCAAGAGCAAAAGACTTATTATGCATATGTTCTTCTTCATTCTAGCATGTGTGGTATGGGACATGTATGCTACTAAGATCTTGAACATTACATGCATTCTCACACCTTTAGATGTGTGTATGACCAACACAGGTCTGGAGGTGCCACCCACGAGTGTTGATATGGGAGACCTAAATTAGAAAGTTACTGAAACCTAATGCAAATTGATTTTAGAGACCCATATAAAGAATAGATGTCCTGGAATATTAGTGCTAAGTTGATGATGATGTTAATGAAGGTATGATCTAGTTCTAACTCTAGTTTTAGTTAGAAGGAAATACATGTTGAGTATTTCACAGTAAGTAAAACCCTAAGGTGGGTAGTACTATGTAAATTTTGAGGATGAAATTTATTTAAGGTCGGTAGAAATGTAACAATCCAAATTTTCAAAAATTTATTTAATATGGAGAATAAGGTTTTTCTTAAATAATGATAATTAAGGGGCTTAATGTAAAAAGACCATGAAATGAAATTTCTTAAAGGATAATAAAGTGAGAAAATAAAATGAGGGTCAAAATAATTTTTCTCTTTATATATATGCTTTATGTGTTGCAATTAAATCAAAGAGATAAATATTGGTTTTTCTTTTCTTTTTCTCTCTCCTATCTATGAGAATGTTTGAAAAGAAATAAAATAGAAAGAGAAAAAGAAGTAGAATTTGAAAATTTGCATGTGGAATAGAAACCTTTGCCAATAAGTTTTCTTTTTCAATTTTAATATGCAGAGGAAGTATATTTATTCACTATTTCTCTCTTCTCTTTGGAATATCCAAAAGATGTAAAAAAAATGTAATGTAATTAATGACTTAATTTTGAATGAATGAAAAAGAATAACCATCAATCACATGGTGTACTATTACTTTTTTCACCTATAGAATACATGTAACATTATCTACTCTCTGGTCTCTTTATTCAAGGAAATTCTCCAAAAGCAATAAAAGACTTAGATATGGATAAACATTGATCATCTATTTTTTGAGTCAAAGAAATAATTAAGGATAATATTTTCACATTGTCTCACATTTTAATGGTTTAAAATTAAGAAAATAACAAATATGGAGATTGTAAATAAAAGATATCAAAAACTCGATTTTTTTATCTAGGAAGGATGTAGACTACCTAATTAATGTGTGGTTCAAATTTGGTGTTGTTCTATGACTCAAATAAATGTAAACAAAATGGCAATTCATTTAACGGATGCAAAACCAAAATAATGTAAACGTAGACTAATTGTTGGTCAAAATTAGTTAACATGAAAACTATATATTTGAAATAGTAGAAGGGAAGATGGAAGGAGAGTTTGATTATTTTTATTTTTAATGTTTTAAAGTTAATACAATGCAATCAATATGTTAATTTAAGACTATAAAAAAATTTGGGTTTAGACCCATCACCTTTCCAATACAACTAGGAAGCATGATATGAAAATAGAAATTTCATTATGGATGAGAAGATATATGTAAGTCGGAAATAAAATTGATTTATTTAATATGGAAAATTAAAAATGGTTTATTTCTCCATAATTATAACATCATTTAAAAAATATATATGAATTATGTGGGAGTGGGTAATGACATTCAACAATTTCCATATAACATATTGAGATCATGTTGTATATTCTTTTTTTGATGACTGAGAGAACCCACCCCAGACAACCCTGGCGTGGTAAACTCTCAAGGCATGAGAGGTTGTGGTCCAGTCACCCTCCTCCCATGCCAAATAAGCATGAGTTTTTGTTCACTTAGTGCCTTCCATGTGGTTCAAACCTGAGTCCTTCGTTGGGACTTACCAAGCTCTTACCACTCAGGCTACTATGGTCAGACATGTTGTGTATGCTCAATTATGCATGTAGATGTAAAATAAAGTTCTTTTTTTCTTTCCTCCCTTTTGTGATTTTTAAAAATAAATAATTCATCTTGATCTTAGTTCCATGGAATTAAGACATTATGAAATTGCAAAAGGAATGGCACAAATATCTCACTCTTCTCTCTCTTTTCACAAATACAATGTAATGGTAATTTAATTTATGTCATGCTTTTGATAAAAAAATAAATGTAATACATTTTCTCTTATTTTTCTCTTTCCTCTCACCTCTAAAGTACCTCATTAAAATTTTATTACAAAATAATGAAGGAAACTCACAAAAATAGAGATAATTAGCTTGACCACAAAGTTAGACTTTAGTAATTAATAAAGGAAAAGAAGTTTCACCTATCTTTATCATTTACATTTAAACTTGAAGTAAGATAATGAGCAATGTAAAATTGAAGGGAAAAGGATATTCAAGATTTTAATGCAACAGACAAGAATATTCTAGACATGTAAAACCTATTAAGGAGACCCTCATGATCCTAGTATACCATGGAAACAAACACTAGCCTATGGTCTTGCAAATCACATCCAGGCACTGCCTCAGTACTTGACCGACATGGATTTCTACCAACCTTCAGTCGGGGTGATCAGATATCCATTGACCTGGGAAGAAAAGTACAATCTCCTATAACATAAAGGTAAGGAATACATGTTAACTGAGCGTAAGTATTGTTTGCTTTTAGGTATGCATATGAATTTTACATATAATGATATGAATGTAATACATATTGTTTAAATTTCTTAAAGCCAATGAATCTAAAATGAATGAAATGTCATGTTTATTGTCAATATTATTGTATCATCTTACGTGCATATTAAAGATAATGTTACAAGTAAGATCAAAGAACAAGTTAAGAGTTTGTAAGAGAAAAAGAATGTTATCAGGTATATTGTATGAGATCCTCACCAACAGACACTTCACTGCATAAGAGAAGAGGTGCTTCGGTGCAACCCAAGAGGGATTTTAGTGTATAAGAAAAGAGGAACTTCAGTGCAACCCAAGAGGAACTTCGGTGCATAAGAGAAGAGACATTTATGTGAAAATCAAAGGATTATTATATCAGTCAACGTAAAAGAAACAATCTCAAAGAAATTGTATATCTTTTTAAATGTTTAATGTTTAAAGTTTATTTTCAATATACATGTTTCACTAAAGCTAAAACGTGTTTAGTTCCACTTACCATTGGTTTGATGTATGGTTGGGGGCATGATGCCCGCAGGTAAGGAGCAAGTTTAGGAGGAAGAAGCTATCTAGCATGTAAGGACTACTACAAGGAACCTCAAGGATAGAAAAATCTCAGTGGCGCACCAACTATAATTATCTAGAATTTTCTTTCACAAGAATTATGTCTTGTTATATATGTAAATTTTGTGAAAGATTTGAGAATGCGAATTGTAATTATTATCATGTGATGGTTTATTCAGGATTTATTTTGTGACATGAATATCAAATTTGTCACACCCCCTTCATGTGAATAAAAATATATGCTTCCGCTCTATGATGTGAATATTTTACAAGTGGGGTATTACAACTCCAAGCCGAGAATGCTTAGCTTTGAGTTCTTAGTGATGTGATCCTTGGAAAGGAGGTGCACCATGGTGATATGGGTAGTCTAATCATTACTTTTAAGATCATTTTATCCAATGCCTCAAATCTTGGGATGTTACACATGGATTGTTAAGAAAAAATAGTTTAGATAATTTAGACATAATTTATAAATCCAACCCTCATAATATGGTAGATTCATAGTTGAGTCCAAAACTAAAAGTAAACCATAGATTAGGGGGAACAAAGTACGATTTGTATCAATTTATAGATTCTACTTAATCTATTGTTTTTAAAACTTAATAGATTTTTTTTATTAAAGATTACACATCTAATTATGATAGTTAAGCATGTTTGTTGGTTAACATTGGTCAGGGTCCTTACATTCATAAACCCATAACAAGGATTTTACCCAGGAAAACCAGAAACAAGGAAGGGTACTACTAATGCATCTCAACGACTAACCCCCAAAATCTCCCTCAAACCCATGATGATGTCACAACACCCTCATCAAGATGATATCCTTCTCCTTTAAAATATAATGAGACACCTATCTAAAACCTAAAACCAGTCCTACAACATATGAATTGTCATCGAGTAAGGCCCCATAAACCTCATTTCCAACTTACCCTCTAAGAAAGATATATCCAAGAGAAAACATCATATTCAACCAAAACATGTAGATAATAAAATGTAGGTATTTTAGATTACAAGAGAATTATTATGACCTACCAAAATTTGAGGGCCATTACCTTTTTGACTTCTACGACCTTGGTCTCTACTTGCTGGTCATGAAGACCCTATTTGAGAAGTCTGGACTTGTCCTCTACCACTGCCACTGGAATGGGGTGAGCCCTACTGGATCTTCCTCAATAACTATGTCACTTTCTAGTTGAATTAGGAAGAAACATACTTATGTGACCATTCTATTGTTGGTATGTATGCCCTGAGAGCCAATCATGGGATGATTGAAGGGGTACATTAAGATTGATTTGATAAACATCAAAGGCAAGCTTCTGATTCTTTCTGGTTCAGTCATATCAGATAGTGATAAAACAGATTGAATGTCTAGAGAATGATAGTACTCAATGACATATGCTTTCAGGTTGAGGACCTAAATGATGAGATCGTATAGATGCTAAGAGTTTGTACATTCTTGTTATGTCCCTAGTCGGATGTCATTGTGGAAGGTAGATAGACAGCAATGACACACAAGACTAGATTGTGGTGTTGGTTGATGACAGAATCTCATTAGTCATGATATAGAGATATCAAACCAAACACATAGGTACTTGTTAGAGAACAAGTGTACCGGACAGACCCACCGTGAGTTTGACACATGGAACCATGACATGGTAGTCACATTCAGTACTCACAGTGATGGTGGTGAGTGTGATTCTTTGACCTGAAATCACTACACTCAACACATGTAGTTGGGCACACTTTGACATCATCAAACGCAGTCCTGAAACATGGGTTGATGTAATAGGTGATGATTGGGTGGCTTTGACACATGGGGCTTTTGAGGGGTGAGTGATAGATATGGGATTTGTCCCTCCTTAGGGAGTTTGATATCCAAGGCCACTTGATGAGTAGGATTGAGATAGGCGTGCGCACCCATGTGTGAATCAATATTTGATATTGATTTCATACATATCTCTTCCAATCTGCTCTGAGATCAAGAAAGTGAATGAACATTGATAGGATGATGGTTCCATGCTTTGTGTTCATTCGGGATATCAGTGACAAAGGAATTATACATTCACTGTAACACCATTCACGGATTGTAGGATTGAAAGTTGTTCTCCTACTTTCTTTTTCACTTAGGTGGCACTGATGTGTGACTAGGCACTGCTCTTTGCTTGTGAAGTCATAAGTGTTATGGACTTTCACTACCAACGTGAAATGGACCTGCGGGGTCACACACATAAGATTTAACCTGGAAGAGGAGTTTTGTCCACAAAAAATGTTTAGATTGTTGCTAAAGGAGTTTAGTACTTCAATTAAACACTCAATTAATTGATAGATCAAAATCATAGTGTTCAAGGTGTTGGACTGATTGATTAGAGTATCGGATTGATTGAAACTGCAATTGACTGATTCTGCACAATCTACACTCCCAACCGATTAGCTCATGAGATGAACCGATCAGCTCAGCTTGGTGAACCGATCAGCTCAGGTTGTGAGTCGATCGACTCATGGACAGGGTGAATGATTGCTTCAAGTGTTGAAACGATCGGTTCAACTGTTGCAACCGGGCAAGTTGGGAAAGTAGGATTGGTGAGAATTTTCCTTTCATTTTACTTGCCCAATTTGATTGGAACAAGGATTGGTATTTGATACCAATTAGAAACAAAAGATGGAAAGTCAATCGGGAACTAACCAGAACCACAAACCGACCGATTCAGAAATGAACCGACCGGTTGAGGTGTCCCAACCGATTGGTTGAGGTGTCAACCGACGGCTCAGGTCCCCAACTGACCGTTTCAGAAATGAAACGATCGGTTCAAGTTGCGAGTTGGTTGTTTTTGTGGAAAATCTCGAACCCTTCTACTCCTGCCTTTAGTCCCATATTGCCCGGGATGGAGAACCCTGTCCCATGACCCTCCTATATATAGGGGTATTGGGGGCTTCTCAAAGTACAACTTAATGCAAACCAGTTGCTCTGCAAAGTTGTCATTCTCTCTAGTTTTGGTAACCGAGAGAGAGCCTGAGCAAGTGCTACCCGCAAAGGGAGGCACAACAAGGGAAAGACAACTGTAGTTGTGACTGGTGGTAGGAGAGTGTGTTGGCGACTAGTACGCTAATAAGAGGGTGTGACTCCTTCCAATTCCTTGTGGGACAAGGAGATTGGAGTTCCAGGTGGTCCGTGTGGACTACTTTAGAGGTGGGAGGTTTCTGCCGCTCGGAGGACAGCTGTCCATCTCGACAATCCCGGTGAGACCAGGAGTTGTTAGTCCCAGTGCGACCAGGAGCTGCACAGACACTGTCCAAGACAGGAGGTCAAGACCACACAAGCCACGAGGTATTGTCACAAAGCAAGCCTCGGGACAAGGTATGATTCCACAAACCATCCTTTCCTATTGTATAGACGTTGACACGTTTCCTAGTTCTGGGTTTGGGGAGAAATGTTTTTGTTTCCTCTGCCTTGTCTACCTCCCCTAAAACCTAACAGTGGTATCAGAGCCACGTCAATAGCTCTATACTTTAGGATTATCGATGTGATCGATTTTGGTTTATCGCCTTTATTTATTGCATACGATTCGAATAAAATTGGCTTTATGCATGTCCAATCCTAAATCCACAAATCCCAATTACATATATGATATGTATTATGAATGCACTCGATACGCGTCGCCCTTAAACGAGTTTTTTGGTGGATGTATAGCGTGGTTATGGCCAATAAACCCTATCTGTGTATGGTTGTATGTGGTTGCTTGCATCTCAGTCTGCGCACCGATCTTCCTTCTCCTTTTCCTGATGTAACTCGAAATAATTCGAGATTTCTTTCCTACCTTTTCTCCCCTCGAATGTAACTCGAGATTTCTCTTTTTACAATGTAAAATAGGATAGATTTTATTTCCTGTTATGTCAAAGAATGGAGGACATCGAGACGACAGCTGAAACGATCGGTTCAAGGTGTGAACCGATCGGTTGACGTTCGAGACGATCAGTTCAAGGAGTGAGCCGATCAGTTGATGACCGGTTCGAGGAGCGAGACGAGCGGGTGGCGGCCATGATGAGATGCACGATGACCAGGCGAACCGATCGGTTGGAGGAGCCAACCGATCGGCTGGTGGCACCCAGCCGACCAGTCTGATGGCGAGCTGATCATTCATGTGATGAATTGATCAAACCCAGAAAGGCAAAGCACAAAGTTCATCTTGTACATGTTGCATGAGATGTAGACCTAGATGACCGTGATTCCTCTTGGCTCGAGGAATCACATTAGGATGGCCATAATCATCGCTTTTATCGTTTTGCATGTTTTCTATGGGATATAGCATGTATATGATACGTACTATGTATTGTGGTGATTGGATATGTATATGTATATAAAACCAAATCCCTCATTAAAATATTAAGTCTTATATGCCTTCCATTAGCGGCACACATGAAAAACTCGATCGACCAAGCGTAGGTTATGCCAAAGCGTGGTGCGCCGTCTATCTTGTGGAAGTGTGAAGGGTAGACATGTAGGTTTTGCCAAAGCAGGGTGCATGTTTACCGTGTCGGCTTTTGGGTTAGACTTAACTGGTGATTCTTAGAGCGTCTAAGCCCAGAGGCAAGGAATGTTCATGGCAAGGTGTTGCGCATGTTCATTCATCAAGAGTTGCATATGATGCAATTGGCATGATGGCCTACCTAAATAGTCAAGATTGTGGGCGATCAACCAAAGCTGACTCATGACTTGATGAAATATGGATCTTGCCCACTAGAAGGTTGTACGCTGCAATCTTCCAAATTGATGGTGAGGGCTATCCATTTGAAGTAAAATAGTGGGAGCGATAATTAATTAAAGGCCTAATTTTATCGTCAACTTTTCAAATCAATCAAACAAGTCAAAAAGAGTTTTGGACTAAAATTGCATATATTTCCTTTTGTTAAAATAAATGGTTAATCAGCAAATCACTTTATTTGTGATCGGTCTTTGAGACCAACAAATTAAATGGGAATTTTTCCACGACTGGTTAGGACATTGAGAAGTGTTCTCAATCATAGAGTGAAAGCTCTAAGTCCTAGTTATACCAGAACCAGATGAACTCAATCCCACCACATCAATGGATGAAAGTATGCTTATGGAAGCTTACCGAGGATGACATTGATGAGGAGTGCTTGATGTTGTGTTCTCTAAACTATGAGTTGCAGAGACAACATGAGACATATGATGTCTCAAGGACACTGTCCTAATATGTCATGACAGAAGGAGAAATAGTAAGGTATTCACACACTCAATGTGATTGGGTATGTGGAAAACCTGACTAAGAATGATTCCCTCTGAGCCAAGAGTTGGCTATTGGTATGATACTGCAAATGTTATGAGAATCATACAATTCATGATAAGCTACAACATGAACAACTTTGAAAAGCGTTGACAGAGTTGTTGGACATGTTGAGGATAGTAGAGGCAAAGATGAAGAAAGACAAACCATAATCTTTGACGTGATCAAAGAAAAAGGTAATTCTTAAGGGAAAGGATAAGGGCAAAGCAAAGAAGTGTTCTGATGCTAGCCAGCAATCCAAGCCGTCTTCAGCCTCAAGGCACATGGGGAAAGGGTATATGAGGGATTGCCCTCTATATCTGGAAGAACAAAAGAAGATGTAGGAGGGGATGGAAATCTCCACCTAAGGTATCATGAAATGAACCGCTTCTTTATCTGAGGTATATGATACCAAGATATGGATATGTCATATATGATATGCAAGATCCACAAAGAAGTGATGGCCTTCTAAAAGGACCAAGAAAGAAGTACCCATCATTGGAGCAAGTGTTGCTGCCATAGATAGGAGTATCTTTCAGTTTATTTCAACCTAAAGGGCACGAAATAGAGTTGAGAACTGCTATTTCATATATTGCCAATAGATAGAAACACTTTATTTTTGCATATTGTATGACAATGATGGCAATTAATAAAGTTGATGTTTCAATCTTAAAGATATGATCTTTGTGGCAATGCCTTGTTTATCTTGTGATACATGGTATGCATAAGATAAAATGATACCTAAAGTTATTGATAACTCAAACAATCAAATTAGCATCAATCATGAGAAATTCATTTCTAGTTTCCATATGATGGATAAATCTAGACTCTTTTGGTTAGAGAACCAGTAAGAGACATGAATATCTTGGACATGATTAATCAATCTTCACTAAAGGTAGTGGGAGAATGATTATCCTATTAGGTATGATACATGTGATGTATTTACATACCTATTGGAACAAATGCTAATACTTCAAATGGTGTTTATAAAAAATTACCAATATGAATATCTTGAAGATTTCAAGATTATCATAGATGAAGTACAAATTTGGTAAAGTGTTAATTCTTGATGAGATCAATGAATGAAATACTTGGACCAAATGTTTGAGATCCTTATGAGTGATTATGATAGTGTATCATAGTGAACTCATGATTAAGGCATGGTGATGTGTAAATCAAGAAGGAATCATACTCAACAGAGTTAGAGAATGATTATCGAATAACTGAATTCTTCTTAATAAAAGAATACCCCACACTAATAAAAGAAATTAAGAATCACAAGGGTTGTGAGTTCTTATATCCTTAACAGATACACCTCAATTATATATGTGATGAGTTGTTCATGTGATGAGTCAGCTATCTAGATGAATATGAGGAACCAAATTTTGAGTTATGGTTTATGACCATTACATCCTAAATGATATCCATGTGAACCATAAGGTATGACCTTGATGGTAGCACCCATTGGATGAAATCCATAAGTGCAAATGAATCTTAAAGGTTAAGATACATGGATAACATTTTGAGAAGGATGATGATTGTTGATTGCAACTTAATGACTAACACATTTGGCATATGGATACTAAAACCACATTCCTATGAGGAATAAAACAAGGATGTGTATGTGACACAACCTATAAGGTTTATGAATCCAATAATGCAAATGAAGTCTATAAGTTACAATGGACTAATCAATATGATTGATTAAGTACAAGCAACTCAGAATTGGATCTTTACTTTGATGATATAGTCAAAGGGTTTGACTGTTATGTTGAAGATAAAGAAGGGATATGTGATTTAGTGGGAGCGTATTCACATTCCACATGTTGATATGAAATGGAAATGTTGTAGAATGGAAATCCAAAAGTGGAAATTATCTTTAAGGAAGATAGAGATGTTTCCTATGTGATAGGAATAGAGATCTATAGAGATAGTTCTTGAAAAATCTCTTGACCTGAAAAGAGAGAGCATACATTGGCAATCTGTAGTGAAGTGTTTAGTATGCACAGATTCAGTGGGAGAAAACTTGTCCATGTTACATGGAGTTAGTATCCCAAGGCCAAGTGTCTGATTCTTATTTTGTGACATGAATATCATATTTGTCACATTTCCTTCATGTGAATAAAATATATGCTTCTGCTCTATGATGTGAATATTTTACAAGTGGGGTATTACAACTCCAAGCCGAGAACGCTTAGCTTTGAGTTCTTAGTGATGTGCTCCTTGGAAAGGAGGTGCACCTTGGAGATATGGGTAGTCTAATCATTACTTTTAAGATCATTTTATCCAATGCCTCAAATCTTGGGATGTTACACATGGATTGTTAAGAAAAAATAGTTTAGATAATTTAGACATAATTTATAAATCCAACCCTCATAATATAGTAGATTCATATTGAGTCCAAAACTAAAAGTAAACTACAAATTAGGGGGAACAAAGTACGATTTGTATCAATTTATAGATTCTACTTAATCTATTGTTTTTAAAACTTAATAGAATTTTTTTATTAAAGATTACACATCTAATTATGATAGTTAAGCATGTTTGTTGGTTAACATTGGTCAGGGTCCTTACATTCATAAACCCATAACAAGGATTTTACCCAAGAAAACCAGAGACAAGGAAGGGTACTACTAATGCATCTCAACGAATAACCCCCAAAATCTCCCTCAAACCCATGATGATGTCACAACACCCTCATCAAGATGATATCCTTCTCCTTTAAAATATAATGAGACACCTATCTAAAACCTAAAACCAGTCCTACAACATATGAATTGTCATCGAGTAAGGCCCCATAAACCTCATTTCCAACTTACCCTCTAAGAAAGATATAACCAAGAGAAAACATTATATTCAACCAAAACATGTAGATAATAAAATGTAAGTATTTTAGATTACAAGAGAATTCTTATGACCTACCAAAATTTGAGGGCCATTACCTTTTTGACTTTTACGACCTTGGTCTCTACTTGCTGGTCATGAAGACCCTATTTGAGAAGTCTGGACTTGTCCTGTACCACTGCCACTGGAATGGGGTGAACCCTACTGGATATTCCTCAATAACTATGTCACTTTCTAGTTGAATTAGGAAGAAACATCCTTATGCGACCATTCTATTGTTGGTATATATGCCCTGAGAGACAATCATGGGATGATTGAAGGGATACATTAAGATTGATTTGATAAACATCAAAGGCCAGCTTCCAATTCTTTCTGGTTCAGTCATATCAGATAGTGATAGAACAGATTGAATGTCTAGAGAATGACAGTACTCAATGACGTATCCTTTCAGGTTGAGGACCTGAACGATGAGATCATACAGATGCTAAGAGTTTGTACATTCTTGTTATGTCCCTAGTCGGATGTCATTGTGGAAGGTAGATAGACAGCAATGACACACAAGACTAGATTGTGGTGTTGGTTGATGACAGAATCTCATTAGTCATGATATAGAGATATCAAACCAAACACATAGGTACTTGTTAGACAACAAGTGTACCGGACAGACCCACCGTGAGTTTGACACATGTAACCATGACATGGTAGTCACAGTCAGTACTCACAGTGATGGTGGTGAGTGTGATTCTTTGACCTGAAATCACTACACTCAACACATGTCATTGGGCACACTTTGACATCATCAAACGCAGTCCTGAAACATGGGTTGTTATAAAGGTGATGATTGGGTGGCTTTGACACATGGGTCTTTTGAGGGGTGAGTGATAGATATGGGATTTATCCCTCCTGAGGGAGTCTGATATCCAAGGCCACTTGATGAGTAGGATTGAGATAGGTGTGCGCAAGCATGTGTGAATCAGTATGTGATATTGATGTCATACATATCTCTTCCAATCTACTATGAGATCAAGAAAGTGAATGAACGTTGACAGGATGATTGTTGCATGCCTCGAGTTCATTCGGGATATCAGTGACAAAGGAATTATACATTAACTGTAACACCATTCACGGATTGTAGGATTGAAAGTTGTTCGCCAACTTTCTTTTTCACTTGGGTGGCACTGATGTGTGACTAGGCACCACTCTTTGCTTGTGAAGTCATAAGTGTTATGGACTTTCACTACCAACGTGAAATGGACCTGCAGAGTCACACACATAGGATTTAACCTGGAAGAGGAGTTTTGTCCACAAACAATGTTTAGATTGATTGCTAAAGGAGTTTAGTAGTTCAATTAAACACTCAATTAATTAATAGCTCAAAATCATAGTGTTCAAGGTGTTGGACTGATTGATTGGAGTATCAAATTGATTGAAACTGCAATTGACTAATTATGCACAATCTGCACTCCCAACCGATCGGCTCATGAGATGAACCGATCGGCTTAGCTTGGTGAACCGATCGGCTCAGGATGTGAGTCGATCGGCTCATGGACAGGGTGAACGATTGCTTCAAGTCTTGAAATGATCAGTTCAACTGTTGCAACCGGGCAAGTTGGGAAAGTAGGATTGGTGAGAATTTTCCTTTCGTTTCACTAGCCCAATTTGATTGGAACAAGGATTGGTATTTGATACCAATTAGAAACAAAAGATGGAAAGTCAATCGGGAACTAACCAGGACCACGAACCGACCCATTCAGAAATGAACCGACCGGTTGAGGTGTCCCAACCGATCGGTTGAGGTGTCAACCGACCGGCTTAGGTCCCCAACCGACCATTTTAGAAATGAAACGATCGGTTCAGGTTGCGAGTTGGTTGTTTTTGTGGAAAATCTCGAACCCTTCTACTCCTGCCTTTAGTCCCATATTGCCTGGGATGGAGAACCATGTCCCATGACCCTCCTATATATATAGGGGTATTGGGGGCTTCTCAAAGTACAACTCAGTGCAAACCAGTTTCTCTGCAAAGTTGTCGTTCTCTCTAGTTTTGGTAACCGAGAGAGATCTCGAGTAAGTGCTACCCAAAAAGGGAGGCACAACAAGGGAATGACAACTGCAGTTGCGACTGGTGGCAGGAGAGTGTGTTGGCGACTAGTACGCTAACGGGAGGGTGCGACTCCTTCCAATTCCTTGTGTGACAAGGAGATTGGAGTTCCAGGTGGTCCGTGTGGACTACTTCAGAGGCGGGAGGTTTCTTCCGCTCAGAGGACAACTGTCAATCTCGAAAGTCCCGGTGAGACTAGGAGTCGTTAGTCCCGGTGCGACTAGGAGCTGCACAGACACCGTCTAAGACAAGAGGTGAACACCGCGCAAGCCGTGAGGTATTGTCGCCGAGCAAGCCTCGGGACAAGGTATGATTCCACAAACCATCCTTTCCTATTGTATAGACGTTGACGCGTTTCCTTATTCTGGGTTTGGGGAGAAATTTTTTTGTTTCCGCTGCCTTATCTGCCTCACCTAAAACCCAACATCTATATGCAATGGAAACATTGTCTTACTACCAAATGTCATGATCCTATGTGACTACCATTACAAATCATGCACTATCTCACCTACTCCATCCTATGTGGCACTATCAGTAACATAGATCCCTATTTGTGCATCTCAGATGACTAAAACCATGGTCTTTACCCCTCCTCGATGACCATCATGATTGGAACTATCCCCTCATCTTAGGCACTTTCAATCCTTGCTATTACTATTGTTGTTGATTTGCAAAAAGTGTATGTTTTTAGAACTACCAAACTACTAACTACGATACTAAGCATATATCCTCTTTGAACTAGCACCATGATAGTTCATCATACTCTCTATCCTCCTGAATGCCTCCATAAAGGTATAAATTTCTCATAAAACTCCAATGTAGATGCCAAATAGGCCAACTCAACATTCAAACCCTAATCAAATGTCCTAATTCTATCCCTTTCTGTGGATGTAAGATGAGGATAGAACCTTAATAGTTCCATGTATTGTACCTCATACTCATTTATTGATTCAAGATTTATTCACATGTGCAATTTAATATAGATTAAATTAATATATTTTACCTAAACCAAGTGTACGAAAACCCCACCCAAAAAAGGATAGATCTTATCGTAGTATAGTGTTAGGATCGAATCAAATGACAACATTTTTAAATTTTGTCTGACTTATTTTACCACGCAAGAATTGCTACTTATCAAACAAGTTGGATTTTTCTAGATTTAACTAAGTTTAAAATAATTAAAAGGTTGGATTAAACTTTATAAATTATTAAATGATGGAACAC
Organism: Alisma plantago-aquatica; assembly: GCA_963693085.1. Taxonomy (NCBI): domain Eukaryota; kingdom Viridiplantae; phylum Streptophyta; class Magnoliopsida; order Alismatales; family Alismataceae; genus Alisma; species Alisma plantago-aquatica. The sequence goes on from OY856410.1 coordinate 816,156,193, forward strand.
TAGGGTGGCTAGATTTTACCACCTTTACCTATTGTTCACTCTCTCACTACATCATGACATGCATGAACGTATACATTAAGTATGGAAAAATTCATCCTTTAAAATTTTAGATTAAAATTAAGAAAATATTATTCTAAGATTGCCATCGTGTTACCTAGAGATCATTTATCTATCACCTTAGGAAACATCTATCTAAAATTCGATCAAGGGTTAAACTAGAATTAATTAATACCTTGGTCTTAGATTCAAAATTCTCCATAGTGAACTCTAGATAAACATACATGTATGGAATCCAACTAAATAAAAAAGAACTAAAGGATACATTAAAATGAAACGACATTCACACAAGCTAAGATTCAAATGACATAGAAAAAATAGGTTGAGGAGTTACTCCATGTACCGTTGCGAGGGAACTACTAGCTCTTTATGGTGTAACATTATAAATAATGAATAGGGAACAAAATTCCATAGTCATAAAAGCTAATGGATGAGTATCAGTGATGTGAAGATGTTTCTCTTATTCTATAGGGATGTCTTGAGGGAAGCACAATAGTAGACTAGATGATGGAGCAGAGGTGGATTGCTGCTAAATGGAGGTCGGTTGATCTAACAAATGAGGGAGGTCAATCGATATGTAGAACGATGCTAGTTGATTGGGCTAACTCTATCAAGATGGGCGATCAACATGAAGTGAAGGTCAATCGATCCACCTATATATTTCAAAGGTGGTTGATCAAACTATAGACTGGCATAGGATGATTGATCTATCTCTTTCGAGGTCGATTGATCAAGGTGGAGCAAAGGTTGATTGATTGATGCATTGATTTTCATTCACTTTTCACATGATATTTTCTAGGACTATTTTCCATATTTGTTAACTTTGAGATATGTTTATGCATTCTTTTCCATTATGAGCTTGTGAATCATTGTTGCATCAAGTATTCAATATTTTACCGATTCATGTTAATTTATGATCCATATCTCAAATTTATGTTGTGTTTCCCTTCTTTTTAAGTGATTCAAGCACTAAATGGACAACTCAGTGATACCTACATATTTTTTGGTGGTATCGACACATCACATCTACAACATCAAAGGAGGGTGGACTGAGTGTTACTGAGATGATACTTGGTTCTACCTAGGCATGGTAACAAGTAGGGTTTTTATAAACCTGACCAAAACTTGACCCAAATACTGTTCACTTCCTATTGTTGAACGTTTCTCAATTATATCATTCATGTATTTCCCATTTTATCAAAATGACATGCATGCATATAATTCATATGATGGATATATTTTGTAGAAATCTAGCTAATATGAAAATGAAACACATATACCCAACATGCAAATACATTTAGATCACATTCATGTATGTTTTTCAGTCTCCTTGCAAGAATGCCCTCCACGTACGGCCAGAACAATGGCCACAACTCTTGAAGGACTTTCATCACTCTTTTATAATGTTAACAAATTCCCCCAACTACCCACAAGCAAGCACTTGGTGGCATGGTTTAGCTCCAATTATGGAGAAACATACGACGTCGAGAAGGTGTGGATTCCAGTGCATTCCCTCCATGTTTGGGTCCCTGCACCAAATTGTGAAGCCTATCTCACTGTTCCAGCAATAGTAGTAGGTGGGGACTACTTCTCTCTCAATATTTTGCTAAAAGGAGATCTTCCTTTACTAAGAGCAAGCGACAACAAAAATAAGACCAACTAGTCAGTTATGTGGAACTCGTTGATGCCACTGTTGCGCATCATAGGAGCCAACTCTGGTGGTACAAAATGAGGACAAATGAGGAAATAGTGGCATGCCTGGTTGTTACCACCATAGTTTCATGGCGAAGGTGGCACAGACAAAGAGATTTGAATCATGTCAACTATGCTATTGATTTCTTGGTTAGTTGTTTGTCCTCAACCTCATCCTCACCTCATCATCGTGCATTGTGGATGTGTGCCTATCACAACCATAGTTTGAAGGAGGGTGCCTCTCAATTGCTTCTGCTATTTCCTCTTGAGGAAAGGTGCCGCTTAGTCACCACCACTTGAGGGAAGGGGCTACTCAATCACCACTGAACCCACATCTTAATAGAGGGCCTTGCTCGATCATCATTAAAGTCATAGCCATAGGGAGGGTGTTGCTCAATCACCATCGTGGTTGAGGGACCAAATGAGAGGAACCCAAGAGGCTAGAGAGACAGAGAGTCTAAGTGAGAGAGTCTAACTCATGACTTTGTGAGTAATGAATGATGAGTGGGGCGAGTGGTAGCATGCAGGTTAAACTTAGCCCTCATGATTACACAGATTAACACGCTATGTTTGAGTGATATTGATACAAGTGCCTCCCAAAACCTGTGAACCCAATAAAATTCAAGATTTTTGGGTTGGGTAGGGCCAAACATGGTCAAATAGGGTAGGGCACATTTTTTTTCATGCCCGATTGTACTGAGAGAGGCTTTGATGCAACTAAAGTCATTGGTCGGTACTACCGACTCATGATCTAGGGAAAACTAGAACTCAAGATTAATTGTCTTTGTGTCACCAACTCACCGGTCAGTGGTATCGACTTCAACATCCATACCTATATGAGAATAACTCATTGGTACTGACATAAAGTATCAGTAGTACCATCATAGTTCGAGGAGATGCAAGCCCCATTAGTGGTACCGATGCTACATGATCAAAGTAGGTATGAAATTAATTTATATCCAACAACCACAAATTAATGAAGGCTAAGGCCTCCTTTATGACCTAAGGAGTGTAGAAACAAATGGAGCATCACACTATTATAGAGTGCATAGCCGAGGAGGAGGAGATGAAGGAGATATCCATCAACCAAACACTCCAGGCACATTGGGAGGACAAATTTGTTGCCAAAAAGCTTCAGATTAGAGTGTTCATCAGATGGGATCATTGAGACGACTTTGCCAAGGGTTTCTATATCACTTTTCATATGTTTAGACTTTTCTCATATTATTCTTTTGCTTTACAATGATGACATTCATGCGGGGCTAAGCCCCTTATTTTCTAGGATCAGTGAGTAGCTTGACATTCCATTGTATTTGAATTCTATGACTTAATAATTTATTTCCTTTGTTCAGAATGTGAATCTATAAACTCTTGATTGGTTTTCTTATGTTTGATCATGTAATAGACCACTAATTGCTTTAGGTGAGGGATTGGGAGTCATACAAGTTATAGATTCTTATAGCCTCTATCGTGCATTGGGAGAAGGCTTAAACTATGAAACAATAACCTAGAAATTTTGATCATGCATCTAAACTAATTTCCAAAGTGCTATAGGAGTGGAGTTTGTTTTAGTTTAGGTAGTATATTATGTTACATAAGATGGTAATGTTTTCTATGAGTCATTAGTCTAGAGTAAAGGATGAATGGTTATTAATTAAAAGGAATTTAAATGTAGTATATGTTGTGGTGAAACCATAAGTTCTAATAAATCCATCCATTTCTAATAACAACCACTTATATTAGGTTTATATCTTAGTTATTAGTTAACTAAAAAACCAACCAACTCTTTTCTAGGCCTAGCCGATTTAGTTTCAATAAGTAGTTGTCTCTGGTAAACATTTCTCTAAGTTTGGTCTCTTTTAGCCTATATTAAACGACACATGGACTTGTTTTTTACACACATAGTTTATGTATGTTATGTTTTTGCCACCATTTCTAGGGAAATGGCAACACCAACACTACGAGTGTTGTGACTGGATACTCCAGGCCGTTTTGCTTTTAATTTTTTTTAATTGTAGTAGAACATATTTAATAAATTTTCTTTTACCAATTTAATAGTATTTTGTGTCTCACATAGACAATTGAATTTTTAGGTACTAGTGCATGGTTCACAGTTAGCCTATGAACTATAGACAGTTCACTCCACCATGTGTAGATCAAGAAGAGATCTTCCACAATGTGTGAGAGTTTGGGGCTTCATCTCGAAAGCTCACTCAATCTCACATACCACAAGCACAACAAGAATATGCCACAAACAAGAGTCTGAAAGGTGATGATCATGAGGAGTACATTCCTGAGGAACATATAGTTTGGGAGAAGATAAAGATTTTATCATCTACAACTCATCTTGGACCAATTAAACATTAGGCAATGAATGTTGCGAGCTACAAAATTAATCCAAGACTGGTGGCACTAATCAAGTTAAGATCATTTCATGGGAACATCATGGAGGACCCCATGGTGCACATCAATAGATTTTTTTAGAGTTGTTACATGCATAAACTCAATAGAATCCAACCACAACAATTATTTGAAAATGTTTTCATATTCTCTGTCAAATAAGGCCAAGGTGTGGTTCCTCAATTTACCTCCAGAGCCAATCAAGACATGAGATGTGATGATGGTCGCATTTTTCCAGAGATACTTTCCACTACAAAAGGCAAATGAATCGGTGGAAAATATCTATAACTTCAAGTAGCTGGCTAATGAAACCTACTCTTAGGCGCGAGAAAAATGCTAGAAAATGCTCAGTGAAATCCCACATCATGGGATTGATTTTATTGGTCAAGAGAAGACATTTTATTAAATCTTGCATAAAGGAAAAAGGACTACTCTTAACAATGTAGGGGCAATATTCTTCCTGAATAACAACATGACATGATCTAATAAAATCCTAAAGAACATGGCCAAAAATCAATCATATGGAGAAGAGTGTGAAGCATCAACATCAACTAGAAGTGCAATGGAATCACATGAAGTTGTGGAGCTGAAGGATCATATTGAAAAACTCACAATGAAGCTTGATCAGAAATTTGACACCTCATTTGGATGTGAAGAGGAATAGTGTATGTACGTGCGGAAGAAAAATAGTAGGGACAAAAATGAATATTCCTAGAGGAGAGAACCTAAATATTCTTGGAAGGATCTTAACAATTTTCAACAAGACCCATCACAAGCACAACAACCTAAATACTATCAAGACAACATCTCACATCAATATAAGTAGGATAGAGACCATAGTAAGATGGACATGATAGAACACATGCTCGGTAAACTCATGAGTTAGAATGAGGTTTACTTGGACCAATTCAAAAGGGAGAAACAGAATCAAGGGGCTCAAATTCATAGCTTGGAAAATATAATTTCACAACTGGAAGCAGAGATGGAAGCAATGAAGAAGCCCACTCAATAGGGATTTCCTAGAATCATAGATACATCCTAGCAACATCATCATGTAAACCATGTCTCTATTTCCAAGGATACAAAGTATGCTATTGTAGAGACACCAAATCAACACACTCCAAGGTCAAAAGGTGTTTATGTGTGACACGTTTTGTTTCCCAATAGTAGGTATGTAATACAGGGGGTGTAGAAAATTTGTGAACTATTCACACATGCTCCTCAATCAATACAAAGTTTAGAAAGAGTGACAAGGAAACTCCATCTACACCGTCTTTGCAAGAAAAGGAACTTCAAGGTTCCTCCATTAACATACCCAAACTCTTAGTTTTATAGGAGGTGTCTTTGCATCAAGAACATGTGAAGGTTCTACTCCATAGTGGAGCAGTCACGATCAACAAGAAGGCACCTACAATCAAGAAGGAGCAGCCAAAAGTCACCCCATCCACATAATTGTGCAAAATTCCATCCTATGGGGTGGAATTGAGGTGAGCTCAGGGGAGGAGATCCCCAACGTGTCATACATTACTACACATAGGCATACAGAGAAGACACATGTGCCATTCTTGGATAGTTTAAAGTCGGGAAAGAAGAACAAGCAATTTAAAAATTTCTAGACATCTTCTAAATGCTCCACTTTACTATTCTATTTATGGAGGTGATAGAACAAATCCCTACAAATGGAAGATTTTTTAACGATATCATCAACAACAAAAAATGGATAAAAGATACAGATGGTGTGTGTGTTGATGAAGTGGTCAATGTTTTTATCCAAAGAAAACTACCGACAAAGGAGGACCCAACATGTTTATATATCCTTTTTTCCGTTAGTAGCAAACTTTTCAAAAAAGCACTATGTGACTCTGAGACAAGCACAACTCTTATGCCTCTCTCTACATTTCTAAATGTGGGATTGAAGAAACTAATGAAGACTTCCATGAAAATCCAGTCAGCGGATGGGTCAATTGTGAGGCCCTATGGGATATGTGAAGTGCTTTAGTAAAAGCTTACAAGTTTAACTATCCTGTCGATTTTGTGGTCATGGACATGGAAGTGATGAAAGGATCTGAGTTGTTGTTTGGAAGGTTGTCCCAAGTTATGAATGATGTTATCATTAACATGGGTAGATGATACTTGACACTGGGAATAGATGATAGAGTGGAGTTCAGATTGTCAAATGACTCTTCACCATCATCCCACGATAAACTAATGACATTAAATAAGGGTTCTTACAGGAGGCAACCCACTTTAGATTCTTTCATTTACTTTTGATTTAGCTATATCTTTTAGTAAAATTAGTACTTTTTAAAAGTATTTGTTTAGTTTGATGCAAAGAAAAAAGGTGTAATGATGCATTTTGTGTGTTGTGCATACATTGACAATGTCGGTACTATCGATGCAAAAATTGGTAGCACCAACTCATCATCTAGGAATCCTCATGGAAATTTGGAAATTTTGGTACCACCAACGGGAGGGTTGTTAGCACGAAATCATGATCAGTTTGAGAATGTGCGAGAGTAATTCTGCTTGGAAGATCTGACACCACTATTCGTAGCATTGAAAATTTTCAAGTAGAAATCATAGAGCTACAGAAAATTATTGTCGATACCATCGAGAGGCTACTCGGTGATACCGACCCATCAAGCATAGGGAAGACAAAGAACAATTCAGCTTGGTATCACCGACATGCATGTCATTGGTACAAACATTTCCAGCCAATTCCCCTAATTCTATAGGAGATCAAGCCTCAGTAGCACTGACATGAGCACTCAGTGGCACCGATAGAGAGGTTAGTGGAGGATGAAAGTTAGATCGATATCAATGGAAGACCCATTACTGGCACCGACCCAAAAGACCATATCTATGGCCCGACACCAACGACTAAGATCTTTCACGACCAATGGTTGGTGGCATTGATCTGCATGCAACAATTCAAGAGTTAGTAGTGCCGACGTGTATGATATTATTGTTGTAGATGAATCCATGGGTTGGTTCTAGATAGCCCGAAGCTGTTGGTGTCAATAGTTTTCACCAAGGCTCCCACATATAGAAAAGAGTTGTAACCACCAACACTTTATGTCAATAGTAATGAAACCATGTTGGACGAGAAAATTTAACTATAAAAGGGGAAGAAATTGGTGATCATAAATCACACCCTAGAATGCCCCTCTCATTCACAAGGTATCAGACAATCCCAAGAGATCACTAAGGCATTCTGAAGTTCAAATATCCACTGAGCTCTTTTCCTCATCTCCATGTTCTTTTCTCCAAGCAATTTCATCCCAACAAGCTTTGTCCACCACCATTGTATCTGACTAGTTGGTACCCAATCCAAATAGGTTGGCCTTCTCAAACGAAGCACAAATGAAGTGATATGCTACAATGCAAAAGAAGGAGCTCAAACCAACTTGGTATAAGGATTATGCCTTCCTAGCCAAAGTAGACTTCACCAACAATATCCAATGCTTATGCACTAGGCAAGGAATGGAGGGTGACTACCCATTCTTTAGTGACTAGACCACCTAACTCAAGATCATCTATGAGTTCCTTGATACGGTGGAGGTGTGTTGCATTCACAAGAATAGGGAAGGAAGGAAGTTGATAGGGTGAAGTTTTGATTATACAACACTGAGCACCACCTCACCTTGGAGGAGTTCAATGCAATCTATGGCTAATTCATGGGTAAGGTGCAGTTCACCCCAGGCAACTTTGACTTTATCATGGCATGGAGATAGGTGACAACTCTAATTTTGGGTTTTTTTCATCATCAGGCATCAATCCTCCATCATTGATATAGAGAACCCCTTCACCTGCATCTCCCATTGCTACCTAACAAACACAATCTTTGCCAGGTCGACACAAGGGCATGGGAAGGTCAAGCAGGCAGACCTATATGTGCTCTAGTCCTTCTTGGCCTTAGGAAAGGAGATGGTCAATCTTGGTTCATTCTTCCATCTCCACATGAGGAAGCCAACTCAGAGAAACCAACTCAGAGAAGCACCCCCTCCACTTTGGGGGACTTCTCACACCACTAGCCATGCATCTCCTCCTCGACCTCTCCAAGGCCAAGATGTCATCTTCTCTTGATATCAAGAAATTCAAGTAGGCTCACCTCATCTCCAAGTTCCAAGGTAGGGTGTGTACGGTGATGCACCATAAACAACCACTTGAGGGAGAGGGTTCTCCTTAACCCAATCCTCCATCTATGGGGAGAGATCCATCGTAGGTGGCCATCATAGGACACAGAGGATGTACTCTAGGGGGAGGAAGTTGACACATTATATGACGATGAAGAAGAACAAGAGGAGGCATCCATGCCTTACATGTCGCACTGACGTATACACCACATGCCCTACCGATATGTAGCTTCAAGCTCCTCAGATCCAACACCTCCATGCAACAACTTCATTTCTCCATAGAGGCCATGTACGAGATATTGTAGTCCATACAACAAGGGCAACAACATCAGTCACCCACTCCAACTTAGATTCAGGGTGTTTAGGAGCAGTTGCTTTAGCAACAGAAGGCCATTTACATCAACTAGTGTATTCTCATGGTCAACCAGGAGAACATCCATACTCATCTACAATGCATAGAGTACCACCAAAAGCATCTCTATGATTACTACTAGATCTAGTATTACTTTACTAGCTACCCTCAGCCACTTGACATGCCATCCCAACCTTCATAGTTCATTGGAACATTCTATCTACTTGATCAAAATATTCTGTTAGGAACATTCCATCCACCACCACTGTCTAAGTTTCAGATGCTACCATTTCACCTCTTAATTAAATTTGAATATGAGGAAATGGTATATTTCAATCTTTAGGGGGTGATGGAACCAATTTCTCTTGCATTACCTTCTATCTTAGTTAATTTTCTTGCATGCTTTAATTTTTCTCTTGGTTTTTGTTCGATTAGTCGGATCCTCAATCTATCTAGTATAATCTTCGAGCATACATTCCCAAAATTGCATCATATAAGTAAAAAGAATGTTCTTTATTCTATGGCACTAAATTTGAAACTTTTTTTTAATCCTCTATCTTTTAAGCTTAACTGTGAAGTCTAATACAACCCCAACTCAAGGAAGTGTTTGGGTCAGTGACCTTGAGGACACCTTATATGGATTAACATCTTAATTTACCTATGGTTTGTGTAGGAAGAGAATGTTGTGAGCCCAAACCAACCAAAATATAACGATATCTTAAATGGGAATATACGAAATAAACTCCAAAGTCACCCTATTACATAAGTCGATAGGAGAGGACATATCATATTAATAAATACATTGTCTCCTAGTCATGTGATTCCTTCCACTATCAATTAAGTTTCATTCACCACTACAGGATGATCAAGTAAATCCAAATTTGTTTCATGTTGACTTCATTGCATGGCATAGTAGGTGGCATGTAATTCATTTCATTTGAGTTGCATTAGAATAGAAAAAATGTTGAAATGTGTATGCCATTCTTTTAGGTGAGAAATACTAATTGCATAACAACTTACATATAGATTGAAATTTCCTTTGGATAATTTTTCTTAATGTACAACATGTATCTATTTAGATTTCTCCACTAATAAAAAGTGAAATAATGTACATATGTATTCCTCCAAATGAAGAGAAAGAAGGATAGCGAAGAATGTCCAAGAATGACTTACGTATCTTGCAAAAAAAGAAGGCATAAAAAAGAAAAAAAATGAGGAAAGGATTCCATGAACTCAAATTAAATTTTCCCCCAACGAGAAAGTGGGAATAGATTAAATGTATGTATCTTTCCCCAATACTCGTCATTAGGATCAGACGTGCATCACATTCATCATCCCACCTTTATAGTAGGCATTACAAGACATACATTTTCATTCCATCCATTTTATAGGTGCATCATATTTTATTTATGCATAAGTAATTTGGATTTTACTTATGATTCTTGTTTCACAGCCACCAATTCCAATTTTTACCCATTTCTCTGCAAGGTATGTCTTATAAATGATTATTTCCCTCATCCATGTCATTATGGGGAAATGCTTCCAACATAGTTATGTAGGTCTATCAGAGCAATGTAGATAGGGGAATCACATGGTTCATCAAGTGCATTCCCTACTGACTATGATGTTAACTGGACCATACTAATAGTACATTCATTGATCTTATTTTGAACATTTTTAATGAACATTTTTTATCACTTTAGATTACTTACATGTTTAGTGGTGGGCAAAGGTCGTTTCTGGACCATCAGATGGGGCTAATTGAGAAAACTATATCATACAAATTTTCCTCTTGATGACTCTTTCAAGAAAACCCAAAATTGGTGTTGCTCGAGGATGAGAAGCATTCAAGATTAGGAGATATTAATGCATTGATTTTCAGTTGCTTTTCATAGGGTATTTCCAAGGCTTATTTTATATATATTTTCACTTTGAAATATATATGTGCATTGTTATCCATTATGAGATTGAATCAATATTTTACCAAATCATGCTAATTTATGATCCATACATTGGAATTATGTTGTGTTTCCCTTCTTTTTAGGTTATTTGGACTAAAAAGACAACTTAGGGCTTTCAAAATATGTGTCAATGGTACTGACACATCATGATCTACAACAACAAAAGGAGGAAAGACTCGGTGCTACCGAGAGAGGAGACAATGCTACCGAAGCCAATGGTCTGTGCTACTGACTCACATTCTAGGGAGCATCAAAACTTGATATTAAATGTGTTAGCACCATAGAAAGACTTCCAGTGGTACTAACTTCAAAACTCAGATCTCTATGGCAAACAACTTAGTTCTACTGACACAGTTTGAGGAGACAGAAGTTGGCCGACCACTCAGTGCAACAAACACCCCATTTATAGTACCAACACTGCACAAAAATAGGTCTAAAATTAGTCAGATCTAACAACCACGACTTATTGAGGGTTAAAGCCTACTTTATGACCTAAGGAGTGTGGCAAAAAATGGAGAATCATGTTATTTAAGACCGAAGAGCCAAGGAGGAGGATAAAAAGGAGATAGCCACCAACAGACATTATGGGCACGTCTATAGAATGGACTTGCAGCTGGAAGTTGCAAGTTTGAGTGTTCATTAGAGGAGATCTCTGAGATGACTTTTCTAGGGTTTTATTTTATCAGTTTTCTTAGGTTTAGCCTATTTTTCTCTAATTCATTTTGCTTTATAATGATGTTAGTCATGTGGGGATAAACCCCTTATTCCTTAGGATGCAGGAGTAGTCCAACATTGCATTGTATTTGAATTCTATGAGTTAATAATTTATTTCCTTTGTTCTGGACATGAATTTATATTCTCTTCATTGATTTGTTTATGCTTGATCACCATAATTAAACTAATAGACCATGAATTTCTTCGGGAGATGTATTAGGAGTCATAGAAGTTATAGATTCACATAGACAATACAACACTGCAATATGCTATGGGAGAGGGTAATGCTTGCAACTAGTCTTTAACCCTGAGTAAAGAATGAATAATTATTAATTAAAAGGAATTTAAATGTAGTGTATATCATGGTGAAATCACAAGTCCTGAGAAATCCATCCATTTATGATTATATCCATCTTAAATTAGGTTTACAGTTAAGTTCTTAGTTAACAAAACAACCAACCCACTCTTTGCTATGTCTAGCTGATTTGGTTTCAGTAAGTAGTAGTCTTTGGTGAACGTTTCCCTGAATTTGACATTCTGGCCTCTTTTGGCCTATATTGCACAAGATATGCACTCATTTTTTACTCGCATGATTTATGTGTATCATTGATCTATCTCTTTCAGGGTCAATTGGACAATCTTTGTAGTAGATGAATGCAAGATGAATTTGTGGATGGAGTTTGGAACCTCTAGGTGTATCCACATCCTTCAACTGGGTGATGGCCTTCTATTTATAGGAGGTCAAGTGGAAGACCAATAGCTTTATAAATATCCCATAAGGAATGTGATGAGGCACCTTGGAAAGTGGCAACTTCCCTGCCGCTTGTAGTAAATGCATTAATGGGGAGAAGACAAGGGGTTATGATTTGATTGGGTGCTTGAAAATGGTCAAGCAAGGTGGTCAATCCATAAAGCACAATTGGTGATGGTCAATTTCCAGATAGTCGATCTATGTACCTTGATAGGATGATCAATCAGTGGATCTTGATTGATTGTTCAATAGAGGTGACCAATTGTGGAGTTTGATCTTGATAGAAAGACAACAATCAATGGAGTTTGATTAATTGAGCTCGATAGGTGGTCAATCGAGGGGGTCGGCCATATATTTGATCTAACGATATTGATCGATTTGCATTTTGAACATGACGAAAATCTATTTTGAGATATGGTGCTGCTCGAAACCTCACAAAGAGGCATCCCCATCTAGACTTGCGCCCCCTGATGGAATCAAGACCCATTGACTGCACTAGTATAGAGTGATTAAGCTTAAAACCTACAAAGGAAGCCAAGAAAATTGTCAAAACCATCAAAAACATAACATCTAAGCAAAAGTAAAATAATATATGTTTCTTAAGAAAACTACAAAATATAAATGCAAAACTAGACTATATGACTACAACTATGATGAATACACATTCATCATTCACCACAATCATTATCTAACACAAACACTCAAACTGTGACATCTTCTCACCCTGATACGACTAAGGGAAGTATTTTGACTAAAACTGACTCCTAAACATTGCCCACATGATTACCTCATGAATTTTCTTCTCTTCCGCAGTGGCCACCAGTTGCCACCATTACTCATCAGTAGGTAGATTACGTGCTTGATCTTATATTTTATTGTTATGTCTAAGAGTTTAAATGCCTTCTTCAACTCTACCATCCACATGTTCACATATGCCATGTCTGTTGTGCCAACATACTCCATGGCTCCAACCCTCTTCAAATGATCAACCATTTACTTAAGACCTAAATAATATCCACATGGTGATGGTAACGTAGTGGATGGAATTGGTACTCATTCATCTAAGTGTGTGATAGTCAATATTAGTTATTTGTATATCACCTAAAAGCATAGGTCAACTAGTCCTATCAAGGTCAAGATAGGTGGTGTAGGATGTCCATTCCCACCTCAAGTATTCTCACCTATGGTACCTCTTCTGCTCACTACCTCCATTCCCTACATAGCTTATCTCAACATGCTTGTCATGTGAACTAACCATATCTACACAACTATAAATATTGATAGAGATGGTGAACACATATTAATAAACATGAAATCTTATATATATGTAGATTCAACAAAACCAAGCTTTGACACCACCAAATGTGATAGCCAATAACATAAGGGCATGATTACTCATTACAAAACAACAACTGGTCACCAGTCAAAACTATTACTGATAAGGTACACAAACGACTAAAGGAAAATTTGAATTCATGCACAAGGATAAATTTCACAAAAGGCCATTTACCTTTGATCAATTATTAGCATCTAATTTGTGAATATGTCTAGTGCAAATTCAAGACCTATGCAAAAGAGTGTATTTTTCCTATGTAGTTACAACATGTACCTCTACCCAAGACATACATGCCAAAAACTAGAGTTGTACATTACAACTACTCAAATCCACCTCGCATGGGCCTGAAAGTACATGCATGACCCTAAGTCACTACACCCAAAAGTCACCTCCAACCACCAAGCGACTTATGATCACCAAAGAGTGACTCCACTTCCCTAAAGATCTGGTCACCAGAATGGGTACCTAAAAGATGTTGATAACCACAAAAGTGAGACCAAATGGTCCACCAATATGATATAGCAAACAATATCATTCTTATTTCTTACAAGCCCATTATAAACATATATATCAAAGGCAAATTAATCAATAGATAATGATATCTAGAAAGGATATATCCAATAAGTACTAATATCTATACATGTTATTACTACTATAGATGTAGGATAGGGGTAACTCATAGATACTTACAGATGCAGAATATCAATACAATCAGAAGATGTAATATGACAACATAATCTAGACAGTTGTATTTACACAACTTGACCAATTATTTGTTATTATGAGCCTTGTATAGTTTATGGCGTACAACTCAAACCACTAGCTAGTGAAAACTAAGTCAAAATATCTCAACTTATAATAAATTAGGATTACCAGTCTCCATAAGATCTCTTCAACTTGGTTAGAGTAAGCAAAAACAAAGAGTAGTATGCTCAAAGGCTGAAGTACTCATGGAATGCTCAAAGGGTAGTCAACAAACATCTACATCCATCCTTAACACACTTGTCATGGAGCCTAACACAAGGGGATACAACCCATATTAATCATATAAATATGACATCAAACAAAAATTTGTACGTCAAATAAACCAAATTAGGATGCCAAACCATGAATCATACATCCACAATACTCAAAAGTATATGACTACATGCCCCATTTTACAAGGATATATACAAGTTTCACTATCCCCCCATTCAGACATGAGGATAGTTCTACGATCACATATCACTACATGCTTAGGGTTACAATTGACTAATTATTTCACTTACTCATATCTAATGACTTGACTAAGATATAAACAAGTACAATATGTATTATGACCAGATCAAAATTACAAACAACTCCATAAGAAATCAAACATATCACAGTGCATATCAAGTTATCCAAGTCATGGTCTCATTACTATCTTTGTGCATATAGAGTCTAAATCATAAAATCAATGAATATCAAAGGCCAAAATATCATCCTTGGCCATACCAAGGTTCAACTCATATAATTAGGGAACACAAAGCCCAATCTTGCCATAGTTGGTCATAACAAGACCTCAAATCAACATTAAATCCCATATAACAAACAAATCCACTACAGATTCCACATGCACATGGAACCATTCATATCAATATTTCACATTGGTTAGTAGTAATAAAACACCATAGAAATTTTCAAAACAAAACTAACAAGTATATGAAAGGTTCACCAAATGCAAGATTATACATAAAAAGGGTTTTTTAGCATAAATGAGTCACTTTTAGGGAATGAATCTAATTATTACAAAATTTAGCATCATATAAGTTGATAAAATGTCTTAAAGTCATCTTAGAAACATATATAAATAGTAATGAACGTTATTTGTTTCATTTTGTATGATATTGAAAGGACATAAAAGAGTCATTTCTATGCATGAATGAGCTACTGTTAACAAATGAGCTACTTTTAGGTTTTGGTTCTACAAAGAAATGTAAGCAACATAGAAGTTAGTAAATAATACAAGATTCATGTTACAAATACATTCAAATAGTATCAAAGGTTGCATGATACATTTTCCAACAATGTGATATCAAAAAGCCATAAAATGACATTTTTAGGGCAAATTTGTATGTATTTTGAATCTCCAACCTTATGCATATAACAGGGCATATTGATGCCACCAAGAATCACCATATAAAAATTATTTAAGACAAAAAAAACTGATGTCCATATTCCATTCAGCAATATAGTTAATAAAACTTCACTTTTAGACATATCGAGTAAGTTTAAAGAAAGAGTAGACAAGATTTGGTTTTTGCTAACAACTAGGCAAAAGAATCTAAGAAGCAATATCCCTCACCTGCAAAGGTTACGATAATGAGTCTCAGAATAAAACAATCCATGAACAATGGTGCAAATCGACAAATATTTGATCTTCTAGTTTGGTCTCCATTTATGGCAGATGAATGTTGGACAGACATGGTGCAGTCTTGGATTTTTCCACTCCATTTCACTTCAAACCCCATGTTCTCCATAACAAAAAGTAGAAAGTCTCATTCTACTCTATCATAAGCTTTGGACATGTCCAATTTCATAGCAACGCTACCTTTTTTCCTTCCTTTATCCCATTTCATACCATGAAAATGCTCATAGGCAATGAAAGCAATATTTGTAATCATCCTCCCGGGGATAAAAGTACTCTAGTTTTCTGAAACTATGTTGTTCATGAGTGGCTTCAGTATGTTTGTCACCACCTTGGTGCATTCAATCCAGTGGTGTACACACTAGCCAACAAGGGGTGACTAGATGCACTCTACGGGACTCGAACACACAGGTGGATTAAACTTTTGATATTTATAAAGACCTAACTAACACACCTACTTCTGCTAAAATAACTACACCTACAAGCACACGCAGTTGTGTCATAGTATAGGAGGGCGGTAAGTATAGGGTCGATCCACAGGGAGAAAAGGGGGCACTAGAGCTAGGTTAGTTTGGCTTTGTTCCTATTACAGAGACTAGGGTTGAAGGGTTTAAAAGGGGTTTGGTTGGTTGTTAAACTAGAGATAAACAAGAAAGCAATTAAAGGCAAGAATGGAATCTAAGTTAACCCTCGATTAGATTAAGACTAGGTAAGAATGAAAAGATTAAACTAGATATGAAAAGGTAGTTTACACTAAGGAAAGCAAGATAAGAGAAAAAGAGCTAGTAAAGAGTTAAAGTAGCAAGAACAAGGCAAAAACAAGGTAACAAGCTCATCAGTAAGAAAAGAACTAACTAAGCTAACTCAATCTGAGAAGGATGAAAACTAGGGTTTTAAAGTAATTGAGAGAGGTGTGGGTTGTTTAGGGGATGTACTCATCACTTAAGTTGGGGGACAACATATAATCATTATGATTCCAATTAGATTATTCAAACCAAACAACAAGTTAGAGTCTAATGAATTAACCTAAGATACTAACTAGCCATGGATATGCTAGGTTGTGTATAGGGAAACTAGTCCCTAACACTCCCTACTACCCTTGCGAGGCTCAATTGGGTTAGGGATTAGGTTCAATTCAATTAGACTCTAATCAAGTCTAGGTTTCTAGATTAGACATTCCTAGGACAATTAGGGGCCGAGGGTAGTGATGGGGAAGTGAAATTAGGGTTTTGGACCCCAATTCCCCCACATTCTACCCTTGAGAAGGCTCCATGCTAATTGCACTAGAGTCATCTAATCTAGTTACTTAGATCTCTCACTTAGGTTTAGGGAGATTGATTAGGATGTAGGAAGATGGGAGGCAACCTAGGGATCTAAGAATTGGACCTAGGGACAAATCCCAAAATTCACATATATAAGCAATTTTCCTAAATTCCTAGGTGATTTCACACACAAACCAACAAGTAATTCATGGACAATGAGATAGAAATAGAACATAATCATTCACAAATGGAATTACAAAGTTTACATATCATTCCCCCCAACATGGTATCAAAGTAACATTTTACACACCAAACAACCCACCAAAAGGGGCCTAGCTACTCAAGGAAATGGAAAATACAAAAATAAAGGAGAAAGAGGTAGAAGAAGCCATGGAGCTCGGTGTATATGAAGAAAGTCTCCACTTCAACTACTACAGGGCATCATCCTCTCTCCTCCAAGGTGTAGGGGCATGGAATGATGGTGGAAATGGGTGGAAATGGAAGGAAACTAGCATTTTGATGGTGAAAATGGTGAAATGGAGGTGGAAATGGATTGGAATGGTTAACGGGTGAAAATGGAGTGGTAAGAGTGATCTAGGGGTGACCAACCTCATGATAGAGCCACCACTTAGGTATATATAGGTGTGGGGGAAGCACTAGGTCAACTAGGGGTAAAGTGGGAAATGCAGTGGAAAAAGTAGCTGGGTTTTGTGAGTAGCACGGCTGTGGTGGGTAGGGGTGACCACAGTTGTGGTGGTTCACCACGGGTCATGTCAATTAAAATGTCAAAATCACATGTTGATGGTCAATTTTGTATTGAGGATGGCACGACCATGGTGGTCAATACGGTTGTGTTGGAGTGAGGGTAGCACGGTCGTGGTGGCTCAAAATGTCGAGGTCATTCTCTGCTCCATGGTCATTCTTCCTCTGCTATAGCATGGCCATACTAGGTAGCACGACCGTACTAGGTAGCACGACCATTCTGGGTTGATTCACCACGGCCGTTTTGGGTCAGTTCAGCGCGGTCGTTCTGGGTGGCACGACCATGGTGAGTTCTGAATCAGCACTTTGACTTTGTTCTTTGGATTTTCTTGGACATCTTTGCTTCAATGGATCTTTGACCACTAGGGGTAGGTTGAGGGAGCATCATGCTTCACTTTGGGTCTCTTTAAGGGTAGAGAGATCCTAGAATCACTCCTTCTCTATCTCTTCCATCAAGCGTAGTCCAAATGCCTGGAAAACATGGAAATATTCCATAAGTGCATTTTACACAAATATGCATATTAGGGGAAATAACATGTAATCTAACAGGTATAGGTGTGACTGAAATGCAAAATGACACAAGTTGAAGCCCTAAAATAGGGCTGAATCACCACCCCAAACTTAAAACATAGTTGTCCTCAAGTATGCTCCAACTCAATCTCTCTGCAAAATTTTCACAAGCAAGAAATGACAAATGCAATGTAAAGGATGATTATTGTTGAATAGGATCAATAGTGACTAAGTACATGCATTCCACCTCTCTCCTCTCCTACTTTCACTAACTAATCATGAAAAGAGCAAAAAGCATATGAACTTCAAATATAGTGCATAAAACAAACAAGTTATTCATATTTTTTCATGTAGTTCCGGGTAAACCTTTTCATGATGGTGTTAATCAAGGATGACAAGGAGTGCAATTTAACCTTCATCCTTTCAACCTTATATTTCAAACCACACCAAATGACTTATGTGGCTGTGGAAAAGGGTAAAATGAGGTACGTTTGATGTTTCCTAGCTCAATGGGTATGAAGATGGAAGAAAGGGTTGTGGTAAGATTTTGGAGTGCAATTACATAGAGCACTCATCTTTTCTTTATTTGAATGCTCTTAAATAGGATCATACTTTAATTTTCTTTTTGCATTTTTTTCTTTTCTTTTTCTTTTCCCTTGGAGTAGATAGGGCATATGGTGATGAGAGTGAATCGGTGAGATGTAGATGTGGCCACCCCAAACTTTTTGAGGTGGCCACGGCTGATATGTGCACTTTGGCATCCTTTCATGAGGCGGATGGGTAATAAGATGGTGAGTGAAGAGTCGGGTCAAAGAGGGGTCATTGGTGTGATTCTCAACATAAGGTATCATACATGAAAATTAATCCAATACTTCATCCAACAATGTCACACCACATGAATGAACAACTTGAAATTGATATTTCAATCAATGATTTCATACACTATAGCAAACATACACATTAGTGGCATTTGAGAAATGCCACTGAAAAAAATAAACACCACTAAACATGTTTAGTGGCATTTTTTGACACTTAAAAAAATGCCTCTAGTACCAATGTCACTAGAAAGATAGCGGCGCAAGTTGCAAATGCTACTAAATGTTTGACTTTAATGGCTTCTAATAAATGCCAAATAAATGCCACTAAAATGTCATTTGGCATTTAACAAAATGCCACTATCCATCAATTGGTTTTTATACAAATGCTACTATTTTGCATTATGTTGTTGTATGAAACTATTCTTATTGAGTGTAATGGCGTATAAAAAAGCCACTAATGACATACTAGTTCTGTATTACTACATTTCATGGCTTTTAGTCATTTAGTTTTTAGTCCATTATCATGATTTCTAAATGAATGCCAATTACAGATGAACTTAGTTTTCCAAAAGTATGCATATTTTTATTTATAATTAAATGAAAATTACATGGGGAGGAAATTTTACCTTGCCCCTTATATTGAATACAATACCAATGATATACTTTCATACAATATTTTTCTATTCAGTACAATAACTTCTACATCATTGGACTTGTCTCTTCCCTAATATGACGATCTACTTTTCTGATGTTGACTTTAGAGCTCCTTTAAATGATGAAAATAGCAACCTTATCAAAACTGACAAAGCACCTTCAAAGAATGAAGTATAATATTGCCAAGACTAGCAAATCTAGTATGGCATTGTTCCAGTGGAGCTTGAGCATCAAGTGAAGGCAGGATGACCATTAGCATGAAATCTAGCTTAAGTATTGTCAAGAAACACTCTCACATGTATGTAACCAACATATATGATTAGATAAAGGTCAAGATATGCGAAATCAAATCAACACAGGTTCATTACTGAAAGATAATCATTCCAAACCCTTGTCTTGTATCTAAAGATGTAGAATCATGTAGTATGGATGACCCTTCAATTATTGACTTCATGACGCCACCATTGTCTTGTCCATTTCATGAATTAGTTTGCATCGTTAGAGAACATATCACATACCTAGACTCATTTCATATTTCAAAAACATGAACTAATTACTACATCCTTAGAGAACATAGCACTACCTAGATATATAGTAAGACTAGAACCATTTCAACAAGATTGGAGATCCACAATGGGATGCTTAAAAAATTGAAGGTGGAGTTCTACTTGGGATTGGACATTCTTGTTGTTGTCCACTGCCGATACACTCTATTTGTATGGCTTCTTGTGTATGTGTTGACTTCAATCTTGGCATTCAACAACAGGAAGTGCAACATTAGTGATTGAGATATCAATTTTAAGAGGAACGTTGGCAGATGAAATAGCTGCAACCACATTGATAACCAGAGCAACAACATTCATGGTAAGTTGGAACTGAATAAACTTCTGAATAGTATATCTTAAACCTAGAGTGATGAATTTTTCTTCTACATACATGGAAGAAATTAATAAAGTGTAACTAAGTTATTGGTGATTTTTATCCTAAATGAATGCCAAGAAACTAGTCTTCTGTCACATGGATGCCAACAAAAGAGAACAAGAATAGATTTTGGTACAGAATCACACAACATACCTGACTTTTCATGGAGAACATGATAAGGCTTATATAAATCATGATTTACACACTCTACAAGCCCCAGGCAAGCTTGCTTCTCTTCCAAAGCCCGAAACGTTGAACCAAATAAGCAACTCCTTCCAATGAAAAGCAAAAAACAAAACTTGTAGCTGACTTAGATAACCTGCAACAACCTTCTAAATATCTTCATTGGCATCCTTGTTCTAGAAATGTGCTAGCATTCAAAGGTTTCCTCTGAAACTAGATTGGTCTTAATCCCAAGCACTTCTCTAGACTGTAATGAGAAAATAATATGCATCAGTTAAACCTATCATAGAAAACTAAAATATAGAAAGAAAACATCAATACTTTTGTAGACAACCGTGAAAACTATATAACAAGATGCACCAACATTTGGACACCCAACCTACTCCACCTAGACAGAGTAGTTATAACTACCTAATTAGGTAACAATAGTCATGTACAAGAACTTTGAAGTAAGAAATCTAGCCAAAAACAATAATCCAAGAAAATTTATGAAGGGTTCAGGAATGTCTATCATATTTCAAGAAGAATATTTACAAGAACAACAAAAGTAGATAATGCTAATTTCTCATTAGGAAAGCACTCATGGCTGGAGATAATAGGGTCACAATTTGTTGATGATTCCAGAAATTGGAGAAGTTCATATGCAAAGGCAATGTTTCCCAAAGCCTGAAATGAGCTCCATATCCTAGAAGGCATTGTTGAACCATGTACCTTCTACCCAAGCAAGCTCCCTCTTACCTAATGGTGATCAACAAAGGCCATACCACATAGGAACAGTTCGATGAAGGAATATGTGAATGACATTGCATCTGCGATGTAGGGCATGATAGTGATCTTCTCCAAGTTGAGGAACTGGGAAAGGACAAACTCGATCAAACCGAATATTATAGTTACGTAGACATTGGAGGCTTGGCATGTTGTATTTTGCTCGTGCTTGTGGTGGCAGCGGGTGAGCTTGACCGACCTGTAGAGTATATTGAGAAGTCACTGGAAAAGAATGGACACAGTTAGATAACATGTCTAAGGCACTTTATCTTCAAGGTGGGGTACGTGTAACAGTTCAAAACTTAAGTTGTGCAACAAAGGTACCAAGACTTTCGAATAATCACTTCTTCTAGCATGTAAACAAAAGGATTGATGAAACCGGATATAGAAGTACAAGTGACTAACATGAGGCTCATCATGGTTGTGATGGTGTAGGCCACCATGTTTCCCCGGAGCAAGCAATATTGTCTGATAACACATATGAACACATCTCTTTTTCCAAAATAGTCCAAGAATGTGCCTGCATTGATTAGTCAAAATGTTAGCTTCTAAGAGGTAAATGGGGAAAAACTACATACAACAAAGTAAGTAGCAAGAATGAACTGAGAAGGCACATATCGAGGCAAACCAAGAACATAAGTAGAAAGAAGATAATCTTTCTAACTATACAGCCTGCCAACAATGAAAGGAACTACAAGCCCACTAAAGAAACTTCAGCACCAAACAACAATCATCAACATGACCAGGAATTCAAGATTCAAAAATGGAACTATAAGCTATCATGCTAAAAAATTCCTCTATCAACTCAAGAGACAGAGTACCAGAGAACGAACTAAAGCATCATCAATAAACAACCTTCAACTAACTGGAAAAATTCTCTACCAGAATGTTCGCAAGTATATGAACTTTTGTATAGTGCATCTCATATAACAACATTAACTTAGTTTGATTTTAAAATGAAAAATGAAACTACCTCTTTATGAGGGTTATTAATTCTTAGCCAATTATGGTTACACAGTCAAAACCTACCATTTTTCCCATGTGTATACAAAAGGATGTTTAAAATGATGCAAAAAGCCAAATTTGATGCATAGGACATTCATTACCTTGACTGTCTGAGAGGTTCCATCAAAAATCCATGCTCCTTTAATCAAGCATCCATTTTCACAATTGTGATTAAAATTGCCAACAAACTTCACCAAATTTAAACACCTTTAGTAAAATATGCATTGAGAAAATGATAACATTATCACCATAACAAGGTAACATCAAAACCAACATACTACCAAGATAGATAGATGATTCCAGACATGAATAGTAAAATCATGGATGTTTGAGTATATCTTGCTTGATCTGGAGGAAAAGCGATACTTGTGATAGCCTATACAAAATTAGATGATAGCCTATACAAAATTAGATGAGAATGGTAAAAGTTAAATGTTTCATTGTATGGAAAAAGTTAGCCTAAAATCAGAGGAGCATATCAAAACATGAATTACCTTGTTTGCATCTCAAAACAAAGGTCTATGTACTTTGTAATTCCACGTACCTCATCGCATTCAAGTGGATTGTTGACTTGGTATATATTTCATGTTATTATAATATTCTTAGCATCACGAAGGAAATATATTCTCTAAAAAAGTCCAAACTATGTCTTATTTTGAACGTGTCAAACCAATTAATTCGCAAACACTAGTAGTGTGTTTTTAAGGGGGGGATGCATCAATTGTGCAACAATTTCAGACGGAAAGAAATTATACTAGAAAATAGTTAGAACTCAAAAACTTACTCTTATTTGGACAACACGTATTGATAGAATGATGCAACCAACTACAATTTGGTAACTATGATATCTAGAAACAAAAGAAAAAGGGTTGAATACATCAAGGTACGTATCTTCATATTGAATTTCTAAAATGAAATTGTGCTCCAACTAGATGTGTATTAAAAAAGTATTGTATTATAAAAGTAATGATAATTTTGGAACCACCATAGATTGGTAGTGAGACCACAATCATTTCTATATTCTACTGTCACTTTAACACAAAGTTGTGTACCTATAATAAAAAAAAATGCAAAGAGCGGTGTTTATTGTTCAACCATTAGGTTTAGTACAACATAGTTATCATCAAAATGACTTTTATGAATCTAGATGACAAGGTGATCCGAATTCAGTAGTAGAGAAACTAAAAACAAGACATGCATTGAAGTTATCCTAGCTAACAAAGAAAGTAAATATCCCTAGATCAACAATAGAGCCTTGTAAGAAATTAAGCAACGTGTGTACATAGCCCCCAATGACATATTTCATGGTAAAAGGAAAGTTTCATTATTCTCCCATTACACTAACCAACTAAACCACCCCATGAAAATGGTCTAAGTAAAAATAGGTCCATAACTACTTTGTTTTAGAAGTAAGTTGATGGAATTCTGATGTAAGTGACATGCAAAGTCATGAAGATCAAGAAAGGTCAGAAGTTTGTATTGACACTATAGAGGTAATATCTCATGTGATTATTTATAGATTATCTTCAACTTTCAACTTCTAACTAGAATGACAAGCATCATATCAACAAAAAGATAAAACCCATGGTACACAACTATCATGGTAGTTTTAGATTAAAGATACATCCACCATGTTTGAAGCCAAGTGAACTATATATTACCTCTACGTATGTCTCTATGTGATAATTCATAAATATAAGTTTGGTTTTGAACAATACAATCTTAGACCTATTATTGTTGACAAGAAGTTAATTGTATTTTTTGTTACCCAAATCCTTGTTGTAGAGTTCCGTGATCCTCTTACTACATGCTAATCATGAAAAAAAGCCTTCCTAAAGAATTAAGTGGGACATGGTCTAGTAAAATTCGTACTTAGAAGCGTTACCTGGCTTTCTAATAAGAGATTCAGTGACAATTATCAATCACGCGGGTCGTATCACATACAAAATTTACATTTACCACCAGGGTTACAACTACATTATAATCTTTGGGTTCTTACGCAAGCATGTAAGAACTCAGATATCTAGCCAAAGTTCTGAATAGTTATTTGTCACCTTTAACTACTATATCAAAATGCATGTCCTATATAATCATGTCTACAAGAAATGATGTTCTAAACAAAAGAAAGAAGAGTACATCTACCGTAGTTGCATATTGTTTTGCGTCAACATGAATTTGCTTAAAATTATCGACGCTGCAATGTTCTTTTGCACAGAATATAAGCTACTCGAAAACTTTTCAATATAAGGTAGATTCTCAAGGAAAAGTAGATTATTATATTGAACAGATTTGATAACTTGCATGTAATATATAATCGATAGATATGTGCAGTACTTGTTGTCACGGAAAAAAGAGAAAGAGCCAAATAAAAGCAAGTTTACAAATTAGAGTCATCTTAGGTGAGGATTATGATTTCATGTACCATACCTTCTTCTCCTGGATTGTTTGGAACGTGATCACCATCAAAATAATGGTTTGCTATAGGAAAACATCTCTTCCGAAAACCATCAAAAAGAGATGAATAATCTAATTATTTAGATCTCATGGGAGCCAATTTTTTAATAGGGATTATTTGGATCTCTACAGCAAGAGGAAATATATTAATAAACTAATAGATATTACTTACCATGACATTGACTTTGAATCCTTGAACCCAATAACAATCCCTATATGAGGTTCTTTCCAACCAGCATCATGGATACGCCAGCCATTAAAGATTCTCCTGACTTTGCAGATTTACAGATGTATCCCGGCGTCCATTACGACAAGCAGTCACCCAGGTCCTTTATGGAAAAAGATCCTGATCGAAGCAATAACAATACCATCAGGGTGTCGAGCTATGTGATCATGTCGACGCCGCCTCGTCCGTATTGATCGAAGGGAGGGTACACAGTGTAGACGGGTATCTGTATTGAGCGAAGGGAGGGTACACGTTGTACATGGGTTTCGACCGACGTTGAAGTTTCACAGGTGCACGACAAGCAGTGCGGCCAGTTCTTTAATGGAGAAACAATCCTTACCGAAACAGAAGTTCTATCATGGCAATGAGTTTTGTATTGTTGCTGCCACCCCTCAGTCACCTCGGACGCCGTCAACGCTTGGCACAAACCTAGGATTTACCTAATCAGAAGCGGAAAAGGTCCGCCAAATATTTGATGTTACCGCTGATAATGATATTGAATGAAAATTGATATGACCATAATGGCGGGATTGATAAAATTTTAGAATTGGCATTTATAAATAGCCGGTATTGAGGAGTACATATACATGTAAACATTGGCCCACTTTTATAATAGTAACCTTAAATCATTTTGTGGGATAAAAATGAAATATGCTGGTAAAATTGATCATTTAATGGCCTTTTTTTTAAAAGCCACGAAAATAAATGTCACAAATGGGTATTTTTACTGTAGTGATAGGCACTAAGCGCTCATAGCTTGCTCAAATCACAATCCAACCAAATCATCCACAAACACAAGAGAGGTGATGCACATGTAAAAAGTCAAGAATTGATACCATTTAGCAAAATAAACAATGATAATTCACTTACATTTGTCAAAAGTCATCATTAATCCAAAAAGTAGAGATTGGGTTGAAACACATTTTTAGACGAGAAATCTCAAATTTGGGCAAAATTGGCCAAAACGGTGCCAAGTTGCCTTCAATCACATCTAAGCCTATATTATTGAACTTAAAGCAATAAACAAGCAAATCTAGCTAAAACATATAAAAATTACCAAAAAAATATACATGATATGCAATGTGTGGCAAAAAGGCAAAAATTTTGAAAGTTATGCAAAAATGATAAGAAAACAACCTACATGGCATGCAAGTATGCAAAGTAGGTAAACTCTAAGCTAAAGAAAGAAAAAACAAACAAACAAAAGTAAATGGCAGGTGAAATGCAAAATAAGAGTGAAAATGAGATAGGGCATACTGCCCTACCACCCCAAACTTTTGAATCATGCTATTCTCAGCATGACACTAAAGTCTGGGAATGATAGGGTAGATGATCACTGCGGTAGAGGTGGTCCTCCCTGTGGTGGATGATGCTGGTAGTAGGAACCCCAATAGTCTGACTATGGAGGCGGGTAGTTGTCTTGATACATTAACAGTGGACTCCACCAATCTTCTTCCCACTGGGGGTTCCTCTGTGCCTGGGCATGCTGGAACTGGTATAGGTGGTTGACTTGATAATTAATCTACTGATGGTCCAACCACAAGGCATCCTGAGTACGTTGAAAACCCTCATGTGCCCAAAAAATACCCTCCTAGGTGCTCAAAATGCGGTCCTGAGTGCTCTGAATACCCTCTAGTTGTGCATGTATGGTGGACATGTCATATGTATTTGTTGTGGGTTGTTGCTGTTGTTGTGATGATTCTCCCTCACAATGCCTCACTCTGTAGTTCTCCCACTCCTCCATTGTCCTCCTTCTCTCGGTGGCTGCCTGTGACTCTCCAAGCCCCTCAAGTAGATCTCTAGGCTGCTTCTGCCATGTGTCTCTAGGATGCTCCTTTTCCCATCTCCTCAAGATGTCCAGAAAGTATGGAGATGAGCCACATCCTTCTAAGAGAGGTGTGGTGTGGTAGGGGAGATCAAGTGAAACCCTAACATAAGGAGGGTTGACTTGGTAGAAAATCTTCTGGTCAACCACTGATATCATCGATGATCGGGTCAAGTAATGCAAGTCAACTAGCTTTCCTCCTTCTGCCTTTGTGTATCCAGATACATCGTACCCTAGGGCTAAGGCAATGGAAGTAATAATCCCTCCCATGATAAATAGATTCTTGCTCTTGGATGGAATTGTCTTCATATGATCAATGATAAGCGACCCCAGGTTTACAATCTTTCCTTGCACCATTCATTCTAACACAAAAAGGTCTTTCCCTGTGCAGCTTCCTTGATTTTCATAACGGGTGAAGATGGTGTTTGCCAAGACCTTTTGTATGTACCATAGGACAGGGTCGTGAATCAAGCTAGTATTTGATTTACCAGCTATAAAATTGCTCTGCACGGTGAGTTTCTTCCACATAGCAACATAATTTGCATTAGTTTCTCTATTAGTGCTTCCTTCATCAAGTGACATTGCTGCCTCGAGAGTCGGAGTAAATATTCCATTCAAAAAATATGCAGTAACAAGGTAGGTCCTACTCCCCAACGTGATGTTGATGGCCTTCTGCGAGACCTTCTCTAATGTGGCAAAGAATTGCTTTGTAAGCTCCACATAAGTCTCTTGCACAGTAACCAACACCTCAACTAGCCCAACGGGCTCCATGACATCTTGAAAAAAATCAAAGATGCCCAAACTCTTCATCGTTTCCTGGCAAGCGTAGCGAGTGGCAATCACTCGGCATGTCAATCACTCTGGATGCTTGGGTTTCTTCCCTTTTTTACTTTGAATGTCCGGTGTTGGCTCATGACGCACTTCAGGTGCATCCTCTGGTTGTGCATCTGGCATGAACTCATAAGTATCATCTACTAGTAACCATCGTTGTGCTCTCAGCTGCGGCTGCGACTGGGGTCTCGTAGATGCTGAGGGGCGTGCAGTTGAAAATGATGGCCGAGCTACCGAAACCGAAGGACGGGCTTCCAAGACGGACGGTCAGGCTACTTCCCTACCTCAACTAGGTAGCCTAGATGATTCCTCCATCATTAGATCCACTGCTATAGCCGCATGGGGCGATTTCTCTTGTGAACCGGAGGCTGCCGAAGGTGTCGGGAGGGCAAGAGCAGCTGTCGGGGTTGAAGAGGACATGTTCTTGGGCCGGCGTCTGTAGTAGATCACATCCTTGGTCTTGGCTACATCCTTGTTAGCCCTTTGCTTCATTTTGGCTCAAAATTGGAGGAGAAAATGGTATTTTAGGTTTTCTTCAAAGAACTAGGTTGTTGGGGCGGATTTGAGAAAAATGGGGAGTTTTGTGGATGGAAAAGGGAGAAATCTGGATATTGAGTTAGTGAAAATGGTGGGGAATTTATTGGAGATGGATTGGTGGTGATTTGGTGGAGATTCGAGGTTGAAGAGGGAGCACAAAGTGCTGTACGGTCTCTAGGGCACGGAGCATGGCCGTTTTAGTTCTTTAGAGAAGTGAGCAAGTGATTTGCAATTTTTGCAAAATCTGACTTAAGTTGCTGGAATCGGGCTGCAGCACGGCCGTGTTGTGCGTCTTGGTCATGGTGGATTCAAGATGCATGGTCGTGGTGTATCCCTTTTCAAAAAAAATTCTCAAACTTTGGTTTTGTTCCCTGTGATCACTTGTGGATTTGATTCACACAATCGTGGTGGATGGCCACGGATGTGGTGGTCTTTGTAGCTATAATTCCCAACTTGAAGAACATCAAACACTTAAAATCTTGATCCAAAATGATCATGGATCACTTTGTCAAAATCTCATCTAATTTTCCTCATTTCACCCTATTTTCACCTACACATCTTAAAACTAAACAAAAACTATTAAAAACAAGTGTGTCTGTGTGTTTTCTTGGAAAAGTGTAAAAATGAAGCAAAAGTATCAAAAATGAGAGGTTGGGTGAAAAATTCCCCAAACCTAGGTGGGTTGCCTCCCACAAGCGTTGAGTTTTTTGCCTTCAGCTTAGCTTCTTAGTGATTCTTTAGTAACTCATCCATTTGGCATTCTCATGTGTCCATTCTTGCAAAACATGCATCCCTCATTTGCACTCAATTTGCTTTCCTCATCCCTTTGATCACAATAATCCTCATCAACATTTCCATCTTGATCTCCTTTTCTCAAATGATCATTTAGACTTGTGAAGTGATCATGTCCAATATCCCTATCTTAGACTCGACGGGTTGGGGTTTTGTACATGTTGATCTTGATCTTCATGTCCATGAATGAAACCGTCATGGTGCCACTGCGTATATGAATCTTGACATTAGCTGTAGATAAGAACGGCCTTCCCAAGATGATGGGAATATTCCTATCCTATGGGTCCATGTCAAGTACAATGAAATCCATCAGAAACACTGCACCTTTCTCTTTATCTATCATCACCAAGACATCATCCACTCTACCCCTAGGCACTTTTATTGATCTATCTGCCAACTGGAGAGTGCAATGTGTTGACTTCAACTTGCCCAAGCCCAGCTCAACATAGACATTGTATGGCATCAAATTCATACTAGATCTCAAATCAAGTAAGGACCTATCTATGCGATGTTCCCCTATATAGCTAGGTATGAGTAGGACTCCTAGGTCTTTTCTCTTCACGGGGAGTGAATGTTGTATGATGGAGCTCACTTTTTTAGTCAATTTCACTTTCTTTAGAATCCTCCCTGTTGACCTTCTCTTCACAGTGCATAGGTTCTTGAGGAACTTGGAATATGATGGGATTTGCTTGATAGCATCCAAGAGTGGAATGTTCACCTTCCCTTGGCAAAACACCTCAAGAATATCCACATTGTGCTTTTTTCTCCTCTTCATTTCTGGTGGCTCATGTAGTGCTTCAATGAATGGAGGATCATTGGTTTTTTCCTTTCTTACATCAATGTGAGGTAGAACACTAGGGATGGTGGGACTTACACATGGAGTATGAGGTGGAGTACATGGTATCCCAAAATCAACAGTATGTATCACTGAATCGTCTTTGGGAATTTCAATCACAGTATCACCACTTGGTTGCCTTTTCTTTGCTTTGTCAACCTTTGACTTGTGGGTTGCTCAAGAGATTTCTCCCTCCTTAGAACTATCACAACACTTCCTTGCTCATGGTGGAGAGGGGCAGCTAGTTGTGGCTATGGAGGAGGTGGAGGTGACACTTGGGGTTGAAATTGAGGTGGAGGGGAGAATTGAGGTTGGAAGATGAATTGTTGGGAAAATGGTGGTGATGGAGGGGGAGGTGGAGTATAAGTCTTGGAATCGCCTTGAAAATGGTAGATGGGCTGCACTTGCATGGGAGGCGGACTATAGAAAACTTGAGAAGAGGGCATGGGTCCACTTTCTTCATGGTAGCTCGTAATGGGTTTTGAAGACAACTTTTCTTCTTGGAGAGCAATTATGGAAGATAGTTGCTCTACTTTATCTTATAGCCTTGCAACATCTTTTTGACCATCATCAAATATTTTCAATCTAGAGAGAACCTCTTCCTCAAACCTTGAGCTATATTTTGGACTTTGCAGCTCTTGGTAGCTATAGGAGGGAGGTGTCTTCTTTTCTTCACCATAGAACTCAATAGAGTTGATTGGGTGGCAAGGAACATTTGTCACCTATTTCTTCATGAATCTCACCATGTCACCAAGAATCTTCATCACTTGCAGGCTTGAGTCATTATGAGTAGGATGTGTCAAACCAAATGCATAACCCCCATCATTCATCATGCTAGAAGCTCAAATTCTTGATCCTTCAGCCAACTGCTCAAATAAAGGTCATATCTCCTCAGGTGGCCTAACCATGAAAACTCCTCCACAAGAGTAATCCAGTGTGTCTTGGTCCTTTAGAGACAAATTGTAGAATGATTGAACTCGATGCCACAAAG
Source organism: Alisma plantago-aquatica (assembly GCA_963693085.1). Taxonomy (NCBI): domain Eukaryota; kingdom Viridiplantae; phylum Streptophyta; class Magnoliopsida; order Alismatales; family Alismataceae; genus Alisma; species Alisma plantago-aquatica. The sequence goes on from OY856410.1 coordinate 816,187,352, forward strand.
GGATCTCATGGTGTGAGCACTCTCTCTAAAGTTTATGAAATCTCTCCCATGCATTATGAAACTACTCATTGCCCAGTTGGCTAAAACTTGTCATGGCACGTCATATTTGTGTTAACCTTCCTATAGAGTATAATTGTCTCAAGAAGGCATTCTTCATTGTTTCCCAACTCATGATTTCTCTTCTTGAGTCATACCAATCTTTAGCTCTATCTTTGAGGGAGAAAGAGAACAAGGTCAACCAGATTGTATCATCACTAGTTGTCGGCATCCTAAAGGTGGAGCATACTTCAATAAAGGAGTCCAAGTGCTTGTAGGGGTTCTCACTCTCTGAGCCGTAGAAGATGGACATGATCCCCAGAAGACCTAGAGGAATAGAAAATTGCTCCCCTAGCATTTGATCAACCCTGCTAGTAATTGGCGATTTGTAGTTGCTAGGAATGAAGTAGTCTTGAAGCAGCTTGTGGGGTGCATTTTGGCCTTCCATCTTGTTTTTTCCCGAATGGCTTGTCACATGCACAAAGCACAACCAAACAAACGAGAACAAGTTAGTAAACCAATATACACACAAAATGCAAAGAATAATGAATAAAGAATAGCAATAATGAGGGCAGTCAAAAAAGTCAAATCAAAACTAACTAGCTAGGTCGAGTGCCTTTGTCCTCGGCAACGGTGCCAGAAAGCTTGGTGTGTTCAAGCCAGTGGTTTACACACTAGCCAACAAGGGGTGACTAGATGCACTCCATGGGACTTGAACACATGGGTGGATTAAACTTATGATATTTATAAAGACCTAACTAACATACCTACTTCTACTAAAACAACTACCAACAAGTGCACGGGGTCGTGTTGTAGTATAGGAGGGTGGTAAGTATAGGGTCGATCCATAGGGATAAAAGGGGGCACTAGAGCTAGGTTAGTTTGGCTATGTTCCTATTGCGGTGACTAGGGTTGAAGGGTTTAAAAGGGGTTTGGTTGGTTGTTAAACTAGGGATGAACAAGAAAGCAATTAAAGAAAATAATGGAATCCAAGTTAACCCTAGATTAGATTAAGACTAGGTAAGTAGGAAAAGATTAAACTAGATATGAAAAGGTAGTTTACACTAAGGAAAGAAAGAGAAGAGAAAAAGAGCAAGTAAAGAGTTAAACTAGCAAGAACAAGGCAAAAACAAGGTAAGAAGCTAACTTAGCAAGAAAACAACTAACTAAGCTAACACTAGCTGAGCAGGATGAAAACTAGGGTTTTAAAGTAATTGAGAGAGGTGTGGATTGTTTAGGGGTTGTACTCATCACTTAAGTTGTGGGACTACATATAAACATTATGATTCCATTTAGATTATTCAAACCAAACAAAAACTTAGAGTCCAATGAATTAACCTAAGCTACTAACTGGCCATGGATATGCTAGGTTGTGTATAGGGGAACTAGTCCCTAACACTCCCTACTACCCTTGTGAGTCTCAACTGGGTTAGGGATTAGGTTCAATTCAATTAGACTCTAATCAAGTCTAGGTTTCTAGATTAGACATTCCTAGGACAATTAGGGGCCGAGAGTAGTTATGGGGAGGTGAAATTAGGGTTTTGGACCCCAATTCCCCCACATTCTAGCCTTGAGAAGGCTCCATGCTAATTGCACTAGAATCATCTAATCTTGCTACTTAGATCTCTCACTTAGGTTTAGGGAGATTGATTAGGATGTAGGAAGATGGGAGGCAACCTCGGGATCTAAGAATTGGACATAGGGGCAAATCCTAAAATTCACATATATAAGCAATTTCCCTGAATTCCTAGGTGATTTCACAGACAAACCAACAAGCAATTCATGGAGAATGAGATAGAAGTAGAACATAATCATTCACAAATGGAATTACAAATTTTACATATCATTTTCCCCCAACATGGTATCAAAGTAACATTTTGCACCCCAAACAGCCCACCAAAAGGGGCGTAGGTACTCATGGAAATGAAAAATACAAAAAGAAAGGAGAAAGAGGTAGAAGAAGTCATGGATCCTAGTGTAGATGAATAAAGCCTCCACTTCAGCTATTGCATGGTGTCCTCCTCTCTCCTCCAAGGTGTAGGGGCATGGAATGATGGTGGAAATGGGTGGAAATGGAAGGAAACTAGGGTTTTGATGGTGGAAATGGTGAAATGGAGTGGAATGGAGGTGGAAATGGAGTGGAATGGATAAGGGGAAAAAATGGAGTGGTAGGAGTGATCTAGGGGTGACCAACCTCGTGATAGAGTTGCAGCCTAGGTATATATAGGTGTGGGAGAAGCACTAGGTCAAGTAGGGGTAAAGTTGGAAATGCAGTTAAAAACGTAGTTGGGTTTTGTGTGTAGCATGGTCGTGGTGGTTCACCACAACCATGGTGGGTAGGGGTGAGCACAATCATGGCGGTTCACCATGGGTTGTATCAATTAAAATGTCAAAATCACATGTTGATGGTCAATTCTGTATTGAGGCTGGCACGGCCGTGGTCGTCACCACGTCCGTGTTGGAGTGAGGGTAGCATGGTCGTGGTGGTCAACATGGTCATGGTGGCTTGAAATATTGAGGTCTTTCTCTGGTCCACGGTCATTCTGCCTCTGCTATAGCATGGCCGTGCTGGGTAGCACAACTATTCTAGGTCAGTTCACCACAGTCGTTCTGGGTGGCACGAACGTGGTGAGTTCTGAATCAGCACTTTGACTTTGTTCTTTGGATTTTCTTGGACATCTTTGATTAAAAGAATATTTGTCCACTAGGGGTAGGTTGAGGGAGCATCGGGCTTCACTTTGGGTCTCTCTAAGGGTGGAGAGATCCTAGGATCACTCCTTCTCTCTCCCTTCCATCAAGCGTGGTCCAAATGCCTAGAAAATATGCAAATAATGTCCATAAGTGCATTTTATAAAAATATGCATATTAGGGGAAATAACATGTAATCTAATAGGTATAGGTGTGATTGAAATGCAAAATGACACAAGATGAAGCCCTAAAATAGGGCTGAATCAATGACCTTTTTAGCAATCTTGTATAGGACATTGTATAGACTAATGGGTCTGAAATTCCCCCATAGACATGGGCTTTTTGGTCTTCGAGATTAGCACAACAAGAGTATCATTGATATCATTCAAACTCCTTTCCCCTTTCCACTATCCTTTGATGTAGTTTGCCATGTCATGCCCCACAATATTCCAGTATTTTTTTTAAAGCATGGCCTTTATTTTATCTGGCCTCGGAGGCTTGTTTGGATGCATATGTTTTAACACTACCCAGATTTCTTCATCAGTGATGTCTCTTTTTAGATCTTTATTTTGGGATTCATTTACCAGTTTCTGAATGCCTATTTTCACTTGTTCAAAACCTGAGGGGCCACTTGCCTGGAACTACTGTGAAAATAGTCAATGACAATATTTTTTATCTCCTTCTCATCAGTCTTCCATATTCCCTAATCATTCTTAAGTCCCTCTGTCTAGTTCCTCTGTCTCCTATTTGTGGCCTTCTAATGGAAATAAATTGTGTTTTGATCTCCCTCTTTTATATCCTTCACTCTTGCCCTCGCATGCCAGTATTCTTCATTCTTTTACAGCCAGTATTGCACCTCTTTGGATTTTTCTCTACATCCTAGAGAGTCTCATAATCAGGAGAGAGTTCTTATATCTGGCCAAGCTCACTTTCCAGTGCTTTTATTTTCCTCTGCCTTTTCCCAAAATTTTTAGCAGCCCATGCCTTAAGTTTTTCCTTACTGGAGTCCAGTTTCCCACCTATGTCGACCTCTCCCTCATTCTCCCAGGATTGTTTAATGGTGTTCTCCCTTTCCTTTTCACTAACCCATGTGGGTTCAAAAGTAAAGAACTTCTTCCTCCTTTTCTTATGGATCTCTCTATTATCTGCCACTAAGAAGATTGGTGCATGGTTTAGTTTGTAGATAGGCAGGTGGATAACCTTACAATAAGTGAATTGGCTCCTCCACTCTAGTTTATCTAGATAGTTGTCTAGTCTCTCCTATACAAGAGTCATCTCATACAGACCTCTTCTCCATGTGTAGCTATTTTCTTCAAAGACCAGATCCACCAAAGTGCAATCGTCAATAACATCTCAGAAATTTTGTATGAATTTCTCTTCCTTTTTTTTGGGGGGGGGGGGGCTTTCTTCTCTGTGTTATAGACAACCTTGTTGAAGTCACCAAAGAAAATAATAGGTTCCTTTGCTTCACCTTTCCGTTTCCTCATCAGATCCCACGTTTTAAATTTATTTTGTTGATCTACCCATCCATATATACCGATAGATCTCTACCTGACCCTGTTTGATTTATCCTTAACCAAGCAAGCCACAAGCCTCTGTGAGTAGTTCATAATTTCTACATCTACTTCTTTCCACTAGAAACGTGTACCTCCTGCCCTCCCGTTGCTAGAAAGGCACAACCCATCACGGAAACCACAAATCCTTTGTACATCTTCAAGTTTATTTCCTTCTATCATAGTCTCCATGATGAAGACTATGTTCGGGTGCTCTCTCCAACACCAGGAGTAGTTCAGAATTTCTACATCTACCTCTTTCCACCAGAAACATGTACCTCCTACCCTCCCATTGCTAGAAAGGCACAACCCATCACAGAAACCACAAATCCTCTTTACATATTCAAGTTTATTTCCTTCTATCATAGTCTCCATGATGAATACTATGTTTGGGCACTCTCTCCAACACCATGATCAGAGAGCCTTTGTCGTGTCAGGGTCTCTCATCCCCTGACAGTTTTAGCTAAGTATTTTCATTGCTCTTCACATGGTTGGTCACCACCAACCTCTACTACTTGGGTTACTACAACCCTGTCTAGAGCAGGACCAGTCTCCCCTCCCTGCTTCATTTTTTCCCCACAAGGCATTGTGCTAGTTGTTTATCCAACTCCATGTCACACCATTCAGAGTTTTAGATTCTTTTCCTTGTCGTAGGATCTCATATGACCTCCGTCTATGGGATGCCCAGCCTTGCACCTCTACTCATCTTGTACACTCAAGGAATATGTTTCTTTTTGTTTGTTGTTGTTGCTTTGCCTTATTTCTTGTTTTTACCCCCTCTTGTTTCTTCCTCTGAGATCATGTAACCACCCTTTGCATTTTCGATTCAACAACACCATCTTGCTCTAATTGCAATTGAGTCTTCGGAGAGAATTTCCTTTCAAACTGATGTGGTTGGCTTGGCAGAGGTCCATCTTTTTCCTCTCCATCAAGTGTGTGCTCATCTATTCATTGATCTCCATGTAAAGCAAAGAGTTCCTCCATCATGAACTAGATCACCCTGGATGCTCATATACTATCTCCCTATAATTTTCCCCTATTCTTTACATCTTCCCCTTCCCACCGATGTTCCTCTTCCCTCTATGTTTCCTCCCTATTTCCCTCCCCCAGTTCCACCCCCCCTCACCTGTATAAAACCAAGATGAAGCCTCCTCTCTACCTATCACGCTCGCCTACATTGTCTTACTCAATCCATAAAATACTAGCTTCCATAGGTGATTTTGATTTAAAATATCTTACTGCAAACATGATCCCCAGCCTCCATGCCTATCACCACTTCTGCTACAAACAAACTCCTCACTAGTTTTGACCGAACACGTTGGTGTGCTACTTCTAAAGGTGAGGTTTTACTTGGTTGATCTGTTTGCCTCAGTGTGTTCATGATCAAGTCATTTTTGTTTCCATGGCGATTCCTTTAGCCAATTCCCCCATTGTTGGACTTGATCTCCCTTCTCGACGGAGGTTCCATAGTCTTTAGCAATGTGCCCTAGTACCCCACATCCAAATCAAAAGTTGGATAGCCTCTTGTACTTCACTTCAACCTGGACAAGGATTTCTCCCTTAACCCTAATCTTCAAAGCCCTCTTTAAAGGTTTAGTTACGTCCAGCAAAACCCAAACTCTGAGCGATGAGTCCCACCCTAATCCGTCAGTGTCCACCTGCTAGAATGTTCCCCACTCACCCAACTATCTCCATAATAGTTTTATCCCCCCATACCCCATTAGCATCCCATACAATCTGATCTAGAAAGGACTCCTATTGATGACAATCTTCCCTGGCTATTCTTCTTTTCATATTTCTTTGAATAGTAGTAACTTGTTGTCGAAATTCCATGGAGAACCATCAATGACCCTCTACCTATCTCTCCAATGGGTGAACAAGATGACGAAGATCTCCCCTTCAAGTTGTTTGAACTTCGCTTTCTCTCACAGACTCCATGCATGTGTTAGGGTTTTCTCCATTGCCTTGAAATTATATGTGCTATCTGTTAACAATCGTCCCACCAGTGCCAGTTCTATATGATCCTCTCATAACCGCTTCTGACTGGTTCCACATCCATCAGTTCCTCCTCTTCTTCGGATAGTCGTAGACTCGCATACTTGTCTGCCAGTGTCGCTGCCATCTTAGGGACGGGACCAGAATATTAAGAAACCATTTGATCCTACAAGAGAGAAAAACCCTAGGAGGTAGGGAGGCATCTACGACTAAGAGCCCTAATCACCACAGTGACATGTTAGGGAGACAGTTGGTTCAATATGCTTCATTTTATAGATTATACTTAATCAATTAATCTGAAAATATGATAAAACATTCATTTGAGGAAATTAAACAATTGATTATTATAGTCATGTGTGTTCAAAAGTTAAGTCGAGTCAAGGACCATACAACCATAAACCCAAAACAAGGGTTCACCCTCGAGATCTATAAATTTGGAAGGCTACTACCTACACATCTCAACCAATAAACCCTGAAGGATTCCTCATCCCTAAGATGATACCAAAACACCATCACCTACACTATATCCTTTCCTTACACAAATTCAAAACACACATATCAAACATGATGTTTGGTCCTTCAACATATGGTATGTCACCAGGTAAATCTCACATAAACCTTAGAGCCAACATACCCCTCATGTAGAAAAAATATGACCAAGAGAAACACCTCAATCAACCAAAATGCAGACATAAAAATATATAGGTATGTTATATTGAAAGAGATTCCATCTACCTGCCAATATTGGGGAATCCTCTGGCATCCTTATTACATAGAATCTAGTCCTTTCCTTTAGATCACACAAGGTTGACCTATGTTTGTTGGTCCTGAAGACCTTGCTTGTGAATATTGGCCTTGTCCTCTACTACTTCATATGTATTGGTGTGATCCCTACTGGATCTACTTTGATACTATGTCACTTTATAATCTAAATAGGGGCAAAATGTCTTTATGTTCCCATACTATCTGCATTGGAAATATTATCTCATATCAAAATGACAAGATCTTGTGTGAATACTATAATGGATTCGACAATTTCTTAGATGTTGTAGACTAGATGCCCTTGTCACCACGTGGATCCCCAGTTATACACTCTAGACAAATGAATAATGCAACATTTGCCCCTAGTCGGGGACCACTATGACTGAAACTATCTCCTTATCTCCAACACTAATTATCCTTGCTGATATTGTTGTTGCTATGGTGTGGAAAACCTCTATTTTTTATTATTAGAAGATTGTTAACTATGAGAGTGAGCATACATCTTATTGGAATCAACACCATGAAGGTTTTCAATCATCCTCTCTATGCTCCTAAATGCCTCCAGAAAGGTATAAAATGGCTCATAAGACTCTACTATAGAAAGTAAACGTTCCAATTCAACATTTAAACCCTTATTACACATCATGATCGTCTCTGTTTCTGTTGATACAAGATGTAGAAAAAATATCAATAATTCAATGAACTACACCACATACTCACACACAGACATCTTTCTCTGACACAAACACTCAAATTATGACATCTTCCCATCCAGATATGACCAAGGAAAGTGTCGGTTCTCAAAATCCCTCCAAAATACTACCCATGTGATCACCTCTATAGGCTTCTTCATCTCCTCAATGTCCAACACTACCTTATACCAGGTAGATTGTGTGCTTGATCTTAACTTCTTATGCAATATCCAACAACCTAAACACATTTTGCAACTCTGCCAACCACAAGTCTTCATCTACTACATTAATTGTGCCAACATACTCCTTTGGCACCAGCCCTCTTCAAATGCTCAAATGTCTTCTTATAAACCTATGACTCTTTTTGTGGTAATTGTCATTTAGGGGTTGGAATACATATTCATTTATCCAAGTGTGTGACACTTGACATTAGTTGCCCAAACATTTCCTAAAGCGTTGGGTCAACTAGCGCTATTGGGTTCATGACAGGTGGTGTAGATTATTCTATCCCCATCTCAGGTGCTCTCACATCTTGTATCATGTTCCACTCTCCACCTCTTCATGATACATAGCTTCTATCAACATGCACTTCATGTGAATCAACCATATCTACACAACCATAATTTATGGTTAGACATGGATACCACATAAGAATCAACATGACATCATATGTCCCTACATACTAAAAAAAAGCTAAGCTCTGATACCAATAAATGTGACACCTAGTCACACAACATTGAGATTCCTCAAAATTGAATGCTCGATCACGAATCAACAACATTACCAAAGTACATAATTATTTACCAAAACAAAATTCAGAATAATGCACTAGGATAATCACCAAATTCCCTTTATTTTCATTTCATCATAAACATGTAACTTTACAAGGTGTCTAGTGGCCACAGTCAGAACCCATGCACAAGGATATCCCCCTATCTAATTGTAGCATGTATATATATAAGGCATAAAAGACAAGAACTCGAGTTGTATATTACAACCAATTAAATCCATCTTGCTCAAACCTGGGAGTATGGGGAAGACTCTGAGACATTACACTAGAAAGCACCACCAGTCTCCAAGATGTTATTGATCACCAAAAAAGGATCCTCTCCACTCATGTTGGGCTCACACAGCTGACTACCTAAAAGATATGGATAATAATTAGAGTTATACCAATGTCCATGTGATATGACATAGCAGAAGTTAGCATTCTCATTTCTAATAAAGATATTTTGGTCATCCATTTTTAAGGTAGATTAATCAATAAATAATGATCTCTACACATGATATATTTAACAACTATGGATCTTTATACAAGGTATAGATACAACACTTGCATGATAGGAGTAATCCAAAGATACTTACAAATGTTGTAGAGTAATAAAATCATATGATGTAATATGACAAGACAATATAACTAGGTTATCTACACAATACAACCACATGTTTATTATTATTAAGAGCTTCATAGTTCAAGACACACCACTCACTAGTTAGTGAATGCTAAGTCCAAACTAGCTTACTTTATAAGATCTTAGGATTACTAAACTTCATAAGATCTCATCCACTCAATAGGAGCAAGAAAAAACAAAGGTTGTTCCAAAAACAACTAGGTCTATCCTAGTTACATAGGCCACAACATCTTAAACAAGGGTAAAAAAACCCATATTAGTCAAAATATGCCAATGGACCAAGAATTTTTCATCATATGAACCATATTAGTATGCCAACAAACTACGCATTGTACATTCATGTATATCAAAAAATATATGATGATGAGCACCTATTTATAAGGATACCCCTTTCACTATCCCCCCATCTGAACATGAGGACAACTATATGGCACAAGGAACTAAATTATTTGGGTTTCATTCAATTAATAAGTTCAATTACTCATATTTCATGACTCGACCTAAGATACATATAAGTATACATATGTGTTATGCCCTGATCAAAATACAAAAAACCCTACATGATATAAAATGTATAACAATATATATTGTCCTCCCCAAATTATGGTTTCATTACCATATCTAGAATACCAAGTCCATGTCATTAAACCAAGTCCTCATCTATACCAAGGTTCAACTCATAAAATTAGTAGGGCACATCAAGCCCGATCTTACTATTGTTGGCATAACAAGGCCCCAATACATCAGTAAATCCCATAGCAAAGATAAATCCACATATGGATCCCACCCACATATGAGTAGAAAAAACATGCAAAATTCTAGCTTAAAAACCACTAGTTTGTGAAAGTTGCATCAGAAAATGCAAGATCACGCATAGAATGACATTTTTAAGCATAACTGAATCACATTAAGGTATTGGATATAATACACACAAAATTTTGCAAAATATCAGTTATAAAAGTGTCTTTTCATCTTAGAAACGTGTCCAAATAGTATGGAACATTATATCTTTCATTTTCCAAGAACATTATATCTAAAGGACATAAGAGAGCCATTTCTATGCATATATGATCAATCGTTAGGTTTTGTTTCTAAGTCCATCGAAATTTAAGCACAATAATTGTTAGGAAATAATAATAATAATATCATCTTATAAACGCATTCAAACATTATATAGGTTACATATCTTGTTTTCCATCATTATGGAGTCAAAAAGCCATAAAAGGAATTCTTCAGGGCGAAAGTGTACATATTTCAAATTTCAGACCACTATGAATATAAGAGGTCATATTAATACCATAATGAATCACCATCTAGATATCAAAGAAGAAAAGAATACCCATTTTCATACTTTAGTTAGAAAAATAGTTCATAAAAGTCCACTTTTAGGCATATAAAGCATGTTTAAAGCAAGAGTAGACAATATTAAAGTTTTAGGAAAAAGAAGCCAACAATAGCTATACCACTCACCTCCAAAGGTGATAATCATCAGTACCACACAAGAGATCCACAAAAAATTCTCCTAGATCCTATAACAACCCTTGGAAAGATCCAAAACCAAGGCTCCAAGCAAGATCTATGGCAACAAAGTCAAAAGAGAGAGAAAGAATAATTCTTTAGTTGTAGGCATCAAGAATCACCATGAATATTCATGGAACTTGGAAAAGGAAGAATAAGTGCCAAAGAAAGGCAAGAAAATTGTAATAATAGGAAATATATTACATAATTATGGCTAGAAAGAAAGTTATCTAGCTAGGGGAGAAACTATGGAATCTTGATCATCCACATGCATGGACATGCAAGTACATGAAAGCTTTCCGCTGAGTTATTGTCCTCTGAGGAGATCCATATAGGGAAAAGAGATCCTCCTATTTGTACAATAATATTTCAAGATGTCTAAGAAGGTAAGGGAGTCTAGGGGTTGGGTATCTATATAGTAAAAAGGGTCAAATACCAAAACAACCACAACTATTCTAGTCTATCAAAGGGCAAACTAGTCTAGGGTATCGAGGCTCTATTCCTCAAGGGATGTCAATGAACCCCAATGAAATCCAACCTACCGAAGCTCCCTATTGAGGGTGAACATATTGGAATCTATAGAGGCTCAAGGGTGGACCTATCAAGGTTAAGAACTAAATCTATCTAATGTAAATCATACAAAGCTATCAAGCTACACATTTATAGTATATCAACCCTTTTTACAAACCTATCAAATTCGATGGTGTCATATCAAGTTATAAAATCAACATCTAGCCCCAAGATACCCTCAATAGATTAGAAATTGAGGCTGGGGACATCCCAAGTCATCAAGGCTCATGGCTAAGCTATCAGACCTCAAGCATTCATGCACACACTGGGCTAGGGTTAGAAACCCTAGGATGAGATTTATATAAACCATATTAAAAATCATAAAATTTAATCAATTTACTCAAAAGCATGAATGAAATCATTAACTTAGATGATTTTACCTCAAAATTTGTAAGTACTTCAATTTGCATACTAGTCTATCATGTATGCCGAATTTCAAACCAAGGCAATCAAGGTGCAATTGAAGCCAATTAAAATTTATCTCTGAACTAGTTGATTTCAAAGATATGTCAATGTGAACATGATGGAAAACATAAGTTTATATAATTTTCACACAATATGCAATACAACCCTCATATTTTGATTGTTTTACAATTTAGTACATAACCTACAAGAGAATTAGAGATTAATAAAAAAAAGTTCAACTTGCTTGAATTTATAGATTCTGCTCAACCAATTGATTCAAAAACCTAATCAAGCAATCAATGAAAGTAACTAAACATCCAATTATGATAATTTAGCATGTTTATAGGTTAACCTAGGTTGGGTTACTTATAGAGTTGGGAATGCATTAGGTAGATAGGACTATAGTCTTTGAAAGTCAGAGTGCTACTAGTTTAAGCATGAGCATAGTGCATCATCAACAAAAAAAGCGCAATGATGTGAGATATCATTGTATTTGTGATGTTGTAGATAATAATTTGATGTCTTAGAAGAGAATCCATACTGAGCTGAATGCTTTAGATATGACGTCCACAATTGTCACAAATGATAAGATGAACTCTGTAATGAGCTCAGCTGCATACATTCCCAATGATTTTTCTTTGACGATGGTTTCCTTATTTGGCTGGATGGGTGGGTTGTTAGTCCTAACATTTTTCCAACCTAACAAGGGTTGAGGCCCATTAAGGCATTCTTTTTTGTTGTTTTTGAGACTCTAAATTGTGTTTTCTATGCATTAGTCACAAAAGAACACACTGATAAGGGAAACCAATTGCAGCAATTGTTGATATATGTTGTTTGTGTAGATGGTGAGAAAAGTAAAGGGGAAAATGAGAGAAGAAATAAAGGAAAAGATAAGAAAGGTAGAAAGCCAAGGTTTCAAGGGCGTTTGGGTTTTCTTATCTAGATTGTCTACCATTATGTTCTTCATGGAAGAGGGTCCTTTTCATCAAAGTCTATGTGTGGTTTGGTTGTAGGGATGATCCCTACATCGATAATTTTTGTATCTCTTTAATGTTAGTGTTTGATGTGTTTATGGGGAAAGCTTGATAAGAACAATATATCTTTAATTTATAGTGCATTTACCTGAGTTGTGTTTTTTCCTCATACTCTGTGAGGGTTTCCCATGTTGAATTATGGTCATTCTTTATCTTCTAGTATGCACTTGGATATAACGTTTTCCTTATTTTCCATTACATCATCATAGATTGTTTCACAAAAATATTTGTGTGTATCCCATAAGTTACCTTGTTCAATATATAACATTCCAAATCTAACTACAACACACACATCATCTCCAAATCATAACTCCCAAGCCATAAGTTATCATTTTCTAAATTAGTATTCTATACTTATATTTTATGTCTATTGCATATAAATTCTTATTTACTAGACAATGCTTTAAAAGGAAGACATGTGTATAAATATTTTTTTTTGATGACTGAGAGAACCCACCCCGGGTGAAACTGACATGGTAAACTCTCGAGGCATGAGAGAATGTGGTTCGATCACCCCCCTCCCACGTTTAATCAACGTGGATTGTCATTCGCAAAGTGCCTTTGTTGAGGTTCGAACCCAAGTCCTTCATTGGGACTTACCGAGCTCTTACCACCCGGGATACTATGGCTACACTATGTGGCAAAAACTAGATTGTATGTATGACTACCATTGGAAAATTCCTCAAAAACATGTAAGGAAGGAGTTGCATACCTTAAAAATGTAGAATGATCTATATCATCGAAAAGCATAACATTAATATTACCCACCTCTTTTGAACATATGTAATATCCAATCAATAAAATCCACTATAATTTTATTATAGTTCAAGTTTATTCTATTGAGTATTATATCTTTACATCATACTTTGAAAGTCTCATTTATGTCTATTAATATTCTATCCATTTCATAACATTTTATATGATTTTAGTTATACCAATTTCAAGAACGCATATCCTTATATAATTGACTTTATTCCTATTAGGCTATTCAACTAGTTGCAAACCAAGAAGTCAACCAATGTATTGCAATGACTTGTAAAGATTTATTGACTGTTTAAAAAACTAATTCTCTTTTCTGTAAGCTATTTCATTGGTTAGTTTAGAAGATTGACCAACTAACAAACAAATGGATGACTTATAATGGTTGACCAAATTTTTAGGAAGTGGACCAACTTATTTCTACATATGAGAAAATGCTTCTAGAGGATAAGATCTTTATGCATTGACTGTTGTATTATTTTTGTAAATGAATCCTTATATGCCAATCACATTATACCAATATCAATGTATACAAACCCATGTTACTCTTGGAGTGGTGATATTAAAGAATTTGTGGAAGGATTAAAAAGTAACAATTTGAAGTAAGAATCTATTTTGGAAGACAAAACCTTATGTACTATTTGTATATTACATATCAATTCTTATTTTATATTTTCTAGGAAAGATTAACATTGATTAAAAGTTAATACATATTTCCTTCTTCATTCCTCATTATGTTTCCCTATTGTGACCATAACCTACATTTCCATATGAAGAATGTGACAAGATGAGGAGATTTTCAGATCTTGAGAAGTACAATGTTAAATTTTTATTTGACATTATATTTATGGTTTAAGCATCTTAGGTGAATGGATTTTCTTATTTTTTTCAAATTTATCCAGTAATAACAAGAATAGAATTTTGATGTCCTTGATACACTATGTTTTCTTACTGTTATAGTTTTGAATTTGAATTTTATGATTGTAGTGAGATGTAATGGGTTAGAAATCATTCTTGACTAAACAAATATGATATGTATTGGTGTTGGTTGGATTGCAGTGATATATTTGGATTGATTTTGATGTGGAACTAGTCCAAAAAATGTTTCCTCATTTTTTTAAAATACATGTTTTAGATTATTCTTAGCATAGCATCGCCTTTTGTAATGATTCTGACTTCATATGAATCATTTAATACTTTCATATGAACAAAATTGAATCTAACTAATTATCTACTTAGACCCTAGTTTAGTTCATAAGGGAAATCATATCACAATAGTAATATTATAATCAAGAAATAACAACAATAAAAAGAATTCGTGAGTTTGTGGTATTATGCAACTCAATCGATGTTAAAATGATATTCAAATAGTATTCATCATGTACATAGGAAAAATGATGGAGAATGGAGCATAATTAGGGATTGGAATAAGAAGGGGAATAAGAACGTAAATTGTTAGGAAATGTTGTTTGAACATTTGCGTTGGTAAAAGATAGGGATGAACAATAGTAAAATAACTATATTTGTCACATAGGCAGCCTAATTTTTTTATAAAACATCTCATTTATGTGTACTTCTATTAATTTAAAAGGTATATAGATAGAAATTGTTGACACAATAATTAAAAATTCTCTCATCACATCCAATGTTGTATGAAAAAATATGAAATGCAACTACTTACATGAAGAGAAATTAATTTGGAAGGAATTTCATTCTTGTACAGACAAAACATTTGTGGGAGTTTTGGCGATTAGTAGTAAGAACCAATTATTTGGTACTAAATTAGTTCTTAGATGGAAATCAAGTAGAGGGAATCAGTTAGTTTGATTGAAATAATAATTTACTAAGATATTCAATTTTGGTAGAAAGTTTATAATTGAAACGAAACAAAATCTTAACGTGAAATTTCATTTGGGGAAAATTCTCTACTTAAACTATATTCATGGAGGGAAAATAAATATTTAACAAGGAGTTTCATTGAAGTGAAATACATTTTCAAAGGGATGTTTCTCTAATGGAAAGGAACTATTTGTAGTTGAGAAAATTTAGCTCAAAAATATTTTAAACGCAAAAAGTTTAAATTGGATGGAAACAAGAAATTGAAATAGTTATTATGGAAATGTAAACTTATTGGTGGGAATTTTTATGGATGAGAATATATCTAAATTTTGATAGAGAAAAATTATGGAAAAACTTTTACACTTATGTTCAAATAATTAGTGAAGAATTAACTTTCTACGAGGATATTATTTCCCCATAATTCACCATGTTTTTCTATCAAGACTAAAAGACCAAAAGTTGACCATGAATTCTTCATAGAAAATTTTATCATGTCCATCACTATTCTAACCAAATAGAAGATTTTGTTTTCCTATAATTCCCTTCCACATAATTCACCATGTGCCAAACATAATTTTCGTTGGTTACTATGCAAGGAAACGTGAATCCATGTGTAGGAGTGAACCCTATCGAAACCACTTCACCAAGTTTAGAGGCCTTAGATCCATAACACCTCTCCATAGTGTGGATATAAGTCCAAGTTTTGAGATAGTTGTTTAGCCCTAATTTTGGACGTGAGAAACCTTAAAACTTGTATGAAGGAACCTAAGGTTAGTTAAGAGACTTTCACCTGGGTTGTGTTTCCAAGTGAGTTTTGAATTTTTAATGTATTAATTTCAATTAGTGAGATTCAAGTCAGATAAGATTTTACTATACGTTCTTTACACTAGGTTTAATGTTCATATCTATATTATTTGTAATGCTCTGGTAAGTGTAATTAACTTTCATGTTAATTAACTATGAAAATTGTCATCTTTCTTTTACACATTTCTATTTTGATAACTTCTTAACAATAATATTATATTATTATCTTATTGTAGTATAGAGCTTTAGTCGTTGATCCAATATATCATTCATATTGAACACCAATCTCAAATTAAGAAAAGAATCCAAAAGATAAAGCTCTATTAGAATCCTCAGTAGTCTACGTGTGAAAAAGGTTGAGAGAGTATTTTACTTAGTAGTTTGTGTCTTGGTCACGTGGGTTCTGAGGAGAGATAGAGAAATGCTTAAATTTCAATAATGTAATTATAGGCTATTTTTTGTTATACAATGTAGAAGTACAATATTTAAATTGTTTGAAGTACACTTGCGAGTTATATGTAACATAATTAGACAAAACATTTACTCTACTAGCATCTTGTAACATTCTAGATGAGTTGTTTGTTAAAGAAAGTAGAATATGATATTTTTTTAATGCAACATTGGTTAAATTAGCCATTGCGGCATCCTAATTATGTGGTCATGCATGGTTATGCAATTTGGGTTCCATAGTTGGGGATATAAAAATAACTTATATATGAGTTTCTACAAAACCCATGGGCTTAGGTTAGTTTGTTGGTATTTTATAATCAACATTGTTGTATTATATAAATAAGAAGTCTACATTACATGTCCATGAAGAGCATTCAAAAGTTTAATAGAATAGCTTATGATAGGGTCATAAAGTTGATAAAAATGGTTACAACACATAAATTAAGGAAAATTCTCAATACAAGAGATATTCTTGGCTATATACTATCACCTTATAGGTCAAACGGTTCACCTACGTGGGAGGTGGGGGGTACTCCCTCAAAGATAATAACAACAAAAGTAATATATAAGTTCACTAGAGGGGACTCTCCTATATTACAATATCAGATACTGATATCACAAAAAGACAAAAAGCTAGAAGTGTATAGTGTCATACCAGGGGCCACTGTGAGGTGTTAGATTTGGTTGTTCAGGGGAGTCACCTTAATGCTTTCCCCTTTCTACTGTATGGAATTGGATGTCAAGAATTTTTGTGACTTTCCATCTTGTAATTATAGCTCGAACAGAGGAACGTGTTATCAATAAGAACATTTTAAAACTACCATTCATTAACAACAATGATTGCGGGACCAATATGGGAGGGACTGATGTATGCAATACTAAAGACAAATGTTTTACGCTAGACAAATGTGAAAAAGGCAATGGAAAATGAGGTTTTAATAACCTAGTGTTTTGTGGAGAACATAATTTGTGATTTGGTATCCAAGGAAGGCATGACTATAACATGGTACTTGTATATAATCTAGTAGATAATATGGAGTGTGTATGTTCATGGATCGTCAAATGGTGGTGTAGAAGTGATAAATCTCTATAATTTGTAATATTCCACCAACGATCTACATTTATATGTCTACAAGATGACCAAATATGTAGAGATGAGCATGTGAAGATCTACTTTAAACTAAAGAAGGTACCTACTACTTAAATGGAATGCAAATTTAACTTTATTCAGATACTTTGATGAGAATAAAAAGAAGGAAGAGGACTCTAGTTAATCATACAATACAAAATTGATGATGAGGTCATATGATCTGCTAAAATTATGGAGGTATCAAGTTTTTAGTTACTATAGATCTAATAAAGGTGGGTGAGTGGTTGTGACAGCTGGACAAGACCATATATTTGATGGAATTTCTCAAATCTAACAAGATTAACTATGTGGTATTTCTTGTATAAGGTGATGTTGAGATGTGGTTGAATACATTTGAGTCTTAAGATATGTGAAATACTAATTTTTATAAGTTTTTGGAAGAAGTTTCACACCATGTATTATCCTCCCACCTACTTTAGCAACAAAATCCCGAAGTTGGAGAATATCACATAGGGGAATGTGGATACTTTTATTATGAATCCTATTTATTGATTGGCTATATTCTACTCACAACTAGTAGTTATTGGGACGAATAAGCATATGATATTCAAGGTTCAGATTTATGTAAGGATTAGGTGTCATGTTTTAGTGCTCTAATAATGGACAAGGACATTTTCAATGAGTTTTTTTGTGTAGTACACAAGATCTATGAATGCTTCAAAGTACACAAAGAAAGTGTGTACCTGACTTCAATAGAGGAAGTATAAATGGAATTGGAGGTTTTCTTAGTAATCATGCTAGAGAATTAGGTTGTTTTGGGGTCAAAAGTAGAACATTGTTATATTTTAATTTGAATTTTTTAGTATGTGACTTATGTTTTGTTCATTTTGAGGTATCAGTTCTCAAAGAAGTGTGTCCAATTAATTTTTTAGATAATTGATACACTATAATTGTTTACCTAACATCTCTAAAGATGAATGCTTTTAGAGTCATATTGGATATATGTTATTTGAAGTGTACTATGTGGATCGTTGAAAGAAGGAAGACATTTTCATCATGTGTGTTTTTCTTGTTTGTTTACTAGCGATAGGACTCTTCTGCCCACTTATATGATATCACTCAATGCAAGATAAGATGTTAAGGACATGCACTAAAGATTTAATGGAACATGTAGTACATGTCGATGTGGAGAGTCATAGTGTCAAAGATGTGTCGGTTGTCATAGTGATTCTAGATGTTTACCCTGATGAGCTTCCAAGCATTCCTCAAGAGGGATATTGGATTTGGAATCTAGAATTTTCTAGCTAGTGAATAATCACCTTATTTCATTGTAAGAGTTGAAGTAAAGTAGTAAGACATTCTCTGGGGAATTTCAACCAAGACTTCCATACAGCTTATAACATCAACTTAAAGAGCTCATGTAACATACTGGATCTTGGACCCTATCATGGAAATTTGACCTTTTGGGTTTGACCAAACAAGGTTGTGGAAAGAGTGATCCTAATAATATAATGCATGAATAATGTACTCTAATATGTCATATATTCCATTTGGTGATAATAAGATAAAGAACTTAATTGGTTAAGTTATTGTGCTAATGGGCCTCTAATGGGCCAAATGACAAAACCCATGTAAGAAAGCCTCACAATAAAGAATAGACTATAAATTCGTAATCTACACATCAAAATAAGCTTACATGTCAATTTTCATCTAATTTGGATAATCGGAATGTCATTAATGCAAGAAGAAAGCGGAACTAATTTCTGAATAATAAATATATTAAAAGTTCCCAAAAGGCAAATCTAATTTTATATTAAGAATCTACATGATTTAGTTAGCCTCTATGCAAAATTCCATTTAATTTGGGATTCATTTGCATCCTCAAAATAGGAGAGAGAAAAATGTAGATAATTGAATGTAACAATTTATTCCAATAAAATTCGGACTTTGTTTTAATATGATTTGAAGGTCACACATCATTTTCCCGATATCCACCTATGGTTTAGTTGTCATGCCTACTTATTTGATTTTGGCTTTCCTTGTGACCGTTGGATCACGATCTGTCTGCTCAAAGATCGTCTCCTACCTTGGGTAGGAGACAGATTTCATTATGAACAGTGGTCGTGACCTTCCCTACCACGGTTCATCCTCGATCCTAAATGGATTTTCTTGATTTTTGGATCATGGGTTTCCTTTTTCAATTGTGAATCTTCTGAGCCCTTACTCGTCACCTTTCGTGGTATATATATGAAGCGCCTAATTCATCATCTCGACCTATCCCACCCGTCTGGTTACAGATGCATCCTTTTCGCCTCTCCTCCAAACCTGGATGCCCAAAATCCTTCACAACAACTCGAGAAGTCCATCCCTTGAGGCAGTTCTTCTCCCATGGTGCTTTGTGCAGCTGCCAAGAAAAATTCGACCCTGCCTTTGAGGCATCTTGTTTGCGGAATCGGCAACGATGTTCCTCGATCGATTCTGGAGGTGAGTTTGTTGCCTTTCCCTCTCCCTATCTACGCTTCTATTTTGGAGTTTCATCATGAGATCGGGTTTTGCCCAATTCTGGCAAGGTCCAACCTGCTGCTTCTTGCTGCCATGGCTACGGCTAGGGGGGGTGATCCCCTATGGTTTTACAATAGTAACCTCGATCGACCTTCATGTTTTGTTTCTTTGTCAGGGGTAATTTGGTAATTCAACCACAGTTTTCCTTTGCTTTCGGCATGGCTGACTTGGTCATTGACCCCAAGACTAAGCCACTCCCGATTGGGCCAGCTCACGCAGTGGGTCCCACCCTCTCCTTCGTGCCAATTTTTCACACTGAGTTGGCTTTTCCTTGTTTTCTGTTTGGTCGAGAACGAAAAATTAATAACTTTTCAACCGCTTGTCCAAAAATTACAAATAAATACTCATTGGATTCAGAAAAATGTAAGCTTTCTAATGGTATAAGTTTTGATGGATAAATCTGATGTTTCATAACATGTGTTTAATGGATCTAATTAATGATGAATTAACTTGCAAATTCATAATTAATTATCTAGAAGTCAGAAAAATATAATAAAATATGTTTTGGACTTAGAATAAGATATACTAAAACATGGCATGGTTTTGGTAACCTAATTCACATCATGATAAAAAGGTGGTTTTAGGGTTTGGATAATGTTCATGAAATTGACATAAAATCTATATATGTGTTTAATAGGTTCTTTGGATGCCTAGGCTTGGACCTAGAAGTGAATTTGGATCGGTTGACTCTGATGTTGAGGTATGTTGTATCCCCTATTCCTCAATTTTGAGCAATTCACCTATCTTATCATTCTCTTGAATTTGGCCTATACAATATGTCATATCTTTTGTTATCATGGTTCTTGTGAACTATCTTAATTTGTTATTGATCTTGTGATCATGTATATTCTCTTGACCCTATTTATTATGCCTTGGTGCAAGTTGGACTTTTGATGATATATACCCACTGTGATGTGGATTTTTACTTGTTGATATGTGCCCACTTTGAAGTGGATGTTTATATGTTTGTGTTGTCCATTGTGTGATGGCAATATGGTATAAATCTGACTATAGTTCTTACTTGCCTCTACATTTTACATGCTATGTGATTCAGTAGCACTAGAGTAGTGTAATTGCATTGGTTTTGTTTATGGAAGATGTGTTATTTCCTACCAAGCAGATGTGATATTTCCTGCTCTTTTTGGGATGGCAAGGAACCTCGTACCCTGGGCAAGATGTGTGTCTTGACCCATTTTATATATATTTGGGAGATTGGCAGTATTCCTTTCTCTATCAGGTTTCAACTTTATGAGGGTTGGTTGCCAATTGTGTTTATATTGTTCTAAGGCTATGTTTATCTCACATGCATGTAGGATATTGATTGTGGGGTGTGTGCCCTACTTTTGCTCTATTTCCCACCATGGTAGTGGATGTATTTATGGCACAATCCTTTTTATGTTGTTTTATGGCAAGTCTCCCTCTTGTTATAACATTTTCTCTTGAGACACGTTTAGGTGGTACTTATCTTTTCTATGTGAAGCCTTACTTTATTTGTTATCCTTTATTTCATAATGTTGCTCAATTTCCTATTTAGTATGCACATACCAGCCTTTGCTGATGTCTCCTATTGTTTCTCTTTTGCTGGGGTATGCTTCCAACCCTAGGTGGAGGACTTAGAGGACAAGACATGTTGACATCGACATAGATTGTGAAGGTGAAGCTTGAAGACAATTTTGAGGTGGTTTAGATTTCCTCTACAT
Organism: Alisma plantago-aquatica; assembly: GCA_963693085.1. NCBI lineage: Eukaryota > Viridiplantae > Streptophyta > Magnoliopsida > Alismatales > Alismataceae > Alisma > Alisma plantago-aquatica. The sequence continues at coordinate 816,209,221 of OY856410.1, forward strand.
GGATCCTTATGATGTAAGTTGTAACCCTTTGTTTTATAATTGAATATAGTCATATTTTTATGCCACTGCTATACTTTGGTCTTTTGTTACCATTATATAAAGATTTGAAAATTTTACACCCACTCCATCATACCTTCTGAGTATGTTTGGACTGGAGGTTCTATTGTTCAAATTTTTAGTAGAGAGGTGGTTTCACTTCTTTACATCTCCTATTTTTTTTGTAGATAAGAATTATGATACTACGTGCCCACTCTTAAATTATAAGCAACTTAATAATGTGACAATTGACAAAAAGAATCCATTTCTCATCATTACTGCTCTTTTCTAACTAGACCAGGGGAGAAATAGTCTTATGCAAGATTTACCCAAAACATAAGTACTACCAGTTAAGAATCGGTGTCTCTACGTCAGCCTTTTGAACTAGATATGACATTATGAGTTTCTAATTATGTCTTTTAAGATGAGAAGCACCCCAGATATATTCATGGACATGAAAAATAAAGTGCTTAGCATTTATGTATAATCTTATTGTTGTTCTCTTAGATGACATCTATATTTATTCATACGATATAGATCAACAAAATGTTTCCTAGTGGATATTAAGACAAATATGAATATCGGGTTTTGGGGCCCCTGATTGTACTAATGATGCAAGAAGATATGAAAAACACTACTATTACTATATTCAATTAAAATATTGAGCAATGTGTTATCCTTGTATATTAAAATCCTAAGGGGATTCAAATATTGATGCCCACACCACATAATTATATTAGTAAAATTATCACAATATATATGATGAGTTATCCATTCAAAATAAAACACATATAAGTAATGACTAAAGAAAAACCTACCATACAAACTCACGGTTGGGACCTAACCATCTTCATATACAAGTCCAAAGTCTCCTTGAAGTCTGCAAACCTTATAGGTCATGTCAATCCTAGTTCACAACAACATTCATCTCAATTTTCATTAAAACACCAAATTTTATCATGAAAAATGAACAAGACAAGGAAAATAAAACACTATTATGATATAACAAGGAATTTTGGGTGTGAAAAAGAGGTAATAGGGAGAAACAATCAAGATATGTAGTACCAATCAAGTAAGAATTATACGATATTTTTGTGTGATTAAAACATCAAAAAGATATAAGAAAAAAAGTTCTTATGTTGAGGCAATTATGGGATGACACATCAAGAGAATTTTACAAATACATATTCTCACAAATTAAATTGTAAAACTACTTAAGTAATATGACACACTTCCAAAGAAATGAATGATGAATATCTTGTAGTATCTAGTACAAAATATAATAGAATGAAATAGGAGCCACCGCCTCAAGCTAGAGTAGTAGATGCGGGAACACCACAAACTCAATGGATATAAGAAAGGGTAAATGGAAACCATCACCCAAGTCATAAGGAATATGCATCACCACCTAATCTCAAAGTGTATATGGAATCTATACATGGGATCACCACCGAAAAATGTCTAATTTTTACATTACTCCACCAACCACAATCACAACCTGCATAAAAAATACAATGACAAGATTGGCATATTACAAAGCATCCATCAGAAAAGGACCATCATTTTTAAATATTAAAATATTTATAAGAGGGATACATAGAATACCACTAAGTGACAAATAATGATATCATTATAGGAGTCATAAATGTATAAAGGAGACTAAGAAATGAGGATATCATATTAGGATCTAATGTCAACTAAATACAGAATAGTCAAAGACCTAATTTAGGGATAAAATAGCACAAGTTTGAATCAATTATGAAGAGAGGAGAAGTGAAATCCAAAAAGTGAAATGCATGAAAATATTTGGGAACTATTGTGAATTTCATAGATGTTGGGAGCATCATACCTTATACTTAATTTTCATCACCAACAAACCTCAATTCCATGATCGATGTAATCATTAAGTAAGTATAATTATTGTAACTATACTTAAATATTTTAATTCTTAATAATATTATATAGTTTTGATGAAACTATGTTATAACTATGCTAGTTTTTGTATTATTATGTTTCTGATTTAAGGTACATTTATTTTTCTAATAAATAAGAAATTAGTTAGGAATTATTTATGTTTATGTAATTATTATATAAATCAAAACATATATGCTACTAATGGCATGCCAATGTATCAATTTTGTAATCATATAGTGAGCACTGCCAACTCAATCATCCACTAATACAAAAAATTGCATAACTTAGAACAAAATGAGGAAGTAAATGATTAAGATATAGAAACTTTTTAGAAAAAATTAAATCATACATGAATATAGTCAAAATTCGCCTCGCTCTGGTTATCATACCTTTAGATATGTTCTCAATATACCTTAAAAAGTTTCTTATTTTCACCCATGGGGAAAGATAACCATGATCCCTATAGCTCCCCATATTGATAGTTCCATCTCCATCATCAAACAATAGTTTGATAATTGACAATACAAATGGAAAGTGAGGGCGATGGATCATTGGGAAGTAAGAAAATTTGAAGAGAGATGTTAGATAGATGGATCGCTACAAGCTAGAGAAATGTGATGAGAAGCATCTATGAGGATTTCATAAACTCCATATTGAGCACATGGAATCATTTGGATTCATACGAAGGGAAAAACATAAGGAAAATTGAGCAACCCATATTACTGGCCTACATGCCCAAAAGAAGAAGTTTACAATCACCATACTTTAAGGAAAAGAAGCATAAGTAAAGCTTGTTAGATAAAACATGATCAAGAGGTACTTTCTAGTGTCTAACCATACCCAAACATCTCTAGCAAATGTCCTCTATATATAAGTTTTCGCTAACGTTAGTGAAGAAATACAAAGATACACCAATAGAAAACCATAACAAGAAATGACACGACATAATTCCAAAAATCATTATGCATGCATAATTGTGTTAGGGAGCCTTCATCATGCCCAAAAGAAGAAGTTTATAATCACCATACTTTAAGGAAAAGAAGCATAAGTAAATCTTGATAGATAAAACATGATCAAGAGGTACTTTCTAGTGTCTAGCCATACCCAAACATCTCTAGCAAATGTCATGTATATATAAATTTTTGCTAACGTTAGTGAAGAAATACAAAGATACACCAATAGAAAACCATAACAAGAAATGACACGACATAATTCCAAAAATCATTATGCATGCAGAATTGTGTTAGGGAGCCTTCATCTATAGATGATGGCAACTCACATCACCTAATAAGAGAGTTGGTCTTTGAGATAATTAGTAGGGGAAAATATTTTTTGGAACTAAAATTGTCTATGATTCTTGAAGGTCATAAGAAAATTAGTTTAGAGTGATGATGATAAATGAGGTAGAGAAGGAAGGGGAAAGTATATGTGGTTTTTTTACCCTAGGGTCTTAGTATTTGAGTAAGAGTTTGATCACTTCATGGAAACCTACTGGATGGAAAGGAGGAATGATATTTGTGTGAGTAGGAGAAGAGAGAATAAAAAAAGTGATTGAAATCATTATTATTGTAATCATAAGGGAGTTCTCCTACCATGGGTAAAATACATGGTCTGAGCTCACATATTAGTATCTAACATGTTTGAAATAGAGCCCGAATGTAACAATGATATAGGGATATAACAAGCATCAAATGATCCATCACCTTTTGAGAATAAAATAGTTAAATGAGCACCATCCTAATATATATCGTTATCAAAATTCTTCTTGTATTTTTTCCTCAAGAGAAAAGGTTTTCTTCCCCTCAAATTTTGACAGCAACATTTATTAATAAATGAATTTTGAGATGCAAGCTTCAATTTGGTGCTACAATTAGTTTTAAAAAAAATTAAAGAATCTTATTATTTATTTTTAATACTTTTCATAATATTACCAATAATATAGCAGTATTATAGATATATACTTACTATCAATTAATCATGAGTTTGCATTAGTAACCCAACTAGGCTATGAGTATGAAAAGTGAGGTGTTACATATCAACATGAAAACATACACACATATATACACATATGTATATATATGTATGTATGTATGTATATATATACATACATGCATACATACATGCATGCATGAAGCAGTGTGTATGCACCCCCAGTTACTCAGTCCTGGTGAACGGCACACCCGATGGGATTTTTCAAAGCTCAAATGGTTTGAGGTAGGGGGATCCTCTTTCCCCCTTGCTCTTCACTATCCTTATGGAATACTTCTCCAGGATCATGCACAGGGCAGAAGAGTTGAAGAACATAGCCAGCTACTCTATCCATGGCACTAAAGTTCTTAGTCACCTCATCTTCGCAGATGATGTCCTAGTCTTCATGGAAGCAAAACCAAAATACATCAACAACCTAAGAATTATGTTGAAGCACATCGGCAACCAAACAGGTCTTCACATCAACGAGGATAAGACTCAATAGTTCACTTCTTCAAACTGCACTGCGCTTAATGCCTCAATTATGGATATCTCAGGGATCAAACTCAGTCAACTTCCAACCAAATACCTCGGTTTTCCACTGAATGGAGGCAAACTACAAGTTAAAGACTTCACTGGCTGTACGGACATACTTGAAGAGATGATAGCCAAATGGCCTATCACGAAGACCTCTATGGCTGGTCGAGCCACTTTGATCTCATCAGCCGTGGAGGGCATGCTGCAATTCTGGGCTATGCAAGGGGAAATGCCGACAGCAGTCCTCAACAACATAGAGATGACTCTGTCAAATTTCCTATGGGCAGGTAGGACACATCCGATGAAATATTTGAGACTTGCCATACCCAAAGAAGAAGGGGGTCTTGGTCTCAAGCTTCCTAGCACCATAGTTGATTGGGGCACGACAAGAAGGATTATCAATTTTCTATCCAAGAAATCAGTCTGGAGTAAATGGATGTGGAGGCGATATCCAAATGGCCTCGATTTTGAACCCAACACTCGAGAAGGCTACTCAAGAATCATTAACAGAATGACAACTATTTGGAAGAGCATCAAGCACGCTTTCTCTCTGCACAGGGAAGGCTACTATGCTCTCAAGGACTCAATCAACATATGGGACCTAGTCAAACCCCACACCATAGATCACAATGGCACTAGATTCCTATGGACAAGGTATGAAGTTCCAAAATGGTCCTTTTGTCTATACAGGGCAGCTAACAAATCACTATTCACTATGGAAAAAATCCATGAGTGGTATCCGGACTAACCAACTACATGTTACATGTGCGAGGATCAAAATGAAACACAGAACCATCTTTTTCATATTTGCAGCTTCACATCAAGCATTTGGAAGAAGGTGTGTGAGGAACTTCACTTCAAACCCTACAAGCTCGCTGATACAAAGGAAATGATCTCGAGATTAGGAAGGAATTCTGGTACTCAAAATAAGAAAATGCTCCTCATCCTTGCTGCTATATATTTCTACATTTGGAAATAAAGAAATCAAAGAAGACATAGTGATAGAAAAAGAGATATACAAAGCATTGTAAAGAAAATATGTAAAGCTATCTTAGGCAGACTACATAGTTAGTCTCTTTCCCTTTTTTGAGTGAGTTATGTAGTGTTTGAGGACTACATTGTATTTTGACCCTCTTCCTATTTTGGTTAGAGGGGACTTTCGGAATAAAATTACCACATTCAGATACATACAGACACACATACGACAAGGAGTGGTCAAGCATGGTGTCCCCTAACAAAAGGACTCGGGTTCGAATCCCAGTTGCCACCTTGATTTACTACCCTCCTGGGCATTCGGCCTCTGCCACAGGCATGGGAGACGGGGGGAGAAATCTTTCTCTCTTAATCCCATACATACAAACACACATGAATAAATATATATATGTATATATATAGTGTATGTGTGTTTGCATGTATATATATGTTTATTTCTATTGTATATATAAGAGTAGGAGTGCAATTGAGCAACATGAGCAGAAACTTCAGTCTTAAGGAATAGGTTGGGATCTCTGTGGGGATTTTCTACTCCTCATGGAATGTCATATTGTTTTGCTTACCCATTGGAGTCTGGTCTGTGTTAGGACCAAATTTTTTTGTTAATACTAATGTAAACTATTATAATGTCCTTCAACCAAACATCAATAAATGTTGTCCATACAATTAAGACAACAGAGTCACGTTGACAAAAGCTATATACCATTAGAATTTGTTGTGGATGCAGATATGCAACATAAATGAACGACTGCCACCAAACCAACAACCAAATCGTTACTAATTATGCGGAATAATCACAAGTAGCGGATTAACAAAAATCACTAAAAATTAAAACCATTTTGCAAAGAGATCCATTTCAAAACTTTATATACATCAAGGTTCACATTGTACATAAACTGAACCATCTCAACTCAAGGTTAACATATAACAGTTGCTTTGTCAAAACATATACTAAAGCAATATCAAACCTTGAGGCATACAAGCTAAAATCTCAGATTGTTCATAAAACCATCATGTACTAAATCCAAGGACTTGAGAGTACAGAGATGACACATAGGACTTCTATCTATAAGACACGACAGACAGAACACTCAACCTGGGTTGTTACTGTTGTCCCTGTTGTTGTTGTCCTTCCTCTACAAAATAGTCTCTACCTCCTCATGCACATCCACCTAAAAATTATGGATCCCACAGGGTGAGACAATTATCCCAGCGAGAGATATAACTCCTTGCCAACAATGTTATTATCACAAGTAAATAGTATTAAACTGAGTAGAGGATAAGAAGTTTACAACTATCTCATCTTTTAAAGCATTACAGTTATCTGTGATAGAGCAGTAAATCATCTATTCACTTTATAAGGAATATGAAGAACATGTGGGACATTTACCCATCATACTATATCAACATCTCAAGCTTATCCTGTGATACTCATTATCATGGTATGCGTGACACCCCGCCATCACACAGACATCGAGACGGCACGCGAAAACGTGTGGAACCACATATTACCGAAAACACTGGTTAATTAAAACCGATTGTGGAAAGCATACATAAGAGAACTTTTGCATTCAGATCCTACATAGAAACATGTTATAAAAACATTACTAGCTTTGATATATGCCCACAGCTATTCAGAACCAGCTGTACTGTCAGCACCTGAGTTCATCACCTGCTTATACATGCATAAGGCCACTTACATCCAGTAGTAGGATATATAAAAATTACAACGGCTAGACATCGTGAAACGTCGTCAAACACCTCTGAGGACCTGAGAGTATAGGGATGACTCTAGGGTTCTACTACAAAACCACCAAAACAACAACATGACCATCTCTTGCCTTCTACTGCTCTTCTTGTTGCTCGCCCGCAACCTCATGACCACCACCACGTCTAGAGCGATCACCTAAAAAGGGTGTAAACCAGTGGGGTGAGACACACAGTCTTAGTGAGAAACATAACTCCCTGCTGAAACTATAAAACCTCAGAAGGTTAAAGCAATAACAACAGATAACTGATAAAGCGTATAACAAGAGTAGCATACTGAGCAAGGCTATCATTACCATCAAACTTACCAAGATATCCATGAGGCATATAACCAAGTATTTCTTTATGGAACATGATTGACAAGATAAGCTTTATAAGAACTTATCACAAAATATAAGGATCGTACACATATCTGCAAGGTATAAATAGATCAGCTATATAAGTAAGGCCTTAATCAATGTTCTGTGTTTTGCTTTAAGCAAGATATACTATTTGGCTGGATTACGTTTTATTATGCCCTGAGGAAGTGAGCCTTCCATGATCCGGTGCCATACAAGGTCTAAGGAGATCCGGACTCCATGACCTAACCTTCTCGTGGTCAGTACATGAATCATCAAGCAAGACCACAGTCTTATGCTTATAGGGCCTCCACCTCTGGGTCATCTCCGCAAGCTACCCACATCTCTAGCTCACCTCATCATAGGTGCTAGAGCATACATCCGAGCCATGAACACATCATGCTCATCATCACATATCCTGAGCCATGGGTCTGTTCACCATGCTCCATATATTCATAGTGGTACTCAGATTCCTCCAATTTTAGGCTAGGGAAAACCTTGCATATTCAACAATATGCGCTCCAGGCAAATCCCACAGGATAAACCTATTTCACCATCACCATGATACTGACGATGATGGATCTATGGCCAGGGAAAACTACATGATGTTTTCATCTATAATTAATTAGTATATTTTAAGACAATTGTTGAGGCAACCAATGTAAATACATAGCCTTATAGAATTACATCATTATTGCCATCATCATACTTTCCTGGGACCTCAATCCCTCATTATATCAACCACTGCCTCTCAAGGCATCATAATCATGCATCAGCATTCTGGGAACACATCCCTTATCTCATCATCAGAGGATAACACGTCAACTAGGCACTCAGCCTTATATCAGGTCCTCAGACCTATCAACTTGTTATCTCATTACCACATGGTGCTACTCAAGCACATACATCTCATAGCTCTTACCAGGCTATGAATCCACATAAAAAAATACATGCATGGTTAGTATACACATCCATAGAGATAACTGAAACCATCATGGATTAATATGATTATCATGCTATCAGGTATAAAGCAACATCCATGAGTATTTTACACATAATCTGTAGACATCATAATTTTATTATCAATCATGAGCATATATCATGCCACATACTTCCAATCATATACATGTGTCACATTATCATGTATAGCAACATCAAATCCTTCCAAACTTCCTGGTTCACAACCTATCATCTTATCCCATTATTATAGTTGTAGGATTCAAGGTGATCACATCATATCACTTGTATTATCATTATTAACATAGAACTATCAGCTATATACATTCCGAGTAATCAGAACCCTCACCAAAGCTTCTACAACCCTTACTAAAGGTATGGAGGGCAGCGCCAACCCTCACTAAAAGATGTATCGGCTAGGGTTTCCCAAACTTAAGCAAGCTCACCACCATATCGGCCAACCCCATAACTTCACCTATCATGCAACTAGAACCCACCAGCTCACATGGTTTCAGGCAAAGTGTATCGTGCATCATCACAGGGTTGTTGGCCATAGGACCATCGTGCACACAAGCTAGGGTTAGGGTCAGGGCTATATTGGGCACCCATTCTCACCACTGTATCGGCCGAGATCATGGTGCCCCAAGCCAACACTATATCTCCCAACATGTTCATGACATAGGCGACACAAAAGCACCTCAAGCAAGCCTATCGGTCAATAAGGGCAGCACTCCATATCGGCCTCCCTTAAAGTGAAAACTAGGGTTATCCTACCGGGCACCATACCATGTCACCCAAGGCTCATCTAAACAAGGTGGTCTCGACCAAAACCATCTCAAGGAAAGAAGGTATCAGGAAACCTCTCTACAAGGTGTGTCGTGCAGGGCACTCATCAAGGTGTATCACCTAAGAAACAAAGGTATCGGCCAAGGGAACAACACCACTTAGGTCAAGAAGGCCATATCGTCCATCTAACCTTCTCATATCGGCCACCACTTAAGGCACCTACTAGGGTTTATCTATACCACCATATCGAGCACCAAACCAACAATCTCAACTAGGTGTATCGGCCAAGGGTAAAACCCTAGACGGGTAGCACTACTCCAAGATCATATTGTGCAAAGCATAACTCTACAAGGTCGTCTTCAACCTCAAGCACAAGGGAACAAAACCCTAAATGATCAAGAAGATCAGCTCACCTCTCAACACCCAAGAGAGAGGGGTTTTGCACAACCTCTATCACAAATCGAGCAACCACAAAGATCAACCTCAACTTAGGTCATCAAATATCCAAGAGCTCACCTCTCAAATCCATGGTGAGAGGAGGGTGTTGCCCAAGCAACTAGAATGTAGGCTCAACTCTCAACTTAAATGAGAGAGGGGTATTTCCCACATCAATAGAGCTCAAACTCACTTCTCCAAAACCAAGGAGAGAAAGGGGTATTGTCCCAAAAGAAACCCTAAACTATGGTTCGGCCAACTAGATCCAAAGGTATGTAAACCATCAACAACATCATGCTCACTATATCCATAAGATCAGCAACATGTACTAGAGCAAGAAACATAACATGGAATGGTCGATCATCAACATATATGAATCATGCAACATAAAAGAAGGTAGTATAGCTAGGGTTAGAAGTTATGTAACCTGCCTTAAGCAAACTCCTCAAGCTGCAAAGCTCCAACCTTCTAGCTCCTAGCTCCAAGCACACCACTTTCTGCCACCTCAAGAAAAGGAACAAGAATCATAACCACCATGGCCGAAGAGTAGGCAAGATGGAGAAGAAGATACTAAGGAGAGAGGGAAGATGCTTACCAAGGAAATAAGGTCTACCTAGGGTTCGACCACCAAGCTAGAGGAAGAAGAAGAGAACTCCTTCAAAGGGATCGGCCACCAACCTTAGCTCCTCCAAGGGTATCGGCCACCAAGGTTGCAAGGGAGAGGTGTATCGTGCACTAAGGAAGAGAGGAGAAACAAAGAGCTAAAGGGTTCCTAAGGAAGTGGAAGGAGATGTATATACATAAGAGGATGGAGGAGAAAACAAGGCAATGTGTCACCCACCTAGGGACACTTGTCCAAGGCTATTGCCACATGCAAGCACTATGCACCAAGTGTCCACTAGTGGTGACACAAACGAGGTCAAGGGGTCAAAGATGGTCCATGGCCGATACTCTCCACCTCCATGCCTGATACACCCCATGGGTGACACCCCCATGGGAGACACAAAACTCTCCTGCCCGATACAAGGTTCAACTAGGCAAGGAAAGGCCCAAACAAGGGAAAACAAGGCCCAACAGAGCTCAACCAAGCCCAAGACAACTCAAGGCGCGAGCCCAAACCTTCCTCTCAACTTAGAGGAAGGAAAGAGAGAGAAAGACATCTCTCAAGGTGACAAACTTTCTCTTCAACCCTAACTTAGGTTATTTTGCAAGTATCACCTCCAACTCTCAAAAAAACACAAGCAAACCCTAATCACCACTAAAGGTGATTAGCAAGCAACCAAGCACAAGGTTTAGGCAAAACAAATAGGGTAAGCCCAAAACGAAGGTCAGGGTCCTTACAGTATGACATCCATGAACCATTCTCATTTCTATCTATTGGCCTCAGCCAATCTGCTAGCCAGGTATTGGACTATGCCAATCCTACAAAATCATATCTAGGTATTGGACTATGCCAATCTTGTGAAACTATTCTAGGTATTGGACTATGCCAATCCTGTGTAATTATTCCAGGTATTGGACTATGTCAATCATGTGCAATTATCCTAGGTATTGGACTATGTCAATCATGTGCAATTATTCCAGGTATTGGGTTATTACCAATCATGTAAGATTATTTCAGGTATTGGGTTATTACCAATAATGTGAAATTATTCTAGGTATTGGATTATGCCAATCCTGTGAGATTATTCCAAGTATTGGGTTATTACCAATCATGTGACATTATCCCATGTATTGGGTTATTATCAATCCTGTGAGATTATTCCAGGTATTGGGTTATTACCAATCTTGTGAGATTATTCCGGGTATTGGGTTATTAGCAATCCTGTGACATTATTACAGGTATTGGTTTATTACCAATCCTATGAGATTATTCTAGGTATTGGGTTATTACCAATCCCGTGACATTATTCTAGGTATTGGGTTATTACCAATCTTGTGAGATTATTCCAAGTATTGGGTTATTACCAATCATGTGTCATTATTCCAGGTATTGGGTTATTACCAATCCTGTGAGATTATTCCATATATTGGGTTATTACCGATCCTGTGACATTATTCTAGGAATTAGGTTATTACCAATCCTGTGAGATTATTCTAGGTATTGGGTTATTACCAATCCTGTGACATTATTCCAGGTATTGGATTATGCCAATCATGTAAGATTATTTTAGGTTTTGGGTTATTACCAATCCTGTGACATTATTCCAGATATTGGGTTATTACCAATCCTTTGACATTATTCCAAGTATTGGATTAGGCCAATCCTGTGAGATTATTCCAGGTATTGGGTTATTACCAATCATGTGACATTATTCAAGGTATTGTATTATGCCAATCCTGTGCAATTATTCTAGGTATTGGATTATACCAATCTTGTGAAATCATGGCCATATTTCTAAGGATTCCAAAGTAGTGGAATACCTTTATATTCCCCCTTTCACTTTCATTATGGGATCTCTATCCCTTAAACTCATCATTGAATACCACATCACCTTTACTAGGCATTATACCTTGGCCAAATCATCATACTTAGTCACATCCTTTATGTAATACAAGTATTCCTCTTATCTTATTTAAGCATATTCAAAACACTATAGCCCTTATTTGGCTATAAGCATAAATCATGTATAGTCAAGATGTCATTATTATTATTGTAACCATTTATTATTATTATGTTACTGAGTTTCCATTTCCTAGTTTATTTTGAACATTATCATTTCTTACATGAGACTTTTATAAACATCTTGTTACCTCTCACTAAGCAACAATGATTCTCATGGCTCACAAGACCCATTAAACATCTTGTTACCTCTCACTAGGCAACAACTATTGTCATGGATCACAAGGCCCATTAAACATCTTGTTACCTCTCACTAGGCAACAAATAATCACATGGCTCACAAGGCCTTTTAAACACTACTACATAAATGGTTTATAATGTCACATTTACAGGTGTCGTTTGTATACAAGAAACTGACACCTAAACCCTACAACGTCGGCTGAATATACAAACCGACATCTATTTGTGAAGACCAGACAGACACGGGTATCTCTTTTTTTTAGCGTCGGTTGCGCAATAAGAAACTGACGCCTAAAATTACCCGCCAAATCCAATTTTTCCAGTGCAAAAAAATTACCTCCAAAATTTCACATATGGCGTCGATTGTTGACCAAGAAACCGATGACTAAAGGTTTTTTGTGAGACAAAAATTGGGTCTATTTTTGTCGTCGGTTTTCGTGCAATAACCGACGTTGATGTGTTTTCATGCGATGTCCCCATGAAAATTTTCACCCCCCTTTGGCGTTAGTTTTTCTACGGCAAAAGACACTGATTGGTTTAAGTGTCAGTTGTTATGAATAACTGACACCTATTGTTAACTTAATACGCCCGTGTGAGCCAGGCTCTTCCCCTTTCCCCTTTCTCTATTTCATTGACTTCGCGCTTAGGTCAGGCGATCGAGCGATCGATTCCCTACTCCGACCGCCGCTCACTGGTCCTCTGCTCGCTGCTGCTGCCACCGTTTGTTGCTCCGGCCGCCACCGTTCATTGCTCCGGTCGTCGCCTACTACTCCTCTACTTGCCGCCACCTGCTCACTGCTCCTGCTCGCCTTCTCCTACTCATTGTCGCCTACTTGCTGCTCTTGGTCTCCACCGCCGCCGCTCTGTGAAGGTACCCTTCTTCCTCCACCTAGGGCACGTTTGCTTTGCTGTAGAATGTTGTATTGGATTGCATTCTTAAGCCTGGAAGACATGAAGTTTATGTTTGCTTTATGGGAGATGGATAAACCAAAAAGTCCTACATTTTTTATCATTGAACAAAAGTTGCAACTTGCCATCCAGTTCAAAACTGTCGGTTGTTCATAACTAATTCGCTTCCTATATTTGTGTTTGTAAAAATCTTGATTATAATCTAGTGGTCACTTACATATTGATAATAATTAGAACATTCTACATATAAGACTCTTCATATTGATAGAATACATTATCCAATTGCTTGCATTGTTTCATGTGATACTAAATTTACACTTGTATGTAGTAAGATGGTAGATATATGTGTAGTATCCCTAGACGTAAGAATAACTTCATCAAATAGTAATGGTACTTCTTACTACAAAATCACTTGAATTCTAAACCTAGTCATTATAATAAATGTGTTCTTTGGATTCATGATATATAGATTTCTAATCATATTAATATATAATAGTTTATTTATGGAAGTTAAATAGAGACATGCAATTTTTAGTAAAAAAATGATCAAAATAACCTCTATTATATTTTACTAAAGTAAAAAAGTAAACCCTAAGAATTGATAGTATAAATGCATCTAAACATTCATATCATAATGGACTTGTGAAATTGATTATATATGCAATTCCAATAGAAATCCTAGAAAGAAAGATAATGAAACAAGCATGAAATTGCAAATAACCTTAGATGGGAAAGAAAACTTCAAATCAATGCATGGTGTTTCATGGTCTCTCTTCCTAATGAGTTTTGTTACAAATATCTATATATTAGGTTAAGGACATGTTTCTATTGTGACATGTTGAGTTTTTTGCTATGTTATACCCACCACAATTTGTGTTATAAAATAATACATTAATTAATTTAGGAAGCATTGATATGTTGTTATGGTTGTCCACAAGTGTTTTTATAAGAAAATTATGTGTTGAATGGGGTTGTGAACAAGGGACTGGTGTTATATTTTGTTGGCCTAGAAACCCGCCCAAGATTTACTCATTAGGAGTAAATCTTGGATAGTCCCCAGTTTGGGATTGTTCTTGAACACCTAATTTCACTTAGGATGTAAGTGAATAATGTGTATTGGGTTTTCAAGAAAATTGCGGTAGCATTTCCCCATTTGTTCTCTAAGTACATATGTACTTGGAGAATAGTGGGGAAATGCTGTCAAAATTTTCTTGAAAACCCAATACACATTATACACTTACTAGTGAGATTAGGTGTTCAAGAATGGGATAGGTGGTACACATTTATTATATATAAGACCTTAAACCCTAAAGTTTTATCCATAAACTCTAATCTTTTAACCCTAGACCCTAATTTTGTTCTAATACATACTTGTTTTCTCTTTGATCATAGAATAGACAGATCATGGATGTCCATTCCAAATCGATGCACCCCAGAGTTTATTTTTGGTCTTGATCAGTTTATTAGATTTGTCGAGGAACATAGGAAACAACCTGGAGATAGGTTCTACTGTCCATGTAGGCATTGCGGTAACAACTTGAAAGTCAGCACTGGTGACAAAATCAAAAGTCATATCATGTGCAACAGGATTGTACAAGGCTATACAGAATGGCACTGGCATGGAGAGATTTCAAACCTAAAATCAATAGATGTCGATAGCAGTTCTTGTGTGATGCCTTCGATGATGTAGATGTGAACGAACCAGTTCCAGTAGACATCATGGATGTGATGTTGGATAGTTGTGGGGTAGAGCACACTGATCCACCTCCCATGTTTAAAAATGTTGTGCATGATGCTGAGATACCGTTATACATAGGTTGTAAGTTTAAGAAGCTTAGCGATGTGTTGAGATTGTATAAGCTGAAAGCTAACAATAGATGGAGCGACAAAAGCTTCACGTCATTATTGTCTTTATTGAAAGAAATTCTTCCTAAAGGAAATGAGCTACCAATCTCAACATACTGGTTAAAGAAATTGTTGTGCCCAATGGGAATGGAGGCCAAGAAGATACACGCATGCCCGAATGATTGTGTATTATTTCAAAAGGACTATGTGGATTTGAAAGATTGTCCCAAATGTGGTGCATCAAGGTATAAATTGATGACTTCGGAGGAGTCCAAAACTAGTTCTCGTGCCAAGGTGATGTGGTATCTACCTATAATACCACGGTTTCAATACTTTTTTTCCAATCTGATAGATGTGAAGAATTTGAGGTGGCATGCAGATGTTAAGAAAAATAATGATGGGATCCTATGACATGCGTCTGATTCCCCACAGTGGAAGAAGATTGATTCATTGTACCATAAATTCGGTAAAGAAGTTAGGAATCTCATACTTGTGCTTTGTATAGATGGGATGAATCTGTACGGGACATTGAGCAGCCAACATAGCACTTGGCCAGTTATGCTTGTTATATACAATCTTCCTCCCCAGTTGTGTATGAAAAATAAGTACGTTATGCTGTCGTTGTTGATATCAGGCCCTAAACAACCCAAAAATGATATCGATGTTTATCTTGAACCTCTGATTGATGACTTGAAGAAACTCTGGGGTGAAGGTGTGATGACCTATGATGCTTCACGAAGAGAGACATTTTGTTTGCATGCTATGTTGTTTTGCACTGTGAATGACTTTCTAGCATATGGGAATTTTTCTGGATATAGTGTCAAAGGATATAAAGTATGTCCTATATGTGAAGAGAACACTGATTCAATACGACTAAAACACGGTGGAAAGACTGTATATCATGGTCATCAAAGGTTTCTTCCAAAATTCCATCTGTATTGTAGATTGCGCAAAGCATTCAATAGACAGAATGAGGAACAGAGTGCACCTAAACCTATACCAGGGGAGGATGTTTATGAAAGAGTAAAATACTTTGCCAATGAATTTGGTAAGAGATCACAATGTACGATGGCCACACAGAGTGACAAATCTTTATTCAAGAAGAAGTCAATATTTTGGGATCTTCCTTATTGGAGTTCTTTGGCAGTCAGGCATTGTATTGATGTCATACACGTTGAGAAAAATGTCTATGATAGCGTCATTGGTACTCTGTTGAATATACCAGGTAAGACTAAAGATGGGATAAAATCCAGAATGTACCTACGTGAAATTGGAATAAGGATAGAATTAACAGAAGTAGTTAGTAGCGATCAGAGAACATACTTATCTCCCACTTGTTACACGTTGTCGAGAAAGGAGAAGAAAGCTTTTTGTGAATGCTTGGTAAATGTTAAGGTGCCAAAGGGTTACTCATCCAACATTCGTACATTGGTATCAATGAAAGATCTGAAGTTGATAGGTCTTAAATCTTATGATTGTCACACTCTAATGCAACAAATATTGCTTGTGGCAATTCGATCTATATTTCTAAAGCATGTAAGATTTGCAATCACCAGACTTTGTTTCTTTTTCAACAGTCTGTGCAACAAAGTTATTGACCCTGATACTCTCGATAAATTGCAAAGGGAAGTGGTTGTTACCCTATGTCAGCTTGAGATGTATTTTCCTCCTTCGTTCTTTGATATCATGGTACATCTTGTTGTCCACTTGACTAGGGAAGTGAAAATGTTGGGACCAATTTTCTTGCATTGGATGTATCCCTTTGAACGATACATGATCATTTTTAAAGGTGATGTTCGAAATCATTATCGTCCTAAAGGGAGTATTATTGAGGGTTATGTGGCGAGAGAGGTTATGGATTTTTGCAATGACTTTCCGAGTGGTAATGACACTCCTGTTAATGACAAAAATATTGAGTAGCATTTTGGTAAGGGAATTTTGGGATCACGGATGAAAGTAATCAGCCGTGAGCAGTTGGAACAAGATCACTTGTATATTTTACATAACATCGACGAAGTGAGTGTTTATATCGAGGAACATACCAATTTCATCAAGAGACAATATCCTCGAGCCAATTCAATATGTCTTGCTAGAGAGCATAACAAGACATTTATTAAGTGGTTTGAAGATAAAGTCTTACATCAACTATCTCAAACACCGGATAATATTACTGAAACTATCAAATGCCTCACCTTTAAACCAAAATTGAATGTTATGTCTTATGAAGGGTTTGACATAAATGGATTCTCATATTACACAAAGTGTCAAGATGATAAGAGTGTCGTCCAAAATAGTGGGGTCACCCTTCAAGCATCTTCATTATTTTTGTAAGTGCAAAGGATAAGAGTCTACGTGAAGTTAAAATGTCATACTATAGTGTCATTGAAGACATATGGGAGTTTGACTACGTAGATTTCAGAATTCTACTCTTTAAGTGTAATTGGGTTGATAACACCAAAGGAGTTATAGTGGATGAATTGGGTTTCACATTAGTGAACTTTGAAAAGATTGGCGAGAAGGGTGAACCATTCATATTGGCATCAGAGGCGAAACAAGTATTTTATATCGATGATCCTACAAATGAAAAATGGTCGGTTGTTATTCATGGTAAAAGACAGTTCATTGAAGATCCTATAGATGAAGAACAGTACTATGATAAGTATGATGACTCCAGTCCATTCTCAGTTGGGTTGCCAACACCACCAAATATTGAAGCTAATGATGACTTGTATGTGCACGGAGATCACAATGAAGGATTGTTAATTGATAAAAGATCGCAATATTAGAGGCATGCATGTTTATATTTTTTTATATGTTTTATTTTTCTGAATGTGAACTTTACAATGTGAACTTTACAATGTGAATGTGAACTTTACAATGTGAATTACTTTACAATGTGAATGTGAACTTTACAATGTGAACTTTACAATGTGAATTACTTTACAATGTGAACTTTACAATGTGAATGTGAACTTTCAGATGGTTGAGCACTCTACTGATGACTGTGTTGATGATTACAGTGAGGGTGAGGATGTCAATGTGCTGCCTCACAATGTAAGTTTTAAAAATATATCCATGAGGTTTCTATATATATGTTCATTTATAATTATATCATATAAGTGTGTTTTCTTTGTCAAATTTTAGGTTGGTGATGTACCCCCTGAAGAAATTGGGGCACTTGATGAGAAGCAAAAAAAATTGAGAAAGTGAGGGGCATCACAATGATGAACAAGTTACTACAGCAAAGGGGCAATGGACCCAAACTAGCTGTGGATTTCGATCATGTAAGAAATCAAGTTGGAGTGAACTGCAACTCATTTATTTCATATCTTGGGGTTCTTACTCGCAGCCATTGTAGTCTTATTTTTTAATCCTGGCATAAAGTTCCTAAGGGGAAGAAAGACTTAGTATGGAAGGAACTATGTGTGAGTTATTATTATTTGCAATTCTGTTTTTGTAGATTACTAATTTTTAGGATACTAGTTAATAGCAATTCTATTTTGCAGAGTATATTTGATCTGGATGAAAAGTTGCATCGTAAATGTGTGATGTAATGATGTGAGAGGGTCCTAAGTAACTATAGGACAAATCTCACCTGAGATTACATACGCGATGCTGAGAAAAGGTTCTTGATTGATTTCTAATTCTAGACATTGATCACTTTTTGGCTAACTCTACACTAATAATTTTTGTTTGTATTCACTTTAAAAAATAAATTTAGGAAGAAGGAAGCCACTGATCAATGGAACTACTTGGACACCAAAGACTGGGAGGAGTTTGTTACCCAAAGAAAAATGGATGAATTCAAGGTATTAAGCACCACTCCCAATTTAATTAATATACGTTCTTATGTATTCACCTATTCAAGATTAATCTTTAGTGTTACTAACCAAATCAATGTGCTTACTAACAAGGCTATCAACGATGCTCAAAGAGCAATGCATGCACTAAATGTGCATGACCACACAATGGGTCCAAGAGGCTATGCAGGCATTCGCCAAAGACTACATGCTGAGTCTACTGCTCAGTATGCTACTACTCAGGAGTCCTCTACTATTGGTCTGGCACCTCTGCCTCGCCATGCTATGTGAATAGATGGGAGGCAAAATAAGAAGGGAGATATAACAAAGCCCGCAACTGCTGAGGTGGCTGCAAAAATGGTAAAATTCAACTCTTAGAGCAATCGATCGATATTGATTATTGTATATTTACTTACCAATTTCTGTTGATGGCGATTAGCGAGAGCTGCACGAGTAGAGGAAGGAAGGCAAGTTTATCCCTGAGGGCACAAGGGATGAATTGATAGTTTCTCTCGGTAACCCAGAGCATCCTAGATGTATTAGGGGTGCAGGTGTTGGTGTGGGCATCAAAGCGTTCTTTGGGCCATCCCAGCACAAACCTGTCCCAAAAGTGTCACAAGTTGAGGTAACATATTCTTTTTTTAGGATGTTATTGTGAAAGGGAATTCAATAATTGATAGTTATGTTTCTTTTATCCATGTATAGGTAGATGAATTAATTGAGAGGAAAGTCCAAGAAGTAATGGTGAAGTGGTAGGCATCTCAGATGGCCACTTAGATGGTACATGTGACATGTCGTGCTTCTATTACTCCTACTGCAGAGGTTGGGAGTAATCATGTAGACCCACCATCTAGCACATCCTCTGTAAGTATTTTTATGACATAGTATCTAGTCTTTTCAAGATGATATGTTTATGTATATATGTATATAACATTTTTATGTAAATTTGTAGTGGTTAAAGCCATGTCGTCTAAAAAGTAAAGAATATATCATTGCAGAGGCACAAGATTACCCAGCCCTTCCAGGGGAGATATTTCATGGGACTCCAATACCAGCTGGTGCAGTTCGTGTGAGTCTGATACATATACTCCCTGATTGGAGGGATCTTCAACTGCCATATGCCCACCCAGATTCTGAAACGCTTGGTGAGGCAAAAGGCGGAGTGATAATGTGGCCCAAAGCAGATGTCATCTATACTAATATTGTATGGTAAATTTACATTATGTTAATTTTTTAGTGTGTATATGTTGGGTTTTAGAGGAGACAGAGGCACAGTGGAAACAAAACTTTTCTCCCTAAAACCCAGAACAAAAGGAATCGCGTTAATGTCTATATAATAGGAAAGATGGTTTGTGGATGCATACCTTGTCCTGAGGCTTGCTCGGCGATAGTACCTCGCGCCTTGCGCGGTCTTCACCTCCAGTCTTGGACGGTGTATGTGCAGATCCTGGTCGCACCGGGACTGAAGACTCCTGGTCTCACCGGGACTGTCGGGATTGACAGTTGTCCTCTGAGCGACAGTGGTCTCCCGCCTCTGCAGTCGTCCACACGGACTGCCTGGAACTCCGATCTCCTCGTCGCACAAGGAACTGGAAGGAGTCGCACCCTCCTGTTGGCGTACTAGTCGCCAACACACTCTCCTGCTGCCACTTGCAACTACAGTTGTCTTTCCCTTGCTGCACCTCCCTTTTTGGGTAGCACTTGCTCGGTCTCTCTCGGTTACCAAAACCAGAGAGAATGACAACTTTGTAGAGCAACCGGCTTGCACTGAGTTGTACCCTAAGAAGCCCCCAATACCCCTATATATAGGCGGGTCATGGGACACGGTTCTCAGTCCCCGACAATATGGGACTAAAAACAAGAGTAGAAGGGTTCGAGATTTTCCACAAAACAACCAACTCGCAACCTGAACCGATCGTTTAACAACTGAAACGGTCGGTTGGGGAGCTGAGCTGGTCAGTTGACACCTCAACCGATCAGTTGGGACCCATGAACCGGTCGGTTCACTTCTGAACCGGTCAGTTCGTGGTCCTTGTCAGTTCCCGATTGACTTTCCAACTTTTGTTTCTAATTGGTATCAAATACCAATCCTTGTTCCAATCAAATTGGGCAAGTGAAACGAAAGGAAAATTCTCACCAATCCTACTTCCCCAACTTGCCCGGTTGCAACAGTTGAACCGATCGTTTCAACACATGAAGCAATCGTTCACCCTGTCCTTGAGCCGATCGGTTCATCACATGAGCCGATCGGTTCACCAAGCTGAGCCGATCGGTTCATCACATGAGCCGATCGGTTGGGAGTACAGATTGTACAGAATTAGTCAATTGCGATTTCAATCAATCTGATAATGTAATCAATCTGTCCAACACCTTGAACATTATGATATTGAGCTGTCAATTAATTGAGTGTTTAATTGAACTACTAAACTCCTTTAGTAATCAATCTAAACATTGTTTGTGGACAAAACTCCTCTTCCAAGTTAAATCCTATGTGTGTGGCCCTGCAGGTCCATTTCACGTTGGCAGTGAAAGTCCATAACACTTATGACTTCACAAGCAAAGAGCGGTGCCTAGTCACACATCAGTTCTACCCAAGTGAAATAGAAAGTTGGAGAACAACTTTCAATCCTACAATCCATGAATGGTGTTACAGTGAATGTATAATTCCTTTATCACTGATATCCTAAATGAACTCGAGGCATGGAACAGTCATCCTATCAACATTCATTCATTTCCTTGATCTCAGAGCAGACTGGGTGAGATGTGTGTGACATCAATATCACATATTGGTTCACACGTGCATGCGCATGCCTTTCTCAATCCTACTCATCAAGTGGCCAAGGATATCAAACTCCCTCAGGAGGGACAAATCCCATATCTATCACTCACCCCTCAAAATCCCCATGTGTCAAAGCCACCCAATCATCACCTTTATAACAACCCGTGTTTCAGGACTGCGTTTGATGATGTCAAAGTGTGTCCAACGACATGTGTTGAGTGTAGTGATTTCAGGTCTAAGAATCACACTCACCACCATCACTGTGAGAGCTGACTGTGACTACCAAGTCATGGTTCCATGTGTCACTCTCACGGTGGGTCTGTCTGGTACCTTGTTCTCTAACAAGTACCTATGTGCTTGGTTTGATATCACTATATCATGACTAATGAGATTCTGTCATCAACCAACACACAATCTAGTCTTCAGTGTTATTGATGTCTATGGTTATTTCCACAATAACAACCGACTAGGGACCAAACAAGAATGTATACTCTTAACATTCGTATGATCTCATCGTTTAGGTCATGAACCTAAAAGAATACGTCATTGAGTAAAACCATTCTTTAGACATCTATCATGTTACACCATCATCTCAGAAACAGTTTAAACATATAGATTGGAAATTGCCTTTATTATTATTCAAATCATTTACAAAGTATCCCATTACAATCATCATATGATTTGCTCTATGGGCATACATACCAACAGACTCCCACTTGCACTTAGAGCCAGTCACCAAGGAACCTCAATCCTTGTGACCTAGCATGACCATCATGCTTCTGTTGAGAAAGGGCCTTAGTCAGTGGATCAACTATGTTGTCTTCAGTTGGTACTTTGCAAATCTTCACATCTCCTCGTTGTACGATCTCTCGTATGAGATGGAAGCGCCGCAGTATGTGCTTGGACTGCTGATGTGATCTGGGTTCCTTAGTTTGTGCAATAGCTCCATGATTGTCACAATAAAGCTCGATTGCATCACAACTACTGGGAACTACACCAAGTTCAGAGATGAACTTCCTGATCCACACAACCTCCTTTGTTGCATGTGAAGCAGCAATATACTCGGCCTCTGTAGTAGAATCGGCAACTGTTTCTTTCTTGGAACTCTTCCATCTCACAGCTCCATTATTAAGGCAAAACACAAATCCTGACTGTGATCTGTAATCATCTTTATCGGTTTGGAAGCTTGCATCGGTGTAACCCTTTACAACTAGCTCTTCCTCGCTGTCGTAAACAAAAAATTGATCCTTAGTCCTCTGCAAGTACTTGAGGATGTTCTTCACGGCTGTCCAGTGAGCATCCTCGGGATCTGACTAGTACCTGCTCGTCATGATGAGAGCATACGAGACATCTGGGTGTGTGCACAACATAGCGTACATGATGGATCCAATGGCTGATGCATATGGGATCCCATTCATACGCTCCATCTCTTCACAAGATTGGGGACATTAAGCTCTAGAGACGATGACTCCATGTAGCATGGGGATGTTGCCTCTCTTTGAGTTCTCCATGTTGAACCACTTCAGCACTTTGTCAATGTACGTGCTCTGACTTAGTCCGATAAGCCTTCTAGATCTATCTCTATAGATCTTAATTCCTAGAATGTAGGATGCTTCTCCTAAGTCCTTCATTGAGAAAGTATTCCCAAGCCAAGTCTTTACCTTCTCTAAGGCTAAGACATCATTCCCCATCAAAAGTATGTCATCCACATACAATATGAGGAATGTGGTTGAGCTCCCACTAACCTTCTTGTACACACAAGGTTCATCTTCATTTTGAATAAAGCCAAACACTTTGACTTCCTCATCAAATCGAAGATTCCAACTCCGAGATGCTTGCTTCAATCCATAGATTGACCATTGCAGCTTACAAATTTTATTGGCATTCTTTGGATCTACAAAACTTTCAGGTTGTGTCATGTACACATCCTCATTTATATTCCCATTAAGGAATGCGGTTTTAACATCCATCTGCCAAATCTCATAGTCATAATAAGCTGCAATAGCAAGCATGATCCTGATGGACTTAATCATGGAAACTGGAGAAAAGGTTTCGTCATAGTCAACACCTTGAACTTGTCGAAATCCCTTTGCAACCAATCTTCCTTTATAAGTTTGCACATTGCCATCCATGTCGGTCTTCTTCTTGAAGACCCACTTGCACCCTATGGGTTTTACCCCTTCGGGTGGTTCCACCAAAGTCCATACTTTGTTGGAGTACATGGATTCCATCTCGGATCTCATGGCTTCAAGTAGGGCTGGCAATCAGGTCCGGGTTGAGCGGGTCCTATTTCGGGTCAATTCGGGTCAGATCAAATATACTCGACCCGAACCCGACCTGAAAATAATTACGGGTCATACCTACTTGACCCGAACCCGAAATTCATATTTGCGGGTCTAACCCGATGAACCCGATGGACCCAAAAATATTATATAATATGCAATCCTGAAAAAACCGAAAATGCAAACCTGAAAAACCCGAAAATAGAAACCCAAAAAACCCAAAAATTCAAACCCGCTAGACCCGAAATTGCTACAGAATTTTCTAATTAATTATTGATTTGCATGCAAAGACTTATATAAACTATCACAAATTTATGTTTGTATGTGTTAAAAATTTATATGGCTAGAATATGGAAAAATATATATACATACAAAGATAAAATTTCGGGTCGAGCGGGTTTTGCGGGTCGAGAATTGCAAACCTGGACCCGACCCGCAAATAATTTCGGGTTTTTCGGGTTCGGGTCATTTCGGGTCAGGTCGAAAAAATCAAGACCCGAACCCGCTTTAGTTGGGTCAGGTCGGGTCGAGCGGGTCGGGTCAGGTTTTGCCAGCCCTAGCTTCAAGCCATTTCTCAGAATCTGGTCCCTCCATAGCTTCTACGTAGGTAGTTGGATCATCATCTATGATCAACTCACCACCTTCCTGAGTTATAAGGTATCCAAACCTCTCAGGTTCAAGGCGGGTCCTACTAGATCTACGAGGTCCTTGTGTTACCTGAGGAGACTGAGATTCCATAACACCTTGTGAATCTGCATTTTCCTCTGGTACATCTACCGGTTTAATGTTTTCTTGTTGGGCTCGCACCTCTTCAAGCTCTATATTCCTCCCACTGTTTCCTTTAGAAATAAATTCCTTCTCTAGGAACACAGCTGTCCTGGCAACAAACACTTTGTTTTCAGTAGGGTGGTATAAGTAATATCCCCTTGTTTCCTTGGGATATCCAACAAAATAACATTTATCAGATTTGGGTCCAAGCTTATCAGGAAACATTTTCTTGACGTAAGCTTCACAACCCCAAATCTTCAGAAAAGACAAATCGGGACGCTTCCCGTACCATATCTCATATGGTGTCTTTTGAACCGATTTAGATGGTACACGGTTAAGTGTAAACGCGGCAGTTTCAAGAGCATGACCCCAGAAGGAAATCGGAAGATCAGCAAAACTCATCATTGATCGCACCATATCCAACAATGTGTGATTCCTTCTTTCAGACCCACCATTATGTTGTGGTGTTCCTGGTGGAGTCCACTGTGATACAATACCACGGGCTCGTAGAAGGTCCTCAAACTCTTGGCTTAAGTATTATCCACCTTGATCGGATCGAAGTGCCTTAATACTTTTACCAAGTTGGTTCTGTACTTCATTCATGAAATCCTTGAACTTTTCAAGGGCTTCTGACTTATGCTTCATCAGGTACACATAGCCATACCTATTGAAATCATCAGTGAAGGTAATGAAGTACTGACACCCATTTCTGGCATTAGATCTAAAAGGCCCACATACATCAGTATGTATGAGTCCTAATAGATCACTAGCTCTCTCACCTTTACCTGAAAAGGGAGTCTTGATCATCTTGCCCAATAAACAAGATTCACATGTCTCTATTGATTCATAATCAAAAGTGTCTAGATAACCATCTTTATGGAGTCTAGAAATGCGCTTCTCATTTATGTGCCCTAGATGACAATGCCAGAGATATGTTTTGTTTGAGTCATTGACTTTTTGCCTTTTTGTGTTTACGTTGTATACACTTGTCTCCAAGTCTATCAAGTATAGACCATAAGACATAGGGTCACTGCCATAAAAGATCCCATCTTTCGAAATGGAACATTTTCCATTCTTAATAAGAAATTCAAATCCATCTTTGTCCAAACAAGAGATGGAAATGATATTCCTATTTATGGAAGGTACATAATAGCAGTTCTTCAACTCTATTATTAGCCCACTTGGTAGAGTTAACTCATAGGTTCCTATGGCACTGGCGGCAACTCTTGCCCCATTGGCAACACGTAGTTCAACCTTGCCTTTCCCCAAAGGCCTACTTCTCTTAAGATCCTTCACATTTGAATAAATGTGAGATCCGCATCCGGTATCAAGTACCCATGACGAAGAAGTAGTAAAGTTAATCTCTATCACGTATACACTAGAAGTAGAGATCTCTATCTCCGACTTCTTTTTCCATCATTCCTTCCATCCTCTCCATGTAGAAGAAATTGGTTTGGCGAGAGAACCCTTCTCTCCCTTACCTATCGTTCCATTGATCTCTATCAATGAACTTTCTTTCTTCTTCACCAACACTTTAAGCGTACATAGAGTGGATTTAAAGGCTTCTGGTATATCTAGATTGTACAGAACACTTCTCACAGTCCTCAACCAGTTATGGAATTTATTCTCAATTAATTTGCCCATTTTAAAAGATGATTCCTTTGCCATTCTACAAGAGAAAATTTGCATTTGTCAAAACTCCTTTTGATTTGATTTGAATAAATTTTGTCGATAGTTAATTAGGCCTTTAATTAATTACCACACCCACTATTTTGACTCAAATTGATAGCCCTCACTATCAATTCGGAAGATTGCAGCGTACAGTCTTCTAGTGGGTCAAGATCCTGAAATCCTCTGAGCCATGGACTAGCTAGGGTTGTCACCCACAACTCAGATCTCTCAGGTAGGCAACTCTTGCCAATTGCATCATATGCAACTCTTGAAAGATGTCATATGCAACTCCTTGCCATGATCATCTCCATGCCTCAAGGTGCTAGATCCTATCTAGGTCACCTTGTTAAGTCTGACCCAAAGCCAACATGATGAATATGCACCCTGCTAGGGCAGACCCACACATTCATCCTTCACGCTTCCACGAGATAGACGGTGCACCACGCTAGGGCGTGTCCACACTTGGTCGATCAACACTACTACAGAACCTACCTTTAGTGTCGGTTATTTAAGGCCTTTAGTGTCGATTTCTAAGCGACACCTATGTGGGCGACACTAAAAGCTCACCCATTACGCGTTGGTTCCAAAACCGACGCCCAAACTCTTCGCGCGCCACCGAAATCGCACATGTTTCCTGTGGCGCGAAGGTATAGGCGTCGGTAATTAGATAAGAAACTGACACCATATACCTTTGCACCACAGAAAGGGTGCCATCTTTCCCACTATCAGCGTCGGTTATTAGATAATAAATTGACGCCATATACCTTCGCGCCACAGGAAACATGCGTCGGTTATTTATATAAAACCGACACTATAACTTTGTGTGTCGGTGTTATACAAATAACCGACGTCTATTGTTTTGTTTTTTTTTCTAGTCAGTCTACAGACCTGCTGTGGCTGGTCGTAGGATGAGAAACCTGCAGTTAACTGCAGGTTTTACGACATCCATTGATATCAGCCAACAACAGGCCACAAACCTGCAAATTTAACAACAAAAATATTCACACATGCATTTAGCAATACAACCTGCAGTTCCATTTTATTTTCACACATTTAGAAACATTCATGTAGCTAGCAATTTGTAGTTCCATTCATTCACATTCACACATGTAGAAACATTCATATAGCAACCAACACTTTCATTCATTTTCACTCAGACACATGTAGAAACATCTAGACATGTAGAAACATTCACACATATATTATAATTCAGAAATTCATTTACAAAATATCATTATTTAGTCATTATTCTCTATCAACATCCTAATTATATTTTAAAACCCCCACTATTTGTATGGTCGTTGCCCATTCTTCTCTTACTTCATTTAATTCTCCCATCGTATAGGGAGCATGTACATCTGGTAAGTCCGTTCCTGTAGTGGGGTTAGCTTTAAACACCTGTAAAGAGAATGATGTATATATAATTAATGAGCTATAAATAAGATTGATATATTTCATATTATCTAATGAGACTATATAATACCTGAGCAATACAATCAATGTCCATACAACATGACATACTAACACATATATAGTACATAACAACAGCAGCGTCGAATTTACATACAACACTAGCTTAGTACATATATAGTGGGACTAAGGTGACGATCCCACCTGCTAAAACAGGTTACCGACAACTACATGTTACGACTGGGAGGTCGTGATTCAGCAACCGTATGCATTAGCAGGAGGACAAACAGATCCACCTGCTAATGCATACGGTTGCTGAATCACGACCTCCCAGTCATAACATGTAGTTGTCGGTAACCTGTTTTAGCAGGTGGGATCGTCACCTTAGTCCCACTATATATGTACTAAGCTAGTGTTGTATGTAAATTCGGCGCTGTTGTTGTTATGCACTATATATGTGTTAGTCTGTCATGTTGTTATATGAATCTGAAGCACTTGTGTCTGCTGCACTTTATGTATTGTATCTGTATCCTGCTTCTCTTCATTGGGGCTTCTTTTGCTGTTTCATGGCTTGCTACCTATATATCTATATAACCTTTGGCGAACGCCTGCATATCCTCTTAGACCCATTGTGTGGCCGTAACATGTAGTTGTCGTTGAGCATCGTTGATAGCCTAGATAGTTAGCACATTTATTTGGTTAGTAACAATAAAGGTTAATCTTGAATAGGTGAATACATAAAAACGTATATTAATTAAATTGGGAGTGGCGCTTAATACCTTGAATTCATTTGTTTTTCTTTGGGTAATAAACTCCTCCCAGTCTTTGGGGTCCAAGTAGTTCCATTGATGTGTGGCTTCCTTCTTCCTATATTTATTTTTCAAAGAGAATACAAACAAAAATTATTAGTGTAGAGTTAGTGAAATACTGATCAATGTCTAGAATTGGAATCAATCAAGAACCTATTCTCAGCATCGCGTATGTAATCTCGGGTGAGATTGGTCCTATAGTTCTTTAGCACCCTCCCACAATGTTTAGCATTTGTATTAACTAGAGGATAATGAAACATCAAATCAGAAAATGATATTGATATTAAAAAAGTAAACATTTAGCTTCAATAAAAAAATATAAACATGCATGCCTCTAAAATTGTGATCTTTTATCAATTAACAATCCTTCATTGTGATCTCCGCGCACATATAAGTCATCATTAGCTTCAATATTTTGTGGAGTTGGCAACCCAACTGAGAATGGACTGGAGTCATCATATTTATCATAGTACTCTTCTTCATCTATAGGATCTTCAATGAACTGTCTTTTACCATGAAGAACAATCGACCATTTATCATTTGTAGGATCATCGATATAAAATACTTGTTTCGCCTGTGATGCCAATCTGAATGGTTCAGCCTTCTCGCCAATCTTTTCAAAGTGCACTAAAGTGAAACCCAATTCATCCACTATAACTCCTTTGGTGTTATCAACCCAATTACATTTGAAGATCGGAATTCTGAAATCTATGTAGTCAAATTCCCATATCTCTTCAATGACACCGTAATATGACATTTTAGCTTCATGTGGACTCTTATCCTTTGCACTTGCAAAAAACATAGTCGATGCTTGAAGGGTGACCCCACTGTTTTGGACGACACTATTATCATCTTGGCGCTTTGTGTAATATGTGAATCCATTAATGTCATACCCTTCATAAGACATAACAGTCAACTTTGGTTTAAAGGCGAGGCATTTGATAGTTTCAGTAATATCATCTGGTGTTTGAGATAGTTGATGTAAGACTTTATCTTCAAACCACTTAATAAAAGTCTTGTTATGCTATCTAGCAAGCCACATTGTATTGGCTCAAGGATATTGTCTTTTGATGAAATTGGTATGTTCCTCGATATAAACGTTCACTTCGTCCATGTTGTGTAAAATATACAAATGACCTTGTTCCAACTGCTCATGGCTGATTACTTTCACACGTGATCCCAAAATTCCTTTGCCAAATAGCTCGTCAATATTCTTGTCATTATCAGGAGTGTCATTACCACTGAGAAAGTCATTGCAGAAATCCATAACCTCTCTCGCCAAATAACCTTCAATAATACTCCCTTCAGGCCGATAACGGTTTCGAACATCACCTTTAAAAACGCTCATGTATCGTTCAAAGGGATACATCTAATGCAAGAAAACCGGTCCCAAGATTTTCACTTCTCTAGTCAAGTGGACAACAAGATGTACCATGATATCAAAGAATGAAGGAGGGAAATACATCTCAAGCTGACATAGGGTAACAACCACTTCTCTTTGCAAATTATCGAGAGTCTCAGGGTCAATAACTTTGATGCAGAGACTGTTGAAAAAGAAACAAAGTCTGGTAATTGCAAACCTTACATGCTTCGGCAATATAGATCGAATTGCCACGGGCAATATTTGTTGCATTAGAGTGTGAAAATCATGAGATTTAAGACCTATCAACTTCAGATCTTTCATTGATACCAATCTACGGATGTTGGATGAGTAACCATGTGGCACCTTAACATTTACCAAGCATTCACAAAAAGCTTTCTTCTCCTTTCTAGACAACGTGTAACAAGCGGGAGGTAAGTATGTTCTTTTATTACCCATTTCACGTAATTCTGTTAATTCTGACCTTATTCCCATTTCACGTAGGTCCAGTCTTGATTTTATCCCATCTTTAGTCTTACCTGGTATATATAACAGAGTACCAATGATTCTATCACAGGCATTTTTCTCAACGTGCATTACATCGATACAATGTCTGACTGTCAAAGAACTCCAATAAGAAAGATCCCAAAATATTGACTTCTTCTTGAATGAAGAATTGTCACTCCGTGTAGTACATTGTGATCTCTTACCAAATTCATTGGCAAAGTATTTTACTCTTTCATAAACATCCTCCCCTGGTATAGGTTTAGGTGCACTCTGTTCCTCATTCTGTCTATTGAATGCTTTGCGCAATCTACAATACAGATGGAATTTTGGAAGAAACCTTTGATGACCATGATATACAGTCTTTCCACCGTGTTTTAGTCATATTGAATCAGTGTTCTCTTCACATATAGGACATACTTTATATCCTTTGACACTATATCCAGAAAAATTCCCATATGCTAGAAAGTCATTCACAGTGCAAAACAACATAGCATGCAAACAAAATGTCTCTCTTCGTGAAGCATCATAGGTCATCACACCTTCACCCCAGAGTTTCTTCAAGTCATCAATCAGAGGTTCAAGATAAACATCGATGTCATTTCCAGGTTGTTTAGGGCCCGATATCAACAACGACAGCATTACGTACTTATTTTTCATACACATCCAGGGAGGAAGATTGTATATAACAAGCATGACTGGCCAAGTGCTATGTTGGCTGCTCAATGTCCCATACGGATTCATCCCGTCTGTACAAAGCCCAAGTCTTAGATTCCTGACTTCTTCACCAAATTCAGGGTACAATACATCAATCTTCTTCCACTGTGGGGAATCAGACGCATGTCGTAGGATCCCATCATTATTTTTCTTAACATCTGCATGCCACCTCAAATTCTTCGCATCTATCGGATTGGCAAACAAGCATTGAAACCGTGATATTATAGGTAGATACCACATCACCTTGGCAGGAGAACCAGTTTTGGACTCCCCCGAAGTCGTCAATTTATACCGTGACGCACCACATTTTGGACAATCTTTCAAATCCGCATAGTCCTTTTGAAATAATACACAATCATTAGGGCATGCGTGTATCTTCTTGGCATCCATTCCCATTGGACACAGCAATTTATTTACCTGGTATGTTGAGATTGGCCGCTCGTTTCCTTCAGGAAGCATTTCTTTCAACAAAGACAGCAATGACGTGAAGCTTTTGTCACTCCATCTATTGTTAGCTTTCAACTTATACAATCTCAACACAGTGTTAAGCTTTGTAAACTTAGTACAACCTGTGTATAACGGCATCTCAGCATCATGCACAATGTTTCTAAAAATGGGAGGTGGATCGGTATCCAACATCGCATCAACGATGTCTACTGGAACTGGTTCATTCACATCTATGTCATCGTAGGCAATTTCTTCTTCCACACAAGCACTGCTATCGACATCCACTAGTTTCGGGTTTGAAATCTCTCCATGCCAGTGCCATTCTGTATAGCCTTGTATAATCCCGTTGCACATGACATGAGTTTTGAATTCGTCACCAGTGTTGACTTTCAAGTTGTTACCGCAATGCCTACATGGACAGTAGAACCTATCTCCAGGTTGTTTCCTATGTTCCTCGGCAAATCTAATGAACTGGTCAAGACCAGAAATAAACTCTGGGGTGCAGCGATTGCGAATGGACATCCATGATCTATCCATTCTATGATCAAAGAGAAAACAAGTATATATTAGGACAAGATTAGGGTCTAGGGTTAACAAATACATGTGATGTCATTATTATAGATAATAAATGTGTACCACCTATTCATTCTTGAACACCTAATCTCACTAGTAAGTGTATAATGTGTATTGGGTTTTCAAGAAATTTCGGCAGCATTTTCCCACTGTTCTCCAAGTACATATGTACTTAGAGAACAAACGGGGAAACGCTGCCGAAATTTTCTTGAAAACCCAATACACATTATACACTTACATCCTAAGCGAGATTAGGTATTCAAGAACAGTCCCAAACCGGGGACTATCCCAGATTTACTCCTAATGAGTAAATCTTGGACGGGTTTCTAGGCCAACAAATAATGTGTTGTCATTCTTATACCTCAAATCCTAGTTCTTCAAGTTAGGGTGATTATTGATGTCTTTAAAAGCATGATTGGCAGTTTAGGGAAAAGTTCATCATTTACATTCCAAGCATGTCACATGTGTGCATTACAGTTCATCATTAAGCAAGAAGGGTGATTAGGATTCTCACCAAGAACAGGTTTTGATTTTTTATACAATTTTATAAAAAAATGCACATGTATGCATATATATACTATACTTAAGTTAAAGATATAAGTAAAGTAAACTTACCCAACATTCTCCTGAAGTTCAGAATAGAAAGCAGCTATGAGTATTGATTGCTTGACAATTATATTTGTTAATTGGACTTACTGTGGTCTTTTTGATGATGAAGCTATGTCACGAAGCTCCTCACTGTATTTAGACGAATCTGAACTGACAGGGGCCTCAGATTCAGATTTGTCTGAGCTGATATGCGACGACGTGCGCTCATACCGCAGTAGATGATCGGGGGTCTCGCAGTTGCTGTTGGTTATCCAAACTTTGATGGAATTATGGCCAACCGGACGGAGAAAAAGCCTATTGCAATGGACCACATGCATCTCTCCAATCCAATCACGCCAACTAGATTTTGATACAAGATTTCCCGCCAAATCATACTCAACCTCGATAACATGTGAATAATTGCCAAAAGTTAGGGTCACTTTACCAGGCATGTAGTGTCTTCCTTTTAGAAAACGCCAATGTTTGGGTATGACCAATTGGTTTAAGGAACGATCATCTATGATGATGTCCAATTGTTCTTCAATAGGGAACATTAACATTGACATAGAGGCCCAGTTCATAGTGACTGTTATGGGTGGACAGAAACTGCATAATATTAGTATTAACAAAGTGTAAGTACATATAACGATGTTATATATTTTCAGAAAAAGTTGTATAACATCAGTTAACCTTTTATTGCTTGTCATAACCAACTTTATTGTGGTAGACATGATAGCTTGAAAAGAATTCTACATATGTACTTAGAGAACAAACGAGGAAATGCTACCGAAATTTTCTCGAAAACCCAATACACATTATACACTTACATCCTAAGTGAGATTAGGTGTTCAAGAACAGTCCCAAACCGGGGACTATCTAAGATTTACTCCTAATGAGTAAATCTTGGACGGGTTTCTAGGTGCTTACTAAAATAGAACCATTATATGGAACTAATCCTACATTATACACATACTTTTCCTGAGTAAGATAATGTGCACTTCATGGAATTATTAAGATCGGAATATATATAAGTTGTTTCTACCTACTTTGATGGGATTTTATAACATTCGAGTCTTCCATTTAAGGCATTAGATGCATATATTGCAGTCCATTGTGTTGAGATAAGAATCCCATGTGATACACACGATTGAGAATCTTTCACGATACTAGGAAAATACACAACTTGATATTCATTTAGGTGTTAGACATTCATTTAGGTGTTCCTGATAACTCGCAGGTATGCACAACTAGACAACTGTGGCGGAGCAGTACTGGAGGAAGCATACCTTTCGGTAGCGGCGGCGGACAAGTAGGCGACAATTGGCAATTTAGGGAAAAGTTCATCATTTACATTCCAAGCATGTCACATGTGTGCATTACAGTTCATCATTAAGCAAGAAGGGTGATTAGGATTCTCACCAAGAACGGGTTTTGATTTTCTATACAATTTTATAAAAAAATGCACATGTATGCATATATGTACTATACTTTTTGGAACCATACTAAACACCCATATACTTTATAAAACAACTATAAAACAATGATTATAGCTAAACTATTAAACAATAGACTTGTCACACATAAAACACCCTATACAACTATAAAACAAAAAAGTATTAAGATATGCATGATACAATAACTATTTTGCATCACATTACAGCAGACTTATCATTGATACCTTACTAACTTATTTCTGCATTTACATATCATCACTTGATCAAAAATTACATGTATTGTATAGACAATAGAGGATTCAACTCAGTAGAAGCACAAAATCAGTACCTAAACCCTAAACACAAATAAGTAAATAACTTAAAAAAAAAACGTCCAGCAGCTGCTTGGTCGTGCCTTGGCACCGCCCAAGCAGCCGCCGGAGCAGAGGAAGAAGGAAGAAGGCAGGGCAGGCGGGCATACCTTGAGGGCAGAGGAGAGTAGTGGCCGGAGCACAGCAGCCACCGGCAGAGGCGGCGGCAAAGAGAGGAGAAGCGCCAGCGAGGACACGGAGCAGCGGCGGCGAGGGCACGGAGCAGCGGCGAGGGCACGGAGTAGGAGCACGGACGGCCACCGGTGAGCACAGAGGGCAGGAGCAGGAGTAGGAGCACGGCCGCCGGTGAGCACGAAGCAGCGGCGAGGGCAGGAGCAGGAGCATGGCAGCGGCGGAGGAGCAACGACCGGCGGGGGCGAGCAAGAAATCGCCGGACCTAACTGAAATCGAGAATGAAAAAGGGAAAGGGGAAGAGAAGCTCGCGCTGGTGAGCTATTAAGTTGACAATAAGCGTCGGTTATTCTAAAAAACCGACAAATAAACCAACTATGTCGGTTCTTTTCCAAAAACCGGCACCTATACTAGATTATAGTCATCGGTTTTTAACTAAAGGACAACTGACAACTATTCCTGTCTCACGAATACCCTTTAGTCGTCGGTTATTATTTATGAACCGACGACATATGTCAAATTTTGGTGGTAATTTTTTCGCTGGAATTTTGGTTTTGGCGGTTGATTTTATGTGTCGGTTTTTTATTACTTAACCGACACTTAATAAAAGTGGTACCCGTATTTGGTCGACCTTCACAGATTGTATGTCGGTTTATGTTATAAACTGACACTGTAGAGTTTAGGTGTCCGTTTATGTATACAACTGACACCTTGAAAAGTGACTTTATAAGCCATTTTTGTAGTAGTGTAAGCTTTTCACGTGTGTCACATTTAGAAGGCATCTAAAACTTAATATTTAATGAGGGATTTGGTTTTTATATACATATACATATCCAATCACCACAATAAATAGTACATATCATATACATGCTATATCCCACAGAAAAATGTGAAACGATAAAGGCAATGATTATAGCCATCCTGTTGTGATTTCTCGAGCCAAGAGGAATCACGATCA
The DNA here is from genome assembly GCA_963693085.1 of Alisma plantago-aquatica. NCBI lineage: Eukaryota > Viridiplantae > Streptophyta > Magnoliopsida > Alismatales > Alismataceae > Alisma > Alisma plantago-aquatica. The sequence goes on from OY856410.1 coordinate 816,245,111, forward strand.
TCTAGGTCTACATCACATGCAACATGTACAAGATGAAATCTGTGCCTGCCTTTCTGGGTTTGATCAGCTCATCTCCATGACCAATCGGCTCGCCATCAGGTTGATTGTTCGGGTTCCACTAGCCGATCAACTGGCACCTCCAGCCGATCAGTTCACCAGTTGTCATGCATCTCATCAGGTCGCCACCCGCTCATCTCGCTCCTCGAACCGGTCGTCTGGATCACCAACCGATCGGTTCATGCCTTGAACCGATCGTCTCAGGTTGTCTGCCGTTCTTTGACATAACAGGAAATAAAATCTATCCTATTTACAATTTAATTGTGGAACCCCGAGTTACATTCGGGGGGAGCAAAGGTAAGAAAATAATTCTCGAATTATTTCGAGTTACATCAAGAATAGGAGAAGGGGAATCAGTGCGCAGACCGAGATGCAAGAAACCACATACAACCACACATAGATATAGGGGTTTATAAGCCATAATCATGCTACACATCCACCACAAAACTCATTTAAGGGTGACGTGTATTGAATGCATTAATATTACATATCATATATGTATATTTGGGATTTGTGGATTGGACATGCATAAAGCCAATTTTATTCGCATCGTATGCAATAAATAAAGGCGACCAACCAAATTGATCATATCGATAATCCTAAAATATAGAACAGTTGATGTGGCTTTGATATCACAGTTGGGTTTTAGAGGAGGCAGAGGCGCAGCGGAAACAAAATTTTTCTCCCCAAAACCCAGAACAAAAGGAATCGCGTCAACGTCTATATAATAGGAAAGATGGTTTGTGGATGCATACCTTATCCCGAGGCTTGATCGGAGACAGTACCTCGCGCCTTGCGTGGTCTTCACCTCCAGTCTTGGACGGTGTCTGTGTAGCTCCTAGTCGCACCGGGACTGAAGACTCCTAGTCTCACTGGGACTGTCGGGATTGACAGTTGTCCTCCGAGCAACAGAGGTCTCCCTCCTCTGCAGTCATCAACACGGACTGCCTGGAACTCCGATCTCCTTGTCGCACAAGGAACCGGAAGGAGTCGCACCCTCCTGTTGGCGTACTAGTCGCCAACACACTCTCATGCTGCCAGTTGCAACTGGAGTTGTCTTTCTCTTGCTGCACCTCCCTTTTCGGGTAGCACTTGCTCGGGCTCTCTCAGTTACCAAAACCAGAGAGAACGACAACTTTGCAGAGTAACCGGCTTGCACTGAGTTGTACTCTGAGAAGCCCCCAATACCCCTATATATATAGGTGGGTCATGGGACAGGGTTCTCTGTCCTCGGCAATATGGGACTAAAAACAGGAGTAGAAGGGTTCGAGATTTTCCACAAAACAACCAACTCGCAACCTGAACTGATCGTTTCACAACTGAAACGGTCGGTTGGGGAGCTGAGTCGGTCGGTTGACACCTAAACCGATCGGTTGGGACCCATGAACCGATCGGTTCACTTCTGAACTGGTCGGTTCGTGGTCCTTGCCAGTTCCCGATTGACTTTCCAACTTTTGTTTCTAATTGGTATCAAATACCAATCCTTGTTCCAATCAAATTGGGCAAGTGAAACGAAAGGAAAATTCTCACCAATCCTACTTTCCCAACTTGCCCGGTTGCAACAGTTGAACCGATCGTTTCAACACTTGAAGCAATCGTTCACCCTATCCTTGAGTCGATTGGTTCATCACATGAGCCGATTGGTTCACCAAGCTGAGCCGATCGGTTCTTCACATGAGCCGATCGGTTGGGAGTACAGATTGTGCAGAATTAGTCAATTGCGATTTCAATCAATCTGATACTCTAATCAATCCGTCCAACACCTTGAACATTATGATATTGAGCTATCAATTAATTGAGTGTTTAATTGAACTACTAAACTCCTTTAGTAATCAATCTAAACATTGTTTGTGGATAAAACTCCTCTTCCAGGTTAAATCCTATGTGTGTGACCCTACAGGTCCATTTCATGTTGGCAGTGAAAGTCCATAACACTTATGACTTCACAAGCAAAGAGCGGTGCCTAGTCACACATCAGTGCTACCCAAGTGAAATAGAAAGTTGGAGAACAACTTTCAATCCTACAATCCGTGAATGGTGTTACAGTGAATGTATAATTTCTTTGTCACTGATATCCTGAATGAACTCGAGGCATGGAACAGTCATCCTGTCAACATTCATTCATTTCCTTGATCTCAGAGCAGACTGGGTGAGATGTGTGTGACATCAATATCACATATTGATTCACACATGCATGTGCATGCCTTTCTCAATCCTACTCATCAAGTGGCCAAGGATATCAAACTCCCTCAAGAGGGACAAATCCCATATCTATCACTCACCCCTCAAAAGCCCCATGTGTCAAAGCCACCCAATCATCACCTTTATAACAACCCATGTTTCAGGACTACATTTGATGATGTCAAAGTGTGCCCAACGACATGTGTTGAGTGTAGTGATTTCAGATCTAAGAATCACACTCACCACCATCACTGTGAGAGCTGACTGTGACTACCAAGTCATGGTTCCATGTGTCACTCTCACGGTGGGTCTATATGGTACCTTGTTCTCTAACAAGTACCTATGTGCTTGGTTTGATATCACTATATCATGACTAATGAGATTCTGTCATCAACCAACACACAATCTAGTCTTCAGTGTTATTGATGTCTATGGTTATTTCCACAATAACAACCGACTAGGGACCAAACAAGAATGTATACTCTTAACATCCGTATGATCTCATTGTTTAGGTCATGAACCTAAAAGCATACGTCATTGAGTAAAACCATTCTTTAGACATCTATCATGTTACACCATCATCTCAGAAATAGTTTAAACATATAGATTGGAAATTGCCTTTATTATTATTCAAATCATTTACAAAGTATCCCATTACAATCATCATATGACTTGCTCTATGGGCATACATACCAACAGTATATATGATTCAATTGATTTGAAATTATATATACAGGTCAAAAAGATGACACCCGCTACATCTCGGCCTCCACATCCACCTCCTCAACTACCAAGTTGGCTTCCAAGGGACCTACACGCCTCGTTAGGTCCTAATTGTAGGGGTATGGCAGTATGGATCGGTGAACATGATCAAAATTTCCCTATAAATGCTACAATTTCAGAGGATGTTGCAGGTCAATCATACGATAACAATCTATTTATACAAGTTTTACATACGTATTAATGCATAGGTATTAATGCAGGTCAATCATACAAAAACAAGCTATTTATACAAGATATTTTGGAATTGTTTTGTTATGATTGGTTGAACACATCTATGATAGAGGTATGGATATGGTGAGATCTTGTTTATACATCTATATACCTTGTTTTATATACGGTGATCTGGTTTCTTATATATTAATGCATACGTAATATGTGTTTTGCAGCCACTTACACACGATATGTATAGATTTTGCATTTTCTCATGTGGGATTTTTGGTTCCATCTTTGATTAGTCTTGTAGATACAAACCCTTCTTTAGTTACTCCATACTGTTGTGATGCTTTTGAATATTTTGGTAAAAATAAGAAAATGGTGATAATAGCTCCTTTCAATGTCAAGTAAGTTTACTTTGCTTATAATTTGGACTTAAGAAAATTATATTTTTATTGTGGATTTTGAGTTATTAATTTTTAACTTTCATACCTGTAGTGGTAGGAATTGGGAGTTACTAGTTATTGTTCCCAAGATGTTCACTGTCTATTATCTAGATCCTGCGGGGAATGAATTGAATACATTATATGGACACGTAATGAAAAGGCCATTATTCTTGTGAGAAATATTTCATATTTTTATATTTGTTAACATCTGTTATTACATTACTATTTAATTATTCAACTTAATGTGTTACATTAACGTGTAGGGCTTTACAAGAGTTCAAAAAAGCTAGAGGAAAGGTCCCCAGGAAAAAGAATCAGCGACTAATTTGGGAGAATGTGAAAGTAATTTCCCGACTCCAATGTATATATTATTTATGTGAATGTGCTTATTTGTATTTTTAAATATTTTGTATGTTTCAATTTATAGTGTGCTATACAAGACAACGATTGGGCATGTGCCTACTATGTGATGCAATTTATGGACCGAATCATCAAACATGCAGCAATGGAAATCGATACTATACAAAAGGTATTATATATAGTCTCATTAGATAATATGAGATATATCAATCTTATTATATTATATATATATGTCATTCTCTTTGCTGGTGTTTAAAACTAACTTTAGTACAGGTGGAAAGTTATTAGATGTACATACTCCCTATACAAGGGAGGAATTAGATGTTGTAAGAGAAGAATGGGTAAAAGTCCTACAAGTAGTGGGAATTTTTAAATATAATTGGGGTTCTAATGACAATGATGACGATGATGAATAAAGAATGATATTTCTAAACTTTGTTCTCATAATTATTTTTGTGTGAATGTGAATGACTTTTTCTGAATTGTCATATGTGTGAATGTGAATGAATTTTTCTGATCAATACATGAATGTCTGAATGTGAAAAGAGATGAAATGAATGGAACTGAATGTGAATGTAAATGACTTTGTAGGTTTCTACATGTATCTGATCAATACATGTGTCTGAATGTGAATGACTTTGTAGGTTTGTGGCCTGTTGTTGGCTGATATCAATGGATGTTGTAAACCTACAGTTCAGAACTGAAATGTAGGTTTTGCATCCTGTTGACCAGCCATACAATAGGCCTACAAACTGATAAGAAAAAAAATCAGAACATAGGCGTCGGTTATTTGTATAAAACTGACACCAAATACATATGACGTCGGTTATTAGAAAAAATCCAATGTCTCTGTGCCCTCGCTGGCTTGGTGAGGGGAAGGTTAATTGCGTCGGTTTTTGTTTAATAACCGTCTTTAACAATGATATAGTGTCAGTTTTCTTTACTAATCGATGCTTATAGTTCCCATGCTAGCACGTTTTTGGTGGTGGGAAGGTTAATGGCATCGATTTGTATTTAATAACTGATGTCTTTAACAATGAGATAGTGCCAGTTTTCTTTAATAACTGACACCTATAGTTCCCTTGCTGGTGCATTTTCGGTGGCGGGAAGGGTTATGGCATCGGTTAGAAACTGACGCTAAAGGTGTCGACTTTTAGCGGCGCCCACTTGGGTGTTGCTTGGAAACTGATGCTAAAGGCTCTAAATAACTGACGCCAAAGGCCTTTTCTATAGTAGTGAAACATCCTGTTGCCCCTCACTAGGCAACAACTATCTCTAGGTCAAAAGACCTATATAATTGGTATTATATAAACAACATAGCTCATGCTTAGCTATGTTCATTATCTCATGCTACCAGCATGGTTTTAATATGGTTAAGGTTTCCCTTTGTTAACCAATTGTAGTTTTAAATCATATCATTACTCTTCATTTGGGTTAAGGTTTCCTTCTTTAAACCAACTAGGGTTTTCAAGTTCATTCATCAAGAATCACAACCCAAATTCAGACTCCACACATATTAGGAGTATGAATGTATACTCATTACATGAGTATTAAACAAGTATAAGTTTATCTTTCCTCCTCACTAGGATATTGATTACATCATTCTCTATTAGTTTGGCTCAATCCTTCTCTCAAGGTACATCGGCCCATATTTATCAAAATGCACTAAACCCTTCATGTCTTAAAGTATCATTTTCCATAACATACTACATGTATCACTCAATCAAGTGTATTGGATTGAGGTGCTTCCTCCATATCGAGTATAAAGGTGTAGGTATGCTTCCATATCGGGTATAGAGGTGTATCCTCATCACCATACCATGCATCCATATCGGATTACTCAGCCTTAGGGGTTTGCATATCGGGTTTCACAACACCATGCTGAGTTTCAATATCATATCGGGTAGGGTATATACTTAACATCATATCAGGTATAAGGTGTGTGCTTAACCCCATATTGTGCACATGGTGTGTGTATGTGTCACTCATATCGTCCATGAGGTATAAACTCTCCACCATATCATGATAATGGTTGTGTTCATATCATCATATCGGGTTACCATATCATCATCTAGGGTTTCAACACCATATCGAGTAAGAGGTGTATGTGTGGTCACCATATCGACCTTGAGGTGTATGTGTGTATCACCATATCATCCATGAGGTATATACTCATCACCATATCGTTCTAGAGGTGTATAACCATCATAGGGTTTCAACATTATATTAGGTAAGAGGTGTATCCCTCAACACCATATCGGGTTAGAGGTGCTTCAACCCAATATCGGGTTGAACCATGATGATGTCATCATCATCAACCTCTAGACTCTTGTTCTTACTATTCTAGTTCATGGACAATAGTTCTAGGTTACTACTAGAGCTCATGGGTTCATCAATTACGTAAGAAATTTTGAATTGAAAGTAAATCATTTAACTAAGGAAAAATTGATGGTAAATAATAACATAATTGAGTTCAAGTTATATAACCCACCTCCAGTGCAAATTCAAAGCTCCAAGCTCCAAAACTTCATGTTCCAAAGGTTGAAGATGAGCTTCTCAAAGGCCCAAGACTTGAGCTCCTCATGATCATGCACGATACCTCACCACTTGTGGCCAATATCCCTCACTTATGGTCGATATCCCTCACTTGGCCGATATCACTTTGCAATGGGTGATATCACTTTTCTATGGATGATACCAAGGCCCTATGCATGATATATAAGAGCAAGGGGGTGATAGATTTCGAAAAATTCCACTAATAGGTGAAGGGAAGGGTATATATACTTAAGGTTCATGAAAAGTGTGTATATGAGGTGTCACCATTTTAAGCTACTAGGTGCCACGTGTCCTTGCATGGTTGATACCTATCCTTGCATGCAATCATATTTATCTTGTCATGTAAAACACTTGAGGATAATCTAGAGATGATATTTCGGCCATTAGTTATCTTGTTTGATAAGATGTCTCATCTTTATCTCATAAATTATGCAAACTGATACAACTTTTGTAAGGAGCATCTAACTCAACATGGATCACCTCCTTGAGGTGTTTTCCCCATCATGGACAAGTCCAATAGTCCAAAAACCGATATGGGATACCCTCTATGGCTCCTTGGCTTATAGGCACTCCTATATGGACTCTATAACTCGATACAAGCTCAATTTAGGGTTTCACGTTCAACACTTTCTTGGTCTTTTCATCACCAAGAGTATCATACTTAAATATGATTCAAACATGGTGCCTCCTTCTTTATATCCTCTCTAAGTGATATAGAAGGGGGTATGGACACTCTAGAGGTGGTAATTTTCATATCAACCCTACATTTTGGGTAAATTACAACTTGTACCAAAATTGGTACACAAGGCACTAGCATTATTCAAACAAGTTCAAACTTGGAATTTAGGCTTTCCACAAGCCACCACTTTGCATCATTATCTATATAATGATGATAAAACACATGAGGTATGTTCAACATATGACATATTGCACTATAACCCCTATCTTGGGTAAATTTCATTTTGGTCCAAAATAAGAGAACATTGCTCAAACATTATTCAAATAGGACCAAACTTGAAACATAAGTTTGTCAATTGATAACAAGACTCTTTAGAGGATTATATTAAAGTTATAAGAAACTTATTTAGACAAAACAAATAGGGTTAACTCATAACCCAGGTCAGGGTCATTACAAGTTATAAACCCCTAACGAGGATTTCGTCCCCAAAATCCCAGATGAAGGAAGACAATTGTCATTCATGCATCATATCATCAAGTATACACATAACACCTTGATGTCATGGAGATGCCGTAGAAATTTGCCTAGCACAAAGTCCTTTCATATAGGGTTATCATAAAATCTGTCATACAGAACACATGCTCAATTGTCCTTTCTATTAATGATTGCAGTGTCAATTCTATGTCAGGTAACACTTTCTAAATCAGAGAAGTACTATACATACTTGGTATAACTCAGTGTCAAACCTCATTGCTTTGTCAACTTTTCAAGTTAAATCTTTATGTAATAAGATTCTTTACCTTGGTATTCTTCCATATTCCTTACTTAATTTAGCATTTCTCCTTCAAGGAAAGACCAGAGTTATGTTTTGTCACCCACTTAGGACTACAAATCTTATCATACATCTATTGTGCCACTCTAATCTACTGACACAACACTAAATTCTCTTATGACTTGTATCAACTATCCCTTTGCTATTTATTTTCTTATTATAAGGAGAGGCTACTTATTAAAGAAGAACTATCTTAGAGGTATCTCTAGATGTTATGTATAAGCTGCGTCAACAAATCTAGATAGGGATATTCTAAGGAATTATTTTAGCTTGATAAGCTTTTCCCAAAATGATTCTACAATTGTTCCTTCAACTCATACATCCTTGTTGATGTCATGTTTATGCGGAGCATAAACCCCTAACATATGGTATCCATACTACAGTATGTAACTAGACTAATCTCAAAGTTGGCCCTTCAAGGTAACCAAACATTATTCAGCTTATCAAGAGTCATGTTCTCATTTTCTCATATCATTGAAAGTTCTTGGATACTAGGATTCTTTACCTTGGCATTCATTATATGTGCCAAAAACACATCACATCATCATCATTTCCATCCTCTGTTGTTATTACCAAAACTAAACATATAATAGGACCTTTCTTTAATCTTGGGACATTACTTAGAACATATACTTTGTCTTGGAACTAAAATCCAAGACTAGATTATACTTTTCAAAGTATCCATCTATAGATTACTTCTAATCCCTGCACATCAAGTGACATAAGACTTACTTGATTTTCATGTTCCCAAAAGGAAATAACACAAGGAAACATATTCCTTTTTATCACCCCATCATTATTCAGGGTTGTTTATTAAAGAAAAGAGATTCTCACCTTCTTCGAGTATTACATGAACTTTAAATTGTTCATGTGTCATTCAATCTTATTTCCCCTTAGGTTCCTTGTCTTCAACATAAGAATTATATAGATGATTACATGTCACCACCTCTCAGTATTATCATCATCATGATTACTAGATTTGGGTATTCAAACCCTTAGTTCATCACTAAACATTGTTACCTCTCATCAGGTAACTATTACCTCTAGGTCCTCATACCAAGGTATACATTATACTAAACATCTTCTTTTGTTTATAAGTTGATCTGTGATTAACTCAGATTCCTTCGTATATCAATTAGGATGTGGTAGAAATATCCATGCCACATCTTATACCTCATTATGCTCTTTAGATTGTCTCAAAATGACTACTTGATCAGAGTAATAAAAAAGATAGCAATCTAAGAGTATTATACTTACCTTGCTTTCAATAGATGAATACCTGGCCAGGGTATTCAAGAACTAAAATTAGGTAGTATGCATTTGTTTTATATCATGTTTCATCTCTTTAAGTTTTACTAGTTAGTATCTCAAATTTTCACTGGGTGTTTTCTTTTATATCTCTCCCCTTTCTTCATGAAGAGAGAAATTTCTTTTTTTGGTCGCCATGAAGAGAGAAATTTCAAAACATATAAGAGAATATTGGACTGAATATAGGTTCTTATCCTTCGTATCTCTTCCTCATGTCCTCATATGACTAATTAAAGGAAGCTCAAAACAACTACCTTCTTATGATTATCAGAAAAAATCAAGAGAAGACATATCAGAATGAAAAAGCTTCATCTGACTGTCACCCCTCACGGTCATCTACCACTTTAGGTTGACTCAAACATAGATTCAAGCTATTTTAGGTTGTTGCTTTTGCCTTTTTACACTATTGGATTGTAACTTTCATAAGTCATGTCGAGTCTTTCTCGGTTGTTGGGTCATTTCCTCCCTTATTTTTGAACAAACGGGTTTAGAATGCTCAACATGTCCATATCTATAACATGTCGTGTCCTCATACCATAGTCTTATCGGTCTTATTACCGATGTAAAATCTAAGTCAAGAGTTCTTACAAGTGGAAAGTTAGGACTTTTGCCTTTACTTAGTGACTATTATCATGGTGCACTAGGCATTTATTGCACTGGTGGTACCAAAAACATTGACTTTTTAGAACAACTAGGAAAATGTCCCTAGAATTATCAAGACCTTCACTAAATTCTTATCTTATTGCCCCTCCTTGGGCATTGCTATTATAGATGTACTATCTATCTATACTTATGGCAGAGTCTATTTTCTTGCCATATGTTAATCCTTCTCATATTTTTCACTATTCAACATGACTATATCATTCAAGAACCCTTTTAGAACCCAAAGTTTCTACATTGAGGGTTGGTAACCTAGGTTGTATTGCAAGTATCCAGTCCACTATATTCATCATTGTTGTCTTAACCTGCCAATAAGAGTATAAAAAGCAGGATTCTCTATCCTGATTGGGTCAAGATGGGAATTCCTAGGCACTCATTCTTCACTTGCGTGATCCCTTGCACCTTCTCCTGGTGCAACAACATTGCTCTTAGCAACGTGTTCCTTATGTTCTCCAGTCATTTTTAAACTTCACCCTTTCTTCTGTATAAGCAGAAGTCACTATAGGATATACTGGAGGATACTAGAATAGACTCAACACCTTAGTCATATGTATCTGTAGACTTAGTAAACCTTAAGCTCTAATACCAAAACTTGAAATGACCGCCACCAAACCGACAGCCAAATCATTACTAATTATGCAGAATAATCACAAGTAGTGGATTAACAAAAATCACTAAAAATTAAAACAATTTTGTAAAGAGATCCATTTCAAAACTTTATAAACATTGGGGTTCACATTGTACATACATTGAACAATCTCATCTCGAGGTTAACATATAACAGTTACTTTATCAAAACATATACTAAAGCAACATCAAACTTCGAGGCATACAAGACAAAATCTCATATTGTTCATAAAACCATCACGTACTAAATCCAAGGACCTGAGAGTATAGAGACAACGCATAAGACATCTATCTACAAGACATGACAGCCAGAACACTCAACCTGAGCTATTACTATTGTCCCTGTTGTTGTTGTCCTTCCTCTACAGAACGGTCTCTACCTCCTCGTGCACGTCTGCCTAAAAATTTTGGATCCCATGGGGTGAGACAATTGTCCCAATGAGAGATATAACTCTCTGCCAACAATGTTATTATTACAAGTAAATAGTATTAAACTGAGCAGAGGATAAGCATTTTAGAACTTTCTCATTTTTTAAAGCATTGCAACTATCTATGATAGAGCAGTAAATCATCTATTCACTTTATAAGGAATATGAAGAACATGTCTGACATTTACCCATCATACTATATCAACATCTCAATCTTATCCTGTGATACTCATTATCATGGTATGACATCCATTAACCATTCCCATTTCTATCTATTGGCCTCAGCCAATCTGCTAACCAGATTTTGGACTATGCCAATCCTATAAAATCATATCCAGGTACTAGACTATGCCAATCCTATGAAACTATTCCATGTATTGGACTATGCCAATCATGTGCAATTATTTCAGGTATTGGACTATTCCAATCATGTGCAATTATTCTAGGTATTGGACTATGTCAATCCTATGCAATTATTCTAGGTATTGGGTTATTACCAATCCTATGAGATTATTTCAAGTATTGGGCTATTACCAATCCTTTGACATTATTCCAAGTATTGGATTATGCCAATCCTGTGAGATTATTCCAGGTATTGGGTTATTACCAATCTTGTGACATTATCCCAGGTATTGGGTTATTACCAATCTTCTGAGATTATTCTAGGTATTGGGTTATTACCAATCTTGTGAGATTATTTTAGGTATTGGGTTATTACCAATGTTGTGACATTATTCTAGGTATTGGGTTATTACCAATCATGTGAGATTATTCCATGTATTGGATTATTACCAATCATGTGACATTATTCTAGGTATTGGGTTATTACCAATCCTGTGAGATTATTCTAGGTATTGGATTATTTCCAATCATGTGTCATTATTCTAGGTATTGGATTATTACCAATCATGTGAGATTATTCCAGGTATCGGGTTATTACCAATCATGTGACATTATTCCAGGTATTGGGTTATTACCAATCCTATGAGATTATTCCAGGTATTGGGTTATTACCAATCTTGTGACATTATTCCAAGTATTGGATTGTGCCAATTATGTGAGATTATTTCAGGTATTGGGTTATTACCAATCCTGTGACATTATTCCAGGTATTGGGTTATTACCAATCATGTGACATTATTCCAAGTATTGGATTATGCCAATCCTGTGAGATTATTCTAGGTATTGGGTTATTACCAATCTTGTGACATTATTCTAGGTATCGGATTATGCCAATCTTGTGCAATTATTCTAGGTATTGGATTATACCAATATTGTGAAATCATGGCCATATTGCTAAGGATTTCATAGTAGTGGAATACCTTTATATTCCCCCTTTCACTTTCATTATGGGATCTCTATCCCTTAAACTCATCACTAAATACCACAACACCTTTACTAGGCATTATACCTTGGCCAATCCATCATACTTATTCACATCCTTTATGTAATACAAGTATTCCTCTTATCTTATTTAAGCATATCCAAAACACTATAGCCCTTATTTGCCTATAAGCATAAAGCATGTATAGTCAAGATGCCATTACTATTATTGTAACCATTTATTATTATTATGTTACTGAGTTTCCATTTCCTAGTTTATTTTGAGCATTATCATTTCTTACACGAGACTTTTATAAACATCTTGTTACCTCTCACTAGGCAAAAACTATTATCATGGCTCACAAGGCCCATTAAACATCTTGTTACCTCTCACTAGGCAAAAACTATTCTCATGGCTCACAAGGCCCATTAAACATCTTGTTACCTCTCCCTAGGCAACACCTAATCACATGGCTCACAAGGCATTTTAAACATCTTGTTACCCCTCACTAGGAAACAACTATCTCTAGGTCAAAAGACCTATATAATTGGTATTATATAAACATCATAGCTCATGCTTAGCTATGTTCATTATCTCATGCTACCAGCATGGTTTCAATATGGTTAAGGTTTCCCTTTGTTAACCAATTGTAATTTTAAATCATATCATTACCCTTAATTAGGGTTAAGGTTTCCTTCTTTAAACCAACTAGGGTTTTCAAGTTCATTCATCAAGAATCACAACCCAAATTTAGACTCCACACATATTAGGAGTATCAATGTATACTCATCACATGAGTATTAAACAAGTATAATTTTCTCTTTCATCCTCACTAGGATATTGATTACATCATACTCTATTAGGTTGGCTCAATCCTTCTCTCAAGGTATATTGGCCCATATTTAACAAAATGCACTAAACCCTTCATGTCTTAAAGTATCATTTGCCATAACATACTACATGTATCACTCAATGAAGTGTATTGGATTGAGGTGCTTCCTCCATATCAGGTATAAAGTTGTAGGTATGCTTCCATATCAGGTATAGAGGTGTATCCTCATCACCATACCATGCATCCATATCAGATTACTCAACCTTAGGGGTTTGCATATTGGGTTTCACAACACCATGTTGAGTTTCAATATCATATCAGGTAGGGTATATACTTAACATCATATCGGGTATAAGGTGTGTGATTAACCCCATATCGTGCACATGGTGTGTGTATGTGTCACTCATATTTTCCATGAGGTATAAACTCTTCACCATATCGTGCTAATGGTTGTGTTCATATCATCATATCGGATACCATATCATCATCTAGGGTTTCAACACCATATCGGGTAAGAGGTGTATGTGTGGTCACCATATTGACCTTGAGGTATATTTGTGTGTCATCATATCATACATGAGGTATATACTCATCGCCATATCGTTCTAGAGTGTATAACCATCATAGGGTTTCAACATTATATTAGGTAAGAGGTTTATCCCTCAACACCATATCGGGTTAGAGGTGCTTCAACCCAATATTGGGTTGCATCATGATGATGTCACCATCATCAACATCTAGACTCTTGCTCTTACTATTCAAGTTCATGGACAAAAGTTCTAGGTTAATACTAGAGCTCATGGGTTCATCAATTATGCAAGAAAATTCGAATTGAAAGTAAATCATTTAACTAAGGCAAAATTGATGGCAAATAATAACATAATTGAGTTCAAGTCATATAACCCGCCTCCAGTGCAACTTCAAAACACCAAGCTCAAAAACTTCACGTTCCCAAGGTTGAATATGAGCTTCTCAAAGTTCCAAGACTTGAGCTCCTTAGCCTCATGCATGATACTTCACCACTTGTGGCCAATATCCCTCACTTATGGCCGATATCTTTCACTTGGCCGATATCACTTTGCAATGGGTGATATCACTTTTCTATGGCCGATACCAAGGCCATGTGCATGATATCTAAGAGCAAGGGGTGATAGATTTTGAAAATTTCCACTAATAGGTGAAGGGAAGGGTATATATACTTGAGGTTCATGAAAAAGTGTGTATATGAGGTGTCACCATTTTAAGCTACTAGGCACCACGTGTACATGCATGGTTAACACCTGTCCTTGCATACACTCATATTTATCTTGTCATGCAAAACACTTGAGGATAATCTAGAGATGATATTTCGGCCATTAGTTATCTTGTTTGATAAGATATCTCATCTTTATCTTGTAAATTATGCAAACTGATACAACTTTTACAAGGAGCATCTAACTCGACATGGATCACCTCCTTGAGGTGTTTTGCCCATAATGTACAAGGACAAGAGTCCACATACCAATATTAGATCCCTTCTATGGCTCCTTGGTGGATAGTCACTCCCATATGGACTCTACAACCCGATACGAGCTCTATGTAGGGTTTCACATTCAACACTTTCTTGGTCTTTTCATCACCAAGAGTATAATACTTAAATATGATTCAAACATGGTGCCTCCTTCTTTCTATCTCATCTAAGTGATACTAGGAGGGAGTATGGACACTCTATATGTTGTAATGTGCATATCAACCCTACATTTTGGGTAAATTACAACTTGTACCAAAATTGGTACAAAAGGCACTAGCGTTATTCAAACAAGTTCAAACTTGGAATTTAGGCTTTCCACAAGCCACTACCTTGCATCATTGTCTCTATAATGATGCTAAAACACATGAGGTATGTTCCACTTATGACATATTTCACTATAACCCCTTATCTTGGGTGAATTGCATTTTGGTCCAAAATAAGAGAACATTGCTCAAACATTATTCAAACATGACCAAACTTGAAACATAAGTTTGTCAACTGATAAAAAGACTCTTTAGAGGATTATATTAAAGTTCTAAGCAACTTATTTAGCCAAAACAAATAGGGTTAACTCATAACCCAGGTCGGGGTCATTATAATAATTTTTTTCCATTTATAAGGGATAAAAGATGTAGAATATTTATAAGACCATACCCTAATATAAAGAGAATTGGTACAAGGGAATTCATGTGGATTTTGCACACTAGCTATCAAACTCAAATGATGCTTTCAATCTTTAGTAGTAGTCATCCCATCACACCAAAAGATCATAGGTGATGAATTAATAAAACTTCATTGTGATGTTTCTTTTGTAGAAGGACTAGTCTAAATACTTGACATGAATATTCCAAAGATCAAAATATGTAACATAACTTTTTTTCCATGGAAGGGAGTTATAAGGGGTAAAAGATGTAGAACATTTTTAAGACCATACCCTGATACAAAGAGAATTGGTACATGGGCATTCATGTGTACTTTCCACGCTAACTATCAAACTCAAATGACACTTTCAATCTTCAATTCTTAAGAAGTGACATCCCATCACACCAAAAGAGCATAGATGATGAACTAATAAAATTTCATTGTGATGTTTATTTTGTAGAAGGACAGTCTACATACTAGGCATTAATATTCCAAAGATCAAAATATGAGGGATTCCATTAGTTAAATTATGATAGAAAAATCATGAAGTCGAAGATAACAATGACAATTTGATAGATAGATGTAAAAAACTTAACATTTACTCTAATTATAATTTCGAGACATAATTTATATAAGAGGAGGAGTTTTTTTCTGAACATACCAAAATTTAAGTAGAGACCTTAGGTTTAAAAAATCCTACTCACGTCTTCTGCACTCTTAGTTTATGGTTTAGCAACATTTCTTTACATATGTGTTATTCCAAGTTCAGCATATAAAATATTTTGTGTTGTAATAAAAACCTAAATTGATAATTTAGAATTCTAGAATTTAATAATAATAAAATTTCAAATGTTGGATGAACTATATTTTATTTTTGAAAAATATATTAACATAATAAAATCAAAATATTAGTTTTATAAGAAAAGCAAGTGACTTATTTCTATTTCTTTTTTAAGAACAATATTTATAAGTGGTCTATATATAGTATAAAAAGAAAGGGGAAGAGGGAATAGACTAATCTAAAAATAAAATGGTGTTCAATCTAGTTTGTTTTATATATATTTTTTGGTGACCAAGATAACCCACTTCGGGCGAGTCCGACATGGTATACTCTCAAGGCATGAGACGGTGTGATCCAGTCAACCCCCTCCCATGCCAAATCAGTGTAGATTGTCGTTTGCAAAGTACCTTTGGTGAGATTCAAACCTGGGTCCTTCATTGGGACTTACCAAGATCTTACCACCTGGGCTACTATGGCTAGACAGATTGTTATATATTCAAATGCATATAAATGTTTTTTTTTCTTATTTGACCTAACCTAGACGAAAAGGTTGACCAACTTTACTAGTAGGTTAATTACTTATCCATTAATTTTATGGGGATTGGTCAATATTTCCTTATCACAAGTGAATGTGGAAAATCTTCCAACTTGTCTACAAGTCACCTACCTTGCAACAAGTTTCCCAACTTGTTAGTAGTTTAGCCAGCTTGTTAGGTAAGAAGTGGACTAGTTACATGGGTCAACTTCAATAATTTTCTCACCTATTAACAAGTAAATGAACCTTTTGTATGACCTAGATTGTTGGTTAGTTGAGAACTATTAACTTCCTAATTAATAAAACAACTAAATTAGTATATCAACGATGTTAGGAAGTTGATTAACTATGTGTTTTCAATAGAAGTATTTTATTCTAGAGGATAAAAACATACAAACTGAAATTTATTTGGTTTTAATGTAAGAAAACTTGTCTACATGCCACATACTACCTCTTCTAATTGATCTGGACCCTAGTATACTTACATTGGTAATTTTGAGGTGGTTGTCGAAAGATTGGGTTCAAATAGGATTACGCCGATTTTGTTGTTAATAGATATGTTATCTCATGCTTAGGCTTCATGTTTTATTATAAACAATCAAATATGGTTTCCATATTTGACCCAAAAAAAGGTTTCCATATTTGACTCAAAAAAAGGTTTCCGTATAAAATACAAAAAAGGATCAATTTCGTAGTCAAAAAATAACACTCGCATTGTATTGAGAATGAACATGAAATTAGTAGAAATAGAATCAATTAATAGTAGTAAATGAACACATTAATTCATTTATGATATTTATTGTCTAAATGTCAATTAATACTACTAAAACCTATATAATACATATCATAGGTCTGTGTTGGAATGGTAAAATTGGGTGAACTGATTGTGGGGATCTAGGATGAGGTATATTATAGTGCATTTAACCATAATACCAAAAAAAATATGGGGGACAAATCCATTCCTAGAAAATTATTATTAGTTTATCTAAGTATCTAACAATAACTAAAGATCATGATGGTACTCTAGTTTTTTAGTTACATATGAGAGGAGTAATATCTTACTCATAATGCCTCATGTAGTTACTCAGCACCAGTAGAACCATTTCATCAACTTTTACATGTTTTAGGGCCTCAACACCCCTCCAAAGGACTTAGGACATGGAACCCAATTATTGACAATCTATTTAAAATAGCATCAATATTTTGTCAACCTCAATGCATATTGAGGTAGTTACTTCAATTTGTTTCAAGGTCCTACATGTTTACACTAAGAATTGTATGGTGAGTCCTTAAGTCATCTGAGTGGCTAATGCATATTGTGCACTACACATGTGGCATGGGGTAGTCGTTAATTGAGGATAGATAAAAAGATAAATATTCTCTAATCTTAGGTGACCACCTTTATATCAAAGGGTCTACATATTGAAAGGGGAAGCAACATACCCATTGGTAGTGTGTGAGGTGGATGTTTCCAGAGCACACCAGAGAGGTGTGGGTGATCTAGCGCAATATGGATATATCTCCAACTTGTAGTTTGAGGAATCCAATATAGACTAGAGAGCCAAGTGATAGTGGAGTACACAATACATGATAGATCTTAGTAGTACCCATTTTCTTAGTAAGCTACCTAATGTGAACCAAAGAGCCTAGTGGTACCTAGATTCAATGACTTCGTCTAAAGAGAGGATGAAAAACTCCAACACATTATGTATCATGCAATGGGTCATCCAAATCATTATACAGGGTAGTTTTAATTAGTAGACTAGGGAGCCTTGACATTCCAATAGAGTACCAAAAGTGGAGGTGTCCATATTTTACCAACTAGCTATTTAGAAGTCGAGGCCAACTATGGAGAGCTTTATTAAGGACCAATATTCTAGTGTAGATGTTTCTGGTTTTGGGTTTACCTTTAGATTTGTATGATGAGTCCTCATAGATGATGAAAGACTTTCATTTGGATGGTACAATGCAAGTTGTTTTAGGAAGATGTACCATAAAGAAGATGATAACCGCTATGAGAATGAAAATCACATTATACAAGTAAAAGAGTATTACAGATTATTTCATAAATAAATGTGATGTTTGTAGAGAATGTGTGTTACATAAATTCATTGTATTTCACGTTGTTATGTTTAATACTTGTTTAGACAATTTTAATGTTGTCTCTTTTAACTAGTACTGGTAGAATTATTTTCTGATATTATTTTTTATTTAATATAAGTTGAGTTTTTTAATAAGTATGATTCAATTAAAGCAAAGAGGAGGTGTCTAAGATGAGAGAAGATCCTCATTCACTTAGTGCTAGCTCACCCCTCAACTAAATAACTATTTAGCTTGAATTGGAGCTATAGAGTTTTGATCTACTCTAGAGGTGTCATGCCATAGAGTTGTCAATTATAGTGTTTAAAATAGTCTCAATCCATATCTATTCTAGGTTCTCATGTATTCTACTAGGAGTTATAAATTGTATGTAATTGATGTACTTCAATTTCCCACCAAAATTGTCATGTACTTTTTTTCTTCTAAAATACGAACTGTGATTGTGTAGTAGTTTATGTGTTATGAAAATGTAAAAAGTCCATTGTGTTTTATTATATTTGTGAGATCCCAAAATCATGATCTGAATCGCAATAAGGGTATTTACTATTATATGAACTTTCTGGTAAATTCCCTTGGATTTAACTGAGAGATTGCGGACTTATTGGTCTCTGATTTTGCCAATACATTATAAAATTGGCCTGTGACATTGTGCAAATAAACATCTATATATAACTTTAAAAAATTTAGAGAACTTTTTGTTCACTTATATCATTAAAAGAAACATATAATTGTATAATGCTCCTCAAATAAAATATCTTAGTAATTTGTTATGTTATTCAATTTTCATTCCAACATCAAAGTAACATTCTTTTTCAAAATAAGGAGCATATAAAAACCTACAAAGTGTTGCATAAAGGCTAATCATGATTTCTAGCATATCTTTGAACACAATGATAAAGTAAATTTACCCCAATGATCCAACTCTGGCTCAAGCCCATATTTACAATCCATCGACAGAATACACGTAATCCGGAGTTTGCTTCTTTCTCTGGATGCTTTTTGAATGCTTTTCTTCGTTGTTATTTGCGTGTGTGTCCTTGGGAAAAAATCCTTAGACAATTCTGCTCATGTCTACCATTTATAAAACAACAAAAACGTTGTATGCAACATGTGGGCAGAAGCCTAGCACAACTGATGTAATATGTCTTTCACCTTCTTTTCACCTACTTCTGGTTTCTAGGCCCTATGCCTTCTCTGTTTAGTTTTGGAAACGCCTTGGCTGTTTCACGCGTCCTGCACGCAGTGGTAAACTGCCATCCAACTGCCGCATGCATCCCAGCTGGCCACCTACCACTGCAGATATCAGCTTTTGTCCGAGCAATTATGATCAGCTGAACCGAGCCAAATGAACCAGCCGGTCTCAACTACCCCAATCGAACCGGTGATATTTCCCCCCAAAACAGCCCGCCCGATATTTCTCCTCTTTCTACTATATATTGCCTAATTTTTCACCTGAAATGAAGTAGGCGCATTCACGGAACAAACGAGGGGCATTCAAATTAGAAGTACGCGCATTGCATAGTGGAAGTAGGCGCTTTCACATAAGAAGTAGGCGCAAATACTTTAAGTAGGCATCGATCCACAGGCCCATTCACCCGCAAGTGACTACATGAATCCATGCTGGTATAACTAAAGTAGGTGCATACTCATCTTAAGTAGGCGCTCTCATGTTAAGTAGGCGCATTAACGTTAGACATTAGACAATAGTAGCCGCATTTCGTATCAGAACTAGGCGTATTTTATGCTAGAAGTAGGCGTATTTCATGCATTAAGTGGGCCCATCGATCCATTTCACATGTAGGCACATTACAAGTATGCGCATATACATTATAAGTAGGCGCATATATTACAAGTATGTGCATATACATTCAACCCACAAATATGTGCATTCACGCTACAATAGGCCCATTTCATGGTAGAAGTAGGCGCATTCAGATTATAAGTAGGCGCATTTCACATTAAGTAGGCGCATATATATCCAAGCTCAAGTAGGAGCATTACAAGTAAAGGCACATAAACATCCATAAGTAGGCGCATTTCATTTCAGAAGTGGGCACATATACATAAGAAGTATGCGCCTATACGCTCAAGTAGGCGCATTCATACTCAAGTAGGCGCATTCCAGTCACTAGTAGGCACATGTACATACATTTCAGACCAGAAGTAGGCGCATTCAAATGAGAAGTGGGCGCATATACTTTAAGTAGGCGCATCCAGGCACATCCAGGCACATTCACACTCAAGTAGGCGCATTTCATACCAGAAGTAGGCTCAATTAAATGAGAAGTGGGCGCATATACTTTAAGTAGGAGCATCGAGGCACATCCAGCCACATTCACACTCAAGTAGGCGCATTCACACTCAAGTAGGCACATTCCAGATACTAGTAGGCGCGTATACGCCCAAGTAGGCACATTCACACTAAAGTAGGCACATTCCAGTTACTAGTAGGCACATATACATTTCAAGTAGGTGCATTTCATACCAGAAGTAGGCGCATTTCATACCAGAAGTAGCATGCGCGTATACGCTCAAGTAGGCCCATTCAAACTCAAGTAGGCGCATTCCAGTTACTAGTATGCGCGTATACGCTCAAGTAGGCGCATTCACACTCAAGTAGGCACATTCCAGTTACTAGTAGGCACATATACAATAGAAGTAGGCGCATTTCATCAGAAGTATATGTATACGCTCAATAGGTGCATTGCAGTTACTAGTAAGAGCATATACATTAGAATACATTAGAAGCAGGCGCATTTACCTAATACATAAGAATACATTAGCACAAGTACAAATTTCCCTCCCTATTACTTTGCCCAAAATTTCCCAGTGATGGCAGTGCATTAATTGAGGGACTGAGCCTGCTACAGTGGGACAGCCTTCACCTACCACGCCATACCACCCTGTCCAACGAAAACCACCGGAAAACTATCGCTTCCCGAACGCGTCACGGTATTGGCGCGTCACCTATATCTTTTCCTTCTGATTAATACAGATGCACATCCAGTTCCAATAAAACACGGGCCAGAATATCCAGGACTCTGTCTGCCAATCTACCTTCTTCAAGGATTGAAACCGTGGAACATACTTTCACTGTAAGCAACCAGCTGCCTGCGCCTGTTTCCACCAGTATAACTGTGAGGATATTCTTTCACAGCCAGTCAGCCAGCTAATCGGCTGATTTCGTTCTAGTCTTAAATGACAGGTGGTTGACTAGCCGGCAATAACTGGTTGGCTGGTCGCTGTAACCAGACCCGTCATTGGCGCCGACACAGATAGAGGACGTTGGTGTGCGCGCCGTCTATTCCAGTTTCATGGATACGCGTGTCCCCTCACTCATCAGCAAAACCCTAGCTTTGGGAGGAAGACGAAGTAGTATAAAAAGGATATACGACGGCGACCATGATTTTTCTTACCAAGGAAGGGAAGAGCACTGGGAATATGACAAGTAATATGCCTCTCCCACTAGGAGACAAGATAGCATATCCTCTTCTTTCAAACCACCTGCACTACGCGGAGGAGGGACAGCGAAAGGTAAAAGAGATGAGAAAGCAGTTGATGAAAGAGGGAGTGACGCCAGTAAGCAAAAGTTCACTGGATGAGAATAAAAGGCAGCTCGAAGAGGGAAGGTATATGCCAATTGGTGCTGTTGTGGCCCTTGTGGGTGTGGATGTGGAGGGAGGGCCGCCGCGCGCGCCTCTAGTGAGATCTCGTTCTGAATTACACAACCCAGTTGTATTTACTGTACACAGATATGCACCGAGCTTGATAAAAGTCAACTTTAGTTTCTCTTTGAACAGCAGATCTTGACCAATGGATATGTTTTAACTGGACGTTACTCGATTCCCGATGGATATGTTTTCAACGGTAATGTAGGTTTATCGGTTTTCTATAAAGAGGTGGCGTACGATTGGGAGGGAGGCTCTTTCTGCTTATATTTTTTAGCTTTTCCGAAATTTCCTTACTTTTGTCATTAGTCTTAAAAACAACCCTCGCATATATACAATCCTAAACAAACCCCTTGAACGTTACTTCACAAATGTAAACGGTTAGCTCTTCAACCGTGCCTCGCATAAGTGGCCTCACTTATTTGACTTTTTTTGTTTTATTTTTAAATTTGTTCTCCTTTTGCGGTTGTTATGATGCATCATTGTTAAGTCGCCAATATTAGTTGATTATGAGGTAAAATAAGGAAAATGATATGTATCACCCACTTATACCTGGTTTCATGTCTAATTCTCACTCCCAAATAGCTGGAGCCAATGAGAATTACCGTTTTTAGTGGACTGTAGTAAGCAATAAAGAGAGGAGAGACAGGAACGGGAGGAAAGTACAGGAAAGAAAAAAATAGTAGTGAGAAATTGTTTCTCCTATAACTTTCAAACCGTAATGAATTTTTCAACGACATAAAAATCATTTAATTCCTTCCAAAAATGTTGACATATATTTGAAAAAGAAAATTGAATAGAAAAAAAAGAGTAGTATTGTTATGTATATATGTAAAAATGAGTATTATCCACAAAAGTGTATATACAATACTTATTTTATGAATAATCAATATTAAAAAAGTTTGCAATCTCACTACAAAATTATTATTCTAAAATCAATACTGCGAGAGTACTCATTTTAAAGTAACACACTGACTCAAAAATGAGTATTGTGCTATTTTTTGATATAATACTCATTTTCTATGCCATCTTAAAATATATATTGTACATTATTTTTATTGGGACAACATATATTTTAAAATATAATGAAATAAAAAATTAGTATATCTGTAAAAATATGATATATTGCTCATTATAATGCTTATTTTAAAGTAGCGGCATCAAAAATGAGTATTATATCAAAAGAACGACATGCAATGCATTTTTGAACTAGTGTGTTATTTAGAAAATGAACACTACCTCCAATGTACAATACTATTTTTATATTTCATTTTTTTTTCAAAAGTATGCCGACATTGATTTTGTTGGTGTGTATTTTTTGTAATCGGTTTTAGTGGTTTTATTTCATCAAAAAATATTTTATGATTGAAAGAAATAAACCAAATAAAGTTCTCTCTCCTATGTTTTCTTTTTTCTTAGCTCTTTTCTCCCTCCTATTTTTCTTTCTCTTTCCAGCCACATGGCACATCATCTCTATTTGCTAGAGATAGTGACCAAGGATATAGATGGAGTGTTGAAAACAAGTTCGTGTATCATTACTAGTAAAATAACGGATGAGGTTGGTTTCTCCAATCGTAGTCAGACCTATTCTCATTTTTTAGAAGTGGATCCAACTGCAACTACTACAGATATAAATTAAGTGTCAAGAAAATTATTTTGGTCCAGATCAATATTTGATTGATCTTTTTCCAGACCAACTCGGTTTTTATGATGAGTTACTCAAAATCAAATCTGGAATCCATATACTTCTAGATTTATTCACAACTTTTGAAAGATATTATACTAATGTATATATGGTTCTTCTTTTATTTTCTTATTATAAGAAAGCAATATTGTTATGTGATAGTAATTCAAGTTTAATTTGAAGTATTAATAACTAATGTTGAAGTATTAATAACTAACCAAATCTAGAATCCATATATTTATTTATTTACATTATATATACATATTATATAAATAATAGAGAGAGAGAGAGATTTAGATTGTTGATATAACTTTGATTGCTTGAATGATCAACCCAGAGTTAATACATATTTATAAAATATGAATAAAATAGACTAGATCATGATTGGGAAATGTATAACCTATCCAAGTAAACAAAGTAAAAACCCATACTAGTAATTTGCATATCAAACTAGGTCGGGTTCACTTGCTCTAATAGAATTTCAAAGTTGTTGTGGGTCATAAGAGAAGCATTGTCTAACCCAACATTGTGCCTTAACATACAAACCCAAATCTTATGGATGCACATTAAATCCACTTTTCATCTATAATCAATGTAGACTATACAATGCATTAGTTATCTAGTAACCTAGAGTGATGAGGGCCGTTGGTTTTCTACCAATATCACTATCATAACCTAACCAACTAGGCTTATCCGTAGAAAAGGAAATAGCATTATTGAATGAAAAGAGTGTTTATAAATTGAATATATTACAATATTGTGGTGCATGAGACGTAGTGAATTCCAAAGCATTGAGAGTTGTTCCTCAATTTTAATGCCTTGCAAACATGAGGTTTGAACTTGATTTGATATGTGACTTAATATTGTATCTTAACTATCGCTTATATGAGTCAGAGAGGACTAAGACTATGTGTCAATTGATCTTGAGACAAAGATATATGATTTTGAGAATGACATGTGTTTCAAAATCCATATAGATTTGGAGATAGTAGGGAAGCCAATACAGATCATACAGTTTCCATTGGTGTCAACGAAATGTATACTAATGCCAACCTACTTTGCACTTGTTTGAAAGGTTGCATCAACGAAGATGAAAAGGTTGGAATCTTGACGAGAGCTGATAGGAAAATTAGATCTATGTTTTTCACTATAAGAACTTGGACAGTTATGAACTTCACTTTAATAGTTCTCTTATGAACTTCACTTTGATAGTTGTTGATTTCAAAAAACATTAATGGATATGTTCATTTCTCAAGACATTATATGCCAACATTCTATGTGATTCTTTCCCAGATTGTTAATGAACTGGGAAATCCAATCATCACATGGAGTGTGAAGTGCTCAATTTTCAATTATAGATCAATCCAAATGGGCATGATATACTTACAATTCCACAAAGAATGTAGTGCAGTGTCATTTCCAATATTGCATAGTGGGCATTCATTGTTGACATTGATGTGTTTGTGTTGTTCCTCCTTGTTGGTAAGAGGGGATCTGGGTTACATGAGCATAGGAATATTTTTGTTCTTGCAGATAGGTTGGTATGCCAAATAGCTTTCCAATTACCTTCCACTTGGACTTCTTTGCTTTCTCTGAACCAATTGTAGGAAAAATGAGACGCCATATTGTGATTTGGTTCAAGGGGCTTTCTCTTAATTTCAGAACAAGTAATTTCTTATAGAGTAGAGATAGATTCTAATGATCTCCAAAATTGTTGTCATAGATAAAACACCAATCTCACCTACAAGAGACAAGCTTCATTGAGTTTTTGTTAGAGATTCCAAGTTTTTAGGGATTTGGAAGTTTTGTTGATAGTCAGAGATTGACTTGTCAAGCATCCATCTATCAGTACCAATAGTTGTCGATAGGCCATCATTTACAACCTTATAGTAGTGATCTTGAACTTCAATAAGATGTTGATGTATGTAATTCCATGTGGGTGGGCCTGGTTTAATGGAAATACAGCCAGAACTAGCATATTTCCTTTCATTACTTGAATCCATATTTTAGATTATTGGTTAAGAATGACCAAAAAATCTTCATAATCAATAATTGGTCTTGATACCATGCATCTGTAATCCCCAAGATAGCAACGTCTTTATTTGAAGTCACTTTCTTCTAGGAAACAAGAAATATTTTCTTCTATTCCAAATTGCCAAACCACATGAATCATCTAATATGTGTGTTGATATTATCACAAAGTTCAAGAGAAGAATATTGTCTTCATAGTGTGGGGTTTCCTTTTCTTGGAGTGTGTCTCTTAATGCTTTCCATAAAATTCCTTAGAGTGATTGAGTTTGATGCACATTCACTTATTCTGTGACCTTTGAATTCATAGAATGGATAACTTCTTGTACTAAAAGAATGTTATCACTGATTAGTAAATTGGGGATGAAGTTGGATTGGTAGGGACCCAAGAGTTTAGGAAAGGTTTTATTCTCTCCATTAAAATTTTGGAAATGAGCTCAAAGTATCCATTTTTTAGGGTAATGGGTCGGTCTCAATGCAGCACTAGAGTTTTCGATTTAGGTAAAAGCACCATGTGAGAGTTTTTCACTATGGGGATGGTAAGCTCTATTGTTTAGCCTTCAGTTACAATTTGGTAATGGAGTCATAAATTTAGTTCTAGTTGCTCTGGAGGAATTTTTTGTACACTCCATTTGGGCCTAGGGCCTTGGAGGGAGCCATCATAAACAAATCTTTATTAATATTCTCAAAGAAGGTTATAGATATAAGGTGTTGATGCTTGTGTTCTGAGGCCTAGTTTGTGTGGCATTGTCTTAAATTCTAGTATTCACAGTTAAAACACACTATCACATACATTAAACTAATATGGTCATGTATTTGATCATGAATTTCATCTATAGAAATGTGGTACATTTGTGATACTTGTGAGTCATGCCAGTCTCCGTAGAATTTCCGACTGCATCTTCCATCTCCCTTTTTAGTTTTTCATAGTTGGATAACAGTTATTTTGCCCCGTCCTCCCAGTTGATGTTAGTGTTGCAACTACCACCCGCATGACTTCTTACATACAAATTGTCGGGAGTCCAGACTTCCGCTTCCAAACTCAGCTTGATATTCTTGGAAATACACAAGCATAATTGCTTATGCAGTGTATGCCATGATTAATTTTTGTGGTAATCAAGTTATAGAAAAATCCTCAAATAAATATTTGTATGTTTTTTTGGAGCTAATCCAAGAACCTGTATAGTCCTTTAGCTGAGTAATTTTGTTAAAAGTATCTTCAAGTGTGCATTATTATTTCCTAACATGATCTACTCAATGTGAGCTCTTTGTTTCCAATCAACCTCCTCACACTTGAGAATTTGATTGTATCATTCTTGAAGTTTGATAGATTGATCATAAGAGATGAATGTATTTGAGTTTTGGGAAGATACTGGAATTTTCAATCTCATAGAGAAGGAATTTATTCTCCTTAAATTTTTGGCTGAGACATTTTAAGTCCAATTTTAATCTCGATGTCTTTGAAGGAGTCTAGCACATCCATAAAGGAATTTTGACTTATCCATTGTGGCAAGAGCTCAATATAAAATTATATGATACGTCTCCAGTACACCTTGGTTTTAAAGATGTAACATACTAGATCTTGGACCCTACCCTAGAACTTTGACCTTTTGGTCTTAGACAAACAAGGTTGAAGGTTATACCTAAATAGATGTTTAGTATGATCCTAATGAGCTAATACATGAATGTATCAACCTAATGTATCCAAATGTTTTCACATTAGTCTTAGTTAAATAATGGATACATAAAATATGCCACAACACATTTTGGTGGTAATATGAAGATAAGGAGCTTAATGGGGTGAATGATTTAGATAATGGGTCGTTAAGGGACATATGACATATCTCATAAAAATAAGTCTCAAAAGTGGAAATAAACTTCAAATTAATAATCTACATATCAAAATTAGCCTACATGTCAAATTTCATCAAATTTGTACAACCTTGAAATATTAGGATAAGTTTTCGAGAGAGAAAATGAGTAAAAGACATAAGTAATGAATAATGTGATTATATAACTCAAAAACATGGAAATAAAGTCAATTAATATTTAAAACATCAAATGTAACTTGTGGATGAAGTTTCACCAAATTTGGATGATGTTTGTGCAAGTTATGCAATTTTAGGTACATTTTGGACTTTTCTGCAATTTACACAATTAGGAGGTTTTCTTTACAAATTGTCACATGCATAATAATTCTTATATATTCCCTTTATCATTATCAAGTTTTTGAACCGTGGGGATCCTATTTGCACCTTGGTTTGAAGGTGTTTCTCTCCAAGGGCATTTTTGGGATTACCCTCTTTATAAATGAGCTTATCTTTAGAAGCTATCAACTAATGGGGTCATTTCTTTGATTGGAGGTCGGTGGTGAGAGCCTAGAAGTCTCCATGAACCGAAATTTTATATTCAAGAAGCCTCTATGAGTTATCCTCTTGCATTGGCATGAAACCCTAGGCTAAGGACACACGGAAAGCTCCATGGACACCTCATGCTTGACTTCTTCCTTATCCATAAAGGTTTGCATGTCCATGGGAACCCTTATACATGAACAAATGGAAAGTAACTTGACACCTAATGTTTGACTTCTTCCTTATCCATAAAGGCTTGCATGACCATGGACACCCTTATATGTGGACACATGGAAAGTTCCATAGACACCTCATGCTTGACCCCTTTCTTTATAAAGCCATATCTACCCCTTCCCACCTCCAATTTCAAAAACTCTTTCTCCCCTTAATTTTACTCCCATATTATATCATCATTCCTGCTCTTTTGGACACAAAGGTGTTGTTCAAAGGTAAAAGAACGCGCCTATCTTGATGAAGAAGGCTCCTAGGATTCTAAATTTACTCTATTTAGGGTTTCTAAAGCTCCTCCTTGGTGATTTTGACCAAAACTAGTAAGTTTCTTCCTTTCCTTCCCTATTTTAATGTTTTTCGTCTCCCTCCCACCTTCTTCTAGGTTGTAACTAGGACCTTCCATGGAGAAACCCCACCTAGATCCCTTTAACACTTCATCTCCATGTTCTTTTGTTAGGGTTTTTCACCTCTAAAGTGGAGAAGGTGCTTTTTGCTCGAGATAGGAGTTTTTTTTGGAGAAACCAGCCTCTCTAGCTCAGGAACCTTGTTACTTGGACCTGTCCACCTTCCCTAAATGTTCTTTGGAGACCTAGAGTTGGATTTATAAGTTATCTTGAATTGTTAGACTCTTAAGTTAAGGTATGTTTGCAGACCCCGATTATTCATATAGGGCAACTGATCTTTTTCACTCTCTTATTGTATGCTTGCAAACCCTATTATTTCTTTGAGAAATGAGCCTACTTTTTTTTTCTTTCTCTTAGTCCTATGGATATTATCCTATCATTTATCTCTTTCTCTTTGAAAAGATATGTTTCATGTGAAGTACCTTATTTTGTTACTAATCATATGATCATGGATATTGTTTTGGACTCTTTTCTTATGCTTTGAGAATTATGGGCTTTATTTTGTGATATGTGATTCTTTTCCCACCATGGTAATGGATGTTCTTTATGGCACATTATGTGTTGGATACTTGGATGGATGTTCTCTTTCTTCATATCCTCTTATTCTCATTTACTCTTGTTTATTCTTTTGTTATGCATCATGTGGTGATTGCTAGTATATTGTAAATGTGTTTTTATGTGGATGTTAAAATTCCCACATATGAATGCAGATGTTAAAATTCTTGCATATGAAAATATTTTGGGCATATGTGTATTTCCTGCTCGGAGCATTCAGAGTAGATGTGTATTGTTTCCTACTCACTCTGCATTTATGGTAGATGTGTTATTTCCTACCTACATGTTAATATTATCTAGTTTTGTCACAATTCAAACACATGGATGCCTTGTTTATATTCTTTATTGCTTCATTCTTATTTTGTGATTCATATTCTTTATGCCCCTTTGGGTAATACTTTCTCTTTCATGGGAAGTCTTTCATACTTTTATGTCCTTAAATTCATATATTTCTCAATTTTATGTTTAGTATGCACATACCAGCCTTTGTTCCAACCCTAGGTGGAGGACAATGAGGACATGGCATGATTATGTGGATATATCTTACAGAGTTAAAGCTTGGAGACAATCTTGATAGGTTTAGATTTCCCTATACCTAGATCCTTATGTTGTACCTTTTATGTAAACCCATTTGGGAGATGTTTATGATGAACTTTTGTAAACTTGTTGAAAGTTGAAGGTAGTCATTATTGTTATTCCACTGCTACATTTTGGTTGTTTTGAATACCATTTATTGAAATTTGAAAATTTTACACCTATTCCAGCATACCTTTGAGTGTGTTCGGAATGGATGTTTTATTCTTCAAATTTTTAGTAGGGAGTGTATCCCCTCTCGGGTCCCACTCCTTATAGCATGGTATCAGATCCCATAGTTGTCAGAATTTGACTTTTTCAAAATTGTCTCCCTTATTAGAACCCTTGACTTTGATAGTCACCCTTTAGGTGAGATGTTTCCCTAGAATTTGCCTAAGTAGATCATGAGATGGTGAAAGGTTGATGTTTAGTTGAAAGATTGAAAAACCACTAGAGGGGGGGTGAATAGGGTTTTAAACTAATTTAACAATAATTTAACTCAAACAACCACAAATGAGAAATCAATAAGGAGACAAGGGATTTAGAGTGGTTCCAACCTTAGAAAATACTAAGGTTGTCAGTCCACTACCCGGTTGCTTACCCAACCGGGATTTTGAAAGTATCAATTTTATTACCTTCACAAGGAATTACACAAAATACAATACTTTCTTACACCCCTTTAACAGCCTTCACTTGAAGTAGATGCACCAACCCGAGGTAACCTTCTTGAAGTAACTCCAAGCTCTCCCTTGAAGTAGCCTTCCTCTTTAGAAGTAACCTCCCATTGCACCAGCCTTCTTGAAGTAGCTCAAGATCCCCTTCTTCACCAAGAAGATCTCCAACCTCTCCAATCTGCAGCCTCCAACCTAGGCGTAGCAAGGAGAGTACAAATAATAGTGAACAAGAAAGGAAAAAGAAAATTACAACTTATCCTTTGAAGCACAAGGCTTGATTTGCCTAGATCAAGCGTGTAGATCTCCTAACCAATGTGTATGGAATTGTGATTGCTGTGGATAGGAGATGCTAGCCTATAGGACATGAAATTTGAGCTGAGAGAAGAAGTAGCCGGTTGTCAATATGCTCAATTGCTCACAAACAGGTTGCTCAATGTAAGTGTATGCTTAAAGATTGCTCAAGTGTAAAAACAAGTGAGTTTAGGTGTCCTAAGGCATGTCCTATTTATAGGAATGTCCTACAAGTGCTTAAGGACGTTCTAGACACTTTCTAGGGGTTTCTAAGTGCTTAACTAGCCGTTAGGTATAAGTTAGTTGCTTTAATAACGGCTAGTTAATTAATTCTGCAGTTGCTGTCAGAGTCCATCTCGGTCGAGAAATGGTCGACCGAGACACCTACTCGGTCTAAGTTTTGTCGACCGACAGGCTCTCTGGATCAAGTGTTTTGCAACGTTTATCTCCAACTGCCAACTACCTTGTCAGCTGTGTCTAACGGCTACTTGGGTCTTTCTCAGTCGAGAAGTTTGTTGACCGAAAGTGTCTCGGTCGAGGATTTTGTCGACCGAGATAGACCATGTTTCAATGTTTCAAATAAAGACATTAAGTGTGTGTATGAGTGTGCGTATGTGACACTATTGAAGGAGATGACCTATCTAAATGTGGTTTTTATCTAGGGAAGATCTAACGCTTGATTTACATGAAGTCTAAGTACTTGTACATTATATATTTGTACAAGTTTACAATTGATTACATTTCATGACATTTACAATCATTCAAGCATATAGATTCCCTAGTGCTTTGTCATTCAACTTATTCCTGCAACACTCAAGTAGCACGTTAAATCAACAAGAATGAAATGTTTGTCATTATCAAAACAAAAGGATTTACAGATGTCCATTTAGCCAACAATCTCCCCCTTTTTGAAGATGACAAACTTTTCCTAAATAAAATAAGAAAATATAAAACATGTGAGTTTCATACCTGAAGATTACCTTTGTAAATTTTTTCTCTTGTTTATAAAATGTGTGCTTATTATTCCTCATGAATTATGGAACATGAAATCCAATTCTTTAAGGAATATAGCAACTTTCAATGTAAAGCCAAGAGTTTGTTTATGAAACTCATTGATTGAGTTTTGCATTTATATTTATTTCTCCCCCTTTGTCATTTCAAAAAGATATCCGGTTAAAAAGAAAAACTCCCCCTTAATTAGATGTCCCGTCAATTTCAAAAAAATGTCCATTAAAAGCCAAAATGATGCAAATAAACGACATTGTTAAGAAGCACAAATATCAAAGAAAACATCTTCCAAAGGAGTGATAAGCAGTTGCTTCCTTATTTTGTTGAATTGGTCTAGTGGAAGCGGTTTTGTAAAAATATCAGCCAATTGATCTTCTGTATCAACATGATGAAGGGAAACATGATTCTTAGAAATATGATCCCTTAAAAAGTGATGACGGATTTCAATATGTTTAGCTCGGCTGTGTAAAATGGGATTGTGTGCTAAGTTTATAGCGCTTGTGTTGTCACAAAAGATAGGCGTAGATGAAAGAGTAAAACCATAATCGTTTAACACTTGTTGCATATAAAGCACTTGAGCACAACAAGATCCGACTACCATATATTCAGCTTCAGTTGTAGAGAGGGCAACCGTGTTTTGTTTCTTGCTAAACCAAGATATTAAAGCTCTCCCTAACAAGAAACAACCACCACTAGTGCTCTTCCGATCAAATCGACAACCAATATAATCAGCATCAGTATAAGCTTTAAAATCCAAGGATTTTCCTTTTGGATACCATAAACCAAAACATGTAGTGCCGGCTAAGTATCGAAGAATTCTTTTAACTGCTTGAAAATGAGAGTGCATGGGTTGCCATTGAAATCGAGCACAAAGACCAACGGAAAACATGATGTCCGGTCTAGAAGCAGTTAAGTAAAGCAAACTACCAATCATGGCTCTATATAAGGAATCATCAATAGGTTCCCCATTTTCATCCTTATCAATCTTGATAGAAGTGGCCATAGGAGTAGTAGCATGTTTGCACTGATCCATCCCAAAATGTTTTAAGAGTTCTTTAGTATACTTTTCTTGGCTTATAAAGATCCCGGCAGGGGTTTGTTTAATTTGGAAACCAAGAAAGAAAGTTAGTTCACCCATGAGGCTCATTTCAAATTCGATTTGCATAATGTCACTGAATTGTATGCACAACGATTCATTAGAAGCTCCAAAAATAATGTCATCAACATATATTTGAACAACTAGAAAATCAGATGTATATGTTTTGAAAAATAAAGTAGAATCTGAATTTCCAATAGAAAAACCATTACCAAAAAGATATGTCTTGAGCCTTTCATACCAGTTCCTAGGAGCTTGTTTTAAACCATAAAGTGCTTTCTTAAGTTTATAAACATAGTCACCTTTTTCTGGTATTTCAAAACCAGCTGGTTGGGCAACATATACTTCTTCTTGAATGATTCTGTTTAGAAATGCACTTTTTACATCAATTTGGTAAAGTTTGATGTTTTTATGTGCAGCAATAGCTAGTAACATTCTAATAGCTTCAAGTCTAGATATTGGTGCATACGTTTCATCAAAATCTATTCCTTCTTGTTGATTATATCCTTGTGCTACTAACCGAGCTTTATTTCTTATTACTTCTCCTGCCTCATTTAGCTTATTCCTAAAAACCCATTTAGTTCCAATGATGGTTTTATCTTGTGGTTTAGGAACTAAATCCCATACATCATTTTTAGTAAATTGGTTTAATTCTTCTTGCATTGCTATTATCCAATAGTCATCTTTAAGAGCTTCAGATATCTTCTTAGGTTCAATAATAGAAACAAAAGCCATGTTTGCAACATCCTTAAAGGAAGACCGAGTTTTTACTTTATCATTTGGATTTCCAATAATTAATTCTTGAGGATGATCCTTAATAAGTCTAGGTATAGGTTGTGTTTCAGCTTGGTTATTGTTTGTAGTATCTTTCTCACTATCATTTGGTATTTTTAAGTTTTCGAATTGATTAGTGAGATCAATTATTTCAAAATTTTTTGATTTGGACTCTTCATGAAAAGAGACATGAATAGATTCCTCAACTTTTCTAGAGATAGTGTTGTAGACTCTAAATGCTTTGCTAGAGGTAGAATATCCCAAAAAGAATGCTTAATGTGATTTAGAATCAAACTTATCTCTATCATCTTTGGTATTTAAAATATAGCATGTGGATCCAAAGGTATGAAAATAGTCAACTCTAGGTTTCTTAGAATGTATTATTTCATATGGAGTTTTGTTCAAATGGGAGTGAACAGTTACTCTATTTAACACATAGCATGCGGTGTTTACAGCTTCAGCCCAAAAGGTTTTGGGTGTGTTATGTTCGAGCATCATAGTTCTAGCCATTTCTTGTAATGATCGATTTTTCCTTTCAACTATGCCATTTTGTTGTGGAGTGCGTGGAGCAGAAAAATTGTGAGTGTACCCATGAGATGTGCAAAATTCTTCAAATACATGATTTTCAAATTCTCCACCATGATCACTTCTAATGGTACATATTTTGCTTTGTAATAGATTTTCAATCTTGGAACAAAATTTTATAAAAACATGAATAGTATCATCTTTGGTTGCAAGAAATTATACCCATGTATATCTACTATAATCATCAACAATAAAAAAACAATATCTTTTGCCACCAATAGATTGTGTCCTCATGGGTCCAAGTAAATCCATATGAATTAATTCTAAAGATCTACTGGTGCTAAGTACATGTTTAGGTTTAAAAGAGGTTTTTGTTTGCTTTCCCAAAGTACATGGTTCACAGTTTTCAACTTGATCAAAGGATAAAGTAGGCAAACCACGAACAAGATCATATTTTACTAGTTTTTTGATAACATGTGAACTAGCATGTCCTAGCTTTTTATGCCATAGTTGTAAAGTATTTTCATTTTCAAGCAAGCATTTTCCTACTACGGATTTCATAGAGTTAGGTCTAAGAATATAAAGATTTCCAACTCTTTTTCCTTCATAGACAGCATTTGCAGTGTTTTCTATTAATAATTTGCAGCAGTTTTAGTTAAATAGAACATCATATCCACTGTCACATAATTGACTAACACTTATTAAATTATGGTGCAAACCATCAACGAGTAGAACATTTTTTATTTCGAGGTTTGTACCAATATTACCTATTCCAACGATTTTACCTTTACCATTGTCTCCAAAGGTGACTGTTCCACTTTTCTTTTCTTCAAAAGTTTGAAATGCATCTTTATTCCCGGTCATATGTTCGGAACATCCACTGTCAACCACCCAATCCTGCATTAAAATGTAGGTTTTGGTACCCATGTGATGGTCCGGTATGGTTAGAAGCATTTAATTACAGACTGAATAAAAAATCTGACTCAGAACTTCAGTCGGTCGACAACTGTTTGACCGACATCTCTCTCGGTCGGCTAATCGTCAATCGAGAAAGTTGTTGTTTTGTTGCTGTATATTTAATTTGTTACAGTCGTCTGGTCGGTCGACAAAAGTTCGACCAATTTTATGTTCGGTCGACAATACTTCGACCGACCATGTTTCTGTTTCAGTACAAAATTTCAGAAAATTACCATAATGCATGAAACCTTTATTAAGTTGATATAAGACAATATAATTTGCAAAAAAATAAGCATTTGATCATATCTCAACTGTATTTTATTTGACTCTACTAAGTTTGGGGTTTTGGGACCCAAACTAAGTCGGAATCCTTGGTCTTATAAGGGCATGAAAATGAATAATGTCCAAGACATAGACAAAAATGACAAGTAATAGAATCAACTTCATTTCTTTTTCTAGGAATTGTATTCTTAGGTACAAACATAATCTGAGTCTTAGATGTTGTAATTCTTCTGGGTTGATTTTTCTTTGGAGCATATCCCAAACCTTTTCTTCCATTGAAACTAGAGGAGATTTTCAGAATGTTATTAAGGATATCTTTTCTTCTTAAATCATGTAGGTTTCTTTATAGCTTACCAATGTCATCCATCTTCTTGTGTAAATCTTTTCTCGCTTGATCTAAATCAGATAATAGGGAGTATCTTTCTTTTACAACATTGTCATAGTCTAGATGGTTACATAGAATTCGTTGAGTCTGAAAATCATTTAGTTTATCTAACAATTCAGTCTTTTCTTGAGAGAGAAGATCAACATTTGTTTCTAGAGTGAGTAGCTTTCTAGTGCAGTCATTTAAAGATGTTTTTAAAGACATATTCTCAAGATCAATGTTGTTCTTTTCAGAAGAGAGATCATTTAATTTAGCATATAGCTCATCATTTGTTTTGATAACCTTCTTTAGTTTCTTCTTGACATCAACATACTTATCATGAGTTTCTTATAGACTAGTAATTAACTCTTCTTTAGGAAGATCAAGAAGGCTTACCTCTTGAGAGTCTTCATCATCTTCTCTTGCCATTAGACATTCCACCTTTTCTTCTCCGCTTTCACTTTCACTTGACTCGTCCCATGCAGCTTTATAGGATTTTTCTCCCTTCTTCTTGTGTGAGCTTTTCTTTCCTTTCTTTGCTTTAGGACATTCATTTTTTAGATGTCCTTTCTTTCCACACTCAAAGCACCTAGGAGGGGAAGAAGAACTAGAAATTTTGTTAGACTTAAATCTTTTATATTTCTTACCATTGACGATCAAGGCTTCTTCCCCTTCTTCTTCACTTGACTCCTCACTTTCTGGTGTGATGATCTTTGAAGCTTTTAGAGCCACATCCTTCTTCTTTCCTTGTTGAAGTTCACGTTCTCTTCTTTCTTC
This sequence comes from Alisma plantago-aquatica, assembly GCA_963693085.1. NCBI lineage: Eukaryota > Viridiplantae > Streptophyta > Magnoliopsida > Alismatales > Alismataceae > Alisma > Alisma plantago-aquatica. Next base: position 816,282,147 of record OY856410.1, read on the forward strand.
CTCTTCTAGGGTTGCTTCATGAGCTTCTAGATTGCCAATGAGTTGCTCCATTTTCAGTCGAGTGAGGTCATTAGCTTCTTCAATGGTTGTCACCTTAGGCTTGTATTTAGGAGAAAGTAATCGAAGGATTTTTGATACCTGATCTTCTTCAAGAACAGTTTTTCCTAGGGCATTTAAACCATTAACAATAGAAGAGAATTTTGCAAACCTTTCACTAATAGATTCATTTGAATCCATACGGAAGTGTTCAAACTTTTGTTTAAGCATACTAATCTTAGAATTCTTGACTTGAACCGTACCTTCATAAGTTATGGACAATCTATGCCAAATGTCATAGGTTGTGTCACAGTTTGATATTCTATTAAATTCTCCTACTGAAATTGAACAATATAAAATGCTTCCAGCTTTGGCATTCATTTGAGCCAACTTTACCGTATTTGCATCCCACTCTGCATATTGTGTTTGAGGAAGCTCGTATGGGGTTGACACCATCCTCCATAAATCCCAATTAATGCCTTGGAAGTAGAATTGCATCCTTCTCTTCCAATATGTGTAGTTTGTTCCATCAAATACTGGAGGTCTAGCAACAAGTGTCCCTTCAAGGTTAAGGTTGTTAAGCACCCCGTCACCCATTCTTCAAGACCTTGTTAAGGTTCCTTGAAGCCTGCTCTGATACCAATTGAAAAACCACTAGAGGGGGGGTGAATAGGGTTTTAAACTAATTTAACAATAATTTAACTCAAACAACCACAAATGAGAAATCAAGAAGGAGACAAGGGATTTAGAGTGGTTCCAACCTTAGCAAATACTAAGGTTGTCAGTCCACTACCCGGTTGCTTACCCAACCGGGATTTTGAAAGTATCAATTTTATTACCTTCATAAGGAATTACACAAAATACAATACTTTCTTACACCCCTTTAACAGCCTTCACTTGAAGTAGATGTACCAACCCGAGGTAACCTTCTTGAAGTAACTCCAAGCTCCCCCTTGAAGTAGCCTTCCTCTTTAGAAGTAACCTCCCATTGCACCAGCCTTCTTGAAGTAGCTCAAGGTCCCCTTCTTCACCAAGAAGATCTCCAACCTCTCCAATCCGCAGCCTCCAACCTAGGAGTAGAAAGGAGAGTACAAATAATAGTGAACAAGAAAGGAAAAAGGAAATTACAACTTATCCTTTGAAGCACAAGGCTTGATTTGCCTAGATCAAGCGTGTAGATCTCCTAACCAATGTGTATGGAATTGTGATTGCTGTGGATAGGAGATGCTAGCCTATAGGACACAAAATTTGAGCTGAGAGAAGAAGTAGCCAGTTGTCAATATGCTCAATTGCTCACAAACAGGTTGCTCAATGTAAGTGTATGCTCAAAGATTGCTCAAGTATAAAAACAAGTGAGTTTTGGTGTCCTAAGGCATGTCCTATTTATAGGAATGTCCTACAAGTGCTTAAGGACGTTCTAGACACTTTCTAGGGGTTTCTAAGTGCTTAACTAGCCGTTAGGTATAAGTTAGTTGCTTTAACAACGGCTAGTTAATTGATTCTGCAGTTGCTGTCAGAGTCCATCTCGGTCGAGAAATGGTCGACCGAGACACCTACTCGGTCAAAGTTTTGTCGACCGACAGGCTCTCTGGATCAAGTGTTTTGCAACGTTTATCTCCAACTGTCAACTACCTTGTCAGCTGTGTCTAACGGCTACTTGGGTCTTTCTCAGTCGAGAAGTTTGTCGACCGAAAGTGTCTCGGTCGAGGATTTTGTCGACCGAGATAGACCCTGTTTCAATGTTTCAAATAAAGACATTAAGTGTGTGTATGAGTGTGCGTATGTGACACTATTGAAGGAGATGACCTATCTAAATGTGGTGTTTAGCTAGGGAAGATCTAACGCTTGATTTACATTAAGTCTAAGTACTTGTACATTATATATTTGTACAAGTTTACAATTGATTACATTTCATGACATTTACAATCATTCAAGCATATAGATTCCCTAGTGCTTTGTCATTCACCTTATTCCTGCAACACTCAAGTAGCAAGTTAGATCAACAAGAATGAAATGTTTGTCATTATCAAAACAAAGGGATTTACAGATGTCCATTTAGCCAACAATAGTCACCCTTTAGGTGAGATGTTTCCCTAGAATTTGCCTAAGTAGATCATGAGATGGTGAAAGGTTGATGTTTAGTGAACCTTAATGTGATTAGGTTAGATGATCTTACATGACCACATAGATGGATGATGATTTGCATCTCTTCATGCCATATGATTTGATTTGAGGATGCAATTAGGTTATGAGGAGATAGTATTGTAAGGAGTTCTTGTTATGGATAAATTGTGACTTGGTTTCCACGTTGATTTTGAGTTCATCTTTGTTTTATATTTCATGGTTTTTTGAAGAAAAATATATTTTCAGTTATACTACGATATGTACAAAATGTTCTGGATTTTTTCAAAGTATTTCTTGAACTAAGTCACAATGAATAATTTTCTGAAGTACGAATAGTGAGCCCCTAGAAATAGTTGGAATAGAATCCTAACCCTGGTTTTGTATATGAAGTAGTGACTAGGGATATGTATGATGATATAAAGGTGTAGTTGACCTGCCCTATGACTTTTGGATGTTTATGTAGGGTTCTTTGGTTAGAGATACAAGGGACCTAAAACTCTACCCTAGATGGTTTTGACTTATTAGTTGGAAACATGAAAAACAAAATCTCTAAAACATTTCACAATTAAAAGGTATGAGGGTAACCCTAAATGTTCTTTTAGTTTGACTTGTTAGGTTGAACCTTTTAAGGGTGGAGAGTAATTGGTTGTTGATGTTTGGATCAATAGATTTTGAGGACGAAATCCTTTTAAGGAGTGGAGTGTTGTAACATACTATATCTTTGACCCTACCCTAAAACTTTGACCTTTTGGTCTTAGCCAAACAAGGTTGAAGGTTAGACCTAAATAGATATTTAGTATGATCCTAATGAGATAATACATGAATGCATCACCCTATTGTAGCCTAATGTTTCACATTAGTCATAGGTTAATAATGGATACATAAAATATGCCACATAACTCATTTTAGAGGTAATATGAAGATAAAGAACTTAATTGGATGAATAATTTAGATAATGGGTCGTTAATGGGACATATGACATATCTCATAAAAAATAAGTCTCAAAAGTGAAAACAAACTTCAAATTTGTAATCTACATATCAAAATTAGCCTACATGTCAAATTTCATCTAATTTGAACAACCTTGAAATATTAGGATAAGAGTTTAGGAGAGAGAAAATGAGTAAAAGGCATAAGTAATGAATAATGTGATTATATAACTTACAAATATGTAAATATTGAAAAATCCATATTCAACACATCAAAGATAATTTGTAAATGAAGTTTCACCAAATTTGGATGATGTTTGTGCAAGTTACACAATTTTAGGTACATTCTGGACTTCTCTGCAATTTACCCAATTAGGAGGTTATATTTGCAAATTGTTACATGAATTATAATACTTATATATTCCCTTATCATTCTCGAGTTTTTGAACTATGGGGCTCCTACTTGCACCTTGGTTTGAAAGTGTTTCTCTCTAAGGGCATTGTAGGGACTACCCTCTTTATAAATGAGCTTATCTGTAGAAGCTATCAACCAATGGGGTTAATTCTTTGAATGGAGGTTGGTGGGGATGGCCTAGAAGTCTCATGAACCGAAATTTTATATTCAAGAAACCTCTATGAGCTGTCCTCTTGCATGGCCATGAAACCCTAGGCTAAGGACACATGGAAAGCTCCATGGACACCTCATGCTTGACTTCTTCCTTAACCATAAAGGATTGCATGTCCATGGGCACCCTTAGCCTTGGACACATGGAAAGTAACTTGACACCTCATGCTTTACTTCTTCCTTATTCATAAAGGCTTGCATGACCACGGGCACCCTTATAGATGAACACATGGAAAGTCCCATAGACACCTCATACTTGGCCCCTTTCTTTATAAAGCCATATCTACCCCTTCCCACCTCCCAATTCAAAAACTCTTGCTCCCCTTCTATTTCAACCATCTTAGAGCATCATTCCCACTCTGTTGGATATGAAGGTTCTGTCTCAAGGTAAAAGAAGGTGCCTAGCTTTATGAAGAAGGATCCTAGGGTTCTAAATGCTCTATTTAGAATTTCTAAAGCTGCTCCTTGGTGATTTCAACCAAAACTAGTAAGTTTCCTCCTTTCCTTCCTATTTTCATGTTTTTCATCTCCCTCCCACCTTCATCCATATCATAACCATGACCTTCCATGGAGAAACCCCACCTAGATCCCTTAAACACCTCATCTCCATGTTCTTTTGTTAGGGTTTTTCACCTCTAAAGTGGAGAAGGTGCTTTTTGCTCGATACAGGAGCTTTGTTGGAGAAACCAACCTCTCTAGCTAGGGAACCTTGCTACTTGGACATTTCCACCTTCTCTAGAGGTTCTTTGGAGACCTATACTTGGATCTAGAAGTGACCTTGGACTGTTAGACTCTGAAGTTAAGGTATGTTTGCAGACCCAATTATTCATATTGAGCAACTGATCTTTTTCACTCTCTTATTGTATGCTTGCAAACCATATTATTTCTTTGAGCAATGAGCCTTCTTTTTTTCTTTCTCTTGGTCCTATGGACATTATTCTATCCTTTATCTCTTTCTCTTTGAAAATATATGCTTCATGTGAAGTACCTTATTTTATTACTAATCTTATGATCATGGATATTCTTTTGGACTCTTTTCTTATGATTTGAGCATGATGGACTTTATTTGGTGATATGTACTTCTTTTCCCACCATGGTAATGGATGTTCTTTATGGAACATTATGTGTTGGATATTTGTATGGATGTTCTCATCCTTATTATTCTCCTTTACTTTTGTTTATTCTTTTGTTATGCATCATGTGGCGACTACTAGTATATTGTACATGTGTTTTTTTGTGGATGTTAAAATTCCCACATATGAATGCATATGTTAAAATTCCTGCATATGAAAATATTTTGGGCAGATGTGTATTTCCTACTAAGAGTATATGTATATCGTTTCCTGCTCACTCCACATTCATAGTAGATGTGCATCATTTCCTACTCACCCCACATTTTTGGTAGATGTGTTATTTCCTACCTACATGTTTATCTTATCTAGTTTTATCACAGTTATAACACATGGATGCCTTGCTTATATTCTTTACTGCTTCATTCTTAATTTGTGATTCATATTCTTTTATGCCCCTTTGGGTAATACTTTCTCTTTCATGAGAAGCCATTTAATACTTTGATGTCCTTAAATTCACATATTGCTCAATTTTCTATTTTGTATGCACATACCAGCCTTTGTTGATGTCATGTATTTTCTCTTCTTGTTGGGGTATGCTTCCAACCCTAGGTGGAGGACAATGAGGACATGGTATGATGATGTGGATATAGCTTAAGGAGTTAAAGCTGGGAGACAGTCTTGATATGGCTTAGATTTTCCTCTACTTAGATCCTTATGTTGTACCTTTTATGTAAACCCTTTTGGGAGATGTTTATGATGAACTTTTGTAAACTTGTTGAAAGTTGAATGTAGTCATTATTTTTATTCTGCTATTACACTTTGGTTGTTTTGAATACCATTTATTGGAATTTGAAAATTTTACACCTATTCTAGCATACCTTTGAGTGTGTTCGGAATGGATGTTTTATTCTTCAAATTTTTAGTAGGGAGTGGATCCCCTCTCCAGTCCCACTCCTTACAAAAGAGTTATTCCTTGAAGGTATAACATAGTTATTGAGCAGTAAATGATTGTGATTAGAGTCCACCCAAGGTAAAATAGTGACAGATACTTTAGAGTTTTCATTGAGACATTGCTCATTGTCAATGACTCTGTCTAGTGTTTTTTGCAACCGTCCACATAGAAATGTGAAAACCATACATGGGTTTTCATATCAGCTAACTATTCATTAGACAACCACTGAATACAGCACTTGCATATTTTTCAAACAAGGTGCCACCTTGTTGCTCATTTGTGTTAATCTGGTGTTAGAATCATCGATGACTACTCAAGAGGATGTGATGTTCATAGAGAGTTCATGAAGCCTATCCCAAAGGAATTTCCATTGTGTAGGGCTTGGGTTTTCATAGACCAACATTAGAAATCAATCATTATCCACCTTACATTTAATAAAAGGACCTTTATTACATAGAGCATAAATGGTACATTGGTTGTTCTCACACACGATCTAGATTCCTTCTGAGAAGCCAGTAGCTTTGATCATGTGAGATGATGAGAAGTTGATTTTTTGGACGATATGTTCTACATTGTTGCCACTACATGTTGGTTCAAAAATCATGAGGATTTGTAGTCTAAAGAGGATTTCAAATCCTTCATTAATCAATTTTTCCCCTGAACAGGCACCTTGAACATTCCAATAGTAGATTTTATTTAGAAAATATTTGGACCAAACGGTTGGTATGAAACTTATTTGACCTATTGATCGCTTTGTTTCATGGGTCTAAAGTGTAAACATTTTTGTCCAGTCAAAGATATCAAACTTTAAATTTATACCCAACTTCAAGAGACGCCTGCAACTCAATACAAAGTTTTTTTTAGTAATATGGGATCGAACACATGGGCAAGGAAAACAACGGACTAAAAATGGTGGATCTTGGCTTAGTTTAGTTGAATCAAAACATGTAGATGGTATTCCAATTAAGAAATGAAATAACCTAATTAAAGTTGTGAATCTAAGTTTATCAAAGATCAAGAAAAGAAAATAGTTATGGAAATGATGAAAAGGGACTTGTATTGGGTTTCACCAATCAAATCATTTCAACCATGCAAACTTTCTCTTCCAATTTATAATTTTTGTCACATATTTTTAGGCATTCTTAGGTAATATCTACACCTTTCTTCTCTTAAGATATGAGTAGATTCCTATCTAAAGGTATCTCTCTCTCAAGATGATAACCAACAAATCAAGAATAAAAGTACAACTTTTGCCATAGTAACTCCTCACACTCATGTCTTGTTACTAATCCATATTCTAGATCTTACTGAAATCATTCCCTCAAATAAATCTAAATCAAATATCACAGGAAGGTAGCTAATCAAACAAGTGTCACATTCAAATAAGAGTATAGAAACAAAATTGCAAGAACACATGTATTAAACAGAAGAAGGAAAGATTACATGGTTGGGATAGTCGGACAGCTACTCCCAACCCAAGTTATGGAGTCCAGGCACTCATGATAATAAAGCAAAACCGATTGCAACTTGAACAAATCATTATAAGGAAAATAGAGGGAAGAAGTTGATACAAGGTTAGATCGAATGATCGATCTATCCACCTTTCCATTGAATCAGATAAGATCGATGGCCAAGGGTTGATGGCATCTACTCTTTCTTTCGTTGAGAATGAAACAAGCAAGTCGATTGATCCGTCGATGGAAGTGGTTGGATGCCAATTCCAGAGATCGATGATCTTTCTAGGTCAATGACATTAACTAGTTTGACAGATCTAAACTTTGGCTCTGATCTCAACATCAAACTTTCATTTTATTTGTCCCCAAAATTTCAGATGCCATGAAGTGATGCCTTTAGGGCCTAGTTATAGGGTTTGACTTGTGCTTTGTCAGTTTTTGATTGGTTCACATGGAATGGACTTTTGGTCTTCCCGTCATGGACCATGGAGGTCGATGAATCTTTGATTAGCCGATCACACTTCATTGATCTTGAGGATTGTTGATGGAAATGGTATCAATCTTCATGATTTTGAGTTATGTTTCTACAATTTGCAATAAAACTCAGTCAAGACTAAGTATTTGGTATTTGAGTATAAAATGGATGAATTTGACATCTTTAAATTTTGATAGGTTGATTCTATCTATGAAAATGTCATGAAATGTGCATAAAAACTGATGTTATCACCTATTCATTATTTTTCACCTTTGAATTCAACATTCATTGAATCATCATATTATTTTGTCAATTCCAAAGCTTTATTGAAATCAAGTATTTGTATGACATCTTGAGATGGCACCTTGTAGGGCTCCCTCGACATATCTGTAGGATTTATTGTTCGACCTTTTTCCTAATCATATTAGGGAAAATAGGATCTTCATAAACAATCTCTCTATTTCATAACATCATGTGTCGGTTCCTCACTTTTTCTTTCCAAAGTACTAATATGACATTTCTCCTGCTCAGTAGGTTTGTAAGCTTGAAATTGAGTAAGTTTCCATCCTTTGTTGATTATTCACAACTTGTGTTGTTCTCATTTTCTCTTACATGGACCACATTATTATCTTGTTGGTTTCCCAATTTATGTTTCTTAACCCTAGAAACTTTCCTTTTCATGGCATTAAGTTTGCATCTTACCTCATGGATTGTTTCTTTTATTTCTTGTCCATGATTATTTCCCAGCCATTTTCTTCTCCAGTGGCGGGAGTACCATCATCCAAAATTGGGAGAAGGTCTTCTTCTTGTTGTTTCATGTTCTTTTCTTTTTCTTTGTTCTTGAATGTTGTTATCTTGGTGTGACTACTACACTATTAGAGCTTGCACATCTTGGGCTCCTATGCATGGATTTCCATGGTATAGGTTATACCACTCATAGGAATTGGGATCAAAGTGGTACTGAATCAAGTTTCTCATTTGTGACACACCTTCGTTCCAATTTCGTGCAACCTAGTCAGCCACACTTCATGTAGACAATAGGTAGGTTTTCGTATTACAAGTGAAAATGCTCATTGTTGATGAGGATCACTAGAACAAGAGGTTGTGAAGTCTTAACTTTAAATGTGATTCACATGAACTTCCCCCAATACTCTTGAGAGGTATGAGAGTCTATCTTGATGGTCTACCCTATCACATTGCTAATTCTACTAAGAGACTAGTTTGGATACAAGAAGATAAGAAAATTAGGAACAAAAATCCAGAGAACAAGCTTTGTAAGGGTTATCAGAGGAATTACAAGATGGAGACCGTGAATACATATATAGACGTTTACCAAAGATGAGGTACATGGTCCACCCATCATCATGGTCAGGTAATCTTCACAGTTGAAAATTTGAATAATACATTACCCTAGTTTAAGGTCAATCACCTTGAACTATACAATGTCGGGAATTGCAGTATATCACTGATGAATGCATATTCATCTTAGTTTTAGTCCCCATTTTTGGCCTTGTTTAGTACAGAAAGCTCACATATACCCCTGAAATCTTCTCATATACAATTTTCCTCAGTTGTAGATGATTATTTAGAGTATTAATCAAGTCCATTCATCTCCATTGTAGGATTAAGCATTTTACTATGTGCACCAGTGTAGGAGGCGGTGGTCCCGCTCGACCAAAGAAACTTTTGATAATTTGGACCCTATTTTCGATGGGCAGTTCATTCATCAGAAAGCATCCTCATCGGTTAGAGGATTCATTGACTTAGTCCCATTGACCCATAGCAATATCCCCCCCCGCGGGGGTGGGTTTATTCCAAAAGGGCCGCGACAGTGGCATGAGGAGGGTCACGACCTGACATAAGGATGGCCATGACCATAATGTAAAAATGGTCGCGACTGCGGTCAAGATGTAGCCTCGACCGACACTCGGTACGATCAGGCCCACCTCGACATGGTCGAGTTGAGGCCAAGGTAGCGCGACCGCGGCACATGACCTCGACCACGACACATCACCTTGACTGCGACACATGACCTCAACCACTACAAAACACCTTGACTGTGGAAAAGACCTCGACTGTGACGAATACCTCAGCACGATCAGTCGCACACCTAGCACAGTCGTGCCGATGAGTATTGTGACCAATACCGAAAGTCGCAACCGTGGCAGTTAAGTCAGTGCTCTCCAGATCTACACCTATAAATAGACGACCCCCTCCTTCATTTGAGGCATCGCTAACGCTCCATCCACGCCGATAGGATGCCACTCTATGCCCAGCCAAAGAAGACAATCTTTTCTGCCAAAGACTACCTCCGTGGTGTCCTTGCTACTCTGCCATCTTCGCTCTATCAAGATCTATCTCCTAGCCATGATAGTGGTGGGATCTCAGATCTGTAGCACCCTCATCCATCAACCATCTACCACTCCATCTCCTGTGAGCACAAGAATAAGAAGAGAAGGAAGAAGGAGAGAGAATATCATCATCGTCAGTCTTGGTGTTCTTCCCCTCCTCATCCAAATTTGCCCCACCATCGTGTAGAAGACCATTTCTCCACTAAGTTGCGACCATCTTGTTCACCATGACCATGGAGGAATCTTCCCTCTCTCTTGTTATTTTTGTTTCCATCATGAGGAGTGAATAGTCCATCTCATTGGGGTGTGGGGACTAGTCTCGCGGCCCATTCTTACATGTTTATTTTATAACATTCCATGGCTTGTATATAACTTTCCATTTTGTGGTTAATCATTTAATGCATGCTTTTTGGATTGATCACCTGCCTTGCGTGATCTATTATATTCCTTTGTTGTGAGAACTTCAATACTTAGGATTTGAATATTGATTAACATGGTTGATGCCCAGACAAGAACTTCTGAAGGGATATCTCTGTAGTAAGTGTGTGATCTATGGATAACGAGACTTTGGTCCTACAGAGATGCTTACGCAAATTCTATTTCCTAACAGATGGTTTGCTACTCTGTTTGGATAGTTGTATCTTGTCTGGATGTATTTTAGATGTGTTTGCATGTGTAGTAATGGTGAAACCTGATTCCACCCCAGTGATTCCCATCATTAATCTAAACTCAGTTTTAATCTCACACTTTTACTTTCCTTGCTATTAGTTTAACTAAAACCCAAATCAACTCTTGTTCTATATATTACTCTGAATCGATCCAAATTCAACTAGAAAGATTCCTAAAAAAGGTTGTCCCTTGGGATTTGATCCTTAACTATACTGTGATAAGACCCATCCGCGTGCGGGTGGTACTATTGCATAAGGTTTTGGTAAAAACTTAGGGATTGCAGCCCTAGGTGGATTTGTTAGTGCAGTATAAGCCACGTCAATCACCTCATGAGACACCCTTTTCATTTTGATGGTGTCACAAATATTTTTAAAGATATCTAGGTGGTGTAAGGATTCTCATGTCGAGCAATGACACCAAAAGTTTTGTTCTAAATCATGGCAAATACTGCAAGCTTCAGTTTGAAATTTGGAGCATTGAACCTAGGGATGATGATTGAGCACCTAGACAAATTGGCCCTTGTAGAAGCCAATTCACGAACAGAAGGGCATCCATCATCATTGTTATGGTTGTCATTGTTGTTGTTGTCATTGTTGTTGTTGATGTTCCTCCCATTCCTCCTTTCTATGGGATGATAGCCTTCATCACGACGTCGTTCTTCACGGTCCTTATCATAGGGTGGTATTGGTATGTCATGAGGTGCATTATCAAGTCTTGCCTTTTTAGAGTGGTATTCCTGATGATCAGATTCAGGATCTGGTGGAGGTCAAGCTTGCTCAATTATTGGGTTTGGGCCTCCTACCTAATATCCTCCCCTATGAGGAGGCAATTGCATTGTAGGTGGATGGTTGTATTCACTATCTGCTTCTCTTCAACCCACCTAAAATAATTTGCATAGTCAAGTTAGAAAATGGATGTGTGAAATAAAGTATTTGAGATAGTTATAGAAAGTGGATGTAAAACTAGTGCAGTCAAGTCTATTGCTAGTTGTGAGGCATGGGTGTATGGTGAGTAGATTTGGGTTCTCTAACAGTATAGGTTGCCTTGTCCCCAACAACAGTGCCAAAAAGTTGACCGGCCTAAATCAGACATCCAAAAAGGAGAGGATCTAGAGTAGTCAGACTCTTAAATTTGTAACCCAACACTCAGGCCCCCGTAACTATATATGAGTCCAGTGTCGTAAATCAAGGTTGATCCATAGGGACAAGGAGAAAAACTTAGACTCTTGGATTAGTTACACCAATCAAAGAGTAAGATTAAGTTTGGTGTTCCTTAGTGAATGATGTTACTCCAACCAACAAACAAAGTAAAATAAGAAAAACAAAGTAACAAGTAAAACAAGAGAGAAAGTAGGAATAAAGAGCAATATAACAAGTATGGAAGGCAACATAGATTGGGTTTCTCCATTTAAGGTCTCTCACCAACATGCAATACTCACACCCATTGTATACCCCTAGAAATATTACAATAAATCAACATATATGTCTATTCCCTCCTCTCCCGAGCTTAGGATAGATCTAGATTATGAGGTTGTCTCTCTCTCGAGATGGCAAACAAACAATCACAATATAACCATATCACTATTAGCTTAAGCATTCCCACATTCTCATGCATTCATTAAACTCCGTAACACGTAGATAAGGTTAGTACTACTCTTTTGAGGCACTAAGAATCAAACATCACAAGATGGTAGCTAATCATAAAAGTGAAGCAATGAGACAAAGAGTATGGAGATAAGTCTTGCTAAGAGCATCTATTCAACGGATATAAGTATTTACATATTGGGAGAGCCTTAGTGGCCACTCCCAACCCATGCTACATGTTTAGCCACACATGATAGTGAGTAGAATTATAGATTTCCAAATATAATGAGACACAAGAGAGAAAGACAAAGTGACGAAGGAGATGGAGGTAGATGAACAAATCTAGAGAAGAAGAAGGGAGATACACCAACTGTGACCACAAATGAACAAGGTTGATGTATGTCTCCTTCAGACCTAGATCTGGATTGGGTGTGGAGGATGACTTCTCCTTCTCTCAAATAAGGAATGGATGGGGCTTGGTGATGGCTTATATATGTTCTCTATTTTAGACTCTCATATTCAAAGATGATGAACCAATGGCAAGGTGGGTATGCTATGCAACAACACTTTGTTGTTGATCACATGCCATGGCCCCCTTCATGGATGAATTGGTCACCTATTTATAGGCATGACACTTGAGGTAACCGACTTAAGCTCAACAGTCTCTAATATTGATGCAGGTTAGTTAGTCGCTTAAGTGTGTTGGTCACTGAGGTTATAGGTCCCCAACGGTCACTGAGACAAAGAGTTGATGGTTTAGTGATCGCTAAGGTTGACTTTTTTATCGGTCATTGGAGGGTGTTATGTTTGGCGGTCACTGAACGTCAAGGCCAGTGACTATTGATGTAGCATCTTGGTTGCTCTCTAAGATGTTGGGGTTGGTGATCACTGACGTGATGCATGGTCATTTGGTCGTCGAGGTATAGGAGTATAAATATCCACTGAATGTTGAGAGTCTAGCAACCTCTAAGGTAGGATCATGACAATTTCTTGACTTAGGCTTAGAAAGCACCGACACTGACTGCTGAGGGTCTAGTGACCTCTGAGGTAGGATCATGGCACTTGCTTGACTTAGGCCTGGCGACCGCCTAAATGTGGTATTATCACCAGTCACATAGATCTAAGTCCACTTCTGGTGGTATTTTGTGCTAACAAAGGACAAGGGGATGAAATTAGGTAGTTCTATCAAAACTTTCCAAAACAACTAGATTTATCTAGTTAAAACATTGCCAAACGATTGTATGATGGTAAAACATGAACTCTAATATCCACAAAAATGGATGTTATCAACAACACTTATTGATCTTATACACCTATATAGTATTACTTGTCATCCCTATACTATTCTTACTACTATTCCATACCTAGTAAACATTATATCTATCTTTTATTCATGTGTTGAATACTATATTATTTGTTATCTTGTAAGCATGAAATATTATTACATGTTATTTCATATCATTCAGATATGGATCTCACCTCGTGGTTATCCACATCTTTTATGTGACCAACAACATAACTAGAGTTTCCATGGAGAGGAGTCTTTCTCTTGAGGTCAAAAATAGTTGGAGGTTGGTGGAGGTCATCGTGGTGTGTCTTAGAGTCATTGTATACTCTAAGGTTTAGGAAATGTGGATTTACTTGGTTGTGTTATGACTTGTGTTTTTATCTTACATGTCATGTATAAGTGCACATTTTGAAATTATGATAGCCATATACCTTTTATATACATGTGTAATGGTGGTCATGAAACTATATATTGTAAAGTTACCTATAAAGAATGAATGAAAGTTGGGACTTTTAAGAAAATTTCATGGAAATAGTTTTTTGGAGCTTGTTTTTCATACTGTTCATAGTTTTTTGGCTAATGATGTTGATCGGCATAATTGGTGTTATTTTCAACAACCTTGTTTTGGAGTGTTGAGATATTACATCTATTGGTATTAGAACTTAGGTTTCTTACTCTACATAGACATATGATGTCATGTTTGTTCTTATGTGTTCTTCATGTATAACCATATTATATGGTTGTATAGGTATGACTAGTTTACATCAAGATCATGCTAAAAGAATTATGTAGTGCCAGGTGGTCAGAGGAATTAGAGGATATTGGAGGTGAGAGTACCTTGAGGTGGGGATAGGACAACCCATGGCTCCCTTGAATCATGTAGCACTAGATGATCTAGCTTTTCATTTTGTCTTTGGGAATCTGATGGCTACAATAACGCATCTGGTGGACAAGGTACCCATTTCTCCACCAAGGATAATGCACCACATGGGAGTTTGTAGGTTTCCAATAAGACAATTTAGAGGCTAAAGAGGGTTGTTGCACAGAGTATGCGGGCACAACTGACTTGACATATGCATATCTATGGTTGATGGAGCTAGAGAAGGTGTTTGGCTTTTAGATATCATATTGAAGGATAAGATCAAGCATATGATATACATTGCAACAACATTAGTATCAATAGGCAACATATGAACAACATCAATATCACTAGGCATTGCATTGTCAACAATGTCACAGTCGAAGCTAGATTTTTAGTAAAGTGGTCTCCTAGAAAGGGAATATGTCATGGTTTTCCACCTACTAGGGTGAAATTCTCGTGATTGATGTAGTGACAAGGCCGTCTAGGCCACAATATGAAAGGAAATGTGTCACATGCAACACTTGTCTCTTTGTGTCCTTTCCATTATCAAACAAAGATATAAATCCAATATGAGAAGAAGACATGTGAAGTCCTATTGTCCATTGTTGTATTAAGAAATTTCCGAGTAGCATTAGTAGAAGTAGAGCCATCAGATATCATAGAATCACAACCAAAGTGGAAGAGGACGCGGATCAAAATCACAAGACATGTTGTCAAGACTAGTTGGTTGAGTACAATGTTCTGGATGACAATATGAAATGGTGAGGTTTTATGCGATGAATAAATTAGAGGGAGTCATTGATTTGTGGGTCGTGACTTCATATGGAACTAAATATTCTCACTTACCTAATTCATTCTATTTGTCTCTCTTAGTTGACGTGGGTTTTATGCACTCATTTATCACTCGAAGGGTAATTCATCTTTGTAACTAGCTTGTTAGTAGAGATGAGACGTTCTTGATGGAGACTCCTTTAAAATAGTATACTATATTTTGGGATGTTTGTACATCTTATGTCCTTGGTTTCTCAGGACATAGCATTTTAGTGGACCTCATTCCACTGGACATGCACAAGTATGATGTGAGGGAATGGACAACTTAAAGAATTTTAGGTTCTTTTGGATAACAGTCCAAGGTTGTAGAGTTTAAGGATTGGGGTATCTCTTAGACATCCCAAGGAGATAGTAAAATCCTTCTGACGTGTATGGTGTCTACAACAGTAACATATAGGGTTCTAAAGCTTTATTGGCACTTGTGGTTGATACCTAAGTGAGGGGTTTGGGGATAGAGTACAATCTAATTGTGTGGAATTTTGTGAATGTGTTTCCTAAGGAGTTTGTAGATGTTCAAACCCCCTAGAGAGATTGATTTTGAAATCAATCTAGTGCATGGTTTTTGTCACTTATGAATCATGTGTGTAAAATGCAAGTGTATGTGTTGGGTAATATAGGAAAAAAGAGTAATGAGTTATCTAACATGGGGAAATGTGAAGCTAGAGACTACTACTAACTAGAAACCAATCATGTAGACCTATGAATGAATTTGATTATTTAGACTAATATTAAAATAAACAAAGCAATGAATTAAAATGAGTTCTAAACTGTTTAATGAGATCTTTAAAATTATATTTTCACCAAGATATTATACATACATGAATATATTTACAAAAAGATAAAATATCTTTGAACTTTAATTAGTCATTTGTGGCCAACATTACCCATTATTGCAGTGTAATATGCTATTCAATCTATTACAAATTTTCTTTTGTGGTGCTTGTATAGAATATATAACACATAATGTTCTACCCTGATATTAAACCTGATAATTGTTAGCCCAATTTTGCAGTGTGTTATTAATTATAGTGATGAAAATGTTTCCAATTAGTAACCATGCTTTCAAAGTGATTAAAAATCTATATCATAATTTAGGTTGATTAGGTATGAACATGGTAATTGAAAGTAGTGGTTATAATCATTAATTCACAAAAACTAGTTGGTTCTTAAATATATAGTCATGTATAAGTTATTATCAGGTTATTCTCGGGTCCTAGAGAACGTGAGATTATCCCCTCATTATTGAGATGGTATCACGAAAGATATTTTAAGGAGAGAACATGAATTGATAAACCAAAAGAGTCTTTGTTAATGGAGATCCTCTCTGAAGTTGACAGCAAGCATGCAACATTTTGGCTATCAAATCGCCCTCTAAAATTGTTGAATCACAACTTTCAATTGTCTCCTTTTCTCCACCCCTCGATTTATGTGCATGGTCATCAGGGTTGTGTTTCTTTGTGACCACAACCTCATAGGTCATAAGTGGGCCTATACCCCACAAAAATATATGGACCATTGATTTTGAGATAATGATATCATTTATTATATATTTAGACTCGGTAGCACTGACTTTGGGTCGGTAGCCCGAGCTCTCTAATTCTGTGTACGCTTAGAACTGAATCTCTACTATTGAGTTGATTATTTGTAGTATCAACATGAATTTATATTGCTCATGTGACCAAGTGTTACTACCATTGAGAAGGATCTCAGTGTCTTAATAGTGTTCTTGTCATTTTTGGGCATCCATGCCACCAATATGGGTCTCGGTAGCACCGAGTAGCCCTCTCAAAGTCATCAACTCTATGTGATAGATCCAATAATTCCTTGTAGATTTGACAACTTTTCTTGTGAAAACCTCATTAGTAGAACTAAGTGGTGACTCGGTACCACTGACTCTTGCTTCATATGCACATTGAACCTAAACTTCAAATAGCAAAGTGATAAGACCATAATAAATGCAATAATTCATACGAAAATAGGGTAAATAGATAAAATTGATAAAAGGATTTCTTAGGCCAAATAATATAATAAAAATCACATATAAATGATCATGAAATAATCGTAAATCATCAAAACTGGCCTATGAAATCATGACAATATCTACATGCATGAGTACCCAACCCATAGCACAAGAACCTCATAAGATGGCACTGAAAACGATGGGGGAGTTAAAGAAGTAGTTGTAGTAGTTGATGGATAACAAACTTACCCATCCTAACACATGCCATTGTGGTGCTTTAGTGTTGCTTGTGAGGAATAAGGATGGATCTATGAGGTTGTGCATATGCTATAAAAAGTTGAATTAGGTGCAGTCAAGTATAAGTATATATTTTCCAAAAATAGATGATTGGTTTGAAAAGTTTAAGTTTACTATAATATTCTCAAAGACGGGTCTTAGATTGGGGTACCATTGATTGAGGATCAAGACTAGTGACATACCTAAGATATTTCTTAGGACTAGGTATGGCCAGTACAAGTTTTTGATTAAACAATGCACAAATAAATTTTATGGATCTATTAAACATAGTATTTATTTAGTATGTAGACCAATTTGTGGTGGTGTTCATAGATGATATCTTGATCAATTCTTGAGGTAGTAAACATCATGAGAAACATATTTTCCTAGTGTTGGAGTTGTTGCAACAACATTAGTTGTGTGTTATGTTTAGTACGTCAGAGTTTTGGCTGGCCTTTTGTGTGTTTTCTTCGTCATGTCATCACATGGAAGGGGATATTGCGTAGATTCCAATAAGGTGAAGTTGGTTTTACGTTAGGAATAGCCCAATATGCTAACAGAAGCTTAGATTGTCTTAGTTTTAGCCAATTACTATAGGATATTCATCAAGAACTTCACTGCAATCGCTTTATAAGATAACCAAGAAGGCTATGTCACTTGTCTAGGATAAGATGTTCATCATTTTATTCATTTTCTCATGGGCAAGTTGATATATGAACCAATGTTAGTTCTATTAGATCCTGAGAAGGGAAATGTTGTCTTTTTGAATGCTTCAAAGAATAGGTTGGGATGTGTTTTGACAAAGATAAAACATGTGATCTCATATTTTCTATAAATATTAAGATTCACAATGAGATATACTCATCTCATGACCTATATATGGAAGTTGTGGTCTAAGGTTTGATGGTGTGAAGTCACTATATGTATGGGGAGATTACCAGATCTTCACATACCATAAGAATCTTAATTATATTTCTTTTTGGTAGAGTAAAATATGAGTTAGAGGACATGGTTGGAGCTAATAAAGGACTATGACTACACGATAGGCTATCATCCACGATAGGAAAACATAGTGGATTATGTATTGAATAGAATTTCATTTTGCCTTCCTTTGCAAACAAACCACAGTTTTTACTCCATGTCATGCAAATAGATGAACAAGTTGGTGTCTCTATGACATATGAATGGGTAGATGGAGGTTCCCTTGTTAGGATGTTTGTTGGAACAGTTGTAGTTGAAACTGATGTTTATATGTAAAATTAGATATGTGCAGTGGGATGATACCTTGATTCAAAATATTCAAATAGATTTTGGTAGTGTGAATCGTAATAAATTTCATGTGATAGAGGATTGGACAATGTGATTTCACAACAGGATTGTTGCTCATGAACCTAGAGTTCTAAGGAATATGGAGCTTGAGGAGGCAACATTATTCCATGTACGTGATGCATCCTGGTAGTACCAATATGTATTACAGTCTTAAATATTTGCATCGGTGACCAAGTTCAAAGCATAGAATGGCAATGTTTTTGTAAAGTGTTTAGTACGTCAGTATGTTCAGGTGGAGCACCATAAGCACTTAGGGTTGTTGCATCCCATGCCAATTCCTAAGTGGAAATGGGACCACATCACCATGGATTGTGTGGCTAGTCTTCCTTGGTATCCAAGGGACATGATTACATTTGGGTGATCATGAAACATTTGATGAAGTTTGATAACTTCATATTGTAACACCCAAATTTTTATATCACATGAGCGGAAGTTTTTTTTTATGTTTTTTTTCTGGGAGTGTTACAAACATGATAACCACTGCAATAAAAGTAAATGAAACACTTTGCAAAACTAGTAAAACTGATTCATACATAGCTTTTTGTCAACATAAAACTACATCATGTTTATGCATAAGTTCATAATAAAAAGATGTCAATACTCATGATCGTCTAGGTAGATGGCACCCCACTAGGCAAGCTTGAAAGTCTCTTAGGCCTTTTTTGGTCCCTTTGTTCTCCAATTGCTTCAAAACCTGCGGACATTGCGTCCCCAGCCATGCATTGGAAAAAATAGTCGTTAGAGTAAGTGGCATGAGTATTCTAAAATGCACATTACTAAAGAGCTAACAATATAATCTAGGACATTATAAAACTGATAACAAATGTCAATTAAAATCTGAAAACATAATATATCTTGACTTCTTTAACTCTGATCTTTCTACTCTATCTTTTCTGGAGACCTATACCATGGGTTTCATGACTTATACCAAAGTGTCTAGGTCATACTTATCTCATCTGAAATCCTCTCATCACACTCATGCATGAGATTATAGACATACTCTAATCTAAAGTATCGTTTACTTACGATTTTTATCTATTTGTGGCCACCATTATACAATAAGTCCTCCTCTATTGACACCGAAGTGTCCTCTATGGTGCAACGCACCCTCTGTTGGCACAACGTGCCCTCTGTTGACACTGAAGTGTCCTCTATGGTGCAACACACCCTCTGTTGGCACAACGTGCCCTCTGTTGGCATAAATGCCCTCTGTGACACCCGCAGTGTCTGACGTAGCGCGCCCTCTGTATCATCCTGGGACTCTCTGGTGAGGACTTATTATATAATGCATTATGTGAATGTTTCAAATTAATTATCTTAAGTCTATCTTTACTAAACTCTGAATCTTGACTTATCTAAAACTGAGTACTAAATATGTACTAAATTTTGAATCTGAAATATGAATCTGAATCTATATCTGAATCTATATCTAAATCTGAATCTGAATCTATATCTGAATGTAAACATGTAACTCAATTACTACATAATTGAGATTGGGTCTATAACCCATATCATGTACCTTTATTCAAAATCTGGCTACTCACACAGTGAGTAGTCTAAGTCTGAATCTAAATCTTTTTATTCTTAAGTTCTAAACTGACTTCATTGCTGGATTTGAACGTGTATTTCATTATCGGGGTAAACTTTGTTTTAAAACTCTTATTTGGTCAAATTACTTCACTTATACCAATTATATGATAAATAGCTTAGGAAAAAGGACCTGAAATGCTCATAGAATTACTAGGCATACAAAGTATCTTAAGTCAGGTTCATAAATGTATTTTAAGTACAACACATCTAAAAATATGCATTCTGACAAGGTGGTTCAATCCTTCTTGTTAAATATGATGCTACCCTGAACCTTAATATTTGCATAAAAACTTACATGTTAAACCTTAAATATCAGAATAGAAATCTCATAAATATTGTCTTGCAACCTAATCATAACTTAATTTGTCATTATCTTATAATGCCATCATAAACTCATTTTACAATACCTTCTGATCCCAAATGTAGTTTTATTAGTACACCATGTCCTAATATTTTCAAATTCATATCCTTACATTGTACTTGTATTCTAGATACTATTTATTCTAAGGAATCTAGTTCTTAGATTTCTACATATGTATGAAATCTTAATGGCATGTTTCTACTTGAAATCTTACTACATAACTATGATTATAAATATGAGAAATTCTAATAACATATGTGTACTTACATTCTTCATACAAAGCTATTTGAAATCATCAACTAAGTATGGGTACATTACTGGCATATCTTATCTTGAAATCGTATTCATTACTTCCAAACATTTCTAAGAAGTCTTATAGGAATATGATTCTTCAACTTTCTCATGGATTTGGTCCATGAGTCACAACTATTTCGAGCAACATATCACTATTTTAGACTTTGGGTATACACTTGCATAAATGTAGAAATATGAGAATAATATTGTTTGTAAATCTTAATATTGAAGTCTTAGAATATTAAATCACATAGATCATGAAACTCTTATCAGGAGACATGTAAACATATTGAACATAAACTATGAGTACTCATGTGCATGGACCACTTACCTCTTGTGTTGATGATGTCCTTAACTTAGTCTTGATTTCTTGTCCCAAATCGTAATCACCTGAATATAATCAAAGTTCTATAAGTCCAAGTACATGTTCCCTCTTTCTATTTCTAAATCTCAAAACCCCATCCTCCTAATTATATATACTAACTTAGGGTTCTTATTTAGACTAAACATAACTTTAATCTAAAATCATCATAAAATATTGGTGTTGAAATAAAATAAAACTCATACTATATAATCAATATTATCTTTATACTCAAATAAGACATAAGTCGTCTTATGCACTCATATGAACATATAGATCAAATAAAATATCAAACATAGTCATATATACTAATTTTACTTGACTCTATTATGAAATCAAATTAAAAACCATTTAGATAAATAATATCAGACTTAATTAGGCATATATATCACTTATTGTCTCAAGATAATCATCTATTATTCTAGACAATGGCCACTTAGGTCCAAAAGTACATACTAACATAATAACATAAGAAAATCCATCAAATCTATATAAAAGTAATCATATAATGTAGTAATGACCACATATAAAAATATCAAGTCATTTAAAAATCATATTATGGGTGAAATACCCAAAATACCCTTATTAGGGTTTACATTAAAAACCTCATTAAAACTTCATATATGAAAGATCAAGATCTGAATTAATTTTAAACATATCAAAATACACATTCAGTAAAAAAATTATGAATTTATAAAGGCGTTTACTATTTTTAATTGGAAAAACATCAAAATTATATAGTTTTGTCTACCCAGAATATAATAAATAGAAACCATCAAAATCATACTCTGGAACAATTTTTATAATATAGTACACTCGAATAACTTTCCATAGGTATCTTGTTTGTCCCAAACTGAGATCTGTAGCTCAAGATATGAATTTTTGAAGATTACATAGACTTGGCCAATCTCGGCCATTGAGATCTGATCCAGCGGCCCTCGTCTCACGTGCATCCCAGGCTAGGGCCGGCGCTTCATCCCTTCCGGTTAGATTCTCCGTGTGTGTAGACTCAGACAACAATAGAGTACCGCTAGTCCATCACCTCCGACGAGGATGATCTTGCACCTGAGGTTGCGCGACCGCAAGGGAAATTGTGCCTCGTCTCCGGCCAGTCCCGATCAACAAGGGTGGCGCTACCTCCTTGGCTTGGGCGGTCAGGATCAAGGATCCCTCATGGCACACCTTCACAGCTTCCAGTAATGGTGCTGCCCAGCTTCTTCTTCTTTGCTCTCTTTCACCAGCCCACAATCTTGACCAGAACCCTAGCTACAAATCTGTCCAACCCTCGGGGTCTACAAAATTAGGCTTTTATAGCGCTTTGCCTTCCGGATCTTGGGCAAGCATCCTCTTTGTGGGGCCTCTGTTCCGCCCCCTGTTCTATTGGGTGTGGCTCTTCAGTCCGATACGGACTGGAGTCGCCCCACCCCTTTTTATTTTCTTTTTCTCCTTCTTTTTGATAAAACTCCAAACTAAAGAAATATTTATACAAATCATTCTATAGCTCGGTTTTACTTCAAATTTTGGGATAAATACTATATTATCATCAACTTCACATGAGCAAGATTTTAAATAAAAAGTACTTGTACAAACACTCCAAACATGCCTTTTAAATCAAAATATTAGAATTACTAATTTAATTACCTAGGCTACTATCTACATCAAAACAATCTGAAATTTCTCCCACAATCTTATATTATAATTATTATTCTACTAAAAATATTTTGAGCATTCATTATGACCATGAAATACTTAATTCTCAATTTGTACTCCAAGGACCTATTTGTAAAACTTAATTGGTCCAACAAGGCTGGAATTGGGCTATAGAGCACATGGCCCATCCCTTAATATTTTAAAGGGTCCATGAGCTTAATTGTATTCCAAACCATGAAAATAAGTCTTCAATCAATATAATTTCTCAATTGAAGGTCATGTATAACACATGTGATCAATATTTCTTTAGTTACATAACATGAAGACCTAAGCTAGGTCTAAGGCTCAAGCCATGAACTGGATTCATCATAATATATATTTGTCACATGATTATACATAGGAATAATTCATTTATATTCATATACAACAGATTATAATCATACACATTCAAGTCATAATGTGTGTATTAGTTGACCAGATGACTTGTATCACAAATTTTGTAAGCTTAATTACAAACTTAGCCATGTTAGGTTCATTAGGTCCCCTGGCATACACTTACTAGAAAACCCCACATTAAAGGTTTAAATTAGCTATGAAATTGAGGATGTTACACATATCGTTCAAGACTTCCTACACTAGAGAGAAGTTGGCACATGTCTATTTAGATGAAATCATTTGTTTGTACAATGTACCTACTACAATAGAGTTAGTTAGAGGACCTCAATTCACGAGCTGGTTTTGGGGGTGTCTGCGTACAACTTTGGGGACACAATTGCAATTCAGCTTAGCTTCCCCTCTTAGATAGATGGTAATTAGATAGAGCCATGCATATCTTGGAAGATCTTTTAAGGTCATGTCTTTTGCAGTTGAGTAGATGGGATATTCACCTATGTTTGATCGAATTTGTCTCCAACAATAATTATTAGAGGATCATATACATGATACTTTACGAGGCTATTTATAGAAGGAATTAAAAATTGTCTCTTTGTTGGTTTGAGATAGGTGAACGTCATTTGTTGGGTCATGAGTTTGTAAAGTAGACAGTAAAGAACATCACTGTGATCATATAGTAGTTGAAGGCAGCTTAAGATACGAAGAATTCATATGTGTGGAATCAGCATAGATTGTTGGAGTTCGAGGTGGGAGACCATTTTTATCTCAAGGTATCACCTTTGAAAGGTGTTTTGAGGTTTGGTGAGAGGGATAAGTTGGCTCCTAGTCTTATGGGAACTTACTGCAACATATCCAATACTACGTATCATACTTTTCCCTTTATCTATACTTATGCCTTTTTCAATAAAATAATATTTAGTGCCTTTTTCCTAATTTAGGATACATCAGGATGATTTAGAGACTAAAAGAAACATGTTTATCTAATATGACATACATAAAGGTCTTACATGTAAAGTCACCAAAGTAAGACTTAATGATGGGACTTGATATGCTAAACATCCTGATTATAGTTTTGACTCCTAGAATATTCCTAGAAGTAAGGTATGAAACAAATAAAGTTAATATATTAATTGGAGCAAAAATTTATTAATTGTGAGGAGTTAAAACATTAATGAATGCTTAATATATAAGTAATTAATTGTAAATTCAAATGTTTTCAAAACACAAAATGAAGGTTAAATTTAGGTTTCTCATGTTTCAATTAGGTAGTCTACCAAATTTCAAGTCAATAGGATGTTCAATTCACCCTCAATTTGATTAGAGAAAGAGAATTACAAAGTTTATGGAATTTAATAGATTTCATCTCGACAAGCGTTTAATTTCACCGATGTTATGATATTTTAGACTTGTCATGCAAGTTAGTTTCGTGATGCATGATGCAAATTCAATAATTAGGAACATGAAAGATGTGACATCTCAAGACCATTGTCTACCTTTGTCAAACCAGTGGCAGAAATCACCACCGAATTTCATTCTTATGATGATGATTTCTCAATCCTTAATCAACTATTCTTTGTGATTTTTCCTCATTGAAAGTCCACTTGATTCTCCATTATGATAGAGCCCTTGCTTGTGCTGAATAGTGACGTGATAGGGAAGTATCTAACTTAGCCCAACAATCTAGGTCTATGTGGTTCTTGACCTACAAATGGCCCATGAAAAACCATTACCCAATATAAGCTGAAAACTAGAATCATTCCTTGCATCATCCTCCACCATTTACCTCACCCAATTGTCCATAGATCCACTTGGTTGGCATTGTTGTAGTTGATCTTCATCTCAAACCAACTACATGCAGCAATGGCCATTCACTCCTCCCAATTTGTTCCACAATAAGCACCTCCACTCTCCACTCTTTGTCTCTCATGATCATTTTTATGTTAATTATTGTGTGTTTTTCTTGATCTCCTTTCCCCTTGTAACCCCACCAGAGATGCCAACTCCTCATCGCAGTGGTCATAGGGTCCGAATTTGCATTTACCAACTATGTCTCAATGTAGCAAAGCTAATCGAACAAGTTCTAGCTTTTTAGGATGAGAGGAGTAGAGGTTTGGCATTGGAGACAAAGATTTAGTTCTACTCTATTATCATGAATGGTGGAGGATGATTACCCTTGTGGAAATACCTAGCCCATCTTCTAGGTTTGATTTATTTTTTCACCTCACACAAGGGCATTTCCACACTTGAATTCATTAAAGCCACATTACATGTAAACATCCAAAATGCCTTAATTGCCCTACCATCATCTATTAGTCCATAGCCAATGTAGAGCGCAATTGGTTGTTTGCTTTTCTTTGTATTATGAAAATGATTTAAATTGTAAAAAAACATAATAAATTATCTAAGCTCAAAAATTACAAGATTATATGTTTCTAGCATAAAAAAAACCCATTTGATGTAATGTTGATGTTTTTTGAGACAAAATACAAACTTACGAGTAGGTAATTTTATGGTTTAATAAATTGAATCATTGAACTATCAAAAATTATGCATTCATATATTAAAATTAGGTTTTGGGAAGCCTAACCCTAAACCGTAGGAACAACTTTTAGAGTATCTAGATCTTGCTTGAGAGGTATGGGTAGTATCTATTTAAATTTGGGCATTTATGTGACTATGATACAAGCTTCCTATGATGAGGCATCCTTTTGATATTATTTCTTTTTACTACCTAAATAACAACTCTATGATGATGAACTTCCAAGTTATTTGAAGTATGTTGGCATCATGAAAGTTCTTGTTATAATGAGTTGGTAAGCCCTCCAATCTTGAAAAGTAATTATATGTGGTGATTGAATAACAGACGTATGTCTTCGAAGCTTATTATGCATGTTTCTATTGGATTATGTTAACTATAATAGATGCTTTTTCATATTTGTAGGGTGTATCTTTCCACTTGGAATGCATCTTTCCACCCTCTTTTAATATACAGGGGTGCATGTTTCTGCCCAGGGTACTCCTTTCCACCCGACTTTTGGCCCATGATCCAATTATGTCTTGGCCTTACCATAGCTACCTTTAGTCAAATTTATCTGTATGCAATTATATTACTTTGTGAGATTGTAATATGAGAAGATTTTTCATAATCTCTTAATGCTTTTATATGAAATATGTCCCATTCATGTGTTTTAGTCTCATTGAACTTGCCTACATGTTGTTAGCCCCTTTTTACTTGAGAATTCCCCTATTTTTTACTTACCCACACTAAAATGCATGTCTCTTACGTACATACTCACTATTTGCATGCTCATACTTTTGTATATCTCTTTTATGGTTGATATTCCCCTCCACCAGAGCCTGAGCAACCAATGGAGCATGAATTTGAGGACCAAGAATTTGTGAACCAAGATTCGGAGGATCCCGTTCAAGATTAGCTCATCGAGAGAAGAATCTAAGATGCTAGGTGGTTGATTGGCCCTGATATAGCACTCTAGAAAGTGGAAGTGAGATCCCAAGGGTGAATCTTATTTCTAAATTTATAACCTGAAACTTCAAGGACCCCCACAATAGAATACATGGTCGAAGTAGATATACGGGGTTGAACACAGGGACATGGGGATGTTTAGGACACTTAAGATCCCGCTCTTATGTCAGTTAAGCTAACTCGATAGTTGATATATGAAGGGAACTAAAACGAATCTAGCAAACTGATATGAAACAAAATAAAGTAAAGAAAACAGTGTCTTTCTAATCCTACTAATCAAGAGAGTGAAATCTTGGCTATGTAACCACTGGTTGGGCAATCTATGCACCCATCATGAGGCGTAGACAATCCTTGAACACCCTAGCTAGAGTCTGACCTCCAATTATAGAACATATTGTGGTAACAGCTCTGGTGGGAGTCATCCCACTCACTCTCACACAGTGTAACTAAAACCCCATCAATGATCTAAAACCTCTCTCAAGGATGACGGGTTGAATATTCTGAATACCCTCTCAGGTCTGAAATATTTAGGGATGTTAGGAATAGTAGAGGATCTGCAAAGACTATAGACTGTGAACTTGGGTAGGTCGAGATGAGCTCAATCAGGTTCTAGGCTCAGGCCAGATCTCTCCGATAGGTGTTCTGTGTTGATCCTCCCTTGGACATCCTCTTCTCATATTTCAATCCAAACTATCTTCTCTTACCCATTTCTACAACTAATCTCTCGGTCTTGTTAGAAATGGAAGTTAAAGCAAGAAAGAGATCAACCAAACCAACAATAATAACCAAAAAGAGAAGATAGAATAGAAAACATACAATATCTAGAATAAAACTACTTGCTCAAGGTAAAAGTACATAAACATGCTAAAAAATGACTACATAGTCAAGAAGGAGCTCAACTAGTCATGGACAAGCATAGTTGTCACCGAACAAAGATGGAAGAAGATCATTTGTAGAGAAACTAAAGAGAAAAGTAGAAGAAAGAGTTCGAAAAAGAGATTTAAACCATAGAGGAGAGGTGTCTCTCGCTCCATATCCTCTGGAAGGGGCGGAACTTGTCCTTGGATTGTCCTCATAAATGTTCTGGACTCCTTGTCCTCCTTTCTCGTTGATTCTGCCCCAAACAATTGCTTTGGTGGATGTATGGAGGTGGAAGGTGGATGGAAATGACTGGAGATGGGTGAATGATGGTGAAAATAGTGGTGGATGGAAGCAATCTGAAGGGATGGATGTAGGATGTGCTCTCCATCCCTTTCGAACCTTAGAACTCTCCCACGAGGCTCTGGGAAGCAATGGTCATTGAATTTCCAAATCAGAACCAAAAAGTTAGAACCCCCGCATAGGTAGGAGGGGTGGATATTTATAGGAATACGTGAGTGAATAATAAAGTGGGGCTGAATCCCCACTGGTTCCGGACTTTGGAAGGTAGTGGTTGGTATTTCAGCAAAGGTCGGCATCCTGGTGGTCGTTGACATTTCAGCGGTCACTGATGCTTTCAGCATTTGCTGGCTCTTTTTCTTCGGTGACCGTTGAGTTCCTACAACAAGGGATGACCCCCTAGTTTGGGTCTTTGGAAGGTAGTCGTTGGTATCTCGACAATTGATGGCATCTTGGCAGTCGCTAAGACTTTGGCGGTCATTGATGCTTTCAGTAAACATTGTCTCTTTTTCTTTGGTGACTATTGAATTGTTGCAACAAGGGCTTAACCCCCCCCCTCTCGGGTTCGGGTGAACCCCCAAGTTCAGGTCACATCTTCGACGAGCTTTGGGATCAAATCTATGGAGACCACTGAGCTAGAATCTTTAGTGACCGCTGAGTCATCCTCGACGATTGTCAAGATTTGCACCTCCCGTGACCACTGAGTTCGGGAGAAAAAAAAGAGTCGACGGGGCATTGATGTGTACTACTGCAAAAAATGGGGGTTGAACCTCGCTAGGTTTTTTGGGGAAAAATCTAGAGAATCAATGTATTCTTTAGTTCGGTGCCTATAAGTTCCAACATTGTCAAGTTAAGCAACTTAACCATCAAAAAGATGTAAATTACAAAAAGATAAGTGTTTTGGAGTTATTTTTGGCATATTAAGTCTATAACGACACAAAACTATAGATAAATACTATATAAATGTCTAAATTTGGGTGTTATAAACCACCCCAAGCTTAAGCTTTACTTGTCTTCAAGCAAGAGAGTTCTCAAAGAAATAAAAATATAACATCCAAATTGAGCTTGGTGATAAATGCTAAGGTTAAGAAAAATAGTCTAAAGCAACAATACTCCTGATTCATGTTATTTAAGAACAAACCCCACCAATCGAGCCAAACCTACTAAAGTAAGATCAATGAGCATCTATGCAAGTTTAAGTGAATTCACTGCAACTTGTCAGTACTCGTGAGGGTTTGAATCAAAATAATTCATAATTAAAGCATTGTCACATAGGTGATAATGTGGGTAATGGAGGCGAGTAATGAGCTATTATCATGTATTCATGTAGACCGATTAGGAAAAACATGCCTCCACGAGCTATTATCATGTATTCATGTAGATCGATTAGGAACAACACGCCTCCACATATTCAGATCCTAAGAAGCTATAAAAAGGAAAAGACTCTAATGACTTTTGAGGATACCGATTTTCATCAGGTTGGTCCTCATAATGAGAAATAGTCCCTACAATCCGATCTAGTTGGCCCAAAGCAGTGATATTAACTCCTCGTATTGTGATTGAACCAACCCTGCTAATGGGATTACCTCATAGGTCTGCTAGGGTTTCCTAGTGACTCTCTATTGAGCTTTGGTGGAAGAACTACAAGGCACAAGGAAGTCATACTCTCGGTGGACACCATCCTCAACTCTCATGAAAGAGAAAACAAAACACTCACATTTTTATTCACCCATAGGTTTTTATTCTCTATATTCTAATTTATAGGCTTGGGTGGGAACTATTTTCAATATTTTTGGGAATTATGGGCATCCAAGCCTCTTTTGTGCATTTTTAATTTTCATCTTTTTGACTCAATCTAAGGTGAGAGGGTGCCAGACTGTCAAAGGTAAACACATTCAATTTGAATATATCCAAAAACTCATCATAGTCCACTTGATACTTGTGTAAGAAACAATAATTGTGATTCAAGGATCCTTGGAGTAGAGGTGAGTCCGTGAATAACGCGGCTTGGAGTTTTGATCAAATTCTAGATATTTTCAACATTCCCAAATTAGGGGTTTCTCATTCACAACATAGATTAAGGGAATAATGTTTTAAACAATAAAAAGGTGCATAACCTTAGATCGATCATCAAAGTTAATGAAAAAGTCAATGAGCTAGTTAAGCGAGATATAAAACAATTAAGATAAAAATTGGGCACTTAGGTGCATGAATAAGCATTTAACTATAAGATTCACATCACATAACCTTAATATCAAAACTATAACTTACAAAACAAAGTCCTACAAAGTAGTAAAGCTAGTATAAAATGTTCAAAAAAATTAAAATTCACACATAAATACAATAAGAAAACATGCATACGTGAAAAATGAAGAGATAGAAGGTCGAATAGCCCTACCACCCCAAGTCTAAAACTTTGCTTGTCCTCAAGAAGACCTAAACTCAGGATAGTAGGGAAAGAATGCATGGATGGACAGGAAGAAACTTATTGAAATCCTAAAATGATGTATGTATGAAGGATATATTGAAGAAATTAGAGGAAAGAAACTATCTAAGAAAGAATGTGAAAAAATAGAATTCATTTTAACAAAAAAGAAAAAAATAAGTAAGATAAAGGGTGTGGGTACAGGAAGAAACTTATTAAAATCCTAAAATTATGTATGTATGAAGTATATATTGAAGTAGTTAGAGGAAAGCAACTATCTAAGAAAGAATGTGAAAAAATAGAATTCATTTTAACAAAAAAAAAAGTAAGAGAAAGGGTGTGGCTACCCCACGATACCAACATTGGGATCCTTAATACTAAGTTTTGGGACTAGTATCATATGTGTCTTGCTGCTCGGGTCTTCCATGTAGTAGTAGAATAGCTAGAGATATGAGATCTTCTGAGTCTAAAATAGGGGTATAAAATATGGTGACTTGGTGAAGTCATTTCTATGCTAGAATTGATTTGAACTGTACAATGAATTCCTTGATAGAGCATCCTCAAGGTACCCATCAAGGTGTGAATCTGAATAGGCAGGCCCTAGGATGTCACACAGGATGAGATGAAGGGGAGAGGTTGTAAGTTTTCTATAGGACCCCTCTCTTCTCTCTCCATCTCTAAAATTGAGGTTGGATACTTAGATAAATTTTCATGTACAATCCAAGTCATCGAATCATCTTCTGAATGAGATGTAACCCTAGGTGAATTTGTTTGTGGTTTACCACCCCAAGCTTGTCACATTCTATGGGGTTTGGGCTATCTTCATGCTCACCAACCATGTTGTAGTGGATTGTCCATCCTACTCCTTTGATGTCCACCAAACCTTGTAAGGTGATGCTAGAGAATTTTAGCTCACAATGTTCCATTTTGTTGTCACCAATATACTCACTTCCCCAATTTGAAAAGTCATTGTCATTGTCATCATCCTCCTCAAACAAATTATTCCAAAAAATGGCAGGCATGCTGCTTGAAATAGAGTGACAAGTCTTAATGTGAGAGGTATCACCCTGCTCTGGAGTAGAAGTAGAATGGGGCTGCTCAAACTGAACCTCTAATTGCGAAGTTGTTTGGCTACCTTGAGAAGGGTGGAAGTCGTTTTCATCAAACCTATCATGTAGAAGATGTGTACGCTCCATTGGTTTTTTATATGAATCATCTCAATGAAATGAAGAGATTCCTTGGATGGGTGAATCTTCATATAAAAATCTCGATGAATCCAATTGATAGCCCAAATAGGATGGTGAGATAAGTTTTGCATCAAGCTCAATGGAATGGTTTCGATGACTGATGTCTTCATGATTATGCTATGGCGCTTGTAATCATTTGGTAACTAAATTGAGTTCTTGAACTCTCCTGCCTTGTTTAGTGTTCGCTTCATGAATTTGCTAGACTTGGGTAGAAATGCTTTCAAGATTCATCGATTCCTCCATACACTACTATTGGAAATCTGATGTATCAAACCAATGTACTTAGATAGATCCGTATTCAATAGTTTGAAGAATATTTTTACTGCGGTCCACGATCTCAATGTCTACTTGAAGCCAATAATCTTGCCTTTTGATTATCTCCCAAAGAGGATCAAAGTGATCCTAGAGTTAAGGTTCTAAATATGAGTGCATCAACACTTTCTTTCGCTAGTGCCACTACTCTAATCAGTTCTTGATCCCATGATGAAGCAGAGGTTGAGGGTTGACCAACAATCCCTATTGTTGAAACTTCTACATATGATGATGGTAGGGGAAAATATAGCTCGACTAGTTGGAGTGGATATCAATTATTTGCCAGTAGTAAGGACTGTAGAAAAATTTGAGAGGATAGGTGGATAGGATAACCTACCTTGTTAAAACAAGTTCCATGGCTGAAATAGTATAAGAAAGAGGAAAGTATTTTAGTGTATGTGAACAAATATGTGCAAAACAAAAGAATACCTATGCATAAATGTATAAGCTTATGGTGATAGAATAAAATATTTGGGCATGTAAACATCGAAAACCACATCCCCAGCAATGGTACTAAAAAGTTGATCGGCCCTGAAATAGCACTCCTGAAAGTGGAAGCGTGGACCCAAAGGTGAATTGAACTTTTAAATTTATAACCCGAAACCTTCAAGGACCCCCGCAACTCAATATGTGGTCGAACTAGATATATATGGTCGAAAATAGGGACATGGGGACATTTAGGATGCTTAACATCCCTCTCTTGTGTCAATTAAGCAAAATCGATAGGTGATATATGTAGGGAACTAGAACAAGTCTAGCAAAACAATACAAAATAGAACAAAAAAAGTAAAGAATATAGTCCATCGAATCCTACTAATCAGGAGTAGGAGTGCCTAGCTTGTAACCATAGGTTGGGCCATATATGAACCCATCCTCATGCGTAGACAACCCTCAAAGACCTTAGCAAGTGTCTAACCTCCAATTATAGCATGTATTTTGGTAATTTCTCCTGCAAGGGTCATCCCATTCGCTCTCACACAACATGACTAAAACCCCATCAATGATCTGAAACACCTCTCAAGGACAACAGGTCAACACCTCTGAATATTTCGGATACCCTCTCAGGTCTGGAATATTTAGGAATGTTAGAAAGAGTAGAGGATCTGTGCAAAACATAGACCGTGAACCTGGGCGGGTCGAGATGAACCTTACCAGGTTGGAGGCTCAGGTCGGATCTCTCTGATAGGTGTTCTGCACCAATCCTCCATTGGACATCCTCTTCTCATATTTCAATCCAAACTACCTTCTCTTACCCATTTCTACATCTAATCTCTTGATCTTAGTAGAAGTGGAAGTTCAAGCAAGAAAGAGATCAACCAAACCATCAATCATAACCATAAAAGAGAAGATAGAACATAAAATGTACTAGATTTGGATTAAAACTACTTTCTTAAGGTAAAAGTAAATAAACATGCCCAAAAAGGGATACATAGACAAGAAGGAGCTCAACTAGCATTGGACGAGCATAGTTGGTACCAAACAAAGATGGAAGAACACAATTTGTACAGAAACTAAGGAGAAAAGTAAAAGAAAGAGGTTGAAGAATAGATTTAGCACGTAGAGGAGAGGTGTCTCTCACTCCTTAGCCTTTGGAAGGGCTATATCTCATCTTTGGATTATCAACCTTAATCTTCTGGACTCCTTGGCCTCCTTTCTCCTTGATTACACCCCAAAAAACAACCTTGGTGGATGTATGGAGGTGGAAGGTGGGTGGAAATGACTAGACATGGGTGAATGATGGTGGAAATGGTGGTGGATCGAAGCAATATGATGGGATGTATGTAGGATGTGCTCTTCAGCCCTTTTTTACCTTGGAACTATCCCACAAAGCTCTAGGAATTGATGGTCGTTGAAACTCCAAATCAGAACCAAAAAGTCAGAACCCCCACCTAGGTAGCAAGGGGTGGGTATTTATAGGAATAGACAAGTGTATAAGTTAAGTTGGGTTGAACCCCCTGAGTTTAGATCTTCAAAAGGTAGTCACTGGTATCTTGGAAATCATTGGCATCATAGCGATCACTAAGATTTTAGCAGTCACTCATTCTTTTAGGACCACTGGCTATTTTTATTTGGTGACCCCTGAGTTGCTACAACAAGGGCCAATGCCCCGAGTTTGGGTGAATCACCCCCCCCCAAGTTCGGGTCTTTGTAAGGTAGTCGTTGGTATCTCAGTGATATTTGGCATCTTAGCTCACTGAGTTTTTGGCAGGCTTTGATGCTTTTAGCAACCACTGGCTCTTTTTCTTCAATGACCGCTGAGTTGTTTTAACAAGGGTTGAACCACCCAGGTTCGGGTGAATCCCTAGGGTTCAAGTCACATCTTCATAGATTGTTGGGATCAATTCTTCGACAACCCCTGAGCTTGAATCTTCAGGGACCGCTGACTCAACATCAACGAATGCTAAGATTTGCACCTTCAGTGACCTCTAAGTTTGGGAGAAGAAAAAGAGTCGACGGGGCATTGATGTGTACTATTGTGAAAATAGGGGGTTGAACTCCCTGAGTTCATTGGATAAGAATCTGGAGAATCGATATCTTCTTAAGTTTTATGCATGCAAGTCCCAAAATTGGCTAGTTTACAAAATTAGCCTTCAAAAATATATAAATTACAAAAAGATATGTGTTTGGAGGTATTTTGGGCATATGAAGGCTATAACGGCATGAAACTATAAATAAATACTTAGCATAAATGCCTAAATTTGGGTGTTATCAGTGGTCCTCCATCTCATACCTATTGATATTAGTAACTTCTTTTACTTTTCATTGTTTCCATCATGGACCAATATGTTGAACAATTATTTTAGTTGTGTTATTTAGTTTATGTCCATTGCTAATACTCTCTGGTTTGCATTCCATACAATTTTTGGAAATGATATGCACCTCTTCCTTATCTAATTGAGAATGTAATTTGGGCATGTGTTAATTCTTTTCAAAATGAAAGTGAGGAGTGTTCCCATTGTTGGGACCCACTCCTTCAAGTATGGTATCAGAGCCATGGTGTTTAGCAGTTAGCTATCTCAAGAAATAATTAATTAGGGTTATCATAGTTATCCATCCCTTTCAAAAAAGGAAATCTATTTCGAGATAAGGAATTTGGTTCTACCCTAGTTATATGTGACTCTTTTTTGTACTCAACCCCTCAAAATCCATAGTGTGGAATGTCACCCTTGGATCACCCTCTCAATACTCTTGGAGTGCTAGAAACTCCCCAAAAAAAGTTAATATTAGGGCTCAATGTCTCGTCCTAGTGACTCCTAATGCTTCAGATATCTTCTGCACCCAGATATTCACCTAAGTAAGACCTAGTCTTCCTCTATCAACTTATTACTAACACTATGATGGGGAAGATCAAATAAACTCAGACTGTTGAAAAGCTGGAACAATATTCCTCAAAGGAGATCATTAAGATGTAGCCACCCCCTATTACAAGGGTGAAGGAGAGATGGAAATGATTGATGAAGTTGATGACTAGGGCTTAGCCCTGGAACACACTTTTGAATGAATGTCATGCCCTCCTTACCAAAAATTCTATTTTGTCTTACGTGTTCTAGATAGACCCCCAGGGCTTGGTGGGATGGAGTTAATTATATCACTAACACCTATGTTGTGACATTGTAAATCCTCATTCGTTTTTGAGAGAAATATGTCTTTTCAGCCATCATGAGAAAGAAATTGGTAGAGTTCTATAACCTGTTATCACCTAAAACAAGGGGGGCAAAGAATCTCGGCATACATTTAGAGAATCCTCATGTTGGAGCATTCTTATACCTGTCTGGTGGAGCATCATAGAGCCACCCTCTTCTTGAAAGGCATGACCTGTCAAATAGGGTGTACTTTAGTACCCCCGAGCATCATAGAGACACCCTCTTCTTGAAAGTCATGAACTGTCAAGTATGGTGTACTTTTAATACCCTCGTTGACCTTCTGATAGATGGTAGATAAATATTTAGATGTTAAATCTTATTCTAGATATCAATCATCAACCTCCATCCCTAAGAAATGAAAGATTGTTAGTGATGATAACATGAAAAATTTAGCAAAGTATTTCGTCTTCATTCCCCAATCAAATGTTTGTCTGGGATCCTTCACAAAAAAGAGATGGAAGGAAAGTGTTTTGTCATAAATGTGGAAAAGTGGGGCACATTAGGCCCTAGTGCCTTAGCTACAATATGGTTAAGCCCCAGATCATCCATGTGTTCCCCAACAGCAACCCCAATTGTGACCTCACTAGTATCCAAGGAATAACAACCATCACCAAGGGCATCATCCACCCATTGATAGGTGCACACAGTGCATCCTTGTCAAGGATTTTGTGGATTCCACTAATAACAATGAAGTAATATAAGTTATTATGTCATTAATACACAACTAATCAAAGCATGCTTTGACTTTATTTCATCAAATATCCTTATAGCATCGATAGTGGTATCTATGTTAGAATTAGAATCGATTTATATGGACTATATCTTAGAGGTTAAAACCCTTTATGGTAGGATATTCTCTTCCTTCCAGAAAATCCCTCTCATAGATTTATGTATATCTTGGAAGATGTTTGAATCAAACTTCATTATTCTTAATATGATAGATTTTGATGTCATTATGGGGATGGAATGGTTGAAGAAATATGTCATAGACTTTTCCATTGGAGAGGAGAAAGTTATATTTGCTACATCTTGATGGTAAGAACTTATGTATCGAAGGTAAAAAGTGAGATGACCAATAATTCATTATTTCAGTACTCAAAGCATAGAAGCTCATCTTGCATGGATGTAGGGCCTATATGGCATCATTTGTCCTCAATCACTTACCACCCAACTTAGATGATATGAAAGTGGTTTAGGATTTTGTTGATGTTTCCATGATGAGTTGCCTGAAGTTCCTTCCACTCATGAAGTTGAGTTTTCGATTGACATCCTACCATGCACATATCCTATCTCAAAACCACCCTATCCTATGGCACCAGTAGAACTTGTTGAGCTTAAGAAGAAACACAAGAACTCCTAGACACGTGACTTGTTCCTCCTAGTGTTTTTCCTTAAGGAGATCCAGTTCTAGTTGTAAATAAGAAATATGATTCTCCATGTATGTGTATGGAATAAAGAATGTTGAATCAAGTAAGCATACAAAACACCCTCTAGCACGCATAGATGACTTGTTTGCTCAACTAAAATTAGTTTCTACCTTTTCAAAAATAGTTCTTCAAAGTGTCTATTATCAGATGCATGTTAAAGATGAGGATATACCAATTATGGATTTTTGCACAAACTATGGGCATGAACAATTCCCTAGACATGCCCTTTATCCTGATAAAATTCTAGCTATCTTTATGTATGGTAAATGAGGTTTTAAGCCATTTCTCAAAAACACTTTGGTCAAATTCATTGATGATGTACTTATCTATTCTGAACCAGTGGATCAACATTGTGTAACGCCTATAGATTGTTCTTCAAACTCAACGACAACATCAATTGTACGCAACATTTTTAAAATGTGAGTTTTTGATCCATGAGGTTATGAATCTGGCTAGGTGATCTTAAGGGGACAAATTGTCATTGGTCCAGCAATGATTGAAGCTGCACAATGTTGCAATCCCCAAAGAACCCTTGCAAGATATGGAGTTTCTATATACTACAAAAACTTTTCACAAAATTAGCTCTTCATATGAATAAGTTGACATATAAAAGATGAAAATTTCATACGCACTCCTAGATGTGAGAAAAGTTTCTTGAATTTGAAGAAATGTTTAACTTCTACACTTATTCTTACCCTATCTGCTGAGGTTAAGCCTTACGTCATCCTCATTGATTCTTGTACACAAGGGTTAGGATGTGTATAACATACTAAACTCAGACATATTCTCTTTTTGGCCCTTTTCCAAGCTTTTCCTTTCCTTTCTATCCTTTTTGTCCTTGATGTTTAAATTGTGAAATTTATAGTGGTTTGGTGAAAATTTGTTCTATAATTATACCAATGGAAGGTTTTATGCACAAATACCTCAGTGAAAGATTATTTAAGGATCTAAAATGCCAAATCACCACTTAAGTGGAACAATGGTAAATAAATTTGTGTTAGAAGTGCAAGGCCCCAAACATTGCTTATTGTATTAAACAAGCTTAATTACCATAATTATATGCTCTAAACCTTAATATAATTTTGTGATGTGTTTTGAATCATAAAATGAGCCTAACTTTCAAATTTGGATGTTGTTTGTGCAAGATATGCAATTTTAGGTACATTCATTACTTTTTTTCAATTTACCCAATTGGGAGGTTTTCTTTGCAAATTATCTGATGTGTTATAATCTTTAGATATTCCCTTACCCTTCTCGAGATTTTGAACCATGGGGAACCTAGTTTCACCTTGATTTGAAGTTGTTTCTCTCCAAGGGCATTTTAGGGATTACCCTCTTTATAAATGAGCTTATCTTTAAAAGCTATCAACCAATGGGGTTATTTCTTTGATTGGAGGATTGTGGGGATGGCCTAGAAGTCTCCATGGGATTTTAGGACTGATATTTGATATACAAGAAGTCTCTATGATCTGTCCTCTTGCATGGCCATGAAGCCCTAGGCTAAGGACACATGGAAAGTCCCACAGACACCTCATGCTTGCCCCCCTTCTTTATAAAGCCATGTCTACCCCTTCCCACCTCCCAATCCAAGAAGCAATCATTGTATTATCTATCATCTAGCTTAGATCATCGTTCCTACTCTATTTTTTCATGTAGGTGTTGTCCCAAGGTAAAAGAGAGTGCTTACCTTGGTGAAGAAGCTCCTAGGGTTCCAAATTTGCTCTATTTAGGGTTTCTAAAGCTCCTTCTTGGTGATTTCGACCAAAAGTAGTAAGTTTCCTCCTTTCCTTCCATGTTTTCATGTTCTTAGTCATTCTCCCACCTTCTTACAGGTCGAAACCATGGCCTTCCATGGTGAAACCCCACCTAGAGCCTTAAACACCTCATCTCCATGTTCTTTTGCTAGGGTTTTTCACCTCTAAAGTGGAGAAGGTACTTCTTGCTCGAGATAGGAGCTTTGTTGGAGAAACTAGCATATCTAGCTTGGGAATATTTCTGCTTGAACTTTTCCACCTTCCCTAGAGGTGAGTTTTATTAACCCCCTTCGCATATATTGCTTACTACATGCTTAAAACGCATGCTTCTATGTTTAAAATCGATGATATCCATCTCTATTTACCATGTTCTTCTAGGGTTTTGGTTTCTTACTATTTTACCTTCTCTAGAAGCTCTAGTTTAGTTACCTATGCAGTCCAACCCTGATCTTGGGATAAATGGTGTTTTCTCCCTCATTCTCACTCTTCCTCTCTTTCGAAGATTTTGGACTTGTCATTTCCTAATTGGTTCAAATTGAAAAATTCATATCTTTTGATTCACTTATCCAAATTTGACAAATAAATATGTTTTGGAATTCGAAAATTAATCTCTATATAATAAAAATATTTTCAATGTCTCATTTCATAGTTTGAGAAATGGTGATTTGTGTAAAATGAATTTAATGCATAAAAAACATAAAATATTTCATTTTTCATCATCACAACTCCAAAATTAACATTAAAAAATATTTTCTTGATCAAGAGAACCTAATAAATTCATTGGTAAGGTTTTACAGTCTAAATCTGAGTTGTGCTGAAAAGGTCTAAAATTAGGGTTTTGATACATTAATGTGCATTATGTACTCTAATGCATGTTAATACATTGAAAATAGGCAAAGAGGAACTTGGACTCAATTAAAGTGGTGAAAGTTAGTAATTGATATTAGTTGAGAGGTATGTGCATTCTTACACTCTAAGTTGGGATATTTTCAAACCAAATCCATATTTTGTAATGAGGATTTAATGAACCCTAAATCTTCTATTCTTGAATCCTTTGTTATATATGCCTCTAAATCAATATTGTTTCTCTTTTGTTTGGGTCTTGTACCCAACTACCATGTTCTAATTGATATGATGCTTTTACTTGCCATTATTTCTTTTCTAGCAAGTTGATTTTATGGACTATTTAGCTATAGTAGTGGTACTTATGTACAACCACACATAGATAGGACATGCATTAATTTGCCCTGAGGAATGTCTTATTCTCCCGAATAAAAATATGTGCAGGTGACTGGTAATGTATTAATTCTTCCCTCACCTATAGGTTGAGGTTCGGTAGGTGACACCCTACTTAGTTACTGTAGTCAAAATTAATCATGCATGCAATTCCTTTACTATTTTAATGGTAAGGCAAGCATCTCTTTAAAAATAGCCTCATACTCTTGAAATCTTCACCTTATGATGAAAACTAGCATTTATTTACATGTTTTCTTTTCCTTGATATGTTATTCATATTTTTTGACACATACTTTGTTTTCCTTTCCCTTTTGCTGGGTGATTTCCCAACCACCCATGTTTAGATTGAGGTGTTGAACATGACAAAGGAGAACATAGCTTCCAAAATGGACCTATTTCATGAAGATGTTTCTTGGAGATAGATTTGAAGTAGTTTGGACTTCCTTCTACTTAGATCCTTATGATGTATTATACATGTAAACCCTATGGGATTATGATGTACTTTTGTAATATTTTGTGAAAATTGAATATAATCATTTATTTAATTCCACTGCTACACTTTGGTTGTTTTGAATACCATTTATTGAAATTTGAAAATTTTACACATATTCCAGCATACCTTTGAGTGTGTTCGGAATGGATGTTTTATTCTTCAAAAACAAATTAGTAGGGAGTGGATCCCACTCCTTACACCATGGTATCAAAGACCATGGTAGTTGAAATCTAACTATTTCAACTTTGTTTCCCTAATTAGATCCCTTGCTTCATATATAGTTCCTCTTTAAGTGTAATGTTTTCCCTATAATTGATCTATGCTACACTTGAGATGATGAAAGATTGATTTAGGATCATAAGAGTTTCCAACTAGAAACATGTTTAGTTAACCATAATGTGATGAGCCTATTAGATAGCTATTAAGGCATAAGTTGAAAGCAAAGGTGTCTAGAAAGGATTAGGGTTTGGGGGCTGGCAATATTTTCCTCCACACCACTAGCTTGGTTTATGAGGACTCTCGGATCCACATGATACCCACCTGGCCTGAGCTGATACTGATTGTCCAAAATAGCATGCCTATAGACAGTAGTAGCCTTAGGCACCCAAGTTGGATAATCCTAAGAACCTAATATGTTGACCTTGTCTTTCAGGTGTAATGACTTGTCTGAGGATGGATACCCAATATAGTTCTATTATGTCCCCTAGAACCATATGTTTGGATAGTCTATCCCTAAGAACCTAGACTTTGAAGTTTGGTGTTTAGTACGCAATCAGAGTGCACAGTGTAAGCGTGATGGATCTTGTACATGGCTTAGTTAGACTCACCATTTTGCCTCTAGATTATTTTGTCTTGGTAGGTCAAACCTTTTAAGGGATGGAGAGTAGTTGGTTTGAGGATGTTTGGGTAGTTAGATTTCAAGTAAAAAATTCTTTTTAAGGGTATGGAGTCCTATAACATACTGAAATCTAGCTATACTGACTCTAGAAACCCTAACTACTTGATTAGGAGGATAGTTTGCTTGGATCCTTAGTTTTGACCAAACAAGTCATAGTTATAACCTAACATGCTTGTTTATATACTAAAGAACATATAATGGTCATGTACTGAATAGTTCACATGTTTGAACCCCAATGAATACCTAATGCACATAATATGAGTAAGTCACATATTAATACTAATAGTGGGTACACATGATGCTAACCATGTCTTGACCAATAAGCCCTAATGATATGATGAGCAAGATAAGTGTAACCTAATCTTAGAATTAATGCATACTAAGAATGTATAGATGAAGAATAATGATCATATTGACCTAAACCCTAAGTTGTAATCATCTAAACTTAACCTATACATCCTTAATGACATTCTTGATACATTAGTGACATTGGGTGTCATAATCAGATACCATACTTTGATACACATAAATGATATATAATCACCTAATCATAAATTAATAAGGTCATTGTTATGAAATGCATATCACCTTGTTCTCTAATATCCACCTAATTAATCACCCAATCATTACTTAGTATGTGAATCAAATCATTAATATGCAATATGTCTCACCTTGATCACTAAAATATATATAATGACTCCAATATGGATAAGAAGTAACTGGATTCACATAAATGTGCATAATAAATAATATGAAGTGAATAAATATGAGAAAGATTAATGATCACATTAATGTGAGTAATAAAGTTAATGTGACAATGTTTAATATAGATATAAGTGATGAATGTGACACTATTTGGATTAATAATAACAAATTGAATAAGATGTCTTTTTTCATGCAAAATAATCTGTTATAATTCAATAAGATGATAATAGAGTCTAAACCCAAATTATTAAGGATAATAATCTAGAATATTAATAGACATTAAGATAATTGAGTAAACTCTAATAGTGCTAAAACTCCTAATTAGATAAATAAGAAATATATAGGGCTTATGCATAATAATGAAATATAACTCTTTTGGAAACAAAGAGAATATGACATGACACAATTAAAATAATAATGATAACATGATATCCTAATAAATATAATGCTAATAATCCAAAAAATTTAAAAACAAATCTTAATAAAGGAACCCTTGGTGATCCTTGAGAACCTGACCTATGAGAAGTTGCATGTGAAGAATCTGAACTCCCACGTTAAGTTTTGGTGGAAGTTTTATGGTTTGGAGTAAATAACCTGGGATTTAAAGATAAGATGTTTCATACTCACCCTCCTATCTTTGCTTGTGATTTTGAGGATGAAATCTTAAAGAGGGGTGGAGTGTTGTAACATAGTGAAACTTGGACATATTCTCTTTTTGGCCCTTTTCTGAGCTTTTCCTTTCTTTTCTATCCTTTTTGGCTTTGATGTTTAAATTGTGAAATTTATAGTGGTTTGGTGAACAATTGTTCTATAATTATACCAATGGAAGGTTTTATGCACAAATACCTCAGTGAAAGCTTATTTAAGGATCTAAAATGCAAAATCACCACTTAAGTGGAACAATGGTAAATAAATTTGTGCTAGAAGTGCAAGGCCCCAAAACCTGATTAATGTATTAAACAAGATTAATTACCATAATTAAATTATATAAACCTTAATATAACTTTGTGATATGTTTTGGATCATAAAATGAGCCCAAATTTCAAATTTCTATGTTGTTTGTGCAAGCTATGCAATTTTAGGTACATTCTGGACTTTTCTACAATTTACCCAATTGGGAGGTTTTCTTTTCAAATTATCAACATACATTATAATCCTTAGATATTCCCTTACCCTTATCAAGATTTTGAACCATGGGGAACCTAATTGCGCCTTGGTTTGAAGGTGTTTCTCTCCAAGGGTATTTTAGGGATTACCCTCTTTTTAAATGGGCTTATCTTTAAAGGCTATCAACCAATGGGGTTATTTCTTTTATTGGAGGACGGTCGGGATGGCCTAGAATTCTCCATGGGATTTTAGGATCGACATTTTATGTACAACAATTCTCTTTGAGCTGTCCTCTTTCATGGCCATGAAGCCCTAGGCTAAGGACACATGGAAAGTCCCAAAGACACCTCATGCTTGCCCCCTTCTTTATAAAGCCATGTCTACCCCTTCCCACCTCCCAATCCAAGAAATCATCCTCTCCTTATCTTTCCTCCAGCTTATAACATCATTCCTACTCTATTTTGCCATGAATGTGTTGTCCCAATGTAAAAGAGAGTGCTTACCTTGGTGAAGAAGGCTCCTAGGGTTCCAAATTTTCTTTATTTAGGGTTTCCAAAGCTCCTTCTTGGTGATTTCGACAAAAAGTAGTAAGTTTCCTCCTTTCCTTCCCTGTTTTCATGTTGTTAGTCTTTCTCCTACCTTATTACAGGTCATAACCATGGCCTTGCATGGTGAAACCCCATCTAGAGCCTTAATTTGATAGGGTTTTTCACCTTTAAAGGGGAGAAGGTACTTCTTGCTCGAGATAGGAGCTTTGTTGGAGAAACCAGCCTCTCTAGATTAGGAATCTTTCTACTTGAACTTGTCCACCTTCCCTAGAGGCGAGTTTTGTTAACCCCCTTCTCATATATTGCTTACTACATGCTTAAAACTCATGCTTCCATGCTTAAAATCGATGATCTCCATCTCTATTTACCATGTTCTTCTAGGGTTTTGGTTTCTTACTATTTTACCTTCTCTAGTAGCTCTAGTTTGGTTACCTATGCATCTCCAACCCTGATCTTGGGCCAAATGGTGTTTTCTCCCTCACTGTCACTCTTCCTCTCTCTCGAAGATTTCTGACTTGTCATTTCCTGATTGGTTCAAATTGAAAATTTCGTATCTTTTAATCCACTTATCCAAATTTGACAAATAAATATATTTTGGAATTCAA
Source organism: Alisma plantago-aquatica (assembly GCA_963693085.1). NCBI lineage: Eukaryota > Viridiplantae > Streptophyta > Magnoliopsida > Alismatales > Alismataceae > Alisma > Alisma plantago-aquatica. The sequence continues at coordinate 816,326,656 of OY856410.1, forward strand.
AAAATTAATATCTATCTAATAAAAACATTTTAAAGGTCTGATTTGATGGTTTGATGAAGGGTGATTTTTTAAAATGAATTTGATGCATAAAAACCATAAAAAAATCATCTTCATCATCACAACTCCAAAATTAACATAAAAATATATTTTCTTGATCAGGAGAACCTAATAAATTCATTGGTAAGGTTTCAGATTCTAAATCTAAGTTGTGCTGAAAATGTCTAAAATTAGGGTTTCTATACATTAATGTGCATTATTTACTCTAATACATGTTAATACATTGAAAATAGGCAAAGAGGAACTTGGACTCAATTAAAGTGGTGAAAGTTAGTAATTGATATCAGTAAGAGAGGTATGTGCATTCTTACACTATAAGTTTGGATATTTTCAAACCAAATCCATATTCTGCAATGATATTTAAATGAACCCTAAATCTTATATTCTTGAATCCTTTGTTATATATGCCTCTAAATCAGTATTGTTTCTCTTTTGTTTGGGTCTTGTACCCCACTGCCATGTTCTAATTGATATGATGCTTTTACTTGCCATGATTTCTTTTCTAGCATGTTGATTTTATGGACTATTTAGCTATAGTAGTGGTACTTATGTACAACCACCCATAGATAGGACATGTATTAATTCTCCATGGGGAATGTCTTATTCTCCTCCATAAAAATATGTGTCGGTGACTGGGAATGTATTAATTCTTCCCTCAACTATAGGTTGAGATCTGGTAGGTGCCTCAACCCTACTTAGTTAATGTAGTCAATATTAATCATGCATGAAATTCCTTTACTATTTTAATGTTATGTCAAGCATCTATTTGAAAATATCCTCATACTCTTGAAATCTTCACCTTATGATGAAAACTAGGCTTTATTTACATGTTTTCTTTTCCTTGATATGCTATTCGTATTTGTTGACACATACTTTGTTTTCCTTTCCCTTTTTCTGGGTGATTTCCCAACCACCCAGGTTTAGATTGAGGTGTTGAACATTACCAGGGAGAACATAGCTTCCAAAATGGACCTAGCTCTTGAAGATGTTGCTTGGAGATAGATTTGAAGTAGTTTGGACTTCCCTCTACTTAGATCCTTATGTTGTATCATACATGTAAACCCTATGGGATTATGATGTACTTTTGTAATATTTTGTGATAATTGAATATAGCCATTTGTTTAATTCTGCTGCTACACTTTGGTTTTTTTAATACCATTTATTGAAATTCGAAAATTTTACACCTATTCCATCATACCTTTGAGTGTGTTCGGAATCGATGTTTTATTCTTCAAATTTTTTTTAGTAGGGAGTGGTTCCCACTCCTTACAATGTGTCATTATGAGAGAAGGATGAGTGATTGGCTACGCCTCATGCATGTTGAATCCAAATGGATAGAACTAGACAACCCATGATTTAGAGGTATATGCCATAGTTCAAAATCGAACAATATGGTGTCATTACATGTACGAAGTATAGTCTAAAGTTTTATCAAACCATAAAAGTTTATGATACCTAATGACCCAAAAGGATTTTAATTTATCATTACATGTACCTCAAGGACTACAATTTTACAAGTACATACCATCCTACTAAAGCTAACATCATGGTTGACGGTTTCAGTAGAAAGTAATACATAGTCTATGCCTCCATTCGATGTTTCCAGAGAAGTTTGGAACATGTATCTAGTTGGAGAGCTAAAGTAGTAGAGGTTATTGAGGATGCCACTATGGGGAGGTTGAGATTTAACACGTCTAGTTTTTCTAGTACTCCCTCTTGGATTTGAAGTCACTACTACTCAACTGGCTAGTACTAACCTAGATGAAATGAAGGGGTTGACCAGAAGCCATATTCAGAGTTTTCTATTGGAGTGGATGGTGTTATACATTTAGGGCATTGTCTGTGGATTCCAGATATCAAATATCTAAAGCAAAGAATTCAGAGTGAATCACATGGGTCTAAATACACAATTCGTTATAGTACTACCAAAATGTAAAAAGACTTACAATATAGATTTTTGGGGAACGACTTGAAGAAAGACAAAGCTACAAATTTGGAGAAGTGTATGACATGCCAACAAGTACAAATAGATCATCAAAGACATGGTGGCCTTATCCATCCACTTGGAATACCAGAGTTGAAGTTGGAGAATATCACCATGAATTTTGTTACTAGTTTTCCAAGATAAAAAATCAGATGTGATACAATTTGGATAGTAGTCAATTATGTGACTAAGTCTACCCAATACACGCCTTTCAAGGGCACTGACATAGTTTATAATATCAGATAGTTGTATGTAAAATGGATTTTTCTCCTACATGGAGAGCCTAGATGATAGTATCTAGCAAGGTCTGAAGTTTTCATTTTGTTTGTGGAATCATATACAACACAAGATGGGTTCTGACCTATGCTTCAACAAAGGTTACCATCCATAGACTATATGGCCATTAAGAGTGAACATTAGAGATTCTTAGAGTTTTTGATGTGATTTGGTGATAGATTGGTGAGATTCTTGGCATAAGTATCACGATTAATCGATTTTTATTACAATAATATCTACCAAGTCATTATTGGCATGCTACATTCTAAAGATATCTATGGATGACCTTGTCGTTCCCCACAACATTGAGATGATGTGGGAGAAACTTCTCTAGTAAAGAATGAAAATATTCAAATGATGATTGAAAAATTATGTTTAACTAAGAATCATATGGAGGTTGCGCATGGTAGATAGAAAATGTACAATGACAAGAAGAGATCATATGTGAACTTCTTAGTGAGGGTTATGTGCTCCTAAAAGTAAAATCAATTTGATAAATTTCAAGATCTAAGGTTAAAGGAAAGTTAAGCCTTAGATTTGTAATACCATTTGAAATGTTGGATAAAATCAGTAAGTGTACCTATTGTCTATCTATTACTCCCACTTTTGCAAGATAGTAACATGTTCCATTTGTCTGCTCAAAAAAAAGTATGTGAACAAGCCCTCACACGTGTTATAGATAAAGACATTGGAGTTGCAAGTGATTTTTCATATGTAGAATGCATGGTAAATATATTATACTCTAGAGTGAAACAACAAAAGGACAAATACATCAAGCTATTAAAGGTCCTCTGAAAGTATCATGGATTAGAAGAGACTACCTGGGAGCTAAAAAATGATATGTTGCAGACTTACCCCTACTCTTCACTTGAGATTTTGAGGACAAAAAATATTCAAGGATGGTTTATTGGAACATACCCGATCCTAGTTACCATACATTTCCCTTTACCTTTAGTTGTATCATTTTCAATAAGATAACATTTAGTGTCTTTTTGCTAATTTAGGAAACATTGTGATGAGTTAAATCCTAAACATAATATGTTTATTTGATATGTTGTATATAAATTTTTCTATGTATGATCACCCTAATAAGGACTAACGGTTTAACTTGATATGCAAAACACCCCCAATAATTGGTTCTCTAGTATTTTCCTAGCAATATGCAATCAAAGTAATAGACTTAATATATTAATTGGGGTCATAATTGATTAAAGGAGAGGAGTTAATACATTACACTATTGCTTAATATATAAGTAATGAATTATAACCTCAAATGTTTTAAAATATAAAAAGGTTAAATTAGCATTCCTTGTGTTTTAATTAGGTAACCTACCCAATTTCAAGTCAATCAGATGTGTAACGCACCTTTAAAAAATATTAGAGAAAGAAAAAAATAAAGTTTAGTGGGATTTAATACATTCATTGTGGTTCCATTATTTTAGCCTTGTCACTCAGGATGCATGTGCAAAGTGTGATCGAACAGCCATAATTAGGCACCTGGTATAGTTGAAGGCTTAATATTAACGTCTACCTTTGTCAAAATTAGTGTCAGTAACTTCCATTGGATTTGATTCTTTTGACAATGATTTCTCCCTTCTCAATCAATAGTTTTTCATGATTTTTCCTCTGTTGAATTGCTTTCAAAAGAATTTTGATGAAGCCCTTTATTTTGTTGAATGGAAACCTAATGATGAATTATCTAACCTATTCATAAACCCTCCGCGCTTATTGTTCCTAACCTAGAAAAACTTCATGATCAATCATTATCCACCAAACTTGAAACCCAAAATTATTCTTTGCATCATCCTCCACTATTTTCCTCACCAAATTGTCCCTAAACCACCCTAGTTGGTGTTGTTGTAGTTTATCTTAATCATCGACCATCTACACACAATATTGATGATTCACTCCTCTTCCTCCCAATTTGTTCCACTATAAGCTTGTCCACCATTTTCTCTTCATAACATGATTATCATTCTATCATGTAGATTATTGTTTGTTGTTGTTGGTCTCCTTTTACCTTGTGACCTCTCTGTAGATGGTCACTGGGCCCGAATTTGGGCTTGCCAACTCTGTCTCAATGGTACAAAGCTAATGGGACGAGTCCAACCTCACAAGGATGAGAGAGGTATAGGTTTGACATTGGATTTGAAGCTTCACTACTTCTATCTTGGCATGAGAGGTAGGGGATGATTCACCTTGGGGAAGTCACCAACATGCCCTTCGAGTTTGATTTATTTTGTCACCTCATTGAAGGGCATTTCTGACTTCCCAAACTTGCATTAATTAAATCCACATTACATGTGGACGCCCTAAATTCTAAATTGTCCTCCTCACAATCCACTAGTCCATAATCAAACGTGGGGGGGAAATCTGTCATTTGATTTTCTTTATTTTATTTTGAAAATTGTTTCAATGGTAAAACTTACAATATATTATTCAAAGCTCAAAAATTATGAAATTATATATTTTCAAAATTAGAAGAATCCATCCAATTAATATTGACATTTTAAGAGATGAAACACAAACTTTACAGTAAGGTAATTTAAGGGTTTAATACATTGAAACATATAATTAATCCTAGGAAGAAATTTTAGATTATTTACATATATCTTGAGATATTTTTGTTTTATTGTTTCAAATTCATGCATTCATGTGAGTATGATACAATTTTCCTATAGTGAGACATCCTTTAGATATTATTTCCTTTTCCTACCTAAATTGTAATTCTATGCTTATGAGCCTTTGATGTGCCTTTCCACCTGACCTTTGGACTAAAATCCAATGGTGTTTTGGGCCTACGTTTAGTCTAAGTTATTTGCATGCAATCATATTATTTTTTCATATTGTATTATGGCAAGACTCTTCATAATCTCTTAATGCCTTCATATGCAATATGCCTCATTCTCTTGTTTTATTAGCATTAAACTTGTATGTATGTTGTACTTGGGAGCCCTATTTTACTTGGGAACCTCCCTCTTTTGTACTTACCCACACTAAAATTCCTAAATACATTTATTATGCACACACTCAGTTGTAATCAAGTTGCACTTTTTATAACTCTATTATGGGTTTTGTTTCCCCACTTTAATTATGAGAAACCACTGAACCCCTAGTTTGACGACCAATATTTCAAGGATATTGTTCAAGATTGTCCCATTGAAGAAAGAATCTTAGACGCATATGTGGCCCTCCGTCTCTGAGCTATCTAGATCTATATAACTTCTTTCAGGTTTCATTTGTCCATCATGGACCATTGTGTTGAACAAGTATTTTAACAGTAATAATTTAGGTTATATCTACTTCTAATACCCTATCCAATTTTTATTCCACAAAAATTTTGAGAAAATTTTATGCACTCATTCCTTATTTAATTGAGGATGTATTTCGAAGTTGTGTTGGTTATTTTAAAAATAAAAGTAAGGAACAGTCCCATCGATGTGACCCACTCCTTACACTTACCTTATCACAGCTCAAGTTAGAAAGGTGGCATATAGAAACGAGTTGCCACCATAGTTGCACAATGTGTTTCAAGTTTCTATGTTGATAAGTGTCATCTAGATATAGAGAAAATAATCTAGTGAATGGAGGTTCAATATGATGATGACATCCATAAATGGATACCTGGTATTGATCTTGGATATATGTCTAGAAGTTGAGTAAGAAGGATATAGTTCATTGTGGCATGGAGGAAGCCACATGGTAGTTAGAGGATGAGATGCTTCACAGGGTTACGGGGGGGAATATTTGTTAAGAGTTTATGGTTGTGAGGACCATGACCTATATTAACCTCTAATTATATTTGATGATCATAATTGAATGCTTGATTAAGTTTTGAACTCAATTAATTAAAATAAATTTCAAATTTCACTCAAATTGTAGCATGTTAAACATGTTTTGAAATTTGATGTATATTTAAGGACTAATATGTAAATTCATCATAATTGAGGGCCTAATTACAATTCTATTTTAATTTATTTAAGAACATTTTCTCTTTTAATTCACATGCTTTAATTTTATTTATTTGGATACTTTTGAATTTGGTTAAAACCTATGGTTTGTGGTTCCTAACCCTAGACCATATGGATTAGGTTCATTGGTTGAACCTTGAGCCTCAATAGCTAAAGCCTTCCCAACCTTGACAACTTATCTATCGAAGTTCCCTTAGGTTTCTAGTTATTGAGGCTACCTCATAGGATTAGGTAGACTATTGTGAGATTTGTCAGAAGGAGAAGGGTTGATAGGTTTTGCATTTTGCATCTTGATTGCTTTGTTTTGTACACCTTAATAAAATGCCCTTTTGACATGTATCGAACAAGGACTTATTTTCTAATGAGTTACCTTATGGAAATTATGAGGAGCTCAAGGATCTTCAAACCTTTACTTGAAGTTCAATATCAACTCTCAGCAACCCTAGATCCTCCTATCAACCCTACTTCCATGATCAATACAACCACCATCACCACCTTGGTGTGCTCCACCTTCCACCTCCACCTTCATTAATATCCTCCATCTACATCATCTTCCATCAATAGCCACCATCCATGGTCAACCTCTTGATCATCCTTCTCCTTCATCCCATTTTCCATCCAAACCACAAACAACCTCATTGTGAATGCACCTTCAACCTCCATCCTCATAGCAATCAACACTCCCCCATCTCCCATCACAACTTGACCCTAGCGGTCTTGACCCTAGCGATCTTGGCCCTAGCGGTCTTGACCCTAGCGGTCTTGGCCCTAGCGGTCTTGGTCCTAGAGGTATTGGCCCTTCGGTCTCTTGCCCATGCGGTCTCCTCATACATTCGGTCTTCAACCTTCACCACCCACAGTGCCTGCGTCCTCCTCCCGCCATTGCCTAGCTCCATACCTACACCTCCTCCGGATCATCAGCTCCACACATCACCACCAGCGATCATCCCATCACATGTAGTGCTGCTCCCACTTCACCTTCCAACATCAGTGATGACTCCACACTCCCGCATCCCCCACAGGCCTCGACCTCCATGACCATCCTACCCTGAAACCATGAGGAAGCCAGCGGTTTCCTAAACTGTGAAGGCCCTTGCGGTCTTGCGACCGTGAAGGGGGGGGCGTCTCCACCAAAACCGTGAAGGTAGTGGTCTTCGAGACCGCGAGGAAGGGATCGTTTGCCCAAACTACAAGATAGATAGTAGTCTTCCAAACTGCAAGAAGATAGTGTGGTGGTTGAACAGTCTTCAGACTGTATGGCACTGATCGTTCGAGACTGTGAGGAGGCTTGCAATCTAAAATCGTGAGACAGGGATTTGGTTTCTAAACCATGAGAAGGAAGAAAACCCAAGACCGTGAGAAGACCCACAGTTTCCAAACTGTGTGAGAAGACAACCGGTCTTAAGACCGTTAAAGAAATACTAACAGATCATCCATGACTATAAATAGAACCTAAAGGGTCCTCATTCGGGTAGGGGATCCGCGAATCTGCAAGGTTGCTCTATTGTTCCATCATCTCCATTGTTCCACCAAGCTCTGCCTCGACCCGCTATGAGAGAGTCGGATTGATCCAGACGCTCTGTAATTGCCCTACTCATATGTGTCCAGAGGTGTACACAAGGATCAAGGTAGAGAGACGGACTTCATCGACCAAGTCGGAGCAGTCCCGAAGACTGGGGCGATCTACATCAGGCTGTCGTAGATCTACTCTTCTGCTCCAATGATGCTTGTTCTATCTTTCTTCTCTGTCTTTATTTCTCCCTCTATGAGGAGAAACTAGTGTAATTCACTGGGGTGAGGGGACTAGCCCCGCTACCCATGCTTTGTAATATGTACCTAAAGATAATATCTTTCCGATTCAATGCTAATTGTTCCATTGCATGCTTGAACGTTGGCCACCTTCTTGCCTGATCTATTGTCTTTTGTTGTGGATTGTCTATGTCTACTCTTGATACTCAATTATCAATTTAGTGTTGGTTCTTGATGGTGTATCCACCACACATCTGTTTCAGTATCTAGGAACACCTTTCATGGAGTGGAGTAAACTCACCCGCATCATTGTACTTGCATACTATGAAATGGAATCAGTTGATGTATGAAAGTACAATCTTGATAGGTCGAGGAACACACTCTGTGAAGGGAGTGATGCAAAGTAAGTGACCATTCATTCGAGGATGGCTAGCATTGCAACACTCCCACATTTTTAGTAGCTATGTCCTTGAAAGAGGAATAGTCTATAAGGATACTAATCGAATAGATAATATCACTCGCTTGTTAATCTTTCGATGCACATTTCACGAGGATGAGTAACATCTCCCTTCGGAGGGCACATATCTCCATTAACATGCAGATATGTACCGGATAGGAGCTTCCCAACCTGTGAAGGATGTGTGCAATGCTCCTTGTCTGAGAGGGCATCGACATTGCACAACATCCATGTATCTTTCTTGCATGTCTTGCTATGTTGGTACAGGTATAATGCATGTGTAGTGGTGGTGAATATCTACATCACCCCAGTGATCCATCACCATTTGATAATCTTAGATTTCAAACTTTAACTAGATTTCATACTTGCCTTTACTTTTGCATGTTCTAGATTAGTTCAGATTACTCCTATCAATCTCTTAGTTGTAAATGATTAACTTAGATCGAGACGAGACAAGACAAAGACATCTAGATTCTTCATGTTGTCCTTTGGGTTTGATCCTAAATCCGTACCACGATAAGGCTTCCACACTCTTGTGGGGTTGGAGCATTTATCTAGCACCAGTTGTAGGTAAACCTAGAGAGAACATCAACTCCCTATAGTTTTTGGTGCACATAAGGACTTCCATTGTAAGACAAATCTTTCAGTGTAAATCCTAGCTTCATCAAAAAATGGTGTCATTGTCGGGGACAACGTCGTAAGAATCGTCTTTGTCAAATTCCATGTCGACCTAGGTTTCTCTAGGGTTTTTAATTTTCTTTTCAAAAAAAAACTAAAAAGTGAAAACCTTAGCCTCAAAAGTAAAAGTTTTTATTTCATATTCTCTTGAATTTGAAGTGATTGGTCAAGCCTGAGAAACACCTTCTTTTATTTCAGGTACCAATTCTCTTCAAAATGAAGAAGTCAATACCGCCAACCGTTAGATGTCAATTATGTGGCGATTATTCCCATTCATCAATCAATTGCTTCAACGCTCCTCCTCACTATGTAAGTGCACTACGTCAGGTGATCACAAATCATATAGTTGGGAATCTCAATGCAGCCTCTTCATACAACTATGGATATAACGTAGATTATAATCCATATCCTCCTAGAAGCTACTACGAAGAGCCCAACTATGACGGATTTCAAGGCGTAGATTGCAATACAGAAGGAAATCTGGATTACAATACAAATCAATACTACGATGAGGAAAGCTACTATCAGCATCAACCCAACGGGTACAACGAAGAGCCTTACTATGAAGATTAAGACACATTAATAGAAGAAATATGTGCCCTATAGAAATTGGTGGATCAACAACTAGCTGATCAGACAGCCACGAACGAGAAATTGATAGTCGAGTTCGATCAACTTATGCAACTTGTCCACGCTTCTGAGCAACATGAAGAACAGTCACCAATTTACCTTGAGCACAATCCTCATATGCATATTGCAATCGATTACGATGACGATTATGAAATCATGTGGGAGGTGACTTCCAATGATCTTCTAGCATCAGTGCAGGGAGAGGAATCATCCTCAGAGCTAATGATTGAACCCGAGGATGATTTCTCCACAGAATCACAAGAAAAATAATCATTTTCTGAGCCAAGGTCCAACTCGGAAAATGACTCCTGCACTATTCTCTTAGATGAAAATTTGATTAGCCAATATGGAGATTTTCTATAGTCGGGAGATCAATTGGGGATAAATTTTGGTATTCACCCATTTTCTTTCCTCGTAGACCCAGATCCAACCATATAGATTGAGGAGCAATCAACAATGATTGACTCCCTATACGACAAATATTCTTCGACATCAGCTGTCTTGTTGATGAATTCCAAAGAAGAAGGGTCTACGTTACAAGAACTCTACACTCCTTCACAGTCAGACTCAGATGAATATGCGACTGGTTCAGATAAGGAGATGTCTTTTATGCAAGAAAATCGAAAATCTCCATTACTGGAACAGGATCTGATTTATCCTTATGAAGAAATTTCTGACCATTCGGTTGATTTAGGAACAGAATTCAAGGATGAGACTGATCAAGATCTTGATTCTGGTGTGGACCATACCACTCTCACTGACCCCGATAATGATGAAAAAGAATCATGGGAGGATGATGGGTCTCAAGATGACGATTCTATGACCAATCCTTTCCAAGAAATGACTTTACCAGAACTACCACCTCCAGAAGAGGTCCAGATAGAGACATCTCCCGAGCAAGAGTTCTTTATTCCCATTGAATTTTTCTCTAGTCCCTCACATAAATTGAGAGTGAACTATGAGGAAGAGTCAGAACAACATCTTGACTCTGGGATGGGATATGTAGCTCTATCCAACATCAATGACAATTCCCCAGGGGATAACGGGCCCCAAGATGATGACTTCATGACCGATCCTTTCCATGAAATGACGTTACCAGAGCTTCCACCCTTACAAGAAGTCTAGACGGAGCCAGTTCTCAAACAAGAGTATGTTCTTTTCGTTGAATCTCCTTCTAGTCACTTGAATGGGTTGATGGTGTACTATGAAGAGAAACATGAACCATCTCTTGATTTTGGAATGGAATACGATATTTTTGTAGACCCTTGTAATGACAAGGAGGACCCTTGGGAAGACATCGATCCATAAAAAATCTTCTTATGGCTACTCTTCCCTATGGAGAAGCTCCTCCTGAGCTACCAAATATACAAGAGACTGACATATTTCCGTTACCTGAATAAGGTTTCATTCTTCCCGTAGAAACTCTGCCCGAATACTTGATAGAACTGGAGGAGTGTTATGAGGAAGAACTGGAACAACATCTTGACTCTAGAATGGAGTATATTGGTCTCAATATCGAAGAAATAGATTCGTGGGAGGATTCTAGTCTACAAAATGATATGCCATGGGCTAACCCTTCCCATGAAGAGACGTCATTGGAGCCTCTACTTCAGGTTCTCATGATTCCCTTATCTGATCAAGAGTCCGTTCTACCTATTGAATCTCCCTCTAGTTACTCAGACGAATTGAGAGTGCACAACGAAGAAGAATTTGAACAACACCTTAACTTTGGAATGAAATATGATGCTCCTATCGACCCCAACATTGATAATGAAAACCCTCCAGAGGATACATGGCATCAAAATGGTGATCCTCAGAGCAATCCCCTTGACAAAGAAATGTCACCCTGGCTGCCACACCCTACACAAGAAAAGTCAGGTGATGAAATGAAGCTTGAACTGGATCCGCCACATGATCTGGTACATGAAGAAGTTTAAGTGGCCGACCCTCTATCAACTGCTTTCGATCATGAAGAAGGCAGCTTGACTCTGAATTTCGAGGGTGAGCCACAACTAGAGGACGTGAATAGGCATGACTCTGACTATTCGTCTAGTCCTCCAATTTCAACTACATATATTCCACCTCCCCCGCTTATGGGGGAAGGTCTCTGGATTCTTCTAGACAGACAAAGAGGTGAAAGAAATGTGCATCCAAGTAGTCTAGAAAACTCGTTCGAGTTGCCATGACCACCCAGTCAACAGGTGGTCTATGCCACGTCCTCGCTCTCAGTTCTGACCGTCTTGAAACATCTTTGTCGGGCCTTCTTTCAATTACGAGGACCGCCTGGTTAATATTGCACATCTCTTCACCTCCATCTCGAACCTAACATTTGCCCTGAGACGAGCAAACTCATAAGTTCAAGGTGGAGGGTGGGTGGTATGTTTCTCACTCCACCCTCTATCTTTACTGCTTTTCATTTTTTCACTCTAGTTTCTCTTTCATAATGTTTCTACATTTTTCATAATATCATAGTCTTCTTAAAATAAAGCCTTTATCTAGTCATCTTTTGCTTTTTGAATATGTGTCCATCACCTCTTTTCATTGCAAATCCATGAGAAAACAACGCTTAAAACTAGCTGATGCATGATTTCATCTTGTATAGTCCATAATGTCATATCTTTAAAAGATGATAAGCCTCAAAAATACTGAGATAGATCAAATGCATCATGCCTCTCACTGATTAATGGATCGACTGTATGGATTTCTCATTTGAAGTTCTATCGTGTCACTATTTGAGCAGAGTGTGATGGAGAAGAGGAACCTGTCATATGGAATCGCTAAGCAAACTACATTATGATCCGAACACTCACCAACCATGCCAAAGCTTTAAGTTCAGTGTGGCACCCCACACTCTTTTCTAGTGAAAGCTAGAACATTGTCGAACTCTAAGTTCGGTGTGGTAAACCACACCTCTTCCAGCGAAAGCTAGAACATTTCCTAACTCTAAGTTCGGTGTGGTACACCACACCTCTTTTTCTATAATTGCTTCCTCTATACCCCTCAATATATAACAGGGGTGTATCACCTTCTCATTTTGTTCTAAAAGTATACGATGATGATTGTGCACATACCAATGTTGAGGAAAAATCTACCCCGATTCCAAAAAAGAGGCACGGCAGCCCAAATATACAAAAATCCAAAAATACCCTTTCTCTTAAGCCAAGTGAGAATGAATAAAAGCCAGAGTGTGAATAAAAGCTTGAGAGTTGTGCCCTGAATAAGGATAACCGATAAAGTTCTTACCCAGCTGGTACATTAGTTGCCCTCACAAAGGAAGATGTGTCGTGCCTGGTAGTGAGATCCTAAGGCTCCAAAAATAACCCCTTACCTCCTCTCGAAGAGGTAAGTTAACCAGAAGCCTTAAGCCAACCTATACACACTTCTGAGTTACCTTTAAAATAAATTGGCTGTAAGGCTAAGTCAATCAGAGTTGTGCACAAAGCATTCAAAGTATCTTGATGATCCACCAACAATAAGAGTCTTGAGTTGATTAGAGGAAAGACTCTTATCTCTTGATCACACCTCCATTCTTTCCTTTTTTTTCAACCTACTGGCACCCCAATTGCCTCCATTTCAACCATTCTCTTGAAAACACCACCAACGGATCATATACATGTTTGATTGATTCTGCAGCCCTTTTCAAAGTTTCATAAAACTTTTAGACATGACTGATACAACAAAAAATGAGAAGGAAATACTTCAGTAAAGTGAACTCGGAAATGAGTATATCATAAGATGTATTCTGTGATCTAAGGAAGACTTGATGTTGTATCGATCTGAGCCATGAACAGAATTATGACATGACATAAGGATGAGGCAATCACGAGATGAACGATTTCATTGATGACTATTTTAGGTTTTTCATTCCTCAGGATGAGCAACGCTTAAGTTCGGTGTGGTGATGAATTCCTCCAGATTCATCATCAGTCACCAATTCAAGGGATTTCCGATGTTTTTGCCCTAATTCTATTTTGCTTCATATTTTTTCTCAGTTTTTTGAAAATTTCGACATTTATTGAGGATGAGGTAATTACGAGATGAACGAGCTCTTTGGCGACTATCTTAGGCTTTTCGGTTCCTTGAGATGAGCAATGCTTAAGTTTAGTGTGGTGATGAATCCTCCAAATTCATCCTCACAGTCGCCAATTCTAGGGATTTTATGCCTCATATCGAATGATCCACTCTTATTTTGGTTTATTGATAAATGCATATTCATTATGATTTTAGTCACCATCTTGGGCCCAATTCATCTCAATACATTCACTTTTATCTCCTAATGTGCAATCTTGCTTAATTGATTGGATTATCAAGCTTATTAACTAAGGGTTTATATGAATTTCATGCAGATCATGCAGGTCACGATGAGGCTGAATCTTCATCTGGGCCCAACCACTAGTTGCGGGCCCAACTTCACTAGAATCAACTCTCAGCAACCCTAGATCCTCCTATCAACCCTACTTCCATGATCAATACAACCACCATCACCACCTTGGTGTGCTCTACCTTCCACCTCCACCTTCATTAATATCCTCCATCTACATCATCTTCCATCAATAGCCACCATCCATGGTCAACCTCTTGATCATCCTTCTCCTTCATCCCATTTTCCATCCAAACCACAAACAACCTCATTGTGAACACACCTTCAACCTCCATCCTCATAGCAATCAACACCCCCCGTCTCTCATCACAACTTGACCCTAGCAGTCTTGACCCTAGTAATCTTGGCCCTAGTGGTCTTGACCCTAGCTATCTTGGCCCTAGCGGTCTTGGTCCTAGCAGTCTTGTCCCTTCGGTCACTTGCCCATGCGATCTCCTCATCCATTTGGTCTTCAACCTTCACCACCCACAACGCATGTGTCCTCCTCCCTCCATCGCCTGGCTCCAAACCTGCACCTCTGTCGAATCATCAGCTCCATGCATCACTACCAGCGATCATCCCATCACCTACAGCGCCACTCCCACTTCACCTTCCAACATCAGCAAAGACTCCATGCTCCCGCGTCCCCCACAAGCCTCGACCTCCACAACCATCCTACCCCAAAAATGCAAGGAAGCCAACGGTTTCCCAAACTGTGAAGGGGGGGCGTCGCCACCAAAACCGTGAAGGCAGGGTCTTCGAGACTGTGAGGAAGTGATCACTTGCCCAAACTGCGAGATAGCTAGCGGTCTTTTTGAACGGTCTTCAGACTGTATGGCGCTGAGCATCTGAGACTTTAAGGAGGCTTACGATCTAAAACTGTGAGATAGGGATTTCGTTTCTAAACTATGAGAAGGAAGCAAACCCATGACCGTGAGAAGACCCACAGTTTCCAAACCGTTTGAGAAGACAACCAGTCTTAAGAGAATTAAAGAAATACTAATAGATCATCCATGACTATAAATAGGACCTAAAGGGTCCTCATTCGGGCAGGGGATGCGGGAGGTCGCAAGGCTGCTCCATTGTTCCATCATCTCCATTGTTCCACCAAGCTCTGCCTCAACCCACTGTGAGAGAGTCGGATTGATCCAAACGCTCTTTAATCACCCTACTCGTACGTCTCTGGAGGTGTACACGAGGATCGAGACAGAGAGACAGACTTCATCGACCAAATCGGAGCAGTCTCGAAGACTGGGGCAATCTACATCAGGCTGTCACATATCTACTCTTCTATTTCGACGATGCTTGTTCTATCTTTCTTCTCTTTCTTTATTGCTCCCTCTATGAGGAGCGAGTAGTGTAATTCACTAGGGTGCGAGGACTAGCCCCACTACCCATGTTTTGTAATTTGTACCTAAAGATACTATCTTTCCAATTCAATGTTAATCGTTCATTGCATGCTCAAACGTTGGCCGCCTTCTTGCATGATCTATTGTCTTTTGTTGTGGATTGTCTACGTCTACTCTTAAGACTTGATTATCGATTTAGTGTAGGTTCTTGATGTGTGTATCCACCACACATCTATTTCGATATCTAGGAACGCCTTTCATGGAGTGGAGTAAACTCACCCCCATCATTGTACTTGCATACTATGAAATGGAATTAGTTGGCGTATGAAAGTACAATCTTGATAGGTCGAGGAACACACTCTGTGAAGGGATTGATGCAAAGTAAGTGACCATTCATTCAGGGATGGATGGCATTGCAACACTCCCACGTTTCTCGTAGCTATGTACTCGAAAGAGTTATAGTCTATAAGGATACTAATAGAATAGATAATATCGCTTGCTTGTTAATCTTTTGATGCACGTTTCATGAGGTTGAGTAAGATCTCCCTTCGAAGGGCACATATCTCCATTGACAAGCAGATATGTATTGGATAGGAGTTGTCCAACTTGTGAAGGATGTGTGCAATGCTCCTTGTCTGAGAGGGCATCGACATTACACAACATCCATGTATCTTGCTTGCAGGTCTTGCTATGTTGGTACAAGTATAATGCATGTGTAGTGGTGGTGAATATCTGCATCACCCCAGTGATCCATCATCATCTGATAATCTTAGATTTCAAACTTTAACTAGATTTCATACTCGCCTTTAATTTTGCATGTTCTATATTAGTTTAGATTAATCCTATCAATCTCTTGGTTGTGAACGGTTAACTTCGATCGAGATGAGATGAGACAAAGACATCCAGATTCTTCACATTGTCCTTTGGGTTCGATCCTGAATCTGTACTACGATAAGGCATCCACACTCTTGTGGGGTTGGAGCATTTATGTAGCACCAATTGTAGGTAAACCTAGAGAGAACATCAAATCCCTAGGGTTTTTGGGGCACATTAGGACTTCCATTGGAAGAGCAATCTTTTGGTGTAAATCCTAGCTTCATCAACATCTTTGTATCATTTTTTACATTTTATTTATACATTGAAATATGAGTAAATGGCCTAATTATTCAAGTGTAACCTGAATAATGTTGTTCCATGAGGGTGTAAAAGCTATCTCAGTGTTGGGAATTTGGAAGAGTCATATAATTTATAGTTGTCTTGCATCATGAGGAGGACCTCAAAGTAATATAGATTTATGTATATGCAACTGACATGAGGTTTTTTCATCAACATCCAATAAGGTTATGTGACTAAGTACCTTTGAGGTCATTGCTCTAGTGACATGTAATAACTCAAATGTTATTGTAATCACATATATAATGATTATATGGATTTTATACCCTTGAAATAAGTCCCAACACCAAAATACCCAAGTGGACCTAGTTTATTTGGATCGGCCTTTGACACTCAATGAGTAGTCTGACCTTTAAACACACTATTCCTTTATACTCATAATGATCTTTATGCGGGGGAGTATTATGGAGTTTGGTAATGTTAAAGACCTTACATAGTGGCTAGTACACTTCTCAATCACTAGTGTGTAATTTGAATGGTACTTCTCAAATCGCCCAAGGCTTAATCATATAATATGTAATCCAACCATGTAATATATATGTGCTTAGCGTTACTTTGGTATACACATTGTAATGGTTGTATTTCTATTCTACATCTACAAAGTATTACTTGTCATTCTTATTTTGCTCTTGCTACTATTTCATACAAGTAAATATTATTATTTTTATTTTTAGCTTTATTACTATACTAATTGTTATCTTATAAGCATGAAATTCTAACTATTGTTATATCATATTTATGAAACATGGGTCCCACCTTGAGGGCATCCACATCTTTAGGTAACCAAAAAGTAACTAGGGTTTTCATCAAGAGGAGGCTTTCTCTGGAGTTAAGCAATAGTTTAGAGGTTGGTGGAGATCCTTATGGTGTGTCTTAGATTCATCCTTATACTCCCAAATACAATTAGGATGTATTTGATTGATTGTATCAATGACTCGTGCTTTCAACTTGCATGTGTTGTATAGATGCACAAGTGGTAATTATGTTAGCCATAGATCTTTTGTATATATGATGTGACGACTATCATAGAACTATATTTGTTAAGTTATGCAATATAAACAAACTCTTATGGAAATGAAATGAAATTTGTATTTTGTGTTGTTCATAGTTTGTTGGTTAATAATGTTGATTATAGTGATCAATGTTTTATTTTGAGTAATCTTGTTGTACAAATGTCATACCTTGCTTTGGAACTACAAAGGAAATCAATGTCTAGATTTAGGGCTATAAATGGGTAGGGTAGGGTAAAGGCTTACCTTTACCCTTACTCGTGTCAAAGATGTGAGTAGAGGGTAGGGTAATTACCCTTTTTTTAAAACCCTTACCCCACCCTTTTTACCCATGGGTAAATGAGTAGGGTAACAAGTGAAATGGGTAAAGTAACATGAAGATAAGTTTGTGATATTTTCAATAATAATTCCATATGCTATTCCCTACACCAAATACAAGACACTCTTAAAACTATTTTTGATAGTAATAATTATGTTTTAATGATATACAACTAAAAATAATATTATCAAACCCAATATTTTCTAAAAACAAATCTGAACATATTTCATATATTATTTTATACTGAAGAATCCACTTTTCTTTGTAATATATGGCTACAAAAGGCGGTTACATGCTACTCATTGTTTATTAAAGTTTTGAGAATCATAATAGTACAAATTAAGAAGGTATTTTTGGTATGCATGCCCAAAGAGCCAATCATATGATGATTGAGATGACATATCTTGTAAATGATTTGATTATTAATAGAGGCAATCTTCCAATTCATTATGTTTCAATCCGTTATGAGATAATGATTAAACATAATGAATGTCTAAAGAATGACATTACTCAATGACGTTTGTCTTTGGGTTGATGACCTGAACAATGAGATCATATGGATGTTAAGAGTTTGTAAATTATCATTATGTCCCTAGTCAGATGTTATTTTGGAAGGTTGATAGACATCAATGACACATAAGACTAGAATGTGTGTTGGTTGATGATAGAATCTCATCAGTCATGATATGTGATATCAAACCAAACACATAGATACTTGTTGGAGAATAGTGTATTAGATAGATCCACCTTGAGATTGACACATGGAAACCATAATTAGTGGTCATAATCTTCTCTATAGTGAAGGTGGTGATTGTGGTTTTTAGACCTGAAATCACTACACTCATCACATGTCGTTTAGTGTACTTTGACATCATCCAACATGACCATGAATAAGGGTTGCCATAAAGGTGATGATCAGATGCACTGTGACACATGAGGGTGACTGTGAGTGATGTAGATGGGATTTTTCCCACCTACAACAGTTTAATATGTAGTCTATCTAAGAAGAGAGACTGATAAAAGCAAGTGCATGCACACATGAATCAATATATTATATTGAGGACACATATATCCCATACAATTTGCTCTAGTTCAAGGAACATGGATTGGACATTGAGAGTATGATGATTCCATACCTCGAGTTCAATTTGGATATCAGTGACAAAGGAATTATACAATCACTATAACACCAATCATAGATTGTAGGTTGAAGTTGTTCTCCAACTTTAAAGATTACTTGGGTAGCAATGATGTGTTGCTAGACACCGCTCAATTTGTGATGTCATACATCTGTTATGGACATTCACTACCAACGTAACTTGGAACCTATAGGGTCACACACATAGAATATATTTGGAATAGGAGTTCATTCATGAATAGGTTTAAACTTGATTACTAAAGATTTAGGTATTCAATTGAAACAACATTGGTTAAATATTGGTTGACTGAACTATGAACCAACCAGTTCAAGGGTTGAACTGATTGTTTTAGTGTGTCAGGTCAATTGAACCAACATTGGAAACTCTGGACCATGAACTGACTGATTTAGGAAGTGAACCGATCGCCTCAGGTACATGAACCGACCATCTCAGGTTGTGAACTGAGTGGATGGTGGATCAATTACATTGAATCAAAGATTTGATGTTGACATCATGTTATGCATTTAATCAGATTATAATTATAAATACAATAGTGATTGGGAAACATGATGAAATAGCTGGTTCAAGGGATGAAATAATCGACTCGCATGACAGCTGATCGGTTCATCCGTGAATTGACCATTTTGTCACTCAGAGGTTGTGAAAATTCCTAAGATTATGGTCCCTTCCGCTCCCACTCAGATTGGGAACCCTGGCCCTAACCCTCCTATAAACAGAGGGGTACCGGGGGCTTCTCAGACACAACTCAATTGCCTTTGACAATTGTTTGTATTATCTGATTATGGTAACTGAGAGAACCCAAGCAAGTCCTACCCAATAAATGGAGAGATAGAAAGAAAGAACAATTATGGGAGAGCAAGTTGGTGCTAGTACACCAACAGAAGGGACAACTCCTTATCAGTTCTGCTAGAATGACAGGAGTTCTTGATTGTCTGTGTGGATGACCATAGAGGTGTGGAGATTGTCCCTCTAGGTGGACAGTTTCAAGTTGTTGTCCACAGTGTTCAAGCAGGAGTCGTTGTTGATGTCATCCGAGTGTGACTTGAAGAAAGGCACATACTGCAACGAGGAATATTCGCTAGACTTCCTCCAGTACCAGGTATGACCTCGTAAACCATCCTTCCCAATACGTAGTTTTTGACGCGATCATCAGGTATAGGGGAATATAGCAGATAATGTTTTTGTTTCCGCTACCTATATGTTGTCATATTTCCCAACAATGGTATCAGAGTCATTACAATCTACTATATTTTGGGATTTAATCGATATGATTGGATTTTGGTCACCTTTATTTTATTGCATATGATGTGAATATTTAAAATGATTAATGTGCATATATGATTAAAGACCATATATGATCCCAAACTAATATATATATATATATATGAAATTTATATGTGTCACCCTAAAATTGGTTTTGATGGTTGATGTGTAGCTTGTTTATGGCTAATAACCCATATTTCTATGTGTGGTTAAATGGTTTGTTTATTCCTATTTTATCTTGGTTGGCATACCGAGCCTCTACCCCTTCTTCTCAAATGTAAAAGTATTATTCTTTCCTTCCTTTACTCCCATCAAATGTGACTCGAGGTTTCTCTGTTATCATGTAATAAGTTTAATAGTAATAGGATAGTTTCTTTTCTTGTTACGATGAAGATGATGCTCAATACCAGATGAACCAACCGTCTTAAGGACAAGTTGATCGTTTGGAGGATCAAGGAGGACAGAAGATAGTAGGAGACAACCGATCGATTGGTGGCTCAGTCGACCATTTGGAGGTGTCCAGATATCAGTTGGACCAGAGGCCAGATGACCGGTCTGCCTGACCAACCGATTGATCGATAGGCAAGCCAACTGGTTCAAGGTTTGAACCTATCAACCCAGATTGGTTCAAGCATAGATTTTCACCAACAAGTTCATGCATGTGATGTAGACCTAGGTGGTAATGATTCCTTGTGGCTCTAAGGAATTACAGTAGAATGGTCATAACCATCACCAATGTTTTATATTGCATGTTTACGTTTGTGGGATATAGCATGCATATGATGCGTACTGTAGTATGTGTTGATTGGATATGTATGTATGTATGTATGTATGTATGTATGTATGTATATATATATATATATATATATATATATATATATATATATATAGAGAGAGAGAGAGAGAGAGAGAGAGAGAGACAGGATAGAATACACTCGAGTGTATTCGGAGCAGAATACACTCGAGTGTATTCGGAGCAGAATACACTCAAGTAGTTTTTCATGATACAATATTTTTTTCAAAAAATCTAATCTGTTGATCTTCTTAAACATCTTGTGAATAGATCATATATAAAATTTGAGCACATTTGGACATTTATAGGTCATGTTATAAAGATTGCAAAAATTATGCATTTAAAATTAGTTTCATGTGTCAGTTTTGTTGCCTTCGGATGAGTGACTTATACTAATCCAAATGGACTCAAAATTTGTATGTAACCTAGTTATAGTATGACAATGAAGATAAATGGTTTACATTTTGCAAAAAATAGTCTTAATATACAAACACACTTGAGTGTATTTGTGTGATCTGCACACTCGAGTGTATTATAGCCTCACTATATATATATATATATATATATATATATATATATATATATATATATATATATATATATATATATATATATATATATATATATATTTGTGTGTGTATGTATGTATACATATATACATATATATAAAATCTCTCTGTAACATCCCTGACCTGGGTTATGCTCTAACCCTAGATGTTTTGCTTAATAATTTTGATTAGATTCTTTTTCATATTTCTTGGAAAGTAATTAAGGCTCAAGAGGAACTTATATTTCAATTTTAGTCCTTTTTTAATAATGTTGAAACATTGTTTTGTTAGTTTTGGACTAAAGTGCAAATTACCCAAGTTGAGGGGTTAACTTGCAAATTGTACATTATAAGATGTTTCTTAGATGTTGAAGCATCATAAGAATGAGAATGATGCAGTGGTATGGTTTCCACAAGCTTGAGCACCAAGATAAAGCTTGTTGAGCAATCATCATGCATTAAAACCTAGTTTTGGTGCAATGTGCAATTTACCCAAAACTTAGGGTTCAATATGCAAAATACCACTTCTAGAGGGTCCCCCATGTTTCTTGACATCAAGTAGAGAAAATAAAATGGTAGGGGCGCCTCATTTGAATTATTTTGGAGGATAGAGAATCTTGATATTAAAATAATCAAGATTTAAGCATAAAAGGAACTTTATTTCAATTTAATGCAAAAAGAAATATATTAATTGAAGAACCCTTCAACCAAAAGGTGAGGGATTAATTTGCAAAAGTGTTGGACGAGCTTGTGCCTTTCAAAGGCACGAAAATATCTTGAGTGAGTGGAAAGCCCACTCACATTAAGTTAATAAAAAGTAATATCCACTAAAAAGGGGATATTAGTATAATATGTTTAAGGTGCTTAATTCCTTTTCTTTTAATTCTTGGATAATGAAGAAGTTTTGCAATTGGGAGAAGATGTCTTCGTGGACAAGGTATTTAGGGGGAAGAGGCGGCACTAATTTTGGAATTAAAAGAATTTTATAAGGCATTTTCTCTCTCATTGATTTTCTTATAAAAACACCTTTTACATCCCAAATCAAAGGCTTTTTCGAATCCACTTCCTCTCTTTTCTTGAAAACCGACCAAGGGAGATAGGAGAAGCTGGAGGACGACCCCCAACCTATGGTAAGCTTCTTGATCTTCTTTCACCTCGATTTCATGGTGGAAATCACAAAACAATGCATGATTTCTTCTCTATTTCACTCCATCTTCAATCCTAGCCAATCTTTTCACTCCAAAGCTTAAGGATGAGCCTTAGGAGAGTTGAAAAAGCTTCCTCCACCATTTTTTACATGTAGCTCCTAGATTTGAAGCTCAATTAGAGGCGGGTTATATAACTCAAACCCTTAAACGTTGTTATTGCATTCAATTCTCCATTATTTGTTGAACGTTTTGTTCTATTTGAAATTCCCTGCATCCATTGTTGTAATTACCATGAAAATGGTAGTAGCTTTTGAATGAATGAAGTTAGATGATGATGACATCATCTTGGGCATGCAATCCAACAAGTTTCCCTTGCAAACGGTTTTGAAGATCTTAGTCCAAATGGTTTCACCAAACCATTTGGAGACTAAACGGTTTGCAAACTGTTTGGAGACAAACCGATTAGAGCCTTGAACACCAAACCATTTAGGATGGTTGACCATTTGGAAGGGTTGACCGTTTGAGTTCAGGACCCTAGTACTTGTTTGATGAGGAACTAATAGTTCCAATTGATTGAATCAATGTATGGACAATCATCTAATTAGAAACCCTAATCGGGTTGAGTGCTAATTTTGCAATTGATTAATTTAATTCTTTGGGTTGATTAACCCAAATGGTCTCAAGACCGTTTGGAGATCACTCAAACAGTCTCAAGACCATTTGGAGGTCAACCAAGACCATTTATAGGTCTAGGGTTGAGTATGGTGAAGAAGTTGAAGATTCAAAGATATCAAATTATAATGCAATCAATAGCTAGTTTGATGAGTAACCCAATGATGCAAACCCTAATTGAACTTAACAAATTTTAATGATGGATGGGGCAAACGGTCTGAAGACCATTTGGAGGTTGTCCAAATGACCTCAAGACCGTTTGGAGGTCATCCAAACGACCTCAAGACCGTTTGAGGTCAGGTCATGCCCAATTTTAATGATGGTCCAATGATTTCAAAGCAATTAGTTCCACAATGACTAATATTGAAAGTTCATTGATTTCAACCCTAATTCAATTGGGTTCAAAACACTAATTGATGATCAATTGAAGGTTGAATCAATTGAAAGATGATTCATTAATCAGAATTGAAGTATGGTGCTTAGGTTCACTTGGTGAGTAATTACATGCATTCAATTGATGAAGGAATTAATCTAGGAAACCCTAAACTAATATGAGTGGTTGAGACCATTTTTGGTCCAATCGGTTTTGAGGAGGTTTGGACCAAACAGTCTCAAGACCGTTTGAGTCCAAATGGTCTCAAGACCATTTGGGACCAAACGGTCTCAAGACATTTTGGGACCAAACGATCCCAAATTGATTGAGACTCAAACGATTTCAAGCACCTAATTTGTTAAACAGTTTCAAGCACCTACTTTGCTAAACGGTTTCAAGTGTTTGATCAAGACCGTTTGGAGGTCTAAACGGTCTTAGACCGTTTGGAGGTATTTCAAGCAAGACCGTTTGAGTTCTGGTTGGTCAAGACCATTTGGGGTCTAAGTGACCAAGACTGTTTGAGAAGTAATTAATCAAAACCGTATGGACTCTTAAGGTGATTAAAGGTCAATTGTTTAATTGATCATTACATGATGTAATCCAAGGGTAATTATAGTAATTGTACCCTTAATAAGATAGGGTGATTAGTACCTCTTGAATGATTAATCCTTGATGATTATGGAAGTAATGACACAATACATGTGTCAGCTCTCCAATCAAGTTGAGTTAACCTAATCTAATCAGGTCTGAAGTAAATATCATCTTATAAAGGATGAGAGAGAGAGGACTTCCTACATGAATGATTATCATGTAGTGATTAAGTCTCAACACTTCCAACATGAATGAATGTGTAATTAGGGTATGATCCTTGATAAAGAGGTCATGAACCCTAATTAAGAAGGTTAATGTACCCTAACCCTAATTGACGGCAATGATAGGTGAAACCCTAATCTATGGTAATGGTATGACCCTAATTTAGGGTAATGACTTTAGAAACCCTAATTTAGGGAATTTTAATAATAAACCTTGATTGAATGTGAATAGTAAACCCTAATTGAGGATGATTTTATGAGAAACCCTAATCAAGGGTGAAGTTATACGAAACCCTAAAGTGAGGATGATGTCATGTGAAATTCTAGATAAGGTTAAGGTCAAAATGAAACCTTAATGCAATAATGAGATGTAAAACCTGATTCAAGGTGATACTATGTTCTGGTATGTGACACTTTGATATGAAATCCTATACTGATATAGGATAAAGATATGTGGAGCCCTAATATTGGGTTGTAATGCATGAAACCCTAATTTTGGGCAATATGATGATAATCATGACCCAAATCTGGGTAATGAGATTAAGTATTCCTAATTGACATAAATTGGGAAATCTTAGCTCAAATAAGGAAATAGTGATGATACTCTTACAATGCATAGTGCTGATTTGTAATTGGTTTAATTGTTATCATGTGAACTAATTATGCAGGTTTCATGAGATGGTGGACATAGCCTGGTATGAGCTATGATGCTTTACTATTGAATTTGCTTTATGGGCCTTGTGATCCATAATATGATGTGTTGCCTAGTGAGAGGTAACAAGAGATATTATTGGCCTTTAAGAGCCATGTGAAATACCTACACTGCAATTATTATGTTTACAATGATCAGATGACCTGAAGGCATTAAGTTACCTGATAAAGTGGTAACAAGTGTCTTGATGAATTAAGGGTTTGAACACCCATGTTTCATAATCATGATGATAAGATGATAAGGGATGATAATACCCTAATGTGATAAGGGATTGAGATCCCAAAGTCTAATAAAGCTTTGAAAAGAACTTGATAGAAATAGTACTCATTCTTTGTAGGAACTGTTACAATGTTTTATGTTTGAAAAACATGTTTGATGCTAAAAGAATATTGTAATGTACTTAATTAATCAAGTGAAATGGTATCATGTAGAGCCCTGACCATAGATCCTTCATCGTCAGTAGTTTGATGATGGTGAAACAGGTTTTCCTATAGGAACTCCTGGAGGGCATACTTTTGAGTATGTGGGGGTTATGGGCGTGAATATCCTTACGCCCTAATGAAGGAATTGATGTGAGGTAAACATTAAATCTCTCAATCCTTCATTATTTATGCCGAGATGGATGTATCACTAATCTCCTGAAGATCGGGATGGATGTATCATTAATCTCCTGATGATCTTAATGTCAGATCGATGTGAGATAATTATAATATCTCTCGATTGCGAAGAGAGTACAGAATGCCACTGTAACTCTAATAGCAAAATTGCCAGTATACCCTGGAAAGCTATTTAGTAGAGACACAAGATGTCCTGCTTTTGGTCCTCACACTGACTGATGAAGATGAGGTCATGGAAATCCGGCTCTTCTATTGACCTATGTATGGTACCGATTTCTATTTCGCAATGGTCAGTTGGAGTATGAGCGGTATACCTCATCTCCTCAGGGCTTAAGTATGTTTGTAAAATGTAATCAGCCTTGTAGCGTAATTGCTTAGGGCTGAAATACGAGAATCAATGGTTGATGATACATTGCTTAGTATGTCTTAGTTCGCTAAATTATATACATGTTTTTCATATTCCTTATTAAATAAATGACATACTACTCTATCAAGATATAGCTAAAATCACTTGAATAGAGAATATTGCTCTAAATTGTTTAGTCAATAAGTTAGATGATGTTGAATACTTATGATTCTTCTGCTCAGTTTTATTCTATTATTTGCAATAACAATGTCTCTGGCGGAGAGTTATATCTCTCGCTGGGACAATTTTCGATTGTCTCACCCCCGTGGGATCCAACTTTTTAGGTAGAGATTGAGGAAGAGGCAGAAACCCTACAGTGGGTGAAGAACAGCAGCAGTAGTAGCAGAACCAAGGACAGCAGTGAATCCTCAGGTGGAAACACTGGTTGTCATGTCTTGTAAATAGAGAGTCCTATGTGTCGTCTCTGTACTCTCAGGTCCTAGGAGTCAGTAGATAGTTTAATGTTGATCTGAGATTTTGGCTTGATGCCTCGATATTTTTATATTGCCTATGTATGGTTTAACAGGGAAGTTGATGCTTGTAACTCCCAAGAAGACCTGGTACAAGAGATGTACTAGCAAACCAGAATGTACTTGAGATACTTTGCTTCTTTTTGAAAGAGTTTTTCATTTTATGGATCTCTTTGTAAAAAGTTTTAAATTTTAGTGATTTTCAGTAATTCCGCTGCTAAGAATATGCTTCCACATTAGTTAATCTTGTTTTCGTGAGTTGGATGCCACAATTTAGTGGTATCAGAGCTCTAGGTTCGCTGAGTCTACAGAGACATAGGATTAAGGTTGTTGAGTCTGTTCTAGTGTCTTCCAGTTTATCTGATAGTATCTTCTACTCATATAGGAGGAGAAAAAAAAAACGAAAGATGTCTAGATCACATGATGAACATGCTTCTAAGAGCAGCGTTGTTGCACCAGGAGGAGGTGTAAGAGACCATGATAGGGAGGAGCCCATACCTGAACAACCTCAGTTCAATCAAGCTGATATGGGAAACCCAACCTTCCAAGCCATGTTCGGACAGCTTATGGCGGCCATGACTCATATGACAGATAGGATGCCACTACCTACACCTAGGTCACCTACCCACCATAAAGGATAGGGAGTCGGAAAGACATTTGAATGACTTCGCCGGGTTGGAGCCACATAATATGCTGGAACAGCTAACCCAGCAGATGAAGACATGTGGCTGATTGAACTAGAGAAGGCCTTTAGAATCCTTAACATCCCAGAAGTTGAGAAGGTTAGACATGCAGTGTACCTTCTTAAAGGGAGTGATGGTCATTGGTGGACCATAGAAGAAGGCAAGAGGTCGGGTATAGAGATTGGATGGGAAGTATTCCGACGAGAATTTGTCAATAGATACTTTCCTAAGACGTTCCTGGATGAGAAGATCTCTCAGTTTGAGATATTAAGGCAAGGACCAATGAACGTTAGTGAGTATGAGGCTAAGTTCATGGAGCTTCTGCGGTTCTGTCTGCATATGGCAGCTACTGCTGAAGAAAGGATTCGGCATTTTGAGAATGGGTTGAACGCCGATTTGACCACTCCAGTGTCTGCTTTAGAGAACAAGGAGAGGTTTGCTATTTTTGTGGAGTCTGTCATACGCATAGAGAGGTGTGTGATTGAGAAGCGACAGACTAAGAGCAAGAAGGTGTATACTCAGTTTCATGGACAAGGGTCCAAAAGTTTTAAGAAACTGAGGTTTTCTACACCAATAGAACCACCAAGGTTTAATACCCAGACGTAATGGACGTCAAATAGGGGTAGAGGTCGTAGTTTACCACTATAAGGAGCCCACAGTGCAACATCAGTATTAGTAACAGGACCGTCCAGACCCCAGCCAGGGAACAGAGGTTGTTTTATATGTAGGAAGATGGGGCATCTGATGAAGGATTGTCGAGCCAGAGAAGCAAGTGTGACTCAACCTCAGAGGCAGAGTCAGCAAGGCTCTCAAAGGTGACCGTTTCCAAGTGGAAAAAGAGGATGTGGACAAGCGTCCCAAGCTGGATCGTCGGCACCCAGTAATCGAGCACTGAATCAACTGCAGGCAACGGTGAGATTCTATGTGATGAATCAGCCTGATGTAGTAGTCAACCCTAGGGTTGTGACAGGTTAGATGAAACTATTTTATTCTGATATGTCTACATCCTGCATCATATCTGTTTTAATTGATCTGAGTGCTACACATTCTTTCATCACTAAAAGAGTGGTTCTTGACTGCAATATGACAGTTGGTCATAGGGCAGAGAGTTTGAAGTTAGAGACTCCTTTGATGGGATCTGCAGTGTTGTGGGAGGTGTGTTCTTCCTGCACTCTTTTCTTTTCTAAGCATCGCATTCAAGTGGACCTTATACCACTTGAGATGCATGGGTTTGATATAACTCTTGGGATGGACACCCTAAAAAAATATAAGGTTGTCTTGGATTGTGAGTCCAAGTAGGTTGTGTTCACAGATGATAGTGACACATGGATCTTTCAAGGAGACAGAAAGATTCTTCCAACCTGTCTTGTGTGAACTATGGTAGCTGAGAAGCTGATGAGGCAAGGATGTTTTGCATTCTTGGCACATGTGGTAGATACCACCATGGAGAGTTATAATCCTTCTAAAGTTCCGGTAGTTAGGGAATTTGAGGATGTTTTCCCTGAAGAACTTCCAGGTGTACCTCCGCCCCAAGAGATTGATTTTGAGATTAATCTAATTTCAGGCACGCAACCTATATTACAAACACCGTATAGGATGGCGCCTGCTGAGATGGCAGAGCTGAAGAAGCAACTTCAGGAGTTTCTTGAGAAAGGCTTTATCTGACTGAGCACTTCACCCTGGGGTGCTCCGGTCCTCTTTGTTAAAAAAAGGATGGATCGATGCGGTTATGCATTGATTACAGGCAATTAAATAAAGTAACTATAAAGAACAAGTATCCTCTGCCAAGAATAGATGACTTGTTTGATCAGTTGTGTGGTGCAACCATCTTTACTAAGATAGATCTAAGATCGGGATATCATCAGTTGCATATCAAGCAGAGTGACATACCTAAATCTGCCTTTAGGATAAGGTATGGTCACTATGAGTTCATAGTTATGTCTTTTGGACTAAGTAATGCACTGGCTGCATTCATGGAACTCAAGAATAGGATCTTTCGACCTTTTCTCGATTAGTGTGTAGTAGTCTTCATAGATGACATCTTGATATATAGTAGAGATGCTCAACAGCATGAGCAGCACCTCCGTCAAGCTTTGACTTTGCTAAGAGAGCATAATTTGTATGCTAAGTTTAGCAAATGTGAGTTTTGGTTACCAGAAGTTTCTTTTCTTGGACACGTAATATCTGCTTCAGGTATTCATGTTGATCCTAAGAAGGTAGAATCTGTCCTGCAATGGGAATAGTCGAAAACACCAATGGAGATATGCAGTTTCCTAGGGTTGGTAGGCTATTATAGGAGGTTCATTAAGAACTTCAGTTCTATAGCTTTACCCCTAACCAAGTTGACCAGAAAGGAGGTTCCTTTTGTCTGGAATGACAAGTGTCAACATTCTTTCCAAATATTGAAAGAAAGATTGACAAGTGCACCTGTGCTGGTGTTACCTGAAAAATGGAAGGGGTATATAGTTTTCTGTGATGCATCTAAGAATGGTCTAGGATGTGTGGTGATGCAGGATAAGCAAGTGATTTCTTTCACTTCTCGATAGCTTAAGAAACACGAGGAGAATTATCCAACACATGATCTAGAGCTAGTTGTTGTAGTCCATGCTTTGAAGATCTGGAGACATTATCTCTATGGAGAGACATTCCAAATTTTCACAAACCATAAGAACCTCAAGTATATCTTTTCACAACATGAGCTAAACATGAGGCAACGCCGCTGAATGGAGTTAATCAAGGACTATGATTGTACAATTGATTATCATCCAGGGAAGGCTAATGTCATTTTTGATGCATTAAGCAGAACATCAGCAACACCAACCTTAGATAAAGCACAGTTGAACTCCTTAGTGTGCTCTAAGAGCGATATTTTTATATCCTTGAGGCAAAACAATGTACGTTTTAAAGTATCATTGTTAGCTGGGTTGTTAGCTGAGATGCACATAAAACCAACTCTGAGACAGCAGATTAAAGAAGCCCAGCAAGCTGATGTTGTAGTTCAGCAGATTAGGATAGAATATGGTAGTGAGAAATGAGATGGATTTCATGAGTCAGAGGATCAGGTAGTTTGTTACCATGGTAGGATGGTAGTACCTGATGCCAACGACTTGAGAAAGTTAGTTCTGGAAGAAGCTCATTCTTCGATGTATGCTATGCATCCAGGGAGCACCAAGATGTATCATAACTTAAAAGATATATATTGGTGGTCTGGATTGAAGAAAGATGTAGCTAAGTTTGTTATGCAGTGTCTGGTGTGTCAGTAGGTTAAGGTTGAACATCAGAAGCCCACAGGAACAATGCAACCTTTGCCTATACTACAGTGGAAATGGAATCATGTGACCATGGACTTTATGGTTGGTCTGCCTAGAACAGCCAAAGGTCATGATTCCATATGGGTGATAGTTGACAGGTTGATGAAGACAGCACATTTCTTACCTATCAAAACAACCTACACTGCTGAGAAGCTGGCACAGTTATATGTAGATGAGATAGTGCGGTTGCACGTGGTTCCAGCTACTATCATTTCTGATAGAGGTCCCCAGTTCACGAGTCTCTTTTGGGAATGACTTCATAAAGCTTTGGGTACACATTTAAGGTTCAGTACAGCCTTTCACCCTCAGACAGATGGACAATCTGAAAGGACCATACAAACTTTGGAGGACTTGCTTAGGGCATGTGTCCTTCAATTTGTAGGAAATTGGGATCTATAACTGAGC
Organism: Alisma plantago-aquatica; assembly: GCA_963693085.1. Taxonomy (NCBI): domain Eukaryota; kingdom Viridiplantae; phylum Streptophyta; class Magnoliopsida; order Alismatales; family Alismataceae; genus Alisma; species Alisma plantago-aquatica. The sequence continues at coordinate 816,358,041 of OY856410.1, forward strand.
TTGATAGAATTTGCTTACAATAATAGCTATCAGCATAGTATTGACATGGCACCATATGAAGCATTATATGGTAGACGATGTAGATCTCCTTTATGTTGGTATGAAATAGGAGAAAATCAACTGTTGGGTCTTGAGCTTGTGCAGCAGACAACTGAGAAGATTAAAGTAATACAACAACAGTTAAAGACTGCACAGGATAGATAGAAATCATACGCCGACAAATGATGAAGACCTTTAGAATTCCAAGTTGGAGACAGAGTTTACCTCAAGGTTTCACCCTGGAAAGGAGTCCTTAGATTTGGAAGGAAGGGAAAGTTAGCTCCTAGATTTATGGGGCCTTATCCAATCATTGAACGGATTGGAAAGGTAGCTTATAAGCTGGAGTTACCACCTGAGTTGCATAAGTTGCATCCAGTGTTCCACATCTCTATGTTGAGGAAGTGTCATCCTGACACAAAATCAATTCTACAACCTGTGGAGGTAGAATTAAATGATGATATATCATATGTTGAAGGACCTGTGACGATCCTTGATAAAAGAATTAAAAAGCTAAAAAAGAAAGACATTTGTCTTGTAAAAGTCCTCTGGAATCCCCGCGGCATTGAAGAAGCTACATGGGAACTAGAGGAATAAATGAGGAGGAAATACCCTACTCTTTACTCTTAAATGTTTTTGTTGATGATTTCGGGGACGAAATCCTTGTAAGGGGTGGATAATTTGTAACATCCCTGACCTGGGTTATGCTCTAACCCTAGATGTTTTGCTTAATAATGTTGATTAGATGCTTGTTCATATTTTTTGGAAAGTAATTAAGGCTCAAGAGGAACTTATATTTCAATTTTAGTCCTTTTTGAATAATGTTGAAACATTGTTTTGTTAGTTTTAGACTAAAGTGCAAATTACCCAAGTTGAGCGTTAACTTGCAAATTGTACATGATAAGATGTTTCTTAGATGTTGAAGAATCATAAGAATGAGAATGATGTAGTGGTATGGTTTCCACAAGCTTGAGCACCAAGATAAAGCTTGTTGACCAATCCTTGTGCATTAAAACCTAGTTTTGGTGTAATGTGCAATTTACCCAAAACCTAGGGTTCAATATGCAAAATACCACTTCTAGAGGGTCCCCCATGTTTATTGACATCAATTAGAGAAAATAAAATGGGAGTGGAACCTCGTTTGAATTATTTTGGAGGAGAGAGAATCTTGATATTAAAATAATCAAGATTTAAGCATAAAAGGAACTTTATTTCAATTTAATGCAAAAAGAAATATATTAATTGAACAACCCTTCAACCAAAAGGTGAGGGATTAATTTGCAAAAGGGTTGGACGAGATTTTTCCTTGCAAAGTCATGAAAATATCTTGAGTGAGTGGAAAGCCCACTCACATTAAGTTAATAAAAAGTAATATCCACTAAAAAGGGGATATTAGTATAATATGTTTAAGGTGCTTAATTCCTTTTCTTTTAATTCTTGGACAATGAAGAAGTTTTGAAAGTGGGAGAAGATGTCTTCGTGGCCAAGGTATTGAGGGGGAAGAGGCGGCACTAATTTTGGAATTAAAAGAATTTTATAAGGCATTTTCTCTCTCATTGATTTTCTTATAAAAACACCTTTTACAACCCAAATCAAAGTCTTTTTCGAACCCACTTCCTCTCTTTGCTTGCAAACTGACCAAGGGATCTAGGAGCAGCTGGAGGACGACCCCCAACCTGTGGTAAGCTTCTTGATCTTCTTTCACCTCGATTTCATGGTGGAAATCACAAAACAATGCATGATTTCTTCTCTATTTCACTCCATCTTCAATCCCAGCCAATCTTTTCACTCCAAAGCTTAAGGACGAGCCTTGGGAAAGTTGCAAAAGCTTCCTCCACCATTTTTGACGTGAATCTCCAAGCTTTGAAGCTCAATTGGAGGCGGGTTATATAACTTAAACCCTTAAATGTTGTTATTGCATTCAATTCTCCATTATTTGTTGAACGTTTTGTTCTATTTGAAATTCTCTTGATCCATTGTTGTAATTACCATGAAAACGGCAGTAGATTTTGAATGAATGAAGGTAGATTATGATGACATCATCTTGGGCATGCAATCCAACAAGTTTCCCTTGCAAACGGTTTTGAAGATCTTGGTCCAAACGGTTTCACCAAACCGTTTGGAGACTAAACGGTTTGCAAACCGTTTAGAGCCTTGAACCCCAAACCATTTAGGATGGTTGACCATTTGGATGGGTTGACTGTTTGAGGTCAGGACCCTAGTACTTTTTGGATGAGGATCTAATAGTTCCAATTGATTGAATCAATGTATGGGCAATCATCTAATTAGAAACCCTAATCGGGTTGAGTGCTAATTTTGCAATTGATTAATTTAATTCTTTGGGTTGATTAACCCAAACGGTCTCAAGACCGTTTGGAGATCACCCAAATGGTCTCAAGACCGTTTGGAGGTCAACCAATACCATTTGGAGGTCTAGGGTTGAGTATGGTGAAGAATTTGAAGATTCAAAGATATCAAATTATAATGCAATCAATAGCTAGTTTGATGAGTAACCTAATGATGCAAACCCTAATTGAACTTAACAAATTTTAATGATGGATGGGGAAAACGGTCTTAACACCATTTGGAGGTTGTCCAAATGGCCTCAAGACCGTTTGGAGGTCATCCAAACAACCTCAAGACCGTTTGAGGTCAGGTCATACCCAATTTTAATAATGGTCCAATGATTTCAAAGCAATTAGTTCCACAATGACTAATATTGAAAGTTCATCGATTTTAACCCTAATTCAACTGGGTTCAAAACCCTAATTGATGATCAATTGAAGGTTGAATAAATTGAAATATGATTCATTAATCTCAATTGAAGTATGGTGCTTAGGTTCACTTGGTGAGTAATTACATGGATTCAATTGATGAAGGAATTAATCTTGGAAGCCCTAAACTAATATGAGTGGTTGAGATCATTTTTGGTCCAATCGGTTTTGAGGAGGTTTGGACCAAACGGTCTCAAGACCGTTTGGACCAAACGATCCCAAACCGATTGAGACTCAAACGATTTCAAGCACCTAATTTGTTAAACAGTTTCAAGCACCTACTTTGCTAAACGGTTTCAAGTGTTTGATCAAGACCGTTTGGAGGTCTAAACGGTTTTAGACCGTTTGGAGGTATTTCAAGCAATACCGTTTGAGGTCTGGTTGGTCAAGACCGTTTGGGGTCTAAGTGACCAAGACCATTTGAGAAGTAATTAATCAAAATCGTATGGACTCTTAAGGTGATTAAAGGTCAATTGTTTAATTGATCATTACATGATGTAATCCAAGGGTGATTATAGTAATTGTACCCTTAATAAGATAGGATGATTAGTACCTCTTGAATGATTAATCCTTGATGATTATGGAAGTAATGACACAATACATGTGTCAGCTCTCCAATCAAGTTGTGTTAACCTAATCTAATCAGGTCTAAAGTAAATATCATCTTATAAAGGTTGAGAGAGAGAGGACTTCCTACATGAATGATTATCATGTAGTGATTAAGTCTCAACACTTCCAACATGAATGAATGTGTAATTAGGGTATGGTCCTTGATAAAGAGGTCATGAACCCTAATTAAGAAGGTTAATGTACCCTAACCCTAATTGAGGGAAATGATAGGTGAAACTCTAATCTATGGTAATGGTATGACCCTAATTTAGGGTAATGACTTGAGAAACCATAATTAAAGGAATTTTAATAATAAACCTTGATTCAATGTGATTAGTAAACCCTAATTGAGGATGACGTTATGAGAAACCCTAATCAAGGGTGAAGTTATATGAAACCCTAAATTGAGGGTGATGCCATGTGAAACTCTAGATAAGGTTAAGGTCAAAATGAAACCTTAATGCAATAATGAGATGTAAAACCTGATTCAAGGTGATACTATGTTCTGGTATGTGACACTTTGATATGAAATCCTATACTGATATAGGATAAAGATATGTGCATCCCTAATCTTGGGTTGTAATGTATGAAACCCTAATTTTGGGCAATATGATGATAATCATGACCCATATCCGGGTAATGAGATTAAGTATTCCTAATTGACATAAATTGGGAAATCTTAGCTCAAATAAGGAAATAATGATGATACTCTTACAATGCATAGTGCTGATTTGTAATTGATTTAATTGTTATCGTGTGCACTAATTATGCAGGTTTCATGAGATGGTGGACATAGCCTGGTATGAGCTATGATGCTTTACTATTGAATTTGCTTTATGGGCCTTGTGAGCCATAATATGATGTGTTGCCTAGTGAGAGGTAACAAGAGATATTGTTGTCCTTTAAGAGCCATGTGAAATACCTACACTGCAATTATTATGTTTACAATGATCAGATGACCTGAAGGCATTAAGTTACCTGATAAAGTGGTAACAAGTGTCTTGATGAATTAAGGGTTTGAACACCCATGTTTCATAATCATGATGATAAGATGATAAGGGATGAGAATACCCTGATATGATAAGGGATTGAGATCCCAAAGTCTAATAAAGCTTTGAAAAGAACTTGATAGAAATAGTACTCATTTTTTGTAGCAACTGTTACAATGTTTTATGTTTGAAAAACATGTTTGATGCTAAAAGAATATTGTAATGTACTTAATTAATCGAGTGAAATGGTATCATGTAGAGCCTTAACCATAGATCCATAATCGTCAGTAGTTTGATGATGGTGAAATAGGTTTTCCTACGGGAACTCATGGAGGGCATACTTTTGAGTATGTGGGGGTTATGCGTGTGAATATCCTTATGCCCTAATGAAGGAATTGATGTGAGGTAAACATTAAATCTCTCAATCCTTCATTATTTATGTCGGGATGGATGTATCACTAATCGTCTGAAGATTGGGATGGATATATCATTAATCTCCTGATGATCTTAATGCCGGATCGATGTGAGATAATTATAATATCTCTCGATTGTGAAGAGAGTATAGCATGCCACTGTAACTCTAATAGAGAAGTTGCCAGTATACCCTGGAAAGCTATTTAGCTGAGACACAAGATGTCCTGCTTTTGGTCCTCACACTGACTGAGGAAGATGAGGTCATGGAAATCTGGCTCTTCTATTGACCTATGTATGGTACCGATTTTGATTTTGCAATGGTCGGTTGGAGTATGAGCGGTATACCTCATCTCCTCAGGGCTTAAGTATGTTTGTAAAATGTAATCAGCCATGTAGCATAATTGCTTAGGGCTGAAATACGAGAATCAATGGTTGATGATACATTGCTTAGTATGTCTTAGTTGTCTAAATGCTATACATGTTCTTCATATTTCTTATTAAATAAATGACATATTGCTTTGTCAATATATAGCTGAAATGACTTGAATAGAGAATACTACTCTAAATTGTTTAGTCAATAATTTAGTTGTTGTTGAATACTTATGATTATTCTGCTCAGTTTTATTCTATTATCTGCAATAACAATGTTTCTGGAAGAGAGTTATACATCTCGCTGGGACAATTTTCAATTTCCTCACCCCCATGGGATCCAACTTTTTAGGTAGACGTCGAGGAAGAGGCAGAAACCCTACAGCGGGTAAAGAACATCAGTAGCAGCAGCAGAACCAAGGACAGTAGTGAATCCTCAGGTAGAAACACTGGTTGTCATGTCTTGTAAATAGAGAGTCCTATGTGTCGTCTCTGTACTCGTAGGTCCTAGGAGTCAGTAGATAGTTTAATGTTGATATGAGATTTTGGCTTGATACCTCGAGATTTTTATATTGCCTATGTACAGTTTAACAGGGCAGTTGATGCTTGTAACTCTCAAGAAGAACTGGTACAAGAGATGTACTAGCAAACCAGAATGTAATTGAGATACTTTGGTTCTTTTTGAAAGAGTTTTTCAGTTTATGGATCTCTTTGTAAAAAGTTTTAAATTTTAGTGATTTTCAGTAATTCCGCTGCTAAGAATACGCTTCTGCATTAGTTAATCTTGTTTTCATGAGTTGGATGCCACACTCTCAGTCAAACATATTAAGTCTAAGATGTGTTTCATTAGAAGCATATATATACATATATATATAATCACTCAATCAAACACATTAAGTCTAAGATGCTTTTCATTAGAAGCACATATAAAAAGCTTGGATGATAATGTGTAGGCACGCCAAGCATGGTGCGCTATCCATCTCGTGGAAGTGTGATGGTAGTTATGTGGGCCAAGGCGCATTTCTATCGTGTTGGCTTTTGGTCAGGCTTAACTAGGTGTCTTTATGAAATTAAGCACCTAGAGGCATGTAGATGACTATGGCAAGGATTTGCACATACGGTCTATCCAAGAATTGCATAAGATACAATTGTTAAATGTTTCCTACCTTAATGATTGATTATGGACGCTAGCGTTGGCTAAGTAGTAACTCAATTATTTTGGATCTTGGCTCATTAAAAGCTGCAATCTTTCAAATTGATAAGTTAGGGTTGTCAATTTGAATAAAATAATGAGAGCAATATTTAATTTAAAGGCCTAATTGAACATCATCAAATTTATACAAATCAAATCAAATCAAAATGGGGTTTTGAAAAAATCACAGATTTCTCTTATCGAATCAAATGGCAACACACAACAACAAATTTCCTTTGCAATCAGTCCTTGAGAAGGACAAGCTCAATGGGAATAACTTCTACGATTGGTCCAAAATGCTAAGAATTATTCTCAAATAAGAGTGCAAGCTATGTTTTGGAGACACCAGAGCCAGATGAACCTCTTCCCAGTGCACCTAAGGTTGATAGGGATGCTTACAAGAAGCACACTGAAGATGAAATTGATGTTAAGTGCCAATGTTGTGCTCCATGAGCTATGAGTTGCAAAGACAACTATGAGTTGCAAAGTCAACTGAGTTACAAAAACAACATGAGAATATGGATGTTATTGAGATGGTTTCACATCTTAACAACATGTTCCAAGATCAGGCCAGGCATAAGAGACATGATGTCTCTAAGGTGAGGTTCAAATTTAACATGACAAAAGGAGATCCAGTAGGTCCTCATTGGATCAAGCTTATAGGGTATGTGAAGAACCTTTCTAGACTGTGATTCCCCTTGGGTCAAGAGTTAGCCACTGATGTAATTTTGCAATCTCTGCCACAGTCATACAGTCAGTTTTTCATGAACTATAACACGAATGACTTTGAAAAGCCATTGACGGAGTTACTTTGCATGTTGAGAACAGCTGAGGCATAAATGATGAAATACAAACTCAAGTATGTGATGATGATCAGAAGGCTAAAGGGGAAGTCTAAAGGAAAAGGCAAATCTAAGAAGGGTTCTAAAATTGGCCAGAAGTCCAAGTCTTCAATGCTCAAGGTAGAGGGAGGAGTGTACAAGGGAGGAAATTGTCGCTACTATCACCATCTTGGACATTGGAAGAGGAACTACCCTCTCTACCTGGAGGAACTAAAGAAGAAGAAGGAGGGGATAGAGATCTCCACTTTAGGTATATAAATTATGAGATAAATCTAAATTACTTCTTGATCATGGGTATATGATACCAGATGTAGATCTGACATATTTTGATATGCAGGATCTGATAAGAAGTATGCCTTTATGAAAGGACAAATATGAACTGTATGAAGCAAGATTAGTTGTGAATTCAGTCTATATTTAGAATTTATCTTAGCCCTAGGGACATGTAATAGAGTTAGATGAACTGCTATTTCATTTATGCCACAAGAACATTTCATTTTTTGCATCTTGTATGACAAGGATGATTATGAATAAAGAGTAGTTAATGTTCTGTTTTAAAGATATGATCTTGTGTGGCAATGCCTCAAAATGTCTTATGATCTTTATTTGAAGGATCCAAAGATTAATGTCTACAACATAAATACCAAAAGGGATTACAATTGATAACTCAAACATTCAATATCTATAGCATTGTCATCTAGAGTACATATATGAGAAATGCATTTCTAGAATCCATGATGATGTTTATCTAGAATCTTTTGGTTGTTGAACCAATAAGAGATGTGCAATTCTTATTTATGAGCCAACATGAAAAAACACCTTTCACTAGATGTAGTCAGAGAATAAGCATTCTATTGGGACATATGCATAATGATGTACAAACAACTTCACAATAAATGCTAGAGGCAGTTATTTGTACCTTGTTATATTTACTGATGATCTCAGTAGTGAAATATAGACATGAATCTCTTAAAGTGTTCAAGAAAATCATGAGAAAGGTACATAACTTTGATAAAAGTATTAAGATACTTTTATGCGATCAATATTGAAATATTTTAATAGTTTGAGGACCTTCTGGAAAGACCGTGATAATGTATCACTGTCAGCTCCACCTAAAACATGATGATGTAACAGAAAGAAGGGATCACATCTTGATGTGATTTTCATTTAATATAATATTCTAATTTCCTTTTAGACACTGCTTTACACTAAAACAATGTACCATCCAAAATTATTTGCATGACACCATATAAGATATGGCATGGGAAAAGTCTCAATATGTCTTAACCATTGAAATTTATATAAAGAAAGTAGTTTCTTGAAAAGGTTTATCCACAAATCACAAAATGTTAGTTTGTTGAATACTTCTTTTAATCCCAATATGACAACAAAAATGTTTGTTATTAGGACAACTAAGTTCTAAAAGAATCAGTGGAAGTAAAGCAGAACTCAAACAAATCAAGAGGTCAACAAGGAGGTACAATGGGAACAAGAAGACTCAAAAATAGTTGTGGAATCTCAAATTACTTAAGTAATACAAGAATCATATGTTGGGTTTTGTGGAGAAAACATGCGCGGCGGAAGCAATAAAATCCACGCAATCCGAAACAGGATCTTGTCGACAACAATGTATTCAGAAATAGGTTTGCGGGATATACCTTATCGCGGAGCAAGTTCGGCGATATCTCGTTGCACGACGGTGTGCGACAACGCTGCCCTACACGGACGGAACTTCTCTCCCGTTCGTTGTTGCAGGTTGATCCGGAGGCGCTCCTTTGCGGCAGTGATGTATGTCGCTCGTAGCGCGTATAGGTGGTCTTCAACGTCCTCCGAACGCAGGCATCAAGGCGTCTGCGTCTCTACTTCGTCCACGTGGATGGACGGAACTCCACGTCGCACTTCCCAAGCCGGCGGGAAGGAGTCGTGTCTCTGCGGTGGCGTGCTAGCGGCGCGTTTCTCTCCTTTCTCTCCTAAGGATGATGACGGCTAGGGTTTACGTGCGTGAGCGTAAATAGAAAAGCCTCTCTCTATCTTATATAGATACCGGCCATCAATCCTCCTTTAAATAGGATACGAAGGGAAATAGGGTTTCCTAAACCCATCAGTAAACAAAAACGTTGCGTTAATTAAAACGCTCATGGATTAATTAGAATATTCCGAAATTCATTAATTAACCAAATAATCGCATTAATTGATTAATTAATATCTGACTCCATGCAATCGCTTGGGATGGCTCTACGGGCATACATATACCAACAGACTCCCACTTGTACTTAGAGCCAGTCACTCCAATATTATTCTAATCCATTACATAAACATTTTAGTAATCAATGTGATTCGGAGAAATTCCAATCAAATCCACAATTATACTCCTATTCCAATACATCCTATGTGTGTGACCTGGTAGGCTCCAAATTACGTTGGCAGTGATATCCATAATCATATTATGATTTCACAAGCAATGATTGGTATCTAGCAAGACTTCATTGCTACGCAAGTAATTGGAGAAGTTGGAGAACAACTTAACCTATCATTCATGACTGGTGTTACAGTGATTGTACAGTTCCTTTGTCACTGATATCTGGATTGAACTCGAGTCATGGAATTGTTATCCTTTTCAATGTTCAATCCATGTTCCTTGAACTAGAGCAGACTGTCTGAGATATATGTAAGCTCAATATCACATATTGACTCACATCAGCATGGCCATGCATTTCTCAGTCTCGCTTATCAAGTGGCCGGAATATCAAACTCCCATAGGAAGGAAAAATTCCATCTACATCACTCACAGTCATCCCCATGTGTCACAGCACACCCAAGCACCATCTTTATGGCAATCCTTATTCAGGACCACGGTGGATGATGTCAAAGTACACCGAACGACATGTGATAAGTGTAGTGAATTCAGGTCTAAGAACCACAATCACCACCATCATTATGAGATGTGACTCTAACTACCAATCATGGTATCCATGTGTCACTCTCAAGGTGGGTCTATCCGATACACTGTTCTCTAACAAGTATCTATGTATTTGGTTTGATATCTCCATATCATGGATAATGACATTCTTCCATCAAGCAACATACATTCTAATCTTATGTGTTATTGATGTCTATGGATATTTCCACAATAACAACCGATTAGGGACAAAACAAGAATACATACTCTTAGCATACATATGATCTCACTATTCAGGTCATCAACCCGAAGACATATGTCATTGAGTATATCATTCTATAGACATCTATAAGTTTTATGGTCATCTCACAATATAAAACACAAACATATAGATTGGAAACTTTCCTTTATTGATATGATCAATGTAGTATTACAAATCATTTACATAGTATCCCATTACAATCATCGGATGATAGTCTCTATAGGCATACATACCAACATATTCCCACTTGCACTTATACCCAATCACTCATGAATCTCAATCCAAGTGATTGAACATGTCCGTCATGTTTCTGTTGTGAAAGTGCTTTTGTAAGCGGGTCAGCCACATTGCTTTCTGTAGGTACTCTGCAAATCTTCACATCTCCTCATTGTACGATCTCTTGTATGAGATGGAACCGCCGTAGAATATGTTTGGAACGTTGGTGCGATCTTGGTTCTTTAGCCTGTGCAATTTCTCCATTGTTGTCGCAAAACAACTCAATTGCATCACCAGCGCTTGGAACCACTCCAAGTTCATAAATGAACTGCTTGATCCACACAGCTTCCTTCGCAGCATTAGATGCGGAAATATATTCGGCCTCTATTGTAGAATATGCAACCATCTCTTGCTTGGAACTCTTCCAGCTCACAGCTCCGTTGTTCAGGCAAAACACAAATCCAGATTGCGATCTGTAATCATCTTTGTCAGTTTGGAAGCTAGCATCGGTGTAACCCTTTACCACGAGCTCTTCCTCACCACCGTATACCAAGAATTGATCCTTAGTCCTTCTCAAGTACTTTAGGATGTTCTTTACGGCTGTCCAGTGACATTCACCTGGATCTGACTGATACCGGCTCGTCATGCTCAAAGCATACGACACATCAGGACGAGTACATAACATCGCGTACATGATAGATCCAATTGCTGATGCATATGGAATCTTACTCATGTGTGCACGTTCATCACATGAACTAGGACATTGGGATTTAGAGATCGTAACCCCATGGGACATGGGCAAGTTACCTCTCTTAGAACCCTCCATGCTAAACCTCTTTAGCACCTTGTCAATGTATGTGCTCTGGCTTAGGCCTAGAAGCCTTCTAGATCTATCTCTATAGATCTTGATCCCAAGTATATAGGATGCTTCGCCTAAATCCTTCATAGAGAAAGTCTTCCCTAGCCAACCTTTTACTGTCTGAAGAGTAGGGATGTCATTTCCCATCAATAGTATGTCATCCACATACAATATGAGAAATACGATTGTGCTCCCACTAACCCTTTTGTAAACACAGGGTTCATCTTTATTTTGACTAAAGCCAAACTTTTTGACTACTTTATCAAAACGTAGATTCCAGCTCCGAGATGCTTGCTTCAATCCATAGATTAACCTTTGTAGCTTACAGACTTTATTGGCTTCCTTTGGATCAATAAAACCCTCAGGTTGTGTCATGTACACATCCTCGAGTAAATTCCCATTAAGGAATGATGTTTCAACATCCATCTGCCAAATCTCATAGTCATGATAAGCTGCAATGGCAAGCATGATCCTGATGGATTTAACCATGGCAACTGGTGAGAAGGTCTCGTCATAATCAACACCTTGAATTTGACGGAATCCTTTCACAACCAATCTACCTTTGTAGGTTTGAACATTTCCATCCATGTCAGTCTTCTTCTTGAAGACCCACTTGCACCCTATGGGTTTTACCCCTTCGGGTGGATCCACCAAGGTCCATACCTTGTTTGTGTACATGGATTCCATCTCAGATCTCATGGCTTCGAGCCATTTCTCGGATTTTGGTCCCTTAGTAGCTTCTAGATAGGAAGTTGGCTCATCTGCTATGCCTAATTTGTCACTGTCTTGAGTCACGAGAAATCCAAATCTCTCAGGCTCAAGTCATGTCCTACTAGACCTACGAGGTTCCTGTGTTACATTTGGAACTTGAAATTCCACAACAACTTGTGAGTCTTCATGTTCCTTATGTACCTCCTCAGGTTCTCTTCTTTCTTGTTGGTCTCGAACTTCTTCGAGCTCTACATTCCTCCCACTAATTCCTTTGGAAATAAATTCCTTTTCAAGAAATACAGCAGTCCTAGCAACAAACACTTTGTTGTCAGTTGGTGTGTAGAAGTAGTATCCCCGAGTTTCCTTGGGGTATCCAACAAAATAGCATTTTTCCGATTTGGGTCCAAGCTTTTCAGGAAATTATTTCCTAACATAAGCTTCACATCCCCAAATCTTTAACATTGACAAATTGGGACGATTCCCATTCCATATCTCATATGGTGTCTTTTGAACCGATTTGGAAGGTACACAGTTAAGTGTAAACGCTGCAGTTTCAAGAGCATATCCCCAGAACGATATTGGAAGTTTGACTGAACTCATCATTGATCGTACCATGTCTAATAATGTATGATTCCTTCTTTCTGACACACCATTATGTTGTGGTGTACCAGGTGGAGTCCATTGTGATACAATACCACGGTCTCTCAGAAGGTCCTCAAACTCTTGGCTTAAGTATTCGCCACCTCGATCTGAACGGAGTGCTTTAATACTCTTACCAAGTTGCTTCTCTACTTCATTCATGAAAGTCTTGAACATTTCAAGAGTTTCTGACTTGTGTTTCATAAGATATACATAGCCATACCTACTGAGGTCATCAGTGAAGGTAATGAAGTATTGAAAGCCTCCTCTAGAATTTGATCTAAAAGGTCCACATACATCAGTATGTATGAGCCCTAGCAGATCACTGGCTCTCTCACTGTGTCCAGTGAAAGGAGTCTTGGTCATCTTCCCTAATAAGCATGCCTCACATGTCTCTAATGATTCAAAATCAAAAGAGTCTAGATAACCATCCTTATGGAGTCTAGATATGCGCTTCTCGTTTATGTGCCCAAGACGACAATGCCATAAAAATGTTTTGTTTGAGTTGTCAAGTTTTAACCTTTTAGTATTTACGTTATATATGCTAGTCTCAAGTTCTAACAAGTAGATACCATAAGACATAGGGGCATTGCCATAAAAGATCTCATCTTTAGATATAGAAATAATTCCATTCTTAATGTGAAATTCAAATCCACTCTTGTCCATACAAGATACAGAAATAATATTTCTATTAATGGCAGGTACATAATAGCAATTCTCTAATTCTATTACAAGGCCCGTAGGCAAAGATAAACTAATAACTCCAACTGCGGTGGCAGCAACTCTTGCTCCATTAGCAACCCGCAGCTCGACTTGGCCCTTTCATAAGGCTTACTTCTTATCAGATCCTGCATAGTAGAACATATGTGAGATCCACATCCGGTATCCAGTACCCATGATGAAGAAGTATTTAAGTTTATCTCAATAACGTATATACCTGAAGTGGAGATCTCAATCCCCTGCTTCTTCTTCCTCAGTTCCTCCAGGTAGAGAGGACAGTTTCTCTTCCAATGTCCAGGCTGGTGACAACTGCCTTCTTTGGAGATCCCACCTTTAGCTTTGAGCGCGGATGACTTTGGCTTCTGCCCGGCTTTAGAACTTTTCTTAGCCTTGCCTTTGCCTTTTGACTTTCCCTTTGCCTTGCTGATCACCATCACAGACTTGGGCTTGTCTTTCTTCATCTGTGCTTCAGCTGTCCTCAACATGCCCAACAATTCTGACAATGGCTTATCAAAATTGTTCATGTTGTAGTTCATGACAAAATGACTATATGATTCAAGCAATGATTGTAGAATCACATCAGTGGCCAACTCTTAACCTAGGGGAAATCCCAGCTTGGATAGGCTTTCCACGTACCCAATCAAGGTGAGTATATGGGTGCCAACTGAGTCTCCCTCTTTCATCTTGCTTTTGAACAAAGCCTTTGAGACATCATATCTCTCCTGTCTTGCTTGATGTTGATACATGTTCTTGAGATGTGTTACCATCTCCATGACATTCATGTTCTCATGTTGCTCTTGCAACTCATAGTTCATTGAGCACAACATCAGGCACTTGACATCCACGGCATCATCAAGGTGCTTCTTGTAAGCATCCTTTTCAGCCTTGGGCGCATTTACGGCGGGCTCCTCTGGCTCTGGTGTTTCAAGGACATAGAGCTTACGCTCATGTGTGAGAACAATTCTCAACGTCTTAAACCAGTTTTGAAAGTTGGTTCCGGTAAGTTTGTCCTTCTCAAGGACTGATCGCAATGAGAAAGTGTGAGTGTTGGTTGCCATTTGATTGCTACAAAAGAAAAATTTGCATTTAGTCCAAAACATTTTGACTTGTAAATATTTGATAAACGAGATTAATTAGGCCTTTAATTAATTACGCTCCCACTATTTTATTCAAATTGATAGCCCTCACTATCAACTCGGAAGATTGCAACGCACAACCTTCTAGTGAGCCAAGACCCAAAATAATTGGATCAATGCCCAGCCAACGCCGGCGTCAAAGACCAAATACTAAGGTAGGCAACTTTTACTAATTGCATCATATGCAACTCTTGGATAGATGATCATGCACAACTCCTTGCCATGATGCATCTGTGTGCCTCTAGGTACTTGATCCTATCAAGGTTCCCTAGTTAAGTCCAACCCATAAGCCAACACAATGAGTGTGCACCCTGCGGAGGCAGACCCACACACCCACCATCACACTTCCACGAGATAGACAGTGTAGCACGCGGAGGTGTGCCCACACATAGTCGATCAAGATTTTCATGTGTGTTGCTTTATGGAAGGCAACTAAAACTTAATATTATTATTTGAGGGGTTTTATTAATACATATACATATCCAAACACCACATACTTATAGTACGTATCATATACTACTATATCCACAACCACAAACGATAGACATGCAATCATAAATACAAATACATCGGTTATGGCCATACTATTGTAATCCTTTGGAGCAACAAAGGATTACGGTCCACCTATGGTCTTATGCATCTCATGCAACACCTGTGAATCAACCTGTAAGCATGTAATGATCAACATTACAATGAACAACTTCATGGATGCTTTGTGACGTTGGAACTTCAAGTTGCTTCTTGGAATGGGATCTTCTTGTTGCCTCTCCATGGACACTCCTTGGAGTTGGATCTTCAGGTTGCTTCTTGGAATTAGATCTTCATGGTGCTTCTCCATGGACACTCCTTGGAGTTGGATCTTCAAGTGGCCTCCTTACATCAAGTTTACAAAAACTAAAACTAATCCTATCTCTATTACATCATATGAGTACAAATATAAAAGGAAATAATTAATTACACTTTGAAATAAGAGATGAGGCTCGGCATGCAAGCTGAATACTTTATACAAAGGATCCATCTGTAACCATTATACATCCATAGAATTCACAAACAAATATATCCATAAGATTGGCATCCACATTCATTCACAACATTCACAAAAGGGGATACTAGACCATAACCATGCATGCACTCACCACATAAAACAGATTTTAAAGGCGACGTGTATGGTATAATAGGTATATCTACATATACGTATATACATATTAAAATTACAGTACTTATAATGTGGGACATTCCCCATTAAAAAAAATTTGACTCCCACGCAGACAATGCGGGGTACACAGGGGCAGCGCCCCTATGCGGGGATCCCGCTGAAAGGCCGCCCCTCGTGGGGTCTCAGGGGCAGAGCCCCTGAAAGGTCTACGGAATTTCACTTCCGTGCACTTAGTAAAATCAATATTTTCCATAGTCGACCCCGTCCAAAATGTCAAAAACAGAATCCTGCGGCGTATGTGGAATTAGATTTAGATTTGCACATTAGCAGGTTTAATTCGCATCGTATGCAACAACAAAATAGTATACAGCGATTCGATCATATCGAAACTAATCCAAATACGTCGTAGATTGACACTGCTCTGATATCACTGTTGGGTTTTGTGGAGAAAACATGCGCGGCGGAAGCAATAAAATCCACGCAACCCGAAACAGGATCTTGTTGACAACAACGTATTCGGAAACAAGTTTGTGGGATATACCTTATCGCGGAGCAAGTCCGGCGATATCTCGTTGCATGACGGTGTGCAACAATGTTGCCCTACACGGACGGAACTTCTCTCCCATTCGTTGTTGCAGGTTGATCCAGCGGCGCTCCTTTGCGGAAGTGATGTACGTCGCTCGTAGTGCGTACAGGTGGTCGTCGACGTCCTCCGAACATAGGCGTCAAGGCATCTGCATCTCTACTTCGTCCACGCAGATGGACGGAACTCCACGTCACACTTCCCAAGCTGGCGGGAAGGAGTCATGTCTCTGTGGCGGCGTGCTAGCGGCGGGTTTCTCTACTTTCTCTCCTAAGGATGATGACGGCTAGGGTTTACGTGCGTGAGCGTAAACGGAAAAGCCTCTCTCTATCTTATATAGATATCGGCTGTCAATCCTCCTTTAACTAGGATACGAAGGGAAATAGGGTTTCCTAAACCCATCGGTAAACAGAAATGTTGCGTTAATTGAAACGCTTGTGGATTAATTAGAATATTCCGGAATTCATTAATTAACCAAATAATCGCATTAATTGATTAATTAATATATGACTCCATGCAATCGCTTGGGATGGCTCTACGGGCTTACATATACCAACATCATAGTACTAGTAGAAAATGCAATGAGCTTAAAATATTATGATATATTACAATGATGGTGAGTTGGTCATGAGTTGGGATTAAGAGAGGCATTCTCTCCCCCTCTCCCACGCCTGTGGTGGAGACCAAACGCCCGGGAGGGTGGTAAATCAAGGTGACAACTAGGATTGGAACATGGGTCCCTTTGTTTGGAGACACCGTGTTTGACCAGTTGAGCCACTCCTTGCCAATAGTTGGTCATAAGTTGATGATCCAACATACAACTAAAAATTATTGAGGGACCGGAATATGAGAAATGGCTTGAGGGCCATTACAAAGTCCATGTGCACTAACAAGGGGTGACCTTGGTAGTACCGCCTAAATGAGTAAAACCCATAGGGTTCGGTTGAGCTTTAAAAGGAAAACCAACATGGATAACATAAGAGGATAGATTGGATGCAAAGTCTCCCAAACAAGTTCAAGATGTTGAACCTGATTAAATTCCTTCACCAACTGTCATGCTTGTTGTTGTATCTTATCAAGACTATAAGATTTGGCATATGAAGATAAAAATCACATTTCTTAATAGAAATATTTGAGAGGATGTGTACATAACATAGAGAGAAGGTTTTATAACTTCATTAATGCAAAATAAAGTCTATAAGCTACAAAGTTCAATTTAGAGATTGAAATAAGCACCTCAGAGCTAGAATCTTTATTTTGACAAGATAGTTAAAGAGTTTGACTTAAGTCAAGATAAAAGATGAAATCTATGATTACAAAATATCTAGTGGGAGTATATATGTATATTCCACATATTGATGGGGAATAACATCCCAATAGTGTAAGTATTGCAACCTGGAATGGAAAATACATTCAGCATGAAGGATTTAGATGGAGCATACTATGTGATAGGAATTGAGATCTATAGATATAGTTCTGGAAACTTTCACAGCCTAAATGTGAGTACAAATATTAGCAAGATGTTGAAAGGGTTTGACATGAAGGATATATTGAGAGAAAATATGTCCTTAGTATATGTGATTAGTCTCTCAAGAACCATGTAGTCCAATTCTTAACGAGAAGAGAAAAACATGAGTATAATGACATATGAAGCAGCAATTGGACATATCATGTATGCTATATGATGTAATCATCCCATAGTCTTGTATGTATTGGACATGACAAGATGATATTATTCAGATTCCAACGAAGTTCATTGGAATGCCATAAATAACATCCATAAAGTACTTGAGAAGCACTTAGTATCGGTTCCTAGATTATAGTAAAAAGGAAGAGTTGCATGTAGGGGGTTACACTGATGCAAGCTTCTAAAAGATAGAGAATGATCGCAATATAAAATAGTGTTTAATCTTAAAAGAAGAGTTGTAAGTTGGAAAGGTTATAAACTACAAACCATTATTTAAATTCTACAATAGAATCTGAGTATCGTGGTGTTATGAACACAAGAGTGGATGTTGTAAAGATCTAGAATTTCATATAGGTTATTTGAACCATTGATGATGCAGTAGAGATATTGTGACAAAAATGGAGCTTCTGGCTAGGAAAGGAATATCAAATAGCATATTACGACAATTCCATATCATATGAGATGCCATACAATGAAGAGATGTAAAACATGTAATATACCGACTAAAGGCTAAATGTTGCTAACCATCCAACAAGGAGTGGTTCAAGTGGTCAAGCACAGTGTCTCATCATGAAGGGACCCAGGTTCGAATCCCAATTGCCTCCTTGATTTACCACCTTCCCGAGTGTTCAGACTCCGCCACGGGCATGGGATAGGGGGGAGAAATCTTTCTCTCTTAGTCCTAAAATGTTCCTAACCAACTGGATTAGCACATGCACAAAAAGAAACATGATGGAGATGCTTAGATCACTTAGAATGATATTTGTGGGTGACTGTCTTAATTGCAAGTGGGTGTCTATTGGTATGTATTCCCAGAGAGCCAATCATATGATGAATGAGATGGCATATCTTGTAATTAATTTGATTATTAATAAAGGAAATCTTCCAATTCATTCTATTTCAATCAGTTATGAGATAATGATAAAACATAATGAATGTCTAAAGAATGACATTACTCAATGGCGTATGTCCATGTTGATGACCTTAACAATGAGATCATAAAGATGTTAAGAGTTTATACATTCCTGTTATATCCCTAGTTAGATGTTGTTATGGAAGGTTGATAGACAATAATGACACATAAGAATAGAATATGTGTTGTTTGATGACAAAATCTTATTAGTACATGATATGTGATATCAAACCAAACACATAGATATTTGAATAAGGGTTGTCACAGAGGTGATGATCAGATGCACTGTAACACATGGGGATGATTGTGAGTGATGTAGATCAGATTTGTCCCTTCTATTGGAGTTTGATATTCAGGTCACTTGATAAGTGAGACTGAGAAAAGCATGAGTATGCACATGTGAATCAATATATGATATTGAGGACACATATATCTCAGACAGCCTACTCTATTTCAAGGAACATAGATTGAACATTGAGAGGATGATGATTCCATGCATCAAATTTATTTTAGATATCAGTGGTGAAGGTATTATACAATCACTATAATATTAACCACAAATTGTAGGTTGAAGTTGTTCTCCAACTTTTCGGATTACTTGGGTAGAGATGATGTGTTTGTAGACACCACTCATTGCTTGTGATGTCATAAGTCTATTATGGACAATCACTACCAATGTAGCTTAGAACCTATAGAGTCACACACATAGGATACAATTGGAATAGGATTCCGTTCATGAATATGGTTTAAACTTGATTACTAAAGAGTTATGTATTCAATTTAAACAACATTGGTTGAATATTGGCTGACTGAATTGTGAACCAACTAGTTCAAGTGTTGAACTGATCATTGCAGTGTGTCAGGTCAATTGAACCAACTTTGGAAATTTTGGACCATGAAGCAACTGGTTCAGGAAATGAATTGGTCAGCTCAGGTACATGAACCAACTGTCTAAGATTGTGAACCACGTGGTTGGAGGATCATTCGCTTGATTCAACTGATTCATTGAATAATGCCTAACTTAAATGTGAACCGATTAGTTCAAGCATTCAACAAATTATTTTAGTGTGTCAAGTCAATTGAACCAACAATGGAAATTCTCAACCATGAACTGACTGGTTCAGGAAGTGAATCGATCGGGTCCAGTTAATGAACTGACCATCTCAGGTTGTGAATCGAGCAGTTGGTGGATCAATTTGATTGATTCAAGTATTTGTGTTGATGTCATGTTGTGCATTAAATTGGATTATAATTGTCAATACAATTGCAATCCAGAAACATGATGAAATAGTGAGTTCAAGGGTTAAACCGATCAACTCACATGCCAACTGATTGATTCACATGTGAACCAACTGTTTTTCTGCTCGCATGTTATGAAAATTTGTCAAATTCTGGTCCCTTCTACTGCCACTCAGATTGGGAACCCTAACCCTAACCCTCCTAAAAATAGAGGGATATTGGGGGCTTCTCAGACACAACTCAATTTCCTTTGACAATTATTTGTCTTCTCTGGTTGTGGTAACCGAGAGAACCTGATCAAGTCCTACCTGATAAAGGGAGGGATAACAAGGGAGAACAATTGTGGAAGAGCAAGTTGGTGCTAGTACACCAATGGAGAGGGATAACTCCTTCTTGTCAGTTCTACTAGAATGATAGGAATTCCTAGTTCTCTGTGTGGACTACCATATAGGTGTGGAGCTTTTCCCACTAGGACAGTGTCAAGTTGTTGTCCATGGTGTTCAACCAGGAGCCGCTACTGACGCCGCCTAAGTGTGACTTGAAGAAAGATGCATTGCAATTAGGAATGGTCATTGGACTTGCTCTAGGACCAGGTATGACCTCGTAAACCATCCTTCCCATTACATAGTTGTTGACATGATCGACGGTTGTAGGGGAATATGGTGAATAAAAAATTTCTTTATGTTGTCTATCTGATGTCATATTTGCCAATAGTAATGGTGTTTCTTGTTCGAGTTTTAATAGTCATATGTGCATATACTAGGGTCTGCAATTATAAATTCAAACTTATACTAATGGGTAAAGCTTCTCCCTTTCCCTACCTACTTTAGATGTGGGTAAAGAGGGTAAAGGGTAAACTGGTGGTGGGTAAAAAATATTCTTACGCTTACCCTACCCTACAAGGTATGGGTGGTGGGTAAACGGGTAATACCTTACCCATTTACAGCCCTACTTGGACTTGAACTGAAATGGGAGTTTCTCACCAAATCTTCTTATAAGGTCATTTGTGAGGGAACCGTCGTCAAATACATTGGTTGTTGGGACAAGCTCTTGGAGGACAGATTTCCAAAGAAGCAAAAGATGTTTTTATAGCTAGTTTGTCACAATGTTCTCCTCATCAATTATAGGAGAGTACAAAGGCATATGAGTAGTGATGGAATCTATCCAAGATGATACAAAGAGAGAAGAATATCCTTCATACCATGCATGATTGTGAGAAGCTAGATAGTCTGACAAGTCCTAGGTGAATGTAGAAAGATTTTTGTGGATTCTATGTTACATACAGAACTTTGGACATTGATTTTGTCTAAACTTGGATGCAATAATTTGTATTACAAAGTTTGACCTAGAATAGGATTGTAAGAATGCACTAAACTTGGTTTCCAGGTTGATATAAGAAGCTCATATCTTTGTAGCTGTTCATACCAATATAAAAAGAGATCTCAACAAAGACTGGTATGAGGATATCAACTTTGTTAAGAGAAGTTTCAATCAGCATGATGGCCTAGATAAATTCAACATAAAAACTCTCATGATCAGTGTAAGAACCTATTACACTAAACAAGATTACTCAAAACATAAAGCACAATTGATCACTAATTAATCACATACCCAAAAATATGGGTAAATTAAAACTGATTTCAATGTATTAAAACTGATTTCAATGTCAGCACTCGCTCAGAAATATTTGCATAAGAGCCCAACATCTTTCTTATACCATACTATGCCAAGAATTTGATACAATTTGTTCTATTGCCTTAGACACAACATATATATACAGGAGAACAATATTCGTATATGCCACACAAACAAGCATTAATATACAATCAAAAGTCCAATTCGTTTGAAACACCATATACAAACTTTTCCTGCCTGGACCTGAGAGTACAGGGAAGACTCTAGGACACACTAGACATCTAATCAACTTTCTCAAAGATTCATTATTATAGCTCCTCTTTGCTTCCACATGTTTATTTTCGTCACTTTTGATT